>CM056193.1:127688011-128926344 GCA_029692085.1 Gymnothorax javanicus | reverse complement strand
GTACTGTAGAAGATGGAGGGATATTCAAAATCTTTGCAATTGAGGAACATTTTTCTGAAATTGTTCCACAATTTTTAGACTCAGTTTTTCACAGATTGGTGAGCCTCTGCCCATCTTTACTTCTGAGAGACTCTGCCTCTCTAAAATGCTCTTTTTATACCCAATCAAGTTACTGACCTGTTGCCAATGGACCTAATTAGTTGTAAAATGCTCCTCCAGCTGTTTTTTATTAGTACCTTTAACTTTTCCAGCCTTTTGTTGCCCCTGTCCCAACTACTTTGAGATGTGTTGCTGCCATCAAATTCAAAATGAGCTAATATTTTTCATGAAATGATAAAATGTCTCACTTTCAACATCAGATATGTTGTCAATGTTCTATTGTGAATAACATGTGGGTTTATGAGATTTGCAAATCATTGCATTCTGTTTTTATTCACATTTCACAGAGCATCCCAACTTCATTGGAATTAGGGTTTGTATTGCTAATGGGGCTATTGACATGACATTTTCACCAGATGTCGGCAACAACCCAAGTAATCCACACATACAAAGAAATCAAAACAACTAAGTTAGTAAATTATGTGGAATAAAGTGGAATGACACAGGGAAAGAAGTATTGTGCACACTTACTGAAATTTATTAAATACGTAGTAGAGAAGCCTTTGTTGGTAATGACAGCTTCAAGACGCCTCCTATATGGAGAAACGAGTCGCATGCATCACTCAGGTGTGATTTTGGCCCATTCTTCCACACAACTGTCTTCAAATCTTGAAAGTTCCAGGGGCCTCTTCAATGAACTCTGATCTTCAGTTCTTTCCATCGATTTTCAATTGGATTCAAGTCGTGTGATTGACTGGGCCATTCTAGCAGCTTTATTTTCTTTCTCTGAAACCAGTTGAGAGTTTCCTTGGCTGCATGTTTGGGATCATTGTCTTGCTGAAATGTCCACCCTCATTTCATCCTCAGCATCCTGGTAGATGGCAGCAGAATCTTATCACGAATGTCTCGGTACATTTCTCCGTACATCCTTCCTTCAATTATGTGAAGTCTGCCAGTACCATATGCTGAAAAACAGTCCCACACCATGATGTTCCCACTTCCAAACTTCACTGTTGATATGATGTTTTGGGGGCAACGTGCAGTGCCATATGTCCTCCAAACATGATGTGTGCTATGACATCCAAATATTCAATTTTGGTCTCATCTAACCATACTATGTTCTCCCAGTATTTCATAGGCTTGTCAAAATGTTGCTCAGCAAACTTTAAATGAGCGTCATTATGACTTTTCTTCAGCAATGGAGTCTTGCGCGATGTGCGTGCATAGAGGCCATGGTGGTTGAGTGCATTTCTGATTGTTTTCTTTGAAACAACTGTACCTGCTAATTCCAGGTCTTTCTGAAACTCCCAGCGAGTGGTCCTTGGCTCTTGGACAACTCTTCTGATTATTCTTTTGCCTCCTCTGTCAGACATCTTGCGAAGAGCACCTGGTCGTAGCCGGTTTATGGTGAAATGTTCTGTCCACTTCCGGATTATGGCCCCAATGGTGCTCACTGGAACATTCAGAAGTTTAGAAATACGTCTGTAACCAATGCCATCATGCTTCTTGTGTGATACCTTGGTAACGATAAACCTTTTTATAATCCATCATTTAGGACGAAACCAGCTAATATCAATTTGCACTGATAGCGGGCAGGATTGCTTTCTAAACACTGACAGATTTCAGCTGGTTTCTTGGATTCCCTTGCCTTTTTGCACCTAATTTTCTTCATGTTTTTCAATACTTATTCCCTGTGTCATTCCACTTTATTACACAAAACTTAATTTATGGACTTATTTATTACTAATTTATGCCTGACAAGATGGCCCCGTTATGTGTGGCTGGCAATCTGCCTCTGCTATCTCTTATGTGTATTGTCCTGTTTTTATCGCTTTTAATTCATAAAGTGTCACCACTACTGGTGTATGATCGCCTGAGTCTCTTAAAAATCTGCGTTTTGTAGAAAAACTACCCATCCAAGATGTTAATGGACAGGCAAAGCCACCGTCGCCTGTGTTGGCATCTATACCTCCTTATTTATAGCATCTATGGCGTTCACCTGCTGGGTTGCTACGCATCAGACACCGCAGACGACGAGGAAGGAGAAGTGGAGTGATATGCTGGCTGTGAGCTCACCTGGCTTCGTCCTCCGCATACAACCCTCATCGTCCGTAGTTTGATCGCATATGCGACCAAAATTAACACTGCACGACTTTTAAATAAAAGTAGTCGCAGCTGTGCGACCGCTTTTTTACCCCAGTTAAACGCCTCTTTTCCTGTACATTTGGTAGTCAGTAGGCAAGCAAACCGCGCCGCTTGAATAGAGATGGGCGTATATATCGTGAATGCATATGCTGCGCGTGCTGTAGCATCCTGATGTGTCAACAGTAACATCATCTTGGGAAGAAAATTTAGTTAAATTTCTCGTGCTGCTATATGTGGGAATAGCATATAAGGGCCGCAGCTTGACGTTTTTTATAGGCTACACACAAATGTCTCTTTGGAGACCCAAACATCAAGGTAAACCGAAAAAGTACTGATTACATTCAATATTGGGAGAGGTTGAATACGGAGTTCTTTCCCAACAGACTACCGCAACAGACACCTCGTTTCCCTCATTATTTGAAACAGCAATACCAAATAAACCAGTGGAAGTTTGAACAATATTGTCTATACTAACAATTACTAAATGACTACTATAAGAAATTACTGAAGAAATAAATATAATAAAGCAAAGTCACATACAATGCCTTAAATCGCAAGTTGCAAATTGTAATGCTTAGTGAACATAAGCGGCGTTCAGTGAACGTACCCAACCCAGCCAGCGCCGTCACTTAAGCAATTAAATTGTGCTAAAATGCCTGATGAATGATCCGCTACGTAAAATTTGATATGGTGCAATCCCATTCCGTTAATAAACGAAATAAGCAAACAGGCAAGTTTTATTGGTTCAGTTTTCTTATGGTTGATGGGTGCGTTTCTCAAAAGCGTAGTTGCTAACTAAGTTAGCAACTTACATAGTTTGTCCATTCACAGTCAATGGGCCCAACAACGTGGCCGACTTTGGGCGACCTACGCGAGTAACCTGTGTCATACCTGTATTACTCACGTTCCACTTAAATTTCTGATATCACAGCATTAAGTAACCCACATTATTCTAGAACGGTAGGGTCAGAGTTCACGATCATAATCCCCACCTCACCCAGGGTTTCTCGAGTAGTGACGTCACGCAGCTAAACCTTGGTGTTACTCGTGTCCGTGATCCACCCATTTGGGCGCGGAGCTATGAAAACATGCGCGCGCAGGGGTCATTTTGTTTCATGATCTACTACTTGAGTAGCACGACTTGGTCGCCCGAAATTGGCCCATAAGTTAGCATCTGTGGTTTCGGGAAACGCACCGGAGGCTAATCAGACTAGCTTCGGTGACTAGAGGATCATTTATCGCGCTCTCATTTTCACGGTAGGAACACACTGCAGCGGCGCGGCGCGAAATTTCGGGCCACTCCCATTCACTTTCAATTAAGCGCCTTCGCAATGCATTATGGGACCGGTAGAAGAGCAATGCAGCGGGAAGTGGACGAAGCCAGTGGCCAAAAACTGAATCTCATTCAAATGAGGAGCGGCGGCCGCCCTGCTCTGGCCAATCACGTTCTTTGGTTGTGGAGCAGAAAGCAGTCGGAATTAACATCTCTCGAAATGGAGGAGAGCCTAATCACGGCGGTCTCGGGTTACCCAATACTTTATGATTGCTCACTCTTTGAATATCGGGACATAAACAAAAAAAAATAAAATAAAATAATGATGCATGGAGGAAGAGTCGCTGAGATTTGGGAGTGACTAGGGGGTTGCAATATTCAATTTAATGATAAAACACGTTTATCCAGAAATTAATATAAACGCGAAGTGTGCCTGCATACTGCCTGCCATTTAAGATAGCCAGCTAGTAGGCTAGTTGTCTGAAGAGGTAATTCAAATAATAAAAATTAATTGCCTACACGACGTTCCGATGTAAAAGAAAAGGTTACAGGTTACACCGTACAGCGACAGCTCCTCCAGTGGTTGAGGTGTCCAACCGATTCCGGCCCTTGCAGGAACTCGAATTGGCCCCTGACCCTGAGAGTGAGGGGACTGATGAGCAGCAGGGCACCCTGTTGGCCTCTACCCCTCAGAAAAGAGAGTTATTGATAGTGGGGGACTCAATACTTAGAGGAATAGACAGTTTAGTCTGTTCACGACAACAAGGAGTCTCGTGACGGTGTGTTGCCTGCCTGGTGCCCAGGTAGGAGACCTCCTGGGCCTGCGGACAAGCTCCTGGCCAGAGCGGGGAGGGATCCAGTTGTCATGGTCCATGTTGGGACTAATGACATAGGTAAGGGTAGGTTTGAGGTTCTGCAAAGCAAATTTGTTGAATTAGCTGAAAAGCTTAGGAGCAGATCCTCCACGGTAGTGTTCTCCGGGATTCTACCAGTACCACGTGTAAGCAGAGGGAAGCAGAATTTTATCTGGAGGTTTAACACGTGGCTCTGAACCTGGTGTAGGAAAGAGGGGTATAGGTTTATGGGGCACTGGAACTACTTCTGGGACAGGGGTGACCTGTTCAAGCCGGATGGGCTACACCTGAACCGGAGGGGTACCTTTGCACTGGGTCAGCGTATGTTGAGGGTAGCAGAGAGTTATTTAAACTGGGGACTTGGGGGCAGGGAGGTTAGAGAGTGTTACACAGAGGAAATGCAGACTGCCCTGATGGAGGCTGACAGCGTTACATGCACTATTGATGATATATTTTTAAAGCAAAAAAAAAGCATGGTGAGGGGCTTTGAGCAGCAGGCGCATGGGAAATCGAAGGGGAAGAGCGTTCATGATAACCTGAAATGTTTTTATCTAAATGCAAGAAGCATTAAAAATAAATTTCAAGAACTTGAGGCCGTTATGATTAGTGAAGGCTATGACATAGTTGGGATTACAGAGACATGGCTTAGTGAAGAGGATGGAGATGAATATAATGTAGAAGGTTATAAGCTCTTTAGGAAGGATAGATGTAATAGGCGAGGAGGGGTGTAGCACTCTATGTGAACGAAAAAACATAAATGTGCAGGAAATTCCTGAAATTGAATATTCCGTGCCTTGTGAAGATATCTGGGTCAGGCTCACTGGCAAACACGAGACTGGTTTAAACATAGGTGTATGCTATCGACCACCAGCTTTGGACAGTACAGTCAATGAAATGCTCTTTAAGAGGATTACGCAAGCTTGTAGAGGAGGAGGGACTATTATTATGGGAGACTTAAATTATCCTGGTATTGATTGGGAAAATGGTGAAAGGACAGGGTAGGGGGAGGAAGAATTTCTAGATGTCATAAATGATAATTTTTTTGGTGCAGTATGTTAATAAACCAACAAGAGAGAAGGCAATTTTAGATTTGTTGCTCTGTAATGACCCAGATAGAATTAGCAATGTTGAGGTACTGGAGCCACTTGGGACAAGTGATCACTCTACTATTAATTTTGAGGTTTCATGGGAAGTTAAAAAGGTGTCTCCAAAAACAAAAATTTTTAATTTTAGGCGAGCAAACTTTGACAGGATGCGGTCATATCTAAGTGAAACAAAATGGGAGACACTCCTGGACTGTGAGTCTGTAAATGAGATGAGGGAAAGATTTAAGGGGGTTTTACTTGATTCACAATGTAAATTCATTCCAAAGGTGTCCAAAAGTAAGCTGAAAAAGCAGAATCCTCAGTGGATGACAGCAGCTATTCGTAGGAGTTTGAGGGAAAAGAGGAATCTTTATAAGATGTACATGGAGGATAACAATGAGATTACTAAGGCCGAATTCTGTAAAATGCGGGCTGTGGTCAAAAAAGAGCTGAGGAATGCTAGAAGACTGTATGAAAGACAAATTGCAGAGGGGGCAAAAACTAACCCTAAGCGCTTCTTTCAGTACTGTAGCAGAAAAAGGAAAGTCAAAGAGCAGGTTAAGTGCATAAAGAATAAAAATGGATCGCTGTTATATGATAATAAGGATATTGCGGACACCTTAAACGGTTACTTTGTTGAGAATTTTACCTTAGAGCGGGTCTTTATTCGCCAGAGGGCTTGTCCAATGCTCAAGATTATTTAGCGGAAATTGAGGTTAGGGATAACGTCAGATAGACAAGTTGCCTCAACTAAAGGCAGATAAGGCGGCGGGTCCTGATGGCTTATTTCCTAGAGTGCTCAGGGAAGTTAGTGAGATCATCTTTAAGCCGCTATCCGCCATCTTTAGACGGTCTTTTAGAAACTGGAGAAATACCAAATGATTGGAAACAGGGCAATATAATACCAATATATAAAAAAAGGGACCGTACTGAGCCAGGTAATTACAGGCCAGTCAGTTTAACTTGCATTAGTGCAAAATATTGGAATCTATCATAAAAGATGAGCTGGACTTATTTCTTGAACGTAACAATATCTTGAGGGATAGCCAACATGGTTTTCAAGAAGGAAGGTCATGCCTGACAAACCTTCTGGAATTTTTTGAAGAGGCCACCAAGACTTATGACCAGAGCAGGGCTTATGACATCATATATTTGGATTTTCAGAAAGCATTTGACACAGTACCGCATAAGAGACTAATTTTTAAAATGAGCTCCATTGGAGTTACAGGTGGTATTCTGAAGTGGATTCATAACTGGTTGCAGGACAGAACACAAAGAGTGGTGGTCAGTGGTATATCATCTGAGCTAGGTAGGGTGGGGAGTGGCGTCCCCCAGGGATCGGTGTTGGGACCCCTGCTGTTCTTCATCTACATTAATGACCTTGATAGGAATATTGAGAGCAGATTAGTGAGATTTGCAGATGATACTAAATTGGGGGGCTTGGCAAATAGTTTAGAGTCCACTAAAGTGATTCAGGATGATTTGGATAGAATTCAGAATTGGGCAGAAATGTGGCAAATGAAATTTAATATAGCTTAAAATGTAAAGTAGTACATGTAGGTAATAAAAACATTAGACGGGATTACTTCATGGGAGGTTTTAAACTGGAATGTGCTCCACAAGAGAAAGATCTGGGAGTGATTGTTGACCAAACCCTCACAGGCTCTAGCCATTGTGCCGTAGCTGTTAAAAAAGCCAATCGGATGCTGGGATACATTGCCAAAAGTATTGAGTTCAAATCCAAGGAGGTGATGCTTCTTTTGTACAACACATTCGTCAGACCACATCTAGAGTATTGTGTACAGTTCTGGGGACCATACTTTAAGAAAGACATAGAGGCTTTTGAGAAAGTTCAGAGAAGAGCCACAAAGCTAATTCCGGTATTAAAGATGAAAGCTATGAGAAAAAGGCTGAAGATCCTTAATCTCTTTAGTCTTAGGAAAAGGAGACTAAGGGGTGATTTGATTGAGGTCTTTAAATATGTTAAAGGGATTAACAAAGTGAATTATGTAGGATTCCTTCGACCAAGTGTTGTTAGCAGAACTCGGGGTCACAAATGGAAGCTGACTAAAGGTAAATTTAGCACTGATATTCGGAAATATTTCTTCACCCAAAGAGTAATTTCGGTGTGGAACAGCTTGCCTGACCATATTGTTGAGGCAGAGACCTTGGGAGTTTTCAAGAGCAGACTTGACTTAAAGCTAGATACCATTCAGTCATTGAGTATCTGAAGTGATATATTCACGATGGTACAAAGAAACTGGCGAGCCTAGTTGGGCTGAACGGCCTGTTCTCGCCATTCATGTTATGTTATGTTATGTTGTTATGTTATGTTATGTTATAGTGTATGTTTGCGTCTGTCTTGTACTTTGCCTAGGTGGTAGTCAAATCACTGTTCCTGTAATCGGCTCGCCGTCAGAAGTATTCGCTGCCCTGGGGCATATCACAGTAGCCTACTTGTCCCCCGCTCCCATTTGCGAACGCATTGAATCTGGAAAACTGAAATGGAGAAGCCCCTTGACTACAAAAACGTGAATCGCCAAATATTTAATATTTGTTTGAGAAGAATGAATGTCTTTCACGTCATCTATTGAATAGGCATAGGCCTACCCGTGATGTGAAATCATGCATAATAAACTGCGCAACTGAAAAAGTCAGTTTCACAGGTGTACAGATATGTTTAATGATATCGTATCAGCTGTTGCCCGTATTTTTGAGTGAAATGCACCGAGCTCCTGAAGTGCGATGTCTAATCAAATAAAATTAACGAAATGATTAAGCTTTAGTAACGGCAGCTTTTTTCCTAAACCAAGAGAAGTTACCCTAATGTCTTATTAAGAAAAGCATGTTGTGACATTGGAAATAGATGTGCATTCAGTGCGATTTTTAGAAATACAAACCATTTTCCTTGGCACAATGTCAATGTTGAAATTATTTTGAACATGACTCTTCAACATCATTATGTTAATTTAAATCAAGTCTCAGTAGCCCGCATAATGATCGTCGTCAAGGTCTTTGACTTATTTATACTGTATACCCGACATGAAGGCCTATAGTATATCATATTCAAATATTGCTGACCTCTTGGCTGTGCTGTAGCGCTGTTCGTTGGTGTTCATTCT
The DNA here is from genome assembly GCA_029692085.1 of Gymnothorax javanicus. Classification (NCBI taxonomy): domain Eukaryota; kingdom Metazoa; phylum Chordata; class Actinopteri; order Anguilliformes; family Muraenidae; genus Gymnothorax; species Gymnothorax javanicus. The sequence goes on along the minus strand of CM056193.1, from coordinate 128,917,766 downwards.
GCTTGAGTTGAGACAGAGGAAGACGTGTGGGATCGAATCTGAAGTTTTACTCTTGTTTAAACGGAGTTATCTGAAAATAATTTGTGTGTTAAGGCTCAAACAGTATTAGAGATTAGACAATTTGCTCCCGAGGTATAACCTTTGTCGCATTAGGGGCAGGGAGAATCTTCCTCCATCTTTTTTTTCCTTTTTTTTTCCCCTTTAACAACTTGGTGAGCAAACAGCCAAATTAAGTCGCTAATCTGGTCAAACAAAGGCGACGGGGTTTTTGGGGGTTTTTTTGAGGGGTTTCAGTCTCCGGGAGCAAAGTAAGGTAAAGTAAAATAAATTTAAACGCTAAATTTAAAGAATAAACTAAACGCGAAGTAATTGTCTAACTTAGTGAATTGTGTGATATACAAAGTAAATCAAAGTTGTTTTCAAGGACTGAGGTACACTGTCGCCTGCTTTTTCTGTAGCTGATTTAGCTAACGTACTATTGTAAGCTCTCAACGCCAGGAATATATCAAATTACCGGGATATCTAACTATAACCTGGCTTGGTTTCATACTTGGTCGCTTGCCTTTCATACAGTCTTCTAGCCAATAAATATTGACGTTCACCAGGGTTTTTTAGTCCCCTTCGTTCTCTATCCTGACCGCATTACCGCATAAACGCATTGCCAAGCTTGAACATTAACGTGAACTGAGGTTTTTGTCTTTTTCGCATTTTATTTTCATTGAAGGGCTCGTCTGATTAAACACATTGCAAATTACGTTATCTTTGTATTTTCCTTCGGTTGCGGTGCCTTGATCAGCTGATTAAAGTTTAACTGCTTGCTTGAGTGCTCAGCGACAGCTTGTTGGGGGAGATACCGTTTAGTTCGCTCACAAAGTAAACGACTTGTTTATTCGGTCCGTTTTAATTAAAGGGAACCGAGGCTTCACTCTTATTTCGGTTACCCTTGGTTGTATTTGTGGCTAGCTAGCTAGATAGTTACTGTTTGCTTTTTGGCTGGGGATCTGAGATTTAGTATTTAGTCAATAGGGCAGCAGTCACTTTAGTCGTCCCATTCGGTTACCTTGGAATTTAAACGTAAAGCTTTACCGGAGTGCTCCACCTCCTCCAGTTTCTCCTGAGCGTAGTAACTTAGCCAGTCTTTTTTTTCTATCTGGGTTCTCAGCTAAGCCCTGTGATACTTTTAGGTTAGTATATTAATAGTACCGGGTCTAGATAAATTCAAGTTGGCTAATTAGGAGTGCTTATTATCGACAGAGTTTTTCAATTTGGTATTTCATTTCTGTTCACTAAAACTAAGCCCCTGTTAAAAGCGGCTTATTATCCATTCACATAGTTTCCCCACGGTTTCTATTGTGACTGCTGCTTAGGGCTTCTCAGGTTAATAAATTAATAAATTGTGGTTCCTGAGCTTCTGTCTCGGCATTAGTAATTTTCTTTGTTATCTAGGGTGAGCGAGGTCATTAGGTAGGGAGTTCAAAATGTGGCCAAAACTATGTGACGGTTGCAGGATGATCGCACTTTTGGAAAGAGATTTCCAGGGTGGGTTTGTCTGTCACTGGTGCCAGCTAATTGAGCATCTGGAGAGCAAAATCCTTGTTCTTCAGGGCCAGTTGGCGGCACGACATAGTTCGCAATCAGTAGAGTTCCTAGAGGAACTAAGTAGTATGTCGTTTAGAGAAATGGTTTGTACGCCAAAGCAGGGTGGTGTGGGGACCCCAGAGCAGGTAGGGAGAGAAAGTTGGGTGACGGTAGGACGTCAAGCGCAGGAAAGGGCGTGCACACCGTACAGCGACAGCTCCTCCAGTGGTTGAGGTGTCCAACCGATTCCGGCCCTTGCAGGAACTCGAATTGGCCCCTGACCCTGAGAGTGAGGGGACTGATGAGCAGCAGGGCACCCTGTTGGCCTCTACCCCTCAGAAAAGAGAGTTATTGATAGTGGGGGACTCAATACTTAGAGGAATAGACAGTTTAGTCTGTTCGCGCGACAAGGAGTCTCTTTTTTTTTTATACTTTATTTTTATAGAAATACACAAATAAACAACAGAACACGTTAAAACAAACAGTTGGTCACCTATACATTCGTTCTATTATTGCACTGATGGAAATACATGTCAAAGATCATATAATAATGGCTCAGATATCAGCTTGTGAGGTCACAAACACAATCCATTTTTCCCAGTATTTCAGAAATTCATCCACCCGGAGATTTAGCGAAAAGGTGATTCTCTCCATATTCTGTATAGTATTCACAATATCTATCCAGTCAGTCTCTGCTGGAGGAACCGGCTGCAGCCACTTTCGTGTCACAGCTTTCTTGCTGGCCGCTAGTAGTATCTTTAACAGATACCTGTCTTGCACTAATAAATAAGCTGCGATATTTCCCAAATAGATTGCAGGAAAGGAGCAGTCAATTCCAACACCAAAAACCTTCTGTATCGTCCGTGTTACCCCCTGCCAGTATGGCTGAATGACTGGACACCCCCAAAATATATGGAAATGGCTTGCCAGCTGTTCTCCGCAGTTCCTCCAACACAGGCCCCCTCCCATCTCCCCCGTCTGCATACTTTTTAGCTTAGGCGTTATAAAATATCGAATCAAATTCTTCCAACAGAATTCTCTCCAGGAACCTGAACTGGTGGAGGTAGACTGCACAGAGCACATATACAACCATTCCTCCTCTGTGATGACAAGTCCACATTCCTTTTCCCATTTTAATCGAATCTTATTTGTTGAATGTTTCTTATTGGATTGAATACATGAATACAATTTTGACACAAGTTTCCTATTTCCCTTATTTTTATACATGCCTGCAAATATGTCAATCAGATTGGTATCACATTTCTCCAAAGGCTTTATCTCAGTATTAAAATAAGTCCTAGTTTGTAAGTACCTGAAAAAATCAGACTTTTCGAAACCATATGTATCACAGAGTTTCTGAAAACTGTCAAGTACTCCCTCTGATGAAAGAGAGCAGTAGGAAGTGACACCAATTCTATACCAATGCTTAAACCTACCATCAATCCTTGCCGGTTTAAAGTCCGGATCAAAGGCAACCCACCTCAACAATCTAGATTGTCTTTCAATTGAAGATGATTTGCATTCCTTAAACCAAATTCAAAGGGGGACCATAGTCCATTTATTTAGACTATCGAGATGCTGCTCATACAAACTTTTCCTACCTAATATAGCTTGTAATGGTATATCTAACTGTGTGGTTTCCAAATCCTTCCACTTAGCAATATACTCTGGGTCACAGCAGCATGCTAGTGGCCTCAGTTGTGCTGCCTTATCATAATCTGATAAGCACGGTAACGACCTACCCCCTTTCACTTTAGCCAGTTGCAACGTTTTAAATTGAATTCTTGGCCTCTTACCTGCCCAAATGAATCTTGATATCCACTTATCCCATTCATTAAATTGCTTTGGTGGAACTACAACTGGTAGAGACTGGAAGAGATATAAAAGACGTGGGAGTAGATTCATTTTTATTGTTTCCATCCTATTATGCATATCTAGGGGCAGTTGGGACCACCTGTCAATGTCAGACTTAATGTTTTTACTAATGGGGCCATAATTGCTTTCATATATTTTGGAAAGATCCTTGGGTATGTGAATCCCCAGGTACTCAATTTCTGCTGAGTTCCATTTAAAGTCGAATCTATTTAACATGTCTTTCTGAGGGGTATAATTAAAACTCAAGATCTGTCTTTTTGTACATTTAATTTGTAGCCAGAATAGGTTCCAAATTCTTTTAATGTAGACATCAGCCTAGGAATGCTGACTTCTGGCTCCATTGCAAATAAAAGTACGTCGTCCGCGTATAGGCAAATCTTCTGCTCCAAGCCTCTAATCTTTATACCTTTTATCTCCTGATCATCCCTAATTGACTGTGCCAGAGGCTCGATAAATAGAGCAAAGAGGGAGGGGCTAAGAGGGCAGCCTTGACGACAGCCTCTCTCTAAATCAATAACCTGAGAGAGGTGTCCGTTAATCTTTATCCTGGCATTTGGTGAGGAGTAAAGAGTTTTAGTACATTCAATTGAATCGTCCCTAAAGCCAAATCTTCTCAGAACAGAGTACAGATACTCCCAGCGAACTGAGTCGAACGCCTTCTCGGCATCTAAACTAATTGTTATGGCCCTAATATTTCCCTTAGTAACATGATCAATTACATGCAGCACCCGTCTAATATTATCTTGCGTCTGCCTATCACGCACGAAGCCTGTTTGGTCCGTCTCCACCAGCTCCGGTACTATGTGTTCTAATCTCTTGGCTAATATCGACGCGTACAGCTTATAATCAATGTTCAGTACTGAAATTGGCCGAAATGCCCCACACTCCCTTTTGTCCTTTCCCTCTTTATGAATAACCAAAATTATTGCCTCCCTCCATGTTCGTGGTGTTTCTCCTTCTTTGAGTGTATGGTTAAAACAGTCATAAAGTATAGGCACTATTTCATCCTTAAAGGTCGTATACCATTCGGCAGGAAAGCCGTCCGTTCCCGGCGCTTTATTGGCCTTCAGCCTTGATATCGCTTTTCCTATTTCCTCCTTTGTAATCTCCGCTGTTAGGGCTTCATTCTGAATTTCCCCTATGGAGGGAAGATCTAGTGAATCTAGGAATGTGTTTATTTCCTGTGGGGTAGCTGTATTTGGTTCTCTATATAACTCTCTGTAGTAATTTTCAAAGATGCGTTGGATATCCTCCGATTTATAGCACACTTTTTTAGTCTTAGGGTCTCCAATTTCAAATATGGCGCTCTCTGCCTGTTGCTTCCTCAGCCTCCATGCCAGAAGCTTCAGGGCCCTCGGACCGTTCTCATAAAATCTTTCTTTCGCAAATTTGGCTTTTTTCTCTAAATCTGCCTCATATATCTCATTTATGTCCTTTCTGACCGCTTTTATTTGCTTTAATATGTGGGAGTCCTTACCTTCAACATGTTCTCTTTCTAAAACTTTTAGTTTTTCTTCTAAATCAGCAAGGTTTTTATTTCTTTCCTTTTTCCTTTGTGATGTGTACGCTATGAGTTTTCCTCTGATCACTGATTTTGCGGCGTCCCACAGAACACTTGGCGAAACCTCTCCATTATTGTTGTTATCCATGTAATCCTTAAATTCCCCCTGTATATACTTCCTACATGCTTTATCATTTAGGATACTCGTATTCAGTCGCCAGAGCGTATTTTTCTTTTCATTATCTAAGTTCAAACTTAAGTAAACGGCCGAATGGTCCGAGATATCTCTGAACCCTATCCTGCAATCCTTGAGTCTGTGTCTGTCTGAGTTGTGGGTAAAAAAATAGTCGATTCTCGAGTGAACCCCATAATTTGCAGAATAAAAGGTGAATTGCCTATCTGTTGGGTAGAGCTCTCTCCAAACATCAACCAGACCCAACTCCATCATCATTTTTTTAGTTATCTTGGCATTAGGAGCAAGTTTCTTTAATTTATTAGAGGTGTCAAATTTAGGTTGTAACTGGATATTCCAGTCTCCTCCACATATTAAAACTCCAGAAGCCTCAGAAGCAATCAATCCAAAAATTTCCCTGATACAAGAACTATCCTGACCCGGTGGGATATACACATTAACTTGTGTGACTTCTTTCTGCTCAAGGAAACCCCTTACAAGAACATAACGGCCCTCTTTGTCACAAATTTCAGAAACCATTCGAAAATTCACTCTAATAGGAATTAATATTACCACCCCTCTCTTTTTCCCCTTCTTATAGGATGAATAAAATGTATTTTTAAAACCAAATTTCTTTAATTTTTCATGTTCGGTGCGATTGAGATGTGTCTCCTGCTAAAATATTACATGCGGTTTCTCCCTTTTCATCTTTGCAATTACTTGACCCCTCTTAATTGGATTGTGTAAGCCATTTACATTAAGGGTAATTACCCTATATTCCTGACATTGCATTTAAACCCACAGTTAAAATAAGTCGGTAAATTATCAGTTATTGGTGACCAAACCTGAACACTTCTTGAACTATAAAACAAACACCAAACTTCACACAAAAAAAAAAACCAACAGATAGAGTAACTCAAATAGACTCCCATTTTGAAGTATTAAAACACTTCTTGATGTGGGGGGAATAGTCTGGCTGGCTACCAGAGCCCCCTCCGTGCAACCTGTAATACTCCCACTTCAAGTGTGTATTTTGTGCACTCAGTTCAAAAACAAATCTCCAAACCGTATCGGTCTACTATACTCATTCAATAGGCTAGGGGTAACCGTCTGAAAATATAAAACAACGATTTAGTCCCATTCAGACAAGAGGGCAAATAGTTGTATATTCAAGTAAAACAAAAATAATAAACTTAGTCGAGCAAACAACGTGCAGTCTTTACTCCCCACAGTGAGGGCACTCAGCTCGATCCTTTAAAATAAATGACAAGAGTAAAGTGTCCTTAAGTTAGCTGGTTATCTTGCTTACCCAGTTCTTCACGATTATAATCCAAGGGCAGTCTGTTACCTCCCATTACCGCTGCCTAATTGTTTGACGGCCACTGGAAGCTCCGCAGTTTCTCCTTAATCCAATCTTGGCGGGTCTGCGCCTGTCGGCCGCCGCCAGCTGCGCTCACCGTGCGTTGCCAGGTGCCTCTCTGTACTTTCTCCGGTATCCCGGTCTCCACCGGCCCCTCACTGGTAACAGAAAAGCCCCTCTTCCTCAAATCCTCTGCTGCCTTTTCCGCACTCCCGTAGGTTATCGGCCCGTTGTCGAAAAAAACTCGCAGTTTGGCTGGCGGCGGTGTTTGAAACTTTATTCCCTTTTCCCGAAGGAACCTCTTAATCTGTGCATACGCCTTCCGTTTCGCCAGTGTTTCTGCAGGGTAGTCATTATCGAAATAAATCCTCCTGTCGCCGTGATAAATCTCCTTTTTCTTCCATGCGGAGTGCAGCACCAGCTCTTTAGTTTTAAACTCCTGGAAATATACAATCACCGACCTGGGTTGCGCCTCTTTTGGTGGCTTGGGGCCGAGAGCTCTGTGGCACCGCTGTATCCCCAACTCAGCCTCAGCTAGAGGCGCCAGCTCCTTTTTGATGAAACTGTTAATAAATTGTTGGATGTTATTTTCCTCGGCTCCTTCTGCGATGCCATAGATGCGGACGCTATTGCGCCTGGAGCGCGCTTCCAGGTCAGTCAGCTTCATCTGTAGATTTTCCTGGGCTTGTAATGACTGACCCAGCGCTTCCTTAAAGTCCGCTGTCCATTCCTCAATGTCGGCTATTCGGCTCTCAGCCTCACCCATCCTAGCATTGGTAGCTTTAAGGTCAGTCGCCACTTCGCCTAGCTTCTGTTGAATTTCCACTCTTATGTCGGCTAACTCCTTTTTCAAATCATCTCTAAAACGGTCTCGGAAGTTACTCAGCTCGGACTTCATCTCCATGGCCATGGTATTTATATCCGCATGGATAGTGGCGAAGCTAGCTTCTATGCTAGCAGCCGCTAGCAAATCGCCACCATGCTCTCTCTGCTCCTCATCGACTGCCCCCTCGGTTTCATCACCTCTTTCTACTCTCCCGGGCTGTTTTCCTCTGCCTCTCCTGTTTTTCTCCCCTTCCATCATTGAATAAAGCAAAAATTCAAAAGTAGTTACACTTAAATTGGGGAATAAACTCCAACCGAACGGGAGGATTAGTTTGTGCGACCGTCCACATCAGTCTCTCCACCGGAAGTCGCGACAAGGAGTCTCGTACGGTGTGTTGCCTGCCTGGTGCCCAGGTAGGAGACCTCCTGGAGCGTGCGGACAAGCTCCTGGCCAGAGCGGGGAGGGATCCAGTTGTCATGGTCCATGTTGGGACTAATGACATAGGTAAGGGTAGGTTTGAGGTTCTGCAAAGCAAATTTGTTGAATTAGCTGAAAAGCTTAGGAGCAGATCCTCCACGGTAGTATTCTCCGGGATTCTACCGGTACCACGTGCAAGCAGAGGGAAGCAGAATTTTATCTGGAGGTTTAACACATGGCTACGAACCTGGTGTAGGAAAGAGGGGTTTAGGTTTATGGGGCACTGGAACTACTTCTGGGACAGGGGTAACCTGTTCAAGCCGGATGGGCTACACCTGAACCGAAGGGGTACCTTTGCACTGGGTCAGCATATGTTGAGGGTAGCAGAGAGTTATTTAAACTAGGGACTTGGGGGGCAGGGAGGTTAGAGAGTATTACACAGAGGGAAATGCAGACTGCCCTGATGGAAGCTGACAGCGTTGCATGCACTATTGATGATATATTTTTACAGCAAAAAAGTGTGGTGAGGGGCTTTGAGCAGCAGGCACATGGGAAATCGAAGGAAGAGCGTTAAGTGCTAACCTGAAATGTTTTTATCTAAATGCAAGAAGCATTAAAAATAAATTTCGAGAACTTGAGGCCGTTATGATTAGTGAAGGCTATGACATAGTTGGGATTACAGAGACATGGCTTAGTGAAGAGGATGGAGATGAATATAATGTAGAAGGTTATAAGCTCTTTAGGAAGGATAGATGTAATAGGCGAGGAGGGGGTGTAGCGCTCTATGTGAACGAAAACATAAATGTGCAGGAAATTCCTGAACTTGAACATTCCTTGCCCTGTGAAGATATCTGGGTCAGGCTCACTGGCAAACACGAGACTGGTTTAAGCATAGGTGTATGCTATCGACCACCAGCTTTGGACAGTACAGTCAATGAAATGCTTTTTAAGAGGATTATGCAAGCTTGTAGAGGAGGAGGGACTATTATTATGGGAGACTTAAATTATCCTGGTATTGATTGGGAAATGGTGAAAGGACAGGGTAGGGGGGAGGAAGAATTTCTAGATGTCATAAATGATAATTTTTGGTGCAGTATGTTAATAAACCAACAAGAGAGAAGGCAATTTTAGATTTGGTGCTCTGTAATGACCCAGATAGAATTAGCAATGTTGAGGTACTGGAGCCACTTGGGACAAGTGATCACTCTACTATTAATTTTATGGTTTCATGGGAAGTTAAAAAGGTGTCTCCAAAAACAAAAAATTTTCAATTTTAGGCGAGCAAACTTTGACAGGATGCGCTCATATCTAAGTGGAATAAAATGGGAGACATTCCTGGACTGTGAGTCTGTAAATGAGATGTGGGAAAGATTTAAGGGGTTTTACTTGATTCACAATGCAAATTCATTCCAAAGGTGTCCAAAAGTAAGCTGAAAAAGCAGAATCCTCAGTGGATGACAGCAGCTATTCGTAGGAGTTTGAGGGAAAAGAGGAATCTTTATAAGATGTACATAGAGGATAACAATGAGATTACTAAGGCCGAATTCTGTAAAATGCGGGCTGTGGTCAAAAAAGAGCTGAGGAACGCTAGAAGACTGTATGAAAGACAAATTGCAGAGGGGGCAAAAACTAACCCTAAGCGCTTCTTTCAGTACTGTAGCAGAAAAAGGAAAGTCAAAGAGCAGGTTAAGTGCATAAAGAATAAAAATGGATCGCTGCTATATGATAACAAGGATATTGCGGACACCTTAAACGGTTACTTTGTTGAGAATTTTACCTTAGAGCGGGTCTTTGCTCGGCCAGAGGGCTTGTCCAATGCTCAAGATTATTTAGCGGAAATTGAGGTTCGGGATAACATAGTATTAGACAAGTTGCATCAACTAAAGGCAGATAAGGCGGCGGGTCCGGATGGCTTATATCCTAGAGTGCTCAGGGAAGTTAGTGAGATCATCTTTAAGCCGCTATCCGCCATCTTTAGACGGTCTTTAGAAACTGGAGAAATACCAAATGATTGGAAACAGGGCAATATAATACCAATATATACGGGGACCGTACTGAGCCAGGTAATTACAGGCCAGTCAGTTTAACTTGCATTGCGTGCAAAATATTGGAATCTATCATAAAAGATGAGCTGGACTTATTTCTTGAACGTAACAATATCTTGAGGGATAGCCAACATGGTTTCCGTAAAGGAAGGTCATGCCTGACAAACCTTCTGGAATTTTTTGAAGAGGCCACCAAGACCTATGACCAGAGCAGGGCTTATGACATCATATATTTGGATTTTCAGAAAGCATTTGACACAGTACCGCATAAGAGACTAATTTTTAAAATGAGCTCCATTGGAGTTACAGGTGGTATTCTGAAGTGGATTCATAACTGGTTGCAGGACAGAACACAAAGAGTGGTGGTCAGTGGTATCTCATCTGAGCTAGGTATGGTGGGGAGTGGCGTCCCCCAGGGATCGGTGTTGGGACCCCTGCTGTTCCTCGTCTACATTAATGACCTTGATAGGAATATTGAGAGCAGATTAGTGAAATTTGCAGATGATACTAAATTGGGGGCTTGGCAAATAGTTTAGAGTCCACTAAAGTGATTCAGGATGATTTGGATAGAATCCAGAATTGGGCAGAAATGTGGCAAATGAAATTTAATGTAGCGAAAATGTAAAGTAGTTCATGTAGGTAATAAAAACATTGGACGGGATTACTTCATGGGAGGTTTTAAACTGGAATGTGCTTCACAAGAGAAAGATCTGGGAGTGATTGTTGACCAAACCCTCACAGGCTCTAGCCATTGTGCCGTAGCAGTTAAAAAAGCCAATCGGATGCTGGGATACATTGCCAAAAGTATTGAGTTCAAATCCAAGGAGGTGATGCTTCTTTTGTACAACACATTCGTCAGACCACATCTAGAGTATTGTGTACAGTTCTGGGGACCATACTTAAAGAAAGACATAGAGGCTTTAGAGAAAGTTCAGAGAAGAGCCACGAAGCTAATTCCGGGTATTAAAGATGAAAGCTATGAGAAAAGGCTGAAGATCCTTAATCTCTTTAGTCTTAGGAAAAGGAGACTAAGGGGTGATTTGATTGAGGTCTTTAAATATGTTAAAGGGATTAACAAAGTGAATTATGTAGGAGTCCTTCGACCAAGTGTTGTTAGCAGAACTCAGGGTCACAAATGGAAGCTGACTAAAGGTAACTTTAGCACTGATATTCGGAAATATTTCTTCACCCAAAGAGTAATTTCGGTGTGGAACAGCTTGCCTGGCCATATTGTTGAGGCAGAGACCTTGGGAGTTTTCAAGAGCAGGCTTGACTTAAAGCTAGATACCATTGAGACATTGAGTATCTGAAGTGATATATTCACGATGGTACAAAGAAACTGGCGAGCCTAGTTGGGCTGAACGGCCTGTTCTCGTCATTCATGTTATGTTATGTTATGTTATTATATTAGGCCTATATTTAAACCACCGCACTCCCCCGCCGTAGGTACTGTGGTGCATCGACAATTTTATTATTGTCACTAAAACTGAATCCGAAGACAAATAGCGAGACGGTCAGCTGCACCGATGGCCTCTCGCAATGCAATAGAGCGCTTCGCAATCTGCGATCCCACGCGGCTCAATAGATGATCGAATTCCCCCTTCTGCAGTCTGTAATACTGCTGGAAGGCAGAGTCATCCAGACCAACCTCTGACGAGACGGTGGTACTCTCCCGGCACTTTCCGAGTGCGGCGCGTGGGATGCTCGCAGTATCTTCCCCTCTTTCTCCTCCAGGATTGCATCACGGCAATCTTCACAATTGCTTGCAGGGCTTCCAGCTGGTCCATGGTCTCTATAGGCTACTGGGCTGGTTAGCGAGGACTTTGATTTTTATATACTCAAAATGAACGGGAGTTTTACTTTAAATCAGACAGGTCGAAAAAGTTAATTTATGCCATTTCTGAAAACGAGCGGGACATAGCAATAGACTGAAGAGGCATGATTTGCGACCATTTAAACACTTTGTGTCCGATTTATTCAGCCTGACTTGACAGTGATATTTATAGGCTATGTCTACGTACAACGCATAGCCAAGCTACCAACAGATAAGCCCATTATTTTTGCAGTCAGAGGGTTTAATTTTACTGTATGACGATTGGTATGTGCAAGATTTTCTAATGTCACCTTTACTATGCATTGCACTTCAATGTGCGCTCACTATTATGAAGAGTCCAACGCTTCCGGCATTCCAGAGTGGGGTGTACACCTAGTGGAAACGCCCATAAGCGGCCGGCGGCTAGAAGCGTCAGCGAATTCGCATCGCGCCGCGCCGCTGCAGTGTGTTCCTACCGTCAGAGATACCCTATGTTTGTGTTAAATCTGTCAGCTGCAGTATTGCACTGCTCCGGAAGTCACGAAAATGCACCTTTAAATTCAGTTTCAAAATAAGTAGCCTAAAACCACTGGTTCACATTACTAATAGCTGACATGTAACAACTCAATCTTAATGTTGACCTAAAGCAGATGAAACACGCGTATGCGCCGAGAAAATATTCTAAGTAAGCTGATTTACCGCTTGCAAGTGGTACATGGTCGTTGTTGAGCTGTGTAAGCGAATGGTCGCTCGTATATTCACTCCAGTTTTTTGATTAACTGCTACTTAAACGAAATGCTGCCAAACTCCAGATTATTATGCTCCAAGGCCGTATAGTGTGCCTATATCACAAATCTAAACTGTAGCCCGGGCAGATCTTAAGCTACAATTAATTGCGCATTTGCGTGCCCTATAAGATGGACATAATGCAGGAATGAAAGGAGGTGTTACGCATGTTAGTTTTACATATTAAAATATTATACTCAGCGCCATTAAAAACGCACAGGTGAGGTATGTACTGTATTTGTGGCAAATTGAAGAATCGATTGATTTTTATTGCTTTTCCAATGAGGCACGAGAGGAAATAAAGAAAAGCGCAAGTACCGTTTGACGCCGTCTGTGTGAGCAAAACATGCGTGCACACAGCCCCTACAGAAAACCCATTTTTTGCCCATCAACAGAAGTAGGAACTCTTCACTTCTGACTGTAGGCACTTGCCTCTGTGTAATTTTTTGGCACTTTATTTCTCTCTTTCTGTCTGAGAATGGAAAACAGGGACAGACGGTGACCGACCACGGTAAGGGCAGCCATGCGTAAATGGGCAAAAACTGGGTTCTCTGTAGGGCCCGTGAGCACGCATGCGTTGCTCACATAGACGGCGTCAAACGATATTTGCGCTCACCCTCAATCGTCTCGGACCCCTAATCTCATGATCAATTTTGGCAGCTGTCCGGAATCTGTCACGCACAGGCTGTAACCAGATGTGGCGCTCTTGAGCTGCCATCGTCATTCGTGGCTGCCCTAAGTGGGGTCGATCAGTGACAGTGCCTGTGTTCCATTCTCGGATAGACAGCTGACTGATTGTTAAACGGTGACAGTGCAAATGAAGCACCACCTCTCGGCGGCTGAGATCTGCCCGTAACATGCCAAAGGCTCTTTTTCTCTCTCCTGTGTCACAAGCCGTTCCATTTTCTTGATGCAGTAGCATGTGTCATTTTTTTTGTTGGCTTTATGTAGGCTATTGACCACACCAAAAAGAACAAGTCAAGTGTCACTGTACACATCAAGAACAGCTCAATGTATGTTATTACTGAAGTGCTTGGCGCGTGCACATGATGCGCGTCAGGATTACAATACCATGCGCTTTTCTTTATTTCTTCTCATGCCTCGCTGGAAAAGCAATAAAAATCAATCGATTCTTCAATTTGCCACAAATACAGTACATACCTCACTTGTGCATTTTTAATGGCGCTGAGTATGTAATATGTCGCTTGTATTAGTTTAGATCAATTATGCACAACTTTAATATCGCCTAAACTTTTCATGAAAGGCGCGAAAATATCATTTTAGCTGCATTAAAAAATGCGCACCTAATGCTGAAAAATTAAGTTCACAGGCGCAAATGTTTGCGCACCTGCAGATTTTTCAAGAAAAAGCCTGCATATTGTCCCTTAAGCCGAAAATGGCAAGCTCAAAATTAAATGAGTATATATCTGCAACTATTTGGTCCATTTGAATAATCTTGGTATCATAATAAAGGTAAAACCATTTGGGATTTCTGCCATAGTATAAAAATCGTATATATGTCACTGAGTCAGAGTAAATGAAGATGGAACACAGTATAAATCAAAGACCTCATTTTGCACCAAACAAAGTTTTACGTCTATCCCTTGTAAACTTAATTAGTTGCAGCCTGAAACCTCTAAAAATTTACAGCACAGAATCTCACCATTATCTGTGCCAAAGTTTATTCTAATCAAGTAAATCAGAACACAATTAGAGAGGAAAGTCTAGGAGGCATCTCCAAATTGGCAATTCAGGTACTTTGTGTGCCAAATCAGATTTCTCAGATATTAAACTGTAAAACTCATCTAATTTAACTTAGATGTCACTACAAGCATACATTCCGCCCAAATACAACCAGTTTATAATTTTTAGAATTTAGGAATCTTTTTAAATTATTATTTCTGCCAGTCCTATAGCCTATATCATCCCATTCAAAGACATAAAATACAAAGAAAATGAAATTTGGCTCCACTGGAGCAGATTAATATAAAAAAAAGCAAATTAATTAGATTATGAATACAACGGAAAGGTTAAAAAAATGGAAAAAAGTAAAAAGAACAAAAACCCCATCAATTATTTATACATGAAAAATGCTCACCGTTGCTACCTAAAAGCACACTTGATCAGGGATTGAACCCTGGTTGCCTGCGTGGAAGTCCGTTATCTTAACCACAACGATACATCAATTCACGCGAACATCACTGTCAAATTGCCCATATAAAGAATGAGTCAAGAAAACTAGTTACCCACCTTGTTTGTATTTCTGTGCCCTCAAAATTCACGCGTTTCTGCCAGAAAACTTTGAAAACGACAGTTGAATATTTAGCGAATAATTATACCGAAAATACCACAAACAAACCTAATAAGCATTTATATTGTCGCGCTATTTAAGTACATTCGAATGGCCCGTGGACTCGGTTTGATGCACTGGGAATGCAAGGCTCTAGCTTAGGCTAGCTTTGTGCAATAAAGGTGCTTTAGGGCTCGTTGGAAATGTCAGAAGCCATAGAATCAAATGGCTACCAGCAAAATCTTACTGACAACATCACACGCCGATCACAGAGAGAAAAATACATTGCAAGCAAGCTGAATGCTGCGGAACTGAGATCTTTAAAGCAATGCTGAATGCATGCTTTGAGACTGAGATCTTTAAAGGACAATTGAGCTTTAAAGCATTGTGGATTTACCCTTTTTTTATTAAAAATATCAAAGGTAAAATTTTTTTTGCTCATCTCTGTAGACTGTAAAGTGTATGCCTGCTTTTCTTTGAGTGTGGTGTCGGTTTAAAATGACGGGGCTCACATCGTTGGATTCTGTGGACTTTCCTCTTTGATTTGTGGTATTGTTTGTTTGCATAGCACAAATTCAGGAGAAATTCTAGCGATTCAGCGCTGATATGATTTTATCCTATATTTTGCAACACGCGTATTTACTTGCTTGGTGCTTGAATTGTGTTCGGTTGAGGTAAAAATGGTCTCCATGAGCTTTTTGCCTAATTTCTTCGCAAAATGTGGATATGCCGCATGACAATGTTGGGATTTGGAAACATACTGTATTTATTATGTGTAACCACTGCCCCCCCGGTACCATGGCGTAGGGCTTAAGGGGTTAAGAACTTTCATTAGCTGGAAGCTGTTGTGTTGCTAATGTGGAGTGTTGTATCGTAGTTTTTTAACATTAAAAAATCTATATTGGTACTTTGTAGATTCTGGTGTGTGCGCTCCTAAGTTTTTGAATTTGGGAGCGCAGCGCTACCAAGCGAAAAAGTTAATTTCGAGCCCTGAATTCTCTCCTCCTTCTACTCCACCTGCTCGGGGATTCTGGACTCTATTACCCCTTTTAGGCAAAAATCCGCCAAACCAAAAACGGATCCCCGGCTGAACGATACCACCTGTGCCATTAGGCAAAGTGGCAGGCAGGCTGAGCACAGATGGAAAAAGGACGAACTACATGTTTCTTTGGAAATGTTAAGTTACTGTCTAGCTGATCATCAGAGGGCTGTAAGGGAGGCAAAGTCTCAGTACCTCTCTGATATTATTTCTAGAAGCAGTCATCGTCCCAGGGTGTTATTTAACACCACTAATTCTGTTGTAAACCCATGCACTTCTGTTGTGACTGATCTTTCAACCGCTACTTGTGAAAATTTTCTCAGTTTTTTTGTTGACAAAGTGGAGTCTGTCAGACGAGACATCAGTAAGAGTTTTCACATGAGTTTTCATAAGGATTTGTTTGTCGCCCCAGCTCATTCTACAGGGTTTGCGCAGTTTGAGTTGGTTTCTCTGTCCTCTCTCGGTGACATAGTGGAATCTTTGAAGCCTACAAATTGTCCACTGGATATTGTCCTTGCTAAAGTGCTAAAAATGGTTTTTAATACGTTAGGGCCTAGTCTTTAGGTTTTTATGAACACCTGCCTTAGGTTAGGAGCCGTCCCAGCTGCCTTTAAAGGGGACCTATTATGCTGATCCTTCTTTTAATACATATAGGTAATGTTATAATGTTGGATGTCCATACTCAACCTCTGAAAAGTTTCTAAACATAAGATACAGGGGTTTTGCCGTAATCCAAGAACGTGATTTTGTGAACATGATTTCCTCTCTGAACAGTTCCTCCCGAGATCTTCTCGAGATCTGGGAAAAACCTGACGTCAGGTTGTGCTGTTCAATTAGTACAGACCTAGCCAAAGCCAATCACGGCGCTGGACCTGCCCACACCGGAAACTATTCTAGCAGACATGAACAACCGCGGATCATACTATGCCTTAGTAGCATCTACACTTCCAGAAATACAAAAGAAGAACCGCAGATCGTTTGAGGTGCAGTTCTGTCAGCATCTCTCCGAAAGCTGCTCGTCTGTTTACTTTTGGACGCGAAGAAAAGCACCTATTTCTCTTCCAAAAGACGATGCCTCCAGAAATCGGTGGGTAGCTTTTTTGTTTGCTGGCGGTGAACAGCCACGGCCAAAGGGAACGTTAGCTGTTTGTGCTCAGCATTTCACCAAAGACAGCTTTGTCAATAAAGGATAATTCAACACAGGATAAGCGTTTCAGCTGCTTCTCAAACCTGAAGCAGTTGCATCGATCAAGTGCTCGGAGCCACAAGCTGTAAGTAACGATATAACGGCAAATAATGTAGGTGAAGCTAACAAGTTACGGGAGGCTAGCAGGACCGCTAATGATAGTTAGCGCTAACAACTGGCCTCAAACGCAGGCTTTGCAAAATATCTGAAGATAAAGCCTGTATCGGTCGCGACTGTCCGCGACTCACAAGCTATGGTTCCATCCACTTGTCAATCAAATTATCTGAAGTTCGCCAAAAATATTCATGCGAATAAAGCTGGTGAAAATACATTTCCATCTAACGGCATTAAAGCAAATAAAAAGTAGTGCGTAATGACGCCACATGCTGTTATGCGATCAAATTGGTGTATCGAGTACATTTCTGACATGTCTGGATGTTCTGACAAGTGAACAAAAGTAGTTTGTTAGCCAACTAATTTAGCTGGTTAGCCAAAATGGATTGCGTTTACCAACAAATGACGATAATTGCACAAGTTGTAGTAGTGCTTAGGTGCCAGCTATTAGCAGCATAGCAGACCACTATCAGAAGGAAACGACGGCATCAAAACACCGTCAAGATGCAGTAGCAGATTTATTCGGCAAATAACGTTTCCATAAGGATTTATCGCATAAGCCTTTTACTGATCAAGAGAAAATCCGATGAGATGGACCGTACAAACTATGAGTCGATAGTCTTGAAATCAAGTCTAATTTCACCTTCTCCGTGAGGCATTTTTAATTCGATATTACTTAATTCGTGTAAGAACGTGTGGATGGAAACATGGCTACAGATGCGGAAACAGTTGCTTCACAGCATAAGCCTACCCAACTGATGGCCTGTTGAATGTGGCTGTAGCACTGCGGCTAACGTAGCCAAGTTACTGTTGATAATGTTTGTGTCCTAAATATGCAAGAGTAACATCAGGGGAAATTCAACAGAAGGTGTGTCTGAACATAAACCTCATTTGAAGTGAACTTTTTATATTTGTTTGTAATTTGGATGCTTAGTACAACTGCCTCCCCCGGTAACGGAATTTACTGTCTGTAAAACCTGTATTGCAGGGTAACGTTTGTCTCTGTAGTTGTTATGACCGCTCGATTATCAGCTACTGCATGTTAGTTTGCGTGCTGTGCAAATTAAAATGCTCCTGGTAATTTATAGGCAGTAATTATGATCGGTATGCTTGTGTTACTTCGGTAAGCATCAATGTGGCAGTTCCATCAAAACATTGCCTGATTGTAGCCACTACAGTTGAAGCTAACCGGAAAGGTGCTGTATGTGTCTGCAGAGTTGGGCTGCGAAGGCTGCAGTTAGACCAGACGTAGGTTTTGCAGAGCTTGGGGCGCGTTTTTGGGTGCTTGTGAAATGATTGCTTTACTTATCCATGACCGGGGTCAGCCTGATACTTCTCCAATATCTGGGCAAGCTCTCTGATGTTACCGGTGAAAGCAATAGGGAAGCGCACAGGCTATAATGTGTCCGGTATAACAAACGATTTCTCTGCACTGCCGTCAATTGAATATTTAATCGGCGATTGAATATTAAAGTCTTTCCTGTAAAAGTTATCGATTCGCTAGCTCCACATAAGCAACGGTGCATGCAAACGGAACTTACAGTCTGTAAAACCTGTATTATGCTCATAACATAATCGGAGCTCTATCTAGCTCTCGCGCACTATCCATAACACGCCCATTTTCCGCGAGGAAACGTTGGTCATTCCGACGCAATAAGTAAACCTTTACCATGGGCAATTTCCGAAAAGGCCGTTTAGCCTGGAGATTTCGCCGCTCCGTCATATACCAGCGCAGAGGCTGTTCGTTACTCAACGCTAACGACACACCACAGTTATGCACACGAACCAGCAGGTCCTAATACACACCGAAGCAGTCCATAAGCTGTTGGTCCACTTTTAGCTGCTCCTCACTGTCCATGTTTCCCTCTAAACTCAGACCCAGCGGATTTCTACGGTCTCTGGTCTACACTTGGGTATGTCGACCCGTTCTACAAATGTGTCTGTATGTGGTGGATTCTAGCTTTCCCTGCATCCTAGCTATATAGTAGGAAAACCGCTGTACTCACCACTGTTGCCGTAGCAAACTGTAGCCGATAGCAAATTCGAGCTTGAGCTGCCAGACTTTCCACTGCGTCCTCCACTTTCGCCGCTGCGTTTAATAGAACAAGTTCATGTCATTAGATCTATATTCAAGTATAGTGTTAGATTTCGGAATTTCCCCGCCAATTCCTTATCAGATGGCAGACGTGTCTCACGTTTCACTCTGGGGAGGCTGACTCGGAAAACTGCGTTCTACAGCCTCGTCCCGCCCAACTCCGCCCTCCACAGAGCTGGCCAGTCAGAAGAAAATGGGCACACGGGGAGTGGGGGCCATAGCGGAAGAGCCACCCCAATGAGGCGTTTCAGGCAGAGACTACAATGGACTACAAATGGGGTTTTTTGAGGATGGCAGTATGAGCTAAATAAGGACCCTGTTTTGGACTTTGAACGATCAGGAGTACTCTAGGGGAGTCCAAGATCAAAATATAACCTTGGAAATATAGCAAAATAGGTCCCCTTTAAACACGCTGTGGTCATGCCCCTTCTTAAAAAGCCCAACCTTGACCCTTCAGTGTTATCAAATTTTAAGCCTGTGTCTCATTTGCCCTTTCTTTCTGAGGTTTTAGAAAAAGTTGTTTTTACTCAATTACTGTCCTTTCTGGAAAACAACTCTGTTCTTGAGAAGTTTCAATGTTGCAGCCATTTGTATTGTGTATATCGTCTATTATTATTATTTACTTTTAATTCTATGGAAATTGTGAAACTATCTTTGAAAGTGAAAACTATATAATAAATGAAATATGGATTTTCTGGGCTATAAGAATTAAGTGTCAAGTTGTGATTGCGTATAAAAACTGCCACTAGTCATTCATCCACGGCCTTAAACTTACTGAGTCGGAAATTAATAGAAAGGCGGCTACATTTAGGTAAAAAAAATCGCTTACCTGAAGTCTAAACTTGTTTGAATGGATTCAAGCTAAAAGATCGTTTGGAATTACGTCGAGAATTTGTTTGGATTTAAGTTGCACGGATTTATGCATTGAACTGGATTGTCTGGGAATTGGAATCTTGGAAAATCCTAGTTTGGAACCTAAAGGATTGTCGACGAGAAGACACAGTTGGTGAGTGGCCTGTGCCACAATTCATTTAAGTTTGAGAAGGCTTGCGTCTGGGCTAAACTCGAGAAAACATTGAAAGTTCGATAAGTCTCTGGAAAAAGAAGTGAATCTTTTGAGTTTTAAAATATTCAGAGTTTATAACTGAAACGAATTTCGTAAAATGGATCAATCTGATAAATCATTTGAAGGTGAAAAGGAACTTTTTAAGTTGATCGCGTCGCGCAGAGCTAAACTCGGCGTGCTAACAAGAAAAAGAAATGAAATTAATTCCTTGATTGAAGCAGGTCAAACGAAAGAAACGGTTTCACAACATTTTTTTTTTTATTTAATACCTTTTTGGCTGAATTTATGGATCTGCAAGTTTCAGTTCAAAGTCACTTAATAAACAATGATGAAAAGGAGGCTGACCATAGAGACTGGTACGAACCAAAACTAATCAGTTTCAAAATGTTTTTGGATGGTATTCAGACGTGGTTGGAGGAAGATAACTCGCCAATTGATGACATTGATGACGCCTTTAGGCCCGAGGATCGTGTCTCGCAAACATCGGAAGAGGCCTTATCAAAACCAGCTAGTCGCCATAGTGCCGCTAAATCTGACAGTGACAAGGCTTCCTTTCGTTCAGCTAGTCACGCCCTGCCTACAGACACCAACAAAGCCTCACGGGTCGGTCACAAGCAGGGTGCTCAATGGCATGTCACTGTCATGAAAATTATTTCTCTGCCCCAAAAACCTGAAAACACTGTTAATGCCAAGCACATACATTTGTGTTACTGACCTCCAAATTTCAGGTGCAAATCTTTTGTAGTTTTGCAGAAATCAACATTTAAACATATGCCTGTCAGGGGTATATTGTATGTCACGGACACTACCATAAATTAATCATCTTGTTTCACTAGATTTCTAACATGTTGTGCTCTATTTGATAAAAAAAGAACATTGTTTAAGAACATTCTTATACACATGGTATATTAACGGATGTATATAGACATGGGAATTAACTGACAGCAGGTATCCTTCGTGTCACGGACACTACACGCGCAGTGTCTGTGACAGACGGTTATTCCCTACTATAAGGAATGGTATAAGATTGAACTACATTTATGACCAAAAGGTGTCTTATCATCTAGCTTGACACAATGTGAAAAGATAACCCCTTGGCATAAATGCTGTTGGCTCTATTATGGAGATAAGAACACGTCACGGACACCACAAGTTTTTTGGCAGATCGATTGTCTTCCAGCTTGAATGGTTGTGATGAAAACAGATGCATTATGCGCATACAAAGCTCACTATACCATCAATACCAATCCTTCGGTAATCAAAATGAGACATAATCTTGTTGTATAAGATATTTTAAACAACACTGGGTAATAATACAGTGATACATGTTGAAATTGGTGAAGTTCTATAACAAAATGCACAATTTCCATAAATGCATGCCATTTCGGATATTTCACTCCGATTTTGATGATTTTTTTTTGCACATATGAAAAACATTATATAGTTACAAATAAATGTTCAAACTATAGCAGGTTTACCACACAAAACAAAGAATAAACACACAAAAATAAGCATTAACACCTGGTGACTCATCATAACGCTAAAATGCCCGATTGCAAGGCACCTTCACCAGATCCACGCCATCACCCAAAAATGTCTAGCATCAAGTATCAATACACCATTGTGGCGTTCACAAAAAATATAACCCAAAACTACTTGTAATATGCTATTTACATATTAAATAGTCATGTTATAAGGCTATAAAATCCAGTAAAACTGTAATGCACCCTGACTGTGACCGACCCGTCAGTTAAATCCACCAGTAAGGCTTCATCCAAATCAGTCCCAACCAAGGTGTCCTCGATTAAAGTCTCGTCTAGCAAAGCTTCGCATGGCAGTAGCAAGACCAGCATGAAAAGCACTTCTGAGGCACCCAGACAGGCTGCGGTTGAACTCGCAACGTTGAAGGTAAAAGCGGAGGCACTGAAAGACAAACACGCACTTGATTTAGAAGAGGCCCAATTTAAACATTTAAAGGTGCCCTGTGTAAGAATTGTGGTCAAAATACCCAAAAAATGAGCTAGACACAACAAAAGAATGAGAAGAAATAAGGGCAATGATGTCATAAAAAAGATAACAAGGTGTAGTGCTGCAGAGATATCAACCTGAATTAGCAGGCTAAATCACTAGCTGCGCACCGTCCTGTGTCATAATATCAGTTTCTGCCATGGGTGGCGGTATGCGGGCAACAGAACAGCCAGCTAAACTGCAGTGCATGAATAAATCGCACGGCTTCAGGGCGCGCTTGAACCTGATGTCAATCGTGTGGAAGGTATATTAGCTAAGAAGCTTGAAATGGCCTCGATGATAATGAACCCTAAAGGAACGCACTAAACGTAACGGAAAACTTTGCATAATGTAATGAAACATGACACAATGTTTAGTTGTGACTAATGATACTTGATTGCTAGAAGAGGTCTTGCTAATGAAGACTGCATATCAGGCAAACTGGTTGCATACTGTGAAATTATCATCAGGCGGGCAGCGTACCTAACGTTCTAAAATGATCTTGTCCCTAGTTTTACTTGTTACATGTGCAGCTAAGATTACTTAATAATTTTTAACTCCGCTATAACTGTTTTGACGACGTACGGTAAGTGACAGTCAACTAACAGTGGCGATCGACTGGCCAGCTGATTTTGGAATCAGAGACTGGTTATGGCAAAGTCCGGCATTAGAAAGATTTATTCACGTAAATGTTGGTTCAGCATTAACGCTTAACATTAGCTAACGTTACGTTGACGCTAGCTTGCTCTATAGCAGCGAATGTTATCTAGCTAATGAATTTATTTCGAATGAACAATGACACGTAATTTGGACATATTTACCGGATCGGGTGGAGGGGAGTAGCTTGAAAATGTCATAGTACAGAATCACTTGATATCAACTGACGTTCGTTCATGTGTTTGTATCTCAGAGTTTTGGAGTCAGGGCGGCCCTGTTTGGATTGTAAATAGTCGGCTATGGGGTCGTTGGGAAGGTGGGGACGAATCATGGACAGTATGCTTGATGGGAGGAGACTGTGCCGTTTCTCGATTGTTACGCTAGGGTGGACCAACTCACTTTCTGCAGGTATACTGCCCCCTTTTCCTTTGGAGTGTGAAGAGTATGAAATTATTTTTTGGCTGTCCATTACACAGGGCACCTTCAAAAGCCCAAATAAAAGCAAGGAAAGAAGTTCTGGAAATGAAAACTAAATTGGCAGTTGCTGGCGCAAAGGTTCAAGCCTTTGCTTCCTTGGAACAGGAACAGATCCCAATCGAACCGCAAAACCCTGCGCTTTCTGTATCGAGGACTTCGACAGATTACAGAATCCCCAAAATTCCAACAGCGGCCCAAATACCTTCAGCAGCTCAAATATATACAACATCTAGAACACTGCATCCTAGCGCGCCACATTTTATGCCTTTGCAGTCGTCTCCGAACGTTAAACGTGAAAAGCAAAGCCCCAAAGCGAACCCAGCTCCACAAAACCAAAGTATATCTGTTCAATTTGACAGTAGTGCATTGGCTGAAGTCATGAAAAAACAAAACGACATTACTCAAATCTTGGTGAATCAACAAAAGACGTTTCAATTACCATCAGTAGATATTCCTGTTTTTAATGGCGTCCCTCTCAAATTTAAATCATTCATAAAGGCGTTTGAGCAAGGGATTGAAGCAAAGACGGATAATATGCGCGACAGACTTTATTATCTGGAGCAGGTTACTTCTGGCCAACCCAAAACCCTTGTACAGAGCTTCATGCACATGGAATCACATCTAGGATTTGCCGAAGCCAAAAAACAGCTGGAGTGGCATTTCGGACACAAAACAAAAATAACATCAGCTTTTATGGACAAAGCGTTGAATTGGCCAATTATCAAGGGAGACGAGGGCCCTGCATTACACTCGTACGCGCTATTCCTGCGCAGTTGTTTTACAACAATGAAAGAAGCGAACTATCTTGGAGAGCTGGAAAATTCAACTAATTTCGGAATTTTAGTTTCAAAGCTACCTTTCCGATTTCGCGAGAAATGGAGGATGTATGTCTGTGAAACGGAAGAAAGGCAGCGCAAAGTTAATTTTGAGGATCTACTTAAATTCATTGAAAGACAAGCAAAGGCTGCGCTTGACCTGGTCTTTGGGGAAATGTACAATCCAAAAGAAAAGACTGGTAAAAAACCTGTGTCCAAGAAAGGCAGTAGCTTTGCCACAACAATTGAACTCGTTTCACAGCACGAAAGCAGTAGCACACAATCTGATAGTTCGCAACTGAGAAACGATGTCGCTGCCACCTGCATTAAAACCTGTGCGTTCTGCAATAAAAACCATACAATCAACACGTGCAATGCATTTAAAAAGAAACCCAATAAGGAAAAAGTAGATTTTATGAAATCAAAAGGACTATGTTTCGGATGTCTAAAGAAGGGACACTTGAGGCAGAACTGTTCCAACCGTTTACAGTGCGAGACAAAAATCACCCCACCGTTCTGCACATCAAACAAAAGGAAATTGAAAAACAACCTCAAACGAAAATCGAACACAACGAAACATCAGTTTCAAGTGCCTTGGTCTCTTTGGACACTCCTAGCCATACTGGGGCCGGCTCTGAGTGCGCACTGTCGATTGTACCAGTAAGGGTGAAATTAAGCAAAGGGACAAAAATTGTGCAAAGAGACGCATTTTTAGACCCAGGCAGTTCTGCTACGTTTTGTACAGAAGACTTAATGGCATAATTAAATGCGTTTGGAAATAAAAGAGACATTTACTTAAGACCATGGGTGCTTTGAGCTCTCTGGTTTGGAAGTATCCGCGATAGATGAGAACCGTTTTCTAAAACTGCCTGACGTGTACGCGCAAAAGTCGATTCCTGTCACCAAAGACAACATTCCTAGACATGATGATATACAAAAATGGCCATACCTAAAGGATGTTGATTTAACGCCAATAGATGCAGGCATTGGGCTACTCATTGGCGTGAACGCTCCTAGAGCTCTCGAACCATGGCGGGTCATTAACAGCGAAGGTAATGGGCCCTACGCTGTGAGAACCTGCCTTGGATGGGTCATTAATGGCCCGCTTGGAAAACATTTGGATGGTGATGGGAAAAATGCTTCAGTTCTTGTCAACAGAATCTCTGTCAGCAGTTCGGAAGAATTGTTTGTAAAGCAATACAGCCTAGATTTTGTAGAACAGCAGTGTAACAAGGAAATGCCTGCTGAAGATAAACAATTTATGGACATCATGTCAAAATCTGCTATGCTAAAAGATGGGCATTATCACTTGCAATTGCCTTTTAGAAATGGTGACCTGCGACTGCCCAATAATAAACAAGTTGCCCAGCAGAGGGCGCAATGCTTATTAAGAAAGTTCAAAAGGGACAATTCCTTTTTTGAAGAATACAAAGACTTTATGAACAATGTTATCCCAGAAGGACATGGTGAAATTATACCTCAAAATCAACTGGAATGTGAGAAAGGAAAAGTGTGGTATATACCGCATCATGGGGTATATCATCCCCAAAAGAAAACACTACGTGTGGTGTATGATTGCACTTCTACATTTGCTGGCACTTCATTGAATAAAGAACTTTTGCAAGGTCCTGATTTTACAAACACACTGCTAGGTGTTCTTTTTTGTTTCTGCCAGGGTCCAGTTGCATTTATGGCAGACATCAAAGGGATGTTCCATCAGGTGAGAGTGCCTGAGGAACATGTCAACTATTTGCGCTTTCTTTGGTGGCCTGGTGGTGACCTCACTAAAGACCTAGCAGAACACAGGATGCTTGTTCACATTTTCGGGGCAGTGTCTTCTCCCAGCTGTGCCACTTATGCCTTGCTTAAGACTACAGACGACAACCAAAGTCTATTTGCAGAAGAAGTCATTGAGACAATAAGAAAGAACTTTTATGTCGATGATTGCCTGAAATCGGCATGTTCAGTAAAGCAGGCAATATTCTTGTTCCATCAGCTTATGGAAGTATGTGCAAAAGGGGGCTTCAGACTTAATAAGTGGGTCTGTAATGACCGTGCTGTTCTCTCTGAGATTCCTGAGGATGATCGAGCCAAAGGTGTGAACATGCTGGACCTCAGTCATGAGCAGCTCCCAGTGGAGAGAGCTTTGGGTGTGCAATGGGATGTTGAAAGAGATGTTTTCACATTTAGCATTTTGAATAAGCATAAACCAGTGACAAGACGTGGCATATTGTCAACTGTAAGTTCCATCTTTGACCCCTTGGGTTTCTTCAGCCCTGTCATTCTCCCTGCTAAACAGATTTTACAGCATTTGTGCAAAACAAGACTGGGATGGGATGAACTAGTTCCAGAAGTGACAAAACAGAGATGGCAGAGATGGCTGGATGACCTGGAAATACTGAACAATTTTGCTATAGAAAGCTGTTTCACACCTAAAGACTTTGGTAAGGTGACTGTAGCCCAGCTCCATCACTTCTGTGATGCAAGCGAAAGTGGATATGGTGCAGTGTCATACCTTCAGCTTTAAAACAGCAAAAATGATATATGTGTTGCATTTGTTATGGGGAAAGCAAGAGTGGCACACGAAAGCATATCACAATACCACGCCTGGAATTGGCTGCTGCTGTCCTGTTTGTTCGTCTGGACAAAATGCTCTGTTCTGAGTTACAACTCAACCTCACTGAATCAGACTTCTGGTCAGACAGTATGACTGTGCTCAAGTACATAGCAAACACAACTACACGATTCAAAACATATGTGGCGAACAGAGTGGCAATCATTCAATCATTATCAAAACCTTCTCAGTGGAGACACATCAGTTCCAAACTTAACCCAGCTGATGCGACCTCACGGGGCATGAAAGTACAAACCTTTTTGAATTCTCACGCTTGGATTACTGGACCTGACTTTCTAACTAAGCCTGTGTGTCAATGGCCTGTGTCACCAACTGAACACTGTACCATTCTAGATTCTGATTCGGAAATAAAACAGGAAGTTCTTACTTGTGCAGCACAGATTCAAACTGTCTGTCCAACCACAAAAATGCTCACATATTTCTCCAGGTGGACAAGGCTCAAAAAAACTGTAGCTTGGATGCTAAAATTCAAAACTAAGCTGAGGCTTAAAGTAAAAGAAAAATCAAAGATCTCTAATGAGAATCAAATGTGCTCAAAGACTAAAGGCAAACAAATTCTCACAGTTGAGGACTTATGTGAGGCAGAAGATGCAATTATACGCTTTGTGCTAGGACTGCATTTTGGAAGTGAGCTGGAATCCTTAAAATCTGGAGTTATTAAGAAATCTAGTCACCTGTATAGGCTTGATCCATTTCTTCATGATGGTATTTTGAGAGTTGGAGGCCGATTAAGCAAATCAGCTTTACCTACAGAAACTAAACACCCTGTAATTCTGCCAAAGGCCAGACATGTTACAAGACTCATTTTGCAACACATTCACGAAAAGATTGGTCATAGAGGAAGAAACCACATGATTTCCACACTCCGTTGCCACTACTGGGTCCCTCAAGTCAACTCCGCGGCCAGGAAAATCATAAAGGATTGTGTGACATGTCAGCGACAGCGTCAAAAGCCAGGTGAGCAGAAAATGTCTGATCTCCCTGCTAATAGACTCACTGTTGATGTTCCACCTTTCACATATGTTGGCTTAGATTATTTTGGCCCATTCCAAGTCAAGAGGGGGAGGAGTATTGTGAAAAGATACGGTGCTATATTCACCTGCCTATCCTGCTGCGCAGTTCATCTGGAGGTAGCACACTCACTGGATACAGACTCCTGTATTAATGCAATAAGAAGGTTCATTTGTCGCAGAGGGCAAGTTAAAGAGATCTGGTCAGATAATGGCACAAACTTTGTCAGCTCTAGCCGTGAATTAAAGCAGGCTCTATCTGAATTGAACCAAAGCAAGATTCGTAATGCTCTAACTCAAGATGGAATAAAATGGATTTTTAATCCCCCTCATACAGCTCACCATGGAGGGGTGCGGGAACGCCTAGTACAAGAAGTAAAGAGGGTGCTGTATTCAGTCGTTAAACAACAGACACTTGATGACGAAGCCTTACAGTCCGTTTTGTGTGAGGTTGAGGCCATTTTAAATGACCGTCCGATCACCCCATCCTCTAATGATCCCAACGATCTGGAAGCACTAACCCCAAATCACCTACTACAACTCAAAGCCAAACCAATTCTCCCTCCTGGCCTGTTCAGAAAGGAGGAATTGTACATCCGTAGATGGTGGAGGCAAGTTCAGTACATTGCAATACATTATTTTGGAAGAGGTGGGTGAAGGAATACCTGCCAATGCTGCAAGAACATAAGAAATGGAATAAAGCCCACAGGAACTTTGCCGTTGGGGATCTTGTGCTGGTCATGGATGACTCATCACCAAGAAATTCATGGCCAACTGGAAGAATCACACAAGTCATGCCTGATTCTAAAGGATATGTTTGCCGTGTCCATGTCAGGACACAAACAAATGAATTGGAGAAACCCACAACAAGGTCTGCTTCCTCATGGACGCTGTGTGAAGGGCTTGTGCCCTCAATTGGAGTTAACCCCTTAAGCCCTGAGTCCTTTTTCGAAAATGGCAAGCTCAAAATGAAATGAGTATATCTCGGCAACTATTTGATCCATTTGAATAATCTTGGTATCGTAATAAAGGTAAAACCATTTGGGATTTCTGCCAAGGTGTAAAAATCAGTGTATATGTCACTTAGTCAGAGTAAATGAAGATGGAACACAGTATAAATCAAAGACCTCATTTTGCACCAAACAAAGTTTTACTTCGATCCCTTGTAAAATTAATCAGTTGCAGTCTGAAACCTCTAAAAATTTACAGCACAGAATCTCACCATTATCTGTGCCAAAGTTTATTCCAATCAAGTAAATCAGAACACGATTAGAGAGGAATGTCTAGGCGGCTTCTCCAAATTGGCAATTCAGGTACCTTGTGTGCCAAATCAGATTTCTCAGATAATGAACTGTAAAACTCATCTAATTTCACTTATATGTCACTACAGGCATACATTCCACCCAAATACAGCCAGTTTTTAATTTTTTGAATTCAGAAATATTTTTTGAATTATTATTTCTGCCAGTCCTATAGCCTATACCATTCCATTCAAAGACAATAAATACAAGGAAAGTGAAATTTGGCTCCTCTGGAGCAGATTTTTTTTTTTTAAAAAAAGCAAATTAATAAGATTATGAATACAAGGGAAAGGTTAAAAATGGAAAAAAGTAAAAAGAACAAACACCCCCTTAATTATTTGTAACTGAAAGAACGCCACCTACATCCACTCCAATCGTGGATCGAACGTTGCTCACCTGCGTCACAGTGCGACGTTCCTACCACTATACTACAACAACTTCCGCAGATATTTTGCTCAAATTGCTCATATAAAGAATTAGTCGAGAAAACAAGCAACTCACTTTTGAGTTTGTACTGTTGTGCCCTCAGTATTCACGCGTTTCTGTCAGAAAACGACTTTGAAAACGACGGTTGAATATTTAGCGAATAATTATACCGAAAATACCACAAACAAACCTGTTAAGCGTTTATATTGTCGCGCTATTTAAGTACATTCGAATGGCCCATGGACTCGGTTTGACGCACTGGGAACGCAAAGCTGTAGCTTAGGCTAGCTTTGTGCAATAAAGCTGGTTCAGGGCTCGTTGGAAACGTAAGAAGCCATATAATCAAATGGCTAGGGCAAAGTTTAACTGACAGCATCACAAGCCGATCACAGAGAGGAAAATACATTGCAAGCAGGCTGAATGCTGAGGAGCTGAGATTTTTGCAGCAATGCTCCAGAAGAAAAACATGCTTTCAGACTCGCAGATCTAGTTTCCTGATAACACGGACACATTGAGCTAACAATAGCAAGCGCAGATTTACCCTCGAGCAGTTTTTTTATTACAAAATATCAAAGGTAAGAAATTTCTTTGTTCATCTCTGTAGACTGTGAAGTGCATGCCTGCTGTTCTTTGAGTGTGGTGTCGGTTTAAAATGACAAGGCATACATCGTTGGATTCTGTGGACTTTCCTCTTTCATTTGAGGTATGGTTTGTATGCATAGCATTAATTCAGGAGAAATTTTAGCAACTCAGCGCTTATATGATTTTATCCTATGTTTTGCTACATGCTTGTTTACTTGCTTGGTGCTTGAATTGCGTTTGGTTGAGGTAAAAATGGTCAACATGAGCTTTTTGCCTAGTTTCTTCGTGAAATGTGGATATGCCGCATTACAATGTTAGGATTTGGAAACATGCTGTATTTATTATGCGTACGCACCAGCTAAAGGGGTTAAGCGCTAGTAACCTCTGACTCCACACATACACCGATGCTCACATACTGACTGCTGCATTACATCCCGTTTCACAACACATATTTTTAATCACATGCTTACAGTCCACTTGAATTACATGGAATGCGGTGGAAGATCTTTTCGAAGATTCTTTTCGAAGACTTGGAAGAGTACAATCATGGACTCTTTAAAAAAAAATTTTGCTTGGAATGTTTTGAAAGAACTTAACAGTCTATTTTGAATTTGCAAAAAAAAAAAAAAAATCCCAAAAAGGAACATTGTCACAAACGTACATATTGTCATGGCTACAGATTATGTGTATGATAATTGCTTGAAATACAAGAATTAGGGGCCGGTATGTTGCAGCCATTTGTATTGTGTATATCGTCTTGTGTATTTAGTGTAGTGTAATTTGAATATAGTATAACATTTTTTATTGATTTGTATTGTATTGCAGTATATGTACATATTAAGGTTACATGTATTAGGGTCACTATGGCAATTGGCTAATTTGGTAGGGTGCACATGTTGGTATTTACGGTAGTTGGGATTTTATATACGTCACGATGACAATATGGAGGAGCTCAGTTAGACCGCAAATGTGGGATGAATTGACAGTTGGTGGGAAATGATTTTTTGACCACTCACTCTACACTCACTCTTTAGTTTGGACATTTTGGAGTTGTAAATTTGTTTTTTTTTTTTTTTTACTTTACTTGGAATTCTATGGAAATTGTGAAACTATCTTTGAAAGTGAAAACTACATAATAAATGAAATATGGATTTTCTGGGCTGTAAGAATTAAGTGTCAAGTTGTGATTGCGTGTGAAAACTGCCACTAGTCATTCATCCACGGCCTAAAACTTACTGAGTCGGAAATTAATAGAAAGGCCGCCACCTTCAATCTGGGTTTAGGTCTCGTCACAGCACTGAGTCTGCACTGTTAAAGGTGCACAATGATATTGCGTTGGCTGTTGATGCCAAGTGCCCTGTTGTCCTTGTGTTGCTTGACCTCACAGCAGCCTTTGACACGATGGACCATTCAGTCTTCCTGTCACGCCTGAGTAATTATGTTGGCATCCATGGCACTGCATTTAAATGGTTGACATCCCATTTGTCCAGTAGAACTTTCTCTGTTATGGTTGGTGACCTGTCCTCTTCCAGTGCTTCTCTCTCATGTGGGGTCCCACAAGGTTCTATTCTTGGCCTTATACTCTTTTCACTGTATATGTTGCCGCTTGGGTCAATTATAGCCAGGCACATCCTCTCTTTTCATTGTTATGCAAATGATTTACAAATATATCTGCCAGTGAAGCCTAATAATGATAATGCACAAAGTTCTTTGTTTGATTGTATTGCTGATATTAAGCAGTGGTTGGCCTTTTTCTGCATTTAAACGATGACAAAGCTGAATGTATTGTTTTCGGGGATAGTGTGACGGCTGGCTTTGGTGCCTTTTCTTCAAAGCTCCGTCCAACTGTCCGAAATTTGGGGGTGATTTTTGACAGGGATTTGAAATTTGATAAACAAATTGGCAATGTTGTTAGGACAAGCTTTTTCCAATTACGACTGCTGGCCAAAGTCAAAATGTTTTTAAGCCGCCACGACCTTGAGAAAGCCATCCATGCTCTTATAAGCTCAAGATTGGATTACTGCAGCGCACTTTATGTTAGTGTCTCCCAGTCTGCACTTAGTTGCCTCCAACTTGTGCAAAATGCTGCTGCCAGTCGTGTAACTAACACCAACAGACGAGAGCACATCACTCCGGTTCTTAAATCTCTCCATTGGCTTCCATTTCATTTTAGGATTAATTTTAAACTTTTAATGTTTGTTTTTAAAGCTCTTAATGGCTTGGCCCCATCTTATTTATCTGAGATCTTAGCTGTTCGTGAGCATGGCAGAGCTTTGAGGTCCTCTAAGCAACTTCTGTTGGAAGTGGCCAGGTCAAAGTATAAACACTGGGGTGACCGAGCCTTTTCTGTGGCTGCACCCAGGCTCTGGAATAAGCTCCCTGCTGAAATGCGTCTCATCGCTGACCTGGGCCTTTTAAAAATCCAAATTGAAAACTTATTTATTTAGGATGGTGTTTAATACCTAGTAGTGTGGTGGCACTTTTATTATCTCCGCCAAGGAGATAATGCGATCGAGTCGGTTTATTTATTTTTTATTTATTTATTTGTCTGTCTGTCCCTCTGTCTGTCTGTGGACAGGATTTCTCGGAAACTACTGGACGGATCTTCATGAAATTTTCACCAGAGGTAGATCTTGGACCAGGGACGACTCCATTTAAATTTTTTGATGATCCGGATCCGGATCAGGATTCTGGATCCGGATCTGTATTTACGATCGTAGTAGCATTTCTCGGACACTACTGGACGGATCCTCATGAAATTTTCACCAGAGGTAGATCTTGGACCAGGGACGACTCCATTTAAATTTTTTGATGATCCGGATCCGGATCTGGATTCTGGATCCGGATCTGTATTTACAATTTTAGTGGCATTTCTCGGACACTACTTGACGGATCTTCGTGAAATTTTCACCAGAGGTAGATCATGTGATCGCTCTGTACTTTGATGACGGCTTTGGAGAATGGATGCTTCAAACATACAAAAATCCCATTTAAACTTGTCACATGGGTGGTCCTGAAATCTTCCAAAGAGAAAGATCTTGCATTTGTATCAACATCATCCCTTGGCGGAGATCAGAAATCTCGGATTGCTCTTGTTTGATTTTATTTTATGTTATTCTATTTTATTGCTTTTATTTATTGTTTTATTTACTATCTATTGTAAAGCACTTTGGTTCACCTGTGGGTGGTTGTAAAGGGCTGTATAAATAAATAAAGTGAACTGAAGTGATTTGTTTTGATGTCTTTGAATGTGTGGATTAGTTGGGTTTTTACTGACATCTGGTGAAAATTTCATGTCAATAGTCCGATTAGAAATATATTTACTGAGAAAAATGTTGACGCGCTCAATATGGAAGCATATGTGCACTTTTATAGGCAATTGGCAATTCAACTGGCAAAATGGCAATTCAATGTTTAATTTTGTCATGTAATTTGAAAATGTATTTGGCAACTGACAATTTAATGTAAAAAGTGGCAATGCAATCTTCGATACAGTTTTGATAATCTCAATGACAATCAGGAATTAACATTGAATTAATCAAATGTCATATTGCCATGGCATTCTTGCACTTTTTTTTCTGTATTTTAAATTTGGCATCTCCAATCCCACCCGAAACTGGAATACCCACTTGGTGAACTATGTACAAGGCTTGCTTGTTTGCGACCCCTTGTTGCCAATTCAGGAGAGTGAAGACAGCTCGCGGCTCTCCTCCGAAGCACGCACCCGTCAGCCACCGCTTCTGATACACTCATTAGTTGAATCTTCGCAAGTTCAGAACAAGGGCGGAGGATACCCGGACATGAACAGGCTTAGAATCTTACTGACGAGCACCCATCTGGCCAACAGGAGGCGCTTGAGCAACGAACAAAGCAACTACTGTTTTTCCCTTCCCGGCAGTCCCTTCCCAATTTGCAACCCTGTAGCACAATGGCCAATTGCGCGCTACTCTGAAAAAGCTGCCGACCACTGCCGGATGGTATGACCGGGGATCGAACCCGTGACATGATAGTCACTTCTCCGCTGCATTGCAGTGCCTTAACCGAGTGAGCACATTCTTGCACTTTAATTCAAATGGCAATTCAATTGGCAAAATGGCAATTCAATATTTAATTTCATCATGCAATTTGAAAATGCATTTGGCAATTGACAATTCAATTTGCAAAGTGACAATGAAATCCTCAGATCGCTTTGTGTGTTTAAGGTTCAAAAGTACAACAGCGCCCCCGTGTATTGCATGGCACTTTGCCACACGCTTCATCTGCACAAAAATTCAATTGAGCAAGCACACTGTCAGTTCTCTCATCAAGGCAGATCTTCTTTATAACGTCACTTCTGTGACTGCCTGGTATCCTAGGACACGCCCCTCTCAATAGGACTGACTGACCTGGCAAAACCACAAACTCCTTCAACATGGCGGGGTGTAATGCCAGACGCCGCAAAACCGGGGATAAAAATACATCATTACCAGCAAAGAAAATGAACTACTGTAGTCCGAGTGAAGCACTGGAACGTCGGGCCCATACCGAGCCGTCACCAACGGGAGTTTCACCACCGCGGAGCGAGCACCGACGGCGCCGAGTACGAGCGGAGGGGCTAGCCCAGCGGAGAGGCTAGCCGGGTGGAGACAACAGTACAGCTGCCGTCGCAATTACATTGTGAAGAAGGAGAGGTGACATAAAGTAGAAGGACTTTGACCAGACATTTACCCGCGTAGGCTACACATCCGTGTGGTTTTTCTAACTGCGGAGGGAAGGAGAGTGACAGCGGGTGCTGCTGTGCTTCTGCTGGACAAGTGAGTAACATCAGCTCAGCTGTGCTTCACATAAACTAGGCTATAACTTTACCTGCCCGGAGCATTCAGCTCACTGTGTAGTTTGTCAGGATGTACCGTTGTAGTGATGTGTACAGTAGGAGAGATGCTGAAGCTCAGCACGTCAGCACTGATCCACAGCACGTCACTACTGATCCACTGATCCACGCTAATCCACAATCTAAAGTTATAGCTGACGTTAGCTGCTTAGCTTGGAGTGTAGTTTCTTGTTGTGTATCTGGGTGACTGTCTGCAGAGGGACAGGTGAGGCGGTGAAGACAGCCCTGCGTCGAGCTGTCGTCAGTGATGGTTAGAGCCAGAAACAGTGAATGTGCTTCGTAAATGACAACTTCACCTGCTCGGAACATTCAGCTCATTGTGTTGTTTGTCAGGATGCACTGCTGTAGTGATAAGCTCTGCACATTAGCTTCACAGCTAACGTTTGCATTGTGCTAATTCACAACCTAAATTTATAGCTGACATTAGCTGCTAGTTGTGTACCTGGTGACTGCAGAGGAACAAGTGAGGCTTGGCTCGAGTCTTTACAAAAACAAAAATAAAATAAGCACATATTTGCTCCACATAGATATTTCAATCCTCCTTTATATTAATGTTTTACATTGCACATTCCTTTAGCCACCATGATCTTCTCAAATTTCCAGTGACAATGACAGGTGACTAACAGTTTGTCTGCATTTATTCTTAAGTGTACTCCCAGGGCACAAAACTGTTGTCACAGCAGCTCCACAGACCTCACAGCCTCTCATCCTGTAGCCCTGCTCATCTGACCTGAACCATGCCCTGCCCAGCACTCCCCTGGATTCTTCGCTCGACCTGCTCAGCTTCAGCTCCTGCTTCCCACAGCATTCCCATGTGCTTGGCCCGGTCCATAATCCAGCCTGCCCAGCTCGTCTTCACCTTTTTCCCCAGCTCAACATCACATTTCTATTCGCCTCAATAAATGTCTTTTCCTTAAGCCGCTCTGTGTCCCACTCTTACTGTAACTTGCTCCAGGTAACAACTGATAACTGAAATGTGTAAGACCATTTACAATTATGCTTGAATGTGTCATTTGCCCTGGAATGATAAATTGAATCAAATTGAAAAATGTTATTACCATCATCCATGAATTATGTCACATTTTCCGCAGGCAGTATACAACATAATGAAAGAAAAGAAATATGAAATCTACAGTATTTATAACGCTAAGGAAATACTGTGAAATTGTCTACACTCTATACTTTGATCTGGATGTAGCCCGGGTACTGGCCCTGCAGGTCTGGGTGACAGATCCTCCACACACTACTCTTATGTCTTTGTCACGTGCTCCATGTTGGAGAAAATCTGCCTTCATCTTTGGCAGAAACACCAGCTTGGCTGACTCTGGACATGGTGGGGTGTGGCTGTATGGTCTCCAGGTGATGAGGAAAGTAGGCTGAACATCACGCTTGGGTCCTTTATCAGACAGTGTGCAGCAGCTGACTTAAGGTTCAGGTCCTGATTTATAAGAAAAAAACAGAAAATTAATAACACTTGATTTGTGGTCATAAGCAACACTTTATCATAGCCAGAATTTCACATTATAGCTACGTAGAGCCAGTGTCAATCCAGAGGTAATGCTGTTACACTGATGTAATCTGGCCACATTTCACAGCATACGGGTGTTTATGTAGCAAGTTTATGAAATAATACAAGGAAGCTGGTCAACA
This sequence comes from Gymnothorax javanicus, assembly GCA_029692085.1. NCBI lineage: Eukaryota > Metazoa > Chordata > Actinopteri > Anguilliformes > Muraenidae > Gymnothorax > Gymnothorax javanicus. The sequence goes on along the minus strand of CM056193.1, from coordinate 128,881,173 downwards.
GAATTACTCAGTTACAAGTCCCTGAGCCTGCAGCATCTGCTCAACTTTAATGACCCATGATAACTTTACATTCTCCTGACCGTCTTTGTGCTTTTTTTTTTTTAACATCATAATACGAATAAATGTAGAACACAGCATGGAGCGTTCTTCTCAGATCTTTTAAAATGCTCAATAAACCGCATCGCTAATGTGACATGCATCGCTGGTGGTCGAACCGAAGTTAGCTACCGCCAAGCTGGCAACATTAGCTTTGTTGGTAACCAACCTACTCCTCTGCTTTGACTTTGATTAATATTTGGTAACAATGCTTTTTGAAAATGTTCAACTCTTTTAAATACAAATTGCAGCCAAATACCAGGCTAAAGAGAGAGAGACAGCAGAGTGCTCGTCTCTGCATCTGTCGGTGATATAGCCTACTAGAGAACTGCTGCAGTGCAGTACCAGATCTTAAAGTAGCTTGGCTAAATATGCTACTTTATGTTATCTGCGGTCATTCGTAAGTCGGCCTTCCATCTCTCAACAGTAGTAGGCAGTGGTATAACAATCTTGTCCGGTTTGAGCTGTAACAGGCGTTACATCCATGGCTATACGTCTCCAAAGCGCGTACCTACACCAATGGCGCGTACTCTTAGCATGTAAACAAACGTCGTTTCCCTTACACGCCGGAATTCACGCCCACAATTCACACAAGGCCTCATGGGGCTGGGATAAGATCTATCAATTCCCAGGTTGGGACCGTTGATATAGTTTCTCTTTTCAAGTTTGTTGGCTACAATATGGCAAAGTCAGTGGCACAGCTCCTCAGAAAGGCTGCTGCCGCTATTGAGGAGCAGGCGCAGAGCACTGTCCCAGCAACTCAAACAACAGATAGCCCAAGGCCAGGGACCTCAGCAGCTGCAGGGACATCGGTTCCCGCAGTTTCCACTCCTAGCGGAGCCAGTGGAACCCGAGGTGGGGCGGGGCAACAATATAAAAAAATGCATTTATAATACAACTAGCAGTCAATCAGGGTTAAAACACTAAAATGGTCAATGAGAGCTAAAACAGTTAAATATGTTGTTACAGTCATTCAGGAAAAGCTGTGGAAAACAACAGTGTCTTTAACCCTGATTTAAAAGAACTGACAGACTATGCAGACCTCAAGTGTGCAGGCAGTTTGTTCCACAAATGAGGAGTGTAGTAACTAAAAGCTGCTTCACTTTGTTTTGTTCTTGTTCTTGGAACACACAACAGGCCTGCCCCAGATGACCTAAGGGGTCTGGATGTTTCGTAAGGAGCCAATAGATGTAAAATGTATTGTGGTCCAAGACTGTTCAGTGCTTTAAAAACCAGCATCAAGATTTTAAAATCTATCCTCTACCTCACAGGAAGCCAGTGCAGTGATTTCAGGACTGGTGTGATACGGTCCATTTTCCTGCTGTTGGTTAAGACCCTGGCTGCAGCGTTCTGGATTAACTGAAGTTGTCTGATTGATTTTTTGTTAAGGCCTGTTAAAACACCGTTGCAGTAATCCAGCCGACTGAAGATAAAAGCATGAATTAGTTTTGCCCTGTCTTGACTTCATAGGAGCCCCTTAATTTTATTGATGTTTTTAAGGTGGTAATAGGCAGATTTGGTGATTGGCTTTATGTGACTATTAAAATTTAGATCAGAGTCAATAATCACTCCCAGGTTTCTGGCTTGTGCACTTTTGGTCAAAGACATAGAATTGAGATGATCAATGATCTTTGACCTTTCATTTTTGGGACCAAAAACAATAACCTCTGTCTAATCAGCGTTTAGCTGGAGAAAGTTCTGGTACATCCATACATTGATTTGGTTGATACGTTTACTCAAAGAAAGTAATGGGCTGTAGTCCTTTTTTGTGTTTGGATAACTCATCAGAAAATTTTGCATTGTATTTTGGGGGTTTGTAGATGGTTACAAAAATTGCTCGGAAAGGGAATTTTGACTGAAGAGCGACATATTCAAAGGAGTCAAAATGCTCATAAGACATTTTGTAGCATTGGATGCTATTATTAATCAATACGGCAACTCCACCACCTTTCTTAAGCATTCTTTCCTCACTCATGAAACTAAAATTCGGAGGTGCTGACTCAATAAGAACTGCTGTACTGTTATCCTCTCCTAACCAAGTTTCAGTTAAAAACATAAAATCAAGCTTGTGCTTAATGATAAAATCATTAATTAAAAAGGATTAGCCTGCCAGAGACCTGATATTTAAAAGAGCTAAATTAAATGTCCTAAAAACCTTGTCTTCCCTGTATTTTGAGATGGACTGTGGCTGACAGGGAATAAAGACTAAATTGTTGATGTTCGTGGATAACTAAGTTTTGGTGAAGAACAGTCCTTGTCTTTCGGGAGCAGCATCTTGACTTGATCACAGTAGGAATTCTTTGAGGAGAATGAGTAATAACTAGATCTGCCGGACCACAGGGGGGGGCCGATGAGTCAAAAAGGTGGTTTATTGCAGGTTGTGGGGGACAGAAAAGGTGTAATTAGTGACCGGTGATTTGGTCGGATCTGTGAATGTTGTTTGTAGTAATTTGCAGGCAGTATTAAGAACGGAGTAAAATACATTATCTGTGAAAACACGGGCACCCAGGCCGTTTGGATGAAGGTCATCTCTGCTAAAAAATGACCGGCGGTTCCAGAAGAAATTAAAATTGTCAATAACAGCTCCGTCACAGGTTGACTGCAGCCAGGTGCGGAGGCTGAGAGTACGGCTGAATTGACCCACCCCACGGTTGAGACGAGGGATGGGACTGGAGACATGGATATGTTTTCCGCAGACTGCAAGAGCATCAAGGAGGCCGTTGAAGTCCCGTTTTAGTATTTTGGACGTATGGTAAGAGTACCACACACAACCTCCAGCAAAATCGAATAAAATCACAACTTTTTTGGCTTACCTTAATGTTTAGATACCAAGTGAAATATTCGGGTGTGTAAAAACGTTCAGCGCACATCCAGTTAAGAGAATTTAAACTTTATTTCTAGAGCGGCTATACACGCTAATAGCCTATAAAGGTGGCAGCCATGACACTGTTGACAACACTGGGGCATGCGCAGCATATGCATAATTCGCGATATCACATAGGCACGCGCATGCAGCGAGGGTGAGCGCTCAGTTTTCGTGCGCGAGTGTGTTCAGCAGCTAGTGTCGCTGTGGAGTGTTGTTGTTCACATCTGGACCTCTGCTTGCGTAATAATTCGCGTACTGAAGCTTGCCTAGTGCCTGACAACATTATGTTTGGGACTTACATTTAGGTTGGCTTTATGATATTATTCTAGTGATGATGTCTCGGTGTGCAGAAAATGCTGTTTCCCTGCTTTGGGGGCCCTAAGATAGCAGCTACATTTGGGGGGGGCAGTCTAGGTGAAAATAATTTTTCTTGCTTTCTTTGGACCTCATAGGTGACCTCTGCCGAAGCAGAAGTCTGGAGAGTGGCGGCAAGATCTTACATGCTCTTTGGTGGTGCGTACAGCAGCAAGATGTCGGATAAAATTTGAGTAAAGTGGTCAACGCCGCTGTGTTTACGCCGCCTCATATACTCGGCCGGATTACAGACCAAAGCCGTCGCTGCTGCTCGTATGCGTGGATGGCAGGGACCTCTTGATCTGCCACCATTGGCACTCAGTATTTTGAGTGTGCACGCCGGTGGAGGCAGGATCAATGAAGTTGAGGGAGTGGTTCACCGTGAGATGCTGGAAGTTCTCCTCGCTGAGGCAATCGTACGCCCGCCAGCAGTCGGTTGCAATTTGCGAACCGTCGGCAACATACTCTTTTATAAGGGGGTCGCCGAATTCCGTATTTGGCTGAATATGCTATCTATTGCCTCATACCATGAAAATTTATCTGCCTCATAACTTGAGCTGCAAGACTTTCGCACCGCGTCCCGCACTCTGATATAGCTATCGCAGCGGCATTTTCTTTAATTTTGTCACGGCACTGATCTATTATTCTGTGATAACCACGCGAATGTAACTACTCACAAATTATTCCCAAAAACCTCCGAGTTTTGTACGTAGTATACTCAGTGGTGATTGTGTTTTGGCCCGCCTATACATTTCGAGCAAGCATTGAATTTCTTCATTTGAATGAAGATATCTTTTCGCCAGCGCTGCATTTGTTAGAACAAGACAGCCGTGACACATAACGGTAATCTGCCGTGCTCAAGTACGGTTGCTTTCACATTTGATGCAAGTACGGATGGATCGTGCCCGAGTCCACCTCTTCCAACCGTACTTGCGTACCGTGCCCGAGCACGGTACACTCGTGTACACACTTACCAAACGAACTGAACTATCCCTATCCCTGTCCCTAACCCTAACCTTAACCTAACTCATAGATAACCCTAACCTTAAAGGAGCAATATGTAAGAAATGTATATTGATTAATCATGAAATGGCCCTGATATATCACCAGACATTAAGGAATGATGTTAATTTCAAATACTTACATCTCTGACAACAGTAGTCCAGCCAGAATATTCTCATTACAAAAGCGAACTTGCAGCCCACAACTAATTTTTATGTTGTCATTTTGTGTTTTGGCCTGTTGCACCGCCCTCCACCTATCTCCCAATCACAAAGTCAGTAGCATTTCGGCATCCAGGTTGCCAGTTCCCACTGAGCTGCAGCTACCAGTGCTTCGGAGCACGAATGTCTGACGTTACTAAACCTCAAAGGCCTTGTTATGATTCCGAAATACGTCGTGTCAAAGTCAGAAACAAAACAAGGATCTGTATAGGACATGCCTTTGAAAGATGGAGACGGCTGAAAGCAGAGAAGAATTTGAAGACCGACGCCGAAGTTGCTAATTTTCTCATGGGCAGGTAAGATTCGGCTAAGTTTGGCTAACTTAATTCTATTTAATGTAGGCACGGACATTTCAAATATTCTCTACAGTCGAATAACGTTATGTATGTTCATTCATGGTACGTTTGTGCGTATGCAGGTGGGTCATCGAATTGATCAGGTAACAAACTGTTTGAGAAATAAAAACCGTGGCTCTTCATTGCTATTACATATGGCGTTTCCTTCCGCACATCGCTCACCACAAAGTTATCGATATGTCTATAATTTCCGTGCTCATGTAACTCGAGGAACAACACAGATTTACGAATGGCCGCGAGGTGGATACGCGTGCAGTGTCCGTTAATGTTTGCCGACGAGGCAAAGAATGTTAGCTTTTGTAATTGTTTGACTGTTTTGGGATATAGGTTTTTACTAACATGTGACTGCGGAAGTAGGGGCGACAAGTCAGTGGTATGGTAAAAGCCCGTATCGTCGTAGCTTACTGCGAGATGGAGAACGAATGTATCAAAATCGTCAAGTTTTCTCCTCAGATGAGGAAAGTACTGGCGGATTGTGTTTCTGTAGGGTGAGACGGTAAAGAGCGAACTTGGTTCGCGTGAGCTTCTCGGCTACGAGAGGCGTATGGGAGGTATGGAGGTGGCTAGTGTGTGCTGAAACGGAGGTGAGGGGAAACTGCGAGTGGCCGAAGTAGTTGGGAGGGGCGGACCTGTAGGAGGGAGAGAGAGATTTTAAAAGGGGGCACAAATATTTTTGGGGGGTTTTGGTGGGTGAGAAGGACCAACTGAGTTTGTTGGCTGCTCGGCGCATCAGTTTCCATTTATCGCTGAAGGGTAAAAGACAACCAAAGGTATAACATGTATATATATAAAATATTTTTTCATTTTCCTTTTTATTTATTGTTGTCAATGAGGAGATGTCATGTGAATATCGCATTTTGACGTATTTTATGCTGGTGAGCCGGCTGATCCGTTGACCCAGGGTAGAATAATTTGAGCTGAACAAACCCTTGTTTGTGGCCGAGTTGGGTTTAAGGAGCAGTATGTAAGTTTGTGGCCAAAACTGGTAGTGCAATCACATTCAACATAGTGCAGAGCGCAGTATCCCCTCCTCCTCTCCCCTAGACGAGAGGTTGCCAGCTAGGTTGCCGGATCCAGCAAGAACGTCTACTACACGGAGCTACCATGGCTACGTTTCAATATCACCAATGATATGCTCTGACAGGGTTGTGTTCAGTTCAGTTCAGTTAAAAAAATATCGAGACTAATGACCAACTAACTTTAGCAATGGTCATTTTGGTCAACTTGCTCGTCACTCTTCTATGCGGATAGCCCACTAAAGTCCATACTGTAATATGCGTAAAGAATGAATGAGGACTCATTTGACCGATGTACTGTCTCAATTACATTTCATATTGCCATAATGGCTGTGCTAATGTTGGAACGGTTTCCACAGCGTCTCAGCATAAAGCCAGAGAAACGGACTAATAATGCATTGCTAATAATTCCGTAGTAGTGCAATGTTTAACAAGGCTTTCAAAATAAAGCAGAATTTCGTCGCCTCTACCTATTAGTCCAAGCAACTCTTGTTATATATGCATGTTGCGTTCTTCGCAAATTAAAACTCATACATTTATGGTGCTTTTGAATGATTGCCATGTTTATTCTAAAATTGTCAAACCATTAGAAGTGCTGACATTCTATGCCTCGCCGGCAAATATTCACGGATACTTCGCGTATCCACCTCACGGCCACTCGCAGTGGTGCAGCTCTCGAAAAGCCCTATGCAAATAAACGGAATTGAATCGAATTGAATTATATCCAGTATTCCGCCCAAATATACTCAGTCAAAAAAGAAACTTCACACTCAAAATTTCTAAATATTTTCTTGAAACTTAATACAAGAGATATTATTATTATTATTAGGGGTAAATGCGTTGTCAAAGACATCATGACACACAGCAACTCCGACGTGCACAAGCATGCAGCACGTGCCAGCATACATCAAGGTAAAAGCACGTTTCCTCGTGTTCCTAGTCACGTGACCTTATGAGACACGTGCAATTGAGCCCACGTTAGCACGGTAGAGTGACATCTCGGAAAAACAAGTTCTTACAGTCAATTATCCGTTGATTTGCAATGCCACGACTGTCAAACATTCAACGTGAACGTGCCATTGGCATGCTGAATACGGAACGCCGGTCACTGACGTTGCCAGGGTTATGGGATGCAGTCGACGGACTATCCATGATCTTCGGACACGCCTCCAACAAACTGGCACCACAGCAGACCGACCTTGTTCGGTAGACCACGTGACGACACAAGCAGAAGACCGACAAATCGCTCTTACGCCATTTGCGTAATCGATTTCTCACTGCAACGCCCACTAGGAATGAATTGTTTAGAGGTCGTGTGACTGCCCAAACCATACGTAATCACCTGCGCACTGCTCGTCTCCATGCACGTCGGCCATATCGCGGACCAATTTTAACCCAGTTACACTGACGTCAACGGCTTCTCTGGGCACAACGACATCTGAGATGGACTCAGCATGATTGGAATAGGGTCGTTTTTAGTGACGAATCCAGATTCACTTTGCACTTTGCTGATGGGAGAGTTAGAGTTTGGAGGAGACGCGGTGAACGCAACGCCCAGTGTTGTGTGCAGGAAGTGGACCGCTTTGGGGGCGTAGTGTTATGGTTTGGGGTGCCTTTAATGGTCCTGCCCGTTCCCGACTGATGGTCGTTCAAGGAAACCTAACTGCTGCAGGATACAGAGCTTTTGCCATTCATGACAGCTCATGGCCCAGGTCTGACATTCCAACACGATAATGCCAGACCTCATACAGCCAATTTAACGCGGAATTTTCTTAGGAATGCTGGCATCAATGTCATGGAGTGGCCCTCGAGGTCTCCCGACCTTAATCCCATAGAACATGTATGGGATGTGTTGGGCAGAAGACTCCGTCAAGTAAGGAACCCTCCGCAGAATTTGCAGGAACTTGGTGCCATGTTGGTTCAATTATGGCGACGCATCCCCCAAGCTGTGTTCAGACGCATCATTCAATCTATGAGGAGACGTTGCGTCGCAGTTGTGAACGCTCATGGAGGGCATACGCGCTATTGACATGCTTTCATCAAGTTGTAACTTACCATTTTTACTCTCTTACATTTCCGTAGCATTTCCGGTGGAACTGGTTACATTATGAACATGATTTTTATGGCACACCGTCCTTAATGGGTACAGAATGGAATTAAATCATTATTTAAAACCACTTTTCTTGTATGTTCAACTTATCGACCTCCAAACAAGTATGAAGTTTCTTTTTTGACTGAGTATACTTCCCCGGGCATCCTTTCGCATCGGTGCCGCCGCCACAGCATCCAAGCAAGGAGGGCCGGACCACCTGATTAAAATCCTCGTCTGCCGGACGTCAAACTCTAACGCAAGCTATATCCGCATTTATATCAACGACGTACGTAGAGCCCATCTATTGTCGATTCATTTACACCTTTTGGCGGCATGGGAGCCTACACGGACTCAGACGAGAGACGCGAGCCCCACCCTGAGTCTCGCCACCTGGGGCTCCCAATGTTCGCACAATCACAGACTAAGTCCATACAACATCGCCTTCGCCCCGATCCCCTATCCATCCTTCCACCGAATTCTCTCCTCCACTTTGGGAGTGGTCCAGAGTTCATTAAAGGGTGTTCCCGATTACAAAGGTTAATGAACAAGACCACTCCCAATGCGCCTTCCTATTCGTCCGCTCGCCTACAGTATATATACCGCCTTCATTCCCACAATCCCCGCTCATCTCGATTCTACGTCCCTCTCTCCCTTCCCCTCTCCAAGAAGGAAGCAAGAAACAGCCACCACCTCGGACCCCAGGGGGCTTGGGAGCCTACACGGACTCCGACGACAGACGCAAGTCCCACCCAGAGTCTCGCCACCTGGGGCTCCCAATGTTTGCACAATCACAGACCAAGTCCATAAAACATCGCCTTTGCCCCTATCCATCCTTCCACCGAATTCTCTCCTCCACTTTGGGAGTGGTCCAGAGTTCATTAAAGAGGAAATAAACAAATTGGCCATCATCTGGGACATGCCTACTGTTACAGAGACCAACAGGAGGTGGCTGGCACAACAGCTGCTTCATCATGGGGTATGTTGTGCTGTGACACAGGAAAAATGTGTTATTAAAATGTTAACAATGCATTTTAGAGTATGTTGTTGGAATATGCACCTACATAATAATATTTGTGTTGTCATTTTTTTAAAGGTGATCACCTGACGTGAGAGGCAAATGAAGCAAATACAAACTGACCTGAAAGACACAGGGGTGTTCAGGATGTTAAAGGAACATCCTGAATTGGTGACTGTCCTTTTCCCTAGAGCTGGGGAGGCAATACTGGAACCAGAGGTAGTGTTCTGTCATGCCTAATGCCATTTTTAAATGTATGTTATGTTTGCATTTTTGTTGTAGATTTGTTATAGTATGTGGTAATCACACACCCTAGTAATGCAAAGCGATGCCAGGTATAGTATTATAATTGAGCAACAATCTGTTGTGTTCTAAATGTCTTTGTTTAAAAAAATCTGTTAGGCCATGTCATGTCTCATAGAATTCAAAGTTTACCTACCTCTTTTTTGCAGTTATCAATACAAGTCAAACAACAAAATACCCACATAATCTATATTCAGCACAAATGAATTACAATGTTGTACTAACAAATCTTTAAATGACTATTGTTGATTACAATTAAACAGAAAGCATCTTGCTTCAATTTTTTATCAGTTGCTTTCAAACTAGTAAGCATAGGAACTTATAAGTAGAAGGCCTGTTTTGAAAATGTGTCTGTTCATGGTTGGTTATTTTGTCTGTCAGATGGTTCTTCAAAGGATCATCTGGCCTCAGCCAGACAGCGATGAGGAGGAAATGATGAGCGACATATGCAGTGCCACTGCATACTTGCGGAACTACATAGAGACGAGTGAAACATGCAAACCACTTAATTTTGGAGAATATTTAACTCTCCTCTCCTTCACTTACAAAAGTAGTAGTAGTAGTAGTAGTATTAGTAGTAGTAGTAGTAGTAATGTAAAAAACAATCAGACCAGTGAAAAATGTGCTAATATCCAAAATGACCAGGATGTGTTGTTGTGGGTGTCAGAGTGTGGAATATATGTGTTTCTCAAAAATGCTCCATATAACTGCAATGTGCAAATGTGGTGTTTGCGAACATGACTGGGTGGAAAGAGTACATACACTGCTCTGCATAGCTAACACACATTTCTATGTTCCTTTGCATCCTCCTCAGAGATCCTTGAGCTGGTGGAGTTTTGGACTGGGTGGACAGTCCTTCCCGACAATATTTATGTTGAAGTTGAGCCAGAGCTGTCCTTCCCTGTGGCTTCAACCTGCTTTAACACTTTGAAAGTTCCATCACAGTGTGAGAGCTTCTGTGTCTACAAGGAGAAAGTGAAAGCAGCTGTTTCTTCAACCAAGTTTGGTTTTGGGCGAGTGTGAAATTACCACCCCCATCTGGTAATCACTGTTTACAGTTCAGTTTTCTACAGTTTTGTTACTATAGCTCCTTGTGGCTTTGCCATTGTTTAGATGCTAGTGTGATGTGTGTTAAATGACATTTTTATGAGTCATAGAAGTCATTCAGTGCGATGTATTGATGTAATTAGTGTAGTATAGTACAATCATCGTACTATACATTGTTAAATGACTAATTAAACAGTTTTGTGACAAGTCATGAGTATTGTACTACACTGCACTGACAGATCACAAATTGTTGTTTAATCCAGAGATCAAACATGTAACTGACGTTATCCAGTTTTAATTTGATTCTGGAAAAAGGGAAAAGACATGAATCTCACAAATCTTACAGCAGTGCAAGCCCTTTATTACACATCTCCTCAAACAAACAACAAATGACATTCCAAACATGACTTAAACTGACTCCTACATTATTTGGTGTAGGAGCTCCATGGTGGCAATGTAAGCACTAAGTGCTTCATTCAGAAACACACCTCTGACAGGCAATGTTGTCAACTCCTGTGCGGTGAGCTCACGGGGTAAACGGACCTCTGGAACCTCGACCCCTTCCACGTCCTCCAAGTCTGGCCCGTCCGGCACCATAGAGTTCATCAACCTAAGAAAACACAAGACTTTAATTACAGCTGTGTTCAATATAATAGCCTTGCAACAACACTAACCAGTTAAATCTCTGTTTTTGGTAGAAATTGCATTTCTACAATGCAAATAAGTTACTATTAGGTTTGGTAGAGTAATGGAAAACAAACACAACATTAATGACATGCATGCTGATGATTCTGTGTAATTTCATTATTATATGAAAGGGGTGTGTTCACAGTAAGTACACTTTGGGGCTCAATGAGTGAGGCCATTGATTCTATGGAAAAAAAATAGTCTCAAACAGGTGGTCCACATTGCAGGATGAATGCAGCAGATATTGTACATGCTAGTTACAGTTAATTTCTCTCTGAAAATGGGTAAAATGGGTCATTCCAGACATTGTTCAGAAGAACTGCGTACTCTGGTTAAAAAGTTGATTGAAGAAGGAAAAACAATTAAAGAAGTTCAGATAATTATAGGCTGCTCAGCTGAAATGATTAGCTTCAGAGTGATCAAAGAAGGTCTAAAGTGTCCTCTGAGTACTGTAACAACTAGAAGACCCCTATCTGAAGCCAAGCTATCGGCAAGAAGCCCCCGCCAAGTCCCATTGTTGAAAAAATGGCGTGTGCTGAAGAGGTTACAATTTGCCAAAAAACACATTGACTGGCCTGAAGAGAAATGGCTCAACATTTTATGAACTGATGATAGCAAAATTGTTCTTTTTGGGTTTAGGGGCCTCAGACAGTTTGTCAGACGACCCTTAAACGCTGAAATCAAGCCATAGAGCGGTGTGGAGACCGTGAAGCATGGTGGCACAGGCATTATGATATGGGAGTGTTTCTTATACTGTGGTGCTGGACCTGTTTGTCACATAACAGGGCTCATGGATCAGTTTGAATACATAAAAATACTTGAAGTGGTCACGTTGCATTATGCCAAAGAGGAAATGGCGTCGAAATGGGTGTTTCAACAACACAATTACCCTAAACATACCAGTAAGTGAGCAGCATCTTGGTTCCAGACTAACAAGATTAATGTTATGGAGTGGCTAGCCCAGTCTTCAGACCTTAATCCAATAGAAAACACGTGGGGTGACATCAGAAATGCTGTTTCTGAGACAAAACCAGAGGAATTGTGGAATGATAGTCCTGGGCTGGAATACCTGTTCACAGTGTCAGAAGTTGGTCGACTCCATGCAACACAGACGCGAAACAGAGGTTATACAACTAAATGTTAGTTCAGTGATTCCTAGGAAAGCTAATTGTAATCTTCCAGATGTTTTCAGTTTAGACAGTACATGTTTGAATTAGTAATGACAAATGAACAGCCCAATATTCCCCTTTCCTCACTTTACTGTAAAATAGTAACAGATTAATTGTTACTCATTTTTCAATTTGGAATAGAATTTGCAGTGTTCCCAATGTAAATGCATGTATGGATTTAAAAGCTATAATAAGGATTTTGAGCTTTATTCACTTTTAAACTCTCAATGTAAAGCCGATGGACTTAATTCTGGGCTTGCTTTATTGTGTAAATCTACTCGCTTCTGGAGGATCATCAGCAGCACCTCTGTTCCTCAGCCACAGCTGATAGGGGGACTGACTGTTCTCTGTCCTCAAACTGTGGAAGTTTCAGTCCTCCTGAGACATTCTGAGGTGACGCTGAAGCAGTGGCAGGAAAACCCAGTAGAGAGTGTAGATGTGTACTTCACTGTCTGGAGCCAGCATCCCAGATGCTTCCATTTCATTGAACAGTGTATGGAACAGGTCAAGGACCTGTGTGTACACATCTCGCCATAAACGTTCTATTCTATGAAACCAAAAGAAAAGAGAGATAAAACACATGCTCGAAAAATTTATGTTTTTGCATTCCAAGATAAATCATTCACGACTGCTTGTCCAAGATCTTGAACAATAAATATTAATTTTTTCAGTTTCTCAACAGCAATTGTTTTCAGGTTTCATCAATGTAATAATAAAGTGGTGAGAATAAATGGTGATAAATAAATGCACAACTTAACCTACCTCTGATTATGGATACTCCTCCCAGTTATGTGTGAATTACTATTTTCTCCCTGGGTTTCCACCATGAAGTTTGCCACTTCAATGTTTTCTCCTCCTTTGTCTGACCTCACATGGGACGGGACACCGTACTGCCTGACAGTTTCAAGAAATGCATCCAGCACTGTATCAGCCCGGTTGTTAGTGGCTGCTGTAAGGTACACCACCATGCGGCTGAACCCCGTCAATCCCTCCATGGATAACGAATCTCCATCTAATTTGAGAGATAAAAACATAATGATTACAGTGACTAAATATACTTGTCAAAATTGCACAACAATGTAAACTAGGTTTTCTTACCGGATTAATTTGTGGTTCCCATCTATCTGCCAAACGCAGTTCAGAGCAGGAACTGTGTACTGACGACGATACAGAGTTCAGTTGGCCAGGGCTCTTAGTTCATTGACATCTGGGTCCACTCTTCTGAGGGACTCTCTTACTCGAACAACTTGAAATAGGAAAAGCAGAGATCACACAAACAGAACACAAACTTGGCATGAAGTTGTCTTGACTCCCTGGTCCACGCACTGCCATAATGACGAAGAAATGCCTGGTTTGTGTTGCCAAAATGACCATTTATGAATTTAAGGTTTAGGAAGAATGTGGACCCAAATGCAGACACAAAAATTTAAAGTGACGGGCAACAATATGGTAATTGTTATACAATGACAAACACAAAAAGGGTCTCTTAAGAGACAACAGAAGAAAAACACAAAGTAACTAGAGCAGCAATTTCTGAAGAAATTGCGAGTGTGAATGCTGAAAGCTGAAGCCACACTGCGATGCTGTCTTGAATACACAAAAGTTTGAATGATTTGAATGTTCGCTGACACCACACTGAATAGCTGCCATGAAAATATAATATTTGAATTATGTAGAATACTTGAATGTTTATCAAAAAAGTGAAGGAAATAAAGCTGAATAAAGAAAGAATGAAAGAACAATGCGAACCATGCCATCCACGTTACTCAGCGAACTTAGCAAATGTTAGCAGTTATGGTAACTATGCTAACAATGCTAACCATGCGAACCACGTTATTCAGCTAACTTAGCTAATGTTAGAGGTCGAATGAAGTGTCTAGAAGAATGCTGATGTTATAGAGGTTGAAAGTAGCACAAGAGTTTGAAGACTGTTTCAATGCATTTCTATGGGACAAAAAAAGTGAAATATTGTAAAAAGTATAAATAGTATGAAAGGCAAGGCGAGAAATGAACTTTTCTTTTCAGTCGTTAGCTGGGCAACCTAGAGTTCTTGAAGGATTGCAAAGACCATTTTAGGTAGTGAAGACATACGCTGTAAAAAAAAAAAAAAAAAAAAAAATTAAATTAAAAAAAAAAAAAACTTATATGATTGAGCACTCACAATGCATTTCGGTTACTTTGGAAAGTTTATACTGCCTGGAATTGGATAAGAGCAGTTTAAACATGAGGCATGGCTGAGGAGTGTAATTAATGCAACTCCCTGGAAATCAGGGGTAGGATCGAACGTATCAACATTACAAACAGTGTTCGAGTTCAGCTTGCCAGTGAATATTCATTTACTGATCCGGGTGTGCCATCTAGTGACAGAATAATGTAACTGCGTGCATAAATAGAGCAGCTCCATGTCTGCTGTCATGAACATTTGATTTACGGGTTATGGATCTGATCAGAACGTCGTTAAAAAAAAAAAAAAAAAAAGAAAAAAGGCCATTCGCAAGTACGAACTCGCGCCATGAAAACCATAATGAGACATACAATACGAGACAGAGTTGTGAATGACTGAAAATATTTCAAGTGTTCATTTGATTAAATTAAACTAAATACATGTCGGCGTTTGCTGATGCGCCACTAAAAGAGCTTCAGTCGATGAGAGCTGCTATCGCAAGCAGAGGCAGCCGGTGGATAGAGAGCTCAACGTTGTCTGCGCGAATAATTCCTCGGAGGTGTAGATTATCCTAATGGTACCGCTGGCAAACAGATACTGTTGACTTACAGAGCCTGTGTTCTAATCAGTGAAGACCAAACTTCTGCGAATGAACGTAGTGGTAGACAAATACTAGTATTGCAAAGCAGTACATCCATTTAAGGGAGACTGCAAACAATGTCGTATCGCATTCATGAGCATGTGTTTCTCTTTTTAACGTAGCATTTGTAGCGAACCTGTCTTTGCGTTTGATTGACACAGAAAGCAACATTTTAGAATAGTGGGGCATTAGCTGAGACCTGCAAATAGAAATAAGCAGCGTGGAGAATGAGCTGCAATAATTTCCCTAACCGCAAATAGCTGGCTCGATTCACTTCGTTCTTATGAAGACACCTGTGTTCTAACGAAAGCATCTGCATGGAAACTCAGCTGAGCACTTAGATTTAAAATGAGAAAACCTAACCGCAAAATAGCTGGCTGGATTCACTTCGTTCTTATGAAGACACCTCTGTTCTAAGGAAAGCATCTGCATGGAAACTCAACTCAGCTCACTTAGATGTAAAATGAGAAAATCACGACACGGAGGGCAATGGCAGAAGCGGTGTCCTATTACCAGTGAGAGCCAGGCATGTACAGACAAGTGCACGCACAGGCAATCGCTGAGTCACTCAGCCTTGTTCGCGCACACCTCAAACTCTTGCTTCTCACGCAAAAACCGTTTATCCTGTCAGCAATGTAACCACATCATTCAAGGCACGAGACTTTGCTGAGTGCGCGGATGTCTTTTTTATTTCTCTGAGTGATATATTTTTGGAATAACAGCGATCTAAAAACTCTGGCCGTTTGCTGTTCTCCCAAAATTTTTTGGGTGATTTTTGAATGGAAGAGATAGCAAAGTTGGACGTGCCTCATGTCCTTTGACTGTTCCCTGAGCCAAAACTATATACTTCACTGCTACAAAAATGATACTACTGTAACAAGAACAAATTTTCCTACATTTTTGTGAAATTTCATGAAGAGGGATTCAAATTTATGGAAGTTAGAGCGATAGAGAAAGAACTTTTTCATTCTGTCTGCTCTCAGCTCCCACTCTAGCTGTGACAGAAGAGTTTGAAGACTGATTCAATGCATTTCTATGGGACAAAAAATGTAGAAAAAAATATTTAAAAAAGTGTAAATAGTATGAAAGAGAAAAATAATAGCAATAACGTCCTGAAAAATCTAAACGTTTTGATATATGAATTGTTAATATAGCACAAAGTATGTAGGAGTAGTTTAACGGCGCGCGAAGAAGCTATAATAATAATAATAATAATAAGTATAAAGAAAATGGCCGACATGAAAAACAATAACAATAACAAACAAAAACAATAACTAAAATAAAACATGGCAGGATAATTACACTGACAAAGGGAAGACAATGAGACAAAGCTGCAGCACCTCAGGGTGGGGCAGGGAAACACAAGAGGGCAGGAAAAAGACAAGGGATATTTCAAAATAAAATGGGAAAATTTAAACTAAACCAGGATACACATGGAGGACATAACAATGAGACTTTTGCCCCACCACCAACACCATGACCTCTGGCCCCCTGTGCCTGGTAGGCCCCTGAGCTAATTCAGATCTGACCACAAACAAGTAACCCCAAAACAACCGCTAATAGACAATAACTGTTAACAGTAACCGATTGAGTGTTGATGCTGTTTAACAAGAGGCCAGTGAACGTACATTGCACCAGATGACCTCTTGAGTGGAGATGAGACCGCATCATGCGGTAACCACACTGTGGATGCTCCCTGTGGATCTCCAGCACCAAACTATCCAGCTGGGTGTCTGTTACATCTGAATACATGGCGGACACACTACAAGAGAGAAAGCAAGAGCTTTGTTAAGTAGCAGCAGCAGCTCTTTTTCACTTTGCAATTGAAGTTGTATTGGAACTATTTGTGCATTTGCAGTAACATTTTCAAGCCTCTAGAGACATCAGGAAAAATATGCAGGCTTAATAACGTGTGTCATATGATTCGGACAAGAGGGAAAAAATAATAACAAACTTCAGTTCTGCCCTGAGTCTTTCGAACAGAGGGATAGTCCAGAAATGAGGTTTAACAAACTCTGAGTGTCTCTCTCTGAACTCTGAGTTGATTTAATCTGAGAAAAGAAAATTTGAGCTTTCAGTTTATTGACTGAACTTATCGAGATCAGCTGTTCTGATCCAAGTTAGTTCAGTCAATGGTAACCCATTGAGGTCTGTGGCATTTCCTTCTATTTTCCTCCACCTGGTCTCCTACATGCTTGTAAAACCTCAGCCCTGTGAGGTACAATCAAGTATTATACATCCATTTTTTCAGAACAACCTGGGCTTTCACAATAGGCCTACTCATGCTGTGGTGGTGTCATATGAATGTAGAAAAAGTCATATGACCAGATATTAAAAGGAAAATAAAAAATGGAAAATGAATTTCACACATATTTATGGTAAAATCACAGAAAATTATGATAAATTTCTTTTTAAATATTACACAGCTGTTCCTTCAGGATTTGGGGGTCAGAGGGAAAAGAATCAAGGCTCTAACTATGATATGAAGTATATTATTTACATCATTTACAAAAATGTTCCACTCGCCTGGTCTGGCATGAAAACAGTGTGTGTGCAGTGAGGCAGAGAGCCACAGCACAGCCCTGACATTTACACGAGGTCCACAGGTTTTGTTGTCATGTTTCCTGCAGTAATCACAGGTTATTCCATCTAAGGCACATTTACTGGTCTCAACTTGCGTAAAATGCGTAAATGATCATCTTTGCATTATTTATTAGGATTTACAACTGATACATCTGATTTTCAGATAGTTGTGACTATACCCATCTTGATGTGAATAGACGGTCTTTGGCTGATTGTGTGACCACACAGAGCTCTCCTATTGGATTTTAGCATTTTGTGACGGCACACGGGTCTCCTATTGGGCACCCGATCTTATGGGCGTGACTGGTCGGCTTCCGCTACAGACACACCGGTGGCCTCAATGGAAAGTGTAAAAGAATTACGTCGACTAACATTCGGCGTCCCGGAGAGAGACCTCTAAAAAGGTTAAATCCGAGCTGAGTAATGCCTGACGACTAGAAAAACTCGTCGTCATCAGTTCACTCGTACTCTTACACTATTATTCACAATTCAGGACAAACAGATGTATTAAAAAATGTGCAATAATAAGTACCTGATCCCATTCTCATGCATTTTTCGGTGGATGATGTTTCGCTGGACCCCGTACAAAGCCGCGATTTCGACGACTTTCAGGCCATGGTGGAGGTACCCCTCAATTGCCCCCAGGGGTGTTTCAATAGAGAGTCTCCCCACTCTTGGCGCAGAAAGCACGGCTAAGGCCTCAGTTTTTCAATCACCACTGAATAGTTAACTCCTGTCAAAACACCAAGGTGTTCCACCCTCTCCATGAGTGTATGGATTCTGTCCAGGGCTCGAAATTGCGACCGTTTTGGTGGCATATGCGACCAAAATTAACACTGTGCGACCTTTGAATTAAAATAGTCGCACCTGTGCGACCGCTTTTCCCCGCAGTTAAGCGTCTCTTTTCCTGTACATTTGGTAGTCAGTAGGCATGCAAACCGCCGCTGCAGCTTAAGTAGAGATGGGCGTATGTGTCGGGGCAGTGCATGCATCTACTGGACATACCGCCGCTGGGCATACCGGTATAAGAATTGAGCGCATCCAGTGTGTTCCCTCGAGCTGACAGTGACCATTCTGACCAATCAGACGTCCTAAACCTCAGTACTGATTCTAGAATGGTAAATATTAGCCGTCAATCACTCCGTTTCACGGTACTGAGTTACTATTGTAACTATACACAAGATTTAGACTGAAATGAAACGAAGAACAATAGAAGACTTTTTTTTTGGTACAGTTAACGTTCAAAAAAAATGAGTCAGTAACGAAAGTTACTGAAACTGAGAATCATGACAATGACTACAACGGTGATTCGGAAGAACCGGCGGCGAAATGAGTTTATTGTTTTCTCAAAGAGTGGCTTCTAAATTTTGAATGGCTGAGGTTTAAAGAAGGTGAAACGCACTGTGTTCATTGCAAAGATTTTGGCCCGCATCTCGCAGGTAACAGTGCATTAGCTACTGAGTCCAAACACTTTAAACGTGAAAGTCATTCCATACATAGAGAAAGCGCGAAACAGAAAATATTGTGACAAATGTGCGTCAACGAGTAGGTCCGGAGGTCTGTCAATTTTTGCAACCTCTTAAAATCAAGGACTGTATAAAATATGGACGACGCGTCTCCATTCACTCCCATTCAACAAAAATGGAGCCAAAATATCCTCGATACGGGCACTGCCATGTAAGTGCCTGTAATAGCCAGCCCTCACACGGAGACGGTACAGTTTACCATGGTAAAGTGAAAGGACCCAACTGCCGGCTGCGTAACTATTCGGTCGTTAATAAGGTAAATAGACTCTATGGCTAAACAGACCCCACCCCACAGTCATCTGTTTCGAAATTAGTTGAAGTACCTAACCGGCTATCTATAATATCTTGTCACTGAATCTTGCTTAAAAAGCTAGGTATGTAGCTAATTACATTAAGTAACGCAGGTGTAAGATTTTTGCCAATTCTCGGCCACATAGCTAGCTCCAGTCAATGTTCTCAACTGTCACTTACCCGGTGTTGCGAGTGGCGAGCATATTAACGCCGACTTTCGTTGTATTTTCAAAATCACCTTCCGCCGGGAAAGTGCCATTTCCTATGTGCATGTACTAGCTGAGTAATGGGTCGAACTATTAATTTTTCAACACGTTAGAACAGTAGATCGAATTTTGAATTCAAATAAACTGTCCTTCTAACCAAAGTTAGCATTCTGTGTTTAAGAAGTCGCATATCTTACCGTTAGCTAATGTTGTATTTCTTAAAAATGTAACATAATCGCAATTGAAGATAACCATCATAGCTTGGGAGACCGGTAATTAATTCTTTGTGATAGTTAACTTAGCAATGCAACACCCCTACACTTTCTTTCATGTGGACTCGATGTATTTTAATGCATAGATAGTAATTGTTTAAGTTTATGTATCCTCATTTTTAGACGACGAAATGGACTCGGCAATTCTTGAATCCTCCACAGTGGCCGAGAGTATGAAAAATCTCATGGGAATACCTGGAAACCGACGCCGGTGGTTATTTAAGCATAAAACTTTTCACTGGAGAATGTCCTAAAAAACTGAAGTTCATAACATTAAGTCACATCTATTTCGTGCATAAAAAGTACAATATCCTGCTGAAAAATCCAGTAGAATACCATTAGAAAAAAAAACATTAGGAACCATTAGAAACCAATAGAATATCTCTAATGGTTGCCTAATGGTTTCTCTGACTTTTTTCAGTAGGGTACCACCTGATAAAATATTTAAAAATATAAACATGAAATATGTTAAATTGCATAAAAAGCCAGCAGAAGTGTTTCATTTAAAGGTGACATTTGCATTTTACAACCAACAGGGTCAAAAGTTTACATTATTGGGGACAGCTACATTCGCCGTTGGGAAAAACGAGCAAGGGAGACCATCGGGACCAACCTTGGTCTGGATGCCCAGGTCCAGTGGTTTGGCTGGGGTGGCATGGTTTGGGGAAACCTCCTCCCCTTTATCCACCAGTGCCTGAGAGAAAGAGCTGTGCCGGATGTCCTGCTGATCCACTGTGGTAGGCATGACCGCGGAAAAATCAAGAGTGTGAAACTTGACGCAGGGATCAAGCAGGACTTGGAAATTCTCCATCGGCAGTTCCCTCGGATGAAGATCATCTTCTCTGCCGTCACAGTGATGCCGATGGCGGTATTCCCATCCAAAGATTGACAAAGCCCGGCAATATGTCAACAGTGTGATGGCTGCCTTTGTTTTGTCTATTGGTGGAGACATCCTGCATCATCCTCAGATAAAGCATAGAGATCCTTGCCAATTTTTGCATGACGGAGTTCATTTCACCCCTATAGGAAATTATTAGGGTTGGGACGATTCTGAATCGATTTTTTTTTAGGCGTAGTACCACTACCTGCTGCCATGGGGCGAACATCCGAGCTTTCCCTTTTCCTTTATTAAACCCGACGCAGGTTGAACGAAAGCGCCAAACATCAAAGGGCATTTGAAATGCTTCCGAAAAAAAAAAAAAACTTGACTGACATCTGTATTTTTCGGCAACATGCTGCTCGGAGCCAAA
This sequence comes from Gymnothorax javanicus, assembly GCA_029692085.1. Lineage (NCBI taxonomy): Eukaryota > Metazoa > Chordata > Actinopteri > Anguilliformes > Muraenidae > Gymnothorax > Gymnothorax javanicus. The sequence continues at coordinate 128,860,017 of CM056193.1, read as the reverse complement.
TAAAGGACTACAGAATCGTCTCCTATTAACCAATTAGGCTACTCTAAGAAAAGTAACCTGTTCCAGTTTACTTTGCTTGATTAGCAATCAAATGTGGATGCGTTTACTCTCTAAGTTGAATGAATAGAGCTGTTTATTAAGACAGCATGTTTGAATGCTGCATTTTGAAATTTAAATGGCCATAGAACAGCACAGCATGAACACGATTTCCATTGCCACGCATTTCGTGCGACTGTGATAATTTATATCTCACATTCACGTTTCATCCGCTTTTCGGAATGTTTTCCACCTTGTGCATTTTTTAGACGCTTAAAATCCAGGGCGATCTTATAACAAATCTGTTTTAAATTAATCTTTAATAATGTCCTAAAATGGTACAATGTGAGATGCAATTCAGAGGAAGATTTTTTTAAATTATTCAAAGTATTAGCATTCTTTCACTCTAACACCGTAGCCCAGTAAGGTTTGTCTGCTTTTCATCATCACATCTTAATCTTTAAAGGCTACTGAAATTGCTTGATTGTTATTTAGGACAAGTACACGGGAGCAGATTGACAGAAGGGCGGAGCACCTGCAATTAGCGAAATCTAAACTCAGGCGTCTTCCCGACGGCATTTTAAATAGTTTAAGCCGCTTCAGGTGTGTATGTTTCAAGAAATTGCACGCGACCCCATGACGGCAAGTGGTCTTATCACACTTTTAAAGAAATCCTCGCTCAACATCACCATATCCCAACTCTGCATTTCATCTCTCATTGTGGTATTTTTAGGAGATCTATAATGATAAAATAAAAATAGAGATTTGTTTTCAGATCGCCCTGGATTTCAAGCGTCTAAAAAATACACAAGGTGGAAAACATTCTGTAAAGCGGATGAAACGTGAATGTGAGATATAAATTATCACAGTCACACGAAATGCCGTGGCAATGGCAATCGTGTTCATGTTGTGCTGTTCTATGGCCATTTAAATTTCAAAATGCAGCAATCAAACATGCTGTCTTAATAAGCAGCTCTACTCATTCAACTCAGAGAGTAAACGCATCCACCATTTGATTGCTAATCAAGCAAGTAAACTGGAACAGGTTACTTTTCTTAGAGTAGCCTAATTGGTTAATAGGAGACGATTCGATAGTCCTTTACTTGGCTCCGTGCCGCATGTCGCCGAAAAATACTGATGTCAGTCAAGTTTTTTTCCGGAAGCATTTCAAATGCCCCTTGATGTTTGGCACTTTCGTTCAACCTGCCTCGGGTTTAATAAAGGAAAAGGGAAAGTTTGGATGTTCGCCCCATGGCAGCAGACGGTGGTACTACGCCTTAAAAAAGAACCGATTCAGAATCGTCCCATCCCTAGAAATTATAAATATATACTACTCAAAATTTGATAGGGATCATAGGAATTTTTTTGTGAAATGACATGCAAATTTGGTAACTGCCACTGATGAACAATATATTGGATAAATGACATGCAGTCAGACACAAAACACATTTGCAAGTGCATTTAATGACATTAAATGAGCGTGCAGCCTCACACTTTTGGCTTTCACGAACACTTCATGGTTTCACCTCTGACACGTAAAGTGAAAACAGACAGTGTTCGTTTGATGTTTCATTACCACAGTTAATGTCAATAACGGGTATGGCCTCCCCTAGCTTGAATGACGGCTTGACAACGTCGGGTCATACTGTCAATCAGAACCCGGATGCTTGCAATTGGAATGTTGTTCCATTCTTCAACAAGGGCATTTCCGAGCTCTTCTAGAGTTGTGGGTTGTGCCCTACGACCGGAAATGGCGAACTGCAGCATGTTCCACACATGCTCGATAGGGTTTAGGTCCGGCGAATGCGCGGGCCAGTCCATGCGGACAATTGTCTCCTGCTCTAGGAATTGATTCACCACCCTAGCACGATGGGGACGGGCGTTATCATCCATCAAGATGAAATTAGGGCCAACAGCACCAGCGTATGGTCTTACGTACACATTGAGGATCTCATCCCTGTACCGTACCCTGTCATCGCCCCTCTCCCCATGACATGCAGGTCCGTTCTGCCGTTCCTGCTTATTCCTCCCCAGACCATAATTGATCCGCCACCATAACGGTCGTGTTCGTTGATGTAGGCATCATTAAATCGCTCACGTTGTCTTCGCCACACCCGTTGCCTCCTGTCAGTAAAGTCCAAGCAATATCGGGACTCATCAGTAAAGAGAACTGGAGCCCAATCGTTGTGTGTCCATGTGACATGATCGTGATCCCAATCCAAACGGTCACGCCTATGACGCACGGTCTGTGGGATTCAAACACATGGCCTTCTTGAGTTGAGGCCAGCAGTATGAAGACGATTCCATATCGTCTGAGTGGATACCCTGACCCCCGAGGCATTATGAAGGTCATTTCGTAGGGTGGTGGCTGTCCAGAAAGGATGACGTCATGCCTGAAGTGTGAGAAAGTGGTCTTGTCATTGTGTAGTCGATCTCTGACGACCACCCCCATGACGGTGTGCTGCTGTACCAAACGTTTGATGCCGGTTCCACGCTCTGTTCACAACGCTTCGGCTGACGTTAAGTGCATTAGCAACGTGACGTTGTGAGAAGCCAGAGTCAAGCATTCCGATGCATCTTCCCAATTGCTCTGAAGTCAATCGACGTCTAAGACATTGCGGAGACATTGTTATTGCTAAATGTAATGCAAAAAATTTGGGAACTTCCAAATTTTCACCAACAAGCAACACACACGTCTGAGTTGAAATGGTGAAGTGTTAGTCAAAGCCAAAATGTGAGGCTGCATGCTCATTTAATGTCATGAAATGCACGTGCAAATGTGTTTTGTGTCTGACTGCATGTCATTTATCCAATATATTGTTCATCAGTGGCAGTTACCAAATTTGCATGTCATTTCACAAAAAAATTCCTATGATCCCTATCAAATTTTGAGTAGTATATATATATATATATATATATATTTTTAAATAACATTGCCCTGTGTCTGAAAGACCAAATCCAGTAGGGTGATGCTGGATTTGAATTTTCAACATCAGCTATGGGCGCAAAAAAAAGTCATAGTTTGTTTGCTTTATGTGATGTTTGATGCACTTTTTATTCATTTATTTATTTATTTATTTATATACTAGGCTGGTAGCCGTCATACTGATTGTTTTCCCAGCTCTTCCTCTCCATTCACATTCCTTTCTCTCTTCCTCTTCAATCTTTTCTCCAAACCATTTGCTTTCCCCCAGCGTTTCCACCTGATGGACTTCCTTAATGTTTCCCCACGGCAAATGTAGCCAGTGGGTTGTCTTTGGGCCACACAGAACTCTATGCTGTGTGTAGTTTTTGTTTAAATAAATATTTTTTTATTTAACTCATTTGCATGCCTCTGATTTACTGCAGCAGAGGACATAGTATATGTGAAAGAATTCCAGAGTGAAGTTTTTGCTCAACGTAAATGTAAAGACCTTTATTGTACATTACATTTTAAATTTACCACCATCACAGAAAACGTACATTGAATTACAAAGCAATTCTCATGTACGCCCAGTCCAAGGACAGATGACTAGAGTCTTTGTTGGAAAACTGAAGGCTTCAAAGTCAAGATGAACGGCTTTTGAATGTATTATTAAACAAACAAAAAAAAGAATGACAGTTTATGCCAATATTTGAAGACGACATATAAGGAAGGTGACATGCACGGAACAAGCATACATAAGAGAAGCCAGTTATAAGTCCATTATTATTCAATCAACATGGACTTGTCTACCTCCAAGTGTAAATTACTGTCTAGCAGAACCATAGCAAGTTTCAGTGACAATGCATAGTTGAGCAGTTTTGACAAGCATTTTCATCAGTTTTTCATTTACAATTTACTTCAGAAGCATTCTCCGGCAGTAAAACAAAAGAATTGCTTGTAGCATCCTCCAAGTCTTCACTGGAGCTGGGTAACCTCAGCGTTACCCAGTGGCTTGGTGGCTTCTATAATCACATAATAATAATAATAATAAAAAAACATATCTAACTATTTGTGAAGCTTATGTCTGAAACCTGAAGTGCAGTCTGCCCTACCATGACAGCAGTAAAATTGACTTGCGTGTTCCAACCCACACATCTGGCAATTTTTCATATGGCAGGTTTGACATACAAAAAAAAAAAAAAACTAGAATGGAGATATATGCAGTTTTATATACTTTGAAACTAAATTCTTTCTGCTACCAATTTACATTCCTTTTTATGTGGAGTCACATAGACCTATTCCGACTTATTTGAAACGTGTTCCAGACATAGACTGTATATGAAGAGACATCAAATTTCAAAATAACTATAATTTTCAAGAAATTATAAAGCTGATCAAGGAAAATATTATTTTGTCATTGTGCAATGCCCAAACTTAGCTCTGACCCTCTAAATTAAGATACTGAAAGTATTACCTTAACAGATATGTTTCAGTGGCTGAATTGATTAATCATTAATTGCCATGTGCAAGGTAATATGTGAGTTAACGTTAACTGAAGTCAGCTAGCTTGCTAGTTAACGTTAAGGTCAGTCGATAGGAAACGCAGCAATAATTAAAGAAGTGACCATTCACACTCATTTAAGTGCGTCCAAGCACAAAAATTGATCGAAATTCGCTTTAAACGCACTTATAAGTGTGGCCAAAATGCACATTGCTCCATTGCCCACACTAATTTTAAGTGTGTCCAAAGCTAAAATTTTTTTCTTGGCCAAACTTATTTTAAGCGGTACTTTCTAAGCGGCACTGGAATGGTCATCAACTGGCGCACTTGTAAGTGTGGCCAAGAAAAAAAATTCAGCATTGGCCACTGGGGTTGGACATTGTTTGAATTTAAATGATTCCGGTTCCGATTCCGATTTCTCATTTCGATTCCGGTTCCTAACGATTCTCGATTCCGATTCTTTTAAGAGGCAGGGTCAAAAAAGTTTACATGGTTTAAATGAGCTAGCTAACCCGGATTCTTTCTGGATGAAATAGTCTGAACTTTTCTATGAATTTTAATTCTATGAACTTTTTACTTTTTATGAACTTTACGATGAATTTCTCACAGGGCTATTTTCAACCAGTATATAAATATCAAACCGATCAACTTGAATATAAATGTTCTGAATTTTCTTTTCACAGGGGTACACTTTCACAAGAGCGCTTTTTTAAACCTCATGAAAACACATTTACACATATCCTGAGTGTCTGATGCTGCAGGTACTTAAACATGTTACTGAGCCCCCACTGATGGGCTAACCTGGTGCAGAATATCAAACAAACAAAAAATAACAACTTGTACAACCCAGTCCAGATTAGCAGCAGGTGCAGTATAAAATCAGTTCAGTCAGGAAAACTCACATTTCAATGAAATAGAACAATTTATTCATGGGTATCAGCATTACATTGTATATTGGCGGCGGTTCTGCTCTGGAGGAATGTACTACCTAAGCACAGCGAACATACAAACATAGTCACGAACAGAAATCAAAATCCCCCCCAATGTGAGCAGAACCAAACAGGTGGAGGCTGGGGTGGAGGAGGCAAGCAAAGAACCAAAGAGCGCGTTGCCTAGCATGAAAAGTCATTGCAAACAGCAGCAGAAGTGAGCGAGCTTGACGTCTTTCAAATAGACCGCTGTAAGACCTCGTGATGTGTATCCTCCAATTGTTGTGTGCCTGCTGACGCTGACGTGCTGGTAGCTTACCAGGCTGCTGTCAGCTGATGTAGCTCTTCTCGAGTTTCCTGCCTGAACTAGTTACACTCAAAAAACAATTCTTGTTGAGGAAAATGATCATATCTGCCTTCTCAGGCAGTATGCGTGAGCGTTCTGGACAGATAGTGTCTCCTGCAGTGGAGGACACACGTTTGCTGGGTGTAGATGAAGCTTGAACGCATAAATATGAGAAAGCAAGATCTGACAGCAAAGGAAAAGTCTTTCGTTGGTTCCACCACCATGCAGCAGGGTCCTCAGACATAATGGCCGGTGGAATTTCCTGGTATATCTGCAGCTCTCTCTCCACTCGTTTCTTGATGGACATGGAGCTCTGCTGTGACACTATGTTCTGAGCCTCTTCCTCAGCAAACAGCTCCTCCAGTGGAGTCTTTCTGGACAGTTTGCAGGGAGGCGGTTGCTAAACAAACAAAAGGTTGATCAGTATTATCACTAAAAAGGGAAAACATCCATTAAAGGCATGATCATTATTAAGATTGAGAACCAATATAATATCAGCTATCATGCACTTACACTCTCATCTTCCACTCCCTCATTCTCAGGCCTTTCCTCTGACTGCATGGTGTCCCCATCATCACCACAGTCTTCCTTTGTTGACTACAAAGAACATAACTGGCATTTAGATCTCGGATTTTAACTGCTGAAAAGGACAGTTGTGCACGAATGATATTTCACCTGCTCAATCAGCTTTCTCTGGATCTGGTCCCAGACACTGTCATCCAACTTCTGTTTAAAGCGTGGATCCAACGCAGTTGCCACTTGGAGAAAGTTCCTGATCTCATCATTCTGCAAAACTCATATTCTTTAAATGTTTTAACAACCCACAGGAATGAAGATATTTCTATTCTTCATCAATTTCTTTCCAGCTGCCTGCCTCAGTCACTTACCTGGTAGCGCTTGGATGGGTTTGCCCAAACCTGTTTTTTAAGGTTGGATACAAACACTGTGTCTTCCTCTTTCAGAGTCAGATGTGCCTCGAGCTTTTGGAGAATAGGTAGTATCTGTCTGCATGTGGGGCTCTTTTCTGAAGACACGCAGAGTGTGGACGTGTAGAGAACTTTCATGAGATTGATGAAGTCTTCTGCTTTCCGAAAATCCTCCTCAGTCAGCCGAGCAAGCCTGTATGACAAATAATACACAACACATAGATCAAAGTTAGAAATATTCTCTTTTTTTCATAACAAAACACCAAACATATGCACTCCCTACATTAGCACATAGTCTACCATAGTGACAGCTCTTTGTAGTAAGTCAAGACAATAAATTTACTGATGCAGTGTATTCACTCTTATACTGTTCTTTGAATTAATATTTTGTGTGTATTGGTATTTTTTGTGTCTAGGCTTCATACATCAGGGTCAAATATCTTATCCATCTCATCTCTACCTGTCCCTTTCCATATTCTTTCTCAGCCGTTGATCCAAGCTGGCTGCTTGAATTGCAGGCTACTACTCTGTGAATCTCTCCAGCATTAGGTGAAGAGAATTCCAGCGCGTTCTCACATCAAGAATGAGTGAGTGTCGGGGCAGCTCTGATAGAAACAAGAACATTACTTTTAAGTCATTAAGCTGATGCTTTTCATCCTAGGAGACAAGGAGGAGAACTTAAAATAAGCAGTCAAATACTGTAGTACTACTCCGCAAAACTCAAATAATAATAAGATCACAAATATAAAGTCATTATGTTAATGTCATATACAATGCACAACGATTAAATGAAGTGAACTTCGTGTTTATTACGTAGAAGTTCTTGCTTCTCCTGGAGAACCACCTTTGCCATCAAGCACCCCTTCATCCACACAACAATGGTTCGGACCTTGGCCACCCACTGACTCACTGAATTTAGGGAGTACAGACTTTGTGCTGCTAGATTCAGTGTGCGGGCAAAGCAGCACAGTTTCACAAATTGCAGGCGCTTAGTGGGCACATCCATATTGGCAGCATTACCAACAGTGATTGCTACAATTTTGTCAGAAATGCCAAACTCTGACAGAACGTCACTGATTTCCTCTGCCACAACACAACTGGTCTAAGCTTTGTACACAGCTTTTGTTTTTAGCACTTTTTGCTGCATTTTGCCCTCCACTGTATAGTGTGCTGTGATGGTCAGGTAATGGTCCTGTGTGATGCTACTCCAGCCACCACCTTGTGAGTGCAATAGAGCAGACGTCACTGAGCTCTGTAATTACATTGGACTTCTCAAACTTATACTAAGATGGGATTAATTTATTTGCTAAGTAGTCCCTGGTAGGTGGTATGTACTCAGGGTTGATGATTTTCACCATGTCCCTGCAAACATAAACAAACATAATGTCACTGTTACTGTAACGTTAGCTCAGAGTGAACTATTAATTAGTTTAGCTCTATCGTTATTGTTTTACTAACCTAAATGTTGGTGATTCCACATCTGAAAAGGGATGCAACCTTTTCACAAAATATGCTGTAACCTTTCTGTGGCACTCTTCAATTTGTTGCACCGAACATCTTTCCCTTGGACGCTATGGTGAATGGAGTAGCACATCGCGGAGTCTGGTCAACTGCCTGGCTAACGTTAGCAATTTCTGTAATGGCCGATTCTGACTGCAGTGCGGTGCTAGGCTGAGGGTCGGAGCCGGAGGAAGGCCAGCGCAGCGCGTCCGATGGGTCAGTCTGTTACTTCTACACCATGAACCCGGAGGTGTTTAATCATGTAGGTCGTGCACCGTCCTTTGCATGATATAATCTTATTGCAAGTGTTGCACTGAGCCGACCGGTTATTTATTTTATTAAATTTAAGCTACACTTTCGATCGCCGCACACCGTCTATGGTTGCGCACACGCTTCCTGCGGATTCTTCTTTGTTGGTGTTCGGCGGCTTCTTCTTCTGGTCGGCGGACTGGGTATTGAAACTTGGAATCAAAATTTAAAAATTTGAACGATTCCGGGAGAATCAGAATGTTAGTCCTGGTTCCAATTGATGCTCGATACTCGATGCCCAACCCTATTGGCCACACATATAAGTGCGAATAACATCGGCCATAATTAATGCATAATTTACTAGTGCAACAACCATCACGCTATAAACATTTTTTAAATGTTATTCTTCCCAGTTTACACCACTCCTTCATTTACAGTTTGTGCCCATCTCCTTCCAGGCCAAACTTGAAATGTTGTCAGCTTTTCCCCTATACTTCGTCCGACCAACCTTTTAAGAGTTACCCCGTTACCTAGCCAATTCCACTGAAGTAGATGCATTGATTCCAGCCGTAATTTCATCTGAAACCTGCCGAATCTACATGTAAATAATTGATTAATTGAATCCGCTTTCGGTATGTTTCATTTTTGTCATATTGTTGTTGGTAAAATCTGTACCTTCTCGATCCAATTAGTTTTTCTTGCAGTTTTAGCTGCCACTATGGGTTAGACAGACGTGCTTGCTTATTACCTTTTCTATGACACTTACCTAATGCAGTCATTTGAAATGCTTCCGGGAAGAAAACTGCAATTTGAAGTCCGCTAATTACCAGCGAGGTTGGACAGCCTCCATCGCCTTGGCATAATTATCTTACTTTAAATCAATTCCCGTGTACTTCGCCTAACCTGCAATCAAGCCGTTTATTCAGCCAACTGACTGATCAAAACCAAAATATGGCCAATAATGATTAAGAAGAGATAATGAGAAGCAGACGGACCTAACCAGGCTGCCGTGTTAGATTGAAAGAATGTTAATAATCTGAATAAATAGCAGACCTCTGAATTCCACCTCTCGTAGAATTTTTACATATCATTAAAAAGATTTCTTAAAAATAAACCATTTTAAGATGACCGTGGTTTTAAGCATTTCAAAACATACACGAAGTGGATAACATTTTGTGAAGCATCTTGAGCGTGAAAGTGAGAGAAATTATATTATTGCATTGCACGCAATAGACAAATACAGCGAAGACTTGGCAAACAGGTTCAGGTGAATCTGTGCCGCAAATTTGTTGCATTTTTTATTTGATAATTCAACAAGATTAATTTAAAATAAAATAATTAATAGCTCTTAATTTTGGTTACTTTTGAGCTTCTAATAGCCAACAGTGAAGGTGGAAAACATTTTGTTTAAGCGTATCGAACGTCACATGTAAATTGTTAACGCATTTGCACACAGCCCAGTCGAATGTAGATCTAGAAATAATCTAGCAAACAGATTCAGGCAAATCTGTCATGTTTCATGGTCATTTAAATTTCAAAATGTAATAAACAAAACATATTCAAATAAATCAGACTGTCTACCAATTTAAATCGTTAATTGAGCGAATCAACTGTTTGATTGCAAATTGAGCAAAGCAAATGGGAAGGGGGTGAGAGCAATTGTCGGATAGAGGATGATGATTTTGCAGACCTCAACTTTGCTTTGTTCAGCACGTAACTTACCTGAATGTGTTTGCAAGATAATTTCTAGTTTTACATTTGGTCGCGCTGCGTGCTATTGCAATTACAATTTCTACAAGTCACGTTCGATACGCTTAAACAAAATGTTTTCCACCTTCACTTTAGGCTATTTAGATGCTCAAAAGCAACCAAAATAAACAGCCATTAATTACTTTATTTGAAATCTTGTTCAATTATCAAATAAAAAAAATGCTCCAAATTTATGTTAAGCCTGAATGTGTTTGCCAAGTCTTCGCTGCATTTGTCTATTGCGTGCAATGCAAAATAATTTCTCTCACTTTCACGCTTCATGCTTTTACAAAATTTTTCCACTTCATGTATATTATGAAACGCTTACAAACCAAGGCCATCTTAAAATGGTTTATTTTTAAGAAATCTTTTTAATGATATGTAAAAATTCTACGAGAGGTGGAATTCAGCGATCTGCTGTTTATTCAGATTATTGACATTCTTTCAATCTAACATGGCAACCTGGTTAGGTCTGTCTGCTTCTCATTATCTCTTCTTAATCATTATTGGCCACATTTTGGTTTTGATCAGTCAGTTGGCTGAATAAAGGGCTGATTGCAAGTTAGGCAAAGTACACGGGAATTGATTTAAGGTAAGCTAATTATGCCAAGGTGAAGGAAGCTGTCCAATCTCGCTGGTAATTAGCGGAGTTCAAATCACAGTTTTCTTCCCAGAAGCATTTCAAATGACCGCATTAGGTATGTGTCATAGAAAAGGTAATAAGCAAGCTCGTCTGTCTGCCTCATAGTGGCAGTACTTTTATTGCGCTTGCGATAACCGCGATTCCGTTTATCTTGCAGCCCTACTCGCAATCTGTGTTTGCTCTAAAATTCCGAGATAAAGACTGCAGAACTGGAAGCTGAAGGCTGAAACTACTGCGGCACTGGCCTGATATTTCAAGTTCATAAAACCGACATTTTATGACACAGTGCCGTTTACTTCATTGAAATGCTTACCTTAATAGGTATTCTCTAAAATAAAAAATGTATATTTTGCCAGTTACAAATGGCCACCGATCACCATTTTCCCCCATATTAATACTGAACGTTTGCTACTCTGCTTGCTGTCTTAACGTAGCCAAGGTAGCTAGCTAACTTGGTAATAACTTAACTGGCCGGTCAACTTCAACAAACGAAAAATAAATTTAACTTATCGAAAAAACTACAAAGATCCTTCCGATCGGTCCGGGCGGTTAGTACAATTCACAGCAGAGAAACTCATTTCGTCGTTTTTTGTTGCAATCTGTCCTGCTTGAAGCACAATCGCCGTTAGCTAACCCTATAAAGAATTTCAGGGAACGTTAAGTCTCCTGTCGACATTCCTACTCCAGCTCTACGTAAAATTACTATTCACGAAAGGAAGTCCACAGGGGGCAGGGGCTATCGGGACTCTGTCCACGCACAGCAGTTGTCAATCACTGCTGTTTATTATGACTACATGCCCCTTTTGCATGATATCAAATAAAAAGTTTACAGCAAACTTATCATAAAAATTGATGCTAGAATATAGATCAGCATGGTAAGAACTTCTTAAAAAGGAAGAAACCATCTTCAGAAATTTTTTTTTTTTCATAGACGCAATTTTTTTCTGTGTGGCATTTCTCCCCTCCACTAATATGGAGGGGGCGGGCTTATAATTTGTACTGCAGCCTGCCAGTAGTTGGTGATCGAGACGTTTTGGCTTCACTTTTCAGGAGACGTTTGGCTTTCCATATTTTATACAGTCCTTGATCAAAATACGCTGCCTCGTGGTTCTGCGCTTGTGCAGACCTAAAATCGTTGTCTCAGTTTCTTCGCTCATATCTAAAGTTGCCCATCTCAAAAATCACAAAAATACTTTTTTTTTCAGCACATCTTTCGACCTGGAAGCGTTTATATATTTGCATGTACATGCTGGGTTTTCCTGAAAATGCAGAAATTAGATGACAATGGCGTGCAGCATATATCTTAAAACAAACGTATCCAACTCATTATAACATCTGCTTATGTTATGATAAGCAAACAAACAACAAAGTTACCTCTGTAGACTGATTCATATTGCAATATTAAGGCGAAAACAAGGACTTTACGACTTTATGTTAGATCTGCGTTTAACCCTAACACAGTTGAAGATTTGATTTGGATCAGTGTGGAGGGTCCTCCTCTAGACATGACTCACAGGCAGTGAAGAGATGGATGGAAGGGTAGACAGCCAGGAGACCCCATTTTTAATCCTGGCCTCAGGATATGGCAAAAAGCCAATGCAGTGGAAACTTTTGTTAATCAATGAACTCAAGACTGTCATATTGTTTAATAACTTTCATTTGTTGGAGGCAGTTGTATTGTTAATGTGGAGTGTTATATTGTAGTTTATTAAACATTTAAAAATATATATTGGTGCTTCTTAGATTTCGGTGTGTGCGCTCCTAAATTTTGGCTCGCGCTCCTAACTTTTTGAACTTGGGAGCGCAGCGCTACCAAGTAAAAGTTAATTTCGATCCCTGCTGTCACTCGCATCACTGCTTGTCACACGACCACTGTCTTGATCATTAGCCAAGGTATGTAGGGAAGCTGCAATTTCTCCATAGACAGTAAAAGAAGTGGACAGCGGGATGGCGCTGTTCTCAACGGGAGAGCGATGAAGCTCAATTGAACAAGTTTTCAGTTGAGCACCACGCCTACTGCGCAGTCTCAAAGTAAGCTCGCTGACGTTTTGTGACGTAGACCAACGTCCTGAGAAGCGGTAACTCGTCTGGTAGATGTACCCTACACATAATTGCCAGCGAGCAAGCGATTTCGTCTGAAAGTATAATCTGATTCTGTTCGATGTCATTATGTTTTAGTTCCATTACTTCATAGGTACTTCACTTCGTTAGTAATGTGGCTCAATCGTCTACTGTCTATGATTCGTCTGTGGGCTTCTGGTCTAAACAGTACGGTTATTTACCTCCTGTGCGACAGAATGTCGCCGGCATTTCACGTCACTTTTAGCCTAGCCTAGCGCCATTGGCTAAAAATGCTTATTATTAGACCTTACGCTACATACGAAGTAAAGATGTCTGCTACAAAATGTAGTTTCTCTGTAGACAATATTGTCGCTGACATGAAGGCTCATAATGTTTTTAGAGTAAAGTTATTTGATGTCAAAAGTCAGACAAAATGAATGGGGGTGAATGGAGAAGCTACCGCTAGGTGATCATCTGCTATCTTCCAGAGCGTTCAATTGAGCTTCAACTTCGGGTGTATTCCTACCCCCTTTAATTTCTCTCGTCACCATGCTGAATTGCCATGTCTCAATTCAGTGGCTGCAGGCACACCCCTTCCTTCACATCAATGACATTGATGGCTCCACCTCCCGAAGTTCATGTACGAGCAGGGGCGGAGTTGTGGGCGGGGCAAGCGGGGCCGCCGCCCCAGGGCCCGGGCCTTCTGCCACGCCCGCTCAGCTGGGCCCCCCTAGAGAGAAAACATATAACAGACCCTTACATGTTTTACTACATAGAAATGTAAGCTTGTTACCTCTTAATGATGACATGCAAGCTTATATACCTATAATTTTACGTGTATCATTCTATCACGGTGGGAGTCAAAATTTTGAAAAAGATCTGTCTTTAATCCCTACACCAATATTCAAAAAGGAATAAGTTCGTAACTTTTTTGTTAATCAATGTTGTTGCTTTTTGTATTTTATCAAATACATTGAAGTTTATCTAATTTGCTGACAACTGCAGTGCATGATGGGTACCATATCAACTGTAGCCTACAGTCAGTCAGACAGAGACGAGCTTGGTAGTGAACGACTCTGAGCGACCTATTGTGGATATTGTGAATGTTAAATCGAATTGACAATGTTTGAAAGCAAAAGTGGAGCGGAAAAGAGGAAAATAAAGAATCAGAAATATGAGATTAAGTCTAAACTCCCAAAATTGGACTCTTTTTTTGTTGTGCCTTCTCCCACTGAACTTGGTGAAACTTCTCACGATAGCAATGATGGCCATGCTTTGCCCTGTAGCAGTAGTGTTGTGGTTAGCAGCAGCTCTACTCAAGCTAGCGATAGTCAGATAGACGAGGGTGGTGAGGAGGAACGTGGAGAGTTAGCTGAGCCTGAGATGAGAAACACGGAGGTAGCTGAGATGAGAGAGACCACGGTTCCTAGCGTTGGATTCACAGGTAAAATTCAAGGCAATGATTTCCCAACAGATCGAGTTCATTTCCCTGAAAACATAGCTGATGCTAATGTTAAGAGGTACATCCTTCAAACTGGCCCATGTAAGTTTAAGGGTCCCTTTCCAGTTACGGGCAACTGTAGCTTTTCAACCCATTACTATATGTCCACCACTAAAGCTGGCATTAAATTGCCATGCAGCTGGTTGTGCTATTCCCCCAAGCTTGATTGTGCATATTGCGAGCCATGATGGCTCTTTGCAAATCGCCAAAGCCCCTCTTATAACAATGCCTGGGTAAATGGAGTTCGAGATTGGAAGCACGTCTCCTCCAAAATGGCGCTCCATGAAACAACGCAGGTTCATCTCGGTGCGTGCGTTGTATACGAGTAGTGGAAACTCCATGGCACAATAGATGCTGATATGGAGAGAGATGTTCGTAATGCGGCTAACTTTTGGAGGCAAGTGTTAGAGCGCATTGTGAACGTCACTCTTAGATTAGCCTCATGTAGCATGGCATTTAGGGGACATCGAGAGACCATTGGCCAGGGAAATTCAGGGAATTTTCTGTCCATAATAGAACTGTTGGCCCACTACGACCCTGTCTTAAAAGAACTTACAAGTCAGCCTGAGGGATCCGTAAAATGTCTGAGCCATGCGATTCAGGATGAGATAATTTACATTTTATCTCAGAGAGTGAAGAGCAACATAGTGACTGAAATAAATGCAGCCCTGTTTTATTCGGTCATTATGGATACCACTCAAGATGTAGCCAAGCGTGATCATCTGAGCCTGGTCTACAGATACGTTGCTATTGACCGAGATGAAATGGGTGTTGCTACAGATATTAGGCTAGTTGAGCTTTTCTTGGATTTGAGCTTACGGTAGATTCATCTGCTTCTGAACTGGAGAGCAAAATTGTGAGTTTGATTGAAGGAAATGGATTGGAAATCTCCAGATGCCGTGGACAGGGTTATGACGGCACAGCAAACATGAGCGGCATTTATTCTGGCGTTCAAGGAAGGATAGCAGAGTGGGAGCCCCTGGCTACATATGTGCACTGTGCAGCTCATAATCTAAATTTAGTTTTAAACGATTTGGTCAAAAACGTCCCTGAGGTGAGACAGTTTTATGATGTTGTTATCCTCTACAACAGGATAAAGAGATGGGCACTGCTTGGCGATATAGTGAGCCCAGAGAGCAGGGACATCACTTTAAAACGCCTCTGTCCAACTCGCTGGTCCTCCCACTATGATGCGCTTGCTGCTTTAAAATACAGATATGGAGATGTAATTAAAGCTCTCGATAAAGTAATACTGACGAGCAATTAAAAAACTGACTGGGATGATGCAGATGCTCAAAAAAAAAAAAAAAACATTGCCAAATTTCAATTTATATTTTTAATCAGGCTTCAAACTAAAATTCTGGAATGCACAAATGCGGTCTCCAAATTAATGCTGGAAAAAAGCATGGACCTCCTCAAGGCCTCTGCATTACTGTAGAGCAGTGGTTCCCAAACTCGGTCCTGGGGACCCACTGTGTACGCAGGTTTTTGTGTCAACCACAGCTCCAATCTTAGAATGCTAATGAGTTGCTCATTGCTCTTGATTGCACTATTCTTGTTCACGCTGATTATTTATCCTTTTAAACCACATGTCAAAAATGGCCATGATGAAAATCATTTCATAGTGTGCTAAATTGGAAATTACTTCTCTAACATAAAAAAATGGAAATTTGCAACTGATGACATGAATCTATAAATGGGCTTCTAGTAGATAAAATTGTGGACCCAAGGTCATTAAAGCGAACAATTATTAGGCAATTAAGAATTCAAAGACAAAGCAAACGATGAGTCAAACCTGTTAAATGTCACTTGATTGGTTTCAGGAAAGAACCTGAGCACCTGAATTCAGAACCCTAATCACCAGATTACTGACTGATTGCAGTCTTGCATTTGATCACATAAAACATACTGCCACCTTTGATTGTCGTGCTTACGTGGAATACATCAAAATAAAAAATATGAATGTTGGGCTTTGAAATTTCATGGAATGCGTAGCCATTTCTGTCATAATGTGGTTTAAGGGGGTAAAATGTCCCTCGTATCTGACAAGCAACTGCTAATTAAAAAATGAACAGCTTGTTAAAACTCTGGGATCGTAATTGTGGTTGGAGCAAAAACCGACATACGCTGTGGGTCCCCAGGACCGACTTTGGGAACCACTGCTGTAGAGTACCATAGGAACTCTGAAACAGTACAGAGAAATGTTTGATGAAGCAAAGTCTTCCACACTGGCATTGGCTGTGAAATGGGGCAGTCAAACACAATTTGAAGCCACCAAGTTAAAAAAAGTGAAGCACTACTTTCACGACCTTAGTGAGGACAGTCGGCTCTCCAACGCAGAGCATTACTTCAGGGTGAATGTATTCTATGGGTGTCTTGATGTAATTATTCAGCAGCTTTCCCATAGGTTTGTCAGTTTAAATAGGACTGCTCATCTCTTTGAGGTTATTCACCCCAATACACTCCAGCATGCCAAGAAAGAGGAACTATACGAAGCTGCCCATCGGCTCAGTAATCACTATTGTCGGGATATTGACTCCAGCTTTCCTGGTCAACTTGTGTCATTTAGGACATGTTTTAAAGAGCAGATAGCAAGATGCAAATCTGTAACTAGAGAAGCAATTTCTGAAGAAATTGCAAGTGTGAATGCGGAAAGCTGAAGCCACACTGCGATGCTGTCTTGAATACAATAAAGTTTGAATGATTTGAATGTTTGCTGATGCCGTACTGAATAGCTGCCATGAAAATATAATATTTGAAATATGTTGAATACTTGAATGTTTATTAAAAAACTGAAAGAAAGCTGAACAAAGAAAGAATGAAAGAACAATGCTAACCATGCTAACCACATTACTGAGCTAACTTAGCTAATGTTGTTAGCAGTTATGCAAACTATGCTAACAATAATAACTATGCTAACCACGTTACCTAGCTAACTTAATTAATGTTGTTAGCAGTTATGCTAACTATGCTAACAATGCTAACCATGCTAAGCAAGTTACCTAGCTAACTTAATTAATGTTGTTAGCCGTTATGCTTACTGTGCTAATAATGCTAACTATGCTAACAACGTTACTCAGCTAACTTAACTAATGTTAGAAGTCGAATGAAGTCTCTAGGAGAAAGTATGCTGAAGTTATAGAGGTTTAAAGTAGCACAAGAGTTTGAAGACTGTTTCATTGCATTTCTATGGGACAAAAAAATAAGAAAAAGTAAAATATTTTAAAAAGTATTAAGAGTATAAAAGAGAAGAGTAATAGCAATAATGTCCATAAAAAGCTGCACGTTTTGATATATGAATTAACAAATTCAGCATCGCAGTGTGGCTTCAGCTTTCAGCATTCACACTAATAATAACTAGATGAGCAATTTCTGAAGAAATTGCGTGTGTGAATGCTGAAAGCTGAAGCCACACTGCTATGCTGTCATCTTGAATTCAATAAAATTTGAATGTTTGAATGTTTGCTGATGCCACACTGAATAGCTGCCCTGAAAATATAATATTTGAATTATGTAGAATACTTGAATGTTTATTAAAAAACTAAAATAAAGCTGAACAAAGAGAATGAAAGAACAATGCTAACCATGCTAACCACGTTACTCAGCTAACTTAGCTGCTAACTATGCTAACCATGCTAACCACGTTACTCAGTTAACTCAGCTAATGTTCTTAGCAGTTATGCTAACTATGCTAACCATGTTACCTTGCTAACTTAATGTTGTTGGTGGTTATGCAAACTATGCTAACAATGCTAACCATGCTAACCATGTTACTCAGCAAACTTAGTTAATGTTGTTAGCAGTTATGCTAACAATGCTGACAATGCTAACAACGTTACCTAGCTAACTTAATGTTGTTAGCGGTTATGCTAACTATGCTTACCATGCTAACCACATTACTTCACTAACTTAAATGATGTTGTTAGCGGTTATGCTAACTGTGCTAACAATGCTAACCATGCTTACCACGTTAATCAGCTAACTTAGCTAATGTTGTTAGCAGTTATGCTAACTATGCTTACAATGCTAACCACGTTACTTCGCTAACTTAATTAATGTTGTTAGCAGTTATGCTAACTGTGCTAACCATGTTACTTGGCTAACTTAGCTAATATTAGAAGTCGAATGAAGTCTCTAGGAGAAGTAGAAGTTATAGAGGTTCAAAGTAGCACAAGAGTTTGAAGAGTTTGAAGACTGTTCCAATGCATTTCTATGGGACAAAAAAAGTGAAATATTTTAAAAAGTATAAATAGTATTATAGAGAAAAGTAATAGCAATAATGTCCAGAAAAAGCTGCACGTTTTGATAGATGAATTGTTGAAATAGCACAAAGTATGTAGGACTAGTTTAATAGCGTAGATGGTCGACATGAAAAACAATAGTGTTCACACTAATAATAATAATAATAATAATAAGCATAAAGAAAATGGCTGACATGAAAAACAATATTGTCATTGCTTTCAGCATTCACACTAATAATTATAAAGAAAATGGCTGATATGAAAAACAATAGTGTGAATTAACACAAATAAACCTGGCCAAACTGCTAATAGTTGATCATCCCGTGGTAACTTCAACATTTAGTGAGGTGTGCACTGCGTTCTTGTTAGTGTGAATGCTGACAGCATTCACACTATTGTTTTTCATGTTGGCCATTTTCTTTATACTTAATAATAATAATAATAATAATAATAATATTAGTGTGAATGCTGACAGCATTCACACTATTGTTTTTCATGTCGGCCATTTTCTTTATACTTATTATTATTATTAGCGTTAATGCAGCATTCACACTATTGTTTTTCATGTTGGCCATTTTCTATATACTTATTATTATTATAGCTTCTTCGCGCGCTGTTAAACTACTCAGACATACTTTGTGCTATATTAACAATTCATATATCAAAATGTTCAGATTTTTCAGGACGTTATTGCTATTATTTTTCTCTTTCATACTATTTATACTTTTTTAAATGTTAATTTTTTTCTACATTTTTTGTCCCATAGAAATGCATTGAAACAGTCTTCAAACTCTTCTGTCACAGCTAGAGTGGGAGCTGAGAGCAGACAGAATGAAAAAGTTCCTTCTCTATCGCTCTAACTTCCATAAATTTGAATCCCTCTTCATGAAAATTCACAAAAATGTAGAAAAATTTGTTCTTGTTACAGTAGTATCATTTTTGCAGCAGTGAAGTACATAGTTTTGGCTCAGGGAACAGTCAAAGGACAGGAGGCACGTCCAACTTTGCAATCTCTTCCATTCAAAAATCACCCAAAAAATTTTGGGAGAACAGCAAACGGCCAGAGTTCTTAGATCGCTGTTATTCCAAAAATATATCACTCAGAAAAATAAAAAAGACATCCGCGCACTCAGCAAAGTCTCGTGCCTTGAATGATGTGCTCACATTGCTGACAGGATAAACGGTTCTTGCGTAAGATGCAGGAGTTTGAGGTGTGCGCGAACAAGGCTGAGTGACTCAGCGATTGCCTGTGTGTGCACTTGCCTGTACATGCCTGGCTCTCACTGGTAATAGGACACCGCTCCTGCCATTGCCCTCCGTGTCGTGATTTTCTCATTTTAAATCTAAGTGAGCTGAGCTGAGTTTCCATGCAGATGCTTTCGTTAGAACAGAGATGTCATCATAAGAACGAAGTGAATCGAGCCAGCTCTTTTGCGGTTTAGGGAATTATTGCAGCTCATTCTCCACGCTGCTTATTTCTATTTGCAGGTCTCAGCTAATGCACCACTATTTTAAAACGTTGCTTTCTGTGTCAAACAATCAAACGCAACGACAAGTTCGCTTCAAATGCAACGTTAAAAAGAGAAACATATGTTCCCGAATGCGATAGGGGAGACCGGGGACAGTTGCAACAGGGTATGGTTGCAACATGCCATTTTTCTTCAATCAGAAACAAGCTAGAGTGATGACACTCACACTGCACATGCTCAGTTGGATGCCCCCCCTTGCAGAGAAATAGCTAGCAGATTCAAGAGCTGCTCATGGATTTATTGGAAAAAAACAGTTTTTGAGGTATGAAAGTATTTTTTTTTCTTGAGCTTTGTTTTTGTTGAACTTTTGTCAGCTGTTTTTGTGATTCAGCTTAAACCTAGATGGTTTAAACGTGATATGTTAACTTTTAGCTAATATGGTTAGCATGCATCAAGGTCACCTTGTTTAGCTAGCACGTGAGGTTTTATCACAGGAAGGGGGACAGTTGCAACAACTGTTGCAACTGTCCCCCCATTAATGCATTATTATAAAAACAGACCTCATAACAATATTTTTAACATTTTTTCATTAGTTTTTTACTTAAATATAATACAGTTCATCAGGTTAGAACAGGGACAGGAGGTTTATGCGTGTGTACGCGCGCGCATGTGTCTGTGTCCATGCATTTGTGCAACTGTGTGTTTATGTGCAGAGCAGGATACAATGAATAGTCTAATTATCTAAAAGTATACATATATTTGTCTCTTTGTTTTCAGTATGCCCAGAGTGAGAAAGAGGGTCACAGACAGAGGGTCCCACCCATATTTTGGAGAGAGCCTCTAACATTATCAGGGAAGAAGGCAGGGCAGTCAGGGCAGTTTTACAGTTGCTAAAATGAAAGTGATTGCCGTAAAGTTATCTCAACCAGAAGCAAGATAGTTATATTGTTGAAATTAAATTTTTTTTTTTTTTTGTTGTATTGCTAAAATGAAAATGATGATATAAGATATAGATTTTTAAAAAAGTTGTTTTGACCAGACGCAAGATGGAATTATATTGTTGATATTACAGTTTATACAGCTACATTGCTAAAAATTGATGGATAAAATAGTTTGATGGATAAAAAAGTCAATGAATGCAATTATATAGTTGTCATATACTTAAGTAGATAATGGGGTGTTAATGGCAGTTTTATAGTTGAAAACGTATACGTTTTTAAAATGCATTTTCAACAGTTATGTTTTTCCACAATGGTTTTGGAAGCCCAGTTTTCCATTTTGCAAGTCAATTTTGCATAATGAATGCATATTCTGACAATAGGCAAAATAAAAGTTAATTACCTCATAAATTGTTCCATTCTTCCTATGTCACTGAAAGCCTACTGTATTTTATATCAATTTGAATCTTTGACATCTGCACAAAAGGCCTACTCACCTAGACAAATCTATAATTGTCATCTGATCAAAGCTGATCAATAAATAACACTGTAATATTATTATAACTTTTTTTGATAATAATTCTTTTATTAACACTGAAATAAATTGTATTTGTAACATGTCGTAAACATCCCCAAACAATGTTGCAACTGTCCCCGGGCCCGGGGTCAGTTGCAACATCTGACTCCTTACATTCAAATGCAAATTGTGAAGAACATACTTTCTGTAATCATCTGTAAATGGTTTAGACTACTAACAGACAGAAGTAAGTATATTGTATAAAAATTTGGTTGGTCTAATCCAAACAGTCTCTGAGTAACAGAGTCAAATGCAAAAAGTGTTGCAACTGTCCCTGGTCTCCCCTACGACATTGTTTGCAGTCTACCTTAAATGGAAGTACTGCTTTGCAAAACTAGGATTTCTCTACCACTACGTTCATTCGCAAACGTTATGTCTTCACTGATTAGAGTACAGGCTCTGTAAGTCAACAGTATCTGTTTGCCAGCGGTACCATTAAGATAATCTAAACCTCCGAGAAATATTCGCGCAGACAACGTTGGGCTCTCTGTCCACCGGCTGCCTCTGCTTGCGATAGCAGCTCTCATCGACTGAAGCTCTTTCAGTGGCGCATCAGCAAACGCCGACAGTTTAATTTCATCAAATGAACACTTGAAATATTTTCAATCATTCACAACTCTGTCTCATATTGTATGTTTTATTTTGGTTTTCATGGCGCGAGTTCGTACTTGCGAATGGCCTTTTTTTTTTTTTTTTTACATACGTTCCGATCCGATCCGTAACCCGTGCGCGCAGATGTTCATGACAGCGGACATGGAGCTGCTCTATTTATGCACGCAGTTAAATTATTCTGTCACTAGATGGCACACCCCAATCAGTCAATGAATATTCACTGGCAAGCTGAACTCGAACACAGTTTGTAATATTGATACGTTCGATCCTACCCCTGAAAATGGTTTTTGCCACCCTAAAAAACTCTAGGTTGCCCAGCTAACGACTGAAAAGAAAAGTTCATTTCTCGCCTTGCCTTTCATACTGTTTATACTTTTTACAATATTTCACTTTTTTTTTGTCCCATAGAAATGCATTGAAACAGTCTTCAAACTCTTGCACTACTTTCAACCTCTACAACATCAGCATTCTTCTAGACACTTCATTCGACCTCTAACATTAGCTAAGTTAGCTGAATAACGTGGTTCGCATGGTTAGCATTGTTAGCATAGTTACCATAACTGCTAACATTTGCTAAGTTCGCTGAGTAACGTGGATGGCATGGTTCGCATTGTTCTTTCATTCTTTCTTTATTCAGCTTTATTTCTTTCACTTTTTTGAGAAACATTTGTAGCCAGGTGGAACGTTTTGACTGGCTTGGTGTGTAGTTAGGACATAATTACCTGTGGCACAGGGCGGAAAAGAATCGCTTTCTCCTCGCGGTCAGCTAAGACGCCAGAAACTTTCTTAGCGTCTCTCTTTCTATGGCTGTGGTACTGCTGTCGGACAAGTAGTCTCATAGTAGTAACCAGTATGCATGAGCCAGCGTTGAGCAGTATGATGCGAGTTACCGGACTCAGGTCCTGTGTTGCCGTTTGAAGTGCCTTCAATCAGTTCACCGTGGGGAGCGATCGCTGAGGTGGAGCAAGTAATCTGCTCCAGTCCACTGTAGCTCATTTGCGTTGAATTTAGTTTCCTCTGTGAACCTCAAAGCATTATCGCACTTTGGAGATCTTGTATATGGAAGCCCATAGTGGACAATATTCAAATGAAAATGTAATCCCACTATTGCATTATAATTTTCCACTTATGAATGAGTTATTTGAGACAATATTAAATTGAAAATGCATTAATCCAATTATCACTTTCAGTTTCACATTCACATATGGGAAATCTATGACTATATTCAAATGATAATGAAAAGCTGTTTGACATTTCATTTTCAAAGTCGTGCTCTGCAATACAGTGGACAATATTCAAATGCAATAAGCAAAACAGCACCCCCAGCCTATTGCATTTACATTTACATGTCATCACGCTCTTTTAGGGTCAACATGATAATGAAAATGCTGTTTTCTAATCACTTGGAAATAATAATGATATAATAATGATGACGACATTTGACATTTCATTTTCAAAGACTTATCTTGCAATACATGGGACAATATTCAAACGCAGTAAGGGAAACAGCGCCTCCCAGTCCATTGCATTTTCAAATACATGTCACCACGCTCTTTTTGGGACACAATGAAAATTAAAATGCAATCTGTCAGCGTCTCATCAAGACGGGTTTTCCGCTAGGACGTCACTCATTAGGGGCGCGAGCAGAAACCATGTTCCTTATTTGCATACCAACCAATCAGCTTCTGGGTAGCGCTTGTACGCACGGCGGCTTACTGATAATGTCATGATAGCTAGGCTGCTATGTATTGCGTGCCATCGCGCATTAGGCTATGTTGCGCTTTGGATGTAGCCATCTTGGCAGCTAGTATGCTAGCTAACGTTAACTAAGGAAAATATTTGTAAATGATCATCACATGAAAGCGATATGATTTGATTTTTGCCCCAACTCTATTAACTGAGCTAGCTGTAATATGCATGAACTTATCCGAGGCTTCGCGGCAGTGCTGTGCAACTGCAACCCAAGTGTGCTTGCAGATTTCAGAGACGTTAGCTGCTTGCTAGTGAATCTAAAAGCAATCGCTTAGGTACAGCTAGCTAGCTATGATGCCTACTGGAGAAGCTCTTTACAGCCCTGATTTGTCACTTTAAACGCCATCTCGCACACACGACCTCTTTCACCATTGATTAGCAGCTTCTTTTACCTAAAGAACAAACTGACAGTTCAGCCTGAGACATGTTATTTCATAGCTTGTTAAAGCAGCATTATCCTTCCATGCGTGCTAGAGCGTATTACATTATTCCAGATAAAACGCTATTTGTCTTCCCACCCTGCTGACGCTAGTTAGGGGAAATGTTTGTCATCATTTTTATACTTAATCGCTGTGATTCGGAAATCAAAACTTTCTGAAAAACTTTTTTTGAAAATTTACACTATGTTGATTAGAGTTATATATTCATGTAGATAAAGATCTGTGCTATTTAACCATGTAAAGGTGCAGGCTGGAGGTTAAAAAACATTTTTAACAAATTCACGTTTACCTTGAAAACTTGATTTGTGTCAACTCCGTCAGACACACTAAAAGTATATAATTATATTATTATAATAGCCCAACAAGAATCTTAAGTTCTGATGTATGTTGTAATAGTGTTTAGTTACTCTGATATGCAATAAAATATAATATATAAACTGCAGGCTTAATTTCAGACTGTTATGAATACACAGATTTCTAAAAATTAGCATTTTCAAACTTTATCTTTTATTTTGCCACAATAGAAAAAATATTCTTAAGTGAATAAGACACAAGAGGATGTAGATCTGATGATCCTTTATTACTTCAACAACAAAAACTGAAGAATTTGTTTTTTTCCCAAAAAAATTACAAAAACATACATCTGACGGTGCTGATGAAGATCTGACGGTGTTGACGGGAAACTGACGGAGTTGACAAAATTGTATTGCATTTCTGATCTATGAACAAATGTTTTTTTTTTTAGCAGAAGGAAGTGACAATAGATTAAGAAATAACAACTCCTTGTCTTTTACTGAACATATTTGTAATTCAACTGTAATAAACAAACTGTAAATACACCATTTCAAACTGACAAATTGCACCGTTTCCAACTATTAAAAAAAATAAGTGTAGAAATGTAATTAAGCCCATATAACAATCAGCCATAGGTGTTGCTGCAAAACGTAGTATGCTTCAAAACTAGGAAAAGGAAGAGAGCAGGAACACACAGGTGTTGAGGAGGCGCATACATACAAAAAAAAAAAAAAAACACTATGCTTTAAAGTATGAATGCAGTCACACAAGGCACTTATGCCTTGAGCAGCAGGCGTCGGACATGCTCACGCTCAATGAAGTCCATCACATCCGGGGCAATACTGTAGATCTCTCTTGTTCTTGATTGGACTGGTGATGCATTTCCCATTAGTTTCACTATGATGTCTTGAACTGGGCAGAAACAAACATCCTTCTTGCCACACTTGGGCTTAACCTTTGCTGTTGGACCATGGGGATGCAGAAATTCCACTTTCACATCTTGATGCTCAGTATCCGCAGCAATGGTCTTGGCTAGCCACCAGTGGTCATCGTATACTACTGCTAACCAGTCTCCATTATTAAGGCTGCTAACAGTCGTTACTGTCACAGTACCCTCAGGACCTTTCAATGGCTCCTCATCCAACTCTTCCATCACATCTTCCATTTCCACATCCTCTTCTATCTCCTCCCACAACATCTCTAAAGGTCTTTTCTTTCTTGTCCTCCGGGTATCACTCTGCTGCTCATCTGGGCCCTGAAAATAGAAGGTAGCTGGGCAGAAGCACTGGCAATCCAACATCTTGCTGCAAAAGCAGGATAGTTGTCTGTGGTGGATCCTGTTCTCATGTGCGATGATCTGGTGTATTTGTCTTGTTGAGGGAACCGGTCTGAGAGGATCCATGAGAAGTGTGTCGTATCTTTCCATGTCTTCTTCTGCAATGTGGTGCAGCTGAACGCCCTTCAGACTGTTTGAGACCTTCTCAAAGAATGTGTGTCCATCTGTCACATCATTTCCTCTCAGCACCAGGCTGTCAGCTGTTCTTTTTACTGTTCCGCCAATGCCGTCTGGTGCGCCTTTACCGTGGGAAGTGGGGAAGAAGTTCCACGTTGCTTTTTCAAACCCTAGTGTAGGTGGAATAGCGGACAAAAGAAAAAAGTTCTTCTTGTTCTTATACTGTTTACTTGGTCCATCAGACCAAAAGTAAACAGTGGTGACCTGTGGATATTTAGTCTTGATATCTTTTAAGACAGGTTCCATGTGTGTCCAGATTGCCACAGCATCTTGTCTCTTCGACTCGGACAGTGTGCAAAATGCTGCCTTTTCACTCTTTGTGTAATACATTCCAGTATGGAGTGTTATCTGTGGCAGATTTTGTCCAAAATGGCAGGCCTGAACTTCAGATTTATATTTGCATCTCCAGGATTCTGAGAAGTCCACGTGGACGATTGCTGTACTTCCATCACAGGACTCAATTGTGTTGATGTATGCTTTTGACTGGTTATGCACTGAACACACATGTGTTGTGGTTTCATTCCTGAGTTTTTGCTCATAGAGTTTTATGAGCTCTGAAAGGCTGCCACTATGTTGGACAAGCTTAGTGTTGATGTGGATTCCATTGCCTGTGTCTTCCTGAACTCTCTCCCACTGCCTCCACTGAACATGGATTTGGTCTTGCTCTTGGGTTGTAACTGTCCCTTTGTTTAGACATCGTGAGCAGGTACGAAGAAGGCAGGCCTCACTTGCTGGAGAGCAACAAACTAATTGAAAACTGTCATCTAGTTTGTTTGACTTCACAACACCAGACAATCTAAGGACCTCAAGCATTAAGCATGCATTCTCGTGTATTTGACACAGACAGGTCTTCCGATCAGATGCTTTTGGTGCTGTGACATAGAAGGGCTTCAGAGCACAGAATGAAGAATAGCTCTGCTTTACAGTGGGGTTCCTGATAAGAAAATCAGTATGGAGGTTGATCATGGAGTCTGTTAGGATCATTCTCTGCTGCTTGATCTTGTTCCTGGTGATTGTGTCAGTCTTATCAGTTGTCACACGTGCAGAGTTCAGGAAGAAATCCTGAACAGTCTGTGTGATACCCTGTAGGAATGTTGGCTTTTTTGTTGGCTGTTCCTTCTCTCTCATTAGCTTGTAAGTTAGCCCAAACTGCTGGATTTGATGAAGAAGACGGTATTTTTTTAGGATCTTGCCTGATGACACACTTAGTGCTGGTTTCTGGCGCCGGGGCCCAGGACGTTGTTTGTTTTTCTTCATCTCACTTCTGATGATGTTGTGGAATAGAAGAGCTCTTTTGATGTTTGGATTCCTTATGTTGCTTCCTGATAGCATCTTCTTTGTTTCCGGGCCTGGAGATCCAGTGGTGTTTTATTTGTAGCCATTTTTGATTGCAATATTTTTTTTCTCAGTTTGTTTCGTTGCTTTTTTGCATTCTTAAGCTTCTCTTTCAAAATTTTTATTTCTCTTGAATGCCTTTTTCGTGTTTTACTTCTTTCCTTTCTTTCCCTTTCCTGTCTGCGAGACTCTCTGGCATTGTATTCTAGAATATCTTGATCTTGCGGACTATCTGGGGGGGTGTCTGCCTCCTGCACTGCACGTTCGCGGGACCTTTTCTGTCTGGACCTTTTCTGTGCCTCTCTCCAATACTTTCTCAGATTCCTCTGTGCCCTGTCTCCCATCTTGTCTATCTGTATTACTTTTTTATCTTGAACTCTCCTCTTCCACCTCTGTCTTTCCTCCGCTTGCATAGCTAATTTCTTCTCTGGGTCACTGTTTAATTTTTCTCTTCTCTTTCGTTGGTACTCTCTATTTCTTCTCCTTCGCTCCTCAACTGACAGTTTCTCTCTAGCCATGCTTTCCTTTCATACAAAAGTCATGAAAAGTGTATTTGAATATTACTATGGAATCAGATGTCCATTTACTTCACGATTGATTGATTGATTGATGTAAAATCTTAAAGGTGCAGTGTGTGTTCCTACAACTAGATGTTGAAAACATCTACACACTGGCTTGTGCAGACAAAATCAATGTCCAGTGGAAGTAGTGGGAGATAGGAATATTGCAATGGCTGTGTCTTAAGAGTATAACACAAAATGTTCAGGATCTCTTTCTGAACTCTGCACGTGTGACAACTGATGTAATTGTGATAACGAATAAGAAGTAGCAGAGAATGATACTAACAGACTCAATGATCAACTTCCACATTTATTTCCTCTAGGAACCCCACTGCAAAGCTGAGCTTCTCTTCATTCTGTGCTCTGAAGCCCTTCTATTATGTCACAGTATCTAGCATCTGATTGGAGGATGTAACTGTTTTGGACAGATCTGCCACAGAGAACACTGTACTGGAATGTATTACACTAATGAAAAGCAGGGTTTTGCACACTGTCCGAGTCAAACAGACAGGATGCTGTGGCATTCTGGACACATATCCTATTGATCCTGTATTAAAATATATCAATACAAAATTACCACAGGTTCACTTTTGGTCTGATGGTCCAAGTAAACCGGATTTGAAAAAGGACCATTGAACTTCTTCCCCGCTCCATAAGAAGCCAGTGTGTTTATTTTCAATAGTGAAAACTACACACTGCACCTTTAAGATTTTTCATCAATCAATCAATCAATCAATCAATCAATCATGTAGACAAGTGCTATATAACACACGTGCTGGAAAGTTTTTCAATAATAAGCAGATAAAAGAAATATTATTCAATAAGAAGACCACAGCCTGCCCATGCTCTACAAATCATAAGTATATTGTAGAATAATGTAATTGCATGCTATATATGTACATTAATGTGCAGATAAAACACTAAAATAACATTCTATTCCTTTACTATATTCCAAAATAGTATAATATTAGCACATTAAGCGGTTATTGGTGGATTGGTCAACTCCGTCAGCTTACATGTCAACTCCGTCAAACATAAAACCTGACGGAGTTGACTCTGACGGAGTTGACAAAATGGCAGGTTTTTTCCCTCTGCAGAAAAAAACACTGCAGCTAGCTAGCTAGTTTTTGGGCTATTGCTAGCTGTCTCCATAATCTCAATAAAATACTTTTATTGAATCCACTATGGTTTAAAAAAAGTATCATAACGGAGAGATGGTGTTGACATGCTCCAGCTGTGACCATAGGAAAATTGGCATTGTTCATCTAAAATATCAAAAAATGTCAAACTTACCAGACCATGTGTGGTACTGCTGCATTCACCACAGCCAGGAGAATGAAAAGGACCCTCAGGGTTATAGCTGACCGTGCTATTGCCTGATTTAATGAGGTTTATGAAAAAATCTGACGGAGTTGACAGAAACAGAGGACACAACTTTGATAGGCAGATTTCTATGGAAAATATTTTTAGATGTTCATGGTATGCATTGTTTTATACATTTATAACCCTTATCTTTGATTTGATATAAATGTTTTCACAATTGTAGAGGTTTTTAAAGTTTTTTGGGGCTGGTGAATATTGTGACCTCTTGCTGAGGACAAGAGAAATAACATGGGCCGTCTAACCACTGGTCATGCATTTGAACAAATATCCCCCCAAAAAGTAATTATCTATGCTAAAACATAACATCAGTATTCACAATTCCTTTAGATTTAACTTTGTGAGTATGTCAATCATTATTAATTTCTTCATTTTTGATATAAATAAGACTTTTCTATGTGGGACATGTTTTGTCCCGACTCTCAAGAATCAGTGTTCTATTTGCAGGTCTCAGCTAATGCACCACTATTTTAAAACGTTGCTTTCTGTGTCAAACAATCAAACGCAATGACAAGTTCGCTACAAATGCAACGTTAAAAAGAGAAACATATGTTCATGAATGCGATACGGCATTGTTTGCAGTCTACCTTAAATGGAAGTACTGCTTTGCAAAACTAGGATTTCTCTACCACTACGTTCATTCGCAAACGTTATGTCTTCACTGATTAGAGTACAGGCTCTGTAAGTCAACAGTATCTGTTTGCCAGCGGTACCATTAAGATTATCTAAACCTCCAAGGAATATTCGTGCAGACAACGTTGAGCTCTCTATCCACCGGCTGCCTCTGCTTGCGATGGCAGCTCTCATCGACTGAAGCTCTTTTAGTGGCGCATCAGCAAACACCGACATGTATTTACTTTAATTTCATCAAATGAACACTTGAAATATTTTCAATCATTCACACCTCTGTCTCATATTGTATGTTTTATTATGGTCTTCATGGCGCGAGTTCGTACTTGTGAATGGCCTTTTTTCTTTTTCTTTTCATTTTTTTTGACATACGTTCCGATCCGATCCATAACCCGTGTGCGCAGATGACAGCGGACATGGAGCTGCTCTATTTATGCACGCAGTAACATTATTCTGTCACTAGATGGCACACCCGGATCAGTCAATGAATATTCACTGTCAAGCTGAACTCGAACTCGGTTTGTAATATTGATACGTTCGATCCTACCCCTGATTTCCAGGAATTGCATTAATTAAACTCCTCAGCCATGCCTCATGTGCAAACTGCTCTTATCCAATTCCAGGCAGCAGCCCCGGCTCCAGAACCATATTGTAAGGGGGGCATGTGATGATCACAGGGGGGCAGTGTTGATTTTCCCACAGACCTGCGCATACAAACATGCATACATACTTAACTGTACTTAATCTATATGGTCTATTCTGTGGTGTGCAGTGACTTTCACAGCTAAGCAAGCAGTGCTGAGGATACTCCCCTCCCCCGGCCCCCACCCGCACACACGAAAGCACCACAAATCAAACTTAATACGTGATTAGCTGTTTAATAGACCATTCACACAAAAAGGTAGAATTTCATGACAGTGCTCAAAGTCTCTCTCTTGCATCTTGTTGCACTCTGTCTGGACATCTTTAGTAAACTGCACTCCTTTGTGGCTGAAGGACCGGAGAAGACATGAGAACTACAATGCAGAAGTGAATCGAAAACTTGTGAATTGTGTGAAATGGTGAACTGTAAATAAGTTCTCACAGCAGTGAGGGAGTCCAGGAGTTCAGGACTTCCATTGCCGACTCATCTCCTTGGGCTCTTAGACGGCAGTGTGAACGTAAACTACCGGTCGGCGCGTCACTTGCGGCAGCACGTACTCGTCACGTGACACAAGTCGAGACGTATCTGCCGTAATTAATTATTTTGATTTATATATATATATATATATATATATATATATATATATATATATGTGTGTGTGTGTGTGTGTGTGTGTGTGTGTGTGTGTGTGTACATATATATAAATTGTATTTTAAATCGCAGTGGATATTTTGTCGTGAACCGGTTATACATTTCTACGGCTATTTGGCCGTGACTTCCGGTACACACGCGCTGTTGTATTATTTTTGGACTTCCTCATAGATATCAATGGATAATAGTGAATAGTTATAACTTCGCCATTTAGTTAGCCAGCTCGCATTTACATACATTAAATATTGCTAGCTAAGTCGGCATAAAGGCTCTCTTGCTAGCTAGCTAACGTTATATTTCATGCAATTTAAAATGTGTACCGCCATTATCACGCGAACTAACTTGGAGTCGCACCGCGAGCATTTCGCTCGCTAGCTGGCATTAATATGCACCGTCCGAATATAAAGGTTGTCAGCTAACATTGACTAAGAAACCAACAAACTAGCTTGCACGCTTGGCTAGCAAGCTAGTTCGCTGTTCAACTACCCATTTGCGGTGCATATAAATCAATAAAAAATAGCGCATCGCAATTATTTCGCATTAGCTGTGTAGCTAGGTCAGTTATGCATTGACGAGGCTGGGATGCGTTTCCCGAAATCATTGATGCTAACTTACGTAGTTGGGCTCATTGCAGAGATGCCAAGGCTTACGTCTTTTAGGCGTGAGTCTCTCCTCTTTGTTGCATTCACGTTTCTGTGCCGTAGTCAGCAATTATTCAATCAAAGTGCACTGAAGAAATTCACTCGCGGAATTTAAGTCATTGTGCATCAAGTTAATCAGTTTCACCTGCATTACGGTGGATTTCCCCCTAGTGACACGGAAATCGATTAAGTTATAACTCGGGAATTCTCAGGCTTGTCTTTACTGAGGGATTAAAAGCAATGGAATTGCATAAAAACGTTTCAAATGGTTTGATTTCATTGAAACAATTTAAACGATCATGAAACACATGCATTGTTTCCAATCCCTGAGTAAAGAGAAGCACGGGAAGTCCGGAGTCATCCATGTTACTTGTCTGAGGTCCACCTTTACGCAAGTGAAACGGAAACTTCAGTGCACAAGGATATTAATTCCGCGTGAGAATCTCATTCAGCATTCAAATTACGGACTACGATGAATAAGCCTAAAAAATGCGTAAGACCTACGCCGAATGCGTGAGCCTTGGAATCTCTGACTGTGAATGGACGAACTATGTAAGTAAGTTGCTAACACAATTAGCAACTACGCTTTTGGGAAACGCACCCCTGATTAGTTGTTCGCTAGCTACCGAGTTCTTAAACTAACGTTGGCCAAACATACTCCACTGATTTCTGTTGAAGCCTAAAAATAATACAACTGCGCATGTGTACAGGAGGTCACGGCCAAATCGCCGAAGAAAAGTAAAACTGGTTCACGGCTAAATATCCACTGCCATTTTAAATTTGACTGATTAAGTTATCTGAATATGAATTAATACAAATAGTCACAAAACAAATTATGTCTCGTCCCAAAATTTTTTTCAGCAGGAAAAAACTCCTCTGACAGCCGATGGGGGGCAAGGAGGCAGGGGCGAGGGGGCATTTCCCCCCTAGTTGACCCCCTGACGCCGGGGCTGCCAGGCAGTATAAACTTTCCAAAGTAACCATAATACATTGTGCGTGCTCAATCATATAAGCTTTTTTTTTCTTTCTTTTTTGCAGCATATGTCTTGACTACCTAAAATAGTTTTCACCACCCTAAAAAACTAGCTTGCTCGGCTAACGACTGAAAAGAAAAGTTCATTTCTCGCCCTGGCTTTCATACTATTTATACTTTTTAAAATATTTCACTTTTTATTTTTTTGTCCCATAGAAATGCATTTACCTTCTTTCTTTGACTTTTTTGATAAACATCCAAGTATACTACATGATTCAAATATTATATTTTCATGGCAGCTATTCAGTGTGGTGTCAGCATTCAAATCATTCAAACTTTATTGTACTCAAGACAGCATCGCAGTGTGGCTTCAGCTTTCAGCATTCACACTCGCAATTTCTTTAGAAATTGCTCCCTAGTTATTCTTACTTCTTCCGACGTTCTACCCTATTTATACCCGATTCAACTACTCCTACATACTTTTGCTATTTCAACAATTCATATATTAAACCGTGCAGCTTTTTCTGGACATTATGGCAATTATTTTTCTCTTTCATACTATTTATACTTTGTAAAATATTTCACTTTTTCTTATTTTTTTGTCCCATAGGAAACAATGACACAGATTTCTTAAAATGTAGCTATTTTCAGCTATTTTTTACTCCGTCATACCTAAAGCTAGAAACATCATTAAAACTGTAAAATGTTATACGCTTGGATAATTTCTTTACCGTTCAACTTTTTTGTAACTTCTATAATTTTCTAATTATAATTTTTTAAATTATTTCTTTAACAATTAATTCTGGGAACTTAGAGCGTGGAGACCTCACGGCTACAGCGACGAACATCGGCAACACGGTTTTCTCTTTAACTTGCTCTAACTCCCACAGTTTTCACTCCGCATAAATATTTTATATCCAAGTTGTAGCAAAAGTTGTGCTGATCACTAAAATGTAACTATGGAAGCAACTGGACAAACGGATTTGGCAGCATGAGCCGAAAAGCGACGGGACCGCTCACCGAAGCTCCATTAACTCCCATGTTAAATGCGGCCAGAAAATGCAGCTTGCCAAAGGCTAAACGCACAGTTTTCTAACTTGCTCGTATTTCCATATTTTTTGCCACTACGAACACTATTTTGACATATGTTACTCAGCTGACTCTCCTCTTTCGTACCGTACATCTACTTCCCAGATTAGACTTACCATTTTTCAGTTAGAAGTCGCAATCTGTAAGAAACGCCTGCGCCAAAATCTCCATTGCACGAAATGACTCAGCCAAACTTAAATACCGTATATGACCAAATAATCACCCGCGTGCAAATACGCGCCTGTGTGCAAAGAGTCTCCGGGGTCAGACCTCATTTTGCGCATTAAACGCCGGTTCAATTAAACGCCCGGGCGATTATTCTCACTTTTGAATAGAAACGTCTGTGTTACCCCGTGTTGCGGTAACACAGACGCTAAAACAAGCTTCGGCTTGTCTTTGTATGTATATCTGATGTCAATAAAGATGTGGGGGAAAAAAAAATAGCAGACGGTCTTAAAAAACTGGAGTGGACAACGTCACTGGCTGGACCAAAGCGCACACGGCAGAATAGCTCTGCCACTTGTGTATGTATAAATGTCCAATGAGATGCATGTAAACAGTAAACATGGGTATCGACAATAATTTTTTTTTTTTTTTTTGGGTGGGGGATTTGTTCTCCGTGTTCTTTTTTATCTTAAAAAAGAACACGAATAAGGAATTGTAAATCAACAATAGCTATTTATGCTGTATTATTTGGCAAAGCTAAAGAATAACCTCACCCTTTATATAGGCCTAGCAAATCGCTCAGTTACCTATGTTTTCGTTTCGTTAAAAAAAAAAAAAGCCTTCGCACTCTGCTGTGCCTGCGACTCTGACTCAGCTCTATACCTGGAAGAAACTAGTCGTTATATGCATATATGAATTTATATGTATGCTTTGTGTATTAAGATCGGAACAACTTCATTCTGAAGTGTTCATACCTACTTGTTGTCTTCATTTAGTCCGTCTTTGCCCTGAGACGATGGATAACAGGATGACATTGCGTGTTGCCCCAACTGGGATCAATGTAGAAGTCTCAAAACTAAAGTATGTAAATGAAACCGCGCCAGTTTCAGTTTCCGCTTGAACACTGTTAACAATAAACGAATAAACTGAAGCCTTTTTTGCAAGGTCATTTAACTGGCGCCTTTTAGCCAGTTATTTTAACTGTCATTTTACATTAAGTTTACCACGGAGTTCAGTGCATGTTCAGTATAAACCACGGTTAATTAAGTGCGCGCAGGACTCCACTTACAGTTAAAATGACAAGGAGACAATGCGTTAATTTAACGGTTAAATTCTGTCAGTTTATAACTGTGTAGGAAAGCCGAACTGGCCTGGTGCAGGTCGGTGCAAAAAATAAATTATGGCCTGTAGCAAATACCCGCCTGGTTCTTATAAACGCCTAGGGTCCAAGTCGATTTTGCGAAATAAACGCCCGGGCTACTAAATAGTCATATACGGTATCTAAAATATGGATCATTTGCGGTTCGATTCTGCCCTCTGCTGGCCTTTTTCCACACCTCAACACGGTCGTTTTTAAGAGACAAAGATACAGACGACTCTAAAAGAATAATTCTGCGTCAAACTCAGTGAAAGAATTTCCGGTATAGTAGTTGGTACAGTCGCTGAAACCAGCTCCAAGACATGAAATCTTCGTAGACTACATTTGAAAATGCGCTGGCCGTTTCCAATCCTGCCTATCAATTTTAATGTTTCCAGCTAGGATTGGTTAAAATCATCTGTTCAGAGCATTCATATCTTCCAGAATAAGCTGACGCAATCTCGGTTATTTTTACATTATTAGTGCCAGGCCAGTGAAGAGAAAAAAATTAACTGTCTCGAGACACTCCTTCAGAAGTGCGGCACAAGTTCGCCGATTGGCTGTACGCAAATGAGTTTCTGTTGGTGTCTGGAACTCTAGTGGGGAAAAAACCATTTCGCCACCCGCGAAAGCAGATTGAGTGCGGGCAAGGAGACACTTTTTCCTGGTTGCGTACAAGACAACACGTTATAGTCAAACTGTAGGTACGTTACTATCAGCGCATCGGCCGCCGCGATATTGGTTCCGATAGCGCGTTGCGTGATTTCCCTAAGTGGCAGAGGTGTACCCATCAAAACCGCCTTTTATAGGCAAAAGAAAAGGGAATTCCCGGAAATCCCGTTAAAGACGTAGTTAAAATTACCCCGAATTCCCCTTGTTACCTTGTTTTCAATTTCCGATTTCCCAGATGGTCGCCTGAGCGCTTCAAAGTTTGAGGTGACAAAAACACCCCTCAATTTTATAGAAGCTAAGTAGGAATTCTAATAAAAACTGCACAGACTATTAGATTAAGTATTCAAGAACCAACAGACAAAAAATTATGAGATTTGGAGTGGCAGCAGTCTGTTTCTACCGTCCGCAAAAAAAACTGTCTGTGGTAAAAATTCCAGAAATGGCGCCCCCATTGAGGGTTGCACAGCGAAATTCAATTCTGTTTTCATTCATCATTTTGGAATAGGCAGATAATATTCCAATGAACATTATCTGAAAGTTTCATATGAATAACCGAAGAATTAAGAGAGTTATAGCATTTC
The DNA here is from genome assembly GCA_029692085.1 of Gymnothorax javanicus. NCBI lineage: Eukaryota > Metazoa > Chordata > Actinopteri > Anguilliformes > Muraenidae > Gymnothorax > Gymnothorax javanicus. Next base: position 128,823,377 of record CM056193.1, on the reverse strand, counting down.
ATGCAAACCATGTTTTCGGTCACAGGTTTCTCATTTTTTCTATAGAAAACAAAGGACATTTTTTACCCCTCTTTTCCCAATTTCCAAGTTTAATAACTTTGTCAGTTCTTAACCTATCACATTGATCTTGGTGTCACAGGAAAGTTTATTTCAAGCTCTTTCGGGATAAATAAATCATTTCAGCACAGAACCATTTTGAAAATTTTAGTAACATACCTACAAACTGGCAAAGCAGAAAAAACAATAGATCGAGATCCTATTCCAGCATATAGCTACCAGCAACTGTTTTCATTCTTTCTTTGCTCAGCTTTCTGTTTTTTTTTAATAAACATTCAAGTATTCGACATAATTCAAATATTATATTTTCATGGCAGCTATTCAGTGTGGCGTCAGCAAACATTCAAACATTCAAATCATTCAAACTTTATTGTATTCAACAAAGCATCGCAGTTTGGGTTCAGCGTGCAGCATTCACACTCGCAATTTCTTCAGGAATTGACTCTGGTTTTTCTAACTTCTTCTGCTGTTCTACCCTATTTCTACCCGATTAAACTAGTCCTACATACTTTGTGCTATTTCAACAATTCATATATCAAAACGTGCAGCTTTTCCTGGACATTATTGCTACCATTTTTCTCTTTCATACGACTTATACTTTTTAAAATATTTAACTTTTTCTTATTTTTTTGTCCCATAGGAAAAAATGACACAGATTTCTCAAAATGTAGCTATTTTCAGCTATTTTTTACTCTGTCATACTTTTAGCCAGAAACGTCATTCAAACTGTAAAATGTTAAGCCACGCTTGGATAATTTCTTTACTGTTCAACTTTTTTTTAACTTCTATAATTTTCTAATTATAATTTTTTAAATTATTTTTTTACAATTAATTCTGGGAACTTAGAGCGTGGAGACATCATGGCTACAAGCGACGGACAACAGCAAAACGGTCCAGAAAAGACTTCTGAAACTTGCTCTAACTCCCACAGTTTTCACTCCGCATAAATATTTTTACATGCAAGTTGTAGCAAAAGTTGTGCTGGTCACGAAAATGTAACTATGGAAGCAACTGGACAAACGGTTTTGGCTGTATGAGCCGAAAAGCAACAGGACCGCACACTGAAGCTCTATTAACTCCAATGTTAAATGCGAAAAGAAAATGCAGCTTGCAAAGGCTAAACGCACAGTTTTCCAACTTGCTCGTGTTTCCATATTTTTGCCACTACGAACACAATTTTGACATATATTACCAAGCTGACTCTCCTCTTTCGTATGGTACATCCATTTCCTACACTGGACTTCCCATTTCTGAGTTACAAGTTGTAATCTGTAAGAAACGCCTGCGCCAAAATCTCCATTGCACGAAATGACTCAGCCAAACTCAAATACCATATATGACCAAATAATCGCCCGCGTGCAAATACGCGCCTATGTGCAAAGAGCCGCCGGGGGTCAGACATCATTTTGCGTATAAACGCCGGTTCAATTAAACGCCCGGGCGATTATTCGCACTATTGTATAGAAACGTCTGTGTTACCCTGTGTTGCGGTAACACAGAAGCTAAAACAAGCTTCGGGTTGTCTTTGTATGTATATCTGATGTCAATAAAGATATGGGGGGAAAAATAGCAGACGGTTTTTGGCACAGAGATATAAAAAAACTGGAGTGGACAACGTCACTGGATGGACCAAAGCGCACACGGCAGAATAGCTCTGCCATCTTGTGTATGTATAAATGTCCAATGACATGCATGTAAACAGTAAACATTGGTGTCGACAATTATCATTTTTTTTTTGGGTGGAGGACTTGTTCTCCGTGTTCTTTTTTATCTTAAAAAAGAACACGAATAAGGAATTGTAAATCAACAATAGCTATTTATGCTGTATTATTTGGCAAAGCTAAAGAACAACCTTAGCCTTTATATAGGCCTGGCAAATCGCTCAGTTACCAACGTTTTCTGTTTCGTTCAAAAAAAAAAAAAAAAAATAAAATAAAAGCGTTCGCAATCAGCCGTGCCTGCGAGTCTTACTCAGGTCTATACCTGGAAGAAACTAGTCGTTATATGCATATATGAATTTATATGTATGCTTTGTGTATTAAGATCGGAACAACTTCATTCTGAAGTGTTCATACCTACTTGTTGTCTTCATTTAGTCCGTCTTTGCCCTGAGACGATGGATAACAGGATGACATTGCATGTTGCCCCAACTGGGATCAATGTAGAAGTCTCAAAACTAAAGTATGTAAATGAAACCGCGCCAGTTTCAGTTTCCGCGAATACACTGTTAATAATAAACGAATAAACTGAAGCCTTTTTTTGCCAGGTAATTTAACTGTTGCCTTTTAGCCAGTTATTTTAACTGTCATTTTACATTAAGTATACCACGGAGTTCAGTGCATGTTCAGTGTAAACCACGGTTAAGTGCGCGCAGGACTCCACTTACAGTTAAAATGACAAGGAGACAATGCGTTAATTTAACGGTTAAATTCAGTCAGTTTATAACTGTGTAGGAACGCCGAACTGGCCTGGTGAAGGTCGGTGCAAAAATAAATAAAGGCTTGTTGCAAATACCCGCCTGGTTCTTATAAATGCCTGGGGTCCAAGTCGATTTTGCGAAATAAACGCCCGGGCTACTAAATGGTCAAATACGGTATCTAAAATATGGATCATTTGCGGTTCGATTCTGCCCTCTGCTGGCCTTTTTCCACACCTCAACACTGTCGTTTTCAAGAGACAAAGATACAGACGACACTAAAAGAATAATTCTGCGTCAAACTCAGTGAAAGAATTTCCGGTATAGTAGTTGGGACAGTCGCTGAAACCAGCTCCAGGACATGAAATCTTTGTGTACTTTATTAGAAAATGCGCTGGCCGTTTCCAATCCTGCCTACCATTTTTAATGTTTCCTACTAAGATTGGTTAAAATCATCTGTTCAGAGCATTCATATCTTCTAGTATAAGCTGACGCAATCTCGGTTATTTTTACATTATTAGTGCAAGGCCAGTAAAGAGAAAAAAAAAACTGTCTCGAGACACTCCTCCAGAAGTCCGGCACAAGATCGCCGATTGGCTGTATGCAAATGAGTTTCTGTTGGTGTCCGGAACTCTAGCGGGGAAAAAAAACATTTCGTCTCCGGCGAAAGCAGATTGAGTGCGGGAAAGGACGGTCTCTTAGCTGGGTGCGTCCAAGACAACACGTTACAATAAAAATGGCAAAGCAGAAAAAACAATAGCTCGAAATCCTATTCCAGCGGATAGCTACCAGCAACTGTTTTCATTCTTTCTTTGCTCAGCTTTCTGTTTTTTTTTTTTTTAGTAAACATTCAAGTATTCGACAAAATTCAAATATTATATTTTCATGGCAGCTATTCAGTGTGGCGTCAGCAAACATTCAAATCATTCAAACTTTTTTGTATTCAAGACAGCATCGCAGTGTGGGTTCAGCGTGCAGCATTCACACTCGCAATTTCTTCAGGAATTGCCTCTCTAGTTATTTCTCACCCTTCCAGTCTCAGTCGCGTCAGCAGAACGCTCCTTCTCCGAATTGAAATGAATAAAAACGTAGCTCAGAAGCACAATGGGTCAGGAGAGGCTTTGTGGATTGGCCATATTGTCAACTGAGAATGAACGAGCAAGGAAGCTTGACATTGCACAAATTGTCAATGACTTTGCAAGGCGCGTCGAATGCCTTTTCAATAAAATCGCGATGAATAGGTTAGGCCAATAGGTTACAAATTGGCGTTTTGACTTTTCCTCAAACTCAAACTACTAAAGATTTCGAACACAAAATATATCTTAGCCTGAAAAAAAAAACAAACAAAAAATAATAATAGTTTAAGGCTAATTAGTATTCCCCAGCCAGGCCATCTAATCTGTTTGTTTAAAACAAATTTGTTAAATATTTTTGTCGGACTAGCCACTATAGGCCTATATTTCAGATGTGGGTCAGTAGTGTGAATCTGGCTTTATTTTGTTGGAATTTTTGTAATGTAATGTACATAGTTTAGCCTAACCCAGCCACTTTAGGGGGCAAGCCAGCTCAACTAGGTGCCGGTCCCAAGCCCAGAATAATGGGGAGGGTTGGCATCAGGAAGTAAACTATAATAATGGGGGGGGTATCCATGGCCGTTTCTCAATACCAAGAATGCTAAGAACGAACTTGCATTCTTGGGAGGAACGTTCTCGGTATAGTCGTTCTAGGAAGAGTGCACTTCCAAGGCTACGAGCACTCAGAACGCTGTCCACGGTTTGACTCGATGCGTTCTCGTTGGTATTATGCAATACGCCAGCCAGTGAGCCGCGACTTCCTCCGCCATCATCCTTTTTTTTTTTTTTTCCCCAGTAATGTTATCTGTGGGGGAAGAGGGGTCTGTGAGCGTGAGCTATTTAAGGTGCTTAGTTTAGCTACGTTCCGCCGGCTGTTGCGGAGTTTCTCTACTACGAAAACATTGGAGCATATTCGACGTAAAACATCGTAAAGCAGCCAAGATTCCAAATGTACTAAGGTAATAGTTCCTCGCCTGAAAATTAGCAGAATAGTATTTAGCTAAGAAATAGCGAACGAATACCGGCAGATTACATTCAAAGTCAATGCAAAGACTCGAATTCACGCGAAACGTGTGTATTCGCGTCTTTGCATTGACTTCGAATGTAAATCCGTTGTGCAATAAATTCGTTTAGCGTCCGGTGTGGAAGCAGCTTTACCGATCCCGGGGTGCATTTTCCGAAATCACAGATGCTCACTTACATAGTTTGACCCGTTGCCTGAATGGACGAACTACGCAAGTTGCTAATCTACTCTGTAACTACGCTTTTAGGAAACGTTACCCTGGCCCTCTCTCTCAGGGGGCGTCCGGCTTAGATGCCGAAAAGAATTCTGGGATATGCGTGCTGTCAAGTTCACAAAATTTACCATCCGACGCATCCTCGGAAAAATGGGCGTGTCAAGAACACTTCTGGGACTGGTAACCGTTCTCGCCGAGACGCGAACTTTGAATTGAGACAGTACATGGTCTCAGAGGGATGACGTTTCTTAAATTCACAAGAACAGAAGTACAGAGAAGGACGCAGATTGAGAAACGGCCCATTTCTGCCCCAGGGCCCTTTGTAAAGTTCTTCCGCCGCTGTGTACGCGCATTGTCCTGGCAATCGCAGCGGCAAAATTTGCGCGAGCTGACTAACATGGCGGAATCTAAGCGTCGGTAACTTAGCTTCATTTTAGGTAGAAGCCTTGCTATTGTTCTGAAAGTACGGGTAGTGTGCGTTTTAGTAACAGTTGTGGCAATGAGCCTGGTTGTAGTTTCAAAAAGTGTTGTTACCAAATATTAATCAAAGTCTAAGCAGAGGAGTTGGTTGGTTACCAACAAAGCTAGTGTTGCCAGCTTCACGGTAGCTAACTTCAGTTCGACCACCAGTGATGCATGTCACGTTAGCGATGCGTTTTATTGAGCATTTTAAAAGATCTGGAAAGAGCGCTCCATGCTGTGTTCTACGTTTATTCGTATTATGGTGTAAAAAAAAAAAAAAAAAAGCACAAAGACGGTAGGGAGAACGTAACGTTATCATGGGTCATTAAAGTTGAGCAGTTGCTGCAGGCTCAGGGACTTGTAGCTGAGTAATTATGTTGGCCAGCTTGCTTGTATTACTTCATAAATATGCTACATAAAGACCTGTATGCTGTGAAATGCGGCCAGATTACATCAGTGTAACAGCATTACCTCTGGATTGACACTGGCGCTACGTAGCCATAATGTGAAATTCTGGTTATAATAAAGTGTTTTTTATGACCAAAAATCAAATGTTATTCATTTTCTGTTTTTTTCTGATAAATCAGGACCTGAACCTTTTACGCCTCATTTACATCGGACGCAAAAGCGTGCAGAGAGGCACTGAACTGCAAATTCGTGTAAGATCGGTCGCCTGGCCGTTTACACCAGACGCGCATTTCGCCGCCCCCCCCCCCCTCTCTCTCTCTCTCTCTCTCTCTCTCTCTCTCTCTCTCTCTCTCTCATTTAAGAAGCTGTTTTGTGGTTTGTTTCTGACATGCTTTTGTCTTCACTGTATTTATGCAAAGTTTTTTTTTTCAAATGAGAAATTCCTTAAACCTGTAATAAGTCCCTCTCTATTGTTTGCCGTCATCGCACATGTGCACACACACACGCATATATAACGTGTTTAATAATATTTCCTATCATTTATGATCACTTTTCAGTGTGTTTTCCTGTCAGATTTGCGCGCGGTGCGCGGAAAAAATAGACCAGACGCCGAAACCATCGCTGCAGTTAGCGAGCCGTTCATGGCGCTTCGGTGCGCTTCGCAGCTGACGTAAACGTTCTAATCGGTTAACATGGGGGCCGAATGGAAACTGCTTGCACTTTGGCGCGCTTTCGCGTCCGATGTAAACGAGGGGTAAGTCAGCTGCTGCACACTGTCTGATAAAGGACCCAAGCATGATGTTCAGCCTACTGTCCTCATCACCTGGAGACCATACAGCCACACCCCACCATGTCCAACTTGTCAGCCAACCTGGTGTTTCTGCTAGAGATGAAGGCAGATTTTCTCCAACATGGAGCACTTGACAAAGAGTAGTGTGTGTGGAGGATCTGTTCCCCAGACCTGCAGGGCCTGTCATGGTTCTGGCTGTATGTGTTAAGGACTTTCTCTGTGGCTCTTGTTCTGGGACGACTTCGGATTCCTTTACCATCGGATTCCTTTCCCAGCTGTTCATCAGGCGTGTGCGGTGCCTTCCCTTAGGGCTATATAAGCCGGATGTCCGCCACGCCTCCTTTGCTGGAGTGTCTGTTTGAGTTATCACTACATCCAGAAGATATCTCTAGTTAGGGATTTTTGGCGAATTACTTCGCAGTATTTTTCTGATTATTTTCCCGTTGGGGAATATTCCTTCTTTGCCTTTTCCGTCTCTTTCTTTGATGTTGCACCATTGTTAATCTTGGGTCTCGAGAGATTTCCTTTCCTATTTCCCTATTTGTTTGTTCCTCTCTCGCACTGCTTCCTGGATCGTATAGCTCGGCGTTCGGTGTGGAAGTGCGAGAGATGTTTGTTTAAATTTCTCCCTGTGGGTATTTTAAGTCCGTGCTAGTTCTGTGTTCGCCTAGCCACTGCTATTGGCCTCCAGATTTCTTCGGCCATTACAGCGCCAGTACTCGGGCTACATCCAGATCAAAGTATAGAGTGTAGACAATTTCACAGTATTTACCTAATGTTAAAAATACTGTAGATTTCATATTTCTTTTCTTTCATTATGTTGTATACTGCCTGCAGAAAATGAGACATAATACATGGATTATGGTAATAACATTTTTCAATTTGATTCAATTTATCATTCCAGAGTAAATGACACATTCAAACATAATTGTAAACTGTCTTACACATTTTGGTTATCAGTTGTTACCTAGAGCAAGTTACAGTAAGAGTGGGACACAGAGCGGCTTAAGGAAAAGACATTTATTGAGGCAAATAGAAATGTGCTGTTGAGCTGGGGAAAAAGGTGAAGACGAGCTGGACAGGCTGGATTATGGACCAGGTCAAGCACATGGGAATGCTGTGGGGAGCAGGAGCTGGAGCTGAGCAGGTCCAGAGAAGAATCCAGGGGAGTGCTGGGCAGGGCATGGTTCAGGTCAGATGAGCAGGGCTACAGGATGAGAGGCTGTGAGGTCTGTGGAGCTGCTGTGACAACAGTTTTGTGTCCTGGGAGTACCCTTAAGAATAAATGCAGACAAACTGTTAGTCGCCTGTCAATGTCACTGGAAATTAGAGAAGACCATGGTGGCTGAAGGAATGTGCAATGTAAAACATTAATATAAAGGAGGATTGAAATATCTGTGTGGAGCAAATATGTGCTTATTTTATTTTTGTTTTTGTAAAGACTCGAGCCAAGCCTCACTTGTTCCTCTGCAGTCACCAGATACACAACTAGCAGCTAATGTCAGCTATAAATTTAGGTTGTGAATTAGCACAATGCAAACGTTAGCTGTGAAGCTAACGTGCAGAGCTTATCACTACAGCAGCGCATCCTGACAAACAACACAATGAGCTGAATGTTCCGGGCAGGTGAAGTTATCGTTTATGAAGCACATTCACTGTTTCTGGCTCTAACCATCACCGACGACAGCTCAACGCGGGGCTGTCTTCTCCGCCTCACCTGTCCCTCTGCAGACAGTCACCAGATACACAGCAAGAAACTACACTCCAAGCTAAGCAGCTAATGTCAGCTATAACTTTAGATTGTGGATTAGCGCACTGCTAACGTGCTGAGGTTCAGCATCTCTCCTACTGTACACATCACTACAACAGCACATCCTGACAAACTACACAGTGAGCTGAATGCTCCAGGCAGGTAAAGTTATAGCCTAGTTTATGTGAAGCACAACTGAGCTGATGTTACTCACTTGTCCAACAGAAGCACAGCAGCACCCGCTGTCACTCTCCTTCAGGGGCGTAGATTTAACTGGGAGCTGGGGGGGACGGAGACACGGCCTTTATGACAACAATAGTCCTGGCCAGTTCTCAATCATTTTTCTTCATTGACGCGTTTTCCAATTATCGTAATTGGCAACTGAAGACACGGTTCCTCTCCATATGCGATCTAACAGCATCCAGCGATGATACGGTGGGGTAAATTAAGTTCAGAAAATTAATTTACTGCTTGCCTGAGAGTCGACAGGTAAGCAATTTTGAATAACGTTGATTTAAACACAGCAAATACGCATCCAGATGACCGATTGCCGTCTTACTTAATCGGAGAGAACAAGCAGCACCTGTTCAGTATGGACAGCAAAAAGTTCAGTGTTAAATCAACACTTAAAGAGTAGAGTTAAATCGCATATGGAGAGGAACCGTGTATTCAGTTGCCAATTACGATAATTGGAAAACGCGTCGATGAAGGAAAATGATTGAGAACTGGCCAGGACTAATTGTCATAAAGGCCGTGTCTCCGTCCCCCCCCCAACTCCCAGTTAAATCTACGCCCCTGCTCTCCTTCCCTCCACGGTTAGAAAAACCACACGGATGTGTAGCCTACGCGGGTCGATGTCTGGTCAAAGTCCTTCTACTTTATATCTCAGCCACCTCTCCTTCTTCACAATGTCGTTGCGACGGCAGCTGGACTGTCGTCTCCACCCGGCTAGCCTCTCCGCTGGGCTAGCCCCTCCGCTCGTACTCGGCGCCGTCGGTGCTCGCTCCGCGGTGGTGAAACTCCCGTTGGTGACGGCTCGGTATGGGCGTGACATTCCAGCGCTTCACTCGGACTACAGTAGTTCATTTTCTTTGCTGGTAATGATGTATTTTTATACCCAGTTTTGCTGCGTCTGGCACTACACCCCGCCATGTTGAAGGAGGTTGTGGTTTTGCCAGGTCAGTCAGTCCTATTGAGAGGGGAATGTCCACGGGGGGAATGGCCAATACCAGGCAGTCACAGAAGTGACTTTGTTAAAGAAGAAGCAGCTTGATGAGAGAACTGACAGTTTGCATGCTCAATTGAATTTTGGTGCAGATGAAGCGTGTGGCAAAGTGACATGCAATACACGGGGGCGCTGTTGTACTTTAAAACCTTAAACACACAAAGGGATGTGAGGATTTCATTGTCACTTTGCAAATTGAATTGTCAATTGCCAAAAGCATTTTCAAATTGCATGATGAAATTAAATATTGAATTGCCATTTTGCCAATTGAATTGCCATTTGAATAAAGCTGCAAGAATGCCATGGCAATATGACATTTGATGAATTCAATTTTTATTCCTGATTGTCATTGAGATTATCAAAACTGTATTGAAGATTGCATTGCCACTTTGTACATTAAATTGTCAATTGCCAAATACATTTTTTAAATTACATGACAAAATAAAACATTGAATTGCCATTTTGCCAATTGAATTGCCAATTGCCTTTAAAGGTGCACATATGCTTCCATAGTGCAATACTTATTTTCCCCGCTGTAATTCATAGATATTATATAATAACCCCAGTGAGACTTAAACTTGGTCTAACCCAAAGTAATGACTGCTGGAAATGCAAGAGTTCTGTGGGTGTTAAGTTCGCGGAAGGACACCAGTAGCGAGTCGTGAATCCAAAGAATGATTTTTGTTGAACAAAAGATTCCAAACAAATAAGGCACGTGGGCCAACAAAACTTCACGAATGAACAGAAATAATTAGACTGGGAGCTGGCTCATTTTATTTATGTGAAAAGGAGGAAAAGATTTGACCCCTACAAGTCAAGCTATTTTACGTGATGTATATAAATCACCATTGCTGGCTGCTGGACTCCTGTATGTTTGACCTCGGCACCCTTTTTAAAGGGTTCCAAAAGAGGTTTCATTTATGTGAACGCCGACAATAAAATCAACTACATGGGCTTGTGGGGTGATGATGTGGTATCATAAATTTGTCAATGCCAGCAACTTCAGCTTGAACCCTTGCAGGGACAGTGAGCCTCTAAGGGGTAAAAAAAGCGAAATATTTATGTGAAGGCTGACAAACACGTGGTTTACCTTTTCTTGAAGCTAGAAGAGCCCGCTACTTGAAAACCGAAGTGCCAGCAAGTTTTGAGTGTACTAAACCCTTGCCAGCAAGACACTTTTTAAGGGGTGAAAAAATCGAAATATTCATGCGAAGGCCGATATACGCGCGATTTACCTTTTCTTGAGGCTGGAAGGGTCCGCTATTCGAAAACCGAAGTGCCAGCAAGTTTTGAGTGTACTAAACCCTTGCCAGCAGGACCCTTTTTAAGGGGTGAAAAAATCAAAATATTCATGCGAAGGCCGATATACACGCGATTTACCTTTTCTTGAAGCTGTGAAGGTCCGCTATTCGAAAACCGATGCGCCAGCAAGTTTTGAGTGTACCCAAGCCCTTGCCAGCCGGACCCGTCTTTTTAAAAGGGTTACCAATTTCAACTCAGTCCTCACATAAAAAGTAACAATATCCAAATTAATTTTCAGTCAGTACTGTATTTAGAACATAAAATGCCTTTATTTTTATATTAATGACATTACAAAGATGGAAAAATAACAAAAAATCATAATAGGGAGCCTTACAACGTTGGAACATCAAGAAACATAAATTTTATGTCCCACAATTTCTGATATACACGGTTGTCGGTGATTGTACCTGGTGACTCACGATACAAAAAAGAACAGATGACATACACAGGTCCCAGAATAGTTAAGTGGCACGACTGGCCATTCAAGTACCTTACTTACATGTAACAGGACAGTAACCAAAATAATAGTTGCTCCTTACAGGGCTTGCCTAAGATCATTTACATGTTCTCATCAGTCCCGCTGTCATCACTGTCCCCGAAACAGAGTGCTCACTTAAAGTGGGGTGGGTGTTGGGTAAGCACAAGATGCCATTCTCTGATGCAGAAATAATAAAAGAATGTATGACTGAAGTGATGGATTTTTCCACTTTTCTTGTTATCCCCCGCCAACCGAAGTTGGGGGGGATATTGAAATGGGCTCCGTCCGTCCGTGCGTGCATGCGTCCGTGCGTCCGTCCCACTTCGTTTCCGGAGCAGAACTCAAAAACTACTGAACCTAGCTCTACAAAACTTCATGTGTGCAACAATCAACATGCTTAGATGTGCCTTTTAGGGTCCCTTCAAAGTAATACCAGTAGGCGGGGGATATAGCCAACTCTGTCTGCTTGTGTCCTTTGTGTCTGTATTTAAAAAGAAAAGTGTTATTTACCCCCCTCCTGATATATTTGTTTTGGATTCTTTGCAGGGGTGTGTTTTATTTTGTTTTAAGCATTTATTTACAACCCCAATTCTGAAATAGTTGGGAAAAAGTGTAAATTGTGAATAAAATCAAAACGCAATGACTTCAAATCACACCATCCAGTATTTTATTCACAATAGAACAAAGATAACATAGCAAATGTTGAAACTGAGAAATTTTACAGTTTTATCCACAAAATGAGCTCATTTCAAATTCGATGGCTGCTACAGGTCTCAAAAAAGTTGGGACAGGGGCCTGTTTACCATGGTGTAGCATCCCCTCTTCTTTTTAACAGAGTGGAGGCATCTGGGCATTGAGGAGACAAGTTTCTTGAGTTTAGCCATTGGAATTTGATCCCACTCTTGTTTAATACAGGCTTCCAGCTGCTGAAGATTTTGGGTCTCCTTTGACGGACTTTTCGTTATATATGCACCAAACGTCCTCAATCGGTAAAAGATCAGGACTGCAGGCAGGCCAGTTCAGCACACAGACTCTTCTACTACGAAGCCATGCTGTTATAATAGCTGTAGTATGTGGATTTGCATTGTCCTGCTGAAATACACAAGGCCTTCCCTGGAATAGATGTCGTCTGGAGGGGAGCATATGTTGCTCTAAAACCTTATATACCTTTCAGCATTCATGGTGCTTTTTAAAACATGCAAGTGTCCCACACCATATGCATTAATGCACCCTCATACCATCAGAGATACTGGCTTTTGAACTGAACGCTGATAACAGGAGGAGTGGTCTTTCTCCTCTTTAGCCCGGAGGGCACAACGCCTATGATTTCCAACAAAAATGTCAAATTTGGACTCATCTGACCACAGGATACTTTGCCACTCTGCTACAGTCTATTTTAAATGAGCCTTGACCCACAGAACACGGCGGCACTTCTGGATCATGCTCAACAATGGCTTCCTTTTTGTCTGATAAAGTTTTAGGTGGCATCTGTGGACGGCACGGCGGACTGTGTTTACAGACAGTGGTTTCTTGAAGTATTCCTGGGCCCATTTCGTAATGTCAGTGACAGAATCATGCCGGTGAGTGATGCAGTGGCATCTGAGGGCCTGAAGATCACGGGCATCCAGTAAAGGTCTTCGGCCTTGTCCCTTATGCACAGAGATTTTCCAGTTTCTCTGAATCTTTTGATGATGTTATGCACTGTCTATGATGAGACCTTCAAAGCCTTTGCAATTTAACATAACATAACATAACATGAATGGCGAGAACAGGCCGTTCAGCCCAACTAGGCTCGCCAGTTTCTTTGTACTATCGTGAATATATCACTTCAGATAACTCAATGACTCAATGGTATCTAACTTTAAGTCAAGCCTGCTCTTGAAAACTCCCATGGTCTCTGCCTCAACAAAATGGTCAGGCAAGCTGTTCCACACCGAAATTACTCTTTGGGTGAAGAAATATTTCCGAATATCAGTGCTAAATTTACCTTTGGTCAGCTTCCATTTGTGACCCCGAGTTCTACTAACAACACTTGGTTGAAGGAATCCTACATAATTCACTTTGTTAATCCCTTTAACATATTTAAAGACCTCAATCAGATCACCCTTAGTCTCCTTTTCCTAAGACTAAAGAGATTAAGGATCTTCAGCCTTTTCTCATAGCTTTCATCTTTAATACCCGGAATTAACCGTGGCTCTTCTCTGAACTTTCTCTAAAGCCTCTATGTCTTTCTTAAAGTATGGTCCCCAGAACTGTACACAATACTCTAGATGTGGTCTGACGAATGTGTTGTACAAAAAGAAGCATCACCTCCTTGGATTTGAACTCAATACTTTTGGCAATGTATCCCAGCATCCGATTGGCTTTTTTAACTGCTACGGCACAATGGCTAGAGCCTGTGAGGGTTTGGTCAACAATCACTCCCAGATCTTTCTCTTGTGGAGCACATTCCAGCTTAAAACCTCCCATGAAGTAATCCCGTCTAATGTTTTTATTACCTACATGTACTACTTTACATTTCGCTACATTAAATTTCATTTGCCACATTTCTGCCCAATTCTGGATTCTATCCAAATCATCCTGAATCACTTTAGTGGACTCTAAACTATTTGCCAAACCTCCCAATTTAGTATCATCCGCAAATTTCACTAATCTGCTCTCAATATTCCTATCAAGATCATTAATGTAGATGAGGAACAGCAGGGGTCCCAACACCCATCCCTGGGGACGCCACTCCCCCACCATACCTAGCTCAGATGAGATACCACTGACCACCACTCTTTGTGTTCTGTCCTGCAACCAGTTTTGAATCCACTTCAGAATACCTCCTGTAACTCCAATGGAGCTCATTTTAAAAATTAGTCTCTTATGCGGTACTGTGTCAAATGCTTTCTGAAAATCCAAATATATGATGTCATAAGCCCTGCTCTGGTCATAAGTCTTGGTGGCCTCTTCAAAAAATTCCAGAAGGTTTGTCAGGCATGACCTTCATTTTTTGACGTTGAGGAACATTGTTTTTAAAGTATTCCACAAATTTTTCACGCAAGCTTTCACAGGTTGGAGAGCCTCTGGCCATCTTTACTTCTGAGAGACTCAGCCTCTCTAAGACATCCCTTTTATAGTCAATCATGTTACACACCTGATGACAGTTAACTTAATCACTTGCAAAATGTTCTTTCAGCTGATTCTCTTATATATTAATTGCTTTTTCAGCCCTTTTTTGCCTGCGTCCCAACTTTTTTGAGACCTGTTGCAGCCAGAAAATTTGAAATAAGCTCATTTTGTTGATAAAAATGTAAAATGTCTCAGTTTCAACATTTGAAATGTTATCTATGTTCTATTGTAAATAATATATTGGCTCATGTGATCTGGGACTTGTCTCACGAAGCTGGATTAACATACCCGGGTTGCCCTCAGTTACCCAGCTGCACTTAACCAGACATCCACGGTCTTGATTATCAATCTCACGAAGCCGGTTATCAACTCGTTAAGTGAACCCAGGAGTTTCCAATCTAGATCTGTGTGCGCTCACATACAAAGGGCGGTGTTGGCTGCATACGACCAATCGCAGACATGGAAAAATCCTCCCGAGCCTCATACTTCACGACGGAGGAGCAGACAATATTCTTAATGCAGTGTCTGGAGATGCAGCAGTTTGATGGGTACAGCTGTCGATTTGAAAGGATTGGAATAAGGATTAGGGATTAAGGTTAGGGTTAGGATTAAGGGTCAGGGTTAGGGTTAGATTTAGGATAACAATCTTCCTTTCCCAAGTTTCCCCTTATGAGGGCTCCTTGGGAAAGAAAAGTTTGCCAGGCCATTCAGTGTACTGGGTCAGGGTTAGGGTTAGAGTTAGGGTCAGGGTTAGGTTAGGGCAGGGTTTGAAGTTGGGACTGCCGTACCTCTCTGCATTGAAATGCACTGGAAAACTGCCGTACCCGTAGCAACTGCTTAATCTTAAATAAATACGAGGAATATAAATCCATCATCCAGGCAAAAAGCAACATAGTTGCAGCTGCCAAAAGCCGCAAGGAATGCTGGCAAAAAAAAAATCACCGACTGTGTCAATGCAAAAATTAGTGGGATTATAATATTACTTCCCCACCATGACGGCACGAGTAGATCTGACTATAGTAACATTTGTGTGTTCCATAAATTTATGTGTATATGAAATTTGTCGTTATGGCATGTGATTTTGGCCTTATCATTTCAGATGCGACCACAGTGGAGCAAAAAGAGCATGGGAGCAAATAAAAAAATAAGTATAAAAACATACTGCAAAGTAGGGGTGCAACGACTCATCGACATTGTCGACAAAATTCGATAACAAAGTTCGTTGTTGACTAATTAATTCATCGATAATTTGTCGTTACGTCATTGCAAACGTATTTCACGCATTGGAACCGGACTAAACGTCGTTTCTCAGGAGCTGGAGATAAAGGCAGCTGCAGAGTGAGCCATCTGACTTAATTCGCAACTCTCAGTCGCGCCAGCGCAAATGCGACTGGTGGGAGGAGAGAGGAAAGCGACAGGATAATACGGATTTGGAGCTGTAAATTTATGCACGCAGTTACAATATTCTATCACTAGATGGCACTCCAGGATTATGTATTGAATATTCACGAGCACGCCGAATACTGAGTACCGTACTTCTCATTCACCTGAAAATTGATTTAAGAGCACAAGGAGAGAACAAAGAGTGGTTGCTTTTCTTCATTCTATGCGTACTATGAAAAAAAACTTTGTACTTGTAGTAATTTTCTTATGGGTGACTTCAACTTTTACCAAAGTAACTTTCAGTCATGGTACTTCTACTTTTACTTAGTTTTTTTTTTCCAGTGCTTTGTACATCTGTGGATAAACCTGGTTTAATATCAAAGACTCTAGACCAAAGAATGTTGTTCACAAAATGCAGATTTTTTTAATTGAAGGAAAACTTTTTTTGCTGCTGCTGCTACCTGTCCTTGGTGAACAGAAAAAGAATGTATTTAATTATTTATATTCGCACTTTACCTGACAACAGTTAAAAAACTTGAATTCTGACTTGAATTTTTGTTTATCTTTTGTCCACAAGTAGCCTAATGAGCAGCAAAGTTGAATAAAACATTTGTGGAAGAAGTATTAATTTTTATTGTTAGTTAGCACATGGCTAAAATGACCTCAAGCTAAATTGAAATGCTAATTGCTAAATAACTATTGCACTGTGCGAGTCAATCTGACTAGTTGATTAATCGTTTCAATAATCGCTGATGAATCGACAATCAAAATAATCGTTAGTTGCAGCACTACTGCAAAGTGGTCAATACGCTTACTATATCTTATACGTGTAGCATATGTATATGTACATGGCTTTACTTCTTCACACTGTCTCTTTTGTAGGATGATCACAATGGAATTGAGGAATTAGTAATGAACGGCTCCAGCAGCTGACAGATATGTAGTCCTTCTGCGGAAAACCTGTACCTCTCGTAAAGACATTGTTCAGGCAAATCAAAAGGATTACAGCGATCGCGAAACACTCTTTCGCACCTGAGCGCTCTTTGCACACTGGGTTCTCATCAAATGGGCAGGCCATTTTCCAAGAGAATTTATTGGTCAGTAGGTGAGGCTTTTATACCTGCTGAGCTCTTATCCTGAACTTAACCTGCTCCGGAGCAGGTTAGGTGTTCAGCGTATGTTGCCACGGCAACGCACCCCGATAAAAAGCAAACCACCTTCGTTATACGGAAAACCCAGGGTTAATCCAGAAGTTACCTCGCTAAGCCGAAATCCAGCTTCGTGAGACAGGCCTCTGAAAGTCTGTAACGGTTTCATTGCAGTCCCTCCCCATTCGGCTGCCTTCACCTCCACTTCAACGAGCCACACCTGTTGCTCGTTGAAGTGGAGGTGAAGTTAAAGTATTTAAGAAGCTGCATTGCCAATTGGCATGGCAGCTGCATTCTGTCATGGTTAGGTCCCGCCGGATGCAACCTGCAATCTGACGGGCACTGGGATCACGTACCCAAAAGCAGAGAAAAGGGACCCACTCACACAGGCTGATAGAAAAAACGCAAAAACATTTAATAAACATACTTTAAAAATCCAACATAAGACAACAGGGGAGCAGCAGCACCACACGGCAGGGATAAAACCAGAATGCAGCTGCAATGCAGCTCCTTAAATACTTTAACTTCACCTCCACTTCAACGAGCAACAGGTGTGGCTTGTTAAAGTGGAGGCAAAGACAGCCGAAGGGGGAGGGACTGCAATGAAACCATTACAAAGTCATTGCATTTTGATTTTATTCACAATTTTCACTTCGTCCCAACTATTTCAGAACTGGGGTTGAATTTATTTATTTGAATTTAACTTAAAAAGAAAAAGAAGTTTTGTTTTTGAGTATTTTCTATTTGTTTTCTTTGTTAAAATCAAAAGGACATTTTTTCGAGCATATATTTTTTTGTGTTGTTTTTCTGAAAAGGACATTTTGTTTTCTTTAACCACAACACAGTGCCTCCTGATATATTTATTTACCTGAGGAATTTTGGAGGGGAATATGTGTTAAAATTAAAAGTACATTTTATCGTTGAGTCATGCGTTTTATTTTTCTACTGCACACCACAGTATTGTTGAGTTAGTTGGTTGGTGGAAGATTCGTTGATTTGTCGTGGCTTGACCGACTAATAAACGGACCTTTGACTCATTGAAAAATTTCTTTGTGGACCTTTAAGATTTGTATTTGAGGACCCCTGGTCTACACTGTATTCAAAGGCTGTTCCGAACAAGGTGAAACCATACCTGTTGTAAGTGGTTCTAACTGGCAAGAGTTTGGTACACTCAAAACTTGCTGGTATTTCGGTTTTCGAATAGTGGACCCTTCCAGCTTCAAGAAAAGGTAAATCGCGTGTATGTTGGCCTTCGCAAGAATATTTTGATTTTTTCGCCCCTTAAAAAGGGTCTTGCTGGCAAGGGTTTGGTACACTCAAAACTTGCTGGCCCTTTGGTTTTCAAGTAGTGGGCTCTTCTAGCTTCAAGAAAAGGTAAACCACGTGTTTGTCGGCCTTCACATAAATATTTGGCTTTTTTTTACCCATTCAAGGCTCACTGTCCCTGCAAGGGTTCAAGCTGAAGTTGCTGGTGTTGACAAATTTATGATGCCACATTATCACCCCACAAGCCCACGTAGTTGATTTCACTGTCAGCGTTCACATAAATAAAACCTCTTTTGGAACCCTTTAAAAAGGGTGCCAAGGTCAAACGTACAGGAGTCCAGCAGCCAGCAATGGTGATTTATATACATCACGTAGAATAGCTTGACTTGTGGGGGTCAAACCTTTTTACCCTTTTCACATAAATAAAATGAGCCAGCTCCCGGTCTAAATGCACGGGAAAAGGAGGGCACAAGGCCAACAAAAAACTCCACTTAAAAAGCTGGAAAGTCCAAACTGGAAAAACTGCAGGATTAAGGAGGGCACAAAGCCAACAGAAAAAACTACACTCAATGGGTCTCATTCATGAAACGTTCGTAAATCTGAGAAACAGATTTACACATAAAGCCTACTCTACTAAAAACCTACTCCGGATTCAGGAACACGTGAAACTGTGTTCGGGAAACTCAGATCTGATCGTAAACACGTGTGTAGATCATGAATGCCAAACGATCGTAAATTGACAGCGCGCTCCCGGTAATCAGCTATTTGCATAAATCTCCGCCCATGAATTGCCAATAACCGCCATATAAGGAGGTGTAGATGCATCCAGTCGACCTGTCAGTCAAGGCGCAAACAAAGAAAGACAGAGAAAGAAAAAGGAATTTTTCCGAAGCGGAGATAGAAATTATTTTGGGTGAAGTGGAGTTTAGAAAAAACATTTTATTTTCATCTGTTAGCAGTGGTGTGACAGGGACAGGCAAAACGAAGGCTTGGAGGGAGGTGACAGATGCCGTTAATGTTGTCTCTGTAGTCCAAAGAACTATGTCCGAGGTGAAGCGTAAATGGTTTGACATGAAACTAGAGGCAAAGAAACGCATGAGCGCACATCAGCCACAAGTTGAGGAGGCTCACAGTCACAACTATCAACTGCAGACGAGCGCATCGCTGGCATAATTGGGGAGACCTCTCTGTCAGGAATTATACCTGACGGAGACGGCAAAATGCCTCCACTTTTATTTTTGGAAGTGGCTATTCGCCCCGCAGCGCGCCGAATTGGGGGGAAAGAGATCGGCTATCTGCCCCACAAAGTGGCCGACAAGAGAAGCAGTTCTGCTATTCGCACTACGGCGGGACGGATCAGAGAAGCACTTCTGCTATTTTCCCCGCAGTTGGGCCAGTAAGAGATTTCATTTTATAATCCGCCCCGCTCTCTGATCTTTCGCGGTGTGTGTGTGTGTGTGTGTGTGTGTGTGTGTGTGTGTGTGTGTGTGTGTGTGTGTGTGTGTGTGTGTGTGTGATCATTCAACATGTAGAAAGATCGTGTAATCTATTGAGTCGATTCACATAGATCATTCACAAACATGAACCTAGTCTGGATCTTAAACCTGCCAATTGCCAACTAATTTAACTAAATGTGTTATATTTTTAATCGTTTTTCATGTTGAGGCTATATCACGTGTTTCAAAGGCATCTGCGTATTGTGTACATAACAGAGCGCAATATGAATTAGAATTGTAATTTACAATAGTGACAAGCATTATTTATATGTGTTCGTAAATTTACACAAGCGCAACACACGGTCGAAAGCGTGTAGATTTTGTTAGTAGCAACGAACAGATCTGAGCTACTAAAATGTTGATGAATGAGAGATTCACGTAAATTTACGTCTACGAACAGTTTACGCACAAATTCGCTCTGCTCACGTTTCATGAATGAGACCCATTGAGCTGAAACAAATAGGGTAGTATAAATTCGATGATATGATCAAGAGCATGAGGCATAGAAACAACGGGCCAACTGGAATGCCTCCGCAGAATATGAAGGTACAGGGCTGATGAGAGAACGAGGAACACCTGAGCAGAACAGGGAGGGAATAAAGCATGAACATGAGACATTAGACTAGGCTTAAGGGGAGGAGAAACCTTTTGGAAAAAAATTGTCATTTTTGGATACAAATCATTCATACTTTGTGTATTGACAGTATATGACCTGAAATACACAAAATATGAATTTGACCTAATTTGCATAATTAGGTCATATGATTCAAGATGGCTGCCACCCCGATTTCACCATTAATTCTTTGCCTTATATCTCAGGACTGAAGCAAGATATTTGAATCAGGTTTTTTTTAATTAGATTTAGTTATGTTTACACCTTCTTCTGAACTAGAATAAAGCATTTACACATAATACTAGAGATTTAGTGGGGTAAAAGAGGATTTTGCCATTTTTCGCCCCCTCGATATGAAATATAAATCACCATAACTCACAGACCCAAAGAGCTAAACCAAAACTTTTAGTTCAGTAGACTTCCTGATATGTACACAGACTTCTGTCAAAATTTCATGAGAAAAGCTCCACAAATAAGTGAGATATAGTGCCTTAAATGATAGCAATTGGGGCAAAAATCAGGTTTTGAGAAAATCCATGTTAAAGTCAAAGTACACCTAAAAATCATTGTAACAGTCAACTTAGAACATTAAAATGCCCCTGAAGCATAAACTTCTCCCTCCTGCTCCCTCTGATTGTCCTGTTCTTGAGCAGATTGAAGTGATTTACTCTTTCTTTTGGCTTTTTTAGAGTCTAGGTTGGCCTTCTCTGCTCCCCTAACGCGCAACGCATCCACCTGCTCTTAATTATGAATGATTAAACTTTTAATTAAGACCAAAATTAAAATTTTGATAAAAATTGTGAAAAACCATAATTTTTTGGGTTTCTCCTCCCCTTAATGATATAACAAGCCCATTAAGAAAATGGGCGTGCTCAGCTAAGTACCAATGAAGTATGCAGATTGAAGGAAGCCTGAAAAAGTTACGCAGCAAAGTAAAGCAAGATCTGAAATAATATCGAAGCGGGAAATCATGACAATTAACACTCTACCTAAATTAGTAATATTAGCTAAGTGCCTGTCTAAGAAAAACACCTCCCGTGAATGTCAGTAGATGTTAGTAACTAAAAACCGTTAATTGACATTAAGCTTAGAAAGGCCCGAAACCAGAACAGAGCTGAAGGAAAATGGAAATACCGCAGCCAGCCAATAGCAAAGAAGCAGTGCATGCACTCGAGAAAACAAAACGTGGACTGGAACGCAGACATGAGGAGGATTCCATTTGGCAGTGCGGGATAGGATCTAGAAACAGACACAAGGCTAGACTAAGGCAAAACTAAAGGGACACAAGGCAGACAGAACAAGAACATAACAGTGGGTACTTTTTTACATATCCTGTGGGACTGTCCATTGGTATCCCCTTTTTGGTCTCAAGTTGTCAGGGCATTGGAGGACTAGTTAAAGCAGCCCCTACCAAGCTCACCATGTTTTTCCCTTCTCGGAGACAAGTCAGTTTTACCAGCTGGACTCAGAAAGGCACTATTTGGACTAGTCCTCAGAGGTTTGCTAAATGCAGCCAGGATAATCTTCAAAAATTGGAGGAATACAAGCATACCTTATCACAAAGGTTGGATTGACCTCATGATTCGTAAGGCGTCATATGAGTCGATTCTGGCCAAACTCAATGACACAGTGTGTAAGGGTTGGCACGGAGGCCAGGAAAACATGGACTGGACTCAAGTGCAAAGGTGGATTTAGTCGTTGAGTTTATTGCTGCCGACTGCGCAAGCGAGAGACAAGCACATAAAAGATGCAAACAAAAAGGAAGCGAGGTTCCAAACAGTGGGTCTCATTCATGAAATGTTAGTAAATTTGTGTGTAGATTTGCACATAAAAGCCTAGGCTACTAAAAACCTACTCCGGATTCATGAACACCGCGGGAAACTCAGATCTGATCGTAAACACGTGTGTATGATCATGGATGCCAATCCATCGTAAAGTGACAGCGCGCTCCCGGTAATCAGCTATTAGCATAAATCCCTGCCAATGACCACCATTTAAGGTGGTGTAGATGTATCCAGTCGGCCTGTCAGTCATGGCGCAAACAAAGAAAGAGAGAGAAAGAAAAAAGAATTATTCCGAAGTGGAGATAAAAATAATTTTGGGTGAAGTGGAGTTAAGAAAAAACATTTTATTTTCATCTGTTAGCAGTGGTGTGACAGGGGCAGGCAAAGAGAAGGCCTGGAGGGAGGTGACAGATGCTGTTAATGTTGTCTCTGTAGTCCGAAGAACTATGTCCGAGGTGAAGCGTAAATTGTTTGACATGACACTGGAGGCAAAGAAATTTATAAGCGCACACAAAAAAAAATACATCAGCCACAGGAGGAGGAGGCTCACAGTCACAACTCGTCCCATGAATAACAAAAGGTTGCAAATGACATTCCTGATGAAACCTGTTTTTCTGCACCACGAAGTACTTCACATAGATAATTCACAATCATGAACCTAATCTGGATCTTAAACCTGCTAATTGCCGACTAATTTAACTAAATGTGTTATATTTTTAATCGTTTGTCATGTTTAGGCTATATCACGTGTTTCAAAGGCATCTGTGTATTGTGTACATAACAGAGCGCAATATGAATTAAAATTGTAATTTCCAATAGTGACAAGCATTATTTATGTGCATTCTTAAATTTACACAAGCACTACGCATGGTCCCATGGGCATCTTAACCCATCTGTTTTATGTTATCTAGAATAACTTGTAAAGCCTAATACATACTGGTTTTACTGCATATCACATGAGTAATTATATTATTGCTGTCTTAATTGTCAGGTACACATCATACAAAAGATCAACATCTTTTCAGAAATTTTCTTGTTAAAGAAATGGGGAAAGAAAGAGGTACATTCTCCTCAACTTAACTTTTTATTAACTGACTAAATACTACGGCACAAGTGTTGGCATTAAATGCATCAAGGAATAGATGGTTATATCTTGTGGACTACTAAAAAATATGAGGCATCACATTAGATAAACATGTAGCAGTATGGAACGTATATGAGTATCCATGAAGAGAGAGTTCAAGATGGAATATTAGGAAAAAATATATAACTACCATACATTCATACCCATTAGAGGTGGCCTAATATTACATAACTGCATCCATATTTAAGGTTGAACTTCTATGACTTAGTGACAATTCAGCAAAATCACATTATCTTGATGATAATATTTAAATGTGATATCTTACATGAACTGAAACACTCTTGTCACACTAGGCCACGGAGTCAAAGTAAAAATTAAAGGACAGTTGATGAAAAAGTAAATTTAAAAGTCACTTTTTACTTTTACTTTCAGAAATACTTTTGATATAAAAAATAAGAGTGATAAGAGTGACCATAATGCATTTCACTCAAAATATTTCTTTTTAGGCCCTTATGGGTATTGATGTATACATGATTCATTATTGTGTAACTCCATATGGCCCTACTTTTAACATGTATGGATACACTTAACTTTCCATTCTCAAGTTCTTTATAAAAATTATCATGTCTGATATATATTTCCAATATATAGAACATCATTTTTAGAAAAAAAAAAAAAACTAATAAAACAGAATGAATACGACTCAAAATGGGGTAAGATGCCTTCCTGTGGGGGCATCTTACCCAAAACCAAAAAGGGGATCTTTCCCCAGGCCTGCCATATTGGTTTTGGCTCATTAACCCCAATTTCTCCTATTATCGCCACACAGGACCCCCTTTTATAGTACATAGAGAAGGTATCAGAGAGTTACACTGACATGTCCAGTAGGCTCCTGGAGCATTCAAATACTTGCGGCAAAATGATTCATTTGATCGTTTTTTTCTATAAGAAAGAGAGTAAAAACACAAATACTTTGAGTACTCACCATAGACTGTATAAAAAGATGGACGCAGCACTTGGGTCTGAAAACTGAGGCCGATGTGGAAATGTCCAAAATTTGCATTCTATTGAATGGCCAGCAGATGGCGACGTCGGTGGTTGCAGAAAGAAGTTCAATGTTATAGAGGTTTATGAGAAAATGACCCTACTTTCCCACCTGATTTGTTATTTAAATAATGGTTTTCCACATTACTTTATTGTATCTGTCGCAAGTTTCAAGTCTCCTTTGATATTTCATGATGTTCATTTTTGTAAATTATGGTCCCCTATTGACTAGAATAAAGGATAAAGCCAGAATCTGCTTTAGGGGCGTGGTTATCCTCTGGTCCTTGTCTGATACGGTCAGATCCACACATAGATCCACCCCTCGCTCCTCCCTGGATATTCAATTCACGTTCTCGTCCAATAGGAATCACATCCGGTTTCAAAATGACAAAATAGCACAATTCAAATTGCCAAAATCGAGGCATCCTAAATGGTATGCTGAAACCGATGGTCGACGTCACGGTTGCTTCGTCCATCATTTTATACAGTCTATGATACTCACATATCACTTGCTCTGTTGACTCATCTGTTGTATAGGATTTCCCTCCAAGCGGAAGTGCATTTGTCTAAGTCAAGAGCCACCGACGGAGCACAGCTAAAATTGAATTATAAGCAAAGGGCATCTTACCCTCAGGGGCGTCTTACCCCACTCTACCCTACCACTAAAAAGCGTGAGACTTGAAGGGGTATGCAGTTTTGAATAAACCCTTTCGGTTTGAGGATGTGAAAAGCGAGATTTGGAGTGCGCATGCTCTTTGCAGACTATGTGGGGCACAAGATGCACAAATTGCATTGAAAAACTCGTGAATTATAGGTTCTTTCGCTTTTCCCGTGGTAAAATACAACATACAGTGTGGATTCAGACTATAAACAGGAATAACTTTTGTTCAGGAACATTCTAGGGTATGCAGCGTACATTTTGTGTCCGGATGGCAAGATTAAGAATTCTGTATTCAACCTACACTCAGAGGCGTCAAGTAACTAAGTACAAATACTTCGTTACTATACTTAAGTAGAATTTTCTGGTATCTATACTTTACTTGATTATTTATTTTTCTCACAACTTTTTACTTCTGCTCCTTATTTTTTTTTTTACACAAATATCTGTACTTTCTACTCCTTACATTTTGAAACAGGGATCGTTACTTTTGTTTATTTCTTTTTTTAATGGTAGGCTATCCCTGTTTCTTCTCTCATGCGGCATCCGTAGACAGTTAACGCGGCATCCAATGGACTGTCTGTGTTTAGATTCAAACGCAATAAACTCAGAGCCATAGCATGGCGGCGTCGGAGAAAAGAAATCAAGATAACAGCACTACCTGTTTGAGTTGGTAGGTTTGGCCCTACCTTGTTGAGTTGTTTGAATTCGCCAGGGCTAAAGACAACTCCTATCGAATGCGCTGCAAACCTTGTGCACCGAAGCGGCATGAGCTCATGGCATTCAAAAACTCACCGTACAATTTGAAAAAACACATACAGGTAAGCTTTATTCTTTCTCAGTAATCTATTACAAAGTATACAGTGGCCTGTTTCAGATAATTTGCGATGTTTTCTACTGTAGTCAATGGGGCTAGGTAATTCTATAGTTCGGGTCATTTCCAATGCCAGCTTTGCTAATGTTAGCTGGCTAAGTGGAATTGA
Source organism: Gymnothorax javanicus (assembly GCA_029692085.1). Classification (NCBI taxonomy): domain Eukaryota; kingdom Metazoa; phylum Chordata; class Actinopteri; order Anguilliformes; family Muraenidae; genus Gymnothorax; species Gymnothorax javanicus. The sequence continues at coordinate 128,797,605 of CM056193.1, read as the reverse complement.
AAAAAACTGGTCGACTTAAGTGAAAGATTTCTCGATATTTAATTTCTCCTCGTGTTCAGCAGCTTAACTGACGTTATTTGTGTAGCCATGATGCTATTGATACAGACAATTAACTCAACACCACGTAAATTTAGCTGTCTACACAGTTTGTTTGCAGCTTCTAGAATAGGTTACAAAAAGCCTGGGTTAGCCTGTGGTTCTGGATAAGATAGCGTGAGCCCACATAAAGAGTTCCAAATTATTGCTAAAATAGGATTCTAGTAGTAGTCTTAGGCTTTTTTGTTGTCATTTTTTGACAAAATTCTTGCCTGGTATTGTGTGTCCTGTCTGTTTATATCACTGACATTAATATCAAACATTGTGGGATAGGTAATTCTCTAGCTAGGCTAAGGTTGTTCCACATTATTGAGCAAGTCACAGGTTTCATACAGTATAGGGTCAAAGAATTATCTTTTTATAGGTTAAACCTCTGAAATAGATAGTGCAGTGCCTTGTGAAATGTACGAAAACATTTGACACCTTACAGTATGATGATTTTAATGCATTTTTTTTCATAAAATATGATATAATAATACTGCATGAAACCTGTTATTTATTTAATAATGTGGAACGACCCAATTTGGTAGTTTACCTTTATTTGGGCTTAGCTGGAGAATTGCATATCACACGTTTTAAAATTAATATCAGTGATATAAACCGATAAGAGACACAATACCCAAGGCAAGGGTTTTGCTGGAAAAACAGAAAAGCATATTTATGGGACTAAAATCCTCTTTGCAGTAAATTTGAACTTAGTGTAATTTAGGCATTGAAAAATGAACTCCTGAACTCTTACAGTAGTTTGGGTGTTAGAAACATTGATTTCAACACACCATAGCCATGAAAGATAACGATTTGATCTCTTGACAGCTGTAAAAGTCACTCAGACATCTCAATCTGTGTCATCATGGTTGTAGCAAGCATGATGTTGAATGAATATTATAGCTTATGTGTGTGTGCTTTTGTGAGTGCGACTGAGGTGCATGCATCTCATCTGTACCTGTGCTTTCATTCACAGAAGAAACACCCCAAACTCCTCGAGAGATATCAACACTTAACTTCATCTGCCCAGAAAAGAAGGTCAGGAGGTGTTCCAGATGAAGGCACTGCGACCCCATCCAAGCAAATCAAGTTGAGGGAGACTCCAAGAGTATCTCAGTCAAGTACTGACAAATTCATTGTTGGATTTGTTGTGAAACGGGTTGCAGCCTCCTAATGTTGTAGAGCAGCAGGGATTCACTGATCTTATCCATCATCTTCTATGTTAATTTTCACAGCTGTTTTTGAAGGGGTTTAAAGGGAAATTGTGAACTAACTAATTGCATTGTGAATTATGTTTAAGTTTTACACATGCCCTCTCCAAGCTATACTCTAGCTGGTGTATGGCATTATGTTACTGCTAAGCTGACAATCAGACTCAGGTTTTCAACAAAACAGAAAAAAATGTTCAGGTAGCTTTGTGTCGATATGTCTTGAATGTTACTTCCTCAGATTGGATATCTGATAGCCATTCCAATAAACATTTTTTCTTATTTTGGAAAGAAATGAAAACTTTTGGTCGTCTTTGGTGGCATATCCGGATATAAAATTAGACATGCAATGCACTGAGTTTTTCACCCTTTTTACTTTACTTTTTTACTTAAAAAGTATCTTTCTAAGCCTGTACTTTTTCACTTCTACTTGAGTAAAAAGCTTGAGTTGATACTTCAACTTTTAACTAAGTAATTTTGAACCCCAGTATCTATACTTTTACTTAAGTTAAGGATGTATGTACTTTTGACACCACTGCCTACGCTAATATCGATTGATGTTTGGGTACCCAGAGAAGCATTAGGATATGTAAACACATCAAGTGCACGCCCAGTCAAGGATATTTAGAGTTTAGTTTCAAGTGCTGCTATTTGTGTAAGTAGCATATCGTTAACGGCGGCTGCCATGTCACTGATGACACACCGGGTTGCTGGGGCAGGCGCAACATATGCATTCGCGATATTAAATATTAATGTTAAATTCTAAACCCCCTTCTCACTGATAAACTCCCTAAAATATATTGGCGCCCCCCTTTTAACATCGTTCTGGCAAATAAAAAGCCGGAAAAAGTGGAGGTTGGATACGAAATTCTTTCCCCCTTACGATATAGCTAGACTAAGCTCCATTAGTTTTCTCCTACAAACTGAAAGCATTGACTTCCTCAGGCAACGAAGACTTGAAAGACTAGATATCGGCAAGATACTGTCAAGGCAAGTCCTTGACGTTGTTATTTTCAGCACAGATGAAAATCCAAAATCAAATGTGTAGCATTCAGTCAAACAGTGGCCTTGTATTTTACCTGAATACCTGCTAGGGACCCAGCAAACAAAATAACGTCCCCAGGACGTCCTCTAAAGGTCCCCTCCTAACATCCTTTAAACGGAATTTTGTGGGGTTCCCTTAACGTCCTGGGGACGTTATTAGGGGATGTTAGGAGGACGTCCTCAGGACGTCTAGAAGACCTTACAGGGACGTTTATATAAAGTCCTCTGAACGTCCTAATAAAGTCCTCTAGACATCCAGATACTACTACTGCTACTGTCATTATTATTATTATTATTATTAATAATAATTATGACTAAATTATTACTACTATTATTATTGCTGGTACTAATAGTAATTATAATGTGATTTTTTTCCCCCCCTAAGGCTAAAAGAAATGGACTCCAGATAGTGTTTCTTTTCACTTTTTATTTTATGTTACACAGGTTATATTGAACATCAGGCACACAGGTTAATGAAACACTTGAATGCACTAACCAATTTATACACACACATATGCATGCATACACACATGCGCGCGCGCGCACACACACACACATATACACACAGGTAAAGGTCCTCTTCCTCCTCTCCTTGTTCTTCCTCCTCCTCTTCGTCATCCTCACCGTGCTGCACATGACCATGCTCACCGACGGACGCACTTGTTGGCATCTACACCGATGGAAAAAGAGCATCTTTGAATCAGAATACATCTAAATGGTATGAATTACAGAATTAAGGAAAGAAGTAAGGTTAACGCATTTTTTGTACTAGGGTACACCCTTTTTATGGTACATGCGCAATAGGTCATTTGTTTATTTTTAACAGGGGGAATGTGATTCAGTTCATTCACTCGCAACTAATGAACTTACTCATGAATGACTCATGCCTATAGTTTAGAGAACATAGATCCAAGACGATAGAAGGACGGGACTGAGAAAAAAAAGTGATAATTACAAATCTGTCTGCTACTTCACCACAGCCAGTGCCATGGATACACAAAACGATTCAGCTGCAGACATTTTGGAACCATGATAGAGGTCATAGATTCTAAACAGCACAACAGTCAGGTAAAGGATCAATAAGTCAAGCAGACCTAGTATTTCTGCTTAAACCCGCTATTTATGCACAGCAGCTGACAAAGTTTGGGTTATGCTAACATGATTGGTATTATACTTTTTAGAATTAGATGTCAGTGGTGGCTGTGGAGGATTCTTATGGGGGGTGGTTTATGCCTTTATTAAGATGTTCATTCGGAAGATGACCTTTCGGATGCGGACTACGATCGTTCGGAGTGAAGAGCTGCTTGCGGAATGGGAACATGCACAAGCGGAATGATGGCGCGCAAATTCGCCATCAAGACTCGCACATATAAAATGATCATTCGGAGGAGTGAAGACTGCTTGCGGAACATGGACACGCTCATTCGGCATGGACACTTGTACACATTAGATGCACACTCATAATGAATGAATTACGTTGATTGGACATGCGCCGTTTGAACTTGTAGTTCGTCATGAAAAACAATAATGCATTTCGCGGAAAAATGGCGGAGAGACAATCAACGGAAGGGTAAGTTAAGTTTCGTCTAGTAAAGAGCTAATAATAGCCTAATAACCTTTAGATTTTTCGTCGTTTGGCTTAAAAAACTATTGGTTGGCTATAGGTTTTATGTGTTAGCCATGAAGTTTTTTTTAATTGATTGCGTTTAGAGCCAATGTAATTAGGCAAATAGAATCGGACCACGGATGTCCACTTAGCATGCATTTAAAATCAGTTCTACACTTACGGTACACTTTTTATTAAACGCTTCTGCCGCAGCGCTAGAACTGAGAATTGGGTCGGCACGGAGCGTCCCTTTACGACACGAATTGGTACTAGCGAGTTCTCAATCATTTTCCTTTATTGACGCGTTTTCCAATTATCATAATTGGCATCTGAAGACAGGGGTTCTGTCCTTACGCCAGGGGTGGGGAACCTTGTCCAGAAAGGGCCGGCGTGGGTGCAGGCTTTCATTTCAACCAAGCAGCTACACACCTGATTTTACTAATCGACCTCTGGAATCTTTGCTGAGTACCTTGATTAGTAGAATAAGGTGTGTAATTACCTAGTTGTAATGAAAGCCTGCACCCACGCCGGCCCTTCCTGGAAAAGGTTCCCCACCCCTGCCTTATGCGATCTAACAGCGGTGAAATCAATAGCCATGTTTCCATCCACACGTTCTTATGCGAATGAAGTCATATCGAATTAAAAATGCCTTATGGAAACGGTGACATTCGACTTGATTTCAAGAATATCGACACTAAGTTTATACGGTTGATCTGATCGGATTTTCTCTTGATCGGTGAAAGGCTTATGCGATAAATGCTGAAGGAAACGTTATTTGCCGAATAAATCTGCAACTGCATCGTGACGGTGTTTTGATGCCGTCGTTGCCTTCTGATAATGGTTTGTTATGTTGCTAATAGCTGGCACATAAGCACGTACAACTTGTGCGAATTATCATTTGTTGGTAGACGCGATCCATTTTGGCTAACTAGCTAAATTAGTCGGCTAACACACTACTTTTGTTCACTTGAAGGTTCCGCGATTCCGTGAGAAAATGAATGGAAACCGCTTGAAATGTCAGAAATCTATTCGATACACCAATTTGACCGCATCACAGCATATGACGTCATTACGCACAACTTTTTATTCGCTTTAATGCCGTTAGATGGAAACGCATTTTCACCTGCTTACTTCGCATGAATATTTTTGGCGAACTTCAGATAGTTCGATTGACGAGTGGATGGAAACATAGCTATTGGCTAATACAGTGGCGGAACCAGAACTGAGAATTGGGGTGCACAAAACACCCGTTTAAAACAATTATTAGTCCTGACCTGTTCTCAGTCATTTTCATGATTAACAAAAGGTTCACTCCGGGACACTCCACACTTCACAGGTGCTGCTTGTTCTCCCCGATTAGGTAAGACGACAATAATTCATCTGGACGCTATTTGCTGTATTTAAATCAACATTATTCAAAATTGCATACCTGCACAAATAGCTTGAGCTGCATGCTTTTTATAGCCTATTTAACTGCTGAGTTACACTTTTATTTTTAATCAACCCATGCAATATCGAGAGCGAAAGGCGATATTTCATTGGAATGCGGACCAGTTCAATGAACGCGAAGCATTGGCTTGTTAATAAGTAAATTATTTTTCTGTGCTGAATTTAGCCCATGATTTCATCGCTGTTAGGTCGCATATGGAGAGAAACCTTGTCTTCAGTTGCCAATTACGATAATTGGAAAACGCGTCAATAAAGGAAAATGATTGAGAACTGGCCAGGACTAATTCCTCTCAGATAGGGATATGTCTGTGCCCCCCCAATTCCCAGTTCTAGCGCCGCGGCAGAAACGCTTTTATGTAAACTAAGACATTTGATCAACATAATATTTTGCGTTTTCTATTTCTCTGTTTCAAGTGGCGAGTCTACAAATTCTGAGGTGGCCAGCCTACTACTACAAGCCGCCTGTATTTTGAGAGGACAGCCTGACTGTAGGCCTACAACTGCTAACGCAGAATCTTCACGTTCAACTTCAAACCAAATGCAAATTGGACAAACCGGTTCTGTTGTGAACGTTTCTACTAGGCAAGACCAAATTCAAAGAAATCTTGTCCAGCTTTTTCAGCCTTATGACCGCTTGAGGGGACAAAGGGTTCCATTCACAAGAGGAAAAAGGCGAGTAAATCCTGCTGCTGAAACCTGGACACGACTTTTTCTGTTTAGCAGAAAAAACTGCAATTTCCGTGCCTTGTCCAGAAGAACGTGTCCATTTGCAAAATTGTGGCCTTGGCCGGAAGAGAATAACTTTTCCAGACAAAAACGGCAGCTATGAAGATCTTTGCAGTACACTGTATGCAAATTACTTGCCTCTGAAAACCGCAGGAGGCTTTGAAATTCTGAGGTGCTTTCGATCTAAAAGCTTTGAAACTATTCCAATACCAGCTAGTGGATACAGTGTGAAGTTTCTTCGAACTGAGAGCGGTCTGAATCAGGCAGTGGCTTATATCAGACCACTTCAGACTGACTTGGACACTCGCGCATGTGAGCCGGATGAGGTTGGTTCTAAAGTTATAATCATGATTTTTTTTTTTTTTTAATGTTCTCATATAATTGTGTCATTTAATTACGAACATGTCACAACATCATTGCTCAGCACATCTCATTGTATGCATTGCAGTCAGCACATTAAAAAAATATGTTTAACCACTGGCCAAGTGCCTTGTGGATTCCGAAATTTACCAGTCATTTTCAACATTTTACCTGTTGCATTCGTCATTACAATGCAACACAACCTGGTTAGTTCCCGGCCACAGTGGCTGCTAAAGTAGAAATTTTACCAGCCACAACAATATTTTTACCAGCATTTGGCCAGATGGTGGTAATTTCACACCTGATTGCGATATATCTCGTGTTCTTTTCCACAAGTGCCAAGAAGTGGTTTTGGAAAAATGCCAGACCTGTGGAAAGAATATTTCCTTGCAGTCTCTTTCTCAACACATTCAACAGTGCACAAGGTAAATATCACATCTACCTTTGAATGCAGAACAACTGTGGGTTGTCAGATTATTGTCATTGTAAATGAGATGCAGGTTATCCATATCCTACACACAAAAGAGCAATTCTCTGTCCGTCTGGCCCCTCTGTCACGCCGGACTTGGACACTGTTACCATGAAAGCATTCAAGGCATGGGTATCTGTAGAGGTCCCAGGAAGACCATGACAGGGTCAGATTTGAGCCAATGGGTGGGGGGAACAAATGGCTAGTGAATAAGTAAAAGTGGAAATGGGATCATTAGAAATAATTTAGCTGGTTTCTGGTGTTTCATATGCTCCGAGTGTTCATTGGATATTTATTTTGGCTAGGTCTTGAAGTGGACAGTTATTCCTAAACACTCATACACATTTTAAAAGCACCTGTTCTTGTTTATCAAGGGAAACCCTGCAGCCAGCCACTGACTACATAACAGAAGGAATCCATCAGTCAGCTGACACTAGTGAAAATGTTCAGGAGCCCTTGCCCAGTACGACTGTGCCACACAGTGCTTCTGTTTGTACATACAGGTAAAATTCAATTGTGACCTGGTTTCAGTTCAAGGTAGTAATTTAGGATGGATACATGTATCAAATGCAGTGGATTTGATCTGTAGAAGTATCTTAACCTTTATTTGAATTTTTAATTTTGCACTTATTGTTAGAGACTATGTGGATCTTATTTCCTCTGATCCTTTGAGTGACTCTGAGGAAGAACAGCTCAACAGAGCTATTGAGGAATCTTTAAGAGAAAGCACAGATGTCACGTTAAGTTTGATATTCAGAGGTCAGCTAATTTAGATGTTACAATTTGCAGACGTGCAATTAACTATTATTTTTCAGTCTTCAGGATATTTTAAAGTCACTGCAAATGGATATCGACATGGATGAAGCTATTCGCTTTAACATTAACGGAACGCATGTTTGGAATGGTGCTGTGCGAGCAATGAGGAGACCCAATTTCTCAGTGAAAAAGCGCGTGGACGTAAAGTTCACAGATGATGGTGGAAATTCTGAAGGCGCAGTGGATTGTGGGGGGCCAATGAGGGAATTTTTTAGACTAGCCCTTCAACATATAAGAGAAAGCCCAATGTTCACTGGCCCCGACTACCAGCGTGTTCTGTCGTGCCATGCACCTTGTAAGTATTTTGGATCTAAAACCCGAAATGTTATTTTGTATTGTTCTCCCCAGTTGCTGTGATAACCTTTACTGATTTCATGCTGATTTGAAAAATACTTGCGAGTGCATGCTCTCTCACTTTCTGGTAGCGCTACGAGACAGCAGCTACTTTTATGCAGGACAGCTGGTAGCAATGAGCATAGTGCACGGAGGACCATCCCCACATTTCTTCGCTCCAGTTTTATACCAGGCTTTAGTGTCAGGTTCAGACAACGTGCAGGCAGACATTGAAGACCTACATGATCATGAAGCAAAAAGTTGGCTGTCAGAGGTAGGGAAGAACAGAATTGTCTAATGTGGCATACAAATATTACAGTACATACAATGTCACCATATAGTTTTCTTTTTTAAATAAGTATTTGTCACTTTCATATTTGTTTTTTTTTTTTTTTTTTTTTTAAATCAGCCAATTGATGTCAAGATTTTTTTTTTTTTTTTTTTTTTTTTCTGCCTTGCTTTTAAATTCTGCATGGAACACTTTGCACTACAACCAGGTATTTCCGCTTATAATGTAGATCCTGGCTTCAGACTGTAAAGAGAACTTGAGCAAGGCAGTGGACAAATGTGAGAACCTCCTGCTGCTAGCTGGGTGCCTGAGAAACATCACTCTTGACAACAAAAAAGAGGTTGTGCAAGATGTCATAAACTGTTATGTTCTTCAGAGAACAAGGGCACCATTTGAAAGGTACAGCGATCCAATTGAATGTCAGACTCGTAACCAACCTGATTTCATGTAATTTTCAATTAATCATAAATGCTATGTTTATAGATTCCAGGATGGACTTCGTTCTTGTGGACTCCTAGATGCAGTGAGAGCTCATCCAACCATCTTCAAGTCACTTTTTACAAAAGGCGATCTCAAATTGACGGCTGAGATCATTGAGAAGCTTTTCAGAGAGAACCGATCTGAGTGTGGGAGCAACAAATTCCAGAGGGAGAACGAAGCGGTCTGCCATTGGAGGGATTATCTTTTGGATGCTGAGAGTATGTATTGGTAATTACTTGCCTACTTTTAGAAGGTAGTAAAGTTAGTTGACAATCTCAAACAGGTACCAAGATTCACAATCATGTCGTTCTTTACATAGATGTCTAAAACATTGCACTGTGAAAACACGTGGCAATTGTGTGGTAAAAGTAAATTCAAAACAAAAATAATCTGCAGTAAAAGGATTGACCTGTTAGCCTTGACATTATGACGTTGACACAATTGCTAATCACAGTACCTCTTTCACCCAGTGTGCTTAAAACTCAATGTTTTTAATGGCAGAAGTTAAATGAAAAATATGCTCATAGCCACATTATGTTTTGAGCACCTATTGACAAGTTTTTAGAATTCGTTCTCCATCACTTGAAGATTGGATGTAATGATGCACTTTGTTTCAGTGGGACTTTGTAGTGCCACACTCAAAGATATCCTTATCTTCGCCACCGGCAGTGACAATGTACCAGCACTAGGTTTTGACCCCACACCAACGCTGGAATTCCTTCATGACAACTCCAGATTCCCCGAAGCCAACACCCGCTCCAATATACTTAGAATTCCATTTAAGGAGTCCTATGAATATTTTGTCAAGGACATGGATTTTGGAATAAAAAATTCGCCAGGGTTTGGCATGGCCTAATTTGAACAAACTTGAATGGTGCTGTGCAAGCAATGAGGCAAAATACGCCAAGCAAAGTTGTGTTATGCAAAAGTTTAGTAAACATTAAGTTAAACCATGGTCACCATTTTATTACGATTTTGTTATCAATCCATAAAAATTCTCCCCAATTTAGTCAACAGGTAATGATAAATAACACTTTCCAAGGTACAGTAAGTCTGCTTTTAAAACGTCACATTTGAGGAGTAGCTTTAAAAGGGAAACTAAGAAAATGTACATTTTCAGCGAAAAAAAAATTTAGGAAAATTGATTTTTAAAAAAATGTTCTCTGCTTTTAAGAATGTTCAGACATTTTATTTGGAAAATGTTCATTGTGGTAAAAAATAATTTGAAAAGAATGTATTTGAGTAATTTTGGAAAATTCATTTATTGATAAAAAATGCCCTCCACTTTTGAGAAGGATGACATTTAATTCTTTTGGAAAATGTATATTGCGAAAAGATCGTCATTAAAATAATTGAAAAGAAATCATGCTGGGACTCATTTTATTTTGGAAAATGCATTTATTGTTAAAGGAAATGTTCTCTCCTTTTGAGAAGGATATGACACATTCCATCATTTTGGAAATTGTAGGCTACATTGTGCAAGTTTTTATTAAAATTTTAAAAAATGTGAACTGCATATTCTTGTAAAAAAAATTCCCCATTTAAAATATGATGCCAGCTTTAATGGGAGAATAGTCAAAAGGCCCATAAAATGTATCCTCAACTTGTATTCTAGAACATCTATAATTTCTTGCATTTTTTTTAGTGCTGGCAGTGGTCATTTTGTGTTTATGGAAATGTGTATGCATTATTCACAGCCTGCACAGCTTCAAGAAAAATGTCAAGACCAAAACAGGTACTCGCTCGTAGTGGGTTAACATGTCGCAGTGTTTCAGCTACTCCGCAGTGAAGACTGTGTGGAGCCTCTGGGACTTCAACGGTGGCATCCAGGTCCGAGTGTGTAACAGGTCCTTCCCAGTCGACCCCATATTCTGTGAAGTCCTGCTAAGAAATTAAAGATTTTTAAAAAAGCGCATTTCTATTCTTCCTGATTCGTTTTTATTGAGGGCAATAACAAAATTAGAAAATATTTGGAAATGTGACCATTGTGGTGGTAGAGGTGGGCTTCACCTCATCGTTGTGATGCGCGTTGTGTTGCCGGCCAATGGAAAAAGGCAAATAAGTGCAAGCGATTATTACCATGTAATGCATTGCCGATTTTGAGCATATTTCTAAAGGCATCTTACCCTGGCTGAGTGCCACACTTCAGCAGAAATGTGGCCATCATTGTAGTTGCTCAAAAGCCCTTGTATCCAAATTTGCTGCGGGGATTTCATTTGCTCTGTAGACAGGGGGTGACTATCCCAACCCCTAGCAAACATCTCAAGATGCTGGTTGAGTCTTGGCATCATGACATGATGCAAGCAGATCAGGTGAAGCTCATTGTCTGGGTCAAGGGCATGCACTTCTTGCAGGTACTGGAATGCCGAATAATAATTGCTTGTGACCGCGCACCACATGTCACGCCAAAGACGTTCTATGCGCTGGTTATGTACACTTCTGCCAGCGATATGGCTCCCTCTGTCTGGAAACAAGAAAATTCAGTACATTTTAAAATATATTTGTAGAGATGCAACAAACTACAGTAATATTGTGCAAAATAACTTAGGAGTACAAGATAGTACCTGGTCCACGAAGAGGGTGTTCCAGCATGAATCGAGCAACTTCAATGTTCTCTAATCCTTTATCACTCCGTACACGAGAAGGCAAACCAAAGAGGTTTACCGCTTCAATGAAGTTACCAAGAACGGTGGAGGCTTTGTTGCTGTTGTTGGCTTTTAGGTACATTATCTTCCTACTGAATCCGTCTATACCTCCGTGTATTACGATTCTCCACCTATGCCAAAAATCAAAAATATTCAGATAAGTTATTGTTCAAGTCCAAATATTAATATTATTCAAAGTAATATGGTCCTCTTATAACCCTGCAATATAATACAACTGAAGATGCATGGTACTTACTGAATTAATTTGTGGTTACCATCTATGTGCCATAGTGCCAAAGGGGATGGTACGCTGTAGCCTCTTCGCTGGATAGTGTTAATTGTGAGCCCCCGTAGAAAACATCCAATGGGATCCACCTCCCTTATAGCCTCTCGTATTCTCTTTTGCTGCACTCTAAATGTAAAGGTAAGTAAATGTATAATTAATTAAACCTGCATGGTATTTGCTACAATATTACAACCATGTATTGCAATCACACATGTCAAGCAAAAACTAAATATCAGTTAGAATTAAGGAGAGTTAGTCATACAATAAGCAGGCTCTTACGAGTATATAATTACCTCACTCCTATACTGCGAAGGAAACCAGATATCCTTTTATAGCCCGAATCAGGAAAGTCTCTGGTGAAATCGGTCACTAGACTGCGCAATTCCTCATCTGACAGAGTACTGTATGTACAACGGATAGATAATCCATATTCCTCCATCCTTCGATGGATTGTTCTCACGCTTACACCCAACATCTGTGCCATTTGTGGAACAGTAAACTCATACTCCATGAGAAACTCCAATTGTTCTACGGTTACATTTTTTTTGGGGCGACCTCTACTATCACTGAAAAGAGTTCCTGCCTCATATCCATTAAAGGTAGTGTTGGGTTCGGAATCTAACAGCTGAAGTGATCTTGCTTGGTTCTGTGAAACTATATCCATTGCATGAGTCCTTGTGGTTTGGAAACATCTAACTAGAGTGTTGTACATCTGTTCAATTCTCAAGTAAATATATTCATCGTCAGATTGTTGAAAATTTGCATCTAGGAGACGATGGGCTGTGTTTTCCAGGACATCTGCCGCATGCACAAAAAAATCTTGGGTAATGCTTGAGAATCTGTAACAGTGCAAAAGATATACAGCATAAAATAATAGTAATTATAATAATAGCATTCTTATTTTCTATTATAAATAATTCATTATAACAAAGAAGCTTAACAATGGAATACTATATGAACTAGACTTAAGCCGCTTGCACACAGATCGCGAAACTAATTTTTCGCACGACAGAACACATTCAAAGTCAATGCGCACACGCGACGCGTGAATTCAATTCTTCGCGTTGATTTTGAATGTAATCTGTCGCGCGAAAAATTCGTTTCGCGTCCAGTGTGCAAGCAGCTTTAGGTTAGTTTGGTAAACGTAAAGTAGGCCTATTTTTCCTTCCTGTTGACTAGCCTAAACAATTTTCCCTTTAGGCTACACAATTTTTGATATCCGTTTTTGCTACTTAAAACATGAAATTAGGCTTTTTGACTTATTCTGCAGAAACTAACTGTTGCTGTCTTTCAGGTTTTCAATAGCTACATGCCAAGTGGACATTCGTGGTCAGTTTCTATTAGCCTAATTACATTGGCTGTAAACGCAAACAATTTAAAAAACTTAATGGCTAACACATAAAACCTATAGCCAACCAATCGTTTTTTAAGCCAAATGACGAAAAATCTAAAGGTTATTAGGCTATTATTAGCTCTTTACTGGACGAAACTTAACTTACCCTTCCATTGATTGTCTCTCCGCCATTTTTCCGCGAAATGCATTATTGTTTTTCATGACGAACTACAAGTTCAAACGGCGCATGTCCAATCAGCGTTATTCATTCATTATGAGTGTGCATCTAATGTGTACAAGTGTCCATGCCGAACGAGCGTGTCCATGTTCCGCAAGCAGTCTTCACTCCTCGGAATGATCATTTTATATGTGCAAGTCTTCGTGGCGAATTGGCGCGCCATCATTCCGCTTGTGCATGTTCCCATTCCGCAAGCAGCTCTTCACTCCGAACGGTCGTCGTCCGCATCTGAACGGTCACCATCCAAATGAACATCCTAATAAAGGCATTAATCACCCCCCATAATTCTTTGAGGCGCTCGTGATCCAAACATTTTACAGGAGCATAGTAGCCGAAGTCCAAATTCCAAAATAAAATTAAAAAATAAAAAACACGGAAAAAAGATGGGTGCATTCATCTCAAAAATCCACAACGTGTTTTTATCTAAGGAAATATCCCACTTCAATCCATATCTAATGGCAATATCGCCTCAATGCCAAATTTTTCGTTGCGGTCAAAAGCTGGTCACCAACTTGCCTCACGGACGCAGATGGACTGTAGTGGTCAAGCCGCTATCTGTAGCACCATAAATTAAATTTATACAATCTTAAAATTTTTTGCTATTTCACCTTTTTGGCTCTAGATTATGATAACTTAAGTCCATACAAAAAAGATCAAAAAGATGATATACTGACCAGCATTGAAAACACACTACCTTAATTTTACGGCCAAGATACTAATTACGTATGTTTATGAGGTGTAAGTGTTATAGAAGTGCCTGATGCCTCCTGACAGGAGGGCCTAATGCAAAATTAGGTCTTTGACAGGTGTTCATGCCATTGCAGGCCAAAAAATCTAAAATCAAGATTTTTATCACCAGGGTAAAATCAAATGACAGCATTTTGGTTCTCTTCACACAATCTGGTCTTTCAAGTGGCAAGTGAAAAACCACTCCAGGTCTGTCATTAAACATTATCATCAGGTGGCTGACAAGGTGAGAATTTGATGAAAAGGAGTAGGAACACACCCTTAGAAAGTTGTGTTCATGCATGCATGTCCCTGCTGTCGCTAGGTAGCAGCATTGTCATTATTCCATCACTGGGAAGATCGTTCAAAAAATTTTGGGGGTATCTGTGCCTCCTCTGATTGTCCAGTTTATAAGCTATGACGTAAATCAAATAATCAAGGTCAGTCCAAATGAGTCCATCTGGGTAGCACAAGTATATGATCACAGGCGACCAATAACTCAAACAGCTCGCCAAGGCAATATTAAAGAGAACCAAGAGTCTAAATCCACAATCAGAAGTCATCTGAAAGCAGCAGAAGAGGTGGGATGTAACAACCCCATTTTAGCCCACTCTCACTCGACATCACCGTCAGCATCCTCAGCAGCGAGGACAACAAATTCAGATTGATGATTCCAATGATCAAATTGGACACAGACCACATAATTCAGGGTTAGATCTATTGCCTCCAGTTTGGAGTAACCCTTGCTTTTAAACAGTGCAACAATGGAGTCTTAGGTGAAAATGGGCTCTAGTGGGGGTTCAACAACCCAATTTTGTATGGCGCCATTAATGTAGCAAAAATATTTGTAAATGTGTACGGAGAATTGTTACTGTATCTCAATCTGTGTGTGCATAATCGGTTGAGTTACACATTTACAAATACTTTTGTTACAGTAATGGCCCCATACTTTCACAGTTGTTAGGCGACTTGTGACTGTGGAATCGGACACGCGACCCCTTTGACATCACCTTGGTGAGCTGTCGGAGTCACTGATCGGCTGTGACCATGCACGTTACCCAGCCAGACAACTTGAATGATCTTGATTCCTTACTTTATACCTTGGCTGGCAAACAGTGGACAGTCAGGCATTAGACAGATACCCCCAAACTTTTGGTCAGTCTTCCAAGTAATGGAATGACGACAATGCTGCCATGTAGCAAAAGCACAGATGCGTATGCACGCTGACAACATTCTAAGGGTGTGTACCTACTATTTTTCATCAAGTTCTCACCTCATTTGCTATCTAATAGTGATGTTTATCAACTGACTTAGGATGGCTTTTTTCTTGCCACCTTTTGAAAGACCAGATTTTCTGAAAAGCAAGACCTTATTGCATTTTGCCCTGGTGACAAAAATCTTGATTTTTCCATCTGAAATGGCAATAAACACACCAAAGGCCTAATTTTGCAGTTTGTCATCTTGTCAGGAGGCATAATACACTACCGGTCAAACGTTTTAGGACACCTCCATTTTTTCAGTATTTTTATAGAAAATTATGCAGTATAATGTCGCATTGTACTCTGGAATGAAAGCATAGACACGATAGAACAAATTAACAATCGAAGTTAAAAAAGAAATCATGGAATCAATTTATAAACGAAAATGTATTTTAAACTTTTGACTCAAAGTAGCCAACTTTGGCAGATATAACAGCTGAACACACTGGTGGTATTCATCCTACAATGGAAATCAAATATTCTCCAGAAAGTTCTTTCCAACTCTGTTACAGAAGTTCCTCTAAACGTGTGGCACTTGTAGGCTGCTTTGCTTTCACTCTTCTGTCCAGTTTATCCCAAACCATCTTGATGGGGTTTAAGTCTGGAGAATGTGCTGGCCACTCCATGTTTTCAAGCTTACCATCTTGTTCTTTTTTCCTAAGGCAGTTCTGGCAGAGCTTGGACTTATGTTTTGGGTCATTATCTTGCTGTAGGATGAACCCCTGACCAACTAGGCGCATACCAGAGGGTACTGCATGGCGCTGCAGAATGCTGTGGTAGCCGTTTTGGTTCAGGGTGCCTTTCACTCTGTAATTCACTGACCCTGGATCCAGCAAAACAGCCCCAGACCATCACGCTTCCTCCTACATGTTTGACAGTTGATGTTACACTCTGAGGAACCATCCTTTCACTTACTCGACAGTGTACAAAAAACCTGGGTAACCTTAACTTTTGTTTAAAACTTCTGACAGTTCACCACTTACCTTTGAACTATTTCAAGCTATTCGTTGGACTGGAACTACATAATTTTCAATAAAAAACTGGAAAAATTGGAGTGTCCTAAAACTTTTGACCAGTAGTGTATATGTTTTTAATGTTCCCTAGCAGTGGTCTCTTGGTTATTTCCCCAATTAATTATTTCTTATTCATTATATGGTTATGTATTAGTTATAGCAATTAAATAAATTGTTTGATTGTTAATCAGGTGGTCTAAAACTGGGTTGAGTTGTGATTAATCACACATAAGAGGGAGAGGCATTCAGCTGTAAATCCCATGCATTACACCAGCATTACCTCGAATCAGGGTTGAAGAGGTTAAAACAAATAAAGCAACAAGCATGACAGCTTTTCAAATTACACATATAGTTGTCTGTACATTTAAAAAAAAAAAAAAAAAAAAAAAAAAAAAAAATCAGACACACAAACCAATTTAACACCATCATAGTGCATAATTATACTATATGTGGACAGAAAGGGAGTAAGAGAGTAACGGTTACACATATATAGATGATTGGATATCACTAGAATCATTTATCTGTGTCAGAAAATATCCTCTGGGGATATTGTATCCAGAGGTCCTTGTCTGGTAATGCACGCTTCTTGGCCAAGGTGCCTGCATTATTTTGTGACCAGTAGCAATACAGAGTCTGAAACATACAGTGAGATAACTTATACGTAGTTGATATCATAAAAAATGTAAATTACTCAATCTTTTAAAACATCTTACCCCATCGCCCCACTCCAGCCATTTTGACGGTGCTGCCTCTACGTCATTTTCGGTAATACAGAGCAGTTCCATGCACTGCTTTGTTGCCTGAATAAAAAAAATTTGAACCATGAGTCACATTTTGAACACTCACATTTGTTCACAGCCTGGTTAGAAGAAAAAGTAAAGGAAATATATTGAACATTGAGAACAAAACCGAGCATGTGGATTTCAAGTTGGGTAAAATTTATAATGAATACTAAATAAAGAGCCAAATATGCATTTTTTAAATAAAACAGAATACACAGATAGAACCACAGTAGCACAGAATAAGTCCATAATAAATCAGTCTCCTCAGGAGTACCAAAGGATCTCAGCCATTAATCTTCTGGCCCTTCTGCTCCTAGGTCTCTAGTATTAAGGACCAATGTTCTAAACAAAGGCTCCACTGCAGATGCTGTGGCCTGGCTGCTTTTTGCCACAGCATCTTAAAACAACAATTCCAGTATACAGTTAGGATCATAAATATTTGAACAGAGGCAATTTTCATTGTTCTAGTTTTGAAAGCCACTTCATGTGCTTCAAGTGCAGAATTTCACCTTCAATTTAAGAGTTTTTTTTTTTTTATAAAATAATAACTGCACCATATCTGGATCACAAACATTTTATGCACAGCCCCTGCAGTTTTAGAGGCTCAAAAGTAATTGGACAAACTGACACAATCAATAAGTAAACTGCCATTTTCAAGACTCAGCGGCAATATAAAGCCTGAAGTCTGGACCTCACAGATATCACCATATACTGGTATTCTCCCTTGATGATGCTCTGCCAGGCCTTCGCAACAGCTGTCTTCAGTTCCTGCTTTGTTGCTGGGGAGTTTTACGCTTACACAATGCATCCTGAGGTATTTGCATCATTTAATAAGATTCAAAATACACACTTTCCACAAAAAAGAACCGTGGTCACTGGAAGCGCATATAATTGCCCAAATCTGATGCTGTGTTGATACCTGTCACTGTGCCTAGATCCTTAGGGGTGCCTAGCTCTAGAACCTTCAACTCTCCTGCTTGCAAGTCAAAAGCTAGCGATACTCATAACAATGTGTTTTTAGATGTTACATTATTTATAACACAAAAACGCGACAGGAATAATGCATCAAATGCTCACTGCTCGTGGATATCTCCCATCCCTGAGACCCAGCACTGTCTGCTGGGCAGAGTGCAAGGCTATATTTTCAGAGTTTGAAACGAGTAAATCATACTGTAACTATAAATATACTGTATATCATTGCCATATTTGTGTAAACATGCGATCAGTACTTACAAGCAGTCAACTTCTGCGAGGTCCAGCAGCAACTTCATGAATACATGTCACATAGTTGGCGCAGCAGGAATAGGGGCAGCTTGTGTGTGGCATCTGAGCTGATTCGATAAAAAGCAAAAAGAAGAATATCATCAAAATAAGCAACACAGCAAATTACCCTGTTTTGTGAAATGGTTTTGGATTGACCAGTTATAAAGTAATAGAAATCCACTTATTCTGCATCATCTTAAACATCCTCTATTATTCAACTGAAATTTGTTATTCAGTTTTTCCCCATCTGCAATTAAAAATCTAGCAACAATTTCAAACCTCAGCTAAATTATAGATATTTTATATTAAGTTTACATTTAACCTATGTCACTATTCAGGGATCAAGACAAGGACCAATATAAAAATATAAAACAAGACATCTCCCTTTCACACCACAGATTTTTAAAGCAAAAAAATTTCTGCAGCTACATCAGCCAGAGACTGGGAAGTTAATCCTACACTTTAGCCAGCAAGCTATGTTCGCTTCATGTAGGCAGTAGCGTCTGCTCATCGGGAAAACTTTGCTAGCTATCCATTCCATCCCAGCTACTTTCACTGTGCTAACGTTAGTTTTAGCGCTTTTGACACGGCTGAAAATATTTCAGTGGGGCAGTATTCATAAAGTAATTAATACTAATTACAGTTAACCAGCTATACTAACTCTTTCACACCAGCTTCCAAGCTAACATTACAAATTAAACGAAGGACCGACCACATGAGGGATGTTGAGCTAGTTAGCTAACTGCCGTGACGTTAGTCTAAAGTTAGTAAAGCCACACAAGCCTCCGACACTGGCAGGGCACAACAGGATGGAATAGACTAAAGCGTCAATTACAAAAATATTCGAGACTTAAAAGAGTTTTCATAAACAGGGAAATAGCTAAAACTTCAAATTCTCAAACATGATTTTAAGTTTAGCTCACCTGAATTAACTTGCAAGCTGGCTAGCTCGTCTTCATTAACGGCTACCGTGGTCTGTGATGCTCGCGCTCCGACTTAAAACAGCTAACTGTCTTTTCCCAACGGTCCTCCTCTTCATGTTGAAAATGGAGTGTGTTATTAATCTCTCCCCTTTATGTTGAGCCAAGTTTAGCGGCATAAAAAACCGAAGGAACTCTCAACGCTGATGATTTTCAAAGACGTTTGCTGGGGCTCAACCAAACAAGAAATTCTTACAAATTCTTAAATCAAGATTGTCGGATCTTCGCCGAAATGTAATCACAACCTCCTCAGCACCGTATTTAAAATGAAGGAAGAGGCATATTCGCCTCGCAGGGTTTCGGCGCGAAAGTCACGAGAGCAGGGCGGATTATAAAATGAAATCTCTTTAGCTGCCCAGCTGCGGGGCAAAGTGCAGAAGTGCTTCTCCGATCTGCTTCGCTGCGCTGCGGTGCGAATAGCAGAAGTGCTTCCCTTGTCCGCCCCGCTGCGGGGCAGATAGCGGATCGCTTAGCCCAGTTCACCTCGCTACGAGTAGAATAGCCTCTTTCTTTAATAAAGCAAGGTATTCAATTGACATCAGTTACTTTTTGAGATATGCCGTTAACTGACGAATGAACGCCAGTGAAAACATCCTGGCAGAGGTTAAAAGAAGTCCCAGGAAAGTCCCTTAAATGTCCCCAGTATAACGTTATACAGTGACCAAAATAGGACGTTCTGAAGACGTTTGTGAAAGGCCTAACGAGGACGTTATACGGGAGACCAAACGAGGACTTTTACCGAACGTTCAATTTACGTCTCCGTCGCTCCATGACCAAAATAGGACATTCTACGGACGTCAATGAGGTCCCCGCAACGTCGCCCAGCGAACGTTTCGCTGGGGACTAATTGGGAACGTCGTGAATGTCCCGTGAACGTCCGGGGGACGTCTCCTGTTTGCTGGGGATGTAACAATTACCGGTGTAACGGTAAACCCCGATGAAAATGTTGACAATAACAATTACCGTTTTCATTTCAAATAAAATTATTATCTCGGTGGATTACCAAGGTGTGGAAACCGTGTGTATAATCATTCCCAGCTTCATCCTCCTGAAGTAGCCGCGCAGGCGCACTGTGTAGCCTACAACTTGCATTTAAACTTTCTTTAAATGGGCTTCATGCACAGCTCCACTACTTCCTGAACTTAAGCCAGCTCCTTTATTTCCTGCCTTTCATTATTGGACAAACTGATTAATCCAGGTGTGCCTGACCCCACAACAACAATGGTCAGGCACACCTGGATTAATCAGTTTGTCCAATAATGAAAGACAGGAAATAAAGGAGCTGGCTTAAGTTCAGGAAGTAGTGGAGCTGTGCATAAAGCCTATTGGAAACGGAATCATGGCGGAAGGAGGAGATGACTGCGCTCAGAACATCTATCAGCCCTCTAAGAGGACTAGGTCTGAAGTATGGGCATATTTTGGGTATTATTTGAATGCCGGGGGACACTTGATTGAAGATAGCTATCCTGTCTGCAGAACATGCAGGAATAAGTTTCTGCTAAAGGCAGCAATACGTCAAATCTCATGGCACATCTCCGTGACCATCATCCGCAACTTTATAGATGCAAAGTTAACGTTAACGTTTTAGCTGAAATACATGATGTGGGGACATCGAGTTGAGGTTGAATGCAGTGATCCGTCTGTCTAACTTATTGACTAGTCAACAATGTAAACAGAACCCTAAGTACAGCGCCCGTCACCATCGAGAATGCATATCTAGCAGCGAATATTCTAAGCTAAACAGCTAAACTTTAATTCACGAAGAGACGGTGAAACGGTGAAAACAAGGCATTATTTAGCGCTAGTTGAAGGCATCAAAAATTCTATAAACTTCGTTTTTTGTAGAAATTTAATTGACAGTGACTAGGGTGAGTTCAGCTAAAATGGACCATCAGGTAAAATGGACCAGATAAGGTTAGAGCGTCATAGCACATTAAATTTTTGCAATCAAATCAAAATAGCTGACCTTGCAGTGTTGCTACAATTCTAGTTGACATGTAAGAATAGTTTTGATTAGCTTGAGGTTGCTTAAGTGGGCGGGACACAGTATTATGTGCAGGACGTCAGAGAAACTGGGCGGTAAGTGAGTATGGCATATCAGATTTCACTCATTACTAATAAGGGTGATAAAGGAATTACAAGTACCCTTACCAACAAAGAAAAGTGTGTATGAACAATGTTTTGTGTTGCTCTTTCTTATAAAAAAAAGTTTTGATTGTGAAGAACCTTTGATTTTTATAAAACGTCATTTTAGTCGCTAGCTGAACCACCTCAGCTAAAATGGACCGCTCTTTTCAGCTAAAATGGACCGCATAGACACACATTGGCTGCATGAAGTAACTAAGCACTCACCATGAAAATGCTCACTTTGAGCGCTGAGCATATTTTAGAAGCATTCTGCTCTATCTGAGCAGTGATCTCTCAGAAAATGGCAAAGAGAGCCTTAGCGGTTAGCAACTAGCCACGAATTATACTGTTCAGCTTGTTTTCTGTGCAAATATCAACTGCCCAGTTGTCAAACCGAACTACCAACAAACTCTTTATACTAGCCAGCAAGCAATAGTGTTCCCACTTTGTTTTTGCTTGTTTGCCATTTTGATTTCTCGGTAATTCAGCACCACTGTTATATCCATGCAAACTTTTGATAATCTTTTTGTTTAATTAGCCTATGTGTCGCAGACAGTACTCTAGGACAGGTTGAGAAGCCGAGAGAGAGAGAGGAAGAGCAGGAGGAAGAGCAGGAAAAGAAAATGGCAGGAGGACAAGCATTTTTTGACAAAATTAATTTTTAGATGAAATATGGTCAGTGTGATATTGTATGAATTTTTGACAAAATGTTTGTCCTGATTAAAAGATTTAATCAGAAATAACTCTTGTTCTCTATTTTTACATCAGTCCATTTTAATTGACAGCTGGTCCATTTTAACTGAACAACTGGTCCATTTTACCTGAACAGGGTGCTTTTGCTCAAGAAAGGACCTACTAATACTCCAACTCTCAAAATTTCAAAACTATTATATATATTTATTTCTTTTGAAGAAATAAATATTTAAGAGACTTATGCCAATTTAGAAAAACATTATTAAATATCATGCATAGGTTTTTTGATGTTGAGATTAGTCATTTACCAAAAAGTGGTCCATTTTAGCTGAACTCACCCTGCGTGTATATTACCATATATCATTAAATGGACGTTGGAATCAACCAAATACGAGCTAGCAGCTAAATCAGCTAAATTGCGCTAGCAGATTTGTTTACTATGACAACGGTTAACATTACTAATCAGCAATGTCATAAACATTTGCTGAAATGAATGACGCGGTACCGGAAGCATTCTACCTAAAATCCACATTTTCGTTCAGTGGTGCAGTGTGGCGCTAGCTGCTGGACACTTTCTTAAAGGGGAACTATTTTGCTATTTTTCCGAGTTTATATTTTGGTCTTTGACTCCCCTAGAGTACTCCTGATCGCGCAAAGTAAAAAAAAAAAAGGTTATTTATTTCGCTCATACTGCCATCCTCAAAAAACTGCATTTGTAGTACATTGTGGTCTCTGCCTGAAACGCCTCACTGGGGTGGCTCTTCCGCTATGGCCCCCACTCCCCGTGTACCCACTTTCTTCTGACTGGCCAGCTCTGTGGAGGGCAGAGTTGGGCGGGACGAGGCTGCGGAACGCAGTTTTCCGTGTCCGGCTCCTCAGAGTGAAACCTGAGACACGTCTGCAATCTGATAAGGAAGCGGCGGGCAAATTCTGCAATCTAACGTTATACTTGAATATAGATCTAATGACATGAACTTGTTCTCACAAACGCAGCGGCGAAAGTGGAGGACGCAGTGCGAATATCTGTCAGCTCAAGCACGAATTTACTATCGGCTACAGTTTGCTACGGCAACAGTTGGTGAGTACTGCGGTTTTTCTAGTCCTAGCTAGGATGCAGGGGAAGCTAGAATCCACCCCATATAGACACATTTGTAGAACGAGTCGACATGCCCAAGTGTAGACCGGAGACCGTAGAAATCCGGTGGGTCTGAGTTTAGAGGGAAACATGGACAGTGAGGAGCAGCTAAAAGTGGACCAACAGCTTATGGACTGCTTCGGTGTGTATTTGGACCTGCTGGGTCGTGTTTATAGCTGTGGTGTGTTGTTAGCGTGGAGCAACGAACAGCTTCTGCGCTGGTATATGACGGAGGGGCGAAAGCTCCAGGCTTAACGGCCTTTTCGGAAATTGCCCGTGGTAATGGTTTACTTACTGCGTCCGGAATGACAAAAGCGTTTCCTCGCGGAGAATGGGGCGTTATGGATTGTCTTGCGAGAGCAAGCTAGAGCTCCGGTATTGTTATGAGCATAATACAGGTTTTACAGACCGTAAGTTCCGTCTCGTGAACCGTTGCTTATGTGGAGCTAGCGAATCGATCACTTTTACAGGAAATAATTTATTATTCAGTCGCCGATTTAATATTCAATCGACAGCAAAGCAGAGAAATCGTTTGTGATACCATACACGTTATAGCCTGTGCTTTTCCCTATTGCTTTCACCGGTAGCATCAGAGAGCTTGCTCAGACATTGGGGATGTATCAGGCTGACCCGGTCATGGATAAGTAAAGCGATCGTTTCACGAGCACCCAAAACTCACCCCAAGCTTTGCAAAACCTACGTCTGGTCTAACTGCAGCCCAACTCGACAGACCGCGTACAGCACCTCTCCGTTAGCTTCAACTGTAGTGGCTACAATCAGGCAACGTTATGATGAAACTGTCACATTGATGCTTACCGAAGTAACACAAGCATACCGATCAGAATCGCTGCATATAAGTTAACCAGGAGCGTTTTTAATTAGCAGAGCAGGGGAACTAACATGCAGTAGCTGATAAGTGGTCATGACTTTGAACGTAATCTGTCGCGCGAAAAATTCGTTTTGCGTTCGGTGTGAAAGCGGCTTGACATGCCCGTATTCGCGTCTTTGCATTGACTTTGAATGTTATCTGTCGCGCGAAAAATTTGTTTAAGTGTCCGATGTGAAAGCAGCTTTATGGATAGTACGCGACAGCTAGAGAGAGCTCGGTTATGTTATGAACATAATACAGGTTTTACAGACCGTAAGTTCCGTTAACGCGGACAAGTTGCTTATGTGGAGCTAGCGAATCGATCACTTATACAGGAAAGAATTACCTATTTAATCTCCGCCTTTTTTGGCTTTTTATTAGCCACAACAATTTCTAAAGGGGGATGAAATTATTTCAAGGTAGTGCAGAGAAATCATTTGTAAACCGGTAGAGCTTCTGCGTTTCGCATTGCTTTCTCGGTAGCACCAGAGAGCTTGCTCAGACATTTGTGAAGTATCCTGCTGATGCCGGTCATGGATAAGTGAAGCGATCACTAACTGTAGAGGCTACAATCGGGCAACGTTACGATGAAACTGCCACATTGATGCTTACCGAAGTAACACAAGCATACCGATCAGAATTACTGCATATAAGTTAACCAGGAGCATTTTTAATTAGCACGACACGCAAACTAACATGCAGTAGCTGGTAACCGAGCGGTAATAACCACAGAGACAAACCCTTGCAATACAGGTTTTACAGACAGTAAGTTCTGTTACTGTGAACAGTTGTACCAAGCATCCAAATTACAAACAAGTATTAAAACTTAGCTTCAAATAAGGTTTATGTTCACACACCTTCTGTAGAATTTCCCCTGATATCACTCTTGCATATTTAGGACACAAGCATTAGCAACAGTAACTTGCTCGTTAGCGCTGTGCTACAGCCACAATCAACTGGCTATTACGTCAGGTTGGCTTATGCAGTAAAAGCAACTTACAGCTTCTGTGTCTGTGAGTCATGGACAGTCGCGACCGATACGGGCTTTATCTTCAGATATTTTACAAAGTCTGCGTTTGAGGCCGGTTGTTGGTGCTAACTATCGCTAGCGGTCCTGCTAGCCACCCGTAACACGTTAGCTTCACTTACATTATTTGCTGTTATATCTTTACTTACAGCTTGTGACTGCCAGCGCTTGATCGATGCAGCTGCTTCAGGTTTGAGAAGCAGCTGAAACGCTTATCCTGAGTCGAATTATCCTTTATTGATAAAGCTGTCTTTGGTGAAATGCTGAGCACAATCAGCTAACGTTCCCTTTGGCCGTGGCTTTTTGCTGCCAGCAAACAAAAAAAGCTACCCACTGATTTCTGGTGGCATCGTCTTTTGGAAGAAAAATCGTTGTTTTTCTTCGCGTCCAAAAGTAAACGGACAAGCAGCTTTGGGAGAGATACTGACAAAATTGCACCTCGAATGATCTGCGGTTCTTCTTTTGTATTTCCAAAAGTGAAGATGCTACTCAGGCATAGTATGATCTGCCGTTGTTAGTGCCTGCTAGAATAGTTTCCGGTGTGGGCAGGTCCAGCGCCATGATTGGCTCTGGCTAAGTCTGTACTAATTGGATGGCACAACCTGACGTCAGGTTTTGCCCAGATCTCGTGAAGATCTCGGGAGGAGCTGTTCAGAGAGGAAATCACGCTCACGAAATCACGTTCTTGGATTACGGCAAAACACCTGTATCTTATGTTTAGAAACTTTTCAGAGGTTGAGCATGGACGACCAACATTATAACATTACTAATATGTATTAAAAGAAGGATCAGCACAATAGGTCCCCTTTAACCTTAGCCTAAGCGTTAGACAGATGGCCACTTGCGTTTATTAAACAGTAGTAGATTACAGTATTTTATTGCATTACATGCATTTCTTGATTTCTAAAAGACTGCATAATTTATATTCGGAGTGGCTATTCGCACAGCCGCTACGTAAATAAGTCGTAGCCGCGTCCCTGTGCAGTTGTTTTATTCGCACAGCCGCTGTGCAAATAGTCGGTCAAGTTATTTTATTCGCACAGCTGCTCCTTATGAGCAGCTACTTAGCAGCTGTGCCAATAAGGATGGGCCGTAACATTATTCGCACAGTAGCGCGTCCATTTGTATTTGTCCAAGGTCAGTAAATGGTTTGATTCTAGCGAAATTGGATAACTTTAATTTACTAAGTCACACGGTCTGAGCCAAGTGTCTTTGAAAGCACGAAACATGATTATTTGCCCTGTGAGATTATGAATTTCTAGCCAATCGTTTTCTTTTGCAACAAAAACGGCTATAGGATAAATCGTATGTACATTGATATGAATGGTAGCCCAATGATAATAATGATACAGGGTTCTAGCCAGAAATTTTATTGAACGTACCAGAGCCATAGTACTTCTCGTGATGTCACGAACCTGGTCACGTGGGTTTGTTGACTACCGTGGTTGGCAAAAAGCCACAACATGACAATTGATTTTATAGGTGAAGTAAAGTTGTCCTCCACTTTTTGTCATAATGCTAGTCAGTTGCAGCGTTATTAACTGCATAAACCATTTCGTGAAGGGTTCAGGAATACGTTTCCTGCGTATTCCTGATCGAGAACCGAAAAAATCTACTTGGATTGATGCAATTCGATCCGGAAGCCTACACAGACCTTCGTTGTACTTAAGCTAAAAGAAATGGCTTGCCATCGCGGTACTGTCAAGGTTTTGTACATTTTCAGAGACCGCCGAATCGGTTCCACAACTGCAGGATGCCATACTTCCCCTGTTTTATTGTATTGATTTACACTTGTTCTTGCCAACCACGCTAATGTATGGCTGAATATGACGTCAATGTTTGTAAACAAGAAGTATCGCACGCCGAAGGAGTCAGGAGGATCTAATTAATGAACAATTAACGCTGTATTCTTACGCATCCGTGAGGTCACAAAAAATATTTCAGTGGCTAAAAGTTTCATTCCGTTTCTCCTGTAAAGTTAATTTGGGTAAAAGCATCGTGCTGTATTACCGGTTAATCTATTTCACCATCTCAGCAGTGCCGTGTAATTTTTTCCCCCAAATAAATTTTGTAAGAAACACAAAACACTGGCAGCGACGGCAAAAATACAAAAATCACAGCACAGAGCCCTATAAATAGCTTACCGTTTCATGATCATTTAATTGCCTTTTTCACCCACTCAGAGAGTCCGTCTTTGGCCCAGGACTCAATCCCAGCAATACAGATTTTCCTCCTTCAACCATGGGTATCGCGCGTAATTGCTGGTGTTGAAATGCCTCACAAAAGCCTTGGTTTTTTGCATCAAATTAAGGTCTGGTGTAGGTTTTCCCATGCTGATCAACTCAAACTTCTCATTGAATATTAGTCTAGAAAACGTTCTTCATAAACTCGAAACGATATTCTCAGCTATCACGAACCAACAACTCAGGTTAACTCGCTAGGTTGTTTACCGCCGATTTTTTTTTTTTTTTTTAATTGTACTAGCTTGTGATTCGCCTGGGGGATAGCGGACGGAACCTGTCATAATATTAGCGATAAGAAAGCCCTCCCATTCATAAGGGAAATATGATTGGACAATTTTACTGTCATTTCCCAGACAGCACACAAACGTCGCACCGATGTCGGCCTTAGAAAGGCACGTCGGTCGGCAGTTTCTCACGTCTGACAAGCATCGGCCGAAAAGGCTGTATTTTACAAGCTCATTAAACGTCTCAGCAAGGTCGGTTTTGCTTCGGCTGGCCGACCCCGCCCTGCTGTTGTGTGGGCGTTAACTCGGAACCGGTCTTCTTACAGCAACACAGCACCGGCACAGAGAGCCCACCACCAGCAACTTTCAGGTAAGTTGTCATTTGAATTAAATTGGCAGAAAATGACAATGTTGTCACAGCTAATGAAGTTGTGAGTTAGGAACAAACCGAGTGTGCCAGATAAGAGCCCATATCCCGGCTGCCAGCTTTAGACTCGTATTAAAGGTAACTCGACCAGCCATAGTTAACGGCGGTGATTTTCACGGACTACTTCAGAATATAAATCGGTGTGTATCTGATTTACCAGCCAGCACTGTTTTGTGATAATTGATGAATTATAGAAGTGGTTCGCCTTTCATTTCCACAGTTTTCTCCAACAAAACTTGTGCAGATAATAGAAGGTCGGCTATTGCTTCGTTACAGTACGCTTCTGTTTATCAAGGCATCCTTGATCATAGTTCATCACAAAACTATTGCGTTCTCTCGCCAAACTTTTGCATTATCTCGCAAAGTTATTGCGTTATGTCGCAAAAGTATTGCGAGATCTCGCATTGGGGTTGTATATAAAAATATCAAATCAATATATTTTTTTTAATGATCCCAACCCGCGGGCCATGAGTTTGACACATTTGGTGATGAAACGCATTGCGATGACGTGAGATATATCAAAATGATCGCTCATAGTCTTTTTTTCCCCCTCTGCAGGCTGTCAGGAGGAATCGGGTGCTGGTTTTGCTGCTGTTTATTATTTATTGATTTGTATTTATTGTTGTTCATCGTATTTTTCTGTTGTCCTTGCTGAAGATCTGTTGGCTAAATAAAGTTTCTTAACCTGAATTCTGGGTCTTCATTACAAACACACACGAAATTGGGTTTTTTTTTTAAAGTCAGTATTGTTTTTTCACTTGGATAGTAAAATGTACTGAAGCGACCTGTGTTGATGTGTTCGTGCTGTTCTGTGGGGTGATGTTTAATAGGATTTCCGACGCAGCTGGGGCAAGTCTGCAGCACTGAGCCGAGTAACCTGGGAGTGAAGGAAGCAGAACAAGAGGTTGAGAGACGTGCGTGTGTTGCCGCTGCTGGTGTTCCGGCCACAGTCCTGTTGTGCATTGTGCTATGCCAAAGTTGTGGACAGTGAAGCCATCCTATAAGAAGCTAAACGGTCCGGTGAATTAGTCAAACAGCAGACGTTACAGTACAATCGAAAAGGTCCGACATAAATAAATAAAGGTCACATAATGAAGAGGCTAGCTACCCTGGCGCTCCAGCTTTAATCGTTCAGAAGTCGCGTGGCGGTAATTTTAGATTAAATGCCGACGTCTCGGCGACATATTGGCAATTAGCAAACGTTCTCCCTGCAACATCGTGGCGATGGAACTTTATATGTCGGGCCGACATCGGTGCGACGTTTGTGTGCTGTCTGGGTTGAAATTACTATTGCTCGGAGCCGAGCCCTCGGTAAATGCACAGTGGACCTGCAGCATTTCCTTCCCAGCAGCTGCAGAGGGAGAACATTCAAAGTATTTAGGCGTAAGAGACACGACTTACTTCGACCATGCATTCAGACGAGCAAAAACTACCCAGACAGCACCCTCCGTCGCAGCGACGTCGGCGTTACAGAGGAAGGTCGCCACTACATCGCGTTCCATTTCTGTATGTAGCGTAGAGGTCGGCTGGGGATCGGCAGCGCGATGCAAACAGCCGCAGATTCGAAACGTCGGTAATGCGTCGACATCAGGTAGCATCCAAGGAGGGTGATTGCTGCACTATTCCCACGTTCTGAAGGCTAATAATAAATACTACAAACCATTATTTTGTTTATTTATTGCACAGTAAAATGCTCCAGTGGCTGAATATGTCATTTATATAAGCTTCACGTACTAACAATAAATTAACTTTTTTTTTTTTTTTTTAACTTATAGTATGCTATTAGGCTACTTTTTTCCTCAGTCCCTCCCTAGGTAATAATATGACCTTCACTTTTAACACCGGTTTTGTATGCCTTTTCATTTCTTCATTATGTGCGCTCTGATAGCTTTTGGAAAACAAATACAACTTGGAAAACTTTTTATTCCATCTTTCTCATGTCAATTAGCTATCACAGAAATACCCGTTTAAGTAATCACACATGTAATGTGGAAAAAAAAAGCCACTAGATGGCAGTATTGACATTTTTTTTGTTAAGCCCAGTTTGGAGCTAGGTTTGGGGCATGTCCTGGGCATGCCTCAGAGGGGGCTGGAAAAGAGTATATAAGGAGAAAAATTGAGAGAGTGAAGGGTAGTAGGAGAAATTGCAAGGAGAAATTGTGGAAGGATACATTTGACCAGACCTGTCATTCTTTTTCAAGACCTGTGAAGCTTTTTGTGGATTTTTGCCTGTGTTGGAGCATTTTCCTGTCCCAGGACATCGCAACACAGCAGCCCATCTCAATTACCAGGGGACTGTAAATATCTCTTTTTTTTATTTCAATCTTGGCCAGTAGGGTAGATTGTAGATTAGTTCTAAGTGTTTGTTTAATGAAATCTGTTGAAGTTTAAGAATTTTGTCTGTCATCCCTTGCTGTCCGTGACGTCATAACAAATTGACGCCATAACAAATTGGGGCCATAACACACATCATAAAAATATTCAGTAATCTGAATGGAAAAAGTTTAAGGAAAAAAGTAGTTAAAATTATCCCTGTGAGCATATCTATATATAAATTAAGTCTCTCAGATATTGATATTCTCATATGACATGAAAGGCAATACACATTAGTAGCCCCTGATACCAAACACCTGTATACCTTGTGTATGGTTTACAGTATAATCTAATACATCATACACTGCACTAAGCCAACACACTAGCCTAAAGTAATTTGATCTTTATTTAAGCTGACCAAATGCAAACACAAGCTGCTGAAATTACAACAGAACTGTCTTGCTATTAAGCAAAAGATCCACCTTGACAATCTCAGAGGGAGACAGGGCTGGGATTAAGTGGCAGTGTTCCAGTGTACGTTACTACAGTGCCTGACAAAAGTCTTGTCACTTATCCAAGTTGTAAGAACAACAAATAATAACCAGACTTGTAGTTGATCAGTTGGAATCAAAAATGGCTTATATTAAAGGCAAAGCCTTCTAGATTATGCAAAATATACCAAAATAGAGTTTTGTGTCATTGATTGAGTTTTATAATTTAATTTGTACAGAAAGGTCAGATTTTGCTTGGACAAAAGTCTTGTCACATTGAAAAAAAATGTGGAAATTATACATACACTTTATTTTGAATACACAAATATGCCACTATAATATCAGAACATAAAGCCATGGTGCCTTGGAAAAAAAAAAATTAATATTGCATATGACTCCCATGAGCTTGGAGGACTGCATCCATACGTCTTGGCAATGACTGAGATAACTTGATGATGAAATCATCTGGAATGGCATAGAAAGCAGTTTTGCAGGACTCCCAGAGTTCATCAAGATTCTATGGTTTCATCTTCCAAGCCTCCTCCTTCATCTTACCCCTGAAATGCTCAATAATGTTCATGTCAGGTGACTGGGTTGGCAAATCCTGGAGTACCTTCACCTTCTTTGCTTTCAGGAACTGTGACATGGAGGCAGAAGAATGAGAAGGAGCAGCAGTATAAGTAGGGCAGCAAGAACTTCTTGATATTTCAGGCTGTTGATGTTGCCATCCGCTCTGCAGATCTTTCTCACACCCCCATGCTGGATGTAACAACAAACCATGATTTTTCCTCCACCAAACATGATTGTTTTCTGGGAGAATCTTGGGTCCATGAGGGTTCAACAGGTCTTGTCTGGCGACTGGCATGCAGTTCAATGGATGATTCACTAGAAAAATAAACTTTCAGCCACTTTTCCAGTATCAATCCTTTCTGCAAGCCTTGGCAAATGCAATGCAGGTTTTTTGTTTTCTGTTTAATGCAGACTTCTGTGTACTAATTTGGCTATGAAAACCACTTTGAGAGAGAATTTGACAAACTCTTCTTGTAGATACCGGGATTTTTGGTGACATTTCCTCATGTAGCTTCGCTGTAGTTGAAGAAGGGCTAGCCTTGTACAGTTGAAGCAACAAACGGTCCTTTCAAACAGTTGTCATACCGGGGTCTGTCTGACCTGCGCTTGCCATGAACGTCACCAGTTTCTTCAAATCTTTTTCTCATCCCCTCCACTTGACATTTGGATACATTAAAGATGTCTGCCACCTCAGCAGCAGACTCAGTCTTCAGGCTCTTGATGATCAGCACTTTGGTCCGTGGTTGAATCTTTGGTATGTTGTCAGAGGTCTAGTCGCACCTCATATTAAAGTCTGGTGTGCTGGGGTTATTTCTATATACATCTGGGAATGTGTTAATTACAGTATTTGTCATAGGTTAAACTCTAATCTGCGATTTGTTGCATCATCTGAAGAGACGACAAGACTTTTGTCCCAGCAAAAACAGATGTTATGGGCTTAGCCAAGCTGTGAACATCAGAACACTTTTTGACGGTTTCATTTTGCACCAAATTATTAATGTGAAAGCCCTTGACGTTAAAATGGACCATTTATTGTAACAATTGATTGGTTAGAAATAAAGTTATATGCTATTTTTAGTTACTATGTCCTTATGCGGCAAGACTTTTGTCAGGCACTGTACAGGGGTCCATTAACAGTGGCCAGGCATTATTATTATGATAATTTTTTTTTTTTTTTTTTTTTTTTTGAGCTGACAACACTGATACAGGCCATACGCTCCAAACACACTGAACCTACTAATGATGACAGGAAGCAGTTGAGTGAAAACCTAGTCTTTAAATGAATTGTGCATTGCAACAAGTTTGCAGTGGGCATTCCCAGCAGTCATGAGTGTGGTATTTCATGACAAAAACATTTTGTTCTACAAGAAGTTACTTTATTGTTAAATCATTAAGTCTGAAATTCCATTTGGGGATATTGAATTTTATTGCTGTCAACTAAGAATGTTCCCTCTTGCCATTTCTACTCTGAACCTTTAATGATTTGAGTTACACTGGGAAAAGAAAGCTTTGGGAATGCGGGTGGACCTACCTACAGATGTCCTGAGGTTATCCCTCACTTTTTTCCCCTTTACTAGATGTAAATTTTTTTCTGTTGTTGTTTTTTGAAAATACAAAAGCTTTTAGCCTTTTATATTTTATGCAGAAATTATGTCGGCAAAATTAATCAAAGTATTATAGGCCCTTTCTGAGCCTACATCACGATTAGGTCACGTGTTCAGCTGGAGGCAAAACAAACCGATTTTGGAGGCAACTACTAACATTAGTAGCTAGCTGGCGCCAGGACTTTGCCATCTCTGCTATCATGGTGTCATCTTGCTGTGTTGTCGGGTGCCAGAACCGAAAGAGTAATGGCTTAAATCTAAAATATTATCAGATACCAGCTGCCAGTCAAAAAAAACAAAGACAACTATGGCCAAATGGGGGTCATCCCTATGTTCCCCGGGTTCTATGTTCCCCGCTTACCCCAAAAACTACAGTTAAGGTTAGAGTTTAGGTTTGGGGTTGGGGTTATACAAGCAAAGGACTAGCAAGGTAGGTACGAGGAACATAGAACCCGGGGAACATACCTTTTTTGGGTAAGCGGGGAACACAGAACCCGGGGAACAAAGGTACGCTCCCGCTAAATGCGATCAGAAGAAAGGGCTAGACGGAGGCAATCATCAAAAATGCTCCTGTTTGCAGCGCACACTTCATATTAGGTAATTACTACTAATGTTACTAGCTAGGTAACTAGCTAAATAAATCATTTTCTGGTGTATCTTGCCATGCCTAACATTACCTTTTCAGAAATTAGTAACTAACTAACTTAGTAGCTAAAGTTAACCAGCCCAACCAACCAGTATTTAACGTTAGCTTAGGCTGCCTGACACTGATAAAGCTTCATCTTATTTTGTAGGCGAGGCTTCTACAGATGAAAACAGTCCGGACTTGTTTCCCTCTGTTTTTTTCCTATGGACGGCAGAGTTGCTGGCCTATGGAAAAGATTGCAAGGTTTGTCAAATTGAGGTTTATAAACTGTGTGGCTAACCCTACCTTCTTGTATGCAGGCTTTTAACTCCATCTAACTCTGTCTCACTCTCTAAGACTGGAAAGAAAAAGGGATACTCGGACAGATGAACAGGAGGAGGCTTCTTGCCAAGGTGAGAGCATAAATGTTATGATTCTGCTCTTTCTGTTCTGATTCTGCCATGTTTATTATGTTTCTGCCATTCCCTGTTATGTTTATGATTATGTCTGTTAGGTTTTGCCATGTTCGGTTTTAGTTTTTTTGTACTTTGCCATGTTTTCGTTTTTTGCCATTCCCAATCCACTATTCTGTTAGATTCCGGTCCATGTCTTTGTTCATGCCCTGCATTGCACTTTGTCTCCCCTGTCTGGTCTCTTGTTAAGTTACAGCTTCTCCCCAGTCCTGCGTGTCACATGCTTAGGTGATTTCATGGTTTCTGGGTTTCAAACATTCCTTCCAATCTCGTTTGCTTCCTTCGCCTCTCTTTTTCTATATTACCAACCAATACTAACAGTTTGTTGTTTTTTCGTTAAAGTTACTAACCCAAACTAACATTGTATATAATACTAACTTACTAACGAGCACTAGGGATTGTATAGCTGCACTTACTAATTGATTAACAAGCTCTCAGCACTCGCCCTGTTCTAGTCTCCGCCTCTTGCCTGCACTTAGTCTTTGCTGCAATTCAGCAGATCCTCTGCACCTGCTCCACTCTGTCCTACCTCTCATTATCTGTGCACATTAGAACTCCCTAACCGGAGCTGTATGTTTTGTCATAGGTTGTCTCGTGTTCCCTGTCCGCGTTTTGGCTTTTGCCAATTTCATGTGATTAGGTTCTCCCTCATGTTCCCTCCTTTGTAATTAGTCTGATCCTCATCACCTGATCCTAATCATAGCATGCGACTTCCCTTGAGTGTATTTAAGCTGTCTTCTCACTGCAGTTCCCTGTCAGAACGTTTCCTCTTGTTTACCTGTGCTGCTATCTTTCGCCTTGTACTCATAGTGTTAATCTTCTGACTGGACCGCCCGACTTACGATTTTTGGCTCTGCTCTTTTGTACTATTGTCTGCATCTGTTTTCAACCCTTTTTTGCCCGACTACGAGTTTTTGTGTTTGCTGCCCTGGTAACGGTTTGGATTTCGCCCTCTGGATTTTGGCTTTTGCTTCTCTGACAAACCTGTGCCTGTGTACCGAACCTATTTTTGCCTGACCACCAGTACTGTGTTTGCTGCCCTGGTTTTCGACTCTGTTTCTGCCCAACTGGATTGTGATTTTTGGATTGTGGACTTTGTACCTTTGCCTTCTGCCCTGCGGGGGTTTCCCCCCTCGCTAATAAACCCTCATCTACTGCATTGCTTGGTTCTCGCGTCTGGTTCCTGAGCGTATCCTCACAATAAATTCTGTTGTTTTATGTATTCTATGTCATACATAATTATTAGATTGCGCTGACACTGAAGACACTGTGCAAATGTCTTCCAGCCAATGATGTTCCAATGACAGCAGATGACCCAGAAGAGACTATGGTCCCACAAGAAGCCTTCAACAGTCTCAGTCAAAAGTATGACCAACTCAGTACTGAATATGGTAACCTGAGAAATGACTGTTACAGCCTCAGAGAGGAGAATGCGAGATTGAAAGAGGAGCTTCAGAAATCACACTTCTCGTTTTCCACGGTCAAAGACAACGCTAATTACTTGCTATTTCTCACTGGGTTAATGTCAGTCCTCCTCATTTGGTTACTGGGTAAAATAAATGTGGTGTGCAGAAGCTATATGCATCTCTCACACTAGAATATCATTTATTAATGGTTGTAATGAAATTGAGATTGGGACTCAGTAATAGAGATATAGCGTATAGGTCCAGAGTCTCTGAAAGCACAGTTTCAAACATTCTAAGATCCTGGCTACCTGTAATGGCAAAAATGTTGAAATCTAGTGGCCAACAAAGGGTGCTTTCCTAAAAAATATGCCAAAAAGCTTCAGGCGACGTTTCAAGAAATGCCGGTGTATAATTGACTGAACGGAAATTTTCATAGAGAGACCTACTAACTTGACTGCTAGAGCTCAGACCTGGTCCAACTACAAACATAATACAGCTAAGTACCTAGTGGGAATAACTCCGGCAGGGGCAGTTTCATTCCTGTCCAAAGGCTGGGGTGGGAGAGTGTCGAATAAACAAACAACACTGGAATCAGGATTTTTGGACCTATTAGAGCCAAGAGATGAAATCTTAGCAGACAGGGGATTCTTGATCAGGGATGAACTTGCTGGATATGGTGCCACCTCGCATGTACCAAGTTTCACTAAAGGAAGGAGTCAGTTACCTGCATGCGAAGTCGACTCATCAAGATGACTGACACGTGTGAGAATACATGTAGAGAGAGTTATAAGCAGATGGAAGAGTTTCAAAATTTTGCATTCTGTTATTCCAATTTCCCAAGGTAGCCTCTTGGATGACATGGTGATTTTGTGGTGCCCTGACGAATCTCAGCAAATCTGTAGTGCCCAAATAGAGTAATGTGTATGAAATGTATTGTGTCAGTAAAACCATGAACTCAGAACATAAATGCTTTTTTACTCGTTCACTTTTCTACACTGCTCATTTTGAGAAACCTTTCACACTATGAGCTTTTTTTCTAGATTGTGATAATTGTAATACTATATACATTGTTGTGATTGTTTGGGATTAGAACTTAAGACGGAAATAATCATCAAATAAAACTCAAATCGAATTACAGTGTCTTCATTTAATGTACAGAAAATAACCACCTCTTATGTTAAATGTCACTATTTCAACATCAGTTACTGTATTTCAGATAGGTAAATAATATCAAAGAAAAAGTATTGTCTTAATGCATTGTCTAGAAATAGAAACATATATACAAGTGCTAATTATATAAAGGTATAGTTATTTTGACTGGGACATGGAACAAATCAGGTATATTGGCTCACAAAGTTGCTCCGCTGTGTGCACTAGCCGAATGTGGGATCAATGCAGCAATCTAAACTTTATGCTGAACCCCCATTCTCTCACAATCCACTCCTCCTCTCTCCATCCACTCCTTTCTCCATCCACTCCTCTTCACCCCCCTTCCACTCTCTTCCCCTCTTCATCCCCTTCCCCCCTTCTCTCCATCCACTCTTCACCCCACTTCACTCCCCCTTTCTTTCTACCCCCCTCCCCTCCTCTTTCTTCCCCCTCCTCCCCCTCCCTCTAAACTGCCCTGTTTAGATGGATGCAGATGGGTCAGGTGTACAGTTCATCTACACAGACTGCAGTGCCAGTTCAGCCTCCCTTTAACTTGTACACAATCATAATGGAAGCTATGTTTGCACATCACAAACTTGATAATTTTTCCAAACTCTGGCTTTTTGCATGTGTTACAAGATACTGGTGGTTTATGGGCAGGATGTTGGCTGCAGGTTAGAAGTTCTGGCAGGATACAAGTGACATAACACTGTTTTGCTATAGGTAAAGCCTTCTGCAAGAGCTGTTCATCTCGTGGCATGTGATTCACAATCATATCTGGAGTTGTCCACACAACAAAATCACAATATTGTACATTGCAGACATACATATGCAGTTGAACCTGGTAGTAGTAGGGGTGTGTCTTCTTTAGTTCATAGTTTTGGTCAAGGCAGAAATCATCAGTGACAGTGACATCCGGTAGGCCTTCCCTGTACTTATATGGAGACTTGATTTCCACCACCCCCTCCCCACAGCAGTGACATACTACTTTAGCATCAGGAGATGCGCCAAGGTGGGGTTCATCAGGCCGTATCGCAAAACCACAGAGGCTAACCTTTGCATTCTTGTGAATTTTGTTGACCTTTTTGGCGTAGCACTCCCTAGCCATTTCCTCCTGCTCTCTTCCCCACACAAAAGCTGGAACCGGTATGTTGGTATCATCGTAGTGCATGATTTTCTTCAGGGTGGTTTCGGATAAACGGTCACCATTACCTGTGTATACACTATGAAATGTTGTGCTGGTAATCCTGCTTTCCCTGTGAGTGTGCCAGTCTTGGGACTTTGCCTGCTGTTTTGTTTTCACTTCTAGTCTCTAGCCTCTTCACATCTCTAGGCTATGCCAACTGGGTTCTGCTGTCCGAGTGTGGGGTCATACATGGCAGTGAGTGGCTCTGGCAACTCCTCCAGAAGATCCTCTACTCGCTCAGACTCTGATGCAGTGTCAGTATCACTGTCCCCCATGCTGGTGAGAATGGCAGCAACGGGGCAATCGAGCGGAGTTCTTGGATGTCTTCATCTGTGAGTTCTAAAGAGGAAGAGGAAGGGAAAAAACACATTATCTTGGATTATATTAATATAGCACCATGAACATGCCATCATTGATTGTATTTGGTGTAGACTAATGGATTTATATATGTGTTCAATACAGCTCTTTTGAATCTTTAAACCTGCTTCACACTAACACAGACCCTGCTACAGACTACTACACCGCAAACCTGCGTTGGACTACTTTTCTTTTTTGTCTTTTTTGCTGTATGTAAAGTTACAGGCTTCCGAGGGCCAAAAGTAACAAATATAAATTTTCTTTTATCCCTACTGCAATCAAAATGGTTAATCTGCACTAGGTTTTTAACTGGAGATAACAAAAAAAAATAAAAATAAAAAATCTGCCTGCACTCTCTGAAGCACTCCCCCTCTTTTTACTCATTTTATGAGTATTGATTGATATTGATGGTTACTATTGACGTGATTGAAATTGTTTTTAATTGTTTTTTATTTATATGACTGTTTACCAGTATGATTGCTGTTGCTGTTTTGATTGTTTGTTATTCACTGTCTGTCGACCTTTGCTGCAAGACGAATTTCCCTGTCGAGGGACAATAAAGTGACTCTGACTCTGTAATGTAACCCTAGCCAGCACCTCTCTCTGGGTGTGTGTTCCTCTTTACTCTTTTCTCATATGTCCATCTGGGTTAACAGAAGAGAGTCATAAAAGAGCATTAATACTGTAGTCAGCTCATTCTGAATGAGGCTCACATTTTGATCGGCATCTTGTTGGGTCGCAACAGAGAATTGGTAGCTTGTACACGAGATAAACAAGCCCCTTGGGACGATTAGAGTAGCTTGTACACGAGATAAACAAGCCCCTTGGGACGATTAGAATTTCTATTGTTACTTAGACAGGTGTGACTAACCATGTACGTTGGATAAACAGCAGCTGATCTGATCTCTCTTTATGAATTCGGGCCTAAATTTGTCCGCTCGATCATCACCTGTTTATACACTGTTTAGCCAAGTTAACCGTGATCAAGGGAAAAACACCCTTTATGAATTCAGGGGATTATGTCTCATTTATGAAGGCATTATACATGCTGTATAAAGCCTTTATGAGCAATACTTCATCTAAAGTGTGACCAGCGTTTGTAAACAGAAACTGTACAGTTTTAACTTAATACAACTGCTCTCCGAGGATAGTTAAAATGAGTGCAAGACTATTAAACATTAGTTTTGACTGAACACATCGCTGAAGTCGCTCTAGATGAGGACAATGTATTCATACTTCAATTCAACTCACACTCCTTTTGTGCAGCAACCAAAAATGTGGCTAGAGTCAGAGGATGGGGGGGCTACCCAGGCTGCAGGGGCTTGTGTTCGGGTTCAACCTCGGGCCCTTTGCTGCCTGTTGTCATCCCTCTCTCTTTCCTGTCTATGCTGCGGCTGTCAAGAGAAGCAGAAATGTCAATAAAAAGAATTTAAAAATCTTGAAACAGAAGCAGCAGCAGCAGCAACAACAGCAACAACAACAACAAAAACAACAACAACAAGGGGATGGAATGGGAGTCATTCTCCTGGAATTTAGACAGGAGTATTTTTGTGGGAGTGAGGCAGCTGCTTCACCATCTATTCTGAACAGGCACGTGTTTAAAACAGGCGTTGCACTAGTTATTATTAAATAATACATGAAAAATCAAAATTGCTGGTTCCACTGCACTTCATGTCTATATAAACAATCTCGACATTTCAACACCACACATTTTCCTAACAGTCAATGCTAGTTTGAAATAACCTCTGATGAAGCAAATGAAGGTGCAGTACTTGCTCCCTCCATTCTAAAGTCTTCATCATCTCAGCATCTACTTCATGTCTGGAGCCGTCAATGAAACAGCAGAAAATTAATCAACTTCAGTCTCATTTTCAAGGTAAGAATACCAACTCCTCATGTATATTACTAAGTCTATGACAAAGCATGATAATTTTAATAAAGAGCACATATTTCTAAAATTAGGATTAAAATATTCAGTCTGCATATATGCATAATCATCGCCATCAAATTATGTGCTGCGGGGAAGAGCTCCTAATCATACTAAAAAAAGGAAGAAGAAACAAAAAAAGAGGTTTATTAGGATACTTTTGTCAGTTTGTAGACCTAATGCCCAATCTGTCTGTTTTATCTGTAATGTGTGATCCCATTATTCTTAGGTTCAACAAGACTTGTACATGATCTTTCAGCATTTGGATGCCAATATTGATGCAACTGGACACACCTAAACTCCCCATATAGCTGAATTTAATTTGACTGAGTCAGCTATCATGTAGGAAACTCCCTGAGTATTGTCAAGCAGTTTTCTACATAACGGTTGGGTTGTGGCGGCAGGCACGAGCGATTTTTTACTACAGTTTCTGGAAACTGTTTGACTCGTGCCAAACTCCTCTACCCTCAGGTCTGCTTTACACGTCTGCTAGATAATTAGCGTTAATATCAATATTTGTAAATTTTTTTTGGAATTTCTGATCTGTAAATATATCATTATTAAGTGTAATCAGTTCGTTTTATTGTACCTTTGTATGCCAGTTTAGGCATCAGGTAAGTAAATTCGCTTTGACCCAAGTGTCAATAAGGTTAACGTTTCCTTGGATTAACGGCTGACGTTAAAAAAGTAACATGTTAAGCTCTGATAATGTTTTAGTTACAACATAATTATGTTTTACTCATCCAAAATGACACTAAAACAATTAAAAAGCAACTACGCTACCGTTAACGTTACCATCAGCAAACAAAGATTCCTGCCGGTAACGTTACTAGGAACAGCGCTAAAGGGCTAGTGTTAGCAACACGACCAAGCCATCGTAATCGAACGGTCAAGCCAACGTCAGCTAGTAGAGTTACCGTGAAAACGGCGTATCAAATGTTAGGTTACATGTGTCATAATAAGATTAAGTGAACGTTAAAGTTGCAGGTAGACTCATTTATGTTGACACAGCTAACGGTGGGGATATTTAAATTGACAAACTGACACCATCTGGCCAGATACACGTTTACGTTAATCACATTCGTTTAACTTGACTCAGTTGATCGCAGTAACGTTAACGTTACTCGTCTTGCCTCGAAAGCTTGCCAGTCCTAACCATAACCACCGCCCTACAGACGACAAAAAAACGCTTTCAGTCATACTAGTCCACAAAGCAACTAAATGCCATAGCCTGAAGCAGTTGGCTAAGTTACATAGCAAACTTTAGCCGAGTTAGCAGACCGCGCATTCCCAAATAGAAATCAATTAACGCTTGCGTGAGATTAACTATGTGAACATACACACGCACACACGAAAGCATGCTAAATAAATAATCTATGCATTATTTTGGGCAACTTGCCTGTAAGCGTGAATATGACAGCATCTGTCCTTCCGCCGAGCTATACTGTCACCGTTGACCGACTGCAGGCTTCCTTCTTCTTATCTTCGTTGAGGTTTTATGGCGGTTGGCATCCAATATGTTGCATTACTGCCACCCTCAAAACTTATTCGCCCTTATCATTCTCTCAAATCCGTCTTTCCAGTGCGGTCTTTCTGAAAAAACCCATTATCATTTCGGCTGCATTATTTCAATTGGCTAATATGGACACACACTTTGGATCTTAATTACCCAATGCATACCATTAACCTGTTTAAGGCAACATTTACCATTAGTCCATATGCAAAATAGATCACAAAATGATCAATTTACTCCCTTGGTCTCCTTAAAGTCTTGTAAGTGAGGCCCTTGACCCAGCCTTGCTTTTATGTGGGCCTACTATACACTGAGTTTTGCTGTCTGTTGCCCCCCATCAGTTCCAGTATGCTCATGATTTTTTTATTTCCCCTTTTACTTTCAGGAGTGTTCCAGTGTGTTGGCACTTTCCTTTAGAGGCCAGGCAAGTGCAAAATAATTTATATTATTATATTATTATTGATAAGAATCGCATTTACCTGTGTTAACGTGCCACTTGTCTAGGCACAGATGAGCAGGCAGGCCTCTGAATAATCTGAACTGTCATACCTCTTTGTTGCGCTGCTTGTGAGAGAGCATGGCCAACACTAGAAACATGCCATCATATTGGACTCTGCGGCGTAAAGCTAAGGAGAGAGTCGACAGAAATTTGGCGTTAGTCAGTTCAGATGACAGAACAAATTCTCCTTCATTGGCTGAGGCAGTCTCTTCTTCCAAGTATTGTTGACTACAGAGAGGACATATTTATGGAATGCCAAACACCTGAAGTTGAAGAGCAGTGGTGTGAAGACTTGGATCTAGAAAGTGATATCTTCTTTGATGCCTGTGAGTCATTTGTCTCAGATGACGATTTGGAAACCTCTGACGACGAAGACTGTGACCAGCTGCGAAGGAGTTTGGCACACTGGGCAGGAGAGCACAAAATTCCACATGCAGCTTTAAATGATCTGCTGAAATAGCTCACACCATATCATAGTTCTCTTCCGAGGGACTCCAGGACACTGCTCGGTACGGTGCGGTCAGTGGATGTCTCAGAAAAAGCTGGTGGACAGTACCATTACTTTGGGGTGCTTAATGCAATCAAAGGAATACTGAATGCCAACAAAGCCCAGCTTCAACAACATATGTGTGTAAATTTGCAAACCAATATTGATGGCCTACCACTTTTTAAGAGCTCGACAACACAACTATGGCCCATCCTTGGACACGTGCAAAATTTCGAGGGTGATCCCGTTGTTCTAGGGCTGTTCTGTGGCCCCACAAAACCTAACTCCATCCATGATTTCCTTGAGGACTTTGTCAACGAAATCATACAGTTAGAGGGTGGTTTTGATTTTGAGGGCCTGAGACTTACACTGAAGAT
The DNA here is from genome assembly GCA_029692085.1 of Gymnothorax javanicus. Taxonomy (NCBI): domain Eukaryota; kingdom Metazoa; phylum Chordata; class Actinopteri; order Anguilliformes; family Muraenidae; genus Gymnothorax; species Gymnothorax javanicus. Next base: position 128,754,498 of record CM056193.1, on the reverse strand, counting down.
CTCTTCCATGGTGTGCGATGCACCAGCTTGTGCATTTATTAAAAATATTAAAGGTCACACTGGTTACTTCGGCTATGGCAAATGTACACAAGAGGGGATGTACACTGACAACAGGGTATGTTATCCCGAGACCAATGCCCCTCTGAGGACTGATGAGGACTTTGATCGGATGGTTGATGAAGAACATCATCTTGGCCCATCTCCTCTACAACAAACATCCCTGGGAATGGTGTCAGGATTTCCTCTTGACTATATGCACCTGATCTGCCTAGGTGTAATGCGAAAACTCTTCATGTTGTGGCTTAAGGGTCCTCTCTCCTGCCGACTTTCCTCTCTAAACATAGCCAAACTTTCCCAAAGACTGACAGATGCTGGAAGCCACGTCCCTCTCGAGTTTTCTCGGAGACCCAGGGCACTGCGAGAACTGAATCGCTGGAAGGCAACTGAATTCAGACAGTTTCTCTTATACACAGGACCTGTTCTTTTGAAAGGCATTTTAAACAATGCTATTTATCACAACTTCTTGTTGCTTTTTGTGGGGATCTTCATTCTTACCAACTCGAGACTCACAGAAGAATGTACAGAGTATGCAAATGCACTTCTGATTTCATTTGTGCAGCACTTTGGAGAACTCTATGGCAAAAAGTACATTTCATACAATGTCCACAATGTGATACACCTGGTGGAGGATGTGAAAAGGCATGGCGTGTTGGACAACTTCAGTACTTTCCAATACGAAACCTTTCTGCACAGGCTCAAGAAGCTTGTAAGAAAACCACAATCACCACTCAGCCAAATTGTCAGGCGACTGTCAGAGACCCCTCTGAGGCAAACCTGTAACAAAAACAGAGCATTTGAACTGAATTAACAACACTTTTCTGGTCCCAAACCTGAATCGTTGAGAGGTTTAGAGGTAGCCCAGTTCAGTGAGGTTAGAACCAACCGCTTCACAATAAAGCTGGACCAGGCAAATAGATTTGTGTCCAGTGGGGTTCTGTAGTGAGGGTTGACAACATCATCTCCTATAGAGGTGAAACGTTCATTGTCTTTAGCAAACTGGCCGATCAAGGGTCATTTTTTGACTATCCACTACCATCAACAACATTTGGCATTACAGTTGTAGACTTAGTCTGTGAGTCCACCGACATGTGCAAAATCGAATGCATAGATGAGAAAGTGTTCCTGGTGCCCTTTGAGGGGAAATTTGTTTCCATTCCCCTCTTACATTGAACCCCTCTTCGGTTTTTATTTTTATTTCTTTATTTTTTGTTTGTGTTTTTTCTTTTTGAATGGATTGTGGCATTTAAACCTGGTGTCTGTCAGGTCAGCAATGTACTCCCTGGTTGAGTTTTTAAGAGAGAAATCTACTGGTCCGGTGGCCAAGGAGTGGCTAGATGGTTGCTTTGCATGGTGGCCACCGTACAACAACAAAGCTGCGCTTCTCAGGAGCATAAAGGCCAGGGAGGCCTCACAGCCAGAGAAAGGATAGACACGGCATGAAATTTGAGTCTTATATGAATCAGGTAATCAAACTGGCTAAAAATGCCCATTTAGCCCCTTTCTATCTTTGTTAGAGTGATGTCTATACAACTCAACAACAGGGATTCATTTTAAGAATGCAATAATCATTTTTTTGTGAATTATATGATTTCTCCTCTGGAAAATGTCCTTCCCAGATGACGGTAATGGATTTGAATATTAATTAGTATGTCTATCATTGTTGGGATTTGAAAGTCAATAGATAACTATAGTTGGAGCTCAACAAACAATTGCCACTCAGAAAATAACATTTTCACCACATGTAATTTATTTGGACATTTATACTGAAAGGGCTTCATTATCTCTTGTTCATCACACGTCATTCAATGCTAAAAAGAGAAAAAAGGGGGAAAATGTCTTAAAACATTTTACAGTAAAAGGTAAAAGGGTTGTTATTGAATCCTCAACTCAAAAAACAGGATTGAGTAATATAACATTAAAATTGGGAATAAATTAGTTGACTGTTTCATTGTTACCCGGAATGACATGCTGTTAGCCAGGAATGACCACTGCAAGATTTAAGAATCAAATATAACATATCTAAGCCTTTTGCATTTCATATGAAATAGGTCATTTTTAAATATATTTTATATATCTTTATATATTTTTAACATTATAATTATGCTTTGGACAACAAAAATGACATGCCATGTCTTTGACCCATAAGCATAATTTATTAACATTACAGATACACTTCATCAAAAAACAACGCTTATTTATTTTGCACACTATACAACAAGCAGTTCCAACCAAGCTTTCTGATTGGTCAACTAGACATTTAGAACGTTCTCAAATCTCTCAATCAAAAAAACTGACTGGGTTGTCTTATCTCACAGTCTGTGGGTTAGTAGGCAGTCCAAATACCAAACACTGGAAATATGAGTTTTTCATAGTATGTCCCCTCTAATATCCCCCACAGACAAACTGGACAAGGTTGTACAAAAATGGACAACTTCATGCGAGATGTCTGATTTAAATTCAGATGTGGAGGGAGAGAAAAGGAGTAGGTAGGTTGTCAATCTTACTTAGAGTGAGAAGTACGTACCAGGGAAGCTTGCAGTCCCCAACAGGATAGCTCTGTTTGACATTAATAGCCCTCCAAGCTATGCGACTTTGTTCTCAGTACCACCAATTGCCATAGTCATAGGCCACACATTCAAACACAAATACAGGGATGTTTAAATCACTCCTTTAAGTAGTAAGTAGTCATTAGACATTAATCTGTAAAACAGTTACGTAGTGGTTTTATTTCGGATTTATCTACTTAGCAAAATGAATATTGTACACGTACTAGAAATGTGCTGCCACTGAATTATAACATGTATTTTCATATAATACCATGTAACAGTACTGTAAATCAGGGTATTTGCCATACAATTGAAATGCTTTTCATATTGTCTGCTCAGTCCTCCTATTGTTAATACATTTGTAGAAAAAGGACAAGGCTGCATTGGTGGAAAGATGAGGATGAGGATAAGGCTGACAATTTGTCCATTAAGAAAAAGGCTTTGACTCACTTGCCATCACCTCCACCCCCAACCCCTCCAAAACTGAATGCCATGTCCAAAAATAACAGTAAGTGGTATCAACTGCAATAGTTCCTAGCTCCTAGCGTGTATATATCCAGGATATATGAGTAGGATGGGTTAAATGCAGAGAACGAATTTCCCTAAGGGGATTAATAAAGTACCACCTTAACCTTTACCTTCAGTTAACCTCAAGCAATTGCACAAATACGGTTGAAGATGGACTACACAGCACGTTCTTTTAAATGTGTAATGAGGTTATTTTATATCTATAAGAAATGTGGGATCTGGAAGTACATTTTCTAGTGGACAATTTAGTGTTGTTGACAAAAGCTCCTATCAGTGATATCAGTGCATGGTTTCTTCTGGTTCAACAGAATGCTCATTTTAAGACTGCTCTGCTTCACAATTGTTTTATGAAGGGTTCTATTTTCATACCTTGCCAAGACATCTGTTGCATCAAAATGGGTGAGGAGCACAGCAGGGGTAGTGACAATGTTGCTCTGATGGCAAAGTGAAAATTTTTTAAAAATGTAGCTCGCGCCTTTTCATAATACATTTTGGTGGAAACACAGGTGTTCTGAGCTATTTCAAAGGCCTTTGCAAGTGAAGGTGCACTGGCACAGACCTTTCCATGCACTGATATCACATGATATCACAACCAACGACCAAGCCTTTTGTAAAGTGATTTATGATTTATTATTTGTTCCTCACCTGTGATTAGTTCAAACATTAGTTTCAAAGCCACAGCTGACCAAGAAGGGAAGACCTGCAGGAATGCAAAGCTCCAGTAAGTTTAAGTACACTCAAATCATCATACATTTTGAATTTTAAATTTTAAATACTCATAACATGGCATTTAATCATGTCACAGAAACAGCTGAAACTTCATAGTGGCTCTTGAGCCAGAAAGTAAAACATTAAGAGCAACTCTTCTATGTCTATTAGCAGGTTCAACCATACCCAGAAAGAGGCAGGCCGTTTTCATGACAACCCACAAAAGTAAGACACTTTCTGATTTTCGTGGTGTGGATTCCCATTTTAAGTGATCTGGCCCTCAGAACCTTTTAAAAGATGTTGCTTTACGCCAATTACTAAATTGAATCTGTTATACTTGAAAATAACAGATTCAGTAACAATAATAGAAAATGTTAAGATTAAAACGAATAATAATTGTTATAAAATGGAGCATGGCATTAGTTACTGAGCGGGATGCTAATCAGGCCTCTGCGGATACGGCACGATTGTAACGTTAACCCATTTAATCCCAAATTTTTCCCAGACATGAAAATATCCAAATCATGTCATTAGTAACCCTTTGAAATAATCAATAATTATTTTTTTTCATTTTCATGGAAAAGTGGGTGAAAAAGTGTGTTTTATGGTCGGTCACAATTGTGACCGTTGGGATAATGTGTTGTATAGTGAATTAACATATTTCTCCCATGTAGTTATCAAAATTCTTTTATACTCCATATATATAATATAGATTTTATATTGTAATCACATTTGTAAGTGAATGTTGCACATTACAATGACAATATTACAACGAATATTGCAAAAAAAAAAAAAAAAATGCAAGTTCAAATGGTACAACAAAAACAATATTGAAGTTTCAATGTATGTTGCACTAAAGAAACAATGTAACAATGTATGTTACAATAAAGTTGAAATATGGTGATTATTTTTTCTTTCCTCTCAGAATAAGGGATTTTGATATGTAAAACAGTCACACAAGAATGCAGCAGAGCATTCAAGTGGAAATGCTGGGAACTGCCAGTGATGGTGTTTTGAATGTGTTACATAAGTGTTAATAACTCTGCTAGAAAATAAAAGAATTTTGATGTCTACATGGGAGACAGAGCCGGCCCGAGCCAGTTTGGTGCCCTAGGCAAGATTTTAGCTGGCGCCCCTTAGAATTATTATTGCCAATTTCCCCACCCATATTTGTACTTGTAGCAGGCAAGTTGCACATAAAATTCATTATGCACATAGTCTGTGATGATCCCTCTCTGCCTGCCAAAGATCTACTCATGTCTCTAACTATTCTTTAATGATGATGAGGGGAAATATGGAGCCTTTTAAAAAAAAAAAAAAACCGATTTATGTTTGTATAATTATGATTGAGTAAATTATTTTAATTTAATTGCAATTAATCATTCATTGTACATTACGTTGTTGACCTAATATTTACATTCCGGCAAGATGAATGTAGGTCTGATTGTGTTACTACAATTGCTTCTTTATGCTGCTACAATCACCTCTGCATGTGGAGGCGGCTGCAACATCTGATTTATAGTAATTTATATTATTGTTGTGACATTTGATGTTCTGACATCAAAACAAAAACTGTTGTGACTGCCACAGTTAAGTCTTTGCCTATCATTCATGTACACAGCAGGACTAGGATTAGGGTTTATTGACAATCAGGGATGACCATGTCCAGCTAAATGTCGATAAAAATAAATAGTGTACAGTAGCGGAGCTACGGGGTGGGGGGCGCAAAGACATGTCCCTTTTAGTCCTGGCTAGATCTCAATCATTTTCCTTTATTGACGTCTTTTCCAATTATCGTAATTGGCAACTGAAGACACGGTTTCTCACCGTATGCGATCTAACAGCGATGAAATCATGGGCTAAATTCAGTGCGGAAAAATAATTTACTTATTAATTGGCCAATGCTTCGCGTGATTGAACTGGTCCGTGTTCCAATGAAACGCGGACTTTCACTCTCGGTCTTTCGAGGGTTGATTAAAAAAAAAAAAAAAAAAGTGGCACTCGGCAGTTAAAGAGCCAAGGTTATAAAAAGCGTGCAGCTCAAGCCATTTGCGTGAGAGTCGACAGGTAGGCTATGCAATTTTGAATAACGTAGATTTAAATACAGCAAATATGCGTCCAGATGAATGATTGTCGTCTTACCTAATCGGGGAGAACAAGCAACACCTGTTAAGTGTGCAGTGCTCTCGGAGTGAACCTTTTGTTAATCATGAAGATGACTGAGAACAGGTCAGGATTTATAATTGTTTTCAACGGCTGTTTTGTGCAACCCAATTCTCTGTTCCGCCACTGTACTGAATTTAACCCGCGATTTAATCGCTGTTAGATCGCATGTGGAGAGAAACCGTGTCTTCAGTTGCCAATTACGATAATTGGAAAAGACGTCAATAAAGGAAAATGATTGAGATCTAGCCAGGACTAAAAGGGACGTGTCTTTGCCCCTCAGGACGGTCAGCGCCCCTAGCATTTGCCTATACTGCCTATGCCACGACCGGCCCCGATGGGAGAAATATGTTAATTCACTATACAACACATTATCCCACTGGTCACTTTGTTGCTGTCAACATGTTTACTCATGCTATGACCACACTGAACAAAGTTGATTACTTGCAAATGTAAACAGCTCTGGTCATGTGACAATTTACACTAAACATGTGACACCGCACATATTTCATTCTGACCCTTCGTTAATTCAATATTTACTGGAAATGCACTGCTACATCAATGAATGACCTTTTTTGAGCCTTAGAATTGAAAAAAAAATAAAAAATTACGGTCACTATTATGACCAATGGGATTAAATGGGTTAAAACCAATTTTCTTGCCTCCCGCATTATTTGAATATTATAGCATATTAGCACTGACGTGCAACGGCCCATGTGCTTGCTAGCTTCACGCATGTGGTTTCACTGCATGTAAAAAACAAATTCACACAACTCTGCATGCATATTAATAAAGATGTTATAAGCATCAGGTTTGGGACAAATTGACACAATTTTCTAATAAATTTAAAAGAATTACCTGTCTCCAGCAACGCAAGCTAACCGTTAGAAAACAGTCTCCAGTCTCGACCAAGTACCACGTTAAATCAGCGGAAATCGCTTCTTCTGCCGTTTCTATAATTACAGCATAAAACGAGGTTTAAAATAGGCTACTAACATTTTGAAACTGTGCTTATCTGAGGGTTGCGGATGATTTACATTGCAATTAAAACTTACCTAAAAATCCTTACATTCCCAGCATCAGCACTGCGCAACGGGACCCATCGTTGCTCCGAGGCAGAGGTGGACAAAATCCTCCAGGAGTGGCTCCGCCTGGCAAATGACAGGCTGCACCCAAGGTGGCGTTAGTTTTGTTTTGTTTTTTTTTTTTGTTTTTAATGATGACAAATAAATCGATCCATCTATCTATGTGTATTTGTCAGTTCTTAGACTTTAAGCATATTAAGCATAATATAATAACATAATATAATAGGCTATAGGCTAATGTATCGGTCTATTATTAATATAGCCATATTGGCAAAGGTTATATAAGGGCTCTGTAAAGTACAAATTACGCAGGCAATGTGTAAGATAGACAGCGCTCCCCCGTAGAGTGAAGATCGCGCAGAGAGCGCTGGAACGTCGGCAAAACAGCGTTAAAGGGGACCTATTATGCTGATCCTTCTTTAAATACATATCGGTAATGTTATAATGTTGGTTGTCCATGCTCAACCTCTGAAAAGTTTCTAAACATAAGATACAGGGGTTTTGCCGTAATCCAAGAACGTGATTTCGTGAGCGTGATTTCCTCTCTGAACAGCTCCTCCCGAGATCTTCGCGAGATCTGGGCAAAACCTGACGTCAGGTTGTGCCGTCCAATTAATACAGACCTAGCCAGAGCCAACCATGGCGCAGGACCTGCCCACACCGGAAACTATTCTAGCAGGCACAAACAACGGCAGACCATACTATGCCTTAGTAGCGTCTACACTTTTGGAAATACAAAAGAAGAACCGCAGATCATTTGAGGTGCAATTTTGTCAGTATCTCTCCCAAAGCTGCTTGTCCGTTAACTTTTGGACGCGAAGAAAAACGACTATTTTTCTTCCAAAAGACGATGCCACCAGAAATCAGTGGGTAGCTTTTTTTTGTTTGCTGGCAGCAAACAACCACGGCCAAAGGGAACGTTAGCAGTTTGTGCTCAGCATTTCACCAAAGACAGCTTTGTCAATAAAGGATAATTCAACACAGGATTAGCGTTTCAGCTGCTTCTCAAACCTGAAGCAGTTGCATCGATCAAGCGCTCGGAGCCACACGCTGTAAGTAACGATATAACAGCAAATAATGTAAGTGAAGCTAATGTGTTACGGGTGGCTAGCAGGACCGCTAGCAGCAGTTAGCACTAGCAACTGGCCTCAAACGCAGGCTTAATAAAATATCTGAAGATAAAGCCTGTATCGGTCCGTGACTCACAGACACAGAAGCTGTAAGTTGCTTTTACTGCATTAGCCGACCTTACATGATAGCCAGTTGATTGTGGCTATAGCACAGCGGCTAACGTAGCCAAGTTACTGTTGCTAATATTTGTGTCCTAAATATGCAAGAGTGATATGGGGGAAATTCCACAGAAGGTTGTGAACATAAACCTCATTTGAAGCTAACTTTTTATACTTGTTTGTAATTTGGATGCTTGGTACAACTGTCCACGGTAACGGAACTTGCTGTCTGTAAAACCTGTATTGCAATGGTTTGTCTCTGTGGTTATGACCGCTCGGTTACCAGCTACTGCATGTTAGTTCGTGCGCCGTGCTAATTAAAAATGCTCTTGGTTAACTTATATGCAGCAATTCTGATCGGTATGCTTGTGTTACTTCGGTAAGCATCAATGTGGCAGTTTCATCATAACGTTGCCCGATTGTAGCCACTACAGTTAGTGATCGCTTCACTTATCCATGACCGAGATCAGCTGGATGCTTCACAAATGTCTGAGCAAGCTCTCTGGTGCTACCGAGACAGCAATGCGAAACGCAGAAGCTCTACCGGTTTACAAATGATTTCTCTGCACTACCTTGACATAATTTCATCCCCCTTAAGAAATTGTTGGGGCTAATAAAAAGGCGGAAATTAAATAGGTAATTCTTTCCTGTAGAAGTGATCGATTCTCTAGCTCCACATAAGCAACTTGTCTGCGCTAACGGAACTTACGGTCTGCAAAACCTGTATTATGTTCATAACATAACCGAGCTCTCTCTAGCTGTCGTGTACTATCCATAAAGCTGCTTTCACATCGGACACGAAAAGAATTTTTCGCGCGACATATTAGCTACATTCAAAGTCAATGCAAAGACGCAAATACAGGCATTATGCGGCGCTTTAAGCAGCTTTCACACCGGATGCGAAACGAATTTTTCGAGCGACAGATTACATTCAGTCATGACAGCTTATGAGCTCCTGCATGTTAGTTCGCGTGCTCTGCTAATTAAAAATGCTCCTGGGTAACTTATATGCAGCAATTATGATCGGTATGCTTGTGTTACTTCGGTAAGCATCAATGCGACAGTTTCATCATAACGTTGCCTGATTGTAGCCACTGCAGTTGAAGCCTACCGGAGAGGTGCTGTATGTGTCTGCAGAGTTGGGCTGCAGTTAGACCAGCCGTCGGTTTTGCAGAGTTTGGCGTGCGTTTTTGGGTGCTTGTGAAACGATCGCTTTCCTTATGCATGACCGGGGTCAGCATGATGCATCTCCAATGTCTGGGCTAGCTCTCTGATGCCACTAGTGAAAGCAATAGGGAAGCACACAGGCTATAACGTGTCCGGGTACAACAAATGATTTCTCTGCATCGCTGTCCATTGAATATTAAATCGGCGACTGAATATTACATTCTTTCCTGTAAAAGTGATCGATTCGCAAGCTCCACGTAAGCAACGGTTCACGCAAATGGAACTTACGGTCTGTAAAACCTGTATTATGTTCATGACATAACCGGAGCTCCAGCTAGCTCTCGCGCACAATCCATAAAGCGCCCATTCTCCGCGAGGAAACGCTTGTCATTCCGACGCTATTAGTAAACCATTACCACGGGCAATTTCCGACAAGGCTGTTTAGCCTGGAGCTTTCGCCCCTCCGTCATATAGCAGCGCGGAAGCTGTTCGTTTCTCCACGCTAAGGACACACCACAGTTATGCACACGGACCAGCAGGTCCTTATGATACACACCGAAGCAGTCCATAAGCTGTTGGTCCACTTTTAGCTGCTCCTCACTGTCCATGTTTCCCTCTAAACTCAGACCCACCGGATTTCTACGGTCTCCGGTCTACACTTGGGCATGTCGACCCGTTCTATAAATGTGTCTATATGGGGTGGACTCTAGCTTTCCTGGCTAAAGAGTAGAAGAACCGCTGTAGCTCACCACTCTCGCCGTAGCAAACTGTAGCCGATAGCAAATTTGACCTTGAGCTGACAGATATTCGCGCTGCGTTTTCCACTTTCGCCGCGTGTTTGTTAGAACAAGTTCATGTAATTAGATCTATATTCAAGTATAACGTTAGATTGCGGAATTTGCCCGCCGCTTCCTTATCAGATTGCAGAGGTGTCTCAGGTTTCACTCTGGGGAGCCAGACCCGGAAACTGCGTTCTGCAGCCTCGTCCCGCCCTACTCCGCCCTCCACAGAGCTGGCCAGTCAGAAGAAAGTGGGCACGCGGGGAGTGGGGGCTATAGCGGAAGAGCCGCCCGAGTGAGGCGTTTCAGGCAGAGACCACAATGTACTACAAATGCAGTTTTTTGAGGATGGCAGTATGAGCGAAACAAATACCCCTTTTTTACTTTGCGCGATCAGGAGTACTCTTGGGGAGTCAAAGACCAAAATATAAACTTGGAAAAATAGCATAATAGGTCCCCTTTAAGCGATGTCGCCGCGACGTCGTGCCAATGGGCAAACTATCTCTAGCCCTTTTTCCATCAAAAAGATAATTCGCTTTAAAATGATGCGCATCAAAAAGTTAGTGCGACATTTGTGATGGAAAAAGAGTTACATCGCTCTAACGCAGATTTTGTCGCGCTAAGTTAATTCGCTCGGCAGAGGTGGTTTTGGGAAAGTTTTATCGACATAAAAGTGATGGAAAAGGGTTGAAGCGATATAGAATGTCGCGCATGCGCATTGGTAACGAGAATTCGAATGTTGTTGTGCCGCCTCTGCAGTCTTCTGTCTCGCGCAGTTTAGTTCAGTTCACCTCAGAAATGATCCTATCGCCCGACTTCAGAAGAATGATGACTAAATAAAAAAGACATCAGCCGTTGTCTTTATTTTAGAAAAGCTTGCTAGATGTGACATGCAATCCTGTAGAACGTTAAGTCCCAAAGAATGTCTTGTGTTTCGTTTACCATTTTTTTCAGTCCTAGCCATCATTGAATAGTAGTCAATAAGCCAGGGTGACAGTCGTAGGAAGCAAATGGGTTCGGTGAAGATAATGTTACATCAGCTAAGCTTTGGATAATAAAGTAGTCGTTCACATGAGAAGAGAGGTGAGCGGTAGCTAGCTGAAACTATTTGGTATGACTTACACTGGGTATACATTTCCAGTGGTAACCCTGCAAAATTAGATTCAAATCAGATTATTAGGCGATATGATGAGGTTAAACCGTTTGTGCTGGTTAAAATTAGCCTTGATGATTTAACCAGTGACTGCCTAACGTTAGCCTAGCATCCGGGCATCTGTCAGACTATGGACCGAGTGCGCTTTCTAAACATCAGCATATTCACGATCATACGCAAAACAGGCGAAGTATTGGTATTAACCCGTGGTTAGCTATGTTGAGAAATGCAATCCATGTATGGCGTCAGGTCGCTATTTTTTCAGCATGTTTTTTTTTTTCTCCCTTTAGCTTGAAAATAGTCAGGGACGTTCGGTGTTACACATATCCTCAGTACTAAGGTCAGTGAAAGTTTAGCTTTCCATAAAGGAAGAGGCTATTCGCCCCGGCGATTTATCTTGAAAAAGATCAGAGAGCTGGGCGGATTATAAAATGAAATCTCTTATTGGCACAACTGCGGGGCAAATAGCAGAAGTGCTTCTCTTATCCGTCCCACTGCAGTGCAAATAGAAAAACTGCTTCTCTTGTCGGCCCCGATGCGGGGCAGATAGCCAATCTCTTTCCCCCAATTCACACCACTGCGGGGCGAATAGCCACTTCCTTCCATAAATGAGCCAATAACCCCATCCACAGCCCAAATTTTGTTTTACTGCATTTTCATGTGTAAGACCAGTCTATTATAAAACAGCGTTGCGTATCAATGATGCTGGCTTTAAAAAAGCTATGGCGTGTGACATGGATCTCATTGATAACGTCAGATGCAGTCGTGAAATCTTGTGTATAAATTAGGCTAACGCAAAGGGTTACTAATTTGAAGTGGGCTATATTCTTGATACGACCGCCTTGGCTAGTTGATTATAGCTGCCGAAGGTGTCATGTGAAGGTAGATCGATAATAGCCATTTAACGTTCACTTATTATTCACAATATATCCATCGCAATGACAGCCAATGAATTTTCTTGCCAAATAACTTGATAAATGTTTGCTGCGCTGGAAAGATTAGCCTATTTTTTAATCTCAGAAGAGCCACATAAAGGCGGTTACAAGAAAAATTTTGGATATTTAACTTACAGTTACTTTTATTCTATGTTTATGCTCTCTTCAATTATACTGTTGTTTTTTTCTCTGTAAAGCACATTGAAATGTCTTGATGTAAGAAATACAAATAAAACGGCCTTGCCTTGCCTTTTACTCAACAGTTTTTTTTATACATTTTCTACTCAGATAGACCTACGTATTTGCCACGAAGCCTTGTCATTTTAATATAAGTAGTATTGACTGTTATTTTAGTCTTCTACTAGGCCTAGGCTTATCCTTTGATTGCAAGTTTATTATTTTATTTATTATTTTTTTGTCGTCCGAGAGCCACGGCAGAGCAACAAAAGATCCTGCGGCTGGCGAGCCTTAAGTTCCCGACCTCTGCGCTACACAAACTTTCTCAGAAGGTTCTAATTCGCTACATTGTTGATGGAAAATCATCTAGCGGGTCAGAAAAATGCGCTTCAACTCGGGGCATTGTGACATCATTTTAATTCGCTAGAAACGTTCTGTTTATGGAAAACCGTCTTGACGCTTCTTATGTCGCTAAAAAATAATTCGACATTAGAGTTAATTCGCTTGAAAATCTGATGGAAAAGGGGCTTCTGTGCTACATAGCATCTATGTTCCCCCATACGTCGCATTTACGGCGGCGCTACGTCGCTGTGCTAGTTGGGTATTAGCGAATGGTATACCTACATTCCAAGTTCGCTAGCTATGTCATGGCAAAGGCGCTAAACACACATTACAAAGGTCTGCACGCAGCAAGTTTAACTGGGAAATGTTAATTGATATTGGAAAGATACCCATGGCTAAAATGACGAGCTAGCAACAATATTATATTATTTTTTCATCTGTGTGCGACGTGTTTGTAGCTAGTCAATCTAAGTAAGGCAATTGGCATGAATTTACGATGTAGCCATTCACAATATGAATGTCAATTCCAGTAACCAATCTAACTTTATAGTCAATGACAATGCAGTATTTTATATCTGATAGAAAGTGTTGTGCAAAAACGTCTGATGCTTCTCATGAAGATGTCTTAGTCCAATTACTTATGGCTAATTTGACACCAGCGAAATGATCAATTCGCAATATCAGTATCTGCGAAGTATATAGCTACCTAGTTTCCGTGATTATTTTAAACTGTGCCAATTGCGCAGGTTAAACGGAAGAGACTGCAAAGTGGCAGAAAAGATCGGGATCCATCGGACAGTTAAATTGACATTTCCTAGAGCTAATTCTAATTCTAGCTGGCTGTATTCACTCGCTGAAGCAAGATCCGCTATCATTGATGGCTTTCGCTTGCTACTAGGCTCTACTCTGACGATTGGATCATCGTCTTCCGAACTTTCTGATGTCGAGACATTCGCAGCACTGGTTTCATTTTGGGAACTAGTCCCAGGAGGTGGACGAACCAGCCAAGGGTCCATGATCGGCTGTTCGCGCGCTAACTGGTACTGAGCTTAATATGCTGTGCCTTGACAGGTAGGCTACTTGCGACAGCGGCGGCTATACAGGCCTATCTTCAGATAATCGATAAAACTAGGTCGATCAGTACAGTCTGAAGCCATCCGGTGTTGTTGCCGATACCGGTACTGGTGACCTATCTGTAACGTACCGGCCGCAATTTTTTGCGTACCGGCGGATTTTTCCAGCGTACCGGCATGCAACTTTTGCGTTCGTCAGCGTACCGGCCCGGTACGCTAAAATGGCCTGGGTAGAACTATGTAATACATGATGCTAGATCAGCAGCATCTTATTTGTTGATGATGGAGAGAATAAGTATACAATCAGTTCTGTTCCACTGATTTGTTTACATTTTGTTTTTTATTTTAATGTCATCAACACTTGAACATTTGGATTTGATTACATATGATTGTAGTAGTTATTTTTGTAATTTGTTTATAGTGGCTATTTTAAATGCATAATGCACTTCTGTCTTATTCTTTTAAGGTTTACTTTAAAGTGCTCATGTGTACAGTTCTACATTTTAATTTTGATGATGAAGAAAACAAGTAATAATATGTGGTGTTTCTTAGATTTGTTTACGTATTGTTCTTTATGTCTTAGCTTGAATGTATGGATTTGTATAATTTAAACCTGCACTACTGGAAATGTTCCTGACAAATAAGCTGTTTACATGCTGAACCCTTGTTCCTTTGATGCTAAGAGTTGCACTTTTGATAAGGTTTTGCCTATATTTTTGAAATATAATAAACACCATTACATTTTTAAAAACTATTTCAGTTTGTGTAGGCCTATCAGTGCTTTCTGAACATATTGAACACATTTTTAAAAATACCGCGATAATACTGAAAACTAGGGATGCACGATATTTATCGGACCGATAAAATATCGGCCGATTTGGGGAGAAATGACGTCATTTTTTATCGATCCGATAGGTACATTTTATCCGATAAAAAGGTCCAATAAATTATTGAAATTGGGGAAATTGTTTGCAGGCCCAGTAGCCCCAAAACAGGCCATGACGCGCTGGTTACGTCATCTATTGCGCCTTACTAGCAGGACCCAGAGCAATAGATAACTCAGAGTGGCGCCACTCCTGACTTCGTTGCTTGAATGGTCACGTGGTTCGTGGGGAAGCGCTATCATTCCAAACAAACGCCACGCTGTCATGATCTCCTATGGGATAGACAGCAGCGATTGCGTTACTGAACGGTAGGCTAAATATTAAATTAAACCGCACACAATT
This sequence comes from Gymnothorax javanicus, assembly GCA_029692085.1. Taxonomy (NCBI): domain Eukaryota; kingdom Metazoa; phylum Chordata; class Actinopteri; order Anguilliformes; family Muraenidae; genus Gymnothorax; species Gymnothorax javanicus. The sequence continues at coordinate 128,739,327 of CM056193.1, read as the reverse complement.
GCCGCAAACGTATTTCTCTTAATGAGTTACATTTTTTACATACGTTTTATTGAGGTCATGCTTTTATAGTGACGTGGTGACAACTCAAATAAGTGTAACTACTCAGATGAATGCTTTGTGTATTACGAGCGGAACAACTTCATTCTGGAGTGTTCATAGCTACTTGTTGTCTTCATTTAATCCGTCTTTGCCCTGACACAATGTATAACAGGATAATAGGGTATTGCGTGCTGCCTCAAATGGGATCAATGTAGAAGTCTCAAAACTAAGATATGTAAAAGAAACTGCGCCAGTTTCAGTTTCCGCAAATACACTGTTAATAATAAACGAATGAACTGAAGCCTTTTTTGCCAGGTAATTTAACTGGCACCTTTTTGCCAGTTATTTTAACTGTAATTTTACAATAAGTTTACCACAGAGTTCAGTGCATGTTCAGAGTAAAACACGGTTAAATGCGCGCAGGACTCCTCTTACAGTTAAAATGACAAGGAGACTGCGTTAATTCGACGGTTAAATTCAGTCAGTTTATAACAGTGTAGGAAAACCGAACTTCATTTCGTTGCTCTGTTGCGACAGCGTATGTGCATGGTGCAAACCAGCATGCCTGGTATACACGAGTGCTTATGAATGGAAATGCATTGTGACGGGACTGGACATTTTGGCCGATGTAAGCGAAAATCCGTTATAATAAATCTGGTATATTCGATGTTTATTTCATGGAAAAACGTTACAGAAAAAAATCGGGACATCAGCTGTTGTCCGGTATGAGCGAGTTTCCGTTTTATACGAGGACGATTTAGGCGCGTTCTACTGTAGTATTTTCCTATGAACGTGCCCCCCCGCTGCAGGGTGAAGTTGCCTTCAGCCGTCGACTTCCAGGCTGCTCAGCCTGTCAGGCTGCATAAACGCCGCCCCCAAGTACAGCCAATCAGATTGCGAGCTAGAGTACAACCAATCCGCTCACGAGGCAGCCAATTCAATTCAAATTCCTCGCCTCAAAGCGGAACGGGCTTAAGAACACCAATATTGTTAAAAACGAATGCATTTAATCGTCTTTTCTCATTAAAGAAACTAATTCGGGAGGTAACGTTAGATATTTCAGCTATTTTGATTATGTTCACCAATGCAAACAAGTGCTTTTTTTTGTCTTACGGTTTTTATAGACCTAACCTTAGCTAAACAGGTCATACTTGTTAACCTAAACACTTCTACAATATAACTTCAAGTATAACTCTGTTTGAAACATAAAATTGGCCTACTTGTGTCATATTTTGTTCAATAAGCTGTTTAGTTGAGCTTCTTAAAAACTTCAACTGCAAGTTGCTGTAACCTTAGCTGCCTTCAAGGCTGATTGTAGAGACTAGTGCCTTACAGGCTGGTTAGAAGGCTAATGTTGATTTCATCTTGTATAATCTTTAATAGTATTCAGTCAGATGCCTTCAAGGCTGATTGTAGAGCACTAGTGCCTTCCAGGCTGACCAAAGAGACGAGTTCCTTGCAGGCTGGTTAGAAGACTAATGTTGATTTCATATTGTATGATCTTTCATAGTATTCAGTCAGATGCCTTCAAGGCTGATTGTACAGACTAGTGCCTTCCAGGCTGACTGTAGAGACTAGTGTCTTGCAGGCTGGTTAGAAGGCTAAAGTTGATTTCATATTGTATAATCTTTAACAGTATTCAGACAAATGCCTTCAAGGCTGATTGTAGGAACTAGTGCCTTCCAGGCTGACCGTAGAGACTAGTGCCTTGCAGGCTGGTTAGAAGACTAAAGTTGATTTCATATTGTATGATCTTTCATGGTATTCATTCAGATGCCTTCAAGGCTGATTTTACAGACTAGTGCCTTTCAGGCTGACTATAGAGACTAATGCCTTGCAGGCTGGTTAGAAGGCTAATGTTGATTTCATATTGTATAATCTTTCATAGTATTCAGTCAGATGCCTTCAAGGCATCAGGGCCCGGGGTGGGTGCTGGGGCGGGACCTGCTGCAGGAGCATCAGGGTCCGGGGTGGGTGCTGGGGCTGTTTTTTTTTTTTAAACTTTTTTAGCAGGGCGGGTAGATAGGGCTCCACGATGGCGCGGAGACATCGTTTTAACTCCTAAAAAAAGTGTAAAAAGTAAAGACAACATCAATATGCAACAACATCTCAGTTTTCTGAGGTAACATGGTTGGTTTTGAACTGTAATAAATCTATGGGCTGAAAAATAGAAGATTTTAAATTGCCTTGGAACGCTCCAACTCAGTAGAGACTCCCAGTAGAGACCCCCTCAGTAATGCTGAGGGAGTCTCTACTGTCAGCCTTGAAGGCATCAGAATTGTAAACACACACACACACACACACACATATATGAAATCATCAGCCTACCAACCAGCCCGCAAGGCACTTGTCTCTACTGTCAGGCAGGAAGGCACTAGTCTCTACAATCAGCCTTGAAGGCATCTGGCTGAATATTATCAAAGATTATACAATATGAAATCAACATTAGCCTTCTAACCAGCCTGCAAGGCACTAGTCTCTACAATCAGCCTTGAAGGCATCTGAGGCAATACTATTGAAGATAATACAATATCAAATCAACATTAGTCTTCTAACCAGCCTGCAAGGCACTAGTCTCTACAATCAGCCTTGAAGGCACTAGAGCTCTACAATCAGCCTTGAAGGCATCTGAGGCAATACTATTGAAGATTATACAATATAAAATCAACAAAAGCCTTCTAACCAGCCTGCAAGGCACTAGTCTCTACAATCAGCCTTGAAGGCAGTTAACGTTACAGCAACTTGCAGTTGAAGTTTTTAAAAAGCTCAACTAGACAGCTTATTGAACAATATCTCACAAGTAGGCCAATTTTATGTTTCGAACAGAGTTATACTTAAAGTTATATTGTAGAAGTGTTTAAGTTGACAAGTATGACCTGTTTAGTTAGGTCTACAAGTTCACTGTAAGACAAAAAAATAGCACTTGTTTGCATTGGTTAATATAATCAAAATAGCCGAAATATCTTACGTTACCTCCCGAATCAGTTTCTTTAATGAGAAAACTCACGATTAAATGCATTCGTTTTTAACAATATTAATGTTCTTAAGCCCACTTACCGAGTAAAGGCTTCCGAATTGAATTGGCTGCCTCGTGAGCGGATTGGTTGTACTCTTGCTCGCGATCTGATTGGTTTTACGTGGGGGCGGTGTTTACGCAGCCTGACAGGCTGAGCAGCCTAGAAGTCGACATCTGAAGGCAACTTCACCCTGCAGCGTCTGGCCCGACATGTATACACAAGATGGCGGCCGAGTGCTGCCACAGAAATGAAGGCTGTGTCCGAAATCACTCACTCATTCACTATTCCCTACTGACTAAATAGGGACTCACTATGTAGGTGACTGTATAGTGAGCTCATTGGCTGAGGAAAGAAACGCTTTCGGACACTACCTGGCTCGTTTTGTCGCAGCTGTTAATAGCATCATTGCTGTCGCAAAATTAAATCGTACCTATTCAACTTCAGTTGAAGGATTTGGGCTTTTTCTGTAATAACCGAACGTAGTATATTTCCCACTGTGTGTTTACCATTATCGTTTAAATAATAAAATTGGCCATACATTTTTAATATCGTCATCTATTTTTTGTCCTCCAACTCATAATTATTCGTTTTAATAGTACCTAAATGTCCGTTTATATCCTGTCTAAAAAAACGGGTCTCCTGCGCTGCTTGGTTTCCAAAAAAAAAAAAAAAAAAAAAAAAACATTTTCGCGCCTGAAGCTAATAAATGTCTCGTGCCTGTTTCAAACTCCATTGACTAAACGCAGCTTTTTCGGAGCTTTTCGGTTTGTGTGCAGTGCATGATGGTATATATAGCTGGGTTAGTGACCATCAGATGTTCACTACATTTCGCGGTGGATTGTGGGATGTAATGAGTTCACTATATAGGGGATAAAAATTCTTGCAAACAATTCGGACAGCCCTACAAAATGGCGAACCCACTATGTAGTGCACCATATAGTGAGTAGGGAGTGATTTCGGACACAGCCGAAGACTTTATCCACTCTAGTGTTTTTTATATCTCTGTGGTGGCAACTCTGAGAATATCTATGGCTTTGGCAGGACCCAAGCCTGGCCCCGTTGTTGCCAGAGTAATAATCAACATGGCTTCACCAGTGTGGTCGTTATTCATTTCATATGGTAAATGTTTGGCCGATGAGTGTCTTTCGCTGCTGTTATTGTTATTTACAGCAAATGACCACAAATATTTGTGATATGACATGAAAAAAATAAATGAACATTTGAAGAGCCAAAACTTCTGTTTGCTGTTATAGATAGGCCAGAGCTACTAAAATATCAGCCTTTCATCTCTGCATCCTAGATTTGTTTTTCTCCTGGATGCAAAAAACTGCAGATTATATGAAGATTATATTAAATATAAAAGTGTGAACTTATCGGTTATCAGTATCGGTATCGGCCACGAGAAGCAGGAAATTATTGGTTATCGGTATCGGTTGAAATTTTTCATATTGTGCATCACTACCGAAAACCATGATAATTTTGGTCACAATTACCGTGAGGTTAAATTTTCATACCGTTACATCCCTAGTACCTGCTCACTTATCCATGTTGAGAGATTAGGATCATGTGTGCTTGCCAGTTGTTTTGAGCAATGCGAATTCGTCGCAAGAACACTGTAGCCATTAGCTGACTTATGGCGTGGGACCCAACCATAGTGGTGTAAATGACATTATTTCACGTCCACAAAACTAACTGGCAAACAAATTCAACTTTGTTGGCTATATATAGCAAGTAATTATGAAATCGAAATCACAAGGAAACCAAATGATTATTGCAAGCAGTGAAATGAAAACCACACCTACACTTATCTCTGAGGGGCTTCTATAATGTAAGCCCCTCAGAGCTGACCAAGACTGTAAACGTCGTATGGCACTAACATTCCCCTTTGGCTCGATATTTGTTTGCGTAGAGTTTAACTTCTACTATAGGATCGAGCAAAGCCAGTCCCTTTTCAAAATGTGGATACATAAATCGGACACTGCAACAGTAACAGCTTGAAACAACTACAGATGAAATAATTCTTAGTCAATTAGTGGGCCAACTTAAATAATTTAATATCAACCAGAACCTTAACTATATTTCCCCGATCAGATTGCTCTTTCCTTTTAGCTTGTGTCGGTGTGAGATCCTTTCGTTTGTAGGGAAACAGACAGTGCGAAGTCCGGCCAGCCGCTGACAAAATGAGTAGGCTACTGTAGACTCTAGTGTGATCATTCGCGAGAAAGCTCTTCCGATTTATAGCTCGAATCCACGCCTGTCGTTGTCTCTTGGCATGCGAACACAAAAAAACCATATGCCCCAGTCTTTATGATACCAGTTTGTGCACCCCACCACGCAACAAGTGGCCACCATAGTTTCTTTTGCCCCACATCAGCTCTATTGCGCATGCACACGTGGACTTCCGGCCTTAAACCGAACTCGTCTATCAGAGCGGTAGATAACTCAGAGTGGCGCCACTCATTGTCTTCGTTGCTAAAGTGGTCACATGGTTTGTGGGGAAGCGCTATATTTCCAAACAAACGCCGCGCTGTCATGATCTCCTATGGGACAGACAGCAACAATTGCGTTACTGAACGGTAAATATCAAATTAAACCACACACAATTGCCTCATACATATTTCTCTTAATGAATTACATTATTTACATACATGTTTATAGAGGTCATACTTTTATAGTGACATGGTGACAACTTAAATAAGTATAACTACTAAGATCATGTCCTAGCTTTTGGAGGGAAAGATTCATGTTAGCATCAGTGAGCTAGTACTTATACGTACCGTTGATCCCCAATAATTTCGAAGTAAATTTAAACCCTGTATTTATACTGTCATGGGGATGGATAATTTAACATATTTTAGCTTTATTAAGTTACATTATTGGATTACCAGGGTCTGCCTTTATCTTCTGGATTTACCCACAACTCACCATGTTAAAGTTCTTCTGACCTGTTATATCATTCAATGTCACGCCAGTCCTTCCTTAAAGCAAAGGTGCACCACCATGCTCATTTCAGAGCCCTTGATATTCTCAATTCTAATGTTTAGATAAAATGAACGAAACACGTGTAACCTACAGCTGGTGAGACCAGGAGACTGAATGAGATTAAATACAATGACTGATGCAAGGAAAGGTTTTCAACAAAAAGATTTTTATTGAACAGTGGGCAACAGTGGACAACAGGATGGTGCAGAAATTGAAGTTGATAAACAAATTTAATAAGAAGGGGTGCAAGTGTGAGTGAGTGAACCATGAATGAACCTTGAACAACAAAGAACAAAAGAAATACATAGTAATGTGGCAGGGTGGTGGTGGGTTCTAATGTGGGAGATCAGTGTCAAATTAATAAACCTTCTCGATGTGTGGAACAACTAAGCGTGTGTGTGTGTGTGTGTGTGTGTGTGTGTGTGTGTGTGTGTGTGTTTTCAGAACAGGGTTGTGAATAGAACTATAACAACTAAATGGAATTAACGGGAATGAACTGAATAGAACAGACAAGTAAACTCTTGGAACAAGAACGATACTGTGAGGCATGAACATTTGTGGAATTACAAATAATTAAACGAGAAAATTCCGGTAGAAATTTTGAATGTGCCTGCTGCTCTACACGTATAGTGTTCGAGGTGCTTGCCAGGGATCTGGTACGCCGTTCATATGGTGTTCTGGGTGCTCTATAGGGCATTGCTGGGCGGTTGCTATGGAGTTCCAGGTGGTTGCTAGGGCATTGCTAGGCGGTTGCTATGGTGTTCTTTGTGGTTGCTAGGGCCTTGCTAGGCAGTTGCTATGGTGTTCTGGGTGGTTGCTAGAGCGTTGCTAGGCGGTTGCTATGGTGTTCTGGGTGGTTGCTAGGGTGTTGCTAGGCGGTTGCTATGGTGTTCTGGGTGGTTGCTAGGGTGTTGCTAGGCAGTTGCTATTGTGTTCTGGGTGGTTGCTAGGGCGTTGCTAGGCAGTTGCTATGGTGTTCTGGGTGGTTGCTAGGGCGTTGCTAGGCAGTTGCTATTGTGTTCTGGGTGGTTGCTAGGGCTTTGCTAGGTGGTTGCCATGGTGCTCTGGGTGGTTTCTAGGGCATTTCTAGGCGGTTGCTATGGTGTTCTAGGTGGTTGCTAGGGCGTACTGGGTGGTTGCTATGGTGTTCTGGGTGGTTGCTAGGTCGTTGCTTGGCGGTTGCTATGCGGTTCCTAATGGTTGCTTGGGTGTTGCTTGTCAATGTTTGGGAGTTGGAACAGAGTTTCTACGTGAATAGATGAGTTCATGGTGAGAGGGTGAAGATGAGTGAGTTTTCTCATTGACTTCCATTATAACAAGGTTTCAGAAGTCCATGTTTTTTGGGAATTGTGGGAAATCCGTCAGTCGGATCGCTTAGAAAAGTCATGGTGCACTCCTCACAAGGGAGCCGCACGTTTTCATGTGTAATGTGTGGGATTGGGTGAAACTGCGGGAGGTGTAGCCAATCGTGCGATTACGGAAGAATATGGAATAATAATAACGAGAAAATTCTGGTAGAAATTTTGAATGTGCCTGCTGCTCTACATGTACAGTGTTCGAGGTGCTTGCCAGGGATCTGGTAAGCCGTTGATATGGTGTTCTGGGTGCTCTATAGGGCATTGCTGGGCGGTTGCTATGGAGTTCCAGGTGGTTGCTAGGGCATTGCTAGGCGGTTGCTATGGTGTGCTGGGTGGTTGCTAGGTCATTGCTAGGCAGTTGTTATGGTGTTCTGGGTGGTTGCTAGGGCATTGCTAGGCTGTTGCTATGGTGTTCTGGGTGGTTGCTAGGGTGTTGCTAGGCGGTCGCTATGGTGTTCTGGGTGGTTGCTAGGTCGTTGCTAAGTGGTTGCTATGGTGTTCTGGGTGGTTGCTAAGGCGTTGCTAGGCGGTTGCTATGGTGTTCTGGGTGGTTGCTAAGGTGTTGCTAGGCTTTTGCTATGGTGTTTTGGGTGGTTGCTAAGGCGTTTCTAGGCGGTTGCTAGGGCGTTCTGGGTGGTTGCTAGGGCGTTCTGGGTGGTTGCTATGGTGTTCTGGGTGGTTGCTAGGTCGTTGCTAGGCGGTTGCTATGCTGTTCCTAATGGTTGCTTGGGCGATGCTTGTCAATGTTTGGGAGTTGGAACAGAGTTTCTACGTGAATATATGAGTTCACGGTGAGAGGGTGAAGATGAGTAGGTTTTCTCATTGACTTCCATTATAACGAGGTTTCAGAAGTCCATGTTTTTCAGGAATTGTGGGAAATCCGTAAGTCGGATCGCTTAGAAAAGTCATAGCACACTCCTCACTAGGGAGCCGCACGTTTTCACGTGTAATGTGTGGGGATCGGGTGAAAACTGTGGGAGGAGTAGCGAACCGTACGATTACGGAAGAATATGGAAGAATAATAATAATAACTAAAAAATTCCTGTAGAAATTTTGAATGTGCCTGCTGCTCTACACGTACAGTGTTCGAGGTGCTTGCCAGGGATCTGGTAAGCCATTGTTATGGTGTTCTGGGTGCTCTATAGGGCGTTGCTGGGCGGTTGCTATGGAGTTCCAGGTGGTTGCTAGGGCATTGCTAGACGGTTGCTATGGTGTGCTGGGTGGTTGCTAGGGCGTTGCTAGCGGTTGCCATGCTGTTCTGGGTGGTTGCTAGGGCATTGCTAGGCGGTTGCTATGGTGTTCTGGGTGGTTGCTAGGGCATTGCTAGGCGGTTGCTATGGTGTTCTGGGTGGTTGCTAGGGCTTTGCTAGGTGGTTGCTATGGTGTTCTGGGTGGTTGCTAGGACGTTGCCAGGTAGTTGCTATGGTGTTCTGGGTGGTTGCTAGGGTGTTGCTAGGCGGTTGCTATGGTGTTCTGGGTGGTTGCTAGGGCGTTGCTAGGCGGTTGCTATGGTGTTCTGGGTGGTTGCTAGGGCGTTGCTAGGCGGTTGCTATGGTGTTCTGGGTGGTTGCTAGGGGCGTTGCTAGGCGGTTGCTATGGTGTTCTGGGTGTTTGCTAGGGCGTTGCTAGGCGGTTGCTATGGTGTTCTGGGTGGTTGCTAGGGCATTGCTAGGCGGTTGCTATGGTGTTCTGGGTGGTTGCTTGGGCGTTGCTAGGCGGTTGCTATGGTATTCTGGGTGGTTGCTTGGGCTTTGCTAGGTGGTTGCCATGGTGTTCTGGGTGGTTGCTAGGGCGTTTCTAGGCGTTGCTATGGTGTTCTGGTGGTTGCTAAGACGTTCTGGGTGGTTTCTAGGTCGTTGCTAGGCGGTTGCTATGCTGTTCCTAATGGTTGCTTGTCAATGTTTGGGAGTTGGAACAGAGTTTCTACGTGAATATATGAGTTCACGGTGAGAGGGTGAAGATGAGTGAGTTTTCTCATTGACTTCCATTATAACGAGGTTTCAGAAGTCCATGTTTTTCAGGAATTGTGGGAAATCCGTAAGTCGGATCGCTTAGAAAAGTCATAGCACACTCCTCGCAAGGGAGCCGCACGTTTTCATGTGTAATGTGTGGGGATCGGGTGAAAACTGTGGGAGGAGTAGCGAACCGTGCGATTACGGAAGAATATGGAAGAATAATAATAATAACTAGAAAATTCTGGTAGAAAATTTGAATGTGCCTGCTGCTCTACACGTACAGTGTTCGAGGTGCTTGCTAGAGATCTGGTAAGCAGTTGATATGGTGTTCTGGGTGCTCTATAGGGCATTGCTGGGTGGTTGCTATGGAGTTCCAGGTGGTTGCTAGGGCGTTGCTAGGCGGTTGCTATGGTGTTCTGTGTGGTTGCTAGGGCATTGCTAGGCGGTTGCTATGGTGTTCTGTGTGGTTGCTAGGGCATTGCTAGGCGGTTGCTATGGTGTTCTGGGTGGTTGCTAGGGCATTGCTAGGCGGTTGCTATGGTGTTCTGGGTAGTTGCTAGGGCGTTGCTAGGCAGTTGCTATGGTGTTCTGGGTGGTTGCTAGGGCTTTGCTAGGTGGTTGCTATGGTGTTCTGGGTGGTTGCTAGGACATTGCTAGGCGGTTGCTATGGTGTTCTGGGTGGTTGCTAGGGCGTTGCTAGGCGGTTGCTATGGTGTTCTTGGTGGTTGCTAGGGCGTTCTGGGTGGTTGCTATGGTGTTCTGGGTGGTTGCTAGGGCGTTGCTAGGCGGTTGCTATGGTGTTCTGGGTGGTTGCTAGGGCATTGCTAGGTGGTTGCCATGGTGTTCTGGGTGGTTGCTAGGGTGTTGCTAGGCAGTTGCTATTGTGTTCTGGGTGGTTGCTAGGGCATTGCTAGGCGGTTGCTATGGTGTTCTGGGTGGTTGCTAGGGCGTTGCTAGGCGGTTGCTATGGTGTTCTGGGTGGTTGCTAGGGCATTGCTAGGCGGTTGCTATGGTGTTCTGGGTGGTTGCTAGGGTGTTGCTAGGCAGTTGCTATTGTGTTCTGGCTGGTTGCTAGGGCGTTGCTAGGCGGTTGCTATGGTGTTCTGGGTGGTTGCTAGGGCGTTGCTATGCGTTTGCTATGGTGTTTTGGGTGGTTGCTAGGGCGTTGCTAGGCAGTTGCTATGGTGTTCTGGGTGGTTGCTTGGGCTTTGCTAGGTGGTTGCCATGGTGTTCTGGGTGGTTGCTAGGGCGTTCTGGGTGGTTGCTATGGTGTTCTGGGTGGTTGCTAGGTCGTTGCTAGGCGGTTGCTATGCTGTTCCTAATGGTTGCTTGGGCGTTGCTTGTCAATGTTTGGGAGTTGGAACAGTTTCTACGTGAATATATGAGTTAACGGTGAGAGGGTGAAGATGAGTGAGTTTTCTCATTGACTTCCATTATAACGAGGTTTCAGAAGTCCATGTTTTTCGGGAATTGTGGGAAATCCGTAAGTCGGATCGCTTAGAAAAGTCATATCACACTCATCACAAGGGAGCTGCACGTTTTCATGTGTAATGTGTGGGGATCGGGTGAAAACTGTGGGAGGAGTAGCGAACCGTGCGATTACGGAAGAATATGGAAGAATAATAATAATAACTAGAGAATGTAATTCCAGGGAATTACGAGTGCATGAAAATGCAAACTGTAGTGCTAACCATGTTAATTAACTGAATAATGTTGTTAGCAGTTATGCTAACTGTGCTAACAATGCTAACCATGCTAAGTACGTTACTCAGCTAAATTAGCTAATGTTATTATCATGTATACCAACTATGCTAACAATGCTAACCATGCTAACTACGTTACTCAGCTAAATTAGCTAATGTTATAACCATGTATACTAACTTTGCCAACAATGCTAACCATGCTAAGTACGTTACTCAGCTAACTTAGCTAATGTTATTAGCAGGTATGCTCACAATTCTAACTATTCTAACAGTGCCAACCATGCTAACCACGTTACTCAGTTAACTTAGCTAATGTTATTAGCATGTATGCTAACTATGCTAACTATGCTAATAATGCTTACCATGCTAACCACGTTACTCAGCTAACTTAGCTAATGCTATTAGCATGTATGCTAACAATGCTAACTATGCTAACAATGCTTACCACGTTACTCAGCTAACTTAGCTAATGATATTAGCATGTATGCTATCTATGCTAACTATGCTAATAACGCTAACCACGTTACTCAGCTAAACTAGCTAATGTTATTGGCATATATGCTAACAATGCTAACAATGCTAACCACGTTGCTCAGCTAACTTAGCTATTGTTTTTAGCATGTATGCTAACTATGCTAACAATGCTAACCATGCTAACCACGTTACTCAGCTAACTTAGCTAATGTTATTAGCATGTATGCTAACAATGCTAACTATGCTAACCACGTTACTCAGCTAAATTAGCTAATGTTATTAGCATGTATGCTAACAATGCTAACTATGCTAACAGCGCTAACCATGCTAACCACGTTACTCAGCTAACTTAGCTAATATTATTAGCATGTGTGCTAACTATGCTAAAAGTGCTAACCATGCTAACCACATTATCCAGCTAACTTAGCTAATGTTGTTAGCACTTATGCTAACTATGCTAACAATGCTAACCATGCTTACCACGTTACTCAGCTAACTTAGCAAATGTTGGTAGCTAAGCTCAAAGTGTGCATAGCTCGCTATCAAGGAAAATGAAAGAGGGAAAGAATGGGAAGGAATTATAAAAAGAAGGAAGGAAAGATAGAATAAGGGAAGGAAAGAAGGAGGGAGATGGAAGAGAGGAACGAAGGCAAGAAGGAAGAAATAAGGAAGGAAAGAAGTAAAGAAAGAAGGAAGGAAAGAAGGAAGCATGGAAAGCAGTAGGGAAGGTAGGAAAGAAGGAAAGATGGAAGGAAGAAAGGAAAGAAGTAAGGATGGAAGGTAGTAAGGAAAGAAAGGAAGGAAAGGATGAAAGGAAAGAAAAAAGGAAGGAAGGAAAGAAGGATGGAAGGAAGGAAAGAAAGGAAGGGAAGGAAGGAAGAAAGATAGAAAAAAGGAAGGAAAGAAAGTAAGAAGGACAGAAAGAAAGAAATAAAGGAATGAAGGAAAGAAGGAAGGAAATAAATAAGGAAGGAAGGAAAGAAATTAAGAAAGAAAAGGAATGGTAGAAAGAAAGAAAGAAAAAAGAAAGAAGACTTCCATTTTGTAACAGTTGTAGACAGAGAATACAGTTGGCGCGAGTCAAAGTTGATGAGAACTGACAGTTGGAATGGCTGAACAGTTAAATAGTTGGGATGTCATCAGCCCAATGTTAAGTCTATGGGGGGGAAAAAATTAATAGTTTTTTATTAAGAACTCAAAAAGTATAAAAGTTACAAAGATGAAAAATACATTGCACAGGTGTCCTTAGTAAGACCTACGCAACGCAGTTTGAACGAAGTTTCTACGTTGAACGGTTGAAGCCGCATTAAGTGCGTTAGAATAATAATAATAATAATAATAATAATAATAACTAGAGAATGTAATTCCAGGGAATTACGAGTGCATGAAAATGTAGTTGCATAAGGTGGAATGTGGGCAGAGGAAACAAGTTGGCGGGAGTCATAGTTGAAGACAGTTGGAATGGCTGAACAGTTAAGTAGTTTTTTAGTTTAAAAAGTTTGATTTTTTAACAGTGAATTATTTCAATGAGGACTTTTATTTTGAAACAGTTGTGGACAGAGGAAACAGTTGGCTGGAGTCATAGTTGATGACAACGGGCTGTTGGAATGGCTGAACGGTTGAAAAGTTGAGTAGTTTAAATAGTTATATTGTTTAATTATGATTTATTGTAATGAGGACTTTTATTTTGAAACAGTTAAGGACGGAGGAAACAGTTGGCGGGAGTCAAAGTTGATGACAACGGGCAGTTGGAATGGTTGAACAGTTGGATGGTTGAGTCGTTTAAATAGTTAAATTATTTAATTGTGATTAATTGTAGTGAGGACTTTTATTTTGAAACAGTTGGCGGGAGTCATAGTTGATGACAACTGACAGTTGGATTGGCTGAACAGTTAAATAGTTGAGTAGTTTAAAGATTTTTTTTTGGGGAATTTTTCCTTTATTTGATAGTTATACAGTGTAGAGAGACAGGAAAGTTGAGGAGAAGAATAGGGGAAGACATGCAGCAAATGACCCGAGCCGGATTCGAACACAGGTCGCTGCAGGAAGGACACAGCCTTTCTGGTACGCACACTTAGACCGATGAGCCACCGGGGCGCCCCAAGTTGAGTAGTTTAAATAGTTATATTATTTAATTGTGATCTATTGTAATGAGGACTTTTATTTTGAAACAGTTGTACACAGGTGAAACAGTTGGCAGGACTCATAGTTGATGACAACTGACAGTTGGAATGCCCGAACAGTTAAATAGTTGAGTAGTTTAAATAGTTAAATTATTTAATAGTGAATTATTGCAGTGAGGACTTTTATTTTGAAACAGTTTTGGACAGAGGAAACAGTTGCCGGGAGTCGTAGTTGATGACAATGGGCAGTTGGAATGGTTGAACAGTTGGATGGTTGAGTAGTTTAAATAGTTAAATTATTTAATTGTGATTAATTGTAGTGAGCACTTTTATTTTGAAACAGTTGGCGGGAGTCATAGTTGATGACAACTGACAGTTGGATTGGCTGAACAGTTAAATAGTTGAGTTGTTTAAATAGTTAAATTATTTAACAGTGAATTCTTTCAGGGAGAACTTTTATTTTGAAACAGTTTTGGACAGAGGAAACAGTTGACAGGAGTCATAGTTGATGACAACTGACAGTTGGATTGGCTGAACAGTTAAATAGTTGAGTAGTTTAAAGATTTTTTTTTGGGGAATTTTTCCTTTATTTGATAGTTATACAGTGTAGAGAGACAGGAAAGTTGAGGAGAAGAATAGGGGAAGACATGCAGCAAATGACCCGAGCCGGATTCGAACACAGGTCGCTGCAGGAAGGACACAGCCTTTCTGGTACGCACACTTAGACCGATGAGCCACCGGGGCGCCCCAAGTTGAGTAGTTTAAATAGTTATATTATTTAATTGTGATCTATTGTAATGAGGACTTTTATTTTGAAACAGTTGTACACAGGTGAAACAGTTGGCAGGACTCATAGTTGATGACAACTGACAGTTGGAATGCCCGAACAGTTAAATAGTTGAGTAGTTTAAATAGTTAAATTATTTAATAGTGAATTATTGCAGTGAGGACTTTTATTTTGAAACAGTTTTGGACAGAGGAAACAGTTGCCGGGAGTCGTAGTTGATGACAATGGGCAGTTGGAATGGTTGAACAGTTGGATGGTTGAGTAGTTTAAATAGTTAAATTATTTAATTGTGATTAATTGTAGTGAGCACTTTTATTTTGAAACAGTTGGCGGGAGTCATAGTTGATGACAACTGACAGTTGGATTGGCTGAACAGTTAAATAGTTGAGTAGTTCAGATAAATTAATTAACAGTGAATTATTTCAGTGAGGACTTTTATTTTGAAACAGTTTTGGACAGAGGAAACAGTTGACAGGAGTCATAGTTGATGACAACTGACAGTTGGATTGGCTGAACAGTTAAATAGTTGAGTTGTTTAAATAGTTAAATTATTTAACAGTGAATTCTTTCAGGGAGAACTTTTATTTTGAAACAGTTTTGGACAGAGGAAACAGTTGGCGGGAGTCATAGTTGATGACAATGGGCATATGGAATGGCTGAACGGTTGAACAGTTGAGTAGTTAAAATAGTTAAATTATTTAACAGTGAATTATTTCAGTGAGGACTTTTATTTTGAAACAGTTTTGGACAGGTGAAACAGTTGGCAGGAGTCATAGTTGATGACAACTGACTGTTGGAATGGCTGAACAGTTAAATATTTGAGTAGTTTAAATAATTAAATTATTAAAGAGTGATTTCTTGTTGTGAGGACTTCTATTTTGAAACAGTTGTAGGCAGAGGAAACAGTTGAACAGGATTTGTAGTGTTAAAAGAGCCAGACTGTAGTCTGAAAGCCTGAGAAACTGACAGTTGCTGCAGGTGGTCAGAACATCTGGCACAAGATTCCATTTGCTTAATGGCCCTACTGTGATGTCATCAGCCCAATGTTAAGTCTATGGGGAAAAAATTAGTAGTTTTTTATTCATAGTTTAAAAAGTATAAAAGTTACAAAGATGAAAAATACATTGCACAGGTGTCCTAAGTAAGACCTACGCAACGCAGTTTGAATGGAGTTTCTACGTTAAACGGTTGAGGCCGCATTAAGTGTGTTAGAATAATAATAATAATAAGAAGAAGAAGAACTGGAATAACAATAGTGTGCATTTTCATGCACACTAATAATAAGAAGAACTGGAATAACAATAGTGTGCATTTTCATGCACACTAATAATAATAATAAAGAAGTATGCAGGATTATAATATGTGTCTGCATTGCTGCAGGCACATAATAATAATAAAGAAGTATGCAGGATTATAATATGTGTCTGCATTGCTGCAGGCACATAATAATAATAATAATAATAATAATAATAATAATAATAAAGAAGTATGCAGGATTATAATATGTGTCTGCATTGCTGCAGGCACATAACTAGAGTGAATGCTGAAAGCTGAAACCACACTGTGATGCTGTCTTGAATGCAATAAAGTCCGAATGATTTGAATGTTTGAATGTTTGCTGACGCCACACTGAATAGCTGCCATGAAAATATAATATTTGAATTATGTAGAATACTTGAATGTTTATTAAAAAACTGAAAGAAAGAAAGCTGAACAAAGAAAGAATGAAAGAATGATTGAATGAATGAGTTAAACATGAACCAGCTCAAAGTTTGAATGTATTAACAGTTAAAAGAAAGACTGCAGTCTAAAATGTCCAAGATGGACACAGAAAGACAGACACAGACACAGACAGGCAGGCAGAGTGACACACAGAGACAGGCAGACTGACAATCTTTTAGACTGTTCATGATTTCAAAGCTTGAGCTGCTTCACGTTATTGTCTCTGTAAGAGGTCTTAACTGTTGGTTTTCACTGTGCTGTTACACACAGGCGATTGGCCGAACTGCAGTTGATTCGGCCAATCACCTGAGGGCAATGGCACAGTGACATTTGAATGACCTATGACTGCAGTCTAAAATGTCCAAGATGGACACAGAAACACCCAGACAGACACAGACAGGCAGGCAGACTGACAGACAGCCTTTCAGATTGTTCATGATTTCAAACCTTGAGCTGCTTCACAAGTAATTGTCTCTGTATGAGGCTTTAACCTTTAACCTATATGAGGGGTGGCATGGTGGCACAGTGGTTAGCATTGCTGCCTCACAGCAAGAAGGTTCTGGGTTTGAATCCGGGCTGTGGCCTTTCTGTGTGGAGTTTGCATGTTCTCCCCGTGCTCGCTTGGGTTTTCTCCAGTTACTCCGGTTTCCTCCCACAGTCCAAAGACATGCATGTTAGGTTAATTGGAGACACTAAATTGCCCATAGGTATGAGTGTGAGAGTGAATGGTCTGTGAATGGTGTGTGCGCCCTGCGATGGATTGGCAAGCTGTCCAGGTGGGTCCCGGCCTTTGCCCGTAGTTAGCCGGGATAGGCTCCAGCTCGCCCCGCGACCCTAGTGAGGAATAAGCGGGTATAGAAAATGAATGAGGCTTTAACTGCCAAAGAGCATTTTATATGTAATCTAATGACCTCAGTATTGATTTGCTGAGTCCCCAGCTGTACGGGTTGCCTGCCATTTATTCATTCACTCATTCATTCTTCGTAAATTATCTACGGTACGATAGGCTATTTGATTTGTTTGCATTTGTGTTTTTTTTTATTTTTTTTACAAGACTAGAACACAGTTAGCAAAACATACAATATGAGACAGAGTTGTGAAGGATTGAGAATATTTTAAATATTAATTTGACTAAATTAACAGACTAAATACATATCCGCGTTTGCTGATGCACTATGCAAGGAGCTACGGGGAGTAGGATACAGCTCCTGTCGCTAGCAGTAGCGGCCAGTGGACAGAGAGCTGGGAGGGCGATAAACATGTCTTTAAATGGATTAGTCTTGAATTGTTTTCAGTCATTTCCCTTGATTAAAGATACTCTAATTCTCCCATCTCAGGTGAAGCTAATTCTCTTCGTTATTCGAATTGCATAAATTAAGTGAATCCAATATGCCCGGGATATGCAGGACAGTTGGCTGTAACAACAGTCGTCAGAGAATCTCCAAACGACAGTTTAATTCCATCGCGAAAGACTTCGCTACACTGGCAGAATAAATGGTTGGCTTCCTTCAGAAGGGACCACTGGCAGCCTGCATCTAACTCCCAGACTGTGCTGTCAGCGCTTTGTTTTCAGCAAGATGCATTTGTCTTCAACTTAGCTAATTATTATTTTTTATCCTTTATCACTCTTTGTCAAGAAAACTCTAGGGAAACACTTTAAACGCTCAAATACAGTTAATTAACTTATAGGGAAACCGTCATTGAGTCGCGCAATTAATTGTTCGGTTTCTCAAACCAGTTCTTGATATTTCAGGAGACCAAGCAGTAACTAACATTGTTCACTTGCTAGCTAGATACAGTAACGTTACAGAATTTGAATAGGTTACAGACGGTGACTTAGGCACGCTTACCTGCGAGATATAATCGCACGCATTTGTCCTGTGATAGCTCTTCCGTTATCTGCACGAATATTCTCGGAGGTTTCGCTTATCTTAACGGTAAGGCTGGCAAACAGCTGCTGTTGACTTAGCGAGCCTGTATTGTAATGAGCGAAGACATTCTCCTGTCCATTGACTGTTCCCTGAGCCAAAACCATGTACTTCTCTGCTACAAAAATTATACCGCTGGAACAAGAACAAATTTTCCTACGTTTTTGTGAAATTTCATGAAGAGGGATTCAAATTTGTGAAAGTTACAGCGATTTACAAAGTATATTTTTCAGCTTGTCTGCTCCCAGCTCGCACTCTAAGAATAAAATCAACCACTCTAGCTCTGAAGATTCCACACCATAGACACCCATTATAAAGTCTGAGAAGGGCTCAAAATTTAATGTTTTTTAAACTGCCGGTGTAGAAAAACTAAAAGAGATATTGAAAATATGAATTAGTCACTGAAAGTCGACGGCAATGTGAACGTTTCAGAGTTGGAATGGAGTTTCTACGTGATTGTATGAATTCGTGATGTGTGGGTGAAGATGAGTGAGTTTGAATGATTTCCTCATTGACTTCCATTATAACCAATTTTCAGAAAACGGTGAATATTTTTTAAAGTTTGAATGAGATTGAAAATATGAATCATATGTAAAAAGTCAGGAAAATGTAGAATATTTTCCACTTTGAATGGAGTTTCTAGCTGAAAGTATGAATCGGCAGTTATCGTTTGAAAAAAAGGTGAAGTTTTCTGATTTTTGAAGATTCCATAATTCATTTTCAATGGGAAAATGGTTTTATAAAAAATTGGAAGATCTGGGAAAATATGAATGTTAGGAATTAGAAAAGACATTCCATGCAAGTACTAATTGAGCTGAATGTTTTGACTTGGCATGGTTTGAATCGGTTGAAGTTTGTGGAAGTAGTAGAGTTTCACAGTTTTCATTGAATGGGATTTAATAGGAATTGGAAGTTTACCGTTGAATTCTGGGAAAATTATGAATGTTACGAAAAATCGGAAGAATGACCCAGAATGTCCTAATGAAGCTGAATCATGTGAATTTTGAATTTTTCAATCGGTTGAAGTATGCTGAAAATAAGCTGAGCCAAAAAACCCGGTGGAATAATAATAATAATAATAATAATAATAAAAATAAAGAATTTTGGTAACAGAAGAACATAGGGTTTGAATACTGCTTGCAGCATTCACACCCAATAAAGAAGTATGCAGGATTATAATATGT
The DNA here is from genome assembly GCA_029692085.1 of Gymnothorax javanicus. Lineage (NCBI taxonomy): Eukaryota > Metazoa > Chordata > Actinopteri > Anguilliformes > Muraenidae > Gymnothorax > Gymnothorax javanicus. The sequence goes on along the minus strand of CM056193.1, from coordinate 128,720,055 downwards.
GTCTGCATTGCTGCAGGCACATAATATAGGGGTGGGGGACATTACAAATACAAGGGCCAGGAATGTTGGAAGAGGTTTGCAAATTTTAGACATCTCAGAACTTCCCATGAACACTGTAGCTTCCATCGCCAACAGCAGCCTCTGCCCGCCTCCGCCAGCGCCTGCCTCCACCACTGCCAGCAGCACAGGGTACCTGCAGGTTTTCAGTGAGTTAAATTTAAGACCTTCTCAAAGTCTCCTATAATTGACATGTCAGGCACTCATGCAATTACAGAAGTTAACAAAATCATTGCATCATTTTAAAAGGAGTTTTACATTTAATTTGGGATTTGGGACTAAAATAAATGTGTGATTTGCAAATTTTAGACATCTCAGAACTTCCCACGAACCCTCTAGCCTCCATCGCCAACAGCAGCCTCTGCCGGTATTAAAAGTAAATCAATGGTAAGCCTCCATGGCACAATAAAATGAGCACAGAAAAGTAATAAGGACTAACCACAGCCACCACATCTCTTGAAGAGTAAATAATATAAAAGACCGTCTTTTTGCGAAATACAACATGGCATATAATACAGCTAGCTGACTACAGCAAGATCGCTAGAAAGCTAACAGCGTCTGGCATGACAAATGCAAATTGACAGATGTAATTTCAATATAGCTGGCTAAAACATGATGGGTGACACTTAGGTCGTGAACGTCCTAACTTGTGGTTTCATCTAATTTTATGAATAACAAGTGGTTTTAATCCAAAATGGTTTTTGAGAGCTAAACTGAGTTAGAAACTCCATGACCGTTCATGATTAAACTTAAAACAGCTGATCAAGCTAGGCTAGTGTCCACCTGCCTAATTTCGTAAATTGCCCTAATTCCATGAATTTTTCATTCTTCGCATTCCAGTAAGCGCGAGCTGCGCCATCTATTGTTTGTTACTACTACTGTGTGTTGCAAAGGATCATGGTGTAGGATTAATGTCCATTAATTGTGCGTGGAGCAAAAAGGTACTTCAAAATCCCAATTTTTCTCCGCCACCCCTTTGTCATTTTCCTCATCGACGATGAGCGACGGAAGCATATGTATCGTTGCTCACATACATATGTATATTTTTGATGCAAATGCGTTATTTGGATATTGAACAAGGCGGGAAATGTGTTGATGTGCTCTCGTTGAGCACCGCAAGCGAGTGGAGCCCGATCACACTTTTGAGGTTGGTGTCCTGATATTAACAAAATTGGGGCAGATGATTAATTTGTGCAAAATTGTATTTTTTGCCCAAGAAACGTTGCAAATGAACATATTTAATTAATTTATGCAGCCTAAAAGATCATCAGTGTTGATGGATTTGGATAAGGCAATTTCTTTCAAGGTGACCTTGAAATTAGGGCAGGTGATAATTTTATTATTTTGCAGGAGGATAATGCAAAGACATCTTGGAATGAAAGAAGTCGCTAGGAGCTCTTCTAACAGCCTAACCATGTTAATACCATGGAGGCTGGGATTGGTTGCCTTGGAAACGGATTTTTTTGCCCCTTACGAAATTGGGGAAAACTGGCCCGAATTTCGTGAGTGGAAATTCCAAAAAAAAAAATACTTCACAACTTCACAGCATAGGGGCAGCACTGTACTGTTGTGTTTTGGAACTCTTCAGTACACATCCGGTTACTACGGTGGCCCTGAAGGGCAATAGTAATAAATATTTCAAAAGTGCAAAATATACTTCACAAAACACAAATACATTTCACAAAACACAAAAACATTTCACAAAACACAAATACATTTCACAGAACAATAATAAATTTCACAAAACACAAATAAATTTAACAGAACAAAAATAAATTTCACAGGACACAAATATATTTCACAGAACAAAAATAAATTTCAGAGAACACAAATACATTTCAGAGAACACAAAAACATTTCACAAAACACAAATACATTTCACAGAACAATAATAAATTTCACAAAACACAAATAAATTTAACAGAACAAAAATAAATTTCACAGGACACAAATATATTTCACAGAACAAAAATAAATTTCAGAGAACACAAATACATTTCACAAAACACAAAAACATTTCACAGATCACATAATACATTTCACGAAACCTGAAAGGGTAGGACCATGGTACTTGTTTGTGATTGGCTAAACCCAAGTCTGTCCGGCATCAGTCATTTATCATTTCCTGTTTACACTGGATACCGCAGAGCCAGCGCGAAATTTCAAGTGTTTACCAGGATGGAAGAAGAGCTTGAGTTGAAAGCGCAATACTTCAACAAGGGACATACATATAGTGTCATTCTTGAAATGCTCTCCTCGTATCATGAAATTCACATATCAGTTGGAACCCTTAAATGCTTAAAGGCCTCGCACGACAGAGAAGGGTTGGATATTCTTCACTGAATGTCGTTAGGAGGGCAATATCATCAGAGCTGCTGGTACCTGGAGGATATACTACGAAGCTGGCTTTGTGATTAAGCCTGACTTCAGCACTTAGTAAAACCAGGAAACTCTTCAAATCTGGAACATGGACTAATGTAAAAAGTGCTTTTCCAGGTTTTACTTAAGCTTGAAATCAGGCTCAATCACAAAGCCAGGTTCGTAGTATACCCAGGTTACTACGCACTATAGGCCTTCGTTATATACAGGCATAATTTTCCTCCTAAATCTCTAGTAAATTAAGATTATGATTCACTTTACTTTACCCAGCAGCGAATTAGCAAGCTAATTTAGCAGTGTTAAGTTTTTATCAGTGTACCTTGATTTAGGTACTGTCTAACTGTAGATCGCTTGATAACTTAAAGTAGGTAGGCCTATGTGACAATCACGGCCATCGCTGGCTGCCAGGCGTTCCGCTGCCACCTGCTGAGCGCTGTGCTCAGTGTGCAAGGAGATTCCCTCGAAATGCGCGGTTTTCATGGGCTCGCATGGGGTAATTCCTGGGGAATCCTTCATGTAGAGGAAAAGCCCCTCTGTCACCTCGTTTTAGATTTTTTCCAATTGGACGTTTTGTTTTGATTTTATGCCCGCCTGAAAAAAAGTGCCCTGTTCGACACCCGTCAAAACCAAGACCAGCCTATAGGATTCATTCTAAGGAAAGTGGACCTTAGAACAATATTTAATCTCAATATTGGTGAAGTTTCAACGGACAATTATGTTGCGAAAGTGGTTTTTGAACGCCCGGAATCGTCGATGTCGCCTGTTGGGTGTAAAGGACAACAGAATCGTCTCCTGTAAACCAATTAGGCTACTCTAAGAAAAGTTAACCTTTTCCCGTTTACTTTGCTTGATTAGCAATCAAATGGTGGATTCGTTTACTCTCTAAATTGAATGAGTAGAGCTGTTTATTAAAATATCATGTTTAATTGCTGCATTTTGAAATTTAAATGGCCATAGAAAGCACCCCAGCAAACACAACACGTGTATGACACGAGTAAAACAAGTGTAGGGTAAGTGTATTTACACACGTGAATCATTTCACGTAAATATCACCTGAAAAACACGTGAAGGGTTTGTGTATTTCTACACGTGAATCATTTCACATAAACGTCACGTGAAAAACGTGTAGGGTAAGTATTTCTACACGCGAATCATTTCACGTAAGTATCACGTGAGAAACGTGTAGGGTAATTGTATTTCTGCACGTGTCAAATCATGTGTTTGACAAGTGTTTTGTACACGTGTCAGGTACACGTGTAAATAATGTGTTTGACACTTATTTTTCACGTTTTACACGTGAAATTTTTTGCCTGGACAGATTTGCATGAACACGATTGCCATTGCCACGCCATTTCGTGCGACTGTGATAATTAATATCTCACATTCACGTTTCATCCGCTTTTCAGAATGTTTTCCACCTTGTGTATTTTTTGACGCTTAAAATCCAGGGCGATCTTATAACAAATCTGTTAATCTCTAAATTAATCTTTAATAATGTCCTAACATGCTACAATGAGAGATGTAATTCAGAGGAAGACTTTTTCTAATCATTCAAATTATTGGCATTCTTTCAATCTAACACTGTAGCCGAGTTAGGTTTGTCAGCTTTTCACCATCACATCTTAATCGTTATAGGCTACTAGCTATATTGCTAGATTGTTATTTAGGCCAAGTACACGGGAGCAGATTTAAGGAAGGGCGGAGCACCTGCAATTAGCGAAATCTAAACTCAGGCTTCTTCCCGGAGGCATTTAAAATCGTTTAAGCCGCTTCAGGTGCGTATGTTAAAAGAAATTACGCGCGACTGCCTACACACCTCATGACGGCAAGTGGTCTCATCACACTTTAAAAAAATCCTCGTTCAACATCGCCACATCCCAACTCCGCATTTCATCTCTTATTGTAGTATTTTAGGAGATCTATAATGATAAAATAGAAATAAATTTGTTTGCATCAATAAACGCCACGTGGGTGGTATCTTGTGACTGTTCTTTGTAAGCACAAATTCTGTCTCTGAGATGCTTGATGTGACAAGATTTTGAACATATTTATTGATAAATGAAATTGGTCAGATAAAATTGTGGACATCTTATAGACCTAGGTATTTTCTTAAAACTTTGACACAGTTTCAAAAATGTGAGTTGTCTTTGTCATTGTTTTAGGATTTTATTTAGTCTAGCTACAACCCCAATTCCTAAATAGTTGGGACAAAGTGTAAATTGTGAATAAAATCAAAATGCAATGACTTTCAGATCACATGAGCCAATATATTATTTACAATAGAACATAGATAATATTTCACATGTTTAAACTGAGACATTTTTATCATTTAAGTTGGGACACAGGCAAAAAAGGGCTGAAAAAGCAATTAATATATAAGAGAATCAGCTGAAAGAAAATTTAGCAAGTAATTCATTTAATTGGCATCAAGATTGGCTATAAAAGTGATGTCTTAGAGAGGCAGAGTCTCTCAGAAGTAAAGATGGCCAGAGGCTCTCCAACCCGTGAAGGCTTGCATAAAAAAATTGTGGAATACTTTAAAAACAATGTTCCTCAATGTCAAATTGCTAAGGCTTTGATGGTCTCATTATTGACAGTGCATAACATCATCAAAAGATTCAGTGAAACTGGAAAAATCTCTCTGCGTAAGGGACAAGGCCGAAGACCTTTACTGGATGCCCGTGATTTTCTGGCCCTCAGACGCCACTGCATCACTCACCAGCATGATTCTGTCATTGACATCACTAAATGGGCCCAGGAATACTTCAAGAAACCACTGTCTGTAAACACAGTCCACTGTGCCATCCACAGATGCCACATAAATCTCTATCATGCAAAAAGGAAGCCATTGTTGAGCATGATCCAGAAGCGCCGCCGTGTTCTGTGGGCCAAGGCTCATTTAAAATGGACTGTAGCAAAGTGGCAAAGTGTCCTGTGGTCAGACGAGTCCAAATTTGACATTCTTGTTGGAAATCATGGGCGTCCTGTCCTCCGGGCTAAAGAGGAGAAAGGCCACCCCTCCTGTTATCAGCGTTCAGTTCAAAAGCCAGCACCTCTGATGGTATGGGGATGCATTGGTGCATATGGTGTGGGACACTCGCATGTTTTAAAAAGCTCCATGAATGCTGAAAGGTATATAAAGATTTTAGAGCAACACGTGCTCCCCTTTACACGAAATATATCCCAGGGAAGGCCTTGTGTATTTCAGCAGGACAATGCAAAACCACATACTGCAGCTATTACAACAGCATGACTTCATAGTGGAAGAGTCCTTGTGCTGAACTGGCCTGCCTGCAGTCCTGATCTTTCACCGATTGAGAACATTTGGCGCACAATTAAACGAAAAGTCCGGCAAAGGAGACCCAAAACTTTCCTGCAGCTGGAAGCCTGTATTAAACAAAAGGGGATCAAATTCCGATGGTTAAACTCAAGAAACTTGTCTCCTCAATGCCCAGACGCCTCTACTCTGTGTTAAAAAGAGGAGGGGATGCTACACCATGGTAAAGAGGCCCCTGTCCCAACTTTTTTGAGACTTGTAGCGGCCATCAAATTTGAAATGACCTCATTTTGTGGATAAAATTATAAAATTTCCCAGTTTCAACATTTGCCATGTTCTCTCTGTTTTACTGCGAATAAAATACTGGCTGGTGTGATTTGAAAGTCATTGCGTTTTGATTTTATTCACAATTTACACTTTGTCCCAACTATTTCGGAATTGGGGTTGTAATTATCTGGAAGTTTGTTACACATTCTATTGGATTCTCTTGACATTCTGTTGAATACTAATCTATGGAAAGCAAGGAACTGGAATAGTAGAGCACAAGCACATGATGTATGGTAAATAGGAGAAGCAGTTGATTATTAGTAAATTATGAGTTAATTAATTCATCAAAGGACTGACTAGAACTAATAATGTAAATTGTATTAATTTACTTTCAATATTTCATCTTTTTATCCTTCAATAAAACACAAATTACAGGCATAACTGATATTTTCTGCTACTATTTAATTAAATTATTAATTAATAACTATGGTTAATGAATTAATCATGATGTAGACAGTAAGCATCTATAATTCCAAGGCTGTCTTGGGAGGTTTTGTGTATTATTTGCAAGAAAGAAGGAATTAATGGTGTTTAGCTCTTTTACTGATCACGATTCTCTCCATTGAAAAGCATGTAAAAAAAAGGAAAAATAATGCCAGATTTCGGAGTCTAAATTTGCCATAACTTCCTTATTTCTTGTCCGATTTGGGAAATCTTGGGCTCAAAATGTTTCTTTTTCCAAGGTCTATCCGTTGCAATAATGAAAAGGACACTTTAAAAAAGTTTTTTTTTTTGTCTCATACCTAGTTTAACTTAAATGCCCGCAAAATAACAGATTTCCTTTCAAAACTGCGACTTGGTTAAAAAGCAGGTTGACAACTGCATGTGAGGTTGCCGCTAAATGTGTGCCACTAACCATGACAAGGGGAAATAATTAAATAATCTAAAAGACAAATGCGTTTTTATTGTGTTGACGCTTCAGAAATTGAGCAGTGGCGCAAAACACGCTGGCAGTGGGCGTTGTTCCATTGAAATGAATAGAACCTATTTTTTGACGCGCGTCTCACGCTTCTGGTGGGCGTTGGGCTTTAAGCAGAAACGGTCTGCGTGTCAAAAGGGGGACCGTCATGAGAATGCTCCAGCAGCTTCGGACCCATTGAATGGTAAGTGCGACGGATAAACCTGCGACGTGCCCGCAACAGGGTCCCGCGTGGATTCAGCTGCCGGAGCATTCTCATGACGGTGTCCCTTTTGACACGCAAACCATGTTTCTGCTTAGAGTTATCCACATTGTTCGGTATCTAAACAGTTGTCCAGGTACCAGCAGCTCTGATGATACTGCCCTCCTAACGACATTCAGTGAAGATTATCCGCCCCTTCTCTGTCGTGCAAGGTCTTTCAAGCGTGATTTAAGGGGTCTAATTGATATGTGTATTTCATGATACGAGGAGAGCATTTCCAGAATCACACTACATGTATGTCCCTTGTTGAAGTATTGCGCAATCGACTCAAGCTCCTCTTCTATCCTGGTAAACACTTGAAATTTCGCGCTGGCTCTGCTATCGCGGTATCCAGTGTAAACAGGAAATAATAAATGACTGATGCCTGACAGACTTGGGTTTAGCCAATCACAAACAAGTACCATGGTCCTACCCTTTCCGATTTCGTGAAATGTATTTTGTGTTTTGTGAAATTTACTTTTGTTCTGTGAAATGTATTTGTGTTCTGTGTAATTTATTTTTGTTCTGTGAAATTTATTTGTTTTGTGAAATTTACTTTTGTTCTGTGAAATTTATTTGTGTTTAGTGAAATTTATTTTTGTTCTGTGAAATGTTTTTGTCTTTTGTGAAATGCGTTTTGCAGTTTTGAAATATTTATTACTATTGCCCTTCAGGGCCACCGTAGGTTACCATTACAAGCCAAAATGTCGGGGATTTGAGCGGCCCCCGTTGGTGGAGAGTGAAAAAACATGAAAAGTATCACGAAATTGGGCAGGTGGACGCTAGGTAACAGCGTGTCAAAATTGTCAAAGCTAACTTTTAAACAAAAAAAAAAAAACTTCACCAAAACTAGTCACAGGCACCTGATCCCATCATTTACCGTTGTGATTTATATCAGTTTTGTGAGAGATATAAATAGAAACTCCATAGAGTTCATGACTGAATTCCCACAGCTGACCCAGCTAAACTAGAAGCAAAGAACATGAGCTTAAATTATCACTTCTTCAGACTTAAAATATTTATATCGTTGTGCCGAACATTCACAATTAGAGGTAATAAATGATAAACTGATATGATATATACATTTTGTGATTCATAAGACTTCAATATTTTATTACTTACTGTTGATGTTGTCTCAATGGAAGTGAATCGGTCCGAAGCTGCGAGAATCCTCTTTTGGAACTATTGGAAGTTCTTAGTCCCTGGAAGTGCGCCACCATTTTTTGTACACGAGAGTCAATGGGAGTGGCGTAACTCTGAGAATATCAATGGCTCTGTCATCTATAACGCAGTATTAAATGCACCAAATTAGGCATCCAAATGAATGATTGTTGTCTTACCTTAAGGTAGAATACTGCTACTAAGCATGAAAATCTTTATTTCATCACTTACATCAAATTGCTTTATTGATATGATAAGCAAACATTCAAATTAGCATAAATTATTTGCATTAGGTGATTTGCATAAATTATGCAAATTAGGTGTCCACGATGGCCGCCGCAAAGGGGCATATCATTACAATTTCAAAACACCATACCTCAGTAACTAATTGACATATCAACTTCTTATTTTGCACACAGGTTGCTTGATCCAGCATCTATTGGCTAAACCATTTAAAGTAGGATACTTTAACAAAATGCAAAGGTTTTTTGAAATTTTGCACTTGACTTGAAAATTCTCTACCTCATTATATATTCAGCACCCCCTGAAATTAAAAGAGTACCAAAAAGGCCATTTTTTTTTAGGTTCAGGACAACCATCATGCTGTAATCTATATATGTTCCAAACTTCATTAAAATCGGACCAGCGGTTTTTGAGAAATGGCGCGTAAAAACGTGGAAATGGTCATGGTATTTTTATAGCAGTAATCTACCTTAACGGGGTGAACTAGCAACGCCCGATTGTGTGAAGTGTTTTCGGAGTGAATGTATTGTAAATTTGTAAAAACGACTGAGCACAAGTCAGGACTAATAATTGTTTCTAAGGGATGTATCTTTACCCCCCCTAATTTCTAGTTCTGGCGCCGGCCCTGAGTAATGATCATGATCTTTTTCTTCTTTTTCATTTTTTCTTCTAATTATTATTATTATTATTATTATTACGAATGGCTTGTCGTCCATACCAGCCAATGTAACCATCGGTGCTTCAATGTACGGTAGGCGTGCATAGAAAAACGACCCCCACTTGTCACTCATTTAGTTAGTGATTTTCTATTGGCTGTATCGCGATGGAGGGTGAAGTCCACACACAGGCAGTTCCGTGCGTTTTCTGATTCCCTTACAGCCAAAGCCGGGACTGCTTTAAGGGCAGCAGTTGATAGCAGCGCTACTGCGGACGTACTGCCACACACTGTTCGTTCCATCTCCGCCCGCTCACTACAGTTCTGCAATAACTACATCACGTCGCTCGTTGTCACGCACAGTTGCTTGGATTCGTATGTTGGAGGAAATGGCCGAATTTAAACTGACCGTAACGTCTTTGATTACTGCCTGCTTGCATTCTGGATTATAAAAGTCGACTGCTTCAGCTGGAGAGCTGGGTCTTATCCATACGGGGAAATTCGTGGAACGTGCGCAAGGGGAATTTCTTCAATTCAATTTCATCAATTTCTTTGACTAGGCCTATTTGATTTCTTTTTGTGCCTTGGTGCAAAATCGGATACCGATTCTCCTTGGTCCAGCAGCGAAGAAAGGGTTGTGTGGTGAACTGGAGCCGTTTTTGTTGAATGTGAAATAATAGAGAAATCATTTTCCCCTTTCCCCTTCCCTAACCTTTAATATGACTTCTCTCTCTGGGACTAAAGACCGAGGGACCATCAGAAGCCGCAAATATGGGGTAGGCTAATAATAATAATAATAATAATAATAATAATGATTATGATGATAGTAATAATAATAATAATCTCGACATGCCTAGTCGCACGAGTATCGGCTACTCCGCAAAATGCTGGCCGCTAGTTTTTTACATCCGATTTTGATTTCACCTTATAGTTAAGCCAAGTCAGTATGATCGAGACAAATTTGTGTTTGAACTGGGAGGCAATGCCGGTTATCATATTGTTGCTTTGATATTTCTTGGCTATGACCAGCTGTACATGCATTTAATTGCTCTAACTGTCGTTGTGTTTCCTACCGACAGATCACTGATGCTTTTCCCACTAAATCAGCCTCATTTTCTCCCGAGACATGGTACCGTAAAGCGTACGAAGAATCCCGGAATGGTAGCCGCCCCGCACCCGAGGGTGCAGGATCCATGCCCGGTTCGTCTGGCACACCATCCCCTGGATCTGGCACATCCTCTCCTGGCTCATTTTCTGGCTCCCCTGGTACCACATCCCCAGGAATCTGCGCGGGTTCTCCGGGGTCACTGGGTGGTTCCCCTGGTTTCGGCACCGGATCACCCGGCTCTGGAAGCGGCAGTTCGCCGGGGTCTGACAGAGGAATTTGGTGCGAGAGCTGTAACGCAAGGCTTGTGGAACTGAAAAGGCAAGCGCTGAAACTGCTAATTCCCGGACCACTCTCCGTCAAGGTATGCGTTGCTACCTGAGCATATTCCTAATGAAGTTTCAGCGAAATTAATTTCATGTGAGGCGTCTTTCGGAAGATATTGGTTAGACGATTCCCAAGACACAGTGGGAATAGCTTACGCTTTGCTTGGAAAATGGCAGGCAACCTCCGATACCCTCACAAATGTAATGCTCATTGTATCGCATGTGTCTCCTCGTGATTCACAGTGATTTGCTTTTCCTGCATAGCTACTTTTAATTCCCCGGAAAGGTGGGTAGTCTTTTAAGTAGACTTGTGCCGTGCCCGTAGGAAGCATGTATTCCTATTGAAAAGTGGGAGCTTAAGTAGCTTTTGCATGGATGGCCAAATGAGGCTGTGTTCAAAATAAAGGATGCACACCATCGTGCTAGCGCAAGCCATATCCGAAAGCTTAGGCCGATCTGACAAACTGTCAGAGAGATATGCGAGCCACAGACAGACACGCCGACACACAGACAGACGCTTCTTGCTTTATAGATAGATAAGGCTTTACAAAGTAAAGACTTTGATTTAAGTCGTTGTGGTACGGTAGCTTGATTATGGAAGCTTATTATTGCCAATGGGGGAAAGGAGTGGGGGGGATTTCTTTTTCTCCACAAAATATCTTCCTGACAATTTTTTTTTTTTTTTGGAAAATACATTTTACATTACTATTCCAATCATAACCGCGGGAGGTAGGGGTGCTGGAGGTGCTGCAGCACCCCCTGTTGGCGCAGCAGCGCCCAGAATTTATTTATCCAAAATTAAATAACTTAAATAAAATTCATAAAAATTAATTAACATTCATTAGAAACGGTATAATTGTAACCTTAAGCCATAAATGACAGCAAAATTTTGTCATACTATTACTTGAATCATTGGTGTCTTTTTTCACGGCAGCGACAAACATATTTATTTTTATTCAGGCTACGTGAACTCCTAGGGGACCTTGCTTCTAAGCGCGTTCTCGTAGTACAGTTGCGGAATTTGGATCTGAGTACAACCCCAATTCCGAAATAGTTGGGACAAAGTGTACATTGTGAATAAAGTCAAAACGCAATGACTTTCAAATCACGCCAGTCAGTATTTTATTCACAATAGAACAGAGATAACATAGCAAATGTTGAAACTGAGAAATTTTACAATTTTATCCACAAAATGAGCTCATTTCAAATTTGATGGCTGCTACAGGTCTCAAAAAAGTTGGGACAGGAGCCTGTTTACATGGCGTAGCATCCCCTCTTCCATTTAACACAGAGTGGAGGCGTCTGGGCATTGAGGAAACAAGTTTCTTGAGTTCAGCCATTGAAATTTGATCCCACTCTTGTTTAATACAGGCTTCCAGCTGCTTGAGAGCTTTGGGTTTCCTTTAATGGACTTTTCCTTTAATTATGCGCCAAATGTTCTCAATCGGTGAAAGATCAGGACTGCAGGCAGGCCAGTTCAGCACACAGACTCTTCCACTACGAAGCCTTGCTATTGTAATTGCTGCAGTATGTGGTTTTGCATTGTCCTGCTGAAATACACAAGGCCTTCCCTGGAATAGATGTCATCTGGAGGGGAGCATGTGTTGCTCTAAAAGCTTTATATACCTTTCAGCATTCATGGTGCTTTTTAAAACATGCAAGTGTCCACACCATATCCACTAATGCATCCCCATACCATCAGAGATGCTGGCTTTTGAACTGAACGCTGATAACAGGGGGGGTGGTCTTTCTCCTCTTTAGCCCGGAGGACACGACGCCCATGATTTCCAACAAGAATGTTGAATTTGGACTCATCTGACCACAGGACACTTTGCCACTTTGCTACAGTCCATTTGAAATGAGCCTTGGCCCACAGAACACGGCAGCGCTTTTGGATCATGCTCAACAATGGCTTCCTTTTTGCATGGTAGAGTTTAAGGTGGCATCTGTGGTTTACAGATAGAGGTTTCTTGAAGTATTTCTGGGCCCGTTTAGTAATTTCAATGACAGAATCATGGCAGTGAGTGATGCAGTGGCGTCTGAGGGCCCGAAGATCACAGGCATCTGGTAAAGGTCTTCGGCCTTTTCCCTTACGCACAGAGATTTTTCGAGTTTCTCTGAAACTTTTGATGATGTTATGCACTGTCGATGATGAGACCTTCAAAGCCTTTCCAATTGGGCCTCATTCACCAACCATTCTTAAGAGGAAATTTCTTCTTAAAACCCACTTACGCACTTTTTACGAAGATTCTGACATTCACCAATGTTTTCTTATTTGGAATTTGTTCTTAGGTAAGAACAGAATCTTTGCACACTGAAGAGCACACTTAAGCAAATTCAGGTGCTGACATATTTGAGCAAAATACATGGTTATTGCATTGTTTTCTGTTCTACAGCTGTGTAATATTATATTAGTTGAATTACAATAATTTTTTTGTAATTTATTATATTTTTCAATAACGGTTGTTGTTTTTTAAAGAATTATCAAAAATATGAACGTTACACTGCACTTCAACTTATATCAATCATGTTAACTGGAAACCATATTCCATCCATTAGTCAGTGATTGTCACCCCATTTATTGGCCAAAAAGAAGGACTTTTGCACCCTGCTCTCACAATAGCATATTTACTGCTATTGCAAGATGTTGCAGATGGTGCCCTATGAAGGGAACAAATTTTCCATGAGCATATAGAGAGTGAGAGTTATTGGGAATCTTTAGGCTGCCCAGAGCTGTCGTCTTGGACCTTCAAGATCATTTGGAGTCGGCACTTCGGAGCCATACAGGCCAGTCTAATGCTTAGTTCCACTGTTGCGTGCTCCATTACGAACGCCACTATTGGCCATTCGTAGCTGTTCGTGGAACTTCTCTGAAATTTCAGGCTTGGATACGAGGTGATGCAATGATCACGATTGACAATTAATCGTGTTGATCGTAAGAAATTTTTAAACCGTCTAAAATTTTTCTACGATCAACACGATTGCCACGACTGACCTCAAGATCTGATAGGATCACCAGGATTACTCCACGATTAAGACCACGATTTCAATCGTGCCGCGAATCATGATAGTAGGAACCTAGCATAACCCTGTGCCACCGCAATGTGAAGGTATTCTCCACCTTGGGTTTCTTAGCCACTGGGACCTTACAGCAGGAGCTGGGAGACAGGAGGTACTGCTGTGGGGAGGCACTGACTGCGCTGGGTTGGATTGCGAGGTTCCAGGTTGCGCCTCAGAGGGTGATTGGCTCAGGACTTCATCTGTTGGTCATCGATAATTAAAACACTGTAGTGCCCTTTTTCTGTGATTGTTAAACAGGCCCAAAGGTCTTAATTTCGAATACAAGCAGGTAATCTTTTTAAACATGATGTTGCAAGTTAAACATGCCTTTGGGACACACTCGTTATAAATTATATTATCAGAGAAATGTAGCTTGCCCTCTGATTTCTCTTTGATAGGAGATGGACAAGGAGGAGATGAAGGCTCTCACTCAGGGCCCAGGTCTGTGTCCAGACGCTCAGCTGATGGCACACCTGATAAAGCCATCTCTCCAATGATGGCCCCGATGCTCTGGTCCAGCTCAGACAATTCTTTGCCTCCTGTCCCCCTCCAGTGCTGCACATTTCTCATCTGAATTTAATTACTTACTTATTTTTTATTTATTTCAATTATTTTTTTTGGTGTCAGATTTCAAGTCAAATAATTTATTTTAACTTCATCTGTTGTGCATCCCTCTGCAGATAAAGCATTCACAGAAAGGGTAACTGCATCCCATGCATCTTTTTTGTGTGTGATTTTATATCCAGAATTAACACCACGAAATATCACAGTTTGTTTGCGGTTCACTTCCTGTAGCAGTACCTCCACTTCAAACCTGCTTTTTGCGTTTTGATTCTGGCGCTCCGTTTTTAGATTTCCGTTTTTGCATTTCCTCTACTTTCCCTCAAGGAATCTCTTTGTGACTTCTGTCTGTGTCTGCACACGGCCCTTCCGTTTCATGCTTTTTTAAGGGCATTTGTGGGCGTTTACTTATGCTAATTAGGGACAACTGGCACGCGCTTTCAATTTACAAGGAGAACGGCACTCATCAATCTAAGAACAGGTGCGAACGATTCTGCGGGTTAAGAACACGTTCGTGCGTCTGACGTAGAGTTTTCGTAAGAACTTTCTTAAGAACAATTTAAGAAGGAATTTAAGAAAATACTGTACTTAGGAAGATATTGGTGAATGAGGCCCATTGTTTTTAAAGTATTCCACAATTTTTTTACACAGGTCTTCACAGGTTGGAGAGCCTCTGGCCATCTTTACTTCTGAGAGACTCAGTCTCTCTAAGACATCCCTTTTATAGCCAATCATGTTGCACACCTGATGGCAGTTAATCTTATTACTTACTAAATGTTCTCCCAGCTGATTCTCTTATATATTAATTGCTTTTTCAGCCCTTTTTTGCCTGTGTCCCAACTTTTCTGAGACCTGTTGATGCCAGAAAATTTGAAATGAGCTCATTTTGTGGATAAAAATGTAAAATGTCTCAGTTTCAATAATTGAAATGTTATCAATGTTCTATTGTAAATAATATATTGGCTCATGTGATCTGAATGTCATTGCATTTTGATTTTATTCACAATTTACACTTTGTCCCAGCTATTTCGGAATTGGGGTTGTACCTAAGAGTAGAGCATTGGAGTCTTTGGTGATTCCGTGCTGTCAGAGGTGATTGCCAAGTCGGTAAAGTGAGCAAGCGTAACTATATGAATGTTTTCATTTATTATATTTGATGAATGGCTTTGTTATGTCGCAACTCTTTTGCTACACTTAGCCTTTATGTAACGCTACAGAATAAACAGTAAACTACCGAAGGCTGTGGTTGGTTCACTCACGTTGGATAATGGGCGTGTATTCGGTAACAATTGAAGGTGACATCCTATAATTGTGCATGTAGCTAACACTTGCTTTGCTTTTTCATATTAAAATGTTCAGGATGTACCTAAATTGAGTTGTAGATCTCCATTACTTTGAATATCTTACGCCAATTCACAGTACTGTTTTGCTGCTTCGTGTATTATGTGCTAGCTACGTAGCTCGCTAAGTAGCATTGACTACGTCCATGTGAGCACTTTCAGCACGCAGCCCAGAAAACTGCATAGCTAATAATTTATTTATCATTGCATGCGCGCTTTTAATTCTTTAACCAATAGCAGATATGCATACTTGATGTCGTAACTTTTCAGGAACATTTAAGATAAGATACAAAATATTAAATAGGCCTATCTATTATTTTATGCATGCGCCAAACTTGCTTGACAGCACTACACAAGCAGACACAGTATTTGTTGTTCAGCCTTTATTAGCTGGAAATTTTGAGTGGGTTGGAAACGCTGGACAAAATGAAATGTGAACGACACACTCAGTGAGCAGCATCATTGCACAGGAGTGATGCTTCGGAGATTCGATGATGTGGCTGAATACCATCTGCACCAAGACAATACGAGAGTCTCAGAAGAAAAGAACAGATGAGTGCGAAACAAAGATTGACTTTTTATGTATATTTTTAACTGGGCTGCTGATTATGAGATGACTTACGAATTTCCTATATAAGGGGCAGGGAAAGACTTGGGTCACACTTTAGATGCTTTGTAAAGGGGCCATTCTTTGAGAAGTGAACCAAAATGTCACACACGTGAACAGATGTCATCACATAAAGAAATACTTCACAAATTAATGTAAGGTATGAAATTTATTCCTTGCTATTTTCCATACCCCAAAAATATGAACATTCCAGATTTTTCAGCTTCGCATAGTTTTTGAAGTCAAATAGAGTTATAAAAAACCTGCTTCCGTGTGAAGTCACACACGTGACTAGTCGTATTTGACCTCTGACCTTAAGTAGTTAAAGTTAATGTAAAACATAAAATTTTTATTTGATAGACTTGGAAAAGTAGTACTCCTATAAAAGGTCCACAATCATGAACATCCTATGCTTTTGTAATTGGAGGAGATTTTGTTCTATTATTTGTTACATTTTTGGTCACACACGTGACTAAGAATGGCCCAAAGGGTGAAATAACGCATCCTTATTCAGCATGTGATGCCAGATGTGGTACAACTGACAATGTCACTTAACTAATGGCTAAATGCTATAAAGGGTGACACTGTCAGCTAATGGCGCTTTTCCACTACGCAGTACCGGCTCTAGTCTACTCTACTTTACTCTACTCTTCTTTTTTGCTTTTCCATTAGGAAAAAGTACCTGGTACCAGGTACTAAGTACCAGATTTTCTGGGACCTGCTCTCTTGTGGTTCCAAAAAAAAGTACCCACTGTGACGTGACAGCACAGCAGCCCACTGATTGATCAGAGAGAATCGTCTCTGGGAAAGACAACTCGCTTCCACATTATCGCTAGGAAACTGGCTTCACTTGCCATCATTGAAAAAGGTCTTCAAATTGTGTTTTTGAAATGTGTTGTTTTAGGCAGCTTGATAAATTTTGTTCCCCCAATTCCCCTTGAGAAAGTCATTATCCTGCCCCTATTTTATGAAAATTGCGCGGAAAATAACTTTACGGGTGCTGATGAAGCATTTTGTTCTCAGGAAAGGTATCACAGATGAGATGACGCATCGTAAAGCGATAAATTCTAATACTCTGCCATCTCCTGCGATTTGCACATTTGCTACGTGTTTTGCCTTCAATTTCAAAGTGAAACGTTTCATGAAGCCTGAATGCCTTGAGAATATATTGCCTTTTTCTATGAATACTCTATGCCTTTTACGGCTATCATTGCTTTGCATTTTTAGATGGTACGTTATTTAATGTGCAACCGAATCGGACACAACACCAGCTGCTATCCTATGCATCTGGACAATGTCAAACAGAAATTACAATTAAACACTCGCAGACCTTAGTGCCATAATGTGGTGATGGTAGTGCGCGTCCCCTGATTTAAACACATAAATATTTAACAAAATCGACGGAATAAAAGCAAACTTGATATAACTGAGGATGCCGTCGCAGTGGTAACATGCTTCATCGCAACGACGAGCAGGTACCACGGAGGCGATACTATCCTGAAATGGAAAAGCAACCCCAAAAAAGTACCCGGTACCAAGGTGAGTGGAGTAGAATAGAGTAGAGCCGGTATCATGTAGTGGAAAAGCGCCATAAGTGACATTGTCACTGTCACATCTGGCGTCACATGCTGAATAAGGATGTGTTATTTCACCCTTTACAAAGCATGAAATTTTCTTATGTATGATTTATGAAAACATTATGTCTCATTTATGAAGGTATTATACATGCTGAATGAAGCCTTTATGAGCAACACTTCATCTAAAGTGTGACCAAGAATTCCATATTCAATCTCCACCAATATCGAATAAAATCACCACTTTTTCGGCTCTTTTGCCACGCAGCATGTATTTGTCTTTAGAAACTGGGCTTTGGCTATATTTTCATGTTCTTTTTTTAAGAGTGGATATTCGTTTTTCATATGGTATCTAGGTTGGCAGTGAGCAAATTAAAAATCTAAAAAGTTAAATCTTTTCTGCCCTTCTTTGTAAAGCACTATGCCCAGGAAAGTGTGTATTTGTTCATATTGTGAAAAAGTCTTTACAGAGAGGGACCGAAAAGATTAAACATGCAGCTTCCGGTGTACTCTTGCGATATATTGTTTACTGTTGCCATGGTGTTAAGCACCACGGACAGCGTACTTGCACTCCATAGTAAAGTCGCGCCCGCCGGTAGCCCTTGCTTTATGGATTGACAGTTAAGCGTTTATATGCGCACCGATAACGTCATTCCTGCCAGTTACACACACAAACACACGCCTCTGTTTCCTCAGCACTCCCTGTTCAAAATACGTTCCCGCAGCTATGAATCCAATCAAGAATCTATATTAACATCCTTATAGCAAACCCCTGCATAGCACTAAATTCATTCCTTGAGCCCCCATCAGCGACTGGAAAAAAAAAGATTCAGTTTAAACTTTCATTTCTTTTGGAAAAAGGGGATGCATGTCAGCTTTATTTGTTTTCTCCAATGTATAGGAGGGTTTACAACAAAATACAACCCCAGTTCCAAAATAGTTGGGACAAAGTGTAAATTGTGAATAAAATAAAAATGCAATGACTTTCAAATCACACCAGCCAGTATTTTATTCACAATAGAACAGAGATAACATAGCAAATATTGAAACTGAGAAATTTTACAATTTTATCCACAGTTGGGACAGGGGCCGGTTTATCATGGTGTAGCATCCCCGCTTCTTTTTAATAGAGTGGAGGCGTCTGGGCATTGAGGAGACAAGTCTCAGGACTGCAGGCAGGCCAGTTCAGCACGCAGACTCTTCTACTACGAAGCCATGCTGTTGTAATAGCTGCAGTATGTGGTTTTGCATTGTCCTGCTGAAATACACAACGCCTTTCTTGGAATTGATGTCATCTGAAGGGGAGCATTTGTTGCTCTAAAACCTTGATATACCTTTCAGCATTCATGGTGCTTTTTAAAACATGCAAGTGTCCCACACCATATGCACTAATGCATCCCCATACCATCAGAGATGCTGGCTTTTGAACTGAACGCTGATAACAGGAGGGGTTTTCCTTCTCCTCTTTAGCCCGGAGGACAGGACGCCCATGATTTCCAACAAGAATGTCAAATTTGGACTCGTCTGACCACAGGACACTTTGCCACTTTGCTACAGTCCATTTTAAGTGAGCCTTGGCCCACAGAACACTGCCGCGCTTCTGGATCATGCTCAACAATTGCTTCCTTTTTGCATGATAGAGTTTTAGGTGGCATCTCTGGATGGCACAGCGTACTGTGTTTACAGACAGTGGTTTCTTGAAGTATTCCTGGGCCCATTTAGTAATGTCAATGACAGACTCATGCAGGTGAGTGATGCAGTGGCGTCTGAGGGCCCGAAGATCACGGGCATCCAGTAAAGGTCTTCGGCCTTGTCCCTTTTGCACAGAGATTTTTCCAGTTTCTCTGAATCTTTTGATGATGTTATGCACTGTCGATGATGAGACCTTCAAAGCCTTTGCAAATTGACGTTGAGGAACATTGTTTTTAAAGTATTCCACAATTTTTTTTATGCAAGCCTTCATGGGTTGGAGAGCCTCTGGCCATCTGTACTTCTGAGAGACTCAGCCTCTTTAAGACATCCCTTTTATAGCCAATCATGTTACACACCCAGGGCAGTTGCTAGGAATTCTGGGCCCCCTGACAGAATATCGGTGTGGGCCCCCGCCCCCGACTTTTCATTGCCATTTTTTTACGACTATGTATCATGATGTTATTCTTTATTTTTCTGTTTCTCAGTGTTCTTGACAGTGCCTAATGAAATACACCCAATTTTTCCTTTTTTACAATTAACCACTCAATAAAGAGAGTATCATTATGTAAATTATGAATTATAAGTTGTCTTATTCACATTCACTCACTCACCCACCATCAAAAACATATTCAGACTACTGGTGGTGAGGGTCTATTGCTGAGTCCGGTTCTAATGAAGTGACCACAGCTGATTCTGGAGTAGCAGTGCATAAAGGTTTAATTGTTCTATTTCATATTACTTTCTTAAACATTTTAAGTTATGTTCCATGGAGCGACTGATGAAGAACTAACCTACCGAGTCTTGGAATAAACAAAATCTAAATGGGCTTCTCAGTACCATAGCTTTAAGCACTCAGCTTCATTTTGCTATTGTTAAGAGGAGGGCAAGCTCTGCAAAATGACCCCCAGCGTGAACAAGACTTATGTCAACAGGCTAAATTAGCAGTTTAGTTTTAGTAAACAGGGTTTCCTTCAGGATTTTTTGAAACTGCGGCGGAGGGCTTCAGCGTCGGGTCAAAACCCACCATTATCAGGTGTGGCCAGTTTTCATTAATCAGCATGTAAGTGATGTAATAATTGAAGTCTATGCGCACGGAGGTTTATCAGTTCCACGTGCGTGAGGGTAGATTTCATATATAATATCAAAACCGATTATGACTCTGGACTCCAGAATTAGAATTAAATAATCATGAAGATACAATTAGGTAGAGCAGGATGTGCTCACAGCAAACACAGAAGTTAACATCGTAGTTTATCGTTTTGCAAAGTGAACAAAATACTGCCGATGGCTAATTTTTATTCATTGGAAAACGTGTTCATCAAGCAAAATGATTGCCAGCAGGTCAAGAATTATTAGCGCTCATTTTAACTTAACAAGGAGAACTGGCGACACCTGATTGTCTTTAGGATTTTTGGAGTTTATGTAAAGTCATTTTACGTAGGCGTGGTGGCTTTTATTTTGCCGTGGCGGTGCGCCACGATCAATTACATGTAGCGGAAACTCTGGTAAACACTTAAGGTAAAAGTAATGTCAGCCTTGTCAAGCGATTATTTAAGTTACACCTAAGGTTACCACACTGATTGCATGTAGTTCGCTAGCCAAACCTAACCTGTACTATCACTCACAGCTAGAGAGAGCTAAGTATGCAGTAACCACTCATAATAAGAACGGAGGAACGTGTCCTAAGCTGCTGCAACCGGATTTTTTGACGGCATATTATAATGGATAGCGAATGACAACCTTACCGATCCTTTCTGTGGATGATACCGTTAATAACTGAATAACTGAGTAATGCCATTCTCGTCAGGCGATTATTTACTCAGCTGACCGCATGTTACATTAACCTAACGTTAGCAGCTGGATTGCCAGCCTGAACAGCTAACATAGCAAGCTAGTTAAATACTCTCACTTTTCTTTGAAAAGAATTTTGTAATGTTCTGGACCCCTGCTTGGCTCCTGCTGTCCTCTCTCTATTCTTTTCTGGTGTCCAGATTTGTGTGTGTGTGTGTGTTTTTTTTTTTTTTTATCATATTCGCAAGGGCGGTGCACCCTGTTTGCTGCCTTAGTTCGCGACCTCGCCAGCAAAAATGCACAGACAATTTTCCAATACAAGCACGAAGCATGGATCGAACCATTTTTTAAGAAGGGGGTTACTGAAATGTATTTCATCAATATTGCGTGCATTAATGGCTTTGTTTAAACTCTGATGCATTAGTATGAATATTAGGTAAATCTATGCAGAATAATTTTGTCATGGCGGCTACTGTGGGTTTTGTGGGCCCTAATGGACTGTGGGCCCTTAGAATTGTCATCACCTTTCCCCCCTATACGATGGCGCTGTACACACCTGATGGCATTTAATGTTATTACTTGCTTAATGTTCTTTCAGCTGATTCTCTTATATATTAATTGCTTTTTCAGCCCTTTTCTGCCTGTGTCCCAACTTTTTTGAGACCTGTTGCAGCCAGAAAATTTGAAATGAGCTCATTTTGTGGATAAAAATGTCTCAGTTTCAACATTTGAAATATTATCTATGTTCTATTGTAAATAACATATTGGCTCATGTGATCTAAAAGACATTGCATTTTGATTTTATTCACAATTTACACTTCGTCCCAACTATTTTTGAATTGGGGTTGTATAATGAACTAGAAAAGGCTAAATTTTCTGAAGAAAGTTTGTGTGCTTGCTTCAGCAAGAAAAGTTGAAGGGGTTGGCTTATAAAATGAAGGTGCTTGGAAACTGAGAGGCAAAGGAAATTGCTGAAGAAATGTTAAAAAACTGCTGAAATGTCAACACAAGACTTTAAAGCTGAAAGTAATTGTTTAAGCAATTCTGACTTTTCAGCTGCATCATGACCGAGTCCACTCCGCTTCAACCCAGCTGTAAAAAAAAAAAAAAAAAAAAAAAAAAAAATGGTGAATTGGAGTCAATGAGGTTGATGCATCTCTCTCTATGGCTCTGTGCGTATCTCGGGGAATGCAGTGCATGCTGAGAAATTAGCTTTTTGGCGGAGCAAACATGGCAGGCCACATTGGCAGACTGCCGCAGCTGTTGTTGCTTATAGCTCATTGTCAGTGTCTCCCCCAGTCCCGAACTGTACAACGCTGACCTCGCCAAGTAGTGAAATGCTACTATTTGCAGCTCTCTGTTCATTTCTGTGGAATAAATGGACACTTGGTTGTAGGGCAGTATACTATATGTAGTGTACATTTACGGAATACGCACTTGAGGTCTGTAATGATTTTGTGGAGAGATAAAGGCTATTATTAATAACTACATTATTTTGTTTGTCTTGATAATCTATTCATCAGACTACATTTTAAAGGATATCTATGAGACTATCCATTTTTTACACGAGATAAAAACATGTATGCAGAAGCCTCACTGATAAACAAAAAACTGTACATAAAACAATACTTTCCCAACAGAATATTTTAATTTTCAGCTTATTATGATGGTGGAGGCCTAGTCAAAATTTGGTACCAAGGAAATGTCTGCTCAATTTTTTTAACGCTGCATTTTGTTAAAGCACTCTAAAAACCAAAAAAAAAAAAAAAATCTGTTGGGAATTTTTTTTAGAAAATTTGATATTTTTGAAATTTGCCATTTTGACATATTGCAACCTTACTGGTGGTCAAAGAATTTACCGGAAGATTCCTCTTTGGCACCATGTTGCTCTTTCATGCCGATAAAAAGCCATTTGTATCTTGGTCTCTGATGATATGAAATTTTGAGGTCATACTGATGGACAGCTGCATGTAAGCATCACAGAATGTAAGGACACGATCCTCCCAGCCGGGGAGTAAGTATAAGTGAATGAGACATTTTGGAGACCACCTGAGAGCCTTCTGTCATCAGCACAACTGTGGTCTAGTCCAGTTCTGTGAACAAGCTTTCAAAGCGGTACATGCTGACTTTGCCAGGTTTTTGGGCTATCACTATGTTAAGGACAAAGGAAACAAACTCTTTGGTCAAAGACTAACACATACTGTAAAGAAGCACAATGCCTCGCATTTGTGAATGTTTCATTGAACGTCATAAGTTGATGAGACATTTTGGAAATCAGCTAGTTAATGGACAAGAATCCAGTGTCAGTTTTAATTCATGGCCATCTTCGAGTGTAAAGATTTTGCCTCTTTAAAGTACATATCCTTGGTGATTTAAAACGTAAAATGCACCCAATTTTGAGATACTATATCGAGGGATTATTTGTTTATCAACACGGCGGATGCGCGGGTAACTTGACTGCAGAAAGAGCAGCCCCTGTAAACTGTTTTACAGGCTGGCATGGTTATCTTGCAGTTGCGATGTTAGCTAGCTAGCGATGTTGTCAGCGTACTACAACAGTTTATCACCGGGTGATAAAACAAGTTATGCTGCTAAATTATCATTAGTGAATGGGATACGTCTTAACACGTTGACTGCCAACTACGAGATAACTCGTAATGGCGGGTCAGGGCTAGCCCTAGACCTGAAAATTCGGGGGCAATTATCCATCCCTTTATTGACAACAATAAGTCCTGGCTAATTCTAGATGGTTTTCCTATATTAACACATTTTCCTATTCAAGAATAATCAAGTGGCAAATGAAGACACGGCTTCTTTCCCCCATGCGATCTAACAGCAAATAATGGGCTACATTCAGTACAGAAAAATAATTTAATTATAATTAGGTCTATGCACTGGCACTCAGCGACGGTAATTTTTTTTTTTTTTTCCAGCGAGAGCGGCATTTCAGAACTCTGCAGCGAATGAAGGTCATTCTGGTGACAAGTACGTGGTTTCGTCCGTTTACATTTTCAGATCGAACAGATGTCTATTTTTTACAGCACGTTGCGTGACCGTGCTGCAAGAACAGGTGTGGGTACTTGTGGCCGAAATTACCTTCATTCGCAAAAGAGTTCTGAAATAATACAAATATGTATTAAGTCTGGGTTATTGTGAACAAAAAAAAAAACAACTGCATCCTGACCGCGAACTGCATCTGCATGGCTGGGTATGTAATTTAGAATAGGCTAATATAACGTTACAAATTAATCTTAGCTTCCTTTGTACTTGTTGTACAAATTAGCTTTTTTTCCCCCCTCTCATATCACTATCTTTTTGAGCTGCTGTAACGATGAAATTTCCCCACTGTGGGATCAATAAAAGTTTATCTTATCTTAGCTTTCCATTGCTGTGTAACCTCGTCTTCAGTCACTGTCGTTATTGTAGTAAACATTTCACAACTCATTTGCTGCAATTATACAGCTGTGCCTGCGGGCATATCTAGCTTTATCACCATTCAAACCAATGAGTCTAACATATTATATTTCACAAAATTAATAACAATGTTCTTTTTTCTCTCAGCTTGGGGTCATGCTGCAGGTATGCTGCAGCACTGATGCTCAAAGTCTGTAAAACTTGCGCGTTTAAGACATGGTCGCGGCTCTTCCTGCTCTCTTTCTGCAGTCACATGCGCAGTAGAGCGGGGTGATTTGTGTAGTGACAGACTGATAATCCCTCTAAAGAATTTTTAGTCACTCAACGCATTTTAACCAAAAATAACACATCGGTCAGTGTCAGATATACCTGGTTTAATGTAAGTATTTTAGGCAGAATTTGTCTGGCGCGAAAAAAGCTTGCGATTTGAATCTCCCGGGGAAAATGACTTTCTCTTACGTCACGTGCGCTTCCCGCAGCCCACAGGCGGCGCTGGTCATTCTGTTGATTGTTCAGGGTGTTTATTTTTGAGATTTTGGGCGTTATTTGAAGCATTTGAAGTATTCCGAGACAATATCATGGACAGACGGCGATTCCATATCAGATACACTGTTGTTTTGCTGCAGTCGGTAAATGTCGGTGACTGCGCACTGATCCATGCAGGCACTGGGTCTCTCAGCGCCCTGGATATGGGGGAACCGCAGGTGACATCACGAATCTGGATGCAATATGGCTTAGGACTCCCTGAGGATTTTTCCAGAAGCTTCTGGTAATTTTCAAAAATTGTTCTATACACCCAACAGATTTTTTTTTTGTTTGTTTTTTCACCATGTTAATCAGCTAAGTAAAGACTACACGTTTTCACTGAAAAATCCCCAATAAGACTTTTCTTAACCTAAAAGGTGTTAACGTGCACATTGCAAGTTAAAGTACCCACTGAATCAGAGCATAGTTAAATTAGTCAGTCATAATTTTGGTGAAAAAATCGTTCAATATTCACTGCATTGGCGCAATAATGCGTTTTTCTGAGGAATTTCACTTCCACATTGGAAAACTGACTTACCAGCTGCTATGTCAGGAGAAGGAAACGCGGCAGATTTAAACAATAGACCGATCCGGCTTAAGTGAGATTTAGGGCATGCACATGCTCTTTGCAGACTATCTATGGCAGAGAATACACAAATCGCATTGAAAAAGAGGGGAATTATGAGTTTTTTTGCTTTCCCCGTGGTAAAAGGCAGCTTACAGCGTGGATTCAGACTATAAACAGGTAGAATTTTCGTTCATGAACATTCTAGGGTGTGCAGCGTACATTTTGTGTCTGGATGGCGAGATTAAGAATTCTGCATTCGACCTTCACCAGTATGTTTAGGTACCCAGAGGAACATTCGGGTATGTAAAGACGTCAAGCGTACATCCAGTCAGGGAAATTTAAAGTTTAGTTTCTAGTGCAGCTATTTGTGGTAGTTGCATATAATGGTGGCCGCCATCTTGCTGATGACACACCGGGTTGTTAGGGGAGGCGCGATATTAAATATTGACATTAAATTCTAAACCCTCTTTTCTCTGATAAAAACCCCCCAAAATATATTGGCGCCCCCCTTTTAAAATCGTTCTGGTAAATAAAAAGCAAATAAAAATTTTTAAAAATTGGAGGTTGGATACGGAATTCTTTCCCCTGACGATACAGACTAAGCTCCTTCGGAGCAACGTAGACTTGAAAGGCTATATCGGCGAGATAATGTCAAGGTAAGTCCTCCTCATTGTTACGTTCAGCACAAATGAAAATCTGAAATCAAATGTGCTACGTTCAGTTAAACAGTAATGTTATTCTGGCATGTCTTGGCCTTGTATTTTACATGTGTACCTGTGCACTAATCCATTTTGAGAGGAGATCTGGATCATGTGTTCTCGCTGGTTGCTTTGAACAGTGTGAATTTGTCGCAAGAACAAATGACTTCTGGTGTGGGACTCAATCATCTTAGTGTTGATGACATTAATTCACGTCCGCTAGGGCTGGGCGATGTGGACTAAAAGTCATATCTCAATATTTTTTAGCTGAACGGCAATACTCGATATATATCGATATTTTTTTGGCCGTGAACCGGGTTTACAGGCTATTTGACCATGACTTCCAGTACGCATGCATGTATCATTTTCGTACTTAATGTGTGCAGCACTACGAAAAGGGGTCACTTGGCATTTTTTTCCATTCTGAGATTAACGGGGTATCTCAGTGATATCCCAGTGATAGTGATATCCCAGCACTACTGTACTGTCAATTTACAACAGTTCGCTGTGCATAAATCCACCGAATTTTTTTCTCAAAATGAAAAACTTGGATCACTCTTTGATTTTGTTGGAAAATCTCAATTTTCACAAAATGACCCAAGTGACCCTCTTTTCCTAGTCCTGCACACAAATCGGTAGGCTTGTGACTCTCATTTCTAGGTGAACGTTGTTATTTAGCTAACTAGCTCCATTTTGTTATGGAGAGGTACTGAATGAATATTTTTGAATATAGTTCGTCTGCAAACGAGCCACCGGTAGTCAACTACTCGGTTTTCTGTGGATTTAAAATCCGCAAAAGTTCGTTCAAACGCCAATGAGTGGTGAAGTCATTGCGTAAGCTTTAAGCAATAAGACCGCTGGCTATTTGCGCTTGAGCTTATCAACTATAAACTCTTGAGCATATGCTTCTCAATCTCAGGCTAAGGCACACGCCAGTTGCAGAATAGATACAGTCAGCAACAACGGGAATGTTGGGCATGAGTACCATAGACAACCTCCACTTTTTTGGGGTATTTTTTTTGGCCAGAACGATTTTAAAAAAGGCACAAATATTTTTGGGGGGTTTTTATGCGTGAGAAGGGGGTTTAGAATGATGGGGGAAAAATTTTATAAGGAAGTGGTAGATGTGGTGCGAGGAAAAAATTTTTTGTGGTAATTCCAGTTTCCACCACCATGCTCTTCCCTCATGACATGCGCTCTGTGTACGATCTCTCTACCTTCTTCTGACCTTCTTTTTTCCTCCATCAATGGGGCTGTGAACAAAGGTTTACATGTTAAGTTAGACATTACATTAGTGTCTGCAGCGGGATTCAAACCTGGGAGCCTGTGGACAAAGCAATTTCAAACACACCATACACTGTGGTCTGAACCACTACACCAACTGAGTTTGTTGCCAGTTTAGCGCATCAGTTTCCATTCAACACTGAAGGATATATATTTTTTTTTTCTTTTTTTTTTTATTGATTGTTGTCAATGAGGAGTCGTCATGTAAATATCCATTTTGATGTGTTTCATGCGGTGAGTCGGCTGATCCATTGACCCTGGGTAGCATAATTTGAGCAGAACAAAGCATTGTTTGTGGCTGAGTTGGGTTAAGGTTAGGGTTAGGCACAGGGATAGGGATAGCATCCCTTATGAGTTGGGTTAAGGTTAGGTATAGGGATAGGGATAGCATTCCCTATGAGTTGTGTTAAGGTTAGGGTTAGGTATAGGGATAGGGATAGCATTCCCTATGAGTTGGGTTAAGGTCAGGCACAGGGATAGGGATAGGGATAACGTTCCCTATGAGTTGGGTTAAGGTTAGGTCAACAGTGTCATGGCTGCCACCTTTATAAGCTTGCCGCATGTATAGACTCTGTAGAAATTAAAGTGTAAATTCTCTTAACTGGATGTGCGCTCGACGTTTTTCCACACCCGAATATTTCACTTGGTATCTAGACGTTAAGGTAAGCCGAAAAAGTTGTGATTTTTTTCGATTTTGCTAGAGGTTGTGTGTGGTACTCTTACCCAACGTTTTTTCAATGTTGTTTCAATGTTGAAACAAATCTTGTTCAAATTTCAGCGTTGATTTGAGATCATTTTGTTAACCTTTTTTACAACCATCGGAGTTAAACGTTGTTTCAATAGCGTTTCAACGTTGAAACGACAACTAACGTAATTTCAACCATATTTCTACATTGAAGGTTGGTCGTGTGCCGGCTGGGAAGATGCATTGTAAAGCATGGTACAAATCCCACGGTGTCTTGGCGCGGCCGCCTACCATGGAAAAGCGTCGTCGCATTAATAAACGATTAAATTGTGTTAAAAATGCTATACAGCCCGGTGAATGTTCCGCTACGAGAAGTTTAAAATGGTTTCATCGCATTATACAAATAAATGATAGCCTCCATGCAAAACATGCAAGTTTTATGTAGTTAATTGGATCTAAATTTATCTAATGGATTTTGCTAGTCAGACTGCAGTGACCAGCATCTGTATCCCCGCTCTGAAGTCTGAATTCGGCATAGTCTAACACCGGCGAGCTTCAACTCCAAGTTCACATTAAAGCAGTAGCTATTTTTACGACGATTGTTAACTTCAAGTTGCGTTTGGACTGCTTGCGATATAATGGAGATGCACCTATAAATACAGTTTCAAATTAAGTAGCCGATAGATAACGTGGTTCGCATTACTATAGCTAACATATAACAACTCAGTAATGTTCACCGATCTGATCAAGGACGTAACACATAAATGTGCGGAAAGAATATTGAGCAAGCTCGCTGATCTACCGTTTTCAAGCGCAGCCTATGTCATGCTCGTTGTTTAACTGGGTAAGCGAAACTTTGCTTACAAATTAATTCCAGTTTTATTCGATAGTCTGCGACTTAAAAAGAACTGCTGCTAAGGTCTTATGTTATTATGTTTATTATGTTTCATTATGTTTCAAGGCTTTATCGAAATGAGCAATTAAATTAGGCCTATGCCTACATCACTTATCTTAAATTTTGCTTAGAACAAACCACAAGCTAAAACGCACATTTGCGTGCATATTTAAGAAGGCCAAATGAGAGGTGTTAGTTTTACATTTAAAAACAATTAGGCCGACTATGAAATGTTGCGTTTATTAGTTCAAACGAATTGTGCGCAACATCAATATTACCTTAATATACTGAATTTAATAATAAATCATTATTAATTCAGAGTAATTTAATTTAAAGATAATTTATTCTTAGTAAACACAACAACAAAGTAAACCGTCTCTGACTCAGAAAAACAACAAGTGTTGCCACTAAACGTGGCCATGTCCCCCGCCAGGTCACGGAAATCGACTGGGGTCGGCGTATCACACTAATACACATTGAAGCCAAAGATGAATGAAATCCGTCAAACCGTTCTTGAGATATCGCGTTCACAACAAACAGGACGTGACAGAAGGACGGACGGACGGAGCTGAATACTATCGCCCCTGCTCCGCTCGCTATCGCGGCGGCGGGGGACAATTAAGAAATAGTTTTTAAATACATATCCAATCAGAATTACTAGCTTGGTTCCGAGACCGTCATTTGATACTGCATATTGATATAAACGCGAAGTGATATCAAAGGACTTTGTCACAAACTCATTCCGCTGAGAAAATAAACTCCAGATCAGACTTTCACGATAGAGGTTTTCACAGCCTCGCAATGATGATGGACTGTGCGTGGGCCTGGAACTAGAATTGATCGATCAGAACGTCCTCGATCAACTGCGATCAGTGGAGTTTTTTCGAAGAATTTTGGTACTGTTTGATAGGGGAAAAAATTATTTAGACTTAATGGGGACACGGGCGCATTCTAGGCCCGCAAAGTGGCTTTATAATGCGCCATATTTTTAATTTATGCACCATTTGCGCATGGCGTGTATCCTTCCCAACCCCTGCATAAGAAAAATGGACTGCCACAAATAGGTTTTTGGGTTTTGCTGCAAAAAATCTTGAGGAAATTGGGCAGGATGGTGGGAGATAGAAGAGTTCATTAAATTTTAGAGCTTATTTGCTGCACTTTCATGAAGAAAAAAATAACAACCAATTTTCAGGCTTTTACAATGGGCCTACAATCCCTCTGATTTTACAGCAATTTTTGCAGGAATTTTGCAGCAGGAATGCAGCAAAACCCAAGAATCATTCATGGCTGGTCATTTTTCTTTTGTAGGTCATAGTCATTTCTGAAAGGCATTGTGGTGATAGCATTTGCCTTTAGGCAGGGTGTTGTGGGTTCAAATCCCACTCAGGTCAGCAACTGGAAAAACACTTGCCATCAAGCCAGCAGTGATTGAGTACCTGATTAAAGGAAAATGGCAGAAGAGATAGTTCTGCTTTCTCAGTGTTTTAAGCGCCTATTTGGTCTAGTCCTATCCAGCACTCATGATGTATGCCGGATAGAACTATAATGCTATCGTAGTCCTATCCAGTGGGAAGTATCAGACGGATAATCATATGGCTTAATATCCGGATCCGGATAGGAATGGTTTTCAGGCTGTGATACAGTGCCATGAAAAAGTGTTTGCCCCCTTCCTGATTTCTTATTTATTTGCATATTTGTCACACTTAAATGTTTCAGATCATCAAACTAATTTAATATTAGACAAAGACAACCCGAGTAAATACAAAATGCAGTTTTTAAATGATGATTTCATTTATTATGGGAAAAAAGCTGTCCAAACCAACCTGGCCCTCAGTGAAAAAGTAATCTACCCCCCTTGTTAAATCATGAATTAACTGATTAACCACATTGAGTTCAATTTCACTGGCCACACCCAGGCCTAATTACTGCCAGACCTGTTGAATCAAAAAAATCACTTAAATAGAACCTGTCTGACAATGCAAAGTAGGCTAAAAGATCTCAGGAAGCAACACATCATGGCGCAAACTAAAGAAATTCAAGAACAGATGACAAACAAAGTCATTGACATCTATCCGTCTGGAAAGGGTTCCAAAGCCATTTCTAAGGCTTTAGGACTCCAGCAAACCATGGTGAGAACCATTATCCACAAACGGAGACAACTTGGAGCCGTGGTGATCCTTCCCAGGAGTGGCGGGCCTTCCAAAATTTCTCCAACAATGCATTGACGACTCATCCAGGAGGTCACAAAAGAACCGAGAACAACATCTAAAGAACTGCAGGCCTCACTTGTCTCAGTTAAAGTCAGTGTTCATGATTCAACAATAAGAAAGAGACTGGGGGCTCTATCTTTCACACTGCCCTACCCGTTGCCACTACCCGCTACCCGTGAATTACGTATTTAGCAGCTTCCACTATCCCTAAACGGTATCTTGCGGCCATACTACCCGCTATACATTATGCCGAATCCTTTATTTGCGACTGGAGGTGTGCCCGTGGGCGTGTTTGTGCGCTTTCCCCAAAATTGCTATCTTGTCCACGCAAGTTAGGGAAAGCGTATAGCGGGTCCTCAAACCACCCGCTACCCATTTGGAAATTGAAGACACGGCTTCTCTCCCCATATGCGATCTAACAGCGACAAATGGGCTACATTCAGTTCAGAGAAATAATTAATTATAATTAGGTCTGTGCACTGGCACTCAGCGACGTAACTTTTTTTCCAGCGAGAGCGGCATTTCAGAACTCTTCAGCGAATGAAGGTAATTCTAGTGACAAGTTCGTGGTTTCGTCCGTTTACATTTTCCAATCGGACAGCTGTCAATTATTTTTTTTTTTACAGCAAGTTGCGTGACCGTGCTGCAAAAACAGGTGTGCGTGCTTGTCGCCGAAATTACCTTCATTCGCAAGAGAGTTCTGAAATGCCGCTCTCGCTGGAAAAAACAATTACGGTTGCTGAGTGCCAGTGCATAGACCTATTTATAATTAAAATATTTTTCTGTACTGAATGTAGCCCATTATTTTGTCGCTGTTAGATCGCATGGGGGAGAGAAGCCGTGTCTTCAATTGCCACTTGAATATTCTTGAATTGGAAAACGTGTTAATAAGGGAAAACCATCTAGAATTAGCCAGGACTAATTGTAGTCAATAAAGGGAAGGATATTTTCTCCCAAATTTTCAGGTCTAGCGCCGGCCCTGAGTATTATTTCCCACAGAACGAGAACGCGTGACAAAACTGCGCCTCTCCCATCAGGCAGCGACGGAATTATGTCACCTGGTTGCAAATGCTGTATACACCGCTGCCAGCTGTCCGTATGCCTTGCCCGTTGCTGTTAGGGTTACTGTGGCACTATTTTTCTATGCTAGTGGGTCATTCCAACACCCACTCAGCTTAATTGGAGGCATGACCCAATCATGGTGAAACGCATTTTTTTCTTTTTCTTTTTTGAAGTTTCAATCACAAAAGGGGTAGGCTTGATGTTTTTTTAATTACATACCAAACATTAAACAATATGTCAATGTCAAATAATAATAATAATAATAATAATAATAATAATACAATTCATGATTAACTTAACAAAAACAGATCCTCCCCTGTCTGGATTTGACCTCATGCACGAGCAATTTAACTTCGTCTTCGGAGAAACGTGGCGACCTTCCTCTCTCCATCACGGGTTTCAGTTTGAGGATTCGGGATAGTGCAGCCTGCTCCGAAAGGCAATGGCACCTAGCACACTGATTGGTTTAACTGGCGTAATGCCCAAACCACGCCTATGCATAATATAACGGGTAGCGCAGGTGTTTTAGGGATATAGGCAGGAGTGCAAGATAGCAACTTTTGCGGGGGAACGCCTCTTACGCAATGCTAAATCCCCAAATAACGGGTTTAAGGACTTTGGCGTAAGATAGGGCCCTGGGTATCCATGGTATCCATGGAAGAGTTCCAAGGTGAAAACCACTGCTGACCAAAAAGAACACAAAGGCATATCACATATTTGCCAAAAAAACTTTTGAGAAAATATTCTGTGGACTGACAAGACAAAAGTTGAACTTTTTGCAAGGTGCGCGTCCCGTTACATCTGCCGTAAAACTAACACTGCATTTCATAAAAAGAACATCATACCAAAAGTCAAACATGGTGGTGGTAGTGTGATGGTTTGGGGCTGCCTTGCTGCTTCAGGACCTGGACGAATTGTTGTAATTGATGGAACTATGAGTTCTGCTCTCTACCGGAAAATCCTGAAGGGGAATGTCCAACCATCAGTTCGTGATCTCAAGCTCAAGCGCACTTGAGTTAGGCAGCAGGACAATGATCCGAAACACGCTAGCAAGTCCACCTCTGAATGGCTTAAAAATAAATAAATAAATAAATAAATGAAGGTTTTGGAGTGGTCCTGACTTAAATCTGATTGAGATGCTGTGGCATGACTTTAAACACGCCATTCATGCTAAAAAACCCTCCAATGTGGCTGATTTAAAATAATTCTGCAAAGATGAGTGTGCTAAAATTCTTCCACAGTGATGTGAAAGACTCATTGCCAGTTATCGCAAACATTTGATTGTAGTTGTTGTAGCCGAGGGTGTCACGACCAGTTATTTATATTTAGGGGGCAATTACTTTTTCACTTAAGGCCAGGTATGTTTGGATAGCTTTTCCCCCGTAATAAATGAAATCATCATTTAAAAACTGCATTTTGTATTTACTTGGGTTGTCTCTAATATTAAAATTAGTTTGATCTGAAACATTTAAGTGTGAGAAATATGCAAAAAAAAAAAAAAAGAAATCAGGAAGGGCCAAACACTTTTTCACGGCACTGTATTTCCCAGTTCTAGCAATATATATACATATACACATATATATATATATATATATATATATATATATATATATATATATATATATATATATATATATATATATATATTCCTTCACATGCTCTGTATTGGCTTAACATATTCTAAATAACTGTCATTTCTTGTATAATGTAGTGACACAAATTAAAGATACAATAGGTTTTCTTAAGGGGAAACAAAAATTGGAGAAATTGATTGCAGTGACTTGTAAGAAATATTCGGTATTTGGCATAATGACTCGATAAAGTTTTAAAAACTTACAGACGTTTTTACATAATGTTATGATTCTGTCAGTTTGCCATGTCTGTTCTGTTTTGCCATGTTCTGTTTAGTTTGTTCCATGCCATGTTTTGTTTCTGCCATGTTTTGCCGTTACCCATATTTCTGTATATAGTCCGGTTCATGTTTTCCACCATGCCCTTCTTTGCACTTTGTCTCCCCTGTCTGGTCTTTTGTTACTACAGCTCATTCCCCAGTCCTCCGTGTCACATGCTTAGGTGATTTAATGGTTTCTGGGTTTCCACCATTCCTTCTAGTCTCGTTTGCTTCCTTCACCTTACTTTGCTATTTTACTAACCCATACTAACAGTTTATTATTTTGTTAAGATACTAACCAAGACTAACATTGTATATAATACTAACTTACTAACGAGCACCAGGGATTGTATAGCTGCACTTACTAATTGATTAACAAGCTCTCAGCACTCGCCCTATTCTAGTCTCCGCCTCTTGCCTTCACTTAGTCTTTGCTGCAATTCAGCGGATCCTCCGCACCTGCTCCACTCTGTCCTGCCTCTCATTATCTGTGCACGTTAGAACTCCCTAACCGGAGCTGTATGTTTTGTCATAGGATTGTCTCGTGATCCCTGTCCGCGTTTTGGCAGTTGCCTCTTTCATGTGATTAGGTTCTCCCTCATGTTCCCTCCTTTGTAATCAGTCTGACTTCTTGCACTTGTGTCTTGTTAAGCATGTGACTTCCCATGAATGTATATTAGGAGTCTTTTCACAGCAGTTCTTTGTCAGAACGTTCTCCTTTGTCTGCTTGTGCCACGCTTCTCTCGCCTTGTTTTCATCGTGATTACCTTTCTGACTGGACCGTCCTTGTTTTTCGATTTTTACCTATCCCCTGTACTTTGCCACATTCTCAGTGTATCGAACCTCTTTTGTCTGACTACGATTTTTGTTATTGGTACCCTGTTTACGGTTCTGGATTTCGCCCTTTGGATTCTGATTTTTGGATTGTGGACATTGTACTGTTGCCTGCTCTGTTGGGGGTTTCCCCCCTTCAGAAATAAAGCCTCCATTTTTGCATTCACTGGTTCTCGCTTCTGGTTCCTGGCGTAATCCTCACACATAAATTTTCTTATGGGCTAAAATGTTCTAGCTATGGTGTGATTGTGAAATTCTCCATGTGCATAAATGTCAACAGATCAACAGCTTGTCTGGTAATTACAGGCACACACTAGTAACTTGCCAAGAGTAGATGTGGTAACTTAGCCATCATTTGAAATGCGCAGAAATAAAAAATTAAAAGCCACTACCTAGTTTCTCAAGCTCATCCAGTAGAAGTTCCTCTTCTGATTTGGTCCCAGTCTTTTCTCGTCCAATCTTTTGCCTTAAATTGCACAGATCTTTCACAGTTATGAAGTGTGATCCATGAAATAAGAAAGTACCAAGAAGTCACACAAAGTAGCAAAAAACTTAAATAAAAAATACATAAATAAAATAAAAAAAATAAAATAAACATGTTGCATTCATGAATGTGTGAATAACAAGATGTCAAAGAAATATGTTGTTCAAATTATGCTTTAATCATCCCATTATAAGAATTAGAATGTTAGAGTGTCCAAATTGTCATGTGAATATTCCTCTGGCCGACAGCCGAATTTCAGTGAAAATGGACTTATTTTCAAGAGAAATGTCATATATATGAGATTTACAGACATCACTGTCACTTTTGGAAAAAGATTCTTTTCCAGAGTCAGGCAAGAGTACACTAAAGATTTTACCAAATTCACCTGTTTAGGTCATTTGAGGTACATTATTTTTCTTGATTCTTAAGGAAAATCCTGAAATCAGTATGAAGACTGAAACTTCCAATGCCTGATAATTAAGAGATGTGCTTCATCTATTACCTTGGAAACGATATAATCCAGAAGAACTTTGGTTTTGACATTCAACGTCATCATGGTTTTTGCTAAATTTACTGTTTCTTCGTCCAGTCAGTGTTGTTCAGGATACTGATGGTAGAACTCGGACTTCAAGTCATGATTATGGGTATTGTTCAATTTCCTAACTTCAAACTTTCCAGTGCACATACACCTTGGCAGGACAGGCAATCTTGAATGATCTGAAAGTAAAAAAAAAAAATATAATAATTATATATATATATATATATATATGTATGGTATAGAAAATACACAAATCGGTGAAATTCAGCGTTCGGTTTTCCCCTGCACAGTTTTTATATCATACATAAAGTGGCTAGCATCCCAACCCAAATGTGCTGAATCCTTAGCGATACACAATAATCTCAATGAAACATATGCTGAAATTACTGATTGAGTCCAAATCTCGTGATTATCAGGCATAATTTATAAAAGTATTGAGTATTTACCTTTTATTATGCTATTATGTGTTGACCTGAATCTCCCACTGGTGGCATTTTTGGGGCGAAAAACGGCGGGAGATTGATAACCTTTGATCACTAGACGGGAAATTGATAACCTTGGCCACTAGGGTCTTACCTTGCGAATAGCGGATAGGAAATTATCCACAAGGCTGCCTTGGGAATAGCCACTTCCTTAATCATTACATCATAAAAAGAACAATACACACAAGTAACTAAGCACCATTATATCACTCATCAGGGTTCTGCCGATGCTGGTCGGCGGTGGTCGGACTCGGAATGCACCGACCAGCACTCGGATCCACCGACCACCACTCAGTCCAGATAGT
The DNA here is from genome assembly GCA_029692085.1 of Gymnothorax javanicus. Taxonomy (NCBI): domain Eukaryota; kingdom Metazoa; phylum Chordata; class Actinopteri; order Anguilliformes; family Muraenidae; genus Gymnothorax; species Gymnothorax javanicus. The sequence goes on along the minus strand of CM056193.1, from coordinate 128,682,865 downwards.
GCTTTTCCTGACTGGTCCCTATGGGTGGATAAGCTATTGTTGTGGTGTGGCGTCCGTCGTCTGTCGTCCGTCGTCTGTCGTCTGGAACATTTTTAGCTTACCGGCCCAATGGGCCGATAAGCTATTGTAGTGGTGTGGCGTCCGTTATCCGGAACATTTTTTATCTTTTTTTTGGTCTGATGAATTTTCGTGTAAATTTGTAATAACATACTACTAGACAATATCTCCAGAAATTCTTCTCGAATTTTTGATTGAATCATTTTTTGTCAGTTTTATGGGCCCCTGAAATTTTGGCTCCAATGTTAAAGATAGGACTGAGAAATTTAAAAAATTTCTCAAAAACTGCGTGATAAATTTTTTTCTAAATCAGGCAATCAACTTACCTTGGTACCGTCAATGTACAGTGCGAGCGCCATTTTGATTGAATCGATGGAAGTGGATCTATTGGGGGCGCTGTACTTTATGAATATGCAAGATGGCCTGTGGAGGCCAAATGGTCGCAGTTAGAGGTTAAGTTTGTATTATCGACATATATGTCATATATGACCTATATTTTGGCTGTGTTAAAGTTGACCTCAGATATCCTTGAAAGGTCAAACTTGAGGTCAAGCAAAATGTTACAATTTTCAAACGTTGAAAATATAGAAGATTGGGAACATATCGAGGGCTGATTGCAATAAACAATTATGTCCAATATGTAACATCTGGACATAACTGTTTATTGCAGTCAGCCCTCAATATGTGCATTGAACACTTATAGGATGTCATGTATGACCTTTCATTTGGTGGTCTTGAACTTGACCTTCGGGGACGTTCGAAGGTCAAGCTTCACATAGTGAAATTTCAATTACTTCTATCACCAAAACTATTACTGATAGAGCTTAGGTTTGTATTGTGGCCATATAGGAAGTCATGTTTGAAGTTTCATTGGGTGACCTTGAACTTAACCTTCAGTGACCTTCAATGGCCCAACTATACGGTGAAATTTCAACGATTTATATCAGCAAAATCGTTACAGATTGAGTGCAGGTTTGTATTGGAGACGTATAGAAAGTCATGAATGAACTTTCATTTGGTGACCTTCATATTGACCTTCGAAGGTCTAACTTGACCTAGAGAAAATTCAATGACTTCTGTCACTGAAAAGGTCACAGATGGAGCCCAGGTTCGTGTTACTGACATAGGAAGTCACATATGAACTTTCATTTGGTGACATTCAGCTTGACTGTTGATGATATTTGAAGGTCAATCTTGACATAATACAATTACAATGACTTGTATTGCCAAAACGGTCACAGATGGAGTCTAGGTTTGTATTAGAGACATATGGGAAGTCATGTATGAATTTTCATTTGGTGACCTTCGTATTGACCTTCAAAGGTCAAATGTGACCTGATGAAAATTAAATGACTTGTATCACTAAAACGGTCACAGATCGAGCCTAGGTTTGTGTTACTTACATCTAGGAAGTCACATATGAACTTTCATTTGGTGACATTCAACTTGACTGTCAGTGACCTTTGAGGGTCAAACTTGACAGTGAAATTACAATGACTTGTATCACCAAAATGGTCACAGATTGAGCCGAGGTTTGTATAGAGACATTTAGAAAGTCATATATGAAGTCCATTTGCTTACCACAACTTGACATTATGTGACCTTTAATTTCACAATTGATGTATTGAATTTTCAATGACTTGTATCACCAAAACTGCTTCAGAGCTTAATATTGTGTTTGCATTACAGGAGGTCCTATAAATGTATGTGAACTTTTATATAGTGGCCTTGACATTGATTTTCATTGATTCAAATGTCAAACTTCACATGAAATTTTCATAACGTATCATCACTATAAGACTACTTGCCGGTAAGCTACAGGACCCTTGGTCCTATTTTTTGAAAGATCAGTTAAAATGACTGAATCCAGTGTCCAATAAAATCGCTAGAAACAAAACAAAAATGACCCTTAATATGCTCCCCCCTTCTCGTTGTCAGAATAGCGGACTTTGCGTTTTCGACCTGCGCCCCGTCTGCGCTGGTCGTCATTGATATTAAAAAACCTGCCCAAAAGTGATGGAAACACTGAGTGCCATCCGAGCCTGCGTGTGCTGGGTATTCATGGGCGAATAGAATCTGAGGCTGCGAAGAAATGATCGGTGCGTTTGTCTCAATTTAATGAAAGACAGGCAATTATAATCGGGGCAGGGTGATTGATTTCTGTAGCGCTGTACTTCGCATGTCGAGAGAAAAGTTTTGTTATATAAACGACAGCAAAGCTAAATAAATCTCTGTCAAGGACAGTAACATTCTTTACATGTTAATTCATCAGTGTTTAATAACAGTGGCGGTCGGTGGACGGAAAACCGAGGGAGCGGAAAACATACCTTGAAACGGATGAGATTGACCCAATTTTAATCATTGTTCTTGGTTAACACATTTTCCAACAGTATGAATAATCCATTTGCGGTTAAGTACACAGTTTCCATTTTAATGAAATGTCAAGGCGAGTGAATAATAAATTCAATTAAAATGTTTAATTCACATGCCTTAATAGGTAGCTAACCCTTCACGAAAAAAAACTATGGATTTTCCGCGTTAACTTTTGCCACACCCTGCAAAGCAAGCCATCAAACCTGCGCTTCATGATTGTTTAATTAAAAACAAAGATTGAAATGCACGTTTTTGCCTTCAATTGACGCGTTTTATCTCTTGTCTTAATGAAGACAATTGGCTTTACCTAAGAAGGGAGGGTTAAAGTAATCTTTGTCAAGGAAAATGACTGAAAACAGATCAAGACTAATAAGCAGTTCAAATACGTTCATCGCCCTCCTTGTTCTCCGTCCAACGGGCGCCACCGAATGTTCGAAACATAGTCTAAATGACAGTTGTTAAGTTAATTCAGAAATTTAATCAAAAGTATTTGGATACAAAATAGAAAAAACACGTTTATGAATATGGCGTCCTTCTATGAGAATGAGAGGCATCTCACTATGCACCTTGGAGAACATCAAAGAAATACAGTAATCTCTGGTGACGGAGAGGCAATATTTGGTTTCAAATTGTCGCAAAAATTTTTCCAGCTTGCGCGCGCAGCACGCTCACATTGCATATATTCATGCGAACTCTGACTAAACCTACGCCCCTAATATTTCATGAGTATTGTCGATTATGCTTTGTAGCTCGTGGAAGGCGGATTGTCAGTTTAGGAGACAGCAGAAATTTTCCGTCCAGCACTCCGAGCGTCCTGGACAGAACCCTGACTCATGCACAATAACAAAGAGACCCGATATAGCAGCCTCCCCAGCCTCTGACCCAACCAGTACTTTGGTTGGCTAGTGATCTAGGAGAGAGGAAAAAAATAATCCAAAAAAATGAAAAAGAGGAAAAGAAAGAAAAACCCTCTTGCCTGTGGCTCACACTTCATTCAATAAACCAATACAAACACTTAGCCTAATTGCCACCAGGCTAGGGGAAAAAAAATGAATTGTAACTACTAAAATCTTGGAGCAGCACCCAGTAAAGCAATACATAAGTTTTATTGGTGGTTAAGAGAACAGCAGCCAGCAACTAGAGAAGCAATTGCTGAGGAAATTGCGAGTGTGAATGCTGAAAGCTGAAGCCACACTGCGATGCTGTCTTGAATACAATAAAGTTTGAATGATTTGAATGTTTGTTGAAGCCACGCTGAATAGCTGCTATGAAAATATAATAATATTTGAATTATGTACAATACTTTAATGTTTATTAAAAAACTGAAAGAAAGCTGAACAAAGAAAAAATGAAAGAACAATGCTAACCATGCTAACCACATTACTTAGCTTAATTAATGTTGTTAGCAGTTATGCTAACTATGCTAACAATGCTAATCATGCCAACCACGTTACCTAGCTAACTTAATTAATGTTGTTAGCCGTTATGCTAACTATGCTATCCATGCTAACCACGTTACTTAGCTAACTTAGCTAATGTTGTTAGCAGTTATGCTAACTATGCTAACAATGCTAACCACGTTACTTAGCTAACTTAGCTAATGTTGTTAGCAGTTATGCTAACTATGCTAACAATGCTAACCATGCTAACCACGTGACCATGATCACCGTGTTACTCAGCTAACTTAGCTAATGATGTTAGCAGTTATGCTTACTATATGCTAACAATACTAAACATGCTAACCACGTTACTCAGCTAACTTAGCTAATGTGAGAAGTTGAATGAAGTCTCTAGGAGAAAGTATGCTGAAGTTATAGAGGTTCAAAGTAGCACAAGAGTTTGAAGACTTTCAATGCATTTCTATGGGACAAAAAATAAGAAAAAGTGAAATATTTTTAAAATTATAAATAGTATGAAAGAGAAGAGTAATAGCAATAATGTCCAGAAAAAGCTGCACGTTTTGATATATGAATTGTTGAAATAGCACGAAGTATGTAGGACTAGATTAATAGCATAGAACGGCGGAAGAAGTAAGAATAACTAGAGTAGCAATTTCTGAAGAAATTGCGAGTGTGAATGCTGAAGCCACACTGCGATGCTGTCTTGAATACAAGAAAATTTGAATGATTTGAATGTTTGCTGACACCACACTGAATAGCTGCCATGAAAATATAATATTTGAATTATGTAGAATACTTGAATGTTTATCAAAAGAGTGAAAGAAAGAAAGCTGAACAAAGAAAGAATGAAAGAACAATGCTAACCATGCCATCCACGTTACTCAGCTAACTTAGCAAATGTTAGCAGTTATGCTTACTATGCTAACAATGCTAACCACGTTATTCAGCTAACTTAGCTAATGTTAGAAGTCGAATGAAGTCTCTAGGAGAAAGAATGCTGAAGTTATAGAGGTTCAAAGTAGCACAAGAGTTTGAAGACTGTTTCAATGCATTTCTATGGGACAAAAAAAGTGAAATATTTTAAAAAGTATAAATAGCATGAAAGCCAGGGCGAGAAATGAACTTTTCTTTTCAGTCGTTAGCTGGGCAACCTAGAGTCTTTTAGGGTGGCAAAAACCATTTTCAGGGGTAGGATCGAACGTATCAATATTACAAACCGTGTTCGAGTTCAGCTTGCCAGTGAATATTCATTGACTGATCGGGGTGTGCCATCTAGTGACAGAATAATTTAACTGCGTGCATAAATAGAGCAGCTCCATGTCCGCTGTCATGAACATCTGCGCGCACGGGTTACGGATCGGATCGGAACGTATGTAAAAAAAAAAAAAAAAAAAAAAAAAGGGCCATTCGCAAGTACGAACTCGCGCCATGAAAACCAAAATAAAACATACAATATGAGACAGAGTTGTGAATGATTGAAAATATTTCAAGTGTTCATTTGATGAAATTAAACTAAATACATGTCGGCGTTTGCTGATGCGCCACTGAAAGAGCTTCAGTCGATGAGAGCTGCTATCGCAAGCAGAGGCAGCCGGTGGACAGAGAGACCAACGTTGTCTGCGCGAATATTTCTCGGAGGTTTAGATTATCTTAATGGTACCGCTGGCAAACAGATACTGTTGACTTACAGAGCCTGTATTCTAATCAGTGAAGACATAAAGTTTGCGAATGAACGTAGTGGTAGACAAATACTAGTTTTGCAAAGCAGTACTTCCATTTAAGGTAGACTGCAAACAATGCCGTATCGCATTCGGGAGCATATGTTTCTCTTTTTAACGTTGCATTTGAAGCGAACTTGTCGTTGCGTTTGATTGTTTGACACAGAAAGCAACGTTTTAAAATAGTGGTGCATTAGCTGAGACCTGCAAATAGAAATAAGCAGCGTGGAGAATGAGCTGCAATAATTCCCTAAACCGCAAAAGAGCTGGCTCGATTCACTTCGTTCTTATGATGACACCTCTGTTCTAACCAAAGCATCTGCATGGAAACTCAGCTCAGCTCACTTAGATTTAAAATGAGAAAATCACGACACGGAGGGCAATGGCAGGAGCGGTGTCCTATTACCAGTGAGAGCCAGGCATGTACAGGCAAGTGCACACACAGGCAATCGCTGAGTCACTCAGCCTTGTTCGCGCACACCTCAAACTCCTGCATCTTACGCAAGAACCGTTTATCCTGTCAGCAATGTGAGCACATCATTCAAGGCACGAGACTTTGCTAAGTGCGCGAATATCTTTTTTATTTCTCTGAGTGATATATTTTTGGAATAACAGCGATCTAAAAACTCTGGCCGTTTTCTGTTCTCCGAAAATTTTTTGGGTGATTTTTGAATGGAAGATATAGCGAAGTTGGACGTGCCTCCTGTCCTTTGACTGCTCCCTGAGCCAAAACTATATACTTCACTGCTACAAAAATGATACTACTGTAACAAGAATAAATTTTCCTACATTTTTGTGAAATTTCATGAAGAGGGATTCAAATTTATGGAAGTTAGAGCGATAGAGAAAGAACTTTTTCATTCTGTCTGCTCTCAGCTCCCACTCTAGCTGTGACAGAAGAGTTTGAAGACTGTTCTACTGCATTTCTATGGGACAAAAAAATTTAGAAAAAGTTTAATATTTTAAAAAGTATAAATAGTATGAAAGAAAAATAATAGCAATAACGTCCAGAAAAATCTGAACGTTTTGATACATGAATTGTTGAAATAGCACAAAGTATGAAGGAGTAGTTTAATAGCGTGGAACGGCGGAAGAGGTAAGAATAATAATAAGTATAAAGAAAATGGCCGACATGAAAAACAATAGTGTGAATGCTGAAAGCATTCACACTAATGATAAGTATAAAGAAAATGGCTGACGTGAAAAGTGCAGTTCCAGGGGAAACTGCGTGGGCAAGCTGGAAGCAGGCAATAATGTGAAGTTCGGATTGCTGACAATGTGAGGTTAAAGCTGCTGGAAATGAGTTTAAAGCTTCTTAAAATTAAAATTATTTATGAAAGTGGGATTTTGTATCGTTTAAAGGGATAGTTCAGATTTTTTGACATGAAGTTGTGTGAAAGCACTTATTTGGGAAGACCTCCCCAAGATGCAATGTTACGACACGTCAAACTTACTTCATATATTTATTTGACAGAAATTGTTGATGTTGCCTACTTAAACATTGCCATAAAAATACACATATTCCATAAGAAAAATATTACATGAGAACGAAGTAGCCTATTTATTGCAAAATTGCATCAAAATTATATTTATACATATTGCTGAAGATTATGGGAATTATTCAGGCGCGACATAAAAAAAAGGAAGTGGCTATTCACTCCGCTACGGAGTGAATTGAGGGAAAGACATTGGCTATCTGCCCAGCAGCGGAGCTGTCAAGATACGCAGTTCTGCCATTTTCCCAGCAGCTGGGCCAATAAGAGATTTAATTTTGTAATCCGCCCACTCTTTGAAGTTTCGCACGGAAGCTCTGCAGGGCGAATAGCCTCTTCCTAAATAGAAAAAAAAACCCTCTCAATAAAAGGCTACACGTTTTTCAGCTTTTCCAACGAGTTCATTAATTTTCCATTCAATAAGAAGCAGAACTCCTTTTAAGATCAAAAGCACATTTTAAATTGAAGAAAGGTTTACAGCTGCAGAATCATAACGCCCAATAAATATTTTGACCAATGTCATTAACTGGCATATATTTATATATAAATTATTACATCAATTTATTTTAGGTAACGTTATAGCTTAGGTAGGCAAGATGACCAGAACAACGAGCAGCACTGTAAATTGGGGTGTCATCGTTTATCAATGGAATCTTCCGTAAAGTGATTGGTCTCGTGTTCCAGCAAGAGTCAAGCGATAATGTAAAAAGTAGGCCTAATAATAATAATTCATATTATTATTGTTATTATTATTATTATCATTATTCAGCAAATAACGTTAGATCGGGGCATTGATCCATTTATGGAAAGCCGAACTACTAGGTGCTACTGCGCTGTTATCAATGAATTTCATTTATCAGTTAATTTAACGCACTGTCTCCTCGTTATTTTAACTGTAAGCTGAGTCCTGCGCGCATGTAACTGTGGTTTACAATTAACATTCTCAGAACCTCTGTGATATACTGATCGTAAAATTGCAGTTAAATGAGTGGCAAAAAAGAGGCCAGTTAAAATAACTGGCAAAAAAGGTGCGAGTTTATAACAGTGTGCTTACTCCAGCCTTAAACCCGGCTATTTTAAAACTCAGGAAAAAATCATATTGAGCGATGAACCAATAGCGACTGAGGACACCACTTTCATTTCTTTGTACTTAACTAGCTCTATTTTAATACCAATATTGCCTATTTTAGATACGATCATAAATATATTTAGCTTAAAACAGTTGTTGGTGGCTATATGCTGGAATAGGATATCAAGCTATTGTTTTTTCTGCTTTGCCATTTTTACTGTGACGTGTTGTCCTGGAAGCACCCAGCAAAAAGACCGTTCTTCCCGGCACTCAATGTGCTTTCGCTGGAGGGGAAATGTTTTTTTCCCCCGCTAGAGTTCCGGACACCAACAGAAACTCATTTGCGGACAGCCAATCGGTGACCTTCTGCCGGACTTCTGCAGGATTGACTTGAGACAGTTAATTTTTTTCTCTTCACTGGCCTGGCACTAATAATGTAAAAATAACCGAGGTTGCGTCAGCTTATTCTAAAAAATATGAATGCTCTGAACAGATGATTTTTATCAATCCTAGCTGGAAACATTATAAATGATTGACAGGATTGGAAACGGCCACCGCATTTTCAAATGAAGGACACGAAGATTTCGCGTCCTGGAGCTGGTTTCAGCGACTGTACCAACTACTATACCGGAAATTCTTTCACTGAGTTTGATGCAGAATTATTCTTTTACAGTTGTATCTATCTTTGTCTCCAAAAAACGACAATGTTGAGGTCTGGAAAAAGGCCAGCAGAGGGCAGAATCGAACCGCAAATGATCCATATCTAAGATATTTGAGTTTGGCTGAGTCATTTGGTCCAATGGAGATTTTAGCGCAGGCCTTTCTTACATATTGCGACTTCTAACTCAAAGATGGTAAGTCCAATCTAGGAAATGGAGATACCATACGAAAGAGGAGAGTCTGCTGAGTGATATATGTCAAAACTGTGTTCGTAGTGCCAAAAATATGGAAACACGAGCAAGTTAGAAAACTGTACGTTTAGCCTTTGCAACCTGCTTTTTCTTGTCACGTTTAACATTGGAGTTAATGGAGCTTCAGTGAGTGGTCCCGTCGCATTTCGGCTCATACAGCCAAAACCGTCTGTCCAATTGCTTCCATAGTTACATTTTCGTGACCAGCACAACTTTTGCTACAACTTGGATATAAAAATATTTATGCGGAGTGAAAACTGTGGGAGTTAGAGCAAGTTTAAGAGAAGACTTCTGGACCGTTTTGCTGATGTTCCTCACTCTAGCCATGATGTCTCCACACTCTAAGTTCCCAGAATTAATTGTAAAAAAAAAAAAAAAATTATAATTAGAAAATTATAGAAGTTACAAAAAAGTTGAACGGTAAATAAATTATCCAAGCGTAGCTTAACATTTTTCAGTTTGAATGACATTTTTAGCTAAAAGTATGACAGAGTAAAAAATAGCTGAAAATAGGTACATTTTAAAAAATCAGTTTCATTGTTTCCTATGGGACAAAAAAAATAAGAAAAAGTGAAATATTTTAAAAAGTATAAATAGTATGAAACAGAAGAGTAATAGCAATAATGTCCAGAAAAAGCTGCATGTTTTGATATATGAATTGTTGAAATAGCACAAAGTATGTAGGACTAGTTTAATAGCGTAGAACGGCAGAAGTAGTAAGAATAATAATAATAATAAGTATAAAGAAAATGGGCGACATGAAAAACAACAGTGTGAATGCTGTCAGCATTCACAATAACAAGGAAAACTGCAATCTGGAATAGTAACCAGATCACAATAACCAGCTAAGACGCCAATCCCCACGTCACTTGCCTCCTATCAGGTTACTTGCAAGCACTCAACACGACCACTGAAATCAATACTGTCACAAACCTGTACTTGAAGGGACAGGCTACTGGATTGTACACACACTAACAACTGCCACCACCTTTAATTACCGGTATGGTCTAGCGTCAAACCCACGAGAGAACCACAATACAACAGCAATAGTAGGAATAATACAACTTTTATTGATTACAATAATTTCATTGCAAGCAAAGGAAATGAGAACAGTAGTGTACTGCTACAGGGTGGCTGTAGCCCCGGGAATATTTTTTGGTCGCAGCAGTATAGAAACACACACCTGACAGTCAAAACTCATGCCCCATTTAAGGCTTTAAGAGCAGTTAGGTCTGGCAATCTCCCCTTTTCACATAACCACAGCATTCAAGTGACAACCACTAGTTACCAAATTAATATACTAGAACCTGTGAATGCACTACACACAATTTGAACCAGACAAGAAACCTGCACACTGCAATATAAATGATAATTGACTCTCAGTACATGCACCGCCCATACTATGCACGACCTCCAAACAGCTCAGTGCTACAACCCCCTTCAACAGGACTTAACTGCCTCCAATAACCCCCTAATCTTAAAATTCATAAAACTAGGTCAACAGCAAACACAATACAATTACATACATCAACACAAATTTTAAGGGTTAAAACTTAACTCTCACGAGTTGATACAACCCCCCCCGGTCCAGGCTTTGCGCATCGTCCAACCATTTTTGTCCATAAGACGGGGGAAAAGGACGTCAGCACGGTGCGATAGTGGGGCAACGACGGCAGGCCAGATGCCCCTCTTGGCCAGGTTACAGAACAAATAGCTAGCACTCCTACGCCCGTCCCTCATGCTGCCTATGCCCCCCACCCCACCAGCTCAAGCTCAAGCGCACTTGGGTTATTCAGCAGGACACACACCAGCAAGTCCACCTCTGAATGGCTTAAAAAAAAACAAAATGATGATTTTGGAGTGGCCTAGTCAAAGTCTGGACTTAAATCTGATTGTGATGATGTGGCATGCCCTTAAACGGGCCGTTCATGCTCGAAAACCCTCCAATGTGGCTGAATTAAAACAATTCTGCAAAGGAGAGTGGGCCAAATTCTTCCACAGCGATGTGAAAGACTCATTGCCAGTTATCGCAAATTTTTGATTGCAATTGTTGTCGGCGAGGGTGGCACAACCAGTCATTACGTTTAGGGGGCAATTACTTTTTCACATAGGGCCAGGTAGGTTTGGATAGCTTTTTCGCCTCAATAAATGAAATCATCATTTAAAAACTGCATTTTGTATTTACTCAGGTTATCTTGGTCTAATATTAAAATTTCTTTGATGATCTGAAACATTTAAAGGAGGAGACAGCACTCCGGCAAACTATATTTCAGCGGAAAGTAGAATTCTTGAAGTGTCTAAAACGCATAGTTTTATAAATTTTAATTTGGTAATGATCCAGTGCGATGCATTTTTAAACCGAAAAGTCTTCAAATCGGCGTCAATACCAGGGGGCAGACATTTTTACTTGGGGGATCTGAGGCTGCGTTCGGAATGCACACTTGTCCACTCACTCACTCTTTATCTTGTTTTCAATGTAGAACATTCACTACACAGTGCCCTATATAGTGGGTGAGTGTGCATTTCAAACGCATTATCCAATCAAACGCCAGTGCCACGGTGCTTGTGCGTCAGTTATTCTCTTACGTGATGTCAGTTGTTCTCTTTCCTTTCATCCGGGCCATAGAGTGGTTCAAAGGGCTTTCAGTAAGCTCTCCCTTCACGGCTTGGCTGCCCGCAAGCTGTTTTTAATTAAGCTGGCCTGATTTACAATCAAACAATTTATCGACTGAGCAACCAAGACCAATACATGACCTAAAATTAGAAATGGTAATGACATGTGAATTCCCAGCGCCTACATTTATATAATTGATATGGCATTGTAAATCCAAAACTTTTGCTGACTTCGCAGCATTCATTTTCGCCATCCTTGGGATTGTCACACAGCTGTGCAACCTTACAGCGCCCTTTAGCCATGACAACATTCAAAATAAAGGACGGATTCCCGCAGCCACACAAACTAATTTCCACAAATCTGTGCCACTGAACGAGCGCTGAAATTATAAAGACATAGGCTATTGATATTTTACTTCATCATTTATGTACAGAAAACGCCTCATAATTTTGTGGTGCAATGCATAACAATGCTATCAAAAGTAAATTAGAAGGTTGTCAGTTTTTACCAATTAGTCTGAGCGACTGTGGCTAATTGGGAGATGTAAACTGCGAAAGGTCAAGGTTATTAAGCATTTTTAAAGGAGAGGTTTCTGAAGATCAAATTCAAAATCAGAAGATTCCCCAAGTAAAAATGTCTGCCCCCTGGTATTAAAGCCAATTTGAAGACTCGCTGGTTTAAAAATGCATCGCACTGGATCATTACCAAATTAAAATTTATAAAACTATGCGTTTTAGACACTTCAAGTATTCTACTTTCCGCTGAAATATACTTTGCCAAGGTGCTGTCTCCTCCTTTAAGTGTGACAAATATGCAAAAACATAAGAAATAAGGAAAGGGGCAAATACTTTTTCACGACACTGTATATCCTTTATCCTGCTGACTAACACAGATTTTAGCAAATACAGCTATAGAAATGGCATCTATTTGGGACCATAACATAAGACCTTGAACATAACACAAAACCCACAGGAAGCAATATCACACTCATCTTGGGGATACTTGCGCATGTTATATTTGACAGACTAGCTTAACTTATGGACAAACAAGGCCTTTTAAATCACAGCAGTGGCAGACAGGAAAATCTGTTTATACATTTCAAGACTAGGGAGCCAGAGACTTTTAGCACAAGTTTTATTCATACTACAAAGAAGTAAAACTTACCCAAATGGGACATGTATAATGATGCACGACACACATTACTGCTTATGAGTGTGCTTTTTCCACACTATGTATTTCTCTTTCAATTGCCTAAATTCATCCTCGTCAAGGGAGAATTCATGATGCCTGTTTAAGATCGCTTAATGAATAATCACATAATTTATTTACTGAATAATCAAAACCAATATATAAGCCTGTGATTATGAAGAAAGTATTAAGTAATGACAGATCACTGAGGGGTAACACTGACAACAGACTTAATAGTGATATTGTATGGATAACAATACATAGGAATAAAATAACAATAAAAAATGGTAATTAATTAATCTAGTGCTTTCCCTGAATTCCATCTCCGGTTCTAGGATTTTTTTTTTAACAATGCAACCTAATTTATTTTAAGATTGCACTTAATGTTTTCAGTGTTCAAAAGAATAGATCGCATTTGCAGGGACGTGTAGTTGCACACTGGTTTCTGTGCAAAGCGATAATGATTTATTACATTACCAACGCTTATGACGTCGAAGGGTATGGAAGCATATAGTTAACAAAATTAAAATGAAAATGCAATGTCAGAAATGCATTTTCATTTTCAAGATACAAGCGCATTATTTGTATCATAATGAAAATTCAAATGTAATCCTCCACTTAGCATTTTCATTTTCAAGTCCATGTATGCAATTTTTATAACAATTGGAAAATTAAAATACATTCCTCATTTACATTTGCATTTTCGAGAAGTGCCCTGCAATATAACTAACAAAACGAAAACGAAAACGCTAATCGTATAAAGCAAATACATTCTCGGAAATGCTTTTTTCGTTTTTAGAAGCAGGCGATTATTTGTATCATCTCGAAAATGCTAAAGTAATCCTCCACTTTGCGTTTGCATTTTCGAGTCCATGTAGGCACTGTTTTCATTTGCAAGAAGTGCCCCGCAATATCACTAACAAAACGAAATCGAAAACGCTAATCTCATAAAGCAAATACATTCTCGGAAATGCTTTTTCTTTTTCAAGAAGCAGACGCAATATCTGTCTCATAATTAAATCGCTAACGCAGTTCGCCACTTTTCTTTTTCATTTTCGCGACAGACTGCCCTGCCTGACTTTGCATTTTTTGATTTCGAGGTCCCACGCGCTTTTCCTCACAAAATTAAAAAGAAAATACCCTCCCTAGTTGGGTGTGGCCTGTCGGTGAGAAGGCGGGACGTCCTCCAAAAGTTGGTACGGATTGGATATTAACAAATACAAGCGATCTCGTTGGTTATCAATCAGAGGGGAACTCCTGCTGCACGCACTTTTATGTCAAAGGACAAATGTACATAGTTGGAGCCAACGACTGTGCACGGACGCTCCTCTGGACATTGCGGAGTTTGATTGAGAGTATAGCTAAGGTTTTCCCTCGAAATACACTGCTCTCGCACTCAATTACCCCCCGCAGCGCTTTGTATTAGCGCTGCTTCCACTGAAATTGAGTGGTTACACTCAGATCTGTCGATCTTCGGACGGGTTATTTGGCATCATCTGTTTAGTTGTTCAGTCGGTTTACAATGCAAGTTCATACGCTCCTGCCCTCTTGGGCTTCATGTACTTTCATTGCTTTCTTCACGAATTTGGAGTGAAAGGACAGTTAAATATTAATACACCAGTGCCTATACGTCTCTTTACCTTAATAGCTGGCTACATACAATGGTAGCCGTTTAACACGTCGACCTCCAGTTCGCAGAGGTAGACTGAGCTAAGAAAGGGACAGATTCATCTGTTCGCTTGCATCCTGCTGCTGCAGAAGAAAGGCTTGCGAAATCCATAGATTTCTCTTATACCGTAAAGTCGCTTGTAATAATATGCTGTCGCTGGCCATAGCCAGATGTCGACACAGTGATATGTTTCGGCCAATCGATGTGTTTTTCATGAACGGTCACATCGTTAGACTAAAATTGCAGTGATCCTGCTCTCGCACTCAATTAGCCCCTGCGTGCTCCTGGATATACCTGCTTCCACTCCGTGTGCTTACACATGATCAATCAATGGCTGGACAGATTATCGGCACGCTATCTTTTGCGGGTTCATACGGTCCTGCCCACAGGGGCTGCATAAGTAGCTACTTCCGTGGCTTTCTTCACGATTTTGGAATAAAAGGACCGCTCATATATTAATACATCGGTGCCCATACTTTTCTTATACCTTAGTTGCTGCTACATATAAGAGTTGCCGGGTAACGAACACATCGGCTTCCAGTTGGTGTGCCTCAATGCAATTTTGTGGATGAATGGCAGGGGTGCACTGAACTGCGGCAGAGAGACGCATCCTGCTGCAAGGATAGTGTTACCACATAAAAACAGACGTGCGAAACTGATCGCAATCTGGTCAAGTTAAATGGACTCGAAGCAAGTTTTATGCTACAGTTGTTCGTAATGTTCGTCATCTTGCAGGAAAGTAGTTAGCTAGCTAATTAACATCGCGTTAGTCTAACGATGTGGCTGTTTCATGAAAAACACATCGATTGGCCGAAACATATCACTGGGTCGACATCTGGCTATGGCCAGCGGCAACATATTATTACAAGCGACTTTACGGTATAATAAGAGAAATCTATGGATTTCGCACGCCTTTCTTCTGCAGCCGGAGGATACAAGCGAAGAGATGACTCTGTCCCTCTCTTAGCTCAGCCTACCTCCGCGATTCATCCACAGACTCGCATAATAGAGAACTGGAGGTCGACGTGTTACACGGCTACCATTGTATGTAGCCAGCTATTAAGGTAAAGAGACGTATAGGCACTGGTGTATTAATACGAACTGTCCTTTCACTCCAAATTCGTGAAGAAAGCAATGAAAGTACATGAAGCCCAAGAGGGCAGGAGCGTATGAACTTGCATTGTAAATCGACTGAACAACTAAACAGATGATGCGCAGATAACCCGTCCGAAGATCGACAGATCTGAGTGTAACCACTCAATTTCAGTGGAAGCAGCGCTAATACAAGCGCACACGGGGGTAATTGAGTGCGAGAGCAGTGTATTTCGAGGGAAAACCTTAGCTATACTCTCAATCAAACTCCGCAATGTCCAGAGGAGCGTCCGTGCACAGTCGTTGGCTCCAACTATGTACATTTGTGCTTTGACATAAAAGGCCCAGCAGGAGTTCCCCTCTGATTGATAAATCAACGAGATCGCTTGTATTTGTTAATATCCAATCCGTACCAACTTTTGGAGGACGTCCCGCCTTCTCACCGACAGACCACACCCAGCTAGGGAGGGTATTTTCTTTTTAATTTTGTGAGGAAAAGCGCGTGGGACCTCGAAATCGAAAATGCAAAGTCAGGCAGGGCAGTCTGTCGCGAAAATGAAACAGAAAAGTGGCGAACTGCGTTAGCGATTTAATTATGAGACAGATATTAAGGTCTGCTTCTTGAAAAAGAAAAAGCATTTCGAGAATGTATTTGCTTTTTGAGATTAGCGTTTTCGATTCGTTTTGTTAGTGATATTGCGGGCGCTTCTTGCAAATGAAAACAGTGCCTACATGGACTCGAAAATGCAAACGCAAAGTGGAGGATTACTTTTAGCATTTTCGTGATGATACAAATATCGCCTGCTTCTCTAAAAAACTAAAAAGCATTTCCGAGAATGTATTTGCTTTATACGATTAGCGTTTTCGTTTTCGTTTTGTTAGTTATATTGCAGGGCACTTCTCGAAAATGCAAATGTAAATGAGGAATGTATTTTAATTTTCCAATTGTTATAAAAATTGCATACATGGATTTGATAATGAAAATGCAAAAGTGGAGGATTACATTTGAATTTTCATTATGATACAAATAATGCGCTTGTATCTTGAAAATGAAAATGCATTTCTGACATTGCATTTTCATTTTAATTTTGTTAACTATATGCTTCCATAGAAGTGTTGGTGATGGAATAATTTAGTAAAATGGATATTCGAACATCGTGAAAGTTTGACGCATGGCCTGCATTTAAAATCGATTAGTATACGTGTCATGCATCGAACCCTCAAAGTAGCAAACTCATTCATTAGGTCTTTGCAGTTCGGCTTCTGGGAATGTCGTAGGAAGGCTATAATATGAGATTGTATAAACGGCAATTATCGAATTAAACAAAATCTGAACCTTATCTAAATACCATCCACAGCAGAATTTAGTACATAACTCTCTACTTCAAGATGGAATTTTCAGAAATTTCATTTAATTACCGCCCAGGTAATCACATTGTAGCCTTCCTCGTTGATGCAAAGCTGTATGTCATCTTTATATTATTACTGAGATGGTGATTTGCATAATTTCACACATCTCCGAAACCACTGTGAATAATGAGTCTGTTTCCCTCGTACACCGGGATTACTGTGTGACAAAGACGATGCGCCAGGTTTCGAACTTAGTTAAGAAGTGAAAACTGCATTTTGAAGCCGTTTTTGCAAGTAAAACCGGCTAATTCAATCAGCTGTTATCGTGCCTGCGCATATAGTCCCGGGTATCGGCTAGAAATCCTTAATGGCAACGCATCTTATTGGAAGCACATTTAGTCAGTAAATTAATTCAGTTCATTATCCGATTCTCACTCGAGAATAGATTGAGTATTAACCTGCATTTTGGTAATGTCACTGGTTGTAGACAGTTTTATTTTTACATGAGAAGCCTTATCTCGCGCACCTAAGTCTGCAATACCGCATTTTTACTCCGGGATCAAGCGACTCTGAGGATGGACTGTTGTGATGAGACTCCAGCGTCACCCACTAATTAATCAATCAATCAATTTGCCATTAGCAGGACCACTGGCGGTAAGCGAAATTTTTTTTTCTCAGTCCGCTAGTCGAGATCGCTAGTGACCAATCATAGAGCTGTGACGTCAATTTAAACAAGCACACGTGGAAGCAATGTTGATGTCAACATATCCGCCTACTGTACCAACATTTAATTGTGGCCATATAATAAACACATCGGCCTACTGGGGGAAAAAAAAAAAAATCGCTGCCCGTTTCTTGAACAGCCCTCCCTCACTTTTAGTGCAGAAAAAAAATGAAATAAACTGAAGCAATTTTTATACAGTGGTTGTTCTTAAAGTTTGCCAGCTTGCAGGAGAGTAGCTAGGTAGCTGACCAGTTAATTGATATAACATGAGTCAAACAATCAAATCATGTTCGTGAGAAGCACACACATCAATTGCCCGAGACATATCTCTGTTAAGTGACATGACAGTACAATAAAAACGGAAATAATTGAGCTATGGATTTTCGTGCATCTTTTTTTATGTAGCAGCACGATGCTAGCGCCATAATGCATCTTCCCCTTCTTACTGTAGCTCTGATAAGTCTTGGGCAATGGATGTGCGTGCTTTTCCCGAACACGGTTTCATCGTTTGACTCACGTTACATTAATTAGCTGGCTAGCTAGTTACCTACTCTCCTGCAAAAAAATTCGCTTTGACGCGCGTTACGTTAATTAGCTGGTTATCTAGCTAGCTACTCTCCTGTAAGCTTACGAACATTAAGAACAACCACTGTATAAAAATTGGTTCAGTTTATGTATTTCTCAGTTGTCTGTACAAAAAGTGCGAGGAACAATTCAGCTGTTCAACAAACGGGCAGCTATCGCTATCGAGTTCATAGTAGCCATAATAACATGACAGCCCCCAGTCTGCGTGCCACACTGCGATTTAGAGGGTGGCACCATAGGAGGGAGCTGGGGGAAGGCATGGCTATTGACGCATCAGAGAGTGGTGACGTCATTATAAACAAGCACACGTGAAAGCAATGTTGATGTCAACATATCCACTTGTACTGTATGCATCTTGAAAGGAAGCAACAAAACTGAATTCTTACTAGTATATTTATTGATTCATTTTTAAGCAACCTCATAGTTTTTTCTCGCACTCAAAGTTTTTACTTTTTGACCTTACAATAGGGATCATCTTAAAATTGATTGAAGCTGAAAAGACTATTTTCATAGGGCTTGGAGGAATTATAACTCCTCCAAGCATAGGGGAAGAGGAAGGGGGTAGTTCATCAGAATTTCTTAATACTAATATATATTCATTTTTCTATTGTTCAAGACTTCATGTTTGAAGTACAAATTCCAATTTTGTTTAGTGTAGGAGGCATGGGGTTCAGGTGAGACTAAACAATGTCATCTTTTTCAGTGCTTTAGTCAAATTTGAGAAGACCCCTTTGTTTACAAACATAGAATGTTTACCTTTTATTTCAACTTTTTGTTCAGGGGCAGATTCAATCCTGATCATGCTGATGGTTGATCAGTACCCCGTTTACAGCCAAGTTAGCCCTTCCAGCCAGCAAATCTGTTACTGAAGTATAGTTCTAAAATGCAGCGTAAACATATAAATTATTTGGAAACAAAGGGGAACAAGGGTCTTATCCTCTAACTAAACCCATTTCTCATGGGTTCATCTTGGCAGCAGGTTGAATAGGCCCAGACCTCAAGTCACCAGTACCTGAGGATTTGAACTTAAAAGCAGAATGTACCCATGTACACAATGTTAGTATTTTTTTTACAGTGATGCCACCTTTCCCAAACAGGATAATTTATGTGGAATTCATCTTGTCTTGGAACTGTGGGTTTTGCCCAGACTTTGATTTTTGTCCACACACTGTGAAAGTGAATGTGGTGCTCTCCTCCTTGGTAGTGCTGTGGAAAGTAGTTCTTTCTTTTTCTTAGAGGCTGGCAACTTTACCCCTGTAAACATATTTTTTGTTGGACAACCAGCCCCTTAACTCTTTCGTCCACTCACTGATAGTTTCCTTCTTGCTATTGCTGTTGGTTGCACACCTATCCTTTTCAAGCCAGAAAGGCGATTCTTTTTGTACTTGGAACTGAAGTTTGCAATACCAGAATATCTTCCGTAACTACTAAGGGCCGAAACAATAGCAGAATCTGTCTGCAGTTTTTCATGCGACTCTAAGAATGCCTTCACAGCTGGGGCAAAGGTCGATGGGTCATTTCTTAATTTCATTTTTAGTCCTTCATAGAAATTATGCAGATCAACCTCCATCATTTTCAATTCCTCTGTCTGGCTATTGCACAAAGCAACACCATGTACTTGTTGCTGGGGAGGAGACAATGGGGAATGGCTTTTTTGCTAGTCAAATGCATTTTGTGCTTCCCTCTGCAGTTGTAAGCTATCAGCATTATCGGTGAAAAGGATAGATTGCTCACTATCATGCAAAGCGTTTCCACAAACAGACTCCTCAGCAGACTTTTGTATGCTGTCAGTTGCCTGCTTTACCTGTACTCAAAGGGCTAAACCACTCCATTGGGGCATTCTTTTTTTTTTGACCAGGGGCAATGTAGTACAACATCTGTCGCTGTGCAGGATCATTTTCAGGAATGAAATTTAAACTGGAAACTTTGTACTTCAGTTGTACACCTGCTTGGTGCTAACAGGGAGCACCATTCAAACCTACATGGCATTCACACATGCCCACCTCCATATTTACCAGATATTTCAAACTGACATTTGACTGACCAGTGCTTGGTGCAAGAAACTCCATAGGAGACACTTTTTCAATCTGGTCAACTTGAACGTCTGACTTCAGAGGAGCTAAGTACCTAGAATACTGTTGCTGACCAAGATGATTATTTGCAACATCCAAAAGTCGTCTTTCATAGAAGTCCATCAGTCTCGTAGAAAGGAAATCCAAAAGCTGACACACATTGAATGCCTTTGTCCTATGCAGGATTCTGTCTTTAAGGACTCTCATTGCTGCCTCACAGTAGTTATTTGTGTTATTTCCACGCAGGAGTAAATCCTGTCTGTACACAGCAAAAATCCCAGTGTTAATTCAACTCCAATAGAGTTCATTTGAGTCCAAGATGGATGGGTTGGTCTCATATAAACTCTCCTGGAGTTGAATTAACACTGGGATTTTTGCTGTGTAGCACAATTCCCAGGATTTCTTCCATTCAAACAGTTTCTGAACATGCTCTTGAAATTTCAGATATTGGAGCACAGCAGGATTTAAACACAACTGATTGAACCGTTCATTCAGTTCCACCTCAGTTTCTGAGTACAACAAATTCTTCACAAGTCCAAAAAGAACGGGGCAATGATCATTAGATATTTTATGGTTTCCTTCCCAGAGCCATCTCCACATTGCCTGCAAGATATGGAAGGAGCATAGTAGTAGAGATGCCTCAGGGAAAACATGTTTCAAGGCATTCCCTTGTGCCTCACAGTCATCAGTCATGAATAACTGTGGGCCTCTAGAACCACGGCCACAAAGGCATCTGTGGGAATGAGGTCCAAGTACAATTTCAAAGCTGCTGCAATTGTATCACTGGACTCGGATGTAGTAATCAGGCAGCCAAATGGCAAACCCCCAACACTACAATGAGTCATCATTCGGAAAACTGTACAATTATGTCGGTCAACATTGCCTGATGAACCTACAAAAACAAGTTCTCCACTTTGCTTGATGTCCTGGGAAACTCTTCTCATTAGTGGACTAAATATGGCAATAATAAGTTGATCGTCATTTGTTCTTCCCATTTTGATGAATCGTTCTGGTTGATTCAAGTCTGTCACCATCTCCTCCAAATCTTTCATCAAGCTTTCCCCTCATGAATCACCATAGGCCTTCTTGAATGTCTTGTAACATAGCCTGTAAAATGACACAAGAGTGTTACAATTCAAGTAATTTTGTTACCTAAAGCATGGCATTTGTTCAGGTTGTTTTACAGCTGGGGTACTAAATACTAAAGAGGAAAATACGACTTTCCATTGAGGATGCATGAATTCAGTCCCATAATACGTTAATGATTGAGATACATTGCATTAACATTAATATGAACTTCTGGTATCAAGTCACCTCCCAGTGAAGGACACAAATTGTTAGTCCCAACTGTTCTTAATAGAGGGGTGTCAGTGTACTTTAAGAAGTTACCTGTAGCAACTCTGAGGGTCTGGAACTTTGCTCCTATCGCCAGCTGGTAGATAATATTCATCGCCAAGTTCCATCTGCAAATCATACTTCCAACATCTCCAATGCAGACGCTGGACCATGGCCTTTCCTGAACATCTCTGTCACTTTTTCCTCGACACAGTTCGACACATCCCTATACTTCAAGGCATCAGCACTCTTCACAGGATGATTGTGGGTGAATGTGAGACTGACCTCAGTTGGAAATAGAGGCATATGAGCCCCTTGGAACAAGAGTGGTCCAACTCACTTTTTTATTTTTCATTTTAGGCCACTATTGCACTGCATACTTTATGCATTCTTGAACTGTGGAACATATGACCCACTCAATGTGTAGTGCTGGAACTACACTGATTTAATCCATTATTGCACGAAACAGATTGAGCACACAGGAACTATTTTAAGGTCAAAACTTTAAAAAAGACAAATATGGAGTTAGACCACTGTTGTTCTCAGGGGCTCATATAAGGATCTATAACACTGGTGCTGAAAATGCAAGTAGACAACATCTCAAAGTTCAATGTAGCCCTTAAAACATACATATAATCTATACTCTGAACAACTTGGCAAACATTTTGAAGGTGCACCCTCCTGCTTGCTTGCCCCACCTTGTACCATCCAAATTACTGAGAGAGTCAAAGACAGTGCACAGGGTTGAGGGACCCTTTTTGTGGGCCAATGTACTTTCACCTCAAAACCTAGTCCCCCAGGGATATTAAGGTGGGTGCTGTCTCATGAGCACTGACTAAGTAGGTCACTTACACAGATGTTTTCTTGATGGTCAAAATCATTTTGGTGCTGTAGTCTGTATTCTTTGATCCCCTCTTTTCACTAGCTGTTGCTGATCTGCTGTATGCCTGATGCTGACACCTGTAAACAATCTGAAAAGAAAACTACGTACAATTACATTAAATTAAAATATGGTAACTGGGGGTAAAGTATCATTTCCACCATGATAGCCATGATATTTAATTATAATATTATGTGCACTTTGCCCGTGGGGATCCACGGGTCCTAGATTCACCCCACATGGGGCCCAATTTTCAGCCCAAGTTTAATAATAACCATAATAATAATAATAATAATAATAATTTATTCACAGAAAAAGTACAGCAAAGGGAGGAGAAGCAATAATCAAGTACAATAGTTGTAAGCTTTACATACATGCCAGTGAAGTGATCATACATACAATATCATTTGTTTCAAAGTCGCAAACTTGCAGGCCATCCCTTACATCACAAAGTTCGGCAATACACATGGCAATTTCATCATTACAATCACCTTTTAAACTGCGTTTCAAAGCAGAACGGTCACAGCACAGAGTATTGACATTTAATCTGAACATAAGATGTCTCATGTTGACAGCTGCTGATGATTTACTAAACATAAGCCCCTTGTAAAACAGACAAACTAAATTGTTAACACCATTAGCAATATTGCACATAAACATGGCAAACGAACACAGTAAATGATTTTTCAATGCTAGGAGCAGACATAAGAGAGGGAAGCAAACTGCAGTGTGTATTGTAAGGGACGAGCCAAATACGCCGCGACACCTTACGCCATGAAACATGGAAATGCTGAATATGATTGCTATTCAAATTCCACAGCACCGAGCCATAAAAAGAGGTACAATATGTTTGGAATAACCTGGCCTTTGTACTTGAGGCACACATTAAATTTAGCCAACATAGTATTAGAGCTGGAGATGAGGTGATTGATCCTTGATTAATGTTCCTGATGTTACAATCATGACCTATAATATGACCGAGATGTACAGCGGAGTCATCTTGCTTGATGGGAACATCACAAATTTTGAATGAAGTACCAGGATTACAATTAAATGATACACTGGCACTCTTTGAGGGGTTAAAAATGACACAATATTCCTTGGCAAATTCATCATAAATATTTAACAATCCTTTCATACCACATCTAGATGGAGAAATCAAAGTCAAGTCATCGGCGTAACACAAAGCACCACAGAAACGGCACCCTATATAACATCCATAACCAGACTGGGCAAGTTTACATAGCAAAATATCCATGTAAATACAAAATAAAATTCATGATAGTACCCCTCCTTGTTTTACACCATTTAAACAGAGGAAGGCATCACTGACATGGCGGCCCCACTTAACTCAGAGGCGCTGGGTAGAATTCATATTCAGTAATAACATAATAGTTTTATTACACAGATTCATACCAATCAGTACCTCAAAAAGTTTACAATAGTGGACCCTGTCGAATGCTTCAGACTCATCTAATAGTACAAGGTACACAGCTGAGTGATTCCTAACATACATATCAACTATTTCATTTAAAACAAAGGTGCAATTAGTAATGGAACTCTTAGCCTTGAAGCCGAATTGTAACTCAGAGGTACAAAGCTTGTCAAGATTCCTGAACAGAATAATATTATCGAGAACTTTTCCAATAACACTACCAATCGCGATAGCACGGTAATTATCACTGTTACTCACAGATGTCTTGTTACTCTTAGGTATCGGAACTAAGGTAGACAGGTTCATATCTCTGGGTACATAACCAAGATGCAACATGGCAGTGAATAATGAAGCAAGATGCACATGTAATTCATCACAGCCATTAGTAGTTGAAAGCTTTAACAGCTTAATTAACAAGTGTTGCTAGTAAATGTGGCCATGTCCCCCGCCAGGTGATGGAAATCGACTGGGGTCGGCGTATCACAAAATTACACATTGAAGCCAAAGATGAATAAAATCGGTCAAAGCGTTCTTGAGATTTTGCATTCACAACAAACGGGATGTGACGGATGGATGGCCAGACGGATGGACTGATGGAGCTGAATACTATGTCCCCCGGCCCTAATACACCTTGACCCCAAAGATGAATGGAATCCGTCAAACCGTTCTTGAGATATAGCGTTCGCAACAAACGGGATGCGACGGACGGATGGCTGGATGGATGGAGCTGAATTCTATATCCCCCGCCCCTAATACACCCTGACACCAAAGATGAATGGAATCGGTCAAACCGTTCTTGAGATATCATGTTGACAAGGTATTTGTAAGTGGTCAAATGGTCGTAATGACCTTGAGAATAATGGCAAGGTCATGTAAATTGAGTGGGCTGTGAGCACTCCCCTAATACTCCTTGACACCAAAGATGAATGGAATCGGTCTAACAGTTCTTGAGATATCGTGATCACAACAAACGGGACATGACGGACAGACGGACGGGCGGACGGAGCTGAATACTATGTCCCCCGCCCCTAATACACCTTGACCCCAAAGATGAATGGAATCGGTCAAACAGTTCTTGAGATATCATGTTGACAAGGTATTTGTAAGCGGTCAAATGGTCGTAATGACCTTGAGAATAATGGCAAGGTCACGTAAATCGAGTGGGCTGTGAGCACTCTCCTAATACTCCTTGACGCCAAAGATGAATGGAATCGGTCAAACCTTTCTTGAGATATCGTGTTAACAACAAACAGGACATGACGGACGGACGGACGGAAGCAGCTGAATACTATGTCCCCCGCCCCTAATACACCTTGACACCAAAGACAAATGGAATCGGTCTAACAGTTTTTGAGATGTCGCGTTCACAACAAACGGGATGCGACGGATGGACGGCTGGATGGATGGAGCTGAATTCTATAGCCCCTGCCCCTAATACACCCTGACACCAAAGATGAATGGAATCGGTCAAACAGTTCTTGAGATATCATGTTGACAAGGTATTTGTAAGCGGTCAAATGGTCGTAATGACCTTGAGAATAATGGCAAGGTCACGTAAATCGAGTGGGCTGTGAGCACTCTCCTAATACTCCTTGACGCCAAAGATGAATGGAATCGGTCAAACCTTTCTTGAGATATCATGTTAACAACAAACAGGACATGACGGACGGACGGACGGAAGCAGCTGAATACTATGTCCCCCGCCCCTAATACACCTTGACACCAAAGACAAATGGAATCGGTCAAACCGTTCTTGAGATATCGCGTTCAGAACAAACGGGACATGACGGACGGCCGGACGGAGCTGAATACTATGTCCCCCGCTCCGCTCGCTATCGTGGCGGCGGGGGACAAAAACCACTTTAAGAGTGTGTTGCAGGTATTTATGTGGACCTATTTTGCCAGTGTAATGATTGGACCAACAACTTATTGATTTGTGTTATTTTAGGCTATTTTGTGCATTTATGGCGCCCCCTACTGGTCGATTTGATTGAAACTTTCAGGCTATGTTTCAGGTTCTTATGTAGGCATGGGCAACGCTCTGCATAAACTCTAATGGAATGCGTAACAGCTGAACTGGGGCGGTAAACAAGCCTCAGAAAACTTATTAAAAAATGATTTAAAAACCATTTTCATACAAAAAGAACACCATGGTTTGATTAAAAGCAACCTTTTCAATAGGATACCCGCATTTCATACATGAACTCTGCGTATTACGGCCAATAACGCGATTTGAACAGAGCTATTATTCGCCCGTTGGATGAATGCTTGACCTCAATTTGCGTCGTGTTTACAAACTTTCAAGTGCACGGCGTGGCAAAAATATCCATTTTGGAGGTAGATTTCAAACAGCCTGCGCTGACGTGATATCCCAGCTACGGCCCTGATTGAATTACAGCCATCTAATTTGAGAAATTACGAGTCTGTTCGTCCAGTCTAGACCTCCAGGGGATGTGAAATAAATTCGACAGAAGTTGTTGAAGTTCGTCGCGAGTTCGCCGTGACTTCTTCTCAACAATAGCAAGAAAGGTGAGTGTATTTTTACTGTTAACGTACATAGTTAGTTGACAGAATATCCTGTGACCCTATTTGTGAAGTTTCAGTAAAATATACCAAGGAATAAACCAGCGCCAGGCGTTCAAAACCTACCAGTGTTCTGACAAATTTTGCAACCTATGCCACCTCGCGAACACCGGTCACAAGATTCATTCACGTATACGCTTCAATTCGAGACTGCGAGGATGGAAATCTGAATAATCAATTAGGAAAAATTGTCGGCTATCGGTAATTCTGTATATCGTTTAAACATTTTGTTAATCGGATAATGAAGGAAGACTGAAAATAAGCGCCCACTTTTTGTTTGGGTGTAAAAGCGCGTATTTAAAGGAGAATACATTGTATATTGATTAAGCATTGAACTCTGCATAAGTCGAACTGTTTTATTATTTGTTGATGACATTGCTTCGGCTTCCTGGAAGCAAGTACGCGCAAATCTGCTGTCTAGTGAGCATTTCAGGTTCGATGTACTGAGTAATAACGCCGCGGAAACTTAAACTGGCCTGTCATTCTGCCGAATAGTCTTACTAAACTAGTTAATCGTCTGATTGCTAATCAAGCAAAGGGGAGGTTTCTGCCTCACCAAACTAACCTCCGACTGCACGTCACAGTGTTTTACTATGAATTATTCACAGTAGCTCATTGAAACTATCATGGGAGGAGGGTATATGGACATTGCAAAAAACAGTGCAAAGGTTTTTTTTTTTTAAATCACCACAGGTTATTGAAGGGGGAACGTTTGATTCATTTTGTAGCAGTGGGAGGGCAAACAACTGCCGGCATCAGCGACTTCACTGCATTTTATACAGTAATGGGCGAGTAGGGTTAATGTTTGCCCTCCCACCGATAATTTTGACATTTTTGCAGGCCATTGATCCAAAAAAAAACTTCACAGGCAACCCATTCATACCATTTTTTAAGATCAATGCAAAACCTAATGTTGGTTGAACATAATTGGGTGAAATTCAATGCATTTTCCATTAAAAAGGGCCTAGAGGGCGCTGCTGTACTTCAGAGAAGGGGTTGATGACTTTAGCATCAATTATTTCTGTTAGGGTACCCTAATGGATAATTTGGCCAGGTTTATTTCTGAGTAGACTGCATTTTCGAAAATGCCCTCAGGCTTCACCCCCCAATTTTCACAATGGGTTTTGTTGATAAATGCCGAAATCAGCCATTTTTGGGACCCTGTGGCTCTGAGACCCTTTCCTGTAAAGGCGTTGGACTTGTGGCAAACTCTTTGTCTGTGTCTTCTGTACTTACCTGCAAAAAATCATTAGAAAATAATAAACTTTTTTCTCAGCAACTCAAGAAATGTTGTTATTTTATTCATTTGTATTGCCCATGCCTATCTTACGTGGACATATCCTGTGAGTTTTGTAATGAGTGGAAAAACTTTGATTTATAGTCTGATTTGTGTTATACCTCGTTGCTTTGTTTTGCAATTATAGCGCCCCCTATCGGACAATTTGAATGAAATTTTCAGAGTATGTTTCAAGTACTTACATGAATATATCCTGTGAGTTTTATGGCTATAGGACAAACAATTGCTGATTTATAGTCTGATTTGTGTTATAGCGCCCTCTATGGGCCGATTTGCATGAAACTGTCATGGTATGTTCCTGGTACTTATATGGACATAATCTGCAAGTTCTGTGATGATTGGCCCAATGGTTGTTGAATTTTGTCCATTTATGTGCTAAGCCATGCCCCTGCTGAAGTTCATTGGTTAATATCTTGGAAATGAAATGAGATTTCAACAAGTTTTATTCAATCTTTGATAAGCTTGGTCCACTGATGATCCACAGCAAATTTCGAAGGAATCGGACCTATGGCCTAGGAGGAGATGTCAAAAATGTGTTTTTCAAAAAATTCAAAATTCCAGAAAATCATATGTGGCGGACCTTCAAGGTCCTTATGGGAAAGTTGTAGAGATTGGACCAAGGAATGTAGATACCAAGTTTCGAGTAAATCGGACTTACCGCGTAGGAGTAATGACCTTTAAAGTGAAAAACTGTTTTTCTTGAATTATAGCACCACCATCAGGCCGATTGAGTTAAAAATGCATTGGTGAGCATTTACACACAACTTCCAACCAATGTGCAAAATTTCAGGTCTCCACCATTTACCATCTCACAGGAATTTGCGAAAACATTTCTGAAGAAGAAAAGAAATAATAAATATAGCCGCAAGCGGCAATTCCGGGGTTCAAGCCACGAAAGACCATTAGTAGTTGAAAGCTCTAACAGCTTAACTAACAAGTGTTGCCACTAAACGTGGCCATGTCCCCCGCCAGGTGACGGAAATCGACTGGGGTCGGCGTATCACAAAATTGCACATTGAAGCCAAAGATGAATTAAATTGGTCAAAGCGTTCTCGAGATTTCGCGTTCACAACAAATGGGACGTGACGGACGGACGGCCGGACGGATGGACTGATGGAGCTGAATACTATGTCCCCAGGCCTTAATACTCCTTGACCCCAAGGATGAATGGAATCGGTCAAACCGTTCTTGAGAAATCGCGTTCACAACAAACGGGATGGGACGGACGGACAGCCGGACGGATGGAGCTGAATTCTATATCCTCCGCCCCTAATACACCTTGACACCAAAGATGAATGTTCTTGAGATATCATGTTGACAAGGTATTTGTAAGTGGTCAAATGGTCGTAATGACCTTGAGAATAATGGCAAGGTCACGTAAATCGAGTGAGTTGTGAGCACCCCCCAATACACCTTGACACCAAAGATGAATGGAATCGGTTAAACCTTTCTTGAGATATCGTGTTCACAACAAACGGGACATGACGGACAGACAGACGGGCGGACCCCACCCCTAATACACCTTGAAACCAAAGACGAATGGAATCGGTCAAACCGTTCTTGAGATATCATGTTCACAACAAACGGGACATGACGGACAGACGCACGGGCGGACGGAGCTGAATACTATGTCCCCCACCCCTAATACACCTTGACACCAAAGATGAATGGAATCGGTCGAACCTTTCTTGAGATATCACGTTCACAACAAACGGGACGGGACAGACGGACGGACGGCTGGGCGGATGGATGGAGCTGAATACTATGTCTCCCGCCCCTAATACATCTTGAAACCAAAGATGAATGGAATCGGTCGAACCTTTCTTGAGATATCACGTTTACAACAAACGGGACAGGACGGACAGACGGACGGGCGGACGGAGCTGAATACTATGTCCACCGCCCCTAATACACTTTGACATCAAAGATGAATGGAATTGGTCAAACTGTTCTTGAGATATCATGTTGACAAGGAATTTGTAAGTGGTCAAATGATCGTAATGACCTTGAGAATAATGCCAAGGTCACGGAAATCTACTGGGGTCGGCGTATCACACAAATATACCTTAACACGAAAGATGAATGGAATCGGTCAAACCGTTCTTGAGATATCGCATTCAGAACAAACCGGACATGACGCACGGCCGGACGGAGCTGAATACAATGTCCCCTGCTCCGCTCGCTATCGTGGCAGCAGGGGACAAAAACCACTTTAAGAGTGTGTTGCAGGTTTTTATATGGACCTATTTTGCCAGTTTAATGATTGGACTAACAACTAATGATGCATAGTCTGATTTGTGTTATGTTAGGCTATTTTGTGCATTTATGGCACCCCCTACTGGTCAATTTGATTGAAACTTTCAGGCTATATTTCAGGTTCTTATGTGGACATATCCTGTGCGTTTTGTAATGATTGGAAAAACTATATATGATTTATAGTCTGATTTGTGTTATACCACGTTGCTTTGTTTTGCATTAATAGCGCCCCCAATAGGACAATTTGAATGAAATTTTCAGAGTATGTTTCAAGTACTTTTATGAATATATCCTGTGAGTTTTATGGCTATAGGACAAACAACTGCTGATTTATAGTCTGATTTGTGCTATACCACGCTGCTTTGTTTTGCATTTATAGCGCCCCCTATCAGTCAATTTAAATGAAATTTTCTGGGTATGTTTCAGGTACTTATATGAATATATTATGTGAGTTTTATGGCTATAGGACAAACAATTGCTGATTTATAGTCTGATTTGTGTTATACGACACTGCTTTGTTTTGCATTTATAGCGGCCCCTATCCGTAAATTTGAGTGAAATTTTCAGAGTATGTTTCAAGTACTTATATGAATATATCCTGTGAGTTTTATGGCTATAGGACAAACAATTGCTGATTTATAGTCGGATTTGTGTTATACCATGCTGCTTTGTTTTGCATTTATAGCGCCCCCTATCAATCAATTTGAATGAAATTTTCAGAGTATGTTTCAAGTACTTAGATGAATATATCCTGTGAGTTTTATGGCTATAGGACAAACAACTGCTGATTTATAGTCTGATTTGTGCTATACCACGCTGCTTTGTTTTGCATTTATAGCGCCCCCTATCAGTCAATTTAAATGAAATTTTCTGGGTATGTTTCAGGTACTTATATGAATATATCATGTGAGTTTTATGGCTATAGGACAAACAATTGCTGATTTATAGTCTGATTTGTGTTATACGACACTGCTTTGTTTTGCATTTATAGCGGCCCCTATCCGTAAATTTGAGTGAAATTTTCAGAGTATGTTTCAAGTACTTATATGAATATATCCTGTGAGTTTTATGGCTATAGGACAAACAATTGCTGATTTATAGTCGGATTTGTGTTATACCATGCTGCTTTGTTTTGCATTTATAGCGCCCCCTATCAATCAATTTGAATGAAATTTTCAGAGTATGTTTCAAGTACTTAGATGAATATATCCTGTGAGTTTTATGGCTATAGGACAAACAATTGCTGATTTATAGTCGAATTTGTGTTATACCATGCTGCTTTGTTTTGCAGTTATAGCGCTCCCTATCAGTCAATTTGAATGAAATTTGCTGGGTATGTTTCAGGTACTTATATGAATATATCCTGTGAGTTTTACGGTTATAGGACAAACAATTACTGATTTATAGTCTGATTTGTGTTATAGCGCCCCCTATGGGCCGATTTGCATGAAACTGTCAAGGTATGTTCCTGCCACTTATATGGACATATTCTGCAAGTTCTGTGATGATTGGCCCAATGGTTGTTGAATTTTATCCATTTTTGTGCTAAGCCACGCCCCTGCTGAAGTTCATTGGTCAATATCTTGGAAACGAAATGAGATTTCAACAAGCTTTATGCAATCTTTGATAAGCTTGGTCCACTGATGATCCACAGCAAATTTCGAAGGAATCGGACCTACGGCCTAGGAGGAGATGTCAAAAATGTGTTTTTCAAAGAATTCAAAATTTCGGAAAATCAAATATGGCGGATCTTAGAGGTCCTTATGGGAAAGTTGTAGAGAATGGACCAAAGAATGTCTGTACCAAGTTTCGTGTGAATCGGACTTACAGCCTAGGAGTTATGACCTTTAAAGTGAAAACCTGTTTTTCTTGAATTATAGCGCCACCATCAGGCCTACTGAGTTAAAAATGCCTTGGTCAGCATTTACACACAACTTCCAACCAATGTGCAAAATTTCAGGTCTCTACCATTTACCATCTCACGGGAATTTGCGAAAACATTTCTGAAGAAGAAGAAAAATAGTAATAATAATAATAATAATAAAAATAAACCAGCACAAAAACAATAGGGTTTCAGCCCTACGGGCTTGAACCCCTAAATATACCCGCAAGCGGCAATTCCGGGGTTCAAGCCACGAAAGACAATTAGTAGTTGAAAGCTTTAAAAGCTTAATTAACAAGTGTTGCCACTAAACGTGGCCATGTCCCCCGCCAGGTTACGGAAATCGACTGGGGTCGGCGTATCACAAAATTACACATTGAAGCCAAAGATGAATAAAATCGGTAAAAGCGTTCTCGAAATTTCATGCTAACAACAAACGGGACGTGACGGACGGACGGCCGGCCGGACGGATGGACTGATGGAGCTGAATGCTATGTCCCCCGGCCCTAATACACCTTGACCCCAAAGATGAATGGAATCGGTCAAACCGTTCTTGAGATATTGCGTTCACAACAAACGAGATGGGACGGACGGATGGACTGATGGAGCTCAATGCTATGTCCCCCGGCCCTAATACACCCTGACACCAAAGATGAATGGAATCGGTCGAACCGTTCTTGAGATATCATGTTGACAAGGAATTTGTAAGTGGTCAAATGATTGTAATGACCTTGAGAATAATGTCAAGGTCACGGAAATGTAGTGGGGTCGGCGTATCACACCAATACACCTTAACGCCAAAGATGAATGGAATCGGTCAAACCGTTCTTGAGATATCGCGTTCACAACAAACGGGACATGACGGACAGACAGACGGGCGGAAGGAGCTGAATACTACGTCCCCCGCCCCTAATACACCTTGACACCAAACACGAATGGAATAGGTCAAACCGTTCCTGAGATATCGCGTTCACAACAAACGGGGCATGACGGACGGCCGGACGGAGCTGAATACTATGTCCCCCGCACCGCTCACTATCATGGCGGCGGGGGACAAAAACCACTTTAAGAGTGTGTTGCCGGTATTTTTGTGGACCTGTTTTGCCAGTGTAATGATTGGACCAACAACTTATGATGTATAGTCTGATTTGTGTTATGTTAGGCTATTTTGTGCATTTATGGCGCCCCCTACTGGTCGATTTTATTGAAACTTTCAAGCTTTCTTTCAGGTTCTTATGTGGACATATCCTGTGAGTTTTGTAATGATTAAAAAAACTATTTATGATTTATAATCTGATTTGTGTTATACCACGTTGATTTGTTTTGCATTTATAGCGCCCCCTATCGGACAATTCGAATGAAATTTTCAGAGTATGTTTCAAGTACTTATATGAATATACACTGTGAGTTTTATGGCTATAAGACAAATAATTGCTGATTTATAGTCTGATTTGTGTGATACCATGCTGCTTTGTTTTGCATTTATAGCGCCTCCTATCAGTCAATTTGAATGAAATTTTCAGGGTATGTTTCAGGTACTAATATGACTATATCCTGTGAGTTCAATGGCTATAGGACATACAATTGCTGATTTTTAGTCTGATTTGTGTTATACCACGCTGCTTTGTTTTGCATTTACAGCACCCCGTCAGTCAATTTGATTGAAATTTTCAGACTATGTTTGAAGTACTTATATGAATATATCCTGCGAGTTTTATGGCTATAGGACAAACAATTGCTGATTTATAGTCTGATTTGTGTTATAACATGGATGCTTTGTTTTGCAGTTATAGCGCCCCCTATCAGTCAATTTGAATAAAATTTTCTGGGTATATTTCAGGTACTTATATGAATATATCCTGTGAGTTTTATGGCTATTGGACGAACAATTGCTGATTTATAGTCTGATTTGTGTTATAGCGCCCCCTATGGGCCGATTTGCATGAAACTGTCAAGGTATGTTCCGGGAACTTATATGGACATATTCTGCAAGTTCTGTGATGATTGGCCCAATGGTTGTTGAATTTTGTCCATTTATGTGCTAAGCCACGCCCCAGCTGAAGTTCATTGGTCAATATCTTGGAAACAAAATAAGATTTCAACAAGCTTTATGCAATCTCTGATAAGCTTGGTCCACTGATGATCCACAGCAAATTTCGAAGGAATAGGACCTACGACCTAGGAGGAGATGTCAAAAATGTGTTTTTCAAAAAATTCAAAATTCCGGAAAATCAAATACTGCAGACCTTAGAGGTCCTAATGGGAAAGTTGTAGAGATTGGTCGAAGGAATGTCTGTACCAAGTTTCGTGTAAATCGGACTTACAGCATAGGAGTAATGACCTTTAAAGTGAAAACCTGTTTTTCTTGAATTATAGCGCCACCATCAGGCCGATTGAGTTAAAAGTGCTTTGGTCAGCATTTACACACAACTTCCAACCAATGTGCAAAATTTCAGGTCTCTATCATTTACCATCTCACGGGAATTTGAGAAAACATTTCTGAAGAAGAAAAGAATTAATAATAATAATAATAAAAATAATTAAAACTGCAAGCAGTGTTGGGCGGGTCCTCGCCCACCCGCGGACATTGATGTGGGAGCAAGTCGATGAGGGGGCGAGACGCGGCCGGGCGCCGACGAGCATTCTCATTTGTTGGACAGTGCGAGACTGAGTAAAAAGTTTTATCTTGAGTTGAGTGCAAACCCCTTCACTGAAGGAGATTTTTCTTTTGTAAATTGGAGTTATGAGTCATGGGACCTGGTAAAAGTTTCTTTTGCAGATATTATCACTGCTGTGTATTGTGGAATCTTCCCCCATTCATGAACTTCGTGAAGGGAGATGAGCCATGTGATCCTGCTGCCACCCGCTGGTCAGAATGTGTTGCACCACGTAGAAAAACACTGAAAATGAATAGTAATAAACAAATTAATAAATGGTTCTTACACGTAAATCCTACACTGCTAAAATTTTGCCAGGATGTTCACTGAACACAGACAAAACTTTCGTATGCTGCAACCCATGGTGAATTCAGAAGTCCGTCACTCTATATTTTTCAAAATATGAAAAATCAGAACATTTCAATATTTCGGCAAATATTCATTCACATAGTACCAGCCTTTGCAAGTTTTTTTCTGCAAATGCATATTATGAAGTATACCGAAGGACATTTTGATACGATAAAAGGTGTTTCCACAGCAAGAAAGTATATGTTACTGTACAGCGTATTATGTACATAAAATTTTTTATTTCAGAATGTCTTTAATTTATTTTCACCAAAACAAGAGTCCTCTCAGGGCATGTCACAAGAATGACGTGTGAATTTTTTCAGAATTTTATGACATTGCGACAGGCCTTGGTGATTGCGAAAGCCCCATTTTGGTGTATTTAGGTGGCGCTAGAGAGCCATTTTGTCTCTTTGGTGGAGAATTTTCACACTGTAAAAATGTTTGAAGCCACTTAGAATTAATTGCAAAATTTGTTTCGTTTCAGAGCATGGTGAAGTGGTGAAATTTAGGCTGGAAATCGCGTACGCATAAAAAAAAAAGCTGTGATGGTGTCTGCGGACTCCTACTTTGATGCCTCATAAAATCCAAACTGTTCGAGTTTTGACAAAGTTGTACAGTAGTTTTTATCGGCAGGGTGTGCTTTGTCATCTATTAGCATTTGGGGCCGAAACGATGAACGCCCTTAAAGGAGTTTGCGTTTGTTCGAGGGCAAATTTAGGCCAAAATTAGGGGGGAATGGCAATTTTGATATGCAAATTGCAAACTTCCTGTTCGATTTAGGTCAGGGGTGTTGAATGTTGACTTTTAGGTCTTGATGAGATGAACAATGCAGTGTTGGTTCCATGTCTCTATGACTTTCCTACCGGTCGTGGTGGCCGTCTAAGTGCCATTTTAATGTTTCTGGGTGGCGCTAGAGAGCCATTTTGGCGCCGATGGGGATAATGTTTACGTTTTATAAAATTTTTCGCCAGACATGAGGTGCGTGCCAAATTTGGTGAGTTTTTGAGCATGTTTAGGGGGTCAAATTTAAGCTCAAAGGTGCGTAGAAATAATAATAATAATAATAATAAGAAACACGAGAAATACAATAGGGTCCTTGCCAAGGCCTTGCAGGCCTGTAGGCTCGGACCCTAATAATAAAAATAAACCAGCACAAAAACAATAGGGTTTTAGCCCTACGGGCTTGAACCCCTAAATATAGCCGCAAGCGGCAATTCCGGGGTTCAAGCCACGAAAGACCTTTAGTAGTTGAAAGCTTTAACAGCATAATTAACAAGTGTTGCCACTAAACGTGGCCATGTCCCCCGCCAGGTGACGGCAATCGACTGGGGTCGGCGTATCACAAAATTTCACATTGAAGCCAAAGATGAATAAAATTGGTCAAAGCATTTTGAGATTTTGCGTTCACAACAAACGGAACGTGATGGACGGATGGCCGGACGGATGGACTGATGGAGCTGAATACTATCTCCCCTGGCCCTAATACACCTTGACCCCAAAGATGAATGGAATCGGTCAAACCGTTCTTGAGATATTGCGTTCACAATAAACGGGATGGGACGGACGGACGACCGGACGGATGGAGCTGAATTCTATATCCCCTGCCCCTAATAAACCTTGACACCAAAGATGAATGGAATCGGTCAAACCGTTCTTGACATATTGCGTTCACAACAAATGGGACATGACGGACAGACGGACGGGCGGACGGAGCTGAATACTGTCCCCCCCGCCCCTAACAAACCTTGACACCAAAGATGAATGGAATCGGTCGAACCGTTCTAGAGATATCATGTTGACAAGGAATTTGTAAGTGGTCAAATGGTCGTAATGACCTTGAGAATAATGGCAAGGTCACGTAAATCGAGTGGGCTGTGAGCACTCCCCTAATACACTTTGACACCAAAGATGAATGGAATCGGTCAAACTGTTTTTGAGATATCGCGTTCCCAACAAACGGGACATGACGGACGTACGGACGGAGCTGAATACTATGTCCCTCATCCCAATACACCTTGACACCAAAGACGAATGGAATCGGTCAAACCGTTCTTGAGATATCACGTTCACAACAAATGGGACGGGACGGACGGATGGACGGCCGGGCAGACGGATGGATTGAGCTGAATACTATGTCCCCCTCCCCTAATACACCTTGACATCAAAGATGAATGGAATCGGTCGAACCGTTCTTGAGATATCATGATGACAAGGAATTTGTAAACGGTCAAATGATCGTAATGACCTTGAGAATAATGCCAAGGTCACGGAAATCTACTGGGGTTGGCGTATCACACCAATATACCTTAACACCAAAGATGAATGGAATCGGTCGAACCGTTCTTGAGATATCGCGTTCAGAACAAACGGGACATGACGGACGGCCGGACGGAGCTGAATACTATGTCCCCCGCTCCACTCGCTATCATGGCGGCGGGGGACAATAACAACTTTAAGAGTGTGTGGCAGGTATTTATGTGGACCTATTTTGCCAGTGTTTGTTTTGCATTTATAGCGCCCCCTATCAGACAATTTGAATGAAATTTTCAGAGCATGTTTCCAGTACCTATATGAATATACCCTGTGAGTTTTATGGCTATAGGACAAACAATTGCTGATTTATTGACTGATTTGTGTTACACTACGCTGCTTTGTTTTGCATTTATAGCGCCTCCTATCAGTCAATTTGGATGAAATTTTCAGAGTATGTTTCCAGTACTTATATGAATATATCCTGTGAGTTTTATGGCTATAGGACAAACAATTGCTGATTTATAGTCTGATTTGTGTTATACCATGCTGCTTTGTTTTGCAGTTATAGCGCCCCCTATCAGTCAATTACAATGAAATTTTCTGGATATGTTTCAGGTACTTATATGAATATATCCTGTGAGTTTTATGGCTATAGGACAAACGATTGCTGATTTATACTCTGATTTGTGTTATAGCGCCCCCTATGGGCCGATTTGCATGAAACTGTCAAGGTATGTTCCTGCTACTTATATAGACATATTCTGCAAGTTCTGTGATGATTGGCCCAATGGTTCTTGAATTTTATCCATTTATGTGCTAAGCCACGCCCCTGCTGAAGTTCATTGGTCAATAT
This sequence comes from Gymnothorax javanicus, assembly GCA_029692085.1. Classification (NCBI taxonomy): domain Eukaryota; kingdom Metazoa; phylum Chordata; class Actinopteri; order Anguilliformes; family Muraenidae; genus Gymnothorax; species Gymnothorax javanicus. Next base: position 128,644,771 of record CM056193.1, on the reverse strand, counting down.
CTTGGAAACGAAATGAGATTTCAACAAGCTTTAAGCAATATTTGATAAGCTTGGTCTACTGACGATCCACAGCAAATTTCGAAGGAATCGGACCTACGGCCTAGGAGGAGATGTCAAAAATGTGTTTTTTCCAAAAAATTCAAAATTTCAGAAAATCATATATGGCGGATCTCAGAGGTCCTTATGGGAAAGTTGTAGAGATTGGTCCAAGGAATGTCTGTACCAAGTTTCGTGTAAATCGGACTTACAGCCTAGGAGTTATGACCTTTAAAGTAAAAACCTGTTTATTGTAGGTCTCTACCATTTACCATCTCACGGGAATTTGCGAAAACATTTCTGAAGAAGAAAAGAAATAATAATAATAATAATAATAATAAAAATAAACCAGCACAAAAACAATAGGGTTTCAGCCCTATGGGCTTCAACCCCTAATAATAATAATAATAATAATAATAAACCAGCACAAAAACAATAGGGTTTCAGCCCTACGGGCTTGAACCCCTAATAATAATAATAATAATAATAATAATAATAATAAACCAGCACAAAAACAATAGGGTTTCAGCCCTATGGGCTTGAACCCCTAATAATAATAATAATAATAATAATAATAATAAACCAGCACAAAAACAACAGGGTTTCAGCCCCACGGGCTTGAACCCCTAATCATACCATCATTCACCTTATTATACAATCGTGAAATTTCATCTCTGTCATAGGGCACAGTTCCAAACAAAGATTTGTACTTCGTTAGAAAAACAGAGCCTCTATCGTAATCACCTTGGGCACCATCTACGATATTAGCGACACTGTTCACAGACTTACACACATTTTTCACCACTAGCCAGAAATCACGCGCGTTATTTGACAACAGAGCTGAAGCCATACGTTCCATTTTAAGTTTGTTTTGCGACCTAATAACTCTATGAGATATGCGTTTGTAATCAGCGCGAGTTCTCAGCATAATGTCATATAGCATACCATGACGAACACAACCGTTTTCTTTCCATAGCCAATGCCAAAACATAGACCTCTCTTTATAGGGTTTCACGTATTCCGACCAGCCAGCGACTGGTTTACAATTAGATGACATGGGTATAGTTTCAGAGCTGGACACAGTCCCGGCGCCAGCTCAGTACAGAAGGGGGGGCGGCTGAAAACCGAGGGGGGCGATGACGTGATGTATAGTATTAGAAAATGTGTGCAGCCCAACTGTCTTATCTAAGCCACGTAGATACACCAATTCATGAGTTTTACCGTGATAATAAACAAGTTACAATAACACACTGCTACTAAGTAAATATACTAACACAACGTTCATTGTAAGCCGACCATTAAGAAACAGATGAAATCCTGAATAACCGCACTAGCCAATCAGAAGCAAGAAACAAGCCAGGTAACCCAGAGCAACATAAAATCAGACTCCACAGATCAGACGGCACTGATCTAGCATGTCCAACAACATATGATCAGTAACAACCACATTGCTAACAAACAAAAACAGTAGTAACAATACAGATGATAAAATAACCAGCTCTTACCTTCAGTAGAGTTGCAGTCTCCTCCTTCCTGACGAGTGGAACCTCCTTAACAGCATCTCCTTCCATTCATCTTTGAATTTCCGACTGAGGTCATTCTCAAATGCCAGCTGGATGAGATGGGCTTTCCGTCTATTCAACATGCTGCGTCTGTGCTCAGTAAATACGTTCTTTAACGTGGAGAATGAGTTTTCGCACATCGCAGTTGATGCCCCGAATGTTAGTGCGTGTTTGAACGCAGTCATTACCGCTGGCATGGCACTCAATACCCTGGACTCCTTTGCAACAAGCTGACTCAAAGTCACTTTCTCTTCGTCCCGGTCTGTGCACCTGTTTTTCAGAAACTGTCGTGCAACTGTGAACTGTGCCTCAACCATGTCTGTGTTTGTTAAATCCAGTAGTGGTTTCACTTCGTCGGCCTCCAGGAAATTCTCACTGACGGGGTCCAAAGCGTTCAATGCTGCCATGTATTTCCCATTACGCTCACTGAAACGCAGCCATTTCACTGAGAATAAAGTCGATGATACCGAAAAACAGCCGCTTGCACTCTTGTTGAATGTCCACTTCAAGCTGCCGAAGGCTTTCACTCACCACGTAGTCTTGTAGAGTCCTGGTGGCCTGCCGCTGTCGTTTTGGAGGAGCAGGCACGCCATTACCTGCATCCCTAATGTCAGCCCAGAGTTTCAGAAATTCCACATCTGATCGTAGATCCTCTATGCAAGAGGAGGCACTTTGAATGAGCCGGACTGCGGTGATTAGATCCGTTTCTTCGGCTTGCAGCATCCGATTGGCTGGGTCCATCAGCCCCAATACTTTGTACATCACACAGGCGAGAAATTTGAAGCTCTGTTCTGTGATGGCCTTGTGAAGTCCAACAGCTTCAATTTTCACATCAGCACTTGCTCCTGAGGTTCCGATTTCTTTCAGGAAGTCCACCAGTGCGGTGTGTGACTTCAGCACCACAGACACCGTGTCAAGGTGTCCAGTCCATCGCTGCTCTAACAGCCTTTTAAGCTTCTCTCCTTTGTACTGTGCCGCTACAGTCGGCTTTTTCAGAAATTTATAGAGGGAATTGCACATGTCAAAAAATTCCCAACTGCACTCTCCGAGGAAACAGCATGCACGATCACCAAATGCAATTGGTGGTTGAAACAATGAACGTAAGGCACTTCTCTGTTTAACTTATTTTGAATAAGCTTCTGCATGCCTCCCTCTCTTCCCGACATGACGCTGGCTCCGTCATAACACTGACTAAGAATTTTGTTTGCGTCAAGACCAGCATTTGACAGTTCATCGAGCACAACATTAGTGAGTGACTGAGCATCACACTTGTCCGTTGTCTGCATTGATAACAGCCGCTCTTGCACTTTGTAGTCCTTGTCCACATAACGCACAACTATAAATACATTTTCACTGCCTGTCGGGTCTTTAGTTCCATCCACCTTGAGTGTAAACCATGACTCCCCAACATCTTTAACAATTTGCTCTGTTACGATCGTGCTCATCAGTTCAATGATGTGATTTTGAATATCATGTGATGTGTAAGTTGCGTTTTTTGGAATTGTACTGAAAACCTTTGCTAGCTCTTGGTTTTGCCTCAGTGTGTAACCAAACAGTGAGAGAAACAGTCCGCTGCCAGCTTCATCTCTGCTATCGACTGAATCCACGTCACCCCGCAGTGGCAGTTCGTTTGAGACGAGAAATTCAATTATGTCTACAATTGCAGACACATACAGGCGGTTTCGCGCAAGCTGATCAGAGTTAACCATGGTCGAAATTTCACTGCCTGTGTTGCATCGCATTTCCTTCTCTTTCCAGCTAGCCATGCATGCTTGATGCTCTTTACTGTTACTATGCCTGCTAAATCCCTTTGCCTTATCATTGGCATGCTTCAAATTAGTATATCCAGTTCTTGTGAAAACGGAGTCACTCCCTCCAAATTTCCTGCACGCAAAACAAAAGGCGGCATCTGCTTGCTGCGAATATTCAAGCCAGTCTCTCTCCTTGTACCAATTAGCCGAAAACGACCGTTTACAGTCATTATACTGTTGTTTCTTTGGAAACTGCTTCAGACAAACTTGTACTGGCCTGTCAACTCCGAGGTCCTCTGGTATACCACACTGGCACTGCTGCTGCGAGTGCGATGACGGGCTCTCCGCTCCCGGTGAACCCGGCTCAGAGGCTGTGGGCGGCGGCGCGGGCGGTTCACTCTCCTTGCTGTGCGGCTTAAGTTCCCGCTGCTCCTTCGGCGTACTTGGCCTTGGCAGGCGCTCCTCGGCTTCTCCGGTGTTCCTGCTGCTACTGCCAGGCTGCAGGGAAGCCGAGTCCGACGGTGTAGTTTCTGGCTTTTTCAGGCATTTGCGTATGTCCATCCTGAATGAAAATTAGCTGCTAGCTTGGGCTTGAAAATCTGTTCTTCTTCGTTTGTTTTTATCCTTGCGAGGGATGATGCACTGACGTAACGTAAGAGGTACCATCCCAGGAGGCTCATTTTTTGGCAAAATTATAAAAATCTGCGTGAATCTGGTAAGTATTAGACAGTAATCGATAACATAAGTGATTTGACATATGAATGACGAAATTTGGCCATCTGTGTAAGGAGCAGGGGCCAAAGTTAGGCTATCAATCAAATTAGTCACAGACGACTTTGATTGGATGGCCCGTCTGTCAGTCAAACTGCCAAATCAAGGCGCTCGCTGTTCTGCGCGTGCATTCCAATGTACATGCACTTTGGCTGTAGCTACATAGCCAGCAATAGCTCTTAAGCTAGGCATTTGGACGGAGTCATGGCGCAGCCGGATTTTTTATCTGGTCTCAGCTAGAGTAGAGAGGCTAGAGGAATTATACAGTTTAATTCATCCAAGCTGAACGCTTCACGGAAATTGGTTAGGTATATATAATTTCTACCCTGAAAGATATAAGAGACGCTACAGTTATCAGCGAGACATTTATTTTCTGGGACACCCCTTCTTTGTTGGGTGCGACTTAGAAACAACTTGCATGCCTACCTACCAATGCAATGAATGCTGCTGCTAGCTACATGAGCTATATATAGGCCTATACGATATAGCCATAGGCCAAATCTAGATTGGATCACAAAGCAAGCATTCTAGCGAATGATAAGCTGTTTATTTTGACTTGCAGATTTGAATGCCATTAGTTTTCTATTGTGGACACATGTCGGGAGAATAATAGAGAATAAATAGAAGATCTTCTGACCACGAAATTCTGACCTGAAGATGTGAATGGAGCTCAGCGAGCATATAGCCACAGGACGAATCCACATTGGGTCACAACGCAAACATTCTGGTGAATGACAAGCTGTTTATTTTGACTTGCAGATTTGAATGCAATTAGTTTTCTATTGTGGACAAATGTCGGGAGAATAATAGTGAATAAACGGAAGATATTCTGACTGCGAAATTCTGACCTGAAGACGCGAATGGAGCTCAGCGAGCATGAAGTATGCCTTTTATTTTTTTTTTTTCAGTGAAAATCTTTATTTAAGCTTGCGAAAGTTACAATCAGAGCGAACATACAAACAGGCACTGGGCAATAAGAAATGTTACAAAAATAATAAAAAAATATATACATAAAAATAATATTGGAAATTAATTGAAATAAATTAAATATATACCTACAGCATAAGGCACTTCTTATTTTGGGGTAAGTGAAAATGATCTTAAATATAAAAGTGTGCGTTCACTTTTCTTGTTTGGCATCAGTTTCAAGGTATCTACATAAAGACTAAACTCATTCATGAAGACATTAAAGTTTGGGAGGGAGCTGGAAAATTTACTTTTGTGGATATGGAATTTACCTATTAAAATCATGATGTTTAATATGGAGCAAATTGCTATGTCATTATGATCGAATTTTGAAATAATATCTTTTGGTCTAATTGTTATGTACTGTTTAGTCTTATTGTAGACAAGGTTTTCCATGTCCGTCCAAAATACAGATGACAATGGGCAAATACAAAACAAATGTAAAATTGTCTCTGGCTCATCTCCACAGAAAGTGCACATCTCATCCACTTCGGCAAACCTGGAGATTGATTTGTTAGAAGGGCAAATATTATGCAAAATTTCAAAATGAACTTCTCTAATCTTATTCGAAATACAGAATTGAGAGGGACACAGCCATGCTTTGCGCCAGTTTATATCAACCAACTGCGAATCCCAAAAAAACTTTCCTATGGGCGAAATCTTACTATGTCTCTGAAATACTTTCCTGAGATGTTTGTTTGTACATTTTCTATCCATTATATCAATCCCATCAACCTTTAGAGAAGGTACCTTAACATTAATATCTTGGTAACTTAGGTGACATTTTATTAACTTAATCATACCAATGGGGACAGCCTTTGCGATAGAAATAAACTCCCTGTATTTGACTGGGAAGATTTTAGCTTTCAGGAAGTCTTCATAACTGTAAAGATTTCCATTATCATCAAACAAGTCTGTCACAAATATTATGCCCCTCTCAATCCAGCTCTCATTATATACACATTTGTTGTTAATAGTAATATGACCATTGTTCCAAAGCAATTCTTTGTGTGGAGAAAAATTGTGAACATAACATAGTTTCCAAGAGAGTAAAGCCTGTTGATGAAACTTTGAGAGTTTCAGTGGTAATTTAGAAACGGTGAAGTTGCAGCCCATTAGAAATTTCAAGTGAAGTCTGCCATTGTTCCTAATAGGTTTATCCATGACGTCACTACACTCTGATCGGTCAATAGTGATCTCGTTGACTAGTGGACTGGGAAAAAAAATTTGCGGGCGGTAAGATTCACAGACGGCTTATTCAGGAGTTATAGATGGTGTCACTTTACTAAGAAATGTTTTCTTCGGCGAATCAAGCTGATCGGACGCAGACGCAGATATAAATTTATTCCGTTTTGTGAGATGCAGGAATTCAGAGGCTCCGTAAGACACTGACGTTTTATGTCACCATAAATGTAAATAAGAAAATGCTCTAATTATAGCAATGAACTATAAAGCAAACTGAAGGGAAATGGGTACGGATTGATTCTCGCTGAACAAATTAACGCTTTGGTAATTAGGAAGCCTAAATTGGATCGAGTTTTGAGATAAAATGCGCTATAAGGCGAGGTGAGAGCAGTGCCAATATCCCTCCGATGACAGGGATGACGGGGGGGCACCGGGACCGAGTTTAAGAACCAATGATCCTAAGTTAATGTTAGCCAACGCTGGCTCAATCCTCTGATGACAAGCCTATTATCTGACCAACTGCGACGAGTAACAAACTTCTGCTGGCGATAAATGGATGAAGCTAGCTCGCGGGCATTGAACAAAACAAATTTTAAAAAATCGGGCTCAACAATCAGCATTCGAACCATGCAGAATCATTTATTTGCTAGCTAAATAAAACTGTACATTATCCTATAGGACACTAGATTTCCCCAGTCGTTCTCAGAGGCGTGTAATGCCTTCAACCAGACAGACACCGCGCAAGCACCAAGGAGTATAAAAAGAAGGAGAAGACACGACAAATGGCTCCAGTGAAACTCCGCGGTATGGCACAAGCACAATGAAACAATCATCCCCGTGCCGCTAGATAGCGCGCCATCTACGGAATGTTTCTGCAAGAGCAGACCAGATTTTACTGTGCATGTGCGATACCCCATAGTTTCATTGGAGCCATTTGTCATGTCTTCTCCTTCTTTTCATACTCCTTGGCAAGCACAGGGAAACGGGGCTGCGGTAGCGCAGGCCTCGCACTCCGGGGAACTGCGCTGTCCGAGTGGATAACAAAACCGTGCCGTCGTTTTCGGATGGATCTCCATCGGCTCCTCATTTTCATCGTGCGCCACACAAATGTATTTCATTGCTAACATCCGTCAGAAATAACTAGCACAAGCCCCTCCATGCCTACGTTTATTTAACCTCTCTCAACTCGCGTCCTTTTTCTAAGTCACTACACATAACAGTTCATTTCTGTGAAGTTAATGCTGCGTTTATACCAACACACATCTCATCATTCGTGCGTTAGTGATTTTGACGGACAATCAAAAAAAACTTACCTGCCGCCACGACTGCGTTCTTCCACAAAAATCGATGACGTAGACAGCAAGCCATATATGGGGAGATTTCCTGGAAATGCAGATGTCACGGGGCCTCCTTATCGTTGTCTTTTAAGTGCCATAAATTATGTACGTTATGTTTTTACGGATTGGGGTGGACTTTTTTCCGGACTTCGATTCTAAAAAGCTTGACTACTGATGAGCAGAGACAAGATTCACTAACTTAAGTATTTTCGAATGAAAACACTACCCTCCATACATTATGGAGCAGTAGGCCATCACCCTGATATGTTTGACTGACGCACCAACGCGCGCAAGGGGAATTTTTGAGGAGAGGTTTTTTTTTTTTTTTTTAATGAGCCATGGGTGCTGTGTTTCCGTGTGGATCAATAGCTTTGAAACCAATTTAAAATGTAAGCAAATAGTTATTGCAATTTTGACAAAATTGGTGAAAATATCCTGCCAAGTACATGGCTACCTGAGGATTGTGACGTTCGTCAAGCACTGAAATAAGTGGCCCCCTAATTTTAATTTTCTTTCCGTCTTTCAGGGCTTCATTGATGCAGACAGTTCCTGTCTCTTGAGTATTTAAATTAAGGCCACCAAACAGAATTGACTGATTTACTCAAATAGGGAATAATTTATCATGTGATGGTTTTAATGAATTGCCATATTACACCTTAGCTGATTGTGACTCATATATAAAGCAGAATCACAGAAAAGTAGTCACTTCGTCCTTCACTTTTCGAATCTTTACGTCAGTTCACACATTCCAAGATGTCTCGATGTAATGAACTTAGAGGTATGTTTAATTTTTTGCTAATTTTTTCTCAATGAATTCTGCTTGAATTCGTATATATTTTGGTAGTCCTAATATAAATGGTAATATTGTGTGGTAATATCACCCATAGAGGAGGACAAGTTCCGTGAAAAATCTGTCACTGTAAGCAGACCCCTCCGGTGAAAACCCAGTTAGCCATAGTTCCTAACACGATAGGATATCGAAACAATACCGTTAGCTTAATCTTCCGTCTTTTTGCGAACAATACTGTACATGTATGGACAATAGGCTATACATAATAAAGGCAGTCTACAAGCCAAGGACAGGACAGGACTGGACACCAGGACAGGTGAAGAATGGAGTAGGTGGCTTAGTGCTAGCAGGTACCATTACATGCACAATATGAGTATACTTATGAAGCAGAGAAGGAATAAAATGGGGTGCATATACATGTACAATTAAAGCTGAAGTACAGTGGGAGCTAGTAAGTGAAAACAATGCCTGCCAAACATATGGCAGGAGTGAAAAAAATTGTGCCCGCAGGAGAATTGACGGGAGTGACAGACAGTGCACGTGCTATGTTTTCCTGGCATGCACTGGTAAATGCACAAACCCCAATTCCAATGAAGTTGGGACATTGTGTAAAACGTGAATAAAAACAATACAATGATTTCCAACTCTTTTTCGACCTATATTCAATTGAGTACTCTACAAAGACAAGATATTTAATGTTCAAACTGATAAACTTTTTTTTTTTTTTTTTTTCCGGAAATATTCGCTCATTTTGAATTTGATGCCTGCAGCACATTCCAAAAAAGCTGGGACAGGGGCATGTTTACCATTGTGTTACTTCGCCTTTCCTTTTTACCACACTTAATAAGTGTTTGGGAACTGAGCACACTAATTGTAGAAGCTTTGTAGGCAGAATTCTTTTCCATTCTTGCTTGATGTAGGACCTCAGTTGTCGTATTTTGCGCTTCATAATGCGCCACAAATTTTCAATGGGAGACTGGTCTGGACTGCAGGCAGGCCAGTCTATTGCCCGCACTCGTTTACTACAAAGCCACGCTGCTGTAACACATGCAGAATGTGGCTTGGCATTGTCTTGCTGAAATAAGCAGGGACGTCCCTGAAAAAGACGTCGCTTGGATGGCAGCATATGTTGCACCAAAACATGTATGTACCTTTCAGCATTAATGGTGCCTTCACAGATATGCAAGCTACCCATGCCATGGGCACTAACACATCCCCATACCATCACTGATGCTGGCTTTTGAACTTTGCGCTGATAACAATGTGGCTGGTCCTTTTCCTCTTCAGCCCGGAGTGCACGACGCCCATGATTTCCAAAAACAATTTGAAATGTGGACTTGTCAGACCACAGCACACTTTTCCACTTTGCGTCAGTCCATCTCAGATGAGCTCGGGCCCAGGAAAGCCGGCAGCGTTTCTGGGTGTTGATGGTATATGGCTTTCACTTTGCTTGGTGGAGTTTTAACTTGCACTTGTAGATGTTATGACAAACTGTGTTAACTGACATTGGTTTTCTGAAGTGTTCCTGAGCCCACATGGTAATATCCTCTGCAGAATGTTGTTGGTTTTTAATGCAGTGCCGCCTGAGGGACTGACCGTCACGGGCATTCAATGTTGGTTTTGGCCTTGCCGCTTACGTGTAGAGATTTCTCCAGATTCTCTGAATATTTTGATGATATTCTGGATGATGGAATCCCGAATCTCCTTGCAACTGGACATTGAGAAACGTTGTTCTTAAACTGTTGGACTATTTGCTCGCACAGTTTTTCATAAAGTGGTGAACCTCTGACTGAACGACTGGGCCTTTCGGGGATGCTCCTTTTATACTTAATCATGACGCTCACCTGTTTCCAATTAACCTGTTCACCTGTGGAATGTTCTAAACAGGTGTTTTTTAAGCATTCCTCAACTTTCCCAGTCTTTTGTTGCCTTTGTCCCAGATTTTTTGGAAGATGTTGCAGGCATTAAATTCAAAATGAGCTAATATTTCCAAAAAAAAAAAAAAAAAAATAAGTTTATCAGTTTGAACATTAAATACCTTCTCTTTGTCGTGTCGTGGAAATTCAAATTTGTTGCATATACGGTGAGGAATGAAGACAAGTTGTTTCTCCAAGTTGCAAATGTAATGGTCCTTTTATTCTTGCAAGAAGGGAAAACAATACAACCAGCAATACAGGGTATGGCTCCCAGTAATGCAGGAAGAGTTCTCCAAAGAGGAATCATCATCACAGCACATTTATACATCTTAGGCAGAGACTTCTAGAATATTCTATGGCAAGCAGCAAAGCAGCTTATATGCTATGCTAAGCACATTTGGGTGACTTTTTTCCCCCAGAGACCCGTTTCTGAACAGACAACATCTTATGACCTCGGGTCAGAAAAAGGACAGTTTTCTCACTTCTTCAACACTATGCTCAACTGGATGCCTGTGGTCTAGCATGTCTTGCTAAAGCGTTGCTCGCACATGTCTCATGAACCAGTTGCACTTTTATTTATCGCTTGGGACTTTCTGCAGTTAAATAGTTCCTCTTTCCCTGTCTACCATGTAGAACAACATTTTTTTATTTTCTGTAAAACTCGTAATACTGATATGTGATATAGTTAAGATATTCAAGTAATCTGCAAATTCCATCACAGCGTGCTCAATGGAATATAGGTTGACAAGAATTTGCAAAACATTGTATTCTGTTTTTATTCACGTTTTACTCAAGGTCCCAATTTCATTGGAATTCAGGTTTGTATTTATCCCAGCACTTGACTGTGGATTTCACGGTGGTTATAGTGGAAACCTTGACTGGTAATTAGCCTGAATTGCACTTCTAGGTCTCTCTAACTCAGGGAATGGCTCTCGCTAGAACGGGAAGGCTTTACTGAGACATATCTTAAGTCTCCAGCTCTTCTTTCCCTATGGAAGAGTGACCCAGTCCATTTTTGAATATCAGAGCTTTCCCTTTGATTCCATTGGCCACAGTGGGGTTATGAGTGTCAGTTAAGGTGTGAGTAATTTAGTCATTAGCTTTATGCTGAACGTTCTGGATTTGGACAGCACCTCATTTGGGAGGGCTCAAACTCTGTATCCTGAACTGTTCTTAAACCCTCAGATTGACACTTTTCTTGCAGTAATAGGTACTTTCGGGCTCTGCATCAAATGATGTTAATCCACCTTGGTCTGATGATAAATTGCATTGCCAAAGCATCAATTTTTCGGTGTTCAACACAATAATGAACGATAATACCATGTGGTGCTGCTTTTACTGAGTGAATAAATCATGGATAAAGTCGAGAGTCATTCTTAATTGTGAATAACTCCTCTCTCATTTTGCCATCAAAAGAGGAACAAAGCAACATTGCCATTTCATTTTTACTCCTGGATAAGTGAAGCTTAGGAAGGAGTGTTGTGATGAGACTTGAGCATCACTCACTAATCAATTAATCAATCAATTTGCAGTTTGCAGGACTATGGGCGATAAGGTAAATCTGATCTTGGCTTGGATGACCAGTCCCTAATTTACAAACAACTTCACCACGAGGTAACGATAGTGTCAGTTTTATTGACTGGATGGTGCTACATTGATTGCCTTTTACAATGAGGAATTCAGTGTCACCAGTTTTGGCCCAACCATTCAAAAAGCTGAACTGATGAAGTTGTTCAGCACCTGAGGTTCTGAGAGATTCCTCTTTGGATTCACATCACAACTAGAGTCCCTTCATACTGTGAGTAGCGACCACTCAGTATTTGAACGGCATCTTGTTTCCATCTTTCAGTGCATGTGCATATGGCACAGTGAGCCGTCAGCTTTCACCGCCCCCCCCAGACAAGCACAGTTCTACATACAAAATAATAGTAATATTAACAATAAGGGTCTTTACACACCAGATGCCTTTTTTCGAGCAAATAATGCGCACGAAAAAAAAGTGCATTTATTTTCGCCATCCTTACGATTGTCACACGGCTGCGCATCGTGCCTAACAACGCCCTTTAACCGTGACTACATTCGGAACATAGAACTGATTGTGGCGTCTTATTGCTAAGTGAGCCTCGCAAACTAATTTACCCAAATCTGTGCTGCTTCACAAGCTAAACGAGTGCAGAATTTAACTAGAGGCACTCCACCAAGGCAGCACAGCCGTAATCTTGCTGAGTGAACATGGCTCTTAAGAAATTTAAGGTTCATCGCATAACTGAAGTACTTTTCCCATAGCCCAGTTCATGAAATATTTTTGATATTACCATATATCACTTTTGCGAAAATCGCATTAGCTGCGTGGGGGGGGGGGATCGCTTAGCGTTACGTCTCGCTGTTTCTACTAAGCCAAACTGAATACCGTGTGTGACGTTGGTTGAATCAGTATGGCTCAGCTCTGCTGGAAGCTAGTGAAGCGCCACTGACATAACTAAGTTGACGGTACTTAGCTAGGCAACATGCTCGCAATACTTTTTCAAAACCAATATTTGACATTAGTTTGTTACCCATCGAGCTAACATTAGCTAGCTACTCAGTTGACTGAATTTACAAAGCGTTGCTCGTTCAGCCACGAATGTCTGACGCAGAGACTGAGTAAGCAGAGCGATATAATTAGCGCAGTGCTAACATACATTGGGTGCTAAGGGAAATTACATTCGCTTTCCATGAAATTCTGCAATTCAGTTATGTGATAAACAGAATGAGAAAGTTATGAAACTGGTTGAGTAAATGTTGGGTAACTCACATACACGAATTTGTTCCATTGTCAAGGCAACTTACCTGACAAAAAAACGAAGATGAAGTGGGTTTCCAGCTGGCTCTGCTAACCTTCATTTCCCAAATCTTCGCCTTTTTGGACGAAATCGAAACACCTTAAACCCCTTCTCAGATCTATTGGTACACCCGAAGGCACAACAACCAGTCATTTTTTTCAGTTTTCAAAACACGAAATTCAGGGACGTAGTAGAATTCCTTAGGAAGTAGTATACATTGATCAACCTGATGGATACAAAATGGATCCACGTGTCACACGACCAACTTTTTTGGTACCCCCTATGTCTCTACTCTCAGTATAAAGGGACTCTAGTCACAACAAATCATTTAAGGTCAGTGTAATGACAGTGGAATTAATGAGACCAAATGCAGCGACTTTCCAAAGTACAGGGCTGGCAAAAGAGAAAAACCCAGCCACTGAGCTATAAAGAAGACCCAGAAAATAAAACCCAGTAATCCAGCACAGCCACTAAGAGGCGGGGCTGAGCGAGAGAGAGAAAGAGAAAACTATAATAGAACGAAGCCAGGAGCTTCACAAATAAATCCGTCCAAACGGACGAGAAAACTCCTAAAACACCAAATAACGGTGCAAATAAAGGAGAGGGAAAAAGAAAGGAACTTAAGAACGAATTCCCTTAGAGCACTCTAAGAATAACTGCGAAAATAGTTCGCTAACAACTAGATAGTGATGTTACCCTCGATACCAAGGCTTCGGAGCGTGTATCAAATATGTGAAGCGCTTCCTAACGGAGCTCCGTATCGAGGCTTGTATCGTCTCGGCGAAATGACGTCAACCATTACGTTCGAAGGCTCATTTGGGATGCTGCTTCGAGAAGGGGGTTCACTTTCGGCGAGTGATTCGACTATAAAATGTCCCATTTCTCTTCTGCAGATCTTCTGTGGGTTGTTGTCAGTAGTTTAAGTTTGCCAGTGCGGTTTGCGATTTTGTGCGGTGTGCGAGTTTATCATCGCGTGCGATGGAGCCAGCAAGAAAGAGAAAGTTTTCATCCGTTCGGGAATACTTTGATTTGATTTCAGCGAATAAGGTCGCTTCGTGTGGCTAATTGTTAGATTATTATGTGATATCGTATTTTAAAGCCGTTTCAAATAATTTCCAATACATAATAAATTCCCTTATTTTGATCGTTTTTCCATTTTATTATTAGGGGAAATGGTTATTATTTTTGAACAAAAATACAATGCTCTTTGTTTCACAAGCACATTCACTGCCCTCTGTCCAGTCCCCCAAAGTATCTTTTAGTTTCGTGATGACATAATTTGTAGTCAAAATACTTGATTTTATTTTGCATTTATTGATTTTGCCACTTTCAGGCTGTAGGCATATGCTTGCCTATCATTTCCTACAAAGCACAATTCGTATGTGTTTTTATTGACCAATAGAGGTCTCTAGAGTGCATTCGAAACCTCAAGAAATGAACCACACTTCAACACATCTGGCTGGAAAGCCTCAATGCTTCATGAAGCTTCATCTCACCAACACTACAACTAGAGTAAAACTTTCTTGGCTTGTGTGAACTCAACAGATCAGACAATCAAGCAAAGGGGCGCGGCGAACTTCCGGCTTAAATAGAAACCGAAACGTGTGGCCTATCTTCAATCAACCAGCTGGTGTAAGGAATTCGATGTCGTCCTAGACGAGAGACACAAAGAAAGCCCTACACCAAACGTAGAGTAAAAACCATGACAGTCAGCCACTGAGATTGCTCCAAGGTTGGCAGGAATCAATTTAGTGGCAGAAAAAAAAAAAAAAAACAGAAATGAACTGAACATTCTCTGGCACAATTCAACAGATTTTGCACAGGATGGTGCATGATGGTTTGCTTTGAGCCTGACAGCGAAATCCATGTCTCCAAGGAAGATACTATCCAGAGCACAAAAAAGAAGAGAACTGTGACGTGTTCCAACACGTACGCTATGATCCTGAGCCCCTGATTGGTGTAGACTTGCTGCATAGCCACAACATGACTGATATATGCCACACACATATTTCACATTCATTCACTCGGTATGCCTTTTGGGGACAGGCATTATCACATGAAGAAATGGCTTTATCTATACCAAGCTGAGATAGCCGGTGGGAGTTGACTGCGAGCATGAATGTCCTGTTTAACCCCTTGTGTACAGTTTTGTATTCGACTGAATGCTCAAGTGACTGGTGTATATGCAATATGTAAGAGCCAGTCAGCTAGCATATGTGCGAGCAGGTGATCTGTTCCCGTGGCCAGGAACCACGTATTCGCGGATGGGTATGCTGGATGGTGTGTGGTATCAATATTCAACTGCTATGAGGCGATTGTCGTGAATGATTTTGTTCCAATATTGGGTCAGACTAATGAAGTACCTGATCGCTCATTGGGTGTACATCCTGAGCTGAAAATGTGAGTTTAGCAAAGAGAATGGGCGGAGTCGCCAGCTCTGAACAGACTCCTTGGATGACACTTCTGGGAGAGCCGTCCATCCACAGCAAACACCCAAAAACCGTGGAAACAATGCATCGTCTGTTCCTAGAATAAAGTTTGCCGTGAGTCCCAGTTCAGATGTGACCCTTGCAAAGTTAGTTTATGCGTCAAACCGTGTAACAAACTAGACCACCTGTTTCGGGTGTACTGGAATGTGACTGAGTGATTTTGTCTATTTTTCCATTTTTCTGTATTCATTTATACAGAGTGAAAAATTAAGCATAAAAATTCAGTTCCTATTGTCCTGTTGTGCCATCATCCAAAAATTGTGGATAAAATACTTTTTCTGGCAATCATCACAGCAAACAGGCGAAGAAACAGTCGAAGACTGTGCATGAAATACTTCCTTGGGGATCGTCACAACAGCTAGCCAACAATCCCGGCCATGGCAGCGCGCCCACATACTCAAATCAGGCCATGGTGGTCAATAGAGCACTCTGCGCATTTGCAGTTCCCGATATGGGGGTCAGTGAGCCAGCGTTCGTATGTGCGTTTCCCAAACACAAGGGGTGAAGGTCATGTCACAGCATCTGAATCAGATTTTAGCCCGGACTTTCACTAGCCACTCCATAACCTTCATTTTGTTTTCTTTTTTCACCATTCAGAGGTGGACTTGCTGGTGTGTTTTGGATCATTGTTCTGCTGCATAACCCAACTGCGCTTGAGCTGGAAGTCACAAACTGATGGTCGGATATTCTCCTTCAGGATTTTCTGCTAGAGAGCAGAATTCATGGTTCCATCAATTACGGCAAGTCATCCAGGTCCTGAAGCAGCAAAGCAGCCCCAGACCATCACACTACCACCACCATGTTTGACTGTTGATATGATGTTCTTATGAAATGCTGTGTTAGTTTTACACCAGATGTAATGGGACGCACACCTTCCAAAAAGTTGAACTTTTGTCTCATCGGTCAATTGAATATTTTCCCAAAAGTCTTGGGGGATCATCAAGATGTTTTTTGGCAAGTGTGAGACGAGCCTTTGTGTTCTTTTTGGTCAGCAGTGGTTTTTGCCTTGGAACTCTCCCACTGATGCCATTTTTGCCCAGTCTCTTTCTTATTGTTGAATCATGAACACTGACTTTAACTGAGGCCAGTGAGGCCTGCAGTTCTTTAGATGTTGTTCTGGGTTCTTTTGTGACCTCCTGGATGAGTTGTCGATGCGCTCTTGGAATAATTCTGGTAGGCCGGCCACTCCTGGGAAGGTTCACCACTGTTCCAAGTTTTCTCCATTTGTAGATTATGGCTCTCACCTTAGTTCGCTGGAGTCCCTTTCTAGACTGATTGACGTCAAAGACTTTGTTTCTCATCTGTTCTTGAATTTCTTCAGATCGCGGCACGATTTGTTGCTTTTTGCGTCTATTAGCCAAATTCACATTGTCAGACAGGTTCTATTTAAGTGATTTCTTGATTTAACAGGTCTGGCAATTGTTATGATTCTGCTTTGAATGCCATGTTTGTTTATGTATTCTGCCTTGTCTGACCATGATCGTTTTGTGATTTGGATTCCATGCCATGTTTTGTTTTTGCCTTGTCTCTGTCTTGCCATATTCCACCTTTGCAGTTTCATTCCGGTCCATGTTTTGTCTCATTCCATGCATTGCACTTTGTCTCCCCCTGTCTGGTCTTATGTCATGTGATCGCTCACTGCCCCAGTATTGCGTGCCACACTTTCGGGTGATTTCATGGTTTCTGGGATTTCAATCATTCCTTCCAATCTCGTTTGCTTCCTTCACCTTGCTTTTCTATAATTACTAACCAGACTAACAGTTTATTATTTTAGTTAAAGATACTAACCCAAACTAACACTGTTTATAGTACTAACTTACTAACAAGCACTAGGGATTGTATAGCTGCACTTTACTAATTGACTAACGAGCTCTCAGCATTCGCCCTATTCTAGTCTCCACCCCTTTGGCTTTACTCAATCTACTTTGCTGCAGTTTCAGCAGAACCTCCGCACTTGTTAGACTCTGTTCTCCCTCCTTATCTGTGCACATTAGAACTCCCTAACCGGAGCAGTATGTCTGTCTATAGGATGTCTTGTGATCCCTGTCCGCGTTTTGGCTTTTGCCAATTTCATGTAGTCAGGAACTTCCTCATGTTCATTCCTTTGTTAATTAGTCTGATCCAGCTCACCTGTTCCCTGTCATAGCATGTGACTTCCCCTATGTGTATTTAAGCAGTCATTTCACTCTCAGCTCTCGCCAGAACGTTTTCCCTGTGCTGCGATCGTAGATGCCTTGTATTCATAGTGTTATACTTCTGACTGGAATGTCCCCGATTCTGATTTTGGCTTTTTCTTTGATACTTCTCTGCCCGTGTACTGTACCTGTTTTGCCTGACCCTGAGTTTAGTCTCTGCTGCCCTGTTAACGGTTCGGATTATGTCTACTGGACTTTGGCTTTGGATTCTCTGACATACCCGTGCCTGTGTACCGAACCTGTTTTGCCCGACTCTGAGTTTTGTGTTTGCTGCCCTGTGTACAGTTTGGATTACGTCCCTGGGATTCTGATTTTGGATTGTGGACTCCGTACCTTTTGCCTTCTGCCTTGTGGGGGTTAACCCCCGAACTTCAAT
The DNA here is from genome assembly GCA_029692085.1 of Gymnothorax javanicus. Lineage (NCBI taxonomy): Eukaryota > Metazoa > Chordata > Actinopteri > Anguilliformes > Muraenidae > Gymnothorax > Gymnothorax javanicus. Next base: position 128,626,575 of record CM056193.1, on the reverse strand, counting down.
AAAACTCATTTCTGATGAAACTTCCTGGTCTCGGATTTGGTTCCAGAACGATACCTCACAGCAATAATCAGGCCTGCGTGTGGCTAGTGAAATTGAACTAAAAAAAATGCGGTTAATCACAATTAATTCGTGATTTAACAAGGGGGGGGGGCAATTACTTTTTCACATAGGGCCAGGTAGGTTTTGATGGTTTTTTTTCCCCTTAATAAATGAAATCAAAATTTAAAAACTCCATTTTGCATTTACTTGGGTTATCTTTGTCTAATAAGATTTGTGTGATGATCTGAAACATTTAAGTATTACAAATATGCAAAAAAAGAAATCAGGAAGGGGGCGAATACTTTTTCACAACGCTATATATGTTCAAAGTTTTTATCAAATTCCAAGTTAACCATAGCATTTCATGGTGTGAAACAGTAAAATTTAATGTTACTTATACATTTCAGCACATTTTATGCATTCATTAACAGCAAAATGTAGAACATTTTACATATCGTGAGCAAATATTCAGAGATACATGATCAGTTTTAATTTGAATCTTTGCTAAAGCCCTTAATTAGTAGAATCTGGTCTGTTACTGCTTAGCTGCAATTAAAAATTAAAGACGTTGGACAGTACTTGCTTGATAAAGTTTTTTCATCTTACAAAGAAGAAAAATCGGACGAGTTTCGGCTCACAGGCCTTCCTCAGGGTGCTTAAATCATTGTGACCACCTGCGTACAATATAAACTGATAATTAATTACAAATCATAAACATGTTTCTTTTTACCTCATGGTACCACTTACAATTATCCAATTAAATAAACCCCACATTAATAATACCAGTTATAAAGGCAATGTATCTCTTTGAAATAGAGTATAAACAATCATAGGATAAACCATGACAAAAATGAAATGAAAAAATTAGGAATAATAATAAAAATAAAACAGAAAAATACCTTAAACAATTTAACTCAAACCAAACCTTACAGAAAACAAGTCAAAGAAAAATCTTCATTCATGCCAAGTGGCACAACAGAATTCAAAGTAAATTTATACCAAGTCTCTCTTTGGAGGAGGCAATTATCACGATTGCCCCCCCTCGGTGTCTGATTAACAATTTCCAAACCATGAATCTCAATGAATTAACTTCATGACCCATTTAATTAAAATGTTGAGCAACGGGTGACTGATCATCTTTGTTTCTAATGCCGGCATGGGCAACGCTCTGCATAAACTCTAATGGAATGCGTAACAGCTGAACTGGGGCGGTAAACAAGCCTCAGAAAACTTATAAAAAAAATGATGTAAATACCATTTTCATATAAAAAGAACACCATGGTTTGATTAAAAGCAACCTTTTCAATAGGATACCCGCATTTCATACATGAACTCTGCGTATTACGGCCAATAACGCGATTTGAACAGAGCTATTATTCGCCCGTTGGATGAATGCTTGACCTCAATTTGCGCCGTGTTTACAAACTTTCAAGTGCACGGCGAGGCAAAAATATCCATTTTGGAGGTAGATTTCAAACAGCCTGCGCTGACGTGATATCCCAGCTACGGCCCTGATTGAATTACAGCCATCTAATTTGAGAAATTACGAGTCTGTTCGTCCAGCCTAGACCTCCAGGGGATGTGAAATAAGTTCGACAGAAGTTGTTGAAGTTCGTCGCGAGTTCGCCATGACTTCTTCTCAACAATAGCAAGAAAGGTGAGCGTATTTTTACTGTCAACGTACATAGTTAGTTGACAGAATATCCTATGACCCTATTTGTGAAGTTTCAGTAAAATATACCAAGGAATAAACTAGCGCCAGGCGTTCAAAACCTACCAGTGTTCTGACAAATTTTGCTACCTATGCCACCTCGCGAACACCGGTCACAAGATTCATTCACTTATACCTTTCAATTCGAGACTGCGAGGATGGAAATCTGAATAATCTATTAGGAAAAATTCTCGGCTCTCGGCAATTCTGTATATCGTTTAAACATTTTGTTAATCGGATTATAAAAGTAGACTGAAAATAAGCGCCCGCTTTTTGTTTGGGTGTAAAAGCGCGTATTTAAAGGAGAATACATTGTATATTGATTAAGCATTGAACTCTGCATAAGTCGAACTGTTTTATTTGTTGATGACATTGCTTCGGCTTCCTGGAAGCAAGTACGCGCAAATCTGCTGTCTAGTGAGCATTTCAGGTTCGATGTACTGAGTAATAACGCCACGGAAACTTAAACTGGCCCGTCATTCTGCCGAATAGTCTTACTAAACTAGTTAATCGTCTGATTGCTAATCAAGCAAAGGGGAGGTTTCTGCCTCACCAAACTAACCTCCGACTGCACGTCGCTGTGTTTTACTATGAATTATTCACAGTAGCTCATTGAAACTATCATGGGAGGAGGGTATATGGACATTGTAAAAAACAGTGCAAAGGTTTTTTTTTTTTTTAATCACCACAGGTTATTGAAGGGGAACGTTTGATTCATTTCAGTAGCAGTGGGAGGGCAAACAACTGCTGGCATCAGCGACTTCACTGCATTTTATACAGTAATGGGCGAGTAGCGTTAATGTTTGCCCTCCCACCGATAATTTTGACATTTTTGCAGGCCATTGATCCAAAAAAAAAAAAAAAAAAAAAAACTTCACAGGCAACCCATTCATACCATTTTTTAATATCAATGCAAAACCTAATGTTTGTTGAACATAATTGGGTGAAATTCAATGCATTTTCCATTAAAAAGGGCCTAGAGGGCGCTGCTGTACTTCAGAAAAGGGGTTGATGACTTTAGCATCAATTATTTCTTTTAGGGTACCCTAATGGATAATTTGGCCAGGTTTATTTCTGAGTAGACTGCATTTTCGAAAATGCCCTCAGGCTTCACCCCCCAATTTTCACAGTGGGTTTTGTTGATGAATGCCGAAATCAGCCATTTTTGGGACCCTGTGGCTCTGAGATGCTTTCCTGTAAAGGCGTTGGACTTGTGGCAAACTCTTTGTCTGTGTCTTCTGTACTTACCTGCAAAAAATCATGAGAAAATAATAAAAACTTTTTTCTCAGCAACTCAAGAAATGTTGTCATTTTATTCATTTGTATTGCCCATGCCTATCTAATGGCACATTTATGTTCACAAATTCTTGTTTTAAGTCGACGCTTAGTTTTGCCAACATAAATAAGACTGCATGGACAAAGAAGGAGATAAACAACAAAAGTAGATAAATATGAGGTCCTATCTCTCACCGCAAATATTTTATTGGTCGCGGGATGTGTAAAACTATTTTCTATAATCACGTTACGACAAACAACACAATTATAACACTTAAAATTGCCCGCTGGTATTTTAAAAGGAAACCAAGGTTGCTGTTTTCTATCACAATTGGCTCGGACAAGATAATCTTTTAAATTCGAGGCCCTTTTGTAACAAAAACGAGGAGGATCATAAAAGACTAACCAATCTGAGAATCAGTGCTCAACATATGCTCAATATAAGTTTTGGATATACAACCCCAATTCCGAAATAGTTGGGACAAAGTGTAAATTGTGAATAAAATCCAAATGCAATGACTTTCAGATCACATGAGCCAATATTTTATTTACAATAGAACACAGATAACATTTCAAATGTTGAAACTGAGAAATTTTACATTTTTATCCACAAAATGAGCTCATTACACATTTTCTGGCTGCAACAGGTCTCAAAGAAGTTGGGACACAGGCAAAAAAGGGGCTGAAAAAGCAATTAATATATAAGAGAACCAGCTGAAATAACATTTAGCAAGTAATTACATTAACTGGCATCAGGTGTGTAACATGATTGGCTATAAAAGGGATGTCTTAGAGAGGCGGAGTCTCTCAGAAGTAAAGATGGCCAGAGGCTCTCCAACCCATGAAGGCTTGCATAAAAAAAAAAAAAATTGTGGAATACTTTAAAAACAATGTTCAACGTCAAATTGCAAAGGCTATGAAGGTCTCATCATCGACAGTGCATAACATCATCAAAAGATTAAGAGAAACTGGAAAAATCTCTGTTCATAAGGGACAAGACCGAAGACCTTTACTGGATGCCCGTGATCTTCGGGCCCTCAGACGCCACTGCATCACTCACCGGCATGATCCTGTCATTGACATTACTAAATGGGCCCAGGAATACTTCAAGAAACCACTGTCTGTAAACTCAGTCCGCCGTGCCATCCACAGATGCCAAGTAAAACTCTATCATGCAAAAAGGAAGCCATTGTTGAGCATGATCCAGAAGCGTTGCTGTGTTCTGTGGGCCAAGGCTCATTTAAAATGGACTGTAGCAAAGTGGCAAAGTGTCCTGTGGTCAGACAAGTCCATATTTGACATTCTTGTTGGAAATCATGGGCGTCGCATCCTCCAGGCTAAAGAGGAGAAAGACCACCCCTCCTGTTATCAGTGTTCAGTTCAAAAGCCAGCATCTCTGATGGTATGGGGATGCATCAGTGCATATGGTCTGGGATACTTGCATCTTTTAAAAAGCACCATGAATGCTGAAAGGTATATAAAGGTTTTAGAGCAAAATATGCTCCCCTCCAGATGACATCTATTCCAGGGAAGGCCTTGTGTATTTCAGCAGGTCAATGCAAAACCACATACTGCAGCTATTACAACAGCATGGCTTCGTAGTAGAGGAGTCCATGTGCTGAAATGGCCTGCCTGCAGTCCTGATCTTTCACCAATTGAGAACATTTGGCGCATAATTAAAGGAAAAGTCCATAAAAGGAAACCCAAAGCTCTCAAAGCAGCTGGGCGATTCTCACGAAACTGTCCTGACTTTTGCAAAAACAATTTTAGGTCAATTTTGCTAGTTTTTTTCTCTCATTAGTAGCAAGCAGGGTCACAATTAACTGGCTCAATTAAAATGAGAGATCAATATATCTTTTTTAATACATTTTCAGAATGTTTTATTGAGTCATTGACCAAATAAGTTCATTACCATCACACATTTTCAATTGATGATAACTGAATATGTATGAAAGGTAGACCTTTTATTTTTTTCATGTATGTTACATTAATAGTTCCAAATAGCCACATAGTGTAAACATTCAGAAAAATGTTTATTGAATAATAACTTTAGTCATTACGTTCATTACCGTAACAAAATTACGTTTTATACCAAATTTTTCCTGTAGTGTAAATTTTACAAATAAATAAAAAATGTCAATTCAGTAATCTGGAAAGACTTGACAAATAGTTCCTGTGCAAAAATAAAATTTGAAGTTATCACTCGTTCCCATCCAAATATTTACATATACAGCAAGTGTTACGGTAATGAAAAGCTGTTACGGTAATGACCTCACATGGCATTCATACTTCATAGAAGCCATGTTTTTAGTATTCACAAATTAGGCTATATGGTCCCATCTTTTTCACTTTATCATGTAAGGCTACATTAGAATTACTGAATGATTAGATTGTCTTGGGTAATGACAAATAAAGCTTGACTTTACAAAAAAACAATGAATCAAGAGCAATTCATAACAGAATAACAGAAGGTTTAATTGTGTAATTCGTTAAATAGGCAGCATAACAGTAGAACATGTGTAGGTAAACAGCGTCGTTGGTGAATAGCAGCATAGGCTATGTTTGATGGAATAAAGGTTGCATTTCATCATGCCCACTACCTCCATCAGTACGTTTCTAAGGAAAATAGACAACGGTGGTAAATGATGGTCTCAGGCCTGCCATCAAGTTGTAAAATTATTGTTTGACAGGCGTCTCCGGGCAAATCCAAAATGACAGACTCGCGTTTGACAGTTGTAGGGAGCAATTTTAGCAATTTTGATGATTTAGCCACTGAAATTCAGTCAAGAAAATTTCGAGTATAATTTCTTGTGCTGCTGTATTGGGTAATCCATGTTACTGATGACACACCGGGTTGCTAGGGCACGCGCAGCACGCATTCGCGATATCAATATTCTAAAGCCCCCTCTCAATAATAAAATCCCCCAAAACATATTGGCGCCCCCTTACTGGCAAATAAAAAGCCAAAAAAATGCAGAGATTAGATACGGAATTCTTTCTACGCAAGAGTTAACTACTCCTTCTTTCTGTATATCTCCCCATTTAAAACTACCAAGGTGGATACTGCAACGTGCTGTATTGGAATTTTGGCATACTCAGGTATGATACGATATTACTAGTGAGTAAGCTGACCAGCGGGGAGAGGGGACAATCACACTATGGCACGGTACCGAGCAATCGTACCTTGTGCGAAAGCGGTCTGAGAGTTTGTATTAAAAACAAACACTCCGCCGGATACCGCAGTTCAGCGTGGTATTGTGAAGTGGTATTGGATGACATGATGTCATAGCTTCTTGGTCCATAACGGCTACCGTAGTTGCAACACGCCCTTGAAAAAGCGAGGCGCTAGAGAGCACAATTCGTTTGAATGCAAAATACAATTTCACCACTTGATGGGAGAAATTCCTACACAATGTACCTTTAAAAATCACAGGAATGCGTTACAGACTTTTTTTTTTTTTTTTTTTTTTTACATGCTCAGATATAGTGATTTTTCAACTTCTCTTTTCAGCAAAATGAACACTAATGTGGTGTTCAGCATAATTTCCTGAGCATGTCGAAAAAAAAAAGTAAGTCTGTAACCCATTCCTGTAATTTTTTATGAATTTTTAAAGGAAAAAAAAACAAAACAAAATTAGCTAAAAAAAAAAAAAAAAAAAGAATAAATAAATAAATAAAAAAAAAGAATGCTGCTACAGGGATACATTTGGAATGAGGAATTATTAGAAATATACTTGTATCAAGACTGGCGGTATGATTTAAATCCATTCAAGTTTGCTTACTCTAGTCAATATAGTTAATCTCCTTTTCTGTCTACAACCCCAATTCTGAATTAATTGGGACGAAGTGTAAATTGTGAATAAAATCCAAATGCAATGACTTTCAGATCACATGAGCCAATATGTTATTTACAATAGAACATAGATAACATTTCAAATTTTAACTGTGACATTTTCTGGCTGCAACAGGTCTCGAAGAAGTTGGGACACAGGCAAAAAAGGGCTGAAAAAGCAATTAATATATCAGAGAATCAGCTGAAAGAACATTTAACAAGTAATTAAGTTAACTGGTATCAGGTGTGGAACATCGTTGGCTATAAAAGGGATGTCTTAGAGAGGCTGAGTCTCTCAGAAGTAAAGATGGCCAGAGGCTCTCCAACCTGTGAAGGCTTGCGTAAAAAAATTGTGGAATACTTTAAAAAATATGTTCCGCAATGTCAAATTGCAAAGGCTTTGAAGGTCTCATCATCGACTGAGCATAACATCATCAAAAGATTCAGAAAAACTGGAAAAATCTCTGTGCGTACGGGACAAGGCCAAAGACCTTTACTGGATGCTCGTGATCTTCGGGCCCTCAGACACCACAGTATCACTCACTGGCATGATTCTGTCATTGACATTACTAAATGGGCCCAGGAATACTTCAAGAAACCCCTGTCTGTAAACACAGTCCACCACGCCATCCACAGATGCCACCTAAAACTCTATCATGCAAAAAGGAAGCCATTGTTGAGCATGATCCAGAAGCGCCGCCGTGTTCTGTGGGCCAAGGCTCATTTAAAATGGACTGTAGCAAAGTGGCAAAGTGTCCTGTGGTCAGACGAGTCCAAATTTTACATTCTTGTTGGAAATCATGGGCGTCGTGTCCTCCAGGCTAAAGAGGAGAAAGACCACCCCTCCTGTTATCATCAGCGTTCAGTTCAAAAGCCCGCATCTCTGATGGTATGGGGATGCATTAGTGCATATTGTGTGGGACACTTGCATGTTTTAAAAAGCACCATGAATGCAGAAAGGTATATAAAGGTTTTAGAGCAACATATGTTCCCCTCCAGATGACATCTGTTCCAGGGAAGGCCTTGTGTATTTCAGCAGGACAATGCAAAACCACCTACTGCAGCTATTACAACAGCATGGCTTCGTAGTAGAAGAGTCCGTTTGCTGAACTGGCCTGCCTGCAGTCCTGACCTTTCACCGATTGAGAACATTTGGCGCATAATTCAACGAAAAGTCCAAAGGAGATCCAAAACTCTCCAGCAGCTGGAAGCCTGTATTAAACAAGAGTGGGATCAAATTCCAATGGCTAAACTCAAGAAACTTGTCTCCTCAATGCCCAGACGCCTCCACACTGTGTTAAAAAGAAGAGGGAATGCTACACCATGGTAAACAGGCCCCTGTCCCAACTTTTTTGAGACCTGTAGCAGCCATCAAATTTGAAATGAGCTGATTTTGTGGATAAAATTGTAAAATTTCTCAATTTCAACATTTTCTGTTATCCCTGTTCTATTATGAATAAAATACTGGCTGGTGTGATTTGAAAGGCATTGCGTTTTGATTTTATTCACAATTTACACTTTGTCCCAACTATTTCGGAATTGGGGTTGTACTACTACTCCTAGTACCAACCAACCCCTAGTAAACCAAACAACACCTAGTATCAACCAACCCCTACAGTATAACCCCTAGAAAACCAACCACAAAATTTGGAGCCCTGATTATACATACATAATAAATTACCGTAACACTTAATTTCATTACCGTAACAACCTTGTATATGCTACGGTAATGAATGCAGAGCATTACGGTAATGAATGGCAGTCCCATGTTGCTAGCAATAATTAGCATAGCTAGCATGGCTCGGCAGAAATATTTTCACTAACAGTTTGGCTCTATATAAAAGTTACTTTTCCACAGAACATAAAATAATTATCTTCAAAACTATTTTATATATACCCTGTTATGGTAATGAGCAGTAGTAGTGTGCCAAGGGGCGTATATAATAACAATCTTTAATATATCTACCAGAAGAACTTGAAAGATGATCTTACCTGGTAGCCATTTTGCAACTTCTCTTCCACACAATGCATCATGAGACAAAAAAACTTTATTTATTGGTACACAGGGATTTTAATGGAGCCAAATATCTCTGTTACGGAAATGAACTGTTCATGCTCCGGACACATGTATTTGGCCCAGAAAATAGTTATTCACAAATGGTTGGCCCAAAATGGTAACACTGCTAGTTAAAGGGTATAACACCAACAATTTTTTGTATTTATATGTATATTAAATTATGGGGATGTATTGTGATAATTTTGGGTTTAAGGTAAAAAATAAAAGTCCGGACATGTTACGGGAATGAACTTTTTGGTTGAAATGTTGTCATAAAATATAGAGTAATCCATCAAATGCAAAGACAACAGTAGTCCTACAATTAGTACATACCATAGTTTGATATATAATACAAAAGTTATGATTGTTTTAGTAGTTTAGTCTATCAAATCCTTACGGACATGACAAAATGCATTTTCGTGAGAATCACCCAGCTGGAAGTCTGTATTAAACAAGAGTGGGATCAAATTCCAATGGTTAAACTCAAGAAACTTTTCTCCTCAATGCCCAGACGCCTCAACTCTGTGTTAAAAAGAAGAGGGGATGCTACATCATGGTAAACAGGCCCCTGTCCCAACTTTTTTGAGACCTGTAGCAGCCATCAAATTTGAAATGAGCTAATTTTGTGGATAAAATTGTACAGTTTTTCATTTTCAACATTTGCTATGTTATCTCTGTTCTATTGTGAATAAAATACTGGCTGGTGTGATTTGAAAGTCATTGCGTTTTGATTTTAATCACAGTTTACCCTTTGTCCCAACTATTTCGGAATTGGGGTGTAGGACTGTAAGTAGAAACCAAAGTACTTGACCCACAGGTATTTCAATCAGGAGAGACTCGAGTGAAATCAAGAAAAATTTTAATATGCGCTGAGCATAAGTAGAATTCAATTCCATTTTATTTATATATCGCTTTACATGGAGAAAAGGGCAGAGCCCAGACTAATCCCTAATCCCCGAATAGCAGGCAAAAAACTCCCCGTAGGGAGAAAAAGCCTCGAACGGTGGTGAGAAAAAACTCCTCATTGAGAAGAAATCTCAGGAAGAACCTGGCTATTCTGGGGAAGCCCATCCTCTGCTGGCTGAATAATAAATTGATGGAAAATTAGCTATGAGAGGATCAGGACAGCAGGAAGACAGCAGTCAGAATTAACATGCTTAAAATCAGACAAGTCTTTGGCGCTTGGACTCTTCGGGAAGACTCATAGAGCAGGAGCACGGCTCAGAGCAGCAGCAGGAAAATCCCCCAAAAATTAGGGGGTGGAAGCCCCCCGAAAACGCAGCCTGATGAATCCCCCAAAGAAAGGAAGGAATACTCACCAAGCAGGAACATCATAAAGACCAAGAAGCATGGGCTGCCGAGAGAGGAAAAGATGAGCATGACATGGGACACAAATGAGGTCTAAAGAACTATACAATCCAGACATTAGCATGCAATGGCTAGGGGCTGCAAAGGCCTGCATTTTTTTTTTTTTTTTTTTTTTTTGGCACTGCATGATGATAGCCAGCAATGGCTAGGGGCTGCCAGGCTCTGCATTTTTTGCATGATGACAGTCAGCAATGGCTAGGGGCTGCAAAGCCCTGCATTTTTCTTTTTTTTCTCCCTTTTCTTTTGCATGATGATAGCCAGCAATGGCTAAGGGCTGCAAAGTCCTGCATTTTTTTTTCTTTTTTTTGCATGATGATAGCCAGCAATGGCTAAGGGCTGCAAAGCCCTGCATTTTTTTTTCTTCTTTTGCATGATGATAGCCAGCAATGGCTAGGGGCTGCAAAGCCCTGCATTTTTTTTTTTTTCTTTTTGCATGATGATAGCCAGCAATGGCTAGGGGCTGCAAAGCCCTGCATTTTTTTTTTTTTTTTTTAGCCAGCAATAACTAGGGGTGCAGAGCCCAGCATGGGATTAGCAAATGACCGCAGGAATACAGAAAACCACCACCAACCACCAGATATTTGCAAGCTTACCATGGACTGAAAAGGCTTCAGGGATCTTTAGGCTTTGGTGATTGCAGATGCTTCTGGGTGAACATGGGATGCATTTGCTGAAGATGACCAGTGGCCTAGTTGATTGAGAGCGTAGGTATACCTTGCATAGCTGCTGAAGAGCGGCACTTATTCTGAACAAATGATCCAGGTATTGCTTGGGCTTAGAAATAGGCTCAGAAAAGATGGGTCAGAGCATCTAGCTCCAAACTGAACCCCAGCTATAGACCTCATACATGGTGGAGTTTAAAGTGACGAACAACAACCAATGACAAGAAAATCAAAGATTGCAGACCCTCGCCCCTTAAAGCATTAGCAATGGTGACAATGAGTAAAAAATTTCAAGTTAGAACAGTTTTTTTTTTTTTTTTTTTTTTAAATTTAAATAATGAGAGCTGACAAATAGGCATATGGAGAAAAATCCAGAAAACTGTTCTCAAATCCAAATCTGGATCCTGATCCAGATCATCGCAGAGGAGGACCGAGAAACAGTAGACACTCATCTGTCAAAAAAAAAATCAAGTTAATTCGATCAACGGTTGATGAGTTATGCGTGTGGACAGATAGACGGACAGACATATATATATATAAATATATATACGTGCATACGGACTGCCGATTGCAATACCCTCGCTCCCCTTCCGACCGAAGGTAATAAATGCGCAGACAGCACTGACTGAAACAGGATTTAGTGGCTAAACAGAAACACAAACGAACATCCTCCAGCAAAATCATGCAGTTTTAGAGCAGAGAGCAAAACTCTTTTCATTTAGAACCTAGCGGAATTCAAATAGGGCTGCATGGGAGGCTGAACCTAGAGAGGGGACTGCAACCGGAGATGAGCTGCATTTAGGCCAAGGCTCCTGAAAACCTGGAAATTAAAGTGTGACGAGGAATTTGCGTGACCTGGCAAAATATTTATTTATTTATTTATTTAGGAGTGATGATAGCCAGCAGTGGCTAGGGGCTGCAAAACCCTGCATACAATTAGCGAGTGACAGCGGAAATACAGATAAAAGCCAACCACCGACCACCAGTTATTTGCAGGCATACCCTGGACTGAAAAGGCTTCAGGGATCTTTGGGCTTTGATGATTGCAAATGCTTCGGGGTGAACGTGGGATGCGAATGCTGAAGATGACCAGCGGCCTAGTTGTTAGAGAGGCCGTACGTATACCTCACATAGCCGCTGAAGAGCGGCACTTATTCTGAACAAATGATCTAGGTATTGCTTGGGGGCTACTAGAAATAGGCTTGGAAAAGATGGGACGAAACATCTTGCACCAAACTGAACCCCAGCTATTAAACCTCTTATATAGTGGAGTTTAAAGTGACAAATATCAACCAATGACGAACAAGACAATCAAAGATTGCAGACCCTCGCCCCTGAAGGAATTAGCAGTGGTGACAATGAGCAAACTTAAACGGATTTTTTTTTTTTTTTTTTGAGTAATTCGGGCTGACAAATAGACATATGACGAAAATTCAGAAATGGTTCCCAAATCCCTTCTAGATCCAGATCCAGATCATCTCAGGAGGACCTAGCAACGGTAGACACCCATGACCTGAAAAAAAAGCTCCAAGATGATCTGATCAGCGGTTGTTGAGTTATGCGAGTGGACAGACATATTACAATTACAAATGTACAAATAATCGCAATAGATGCGCCGACGGCACTGAAACAGGTTTTGGTGGCAAGAGCAGAGAAACGCAAAACATCCTCCAGGAAAATCATGCAGTTTTAGAGCAGGGTGAGCAAGACCCTTTCTCATGTAGAACCTAGCGAAATCTAAATAAGACAGAAGGGGAAGCTGAACCTAGAGAGGGGACTGGAGTACCCAGAGGAAACCCGCACAAACACGGGGAGAACAATGCAAACTCCAAGTGGAAAAGCCCCAGACTGGATTCAAACCCACGACCTTCTTGCTGGGAGGCAGCTATGCTAACCACTGTATCGCCCTGACTTTTGACAATGATGCTTACTGCTGCTTCATAGTCGCACAGAACTGCAATACGTTTGCGATGCCAGAACATGCTCTAAATGCAACAGGCTATGGCAATGGTTAAATTTCGTGCAGTGCTGAGGAATAGAGCTTAGGCAAAGACCGAGGCCATATACATGCAAAACACTGACCATGAAAATAACCACCGAACCCGACGGAAGGGCAGCATAGGCAAAAACTGAAGAGAATTGGAGGAACAAACCACATTATAGAAAACGTCATGCCAATCCAATGAGTCGATAGTCTTGACCAGAATTTCAAATCGGGCCGCGGCGGCCCTCATCCAGGGATATGACGTCATGCAGTTTAGGCGCAGAGGAGGCCGAACGCAGTAGATGGGAATTGGGCGCCTGATTTTGGGGAAATATATGAATCAGTTGAAAAGATACATTCAAAACAATAGCAACCTCTTATGACCATGCGTCCCCAGACCAAGGGCAATTAATGTGCATAATAAATGCAGCACGTTTCCTAATAGCAACATCTTCATTCGGCGTACGCTCAAGGGATGAATTCTGATTGAAACTCATTATGACAGTTTCCTAAACCGAACACAATTCAAGCACCAATCAAGTACGTAAGCATCTAGCCAAACATAGGATAACATAATACTAGAGCTCTATCGCTAGCATTTCCACTGGATCTGTGTCATGTATACCAACGATACGTCATAAGAAAGAGGAAATACACGGAATCCGACGATATAAGCCTTGACCTTTTAAACCGACAGCGCACTGAATGAACACCAGGCCTGCAATTTACGAGCTACAACGATGAGCATTTTTTTTTTCACTTTTATCGGCCCATTTCGTAATAAAACTGATCGTAGGTAAATCTGCGCAAGCTTTTTTTTTTTTTTTTGCCGAATGTGTCCGTGTTATTTTTTGAAACTTGACCCGACAGCCTCCGAACATGTTATTTTCGGTGTTGTGCGGAGCATCTCAACAAAACCAGAACATCATCAAAAAAGAAAGCCGATTAATCCTAGTAACTCGACTCAAAAGCGAAACTCATACTATACGGATTCACGACACGCAGACCAACCGTTACAAGTGTCCACCTCTTCCAACTCCGATGATCACAACAGACAGCCAATGAAAACCCAAAATTCAGTATCTCAGGAAACAGAAACATTATTAAGACCAATAGAAGAAAAGGATTTTTAACACTGAGATAATGGACTACTAAAAGTATGAACATGTACAGCACTCAATACATGGACGGGGCTCCATTTGCATGAATTACTGCAGCAAAGCAGCGAGGCATGGAGGCGATCGACCTGTGGCAAAAAAGGGTTTTGCGCTGAAGTAGATGGCTGGAAAGCTGCACGGAGATAACGCGTGGGGTAGGCGGCGAAGATTGGTCTGGATGATGCAGCCATTAAATATCTGCGAGAAATGGAGGCGAGCGTTGATTGCAAGAGCGGAGCTAATCTCAGCGAACGGCAGCATGAACGAACTAGAGCAAAGAAAAATGACATTTTTAAAAAAGACAGCAACATAACGATTGGCTAGCGATGCGACTGAGGTGTGCCCCAGTTGGATGGAAGAGATCAGCTGCTACACCAGCTGAATGCTCAATTGACAGCCCCAGACATTGACTGCGGAGGTTTATGGGCGAGCATGCGAGTGAATGGAAAGAAAATGAACGGAGTTGACGTTCGCGAGAGAGAGAGAGTCTTCCTGACTGAACTTTCGCTAAGCTTCATTAGAACGGGAAGTGGACCCAAAAAGATCCTCACGTTTCATACGCCGTACTTTATCAAGACAATCACATAATAAGATGTCATCGTACCCCCTACTACGAAATCGTTAACACAACTCTTCTGCCTGCCTCTCAAAAGATTCATCATCATCACAAATACCTCGTATTCTTAACAATTGACTATATGGCAAACTGCATTTTAAAGAGGTAGGATGAAAACTGTGAAAATGTAAAAAATTGTTCCTGTCGGACTCTTTCCGATGAATCTCTGTATGGATATTTGTACCGGACTTCTTTACCAAAAATATCTAAAAAGGATATTGAATTTCTATCAAACGCCAAAGTAAATTTAATAGATGGCAAACAACTGTTCATGTAGTCACGAAAGAGAATCAAGTCATCTTCCGCACCAGACCATATAGAAAAGATGTCGTCAATATACCTATACCAAATCTTGATATACTGAAAAAAATTGTTGGAATTCACAAAATCTTGTTCAAATTTCCCCATGAAAAGACTGGCATAATTTGGCGCAACCGGAGAGCCCATCGCTGTACCTTGAATTTGTAAATAATATCTATTTTGAAACGTAAAATAATTTTTTGTCAAGATTTCATGTGTCAAAGATACTAAAAACTCAGTAGAAGGTTGTAAAACTGTACGAAACTGTAAAAAAAAAATAACTCAAGGCCTCTAGTGCGGCTTCATGAGGAATACTGGTATATAAGCTAGATACATCCATCGTGCAGAGAAAATCACTTGTGTCAATCTGGCGTATTGCAACCAATTTAGTAAGAAAATCTGTAGTACCTTTAAGAAAAGAAGGCAATTGACGAACCAAATCCTTAATATGAAAATCAACAAACTTAGAAAGAGGATCGGTTAGAGACTGATTACCCGATACTATAGGACGACCGGGGGGATGTTCAAGATTTTTGTGGATTTTGGGTAGAGTGTAAATGACAGTCCTAACCGGATGGGCCTGAAATAAAAATTTAAATTCATTCTCCTCGATAACTGCATCCCTTAATGCCTTTTTCAATGTAGACTTAATTTCATTACCAAATCTAGTAGTGGGGTCAGATGACAACAATATATACGAGTCAGTGTCGCTCAATTGTCTTTCAATATCCTCAGTATATGCAGTCTTGTCTTGAACCACAATAGAACCCCCCTTGTCAGCAAGTTTAATAACCACAGTCTCATCTGACATTAATGATCTTAAAGCAATTTTTTCAGATTCAAGTAGATTAAAATGAAAAACATAATCCATTTTCGTACATTCCAGAGCTTCTTGCTCTACCAAACGGCAAAAAGTTTCAACCGAGGAATTGAAGACAGGAGGGACAAAAGTACTCTTTGGTTTAAATACAACAGGCACAGATTCTTGGGACTCACAGTATGATGAATGATCTCTGACATCTTTAGGGCTACTAAAAAATGCTTTCAAGCATACAGTACGAAAAAATTTTAACATTTCAATTTTAGTAACAAATGGATCAATGCGCTTAATTGGAAAAAAAAGTCATTTGGATAACAAGGATACCTGACTGTCACTTAACTGTTTCTGGGAGATGTTAATCACGTTGGATTGTCCTTGCGAGCAGAAGACCCTGCGTTTCTTCCTCCCCCTCCTCATCTTGCATTTCCTAACCCTGCCGTAAATTCCAAAGGGACGGCAGGGGGTTTGTTCTTGGACCTTAAGAAATGGCGAGTAGATGATTCCATGTCAGAATTTAAGTCCTCTGAGGAAAGGCTGCTTGAGGCCATTCTTTTCTGCGTTACAGTTCCACGTTGAGCTTTGCCTTTAGCCAAGGGTAGACATTATCATTAAGATAATCAAAAGTGTCCCTTTGATATTCCTCCAGTTTGTGGCATTGCAAATCAACTTTATAAGTAGACAAATTGGCCTCATATTTGGATAAAACCTCTTTTAGTTGTGACTCAGAAAACTTGTTTTTAAGTCCATTTTCCAAGCTGTCAATTTCAAGACGAAGCTTGGCCAATTTCTCATTCTGACTGTCAATGACCAATAACATCAAATCCAAAGAACACTTATTCAAAATATCACACCATTTCTTACAAAAGTGTGGATCGTCTCTCCCCAGTGTGGGTTCCTTCATTATACGCAGACCATGAGGGATGCGTTTATTGCACCAGTATTGAGAAAGCACAGATCCATGCAAAAATGTCCTGGTTTCTTTTTTGCGAAGATTTTCCAGCAAAACATACTGAGACTCCCAAGAATCACTCATAGTGTCCATATTATTTCCTCAGATTCATATGGAACTCAACGTGGAACTGTAACGCAGAAAAGAATGGCCTCAAGCAGCCTTTCCTCAGAGGACTTAAATTCTGACATGGACTCATCTACTCGCCATTTCTTAAGGTCCAAGAACAAACCCCCTGCCGTCCCTTTGGAATTAACGGCAGGGTTAGGAAATGCAAGATGAGGAGGGGGAAGAAGAAACGTAGGGTCTTCTGCTCGCACGGACAATCCAACGTGATTAACATCTCCCAGAAACAGTTAAGTGACAGTCAGGTATCCTTGTTATCCAAAGGACTCTCTTTTTTTCCAATTAAGCGCATTGATCCATTTGTTACTAAAATTGAAATGTTGAAATTTTTTCATTCTGTACGCTTGAAAGCATTTTTTAGCAGCCCTAAAGACGTCAGAGATCATTCATCATACTGTGAGTCCCAAGAATCTGTGCCTGTTGTATTTAAACCAAAGAGTACTTCTGTCCCTCCTGTCTTCAATTCCTCGGTTGAAACTTTTTGCCATTTGGTAGAACAAGAAGCTCTGGAATGTACGAAAATGGATTATGTTGTTCGTTCTAATCTACTTGAATCTGAAAAAGCTGCTTTAAGATCATTAATGTCAGATGAGAGTGTGGTTATTAAACCTGCTGACAAGGGGGGTTCTATTGTGGTTCAAGACAAGATCGCATATATTGAGGAAATTGAAAGACAATTGAGTGACATTGGCTCGTATATATTGTTGTCATCTGACACCACTACTAGATTTGGTAATGAAATTAAGTCTACATTGAAAAAGGTATTAAGGGATGAAGTTATCGAGGGGAATGAATTTAAATTTTTATTTCACGCCCATCCGGTTAGGACTGTCATTTACACTCTACCCAAAATCCATAAAAATCTTGAACATCCCCCCGGTCGTCCTATAGTATTGGGTAATCAGTCTCTAACCAAACCTCTTTCTAAGTTTGCTGATTTTCATGTTAAGGATTTGGTTCATCAATTGCCCTCTTTTCTTAAAGATACTACAGATTTTACTAAATTGGTTGCAATACGCCAGATTGACACAAGTGATTTTCTATGCACGATGGATGTATCTAGCTTATATACCAGTATTCCTCATGAAGCCGGACTAGATGCCTTGAGTTATTTTTTACAGTCTCGTACAGTTTTACAACCTTCTACTGAGTTTTTGGTGTCTTAAACACATGAAATCTTGACAAAAAATCATTTTATGTTTCAAAATAGATATTATTTAAATATTCAAGGTACAGCGATGGGCTCTCCGGTTGCGCCAAATTATGCCAATCTTTTCATGGGGAAATTTTAACGATTTTGTGAATTCCAACAATTTTTTTCAGTATATCAAGATTTGGTATAGGCATATTGACATCTTTTTTATATGGTCTGGTGCGGAAGATGACTTGATTCTCTTTCGTGACTACATGAACAGTTGTTTGCCATCTATTAAATTTACTTTGGCATTTGATAGAAATTCAATATCCTTTTTAAATGTTTTGGTAAAGAAGTCCGCTAAAACTATCCATACTGAAATTTATCGGAAAGAGTCCGACAGGAACAATTTTTTACATTTTTGCAGTTTTCATCCTACCTCTTTAAAATGCAGTTTGCCATATAGTCAACTGTTAAGAGTACAACACATTTTTGATGATGACGAATCTTTTGAGAGGCAGGCAGAAGAGTTGTGTCAACGATTTCGAAGTAGGGTAGGGGGTACGATGACATCTTATTTTGTGATTGTCTTGATAAAGTACGGCGTATGAAACGTGAGGATCTTTTTCGGTCTACTTCCTGTTCTACAACCTGTGGGTCAATTACTTTGGTTTCCCCTTACAGTCCTATATCCAAAACTTTGAAACGCATTGTAAATCATCATTGGCATATATTGAGCACTGATCCTCAGATTGGTGAGTGTTTTCATGATCCTCCTCGTTTTTGTTACAAAAAGGCCTCGAATTTAAAGGATTATCTTGTCCGAGCCAATTCTGATAGAAAACAGCAACCTTGGTTTCCTTTTAAAATACCAGCGGGCAATTTTAAGTGTTATAATTGTGTTGTTTGTAGTAACATGATTGCAGAAAATAGTTTTACACATTCCGCGACCAATAAAATATTTACGGTAAGAGGTAGGATCTCATGTTTATCTACTTTTGTTGTCTATCTCCTTTGTCCATGCAGTCTTATTTATGTTGGCAAAACTAAGCGTCAACTTAAAACAAGAATTTGTGAACATAAATGTGCCATTAGAAACAAAGATGGTCACCCTTTGCTCGACATTTTAATAAAATGGGTCATGATGTTAATTGAGATTCATGGGTTTGGAAATTGTTAATCAGACACCGAGGGGGGGCAATCGTGATAATTGCCTCCTCCAGAGAGAGACTTGGTATATATTTACTTTGAATTCTGTTGCGCCACATGGCATGAAGATTTTTCTTTGACTTGTTTTCTGTAAGGTTTGGTTTGAGTTAAATTGTTTAAGGTATTTGTTTTATTTTTATTATTATTCCTAATTTTTTCATTTCTGTCATGGTTTATGTGACGTAGCGTTCAGGAACCACACGCAAGAGATGGAAATCCAAAAAGACGTATGCCTTTAATGAGGTCCGAGTCAAAGCCAAAAAAAATACAAGAATTGCCAAGCCACAATACGAAATCCAAAAACAGTGTCGACTAGACAGGCAGGGGTCAGTAGTGCTGTTACCGTCGATACCAAGGCTTCGGAGCCTGTATCAAAAATGTGAAGCACTTCCTAACTGAGCTCCGTGTCGAGGCTTGTATCGTCTCGGCGAAATGACGTCAGTCAGTCGACTATAAAATGTCCCAGTTCTCTTCTGCAGCTCGTGGGTTGTCAGTAGTTGAAGTTTGTCAGTGCGGTTTGCGATTTTGCCGCGGTGTGAGAGTTTGTCATTGCGTGCGATGGAGCCAAGAAAGAAAGAAAGTTGTTTCCGCTCGGGAATACTTTGATTTGATTTCACGAATAAGGTCGCTTAGTGAGGCTATTAGGCCAAATTGTTCGACTATTATGTGATGTCATATTTTCAAACCTTTTCAAATAATTTCCAATACATAATAAATTCCCTTAATTTGACAGTTTTTCATTTTATTATTAGGAGAAACGCTTATTTTTGAATAAAAATACAAAGCTCTTTGTTTCACATGCGCATTCACTGCCCTCTGTCCTGTCCCCGAAAGTATCTTTTAGTTTCGTTATGACATAACATGTGGTCAAAATACTTCATTTTATTTTGCATTGATTGATTCTGCCACTTTCGCGATGAAGGCTTATGCTTGCCTACCATTTCCTACGAAGCACAATTCGTATGTGTTTTTATTGACCAATAGGGGTCTCTAGAGTGCATTCTAAACATCAAGAAATGAACCACACTTCAACACATCTGGCTGGAAAGCTTCAACGCTTCATGAAGCGTCATCTCACCAGCACTAGGGGTCAGAACCAGGAAGACAAATGAGCAAAGGTACATAAACGGTAGGCAAAAAGTCGTAGTCGATGAATAAAGCCAAGGGTCATACACAGGGCATCCAAACACAGAAATCGTGGTCATACAAAAATGGGTCAAAATTCAAAAAGACAAAACAATACAAGAAGGGCAATGGCAAGAATCGAAGTCGGACAAACCAGTCGAAGAAAAACAATACCCAATGGCATACAAGGCGCTCTGCACAAAGAAATATTGATCAACTTTCTGACAAGGAACTGGCTGTGAAAAGACTGCTTAAATAGACGGGAGGAAAGTCACATGCTATGCAGGAAGCAGGTGAGCTGGATCAGACTAATTACAACGGGAGAATCACATGAGGGAAAACCCTCACCACGAAAAGTGGCGAAAGCCAAGACACGGACGGGAATCACACAGACAGCCTATGACATTTAAACAGCTCCGGTCAAGGAGTTCTAAGTGCACAGATAACGAGTGCAGGAAAGTAATTAAGCACGTGCGAGAGATCTCGCAGAAACGCAGGGGAGACAGGTACAGCTGAGCAAGAGGCGGAGACTAGAACAGGGCGATTGCTGAGAGGGAATTAGTATAAATTAGTAGCGGTGCAACTTTACAGATTTAACTAGAGTGCTCATTAGTAAGTTAGTAATCTATATACATGGATTAGTTGTGTTAGTAGACTATGATACAAAATACAAATGTTAGTTTTGTTAGTAATCAGAACAGTAAGACGAAGGAAGTAAACGAGAATCGAAGGAATACGTTAAACACCAGAATACATTTAAATCACCCGAAGTATGTGAGCACACAGACCGGGAAGACGGACTGAACCAACTAGATCACAAGACAGGGGAGACAAGTGCAATGGAACTGAGAAATGGAATGAACTAAAAACCTGAGGATTACAATAACCAAAAAGAATAAATCAAAGACAAAATCATGAACACTGAACTTGAACATAAACATGAACAAAAACCATAACCATGACAGTTTATCCTATGATTGTTTACACTCTATTTCAATGAGATACATTGCCTTTATAACAAGTATTATCAATGTGCGGTTTATTTAATTGGATAATTGTAAGTGGTACCATGAGGTAGAAAGAAACACATTTGTCATTTGTAATTTATTATCAGCTTATATTGTACGCAGGTGGTCACAATGATTTGAGCACCCTGAGGAAGGCCTGTGAGCCGAAACGCGTCCGTTTTTTATCCTTTATAAGATTAAAAAGACGTATCAAGCAAGTGCTGTCCAACGTCTTTAATTTTTGCATTTTTTCTTTTTGGATTCAGCACCTTATATGCGATATTTAGAGGGCAGCCCGTTCGTTTTTGCATTTTAGCTGGAATTAAAGCCTGCACCCTCACCAACCCTTTCTAGATAAGATTGAGGACCCCAAGGCAATCAAAAAACACGGAGAAATCCCTATTCAGGAAGAGGAGTCAATTTGCATAATACTGAAATTCCCGTATGCGGCAACAGGGTTAATTTTCGAGATGAACCAAGCAAACAATTGTTCGCTAGACTACCTCCATTATGTTTCTGTTATCTAAAATTTGGTTTTAAATTTTTTTAAGAGGTTTAATGACAATTGGTAGGGACACATGTAATGTGAGTGCGCGTAGCGCTCGAATGGGAAAATTTTTGCAAATCTGAGTGCAGATACTGCTTTTTCTGTGTACGCAGATTATCCAAATGAGTTTTTCTTGTTTTTTTTTTAATGATGCTAAGCAAACTGCCTCCATAATCTTAATAGATAGATGCCACATACATAAACTTCCCTTTCTATTTTGTTGCCATCCAAATACTTTAGATTTGATTTGATTTTTGAATACAAGTTTACAACTGTTACTAATGTTATGAACATTTATTATGAAAGTTAGCAGTATCGAACAATAGAAATACTCTTACCAATTCATAAGTTTCTTAATTACATAATGGTATGTTTTATTATTAGAGAATGTTAAAATCATAATAGGCAATTTATGTCTATTAAGCATCTCTCTATGCAGTAATGCGACTGCAGCCAAGATAAACACTTCAAAATGGATCACGGACTATCTGTGAATTGGACAAACCGCAAACTGAGTGTTTTATGCGACTGGATCATGTTACGATTTACGATTTATGATAACTTGTTTCTTTCAGTTTTCCCACTGAGGCAAAGTTGGTCGGGACATTTTGACTTTCAATAGTTATATTTGCTGAACATCTTAAGACTAACTTCAATGCTTTCCCGAAAATTCCATACTATAATTCATAATTAAGACCTCCCCTGAAGCTCTGATACACCTGTATTCTCAACAGTTTGCTGATGTGGTCCCTACATACAAAATAATACATTAATAATAGCACCATCGCGGGATCTCTAGACTGAAATTCACCTCATAATTTGATATATCCACCTGTGTTATGTCTACTACAGCTAGCAACCTCACTACTAGCCAACATATGACAGAAACCAGGTTTAGTTCGAAACTAGCAAACTTGATCAACTAACATTACTTGACATTATTTTCCAATAAAAAGTAACTTTAGGTAGCTAGCAAGTTTTCACTTTAAATAGCTAACTGTTTCTGACTAGTTAGTTTGATCACTTACGCCCTGGATGGTAAAAAAAAAAAAAAAAAGCTTCTTATGTCGCCTCTTTTTTGGTGGCCTCTTGGTTTTCTTCCTCTGTCAACTGAATGGCTAGCTGCCGTTAGCTCGCTAGCTAACAAACTGATGTTATATAATGGTTAGCTATGGAAAGGTACTGCAAGCGCACTTAGTTATGAGAGTGGAAGTTAGCTAGCCTGCTACAGAGCTAAACCGCACCGATTCAAGTTCCCAACATTACACTTGGCATTCAGTTTGGCTGAATATTAATAGCATTACATGGAACGATATTTTTTTCTCACGCTCTCAGACAATGAAATTTCCGTAAAAGTGATACGTACCTTTGGTAATATCAAATATATGTCATGAGTTGGGCCATGGGAAAAGAGCTATAGTTGCCTGATGAAGAAAAATCTGGAACAAATGCCAAATTACGGTTCTCTTCAACGGGCAAGCCATTGCAAACACCATGTAATCAAAGCCGGCGATCCAGTTGCGCGTCTCAAGCCCCGCTTTGGACAAAAATGAATATTCATGACCTGAATAGAGTGGTCAATTTACACTTGACTTTTAGCTTCAGGTAGCCCCCCCCCCTTTCAAACAATCAAATGCTATAATGCGTAAATAGGTTGTCTTGGAAACGTAGCCTCCATAACTGGGTCTAATATGGCTTATCTGGAAAGATGAAAAGAATGAGTTGGAAAATATTGGTAAAATATTGAAAAGACGTCTTTGCATTGACTTTGAATGTAATCTGTCATGCGAAAAATTCGTTTCGCGTCCAGTGTGCAAGCGGCTTAATATTATTATTGTCACTTAGGTTTTATCGGTTTTAGTGGGGGAAAGGAATACAGCCTGATTGCTATGATCTCGTTCTGAGTTAAGATCACATATTGAAAATAAATGTGTAACGTATCTTGCATTGTTGTCCATGCATGTTAATCCCAAAATTTTAAGCAGCAACAGGGTGTAATAATAAGAACACGCTATCCATCGTTTCTCTTCCCAATGATGCAGGCAGAAGAAATAAATGAGCAACCGTCGTATTTCATTCCAACTTCATAAGTTTGAATGATCTGATGTAGTTTCATTTTGAAATTCCATTCAAGTTCGCTAATGGTAATAATTCACGAATGCCCTAGCTGTGTGAAAGCAGCTGAAGGGCACATACCCACATAGCCTACACATGCACTCACGCGCCCACATGTACACATCTCTCTCTCTCTCTTTGATCTGACATCAGGACAATCGATATAGATCCCACATGGAAAGAATCTATATGAACATATATGCGCATATATGCAACCTATATGCCGCATATATGCCGCATATAGGCAAAATTCAGGTACATATATGTGCTTATAGAGGGCATATAGGTCTCCTATATAGTTCATATACCCAGTGGCAGGTTCTGTTTGTCATACCTATTGTATAGCTCATATCTCACTTTTGCAACGGTCATACATGATGCCTAGTTTATATTTTTATTCTCAAGGTAATATCTGCATATTAGTCCAAAGTCCCTTACAGAAATAATAAGAATTTCACGCAATAACTTATTAATCGCATGTGAACATGTGAAATTGGCATCACATTTGATCCTAAATACATGTTGATATGTGACAACGGCATGTTATGCGTAAACCAGTCATTATTAACTATGGCAAGTGAGAGGAGACAAAAAGCTGTGATATCAACACAAATATCTCATACTATTTGTTACATTTTTTTCCTAGAACATTAACAATAACAAGGTCATCAGTTCTTTCTTGACCATACTTAGTTCCATTCTATGAAGATTGAGTTGTGTATTGTGGAAGAGAAGGAAATGTATAAAAACAAAATGGTTTGATTATGTTTATTTAATCAATTAAGCATTTTTTCAAGGTTAAGTCACTGCCAGATTCACCACATTAGATAAAATTGGATTCACATCATTACAGCTCATACACATCCACTGAAAGGTAATACACTACACTGTTACCTCCACCAAATGCAATGTTTTCTATCTTGTCTGTAATGCAGTTTCTGGATGAATATGGCTCAGAGGTCCTTAGTCTAAATGTAGCAAAATAAAACAAAAATAACAAAATAAAAGTACATAGAAGAACATAACATGCCTTTCAAAAGTCATTTTCATCCCCACATCTATTTGAGCATTTCACTGTGGTTAATGAATTTGAAGACAAAGTCTACATTTCTGTTCAGTTTTAATGAACAGACACTTGTCTTTTATCTGAGATGCTTGTATAGCTACTAAAGGTCCCAGACTTTTTCCTACACGGATGAAATAACAAGGATTCTTAAATTCCCACATGGAAAGAACCTATATAAACATATAGGTTTTAATCCCCGCCTCGTATCAACTAGCAGTGGTCGGCAGGTCTTTTCAGAAGTAGCGCGCAATTGGCCAATTCGCTACAGGGATGCAAATTAGGAAGGGCCTGCTGGGGAGGGTTATGTAGATTAGAGTTCCCCTAGGCGTCTCCTGTTGGCCAGATGGGCCCTCATGAAGAAGATTTAGACGGCATTCATGTTAGAATAAGCTCTGCCCCCATTCTGAAGTTGTGAATTATCACCCAGTGATTGTGAAGAGGTGATGGTTACTAGATGTGGGTTTCGGAGCAGAGCTGCACGCTATTTACACTTATCTGAATGAACAACATAGGGCCGCATCTGTGAAAAAGCCTATGTAATTGCACATAGTTCCCTAATTGAATATCCCAGATTCGGGTAGGATTGGAGATGCCAAATAAAAAAAAAAAAAAAAGGACATTTCGGTTTTAATATAGGCCGACATAAAATTGGCCGTTTTCATATATTACAGGTACATATAGGTACATATATGTACCTATAATATATGAAAACGACAATTTTATGTATGTCGCGTATATGCAAAACCTGTATCTGGCCCTATATTAAAACCTATATGTTTATATAGGTTCTTTCCGTGTGGGATACTATAATTTATGTGCTGATTCAGATAGTTACATTAAATAGTAGTTGCTGTAATTATTTATTGCATTGAAATGTGCCTGACATTCTGGAAACCTGCCTGTGAGGCTTCGGTGACATGTGCGCACTGTGCGCCGGTCTGCCAAATTACCACTGCACAGAAAGTAAACCAGGTTGGAGCTGGCAAGCTTTCTGCGTAAGTTCAGCGGAGACCTTTGCTACGAAATTGTCACTGCGTCTCGATGAATATGTGACACCTCCCCCTACTACGCCACCACACCCATCTCGGTGCACGTCCGTCTACCAAATTGCCAAAGTGGCTGCGCACGGTGTTGCACCGCACAAAATTACCACTGCGCGGGCTGCACCGGACGAAATTACCACCACGCTGCGCCACCCTGCGCTGCGCCAAAAAATTAGAGCCCAAGCTGTTTTAGAACTTACTGGGCAAAAAAGTCGATGAAAAGCAAACCACAAGTGCTGGACATCTTTGGGAACTTAGAAAATGCTGATTAGTTTGATGGATTTAAGAATTAGATCTTTTTTTTGCAAAATAAACGGTACCTATTTCTTCATCTAACGTCTTGTAAGAAAAATGTGGGTATGTCCTAACTTTTGACTGGTTGTGTAGATTTCGTGATGCAGAGTGTAGTGCTGACCTGTCAGCGTTTTAAAGGGAGGCATTCAGCTGAAAACATTTGTAAAGTTTTTGAGGATGTTCTTAACAATTATTACATTCAGGACAAAATCTCATTCATTGTGACTGATAATGCCTCCAATATGAAAAAGGTATTCACCCTCTTCCCACAATGCAGTGCTGTGAAAAAGTATTTGCCCCTTCCTGATTTCTTTTTTTTTTTTTGCATATTTCTCACACTGAAATGTTTCAGATCATCAAACAAATTTTTATATTTGACAGAGATAACTTGAGTAAATACAACATGCAGTTTTTAAATGATTTGATTAGTTAAGGGGAAAAAGTTATCCAAACCTACCTGGCCCTATGTGAGAAAGTAATTGCCCCCTGAACCTAAACTTACCCTCGGCGACGACAACTGCAATCATGCGTTTGCAATAACTGGCAATGAGTCTTTCGCCTTGCTGTAGAGGAATTTTCGCCAACTCTTCTTTGCAGAATTGTTTTAATTTAGCCACATTGGAGGTTTTTCGAGCATGAGCGGTCTGTTTAAGGTCATGCCACAGCATCTCAATTGGATTTAAGTCCGGACTTTGACTAGGCCACTCCAAAACCTTCATTTTGTTTTTTTAAGCCATTCAGAGGTGGACTTGCTGGTGTGTGTCGAATTATTGTCCTGCTGCATCACTCAAGTGCACTTGAGCTTGAGGTCACAAACTGATGGTCGGACATTCTCCGTCAGGATTTTCTGCTAGAGAGCAGAATTCATGGTTCCATCAATTACGGCAAGTCATCCAGGTCCTGAAGCAGCAAAGCAGGCCCAGACCATCACACTACCACCACCATGTTTGACTGTTGGTATGATGTTCTTTTCATGAAATGCTGTGTTAGTTTTACGCCAGATGTCAGGACGCATACCTTCCAAAAAGTTCAACTTTTGTCTCATCAGTCCACAGAATATTTTCCCAAAAGTCTTGGGGATCATGAAGATGTTTTTTGGCAAATGTGAGACGAGCCTTTGTGTTCTATTTGCTCAGCGGTGGTTTTTGCCTTGGAACTCCCCCATGGATGCAATTTTTGCCCAGTCTCTTTATTATTATTGAATCATGAACACTGACTTTAACTGAGGCAAGTAAGGCCTGCAGTTCTTAAGATGTTGTTCTGGGTTCTTTTGTGACCTCCTGGATGAGTCGTCGATGCGCTCTTGGAGTAATTCTGATAGGCCGACCACTCCTGGGAAGGTTCACCACTGTTCGAAGTTTTCTTCATTTGTGAATAATGGCTCTCACCGTGGTTCACTGGAGTCCCAAAGCCTTAAAAAAAATGGCTTTGTAACCCTTTCCAGACTGATAGATGTCAAAGACTTTGTTTCTCATCTGTTCTTGAATTTCTTGAGATTGCGGCATTATGTATTACTTTTTGAGATCCATTAGCAGCGCTCCAGACTGCGACCAAAATGGTCGCATTTGCGACCAAGATTTACTTTTTGCGACTTACATTCTCACATCGGTCGCGCACTGCGCGACCAACACTTCACATGCACTGTGCGCCTATTCTGGGCAGCGATTCACTCCCTAATTATCAGCCGCCGGCCGCGAATTTTTTTCTGCAGGTGAGTTGGTACCATTACGTACATCAGCCAATCACAGATCGGCTGGTGCCATCAGCCAATCATAGCTCGGCTGTACTCATGCATCGATGAGAATGGAAAAGCATTCGACCTTGTCACTGTCAGCTGAGTTGTGCGCGCGGCAAAATTGTAAAACCTTGTCCGACAATAACGATGCAAATGCTCCACAATACGCGAAATTACAAGTACACTAGCTGGTCTGCTTCAGAAGTCCAATAGTCTAAGTAGTAGGTCTTGGCTTCGGTAACTAATACTGCAGATCGGAGAGCAAATTTCATGATATCAGAAAGTGTTTTCATTACCGGTTTTTTATTTCGCTATTTAGATTTTGCGCATTTCTAAGGATAATGGAAACACCTGGAGAGTGAGAACCATGTCTGACGTTATTAGCCCAAAAACACAGTTTGCTTCGTGACCGTAGACTGTTCGTGACACAGTTTTGAGTCTTGTTGATACCAGCTATGGGTGCTTGCGTCCAGTGGCGAATGGTTTTATTTAGCGTTTCAACATCAATCGCTAACCTTCTATCCTGATGGATTAGGTTGGATGCGCACTTCCACTCTGATCTGAAGTTCCGCATGTACATGATTATTCATGCAGTATGTATGAAATCGGTGACTGGTTGGTCCGAGTGCAGGATTATTTATTTGGCAGTTGCTACGGGTACGGCAGTTTTTCAATGCATTTCAATGTGGAGTACCGTAGTGGAGAGGTATGGCAGCCCCATTTCAAGCCCTGCCCCAACCTAACCCTAACCCTAACCCCAACCTCTAACCCTTCCCCTAACCATTATCCGAATCCTATTCTAATCCTTTGAAATCGACTGCCGTACCAATAAAAACTGCTGTGTCTCTAGACACTGTGTATTTATTTTCATTAGAGTACGATAAAGATGAGAAAAGCTGCGGTTCTTATAGATTTATAGTCCGTTTTCTTTGAGGTTCCGATAATTGGCCAGCTGTCAGAGGAATAATATTTTGTCGATTGCAACAAATGTTCAAAACTGATTCAAAAACTAACTGGTGACGCCTGCCCAATGTACTCCAGCGACGACCATATGCTTATCAGCGCAATGCCTCAAATATGAGTCTGTGTCACGAACAGTGTGCAGTCCGCGAAGCAGACTCTTTTGGGGCTAATAACGTCGGACATCGTCCTCACTCTCTGTGTGCGTTTCCGTTACCCTTCGAAGTGTGCAAAATCTACATAGCGAAATAAAAAAAGATGGTAAATAATAATTATTATTATAATAAGCTGTCCTACTACATTGTTACCGGTGAAAGAATTTATTGAAACTTTGTGCTAACGAACTTGGCATAGGCCTACTGCACCTACTTTTTACCAAATATTTAGGGTGGATCACTTTGGGAACTATATTAATTTTAATGATAAACTTTCAATTTGTGATGAAAAAATGTAGCCAAATTATGCTTTTTTTACGGCTTCAATTCCTCCTGGGTCTCATATTTTCAAAGCAATTAAGCCATGTATGGTGTCAAATTGTTCCTTGGGATGCAGCAACAATAACAGTTATAAATTTTAGAACTAGCACTGTGATAATTGGGAGTTATTCATTGATTTATCCCTATATGTTGGTTTTAGGGGGTGCTCATCTAAATTTGGCCATAATTTTTCTATGAATGATTCAGTTTATGTACTGGGGAGGGTTTGATGAAAAGTTGTCCCTTGGAGAAATGGAGACTTGTACGTACATTTAGACTTGTATGATAACTCTCCAAAATGATAACTGCATTTATACATTTTTCAAACATTCTTGTGAACATCAATATCTACTTTTCAGTTCACAAAGTGCTTTCTGATAATGTTTCTTAAATAAATGCAGCAACAACTGATTGTCTGTTCAGGTATCTTAATTTGGGCTTGTAAACATTCAGAAAAGTATCATGGTGCTTTGCGTGACCACAGTTTTGGCCTGCGCGCCTAAATTTTGGCCTGCGCGCCCAACTTTTTCAGGTTGGGAGTGCATGCGCTCCTAGGTCCAAAAGTTAGTCTGGAGGGTTGATTAGCCTACTTCACTTTGTCAGACAGGTTCTATTTAGGTGATTTCTTGATTCAACAGATCTGGCAGTAATCAGGCCTGAGAGTGGTTAGTGAAATTGAACAAAAAACTGTGGTTAATCACAGTTAATTCATGATTTAACGGGGGGCAATTACTTTTTCACATCGGCCCGGGTAGGTTTGGATAGCTTTTTTCCCTCAATAAATGAAATCATAATTTAAGAACTGCATTTTGTATTTATTCGGGTTATCTTTGTCTAATAGTAAGATTTGTTTGATGATCTGAAACATTCAAGTGTGAAAAATATGCAAAAACATAAGAAATCAGGAAGGGGGCAAATACTTTTCACGGCACTGTACATGTTGACGGTGAGGAGGAGGGGCAGGATGACACATCTGATTTTGAGGTACTGGATGCTGAAGAGGAGACGGCATACCTCCCACCAGAGAAAGCCCATGCTTTGTACTCTACCTGTAGCTCGTGGTTCTTGATGCCATGAATGAGGCTGGCTCCATAAAAAATTTAATGGGCAAGGTCCAAAAACTTGTTTCTTTTTGCCACAAGTCCACACTGGCTACTGACGTCCTAGAGGGAGGGCGGAAACTTCAGACTGCAAATGACACCCGCTGGAATAGACAGTTAAAGATGCTGAGGTCTGTTCTCAATGCTCCAAGTGATGTACTTGCTGAGCTCCACTGCCCCATCCAGCTGACATTTGTGAGGTACTGGAACCCTTTAAGGAGGCTACAGGCAGATGTCAGGCCGAGAAAATGGTAACCTCCAGCTTCGTCATCCCTTGTGTCAGAGGCTTAAGACATGCTATCAAAAACATGAAGATGACCGGTAATAAAAAGGTTGTGTCAACTCTACAATCCTCACTCGAGAGCTGTTTAACAAAATTTGAAGACATGGAATGCTTCCATGTGGCTGCCACACTTGGCTCAAAGTTTAAGTTGGACAGGTGGTGAGCAGCAGATAATAATCAAAAACCTCCTCACTGCAAAAGGTGTGTCTGCCTCCCCAAAAGGGAATGCAACCGCGAATGGCAGTGCTCAACCAAAAGAAACGCCCAGAACCTACATGGAAAATGAATCATCTGTCATGCCTGCTGACACAGCCTCACGAGGTCCCTGAGTACTTGAGTACCCCTTGTCTTTCAGAGGATACTGAGCCTTTAGTCTATTGGAGAGAAAACAAAAACCATTTTCCTGCCCTAGCTCAACTTGCATGTAAATATCTTGCCATGCCTGCCTCCTCTGCACCTGTTGAGAGAATCTTCAGTGTTGCAGGAAAGATATTGAGACCAGAAGGGTGCAGACTCATTGATAAAACATTTGAGGATCTATTGAGAATTAGATGCAACAGTGTTGCTCAGTGAGTTTGTATTGGAATAAATGACATTTGCATTTATCTTGACCTTGTGACATTTAATTACTTTGAAATAAAAATAATATTGGAACAAAACTAATGAAACAACATGGAGGGGGTAATTTTTTTTCCTCAAGAATTTGACATCATTAGGGTTGGGGAGTGACTGGTCACATGTAATGCATTTTTATTGTTATTAAATGACAAAATAAATGTGATTATAATTAGTTGCATTGCTGAGGGAAAATGTGTAATTAAATTTGTTACTAATCAAAATAAAAAAGTAATCAAATATTAGGTTCCATTACTTAAAGGGGCAATAAGCGAAATCGTTTCACCGCTAGGTTTGCTGTTGTGCACTGCCTATAGACCAAAACAAAGTGTTTCATGAGCCACACCTCCCTCTACCTCTGATATTCGGCAGAATGACGGGCCAGTTTAAGTTTCCGAGGCGTTATTACTCAGTACATCGAACCTGAAATGCTCACGAAACTGCAGATTTGCACTAATTGCAAATGTTAGCTGGCTGCTGGGCTACTCACCTAACACAACGGTAACGCCTGGCCCATTGCTGGGACCGAGCCGCTAACAACTCAAGCTCCGGACATTAACCCATGCTACGATTGTAACATTAAATTTAATTGAATCGACATAGCGACATGTGCCTAACGTTACTGTAACACTAATTAAAGCAGACATTTGACTTTATGTTGTTACTTACCTGTCCAGGAGAGGAAGAGCTAGCTCCGAGTAAGACTGTAGCCCCTTTAGCTCTCGCAGTGCTCTCCACCTTGGAAATGCAAGGCCAATATTAATCCGGGTTCTATCACTTTCTTTATCCGACAACTTCTTCGCCAACGACCGTTGTTTCTTTAGAAGTAATTTCGGATCCTGCTCGTCTTCAGGTGAACGTTTCGTTCCGCTCTCCGCCATTTCGCTTTTAAAATAATACGCGCTGCCACTGCTCACTGGCTGTATGAATGCATTCTCGGGAAGGCGGAGGAGGCGATTCTGCTCACTGGCTGTATGAATGCATTCTCGGGAAGGAGGAGGCGGCGATTCACATGAACGTACATGAACGCGCAGCCGGACCGGGCTTGTAAACAAGAGGCTGGAGATCAACACAGAGAGCGGGTGTGTGACTTCCTGCTATACTCCAGATGAAATTACACCTCTCGTTCTTCACATAGCGATTTTTAATTCCTTCGATCTAGAAATGATGCATATCCGCTTATTGCCCCTTTGAAGTAATCCAAAGTAATTCAAATGACATCCCATTGATAAAGTAATCTAAATACAGTAAATATCCAAACCATATTTACAGTGGCTAATTTATAGCAGCCAATTACATTTCCAAAGTAACCTTCCCATCACTGAATATATGTTAGATTCAACATATTCTTTCTTTTGTGTGACTGTGCGGAATTTCTTTGAATTGCCATGAATTATATTCCACTTCCTCAGTGGTTTGCTGACCATGGGATTACTGTGGTTGATTGGCCAGCCTGATGTGAACCACACAGAGAATTTATCAGGTATTATATAGAGGAAGATGAGAAACACCTGACCCAATGATAGAGACAAGTGGTTGAAAGCTGCTGTCAGAGCAACCTGAGCTTCAATAATGCCTAAGTAGTGCCACCGGCTGATGACCTCCATGCCACGCCGCATTGATGCAGTAATTCGTGCTTCATCAGGCAATTAAGGGACCTGACAAAGCCCAAAGAGGGCAAAATGTTGTCTACCTTGCCATGCTGATTTTCATCTATCTTGCCATGCTGTTTTTTGTTTAATAAAGTAAGGAAGACATTTTAGAGTGCGATTTTCTTTTCCTTTTGAAGCTAACAATGTGAAAAATGTTAGATAACTCTACTGACCTTGCAAGCCGTCTCCTAAATTTATTGATTGTAAGAGGAATGCGAATTGAAACATTACATTGTCATTTACATTGTCTTCCAGATCATCAATATATTATGAACTGAAATCAAATTATTTAAGTTATCCTAATGTTAGGCAGTGAATGAGTATGAACAGAACGTTGCTCTTATAACAACCATTTTTTAATCAGTAAATAGCTAAAATTACAGGGTAACACTTTTCTTGAAGTTGAAGGTATTGTCATAAGAGTGACATGACGCTGTCATAACTGTTACATGACACAGTCATGATCGTGTCATAAACATTATGTCAATGTCATAAACGTTTATGACTTTTGTCTTTAAGTGTCATTCGGTTTCTGTAATGAGAAGTTGACATTGTTTGGGTTGTCTTGAGTCATAAACGTTTATGACATTGACATAATGTTTATGACACGTTCATGACTGTGTCATGTAACAGTTATGACAGTGTCATGTCACTCTTATGACGATACCTTCAAGTAAAGTGTTACCAATTAGGGTTACTATCTCAGAAGTCATCAATCCTTTTTGTTTTTGTGTATGTACGAGTGCACTGGAATTGTTATGGAGATATGGACCAGGTTCCAAATGTCTGATGTCATACAGGTGACACCGTTTGGATCTCTAGGGAGTGATGTCCAAAAACATTTCTGCAATTATCGTTTATCGCCATTTTCATTAATTCATTTAACCTTTATTTTAACTCGGAAATACACTGAGGTAGATCCCTCATTTTGAACATCGCCGATTAAACAATAAACAAGATCGTAGACACCAGAAACATTAAAAACATTCGATTAGGAAATGGCAATGAGGAGTAATAATAATAAAAAGCCAGAATAATACAATAATTAACTGAGCACTGCCGCATCACAGCAAGAAGGTCGTGGGTTCAAATCCGGCCTGCGGCCTTTCTGTGTGGAGTTTGGATGTTCTCCCCTTGTTTCGCGTGGGTTTCCTCCGGGTGCTCCGGTTTCCCCCATACAGAAAAACATGCATCACAGGAACACTCCTACCAGTGCCCCTGACCAAGGAACTGGCTTTAGAACTGGAGTTGGTCCCCAGGCTCTGCTCTGTGGCTTCCCACAGCTCCTAACTATAGGACGGGTCAAATGCAGAGGACAAATTACCCCACGGGGTTCAATATAGTATGTCTAAATCTAAAAAATAACTGCTGGAAGTGAAATAAGATGAAGGTAAAAATTAAAATTTCTTGAAAGATTAAAATGAGATGAGCTTCTGATTGCTCTGAATCTCATTCCAGGTTGCAGGTGCACAGCAAGGAATACTGTTTTTTTCCGTGGTCAGTTTGAATAACTGGCACCTGCAACATGATCCAGCCCTTTGAACGTATTTGGTTTGGGCCTGCATCAATAAATGCCAATGAATGGTGTAAGGCTGGAGAAAACCAGTGAGGGCCATATAAATAAATAAAACCCAGTGTTTGTCACGCCTTACAGAGAGGGAGGGCCACCCAACCTTAGCATATAGCTCACAGTGATGAGTGTTATAATCATTCCTGGTAATAAGTCTTGGTACATTTGTGCTGCCAAAGAGAACAAAATGGAGATCTTCCGGACTGTTAATTTAAAACGGTGTACTGGTGTACCAAATAAAGTGACCCCTGAGTGTAATTTGGATCATGAAATATTTCACGTCATTTTGTGTGCAGGCACACACAAAAGCAGGCAACCAGCCCTGCTCAGTCAACTGAATTGCTGCATGGACCTCTGTTCCACTGTTGTCATGGCAATCGCAACCATGTAGCTGGTCACCCGTTTCATGTGATGAAAATGAATCAAGAAAGAATGAGTTGGAGAGAGAGAGAATGAGAGAGAGCTGGAGGGAGAAAAATATTGATTTCCTTTTTGGTGTATTCAAGAGCAGGCCCGAACCAGTTTTAGGCACACCCATCGCAGAAATGAAAACGAGGGGCCTTTATGGGCTGAATTTCTCATCATTAAACTGTCTCACATTTCTGCTTCATGATTTCAGATATGTGTTTCATCTGATATCCATAAATACAGTTTACTGTCCACACTTGTAGCCGTGAAAGAATGACTTTTATTGGTGGAAAGGGAGGTAAATTGAACAAATTCGACTGATGCAGATGTGATCTAAATAGTTTATCACATTATGCCAAAGTAAAAGCTTAGGTGGCCTTCAATGTATGGGTTTCTCAATATAGAAATGTTTTCATTTTTATAGCTGAAATTTTTTGTTTCATCTTGACCCTTCATTTTTTTTTTTTTTTGATTAGGGGTTCAAGCCCATAGGGCAGAAACCCTATTGTTTTTGTGCTGGTTTATTATTATTATTATGATTATTATTTCTTTTCTTCTTCAGAAATGTTTTCGCAAATTCCCGTGAGAAGGTAAATGGTAGAGACCTGAAATTTTGCACATTGGTTGGAAGTTGTGTGTAAATGCTGCCCAAGGCATTTTTAACTCAATTGGCCTGATGGGGGCGCTATAATTCAAGAAAAACAGTTTTTCACTTTAAAGGTCATAACTCCTACGCTGTAAGTCTGATTTACACAAAACTTGGTACAGACATTCCTTGGGCCAAACTATACAACTTTTTATAGGAATTTTAAGGTCTGCCACATTAGATTGTCCAGAATTTTGAATTTTTGAAAAACACATTTTTGAGATCTCCTCCTAGGCTGTTGGTCTGATTCCTTTGAAATTCGCTGTGGATCATCATTGGACCAAGCTTATCAAAGATTATGTAATACTTGTTAAAATCTCATTTCGTTTCCAAGATATTGACCAATGAACTTCAGCAGGGGCGTGGCTAAGCACATAAATAGACAAAAGTCAACAACCATTGGGCCAATCGTCACAAAACTCGCAGGATATGTCCATATAAGAACCAGGAACATACCTTGACAGTTTCATGCAAATCGGCCCATAGGGGGCGCTATAAATGCAAAAAATGGGCATGGCATGACACAAATCAGACTATAAATCAGCAATTGTTTGTCCTATAGCCATTAAACTCACAGGATATATTCATATAAGTACCTGGAACATACCCTGAAAATTTCATCCAAATTGACTGATCGGGAGTGCTATAAATGCAAAACAAAGCAGCATGGTATAACACAAATCAGACTATAAATTAGCAATTGTTTGTCCTATAGCCATAAAACTCACAGAATATATTCATATAAGTACCTGAAACATACCCTGAAAATTTCATTCAAATTGACTGATAAGGGGCGCTATAAATGCAAAACAAAGCCGCGTGGTATAACACAAATCAGACTATAAATCATAAATAGTTTTCCCAATCATTACAAAACTCACAGAATATGTCCACATAAGAACATGAAACATAGCCTGAAAGTTTCAATCAAATCGACCAGTAGGGGGTGCCACAAATGCACAAAATATCCTAACATAACACAAATCAGACTATACATCATAAGTTGTTGGTCCATCATCATTACATTACATTATCATTACACTGGCAAAATAGGTCCACATAAATACCTGCAACATACTGTAAAAGTGGTTTTTGTCCCCCGGCCCTGTGGTAGTGAGTGGAGCGGGGGACATAGTATTCAGCTCCTTCACGTCCGTCCGGCCATCCGGCCGTCCGTCATGTCCCGTTTGTTCTGAACGCGATATCTCAAGAATGGTTTGACTGATTCCATTCATCTTTGGTGTTAAGGTGTATTGGTGTGATACGCCAACCCCAGTCGATTTCCGTGACCTTTGCATTATTCGCAAGGTCATTACGACCATTTGACCACTTAAAAATACTTTGTCAACATGATATCTCAAGAACGGTTTGACCGATTCCATTCATCTTTCGTGTTAAGGTGTATTAGGTGGGTGCTCACAGCCCACTCGACTTACGTGACCTTGGCATTATTCTCAAGGTCATTACGAACATTTGACCACTTAGAAATACCTTGTCAACATGATATCTCAAGAACGCTTTGACTGATTTCATTCATCTTTGGTGTCAAGGTGTATTAGGGGCGGGGGACATCGTATTCCGCTCCATCCGGCTGTCCGTCCGTCCGTCACGTCCAGTTTGTTGTGAACGCAATATCTCAAGAATGGTTTGACTGCTTCCATTCATCTTTGGTGTCAAGGTGTATTAGGGGGGTGCCCACAGCCCACTCGATTTACGTGACCTTGGCATTATTCTCAAGGTCATTACAACCATTTTACCACTTACAAATACCTTGTCATTATGATATCTCAAGAACGGTTTGACCGATTCCATTTATCTTTAGTGTCAAGGTGTATTAGGGCCGGGGGACAAAGTATTCAGCTCCGTCAGTCCATCCGTGTGGCCGTCTGGCCATCCGTCACGTCCCATTTGTTTTGAACGTGAAATCTCTAGAACGCTTTGACTGATTTTATTCATCTTTGGCTTCAATGTGTATTTGTGTGATACGCCGAACCCAGTCGATTTCTGTCACCTGGCGGGGGACATGGCCACGTTTAGTGGCAAAACTTCTTAATTAAGCTGTTAAAGCTTTCAAGTACTGTTGGTCTTTCTTGGCTTGAACCCCAGAATTGCCGCTTGCGGCTATATTTTTTTTTTATTGATTTTCAGGGACAACAAGGAACAAACAAGCACAGCGAGAAAAACAAGCATACAATCAAAATAATATAGAATAAAATAAAAATAACTAGAAAAATAACAAGTAATTTAAGAAAAAAACCCATGGATAAAAACATCACATCAGCTTAAATGATAAGCCTATTAACTTACTGTGCAGTTTAAATAGTAATGCAGACAGTTCATAATTTCAAGTGCACCGAGTGTGGCTTAAGGGAGAGTCTTGTTCAAGGCAGATGTCCATTTATCGAGGAGAGGTTGCCAAATTTTCAGGAAGGTACTCTCTCTTTTGGCCAACTTTTATCAAAGTCTTTCTAGATGTAGTATGTTACCCAGGTCTCGGAGCCATTGTTGGAATGGAGGACTAATTTCTGACTTCCAGGATTGTAAAATGAGGCCTTCAGCCAACAAGGTACCTAAAGAAATGGCCTGCCCTAGGTTCTTGTCAATTGATGGATTTATCCTAACTGAACCAAAAAAAGTGTGGGGTCATTTGGATTAGATTTATAGGAATTTTCTAAATCTAATATGTCTTGTTCCACTTTTTTAAGTCTGTTGTTCTTCTTTGTCTTTTTATTAGATTCAAAGGATATAATATGGCCTCTCATGACAGCTTTTAAAGACTCCCACAGCACAGAGTGGTTCACATCTCCAGTGTTGTTTTCGGCAACATACCTGGAAAGACAATCTTGTAATTGCTTAGCAAACTCCCTCTCCGCTAAAAGTGTAGGATCCAAGCGCCATTGGCGACACTGGGCTCTCAAACCTTCAAATTTTAAAACTAAAGATCGAACTGAGTGAACAGAGATTAGTGCCGGATGATATGTTACGTTTTGACATTCATTTAGAGTCTAACAGGAAATAATCAATACAGGAATATGACTTATGGACAGAAGAAAAAAAAGAGTAGTCCCTGTCTCTGGGATGATAAGTCGCCATATATCAACCAGATTTCAATGATTCATAAGAGTATTCAGACGAATACTGGAGTTTGATTTTTGGGGAGATTTTAGTCGTTGTTTATCTAATAGTGGATCTAATGTACAGTTGAAATCCCCCCCAATAACCACATTAGTGTCTGCAATATTAGGGATACTGTCAAAAACTTTCTGAAAAAAGAGTGGATCATCAAGGTTGGGGGCATAAAGGTCCACAAAAGTAATAGCTAAAGAATGTAATGTACCAGCTACTATAAGAAACCTTCCATTGGGATCACATAGCGTAGAGGAGTGTATAAACGGAATATTTTTTTCTGAATAAAATCGCTACTCCCCTAGCTTTGCTGCTAAAATTGGTTTGGTAAATTTGATCTACCAAGCAGACTTTGAGTCTGCTCTTATTTTTTTGTTTAATCTGTGTTCCCTGCAAAAACATGATGTCTGCAGATAAAGACTTAAGGTAAGCGAAGACTTTGGCTCTGTTCTTAACATGCCTCAAACCTTTCACATTCCAGCTCAAGATGTTGTAACCTCTCGCTTGAACTTGGTCTACAGATGCCTCATGTGATGACATCTGACTCAATCATCAAGTAAGCCTTCACTGTTAGAAGCTGATATACTAATACACATCTGGACAGTAATACATGGTACACAGCGATTCATAAAAAACACAAAAAAAAACTAACCTGTAACATCGGAAAAAACCAAAAACCCACAAGGACATAATCCCAAAACAGAGTACCCATAGACCCCAACCCCCCCACAGAGCCGCAGCCTCTCCCCACCCCTGCAGGGGCTACCTCCATTCCAGGCTCCGCATCTCATGTCCGCTCCGGGTACAGGAGTGAACAGGAGAAAAAAAAAATTCTCAAACTTCCGAAGGAACTTAACGAATTATCCTACTTATCCTACTGAGGAGAGAGGTCTGAGGGTTTAGCTGTATTGACCCGTTGCGGTAAAAGTGGATTGAAAACTCAGAACATGTGGAAATCTAGCACCTAAAATAACGTCTAAAAGAAAAGTCTAAATAACCATATTAAACCTATGTAGCTTTTGCTTGAGAAAAAAAAGAAAGAAAAGCTGGATCGTAAACGGGATTACAATAGGTTACCAATCGCTACAGAAAAAAACAGAATCAAGTTACATGAGTCAGTAACAGCATACATCCACCAACTTTTAAATGCCTCAAACATTGGGACAATCTTAATTGTACAAATTATATAAAACAGAGGTAGGAGTAGTTTACAATCAAGATGGATTAACAAGGTATGTTATATTACCTTACAAGGAGACTGGCAAGGTTTTGTAATTAATTGAAAATAAATGTCCAAATGTAATGAATCTGAAAACAGATGGAAGCCCTGAAAGCAAGGAAACTAATGGCTGTTGACCAATGTCCGCAGTTGCTTTAATCAGTGGAGTAACGTTATGGTTCCAGTTACACTATCTGACAAAAGTATTTGGACGTTCCTCAGTCTCACTCAACTGATGTACATGTGTTATATTATATATGCGAGTGTTGTGGTGTCCAAAAATGTACATGTAAACATCACAGAACATTATTGAACATTTGGGGAAGCTACAGATATACATATTGGCAAACTTTTTCTCTGTGCGAAAAACTCTCAATTTTGGTCTGTCATTAGTAAGACATTATAATAAATTGTGCTTGCAAGATGGTCATTTTCAAATTTACACGTTTGGAATTGTGTCCTTGTCATAATGGAAGATCAATGGCTACTATTGGTCCAATCATTATGATCAGGTGTGGCACATAGGGTGATTTTGATCCTCTATAAAAGGAGGGTTGAGACATACAATAATTCAGTATGGTATATCCAAAATGGGGAAATTAAAATGTTGCAGACCAAAAAAGAGAGAGTTGAGCACAGAAACACATTCAGCAATTTGTACTCTGAGAAACGAGGGGCTTTCCTATGCCAAAATTGCATCAAAACTGAATGTCTCTAAGTTGTCAGCCCAGTATACATTCCAAAGGCAGGTGAAAACAGGCCAGTTGAAATCCCAAAAGCGCAGTGGCAGGCCACGTAAGACATCAGGATAGGTTCATCCGTCTCACCAGCTAAAGAAACAGGCGTCTGACAGCTCCAGCGATCGCATCACAGCTGCAGGAGAACTCTGGCCTTGAACTGTCCAGTCGCACAGTAGTTCGCCGTCTGACAGATGTTGGTCTGAATAGTGTTGTGGCTGTCTGGAAACCTCTCCTGAGACGAGTCAATCGCACCAAAAGATTGATCTGGGCCAGAGAACACAAGAACAGGACAGTTGACAGGTGGAAACTTGTTCTCTGGACTGATGGAATTTGGTGGAAATCCAAATTTGACTTACTTGGCTCCAAGAGACGAATCTATGTGCGTCGTCGCACCAATGAAAAGTTCCACAAAGACTGTGTACAGCCAACAGTCAAGCATGGTGGTGGTCATGTGATTGTCTGGGGTTGTTTTGGTGGACAGCAGACTGGAGATCTTGTCAAAATTGATGGTATAATAAAGCAGGAACAATATTTAGAGATCCTGAAGGACCATGCCATCCCTTCTGGACGTCGTCTATTTGGCCGCAACTTTTGCTTCCAGCAAGATAATGATCCTAAATATTTTACAAAGCTGTGCAAGGGTCATTTAGAACAATGTGAGCGTCTTCGGCAACTAGAAGTGATGTCATGGCTTCCACAATCTCCAGACCTGTCCCCAATTGAGAAAATATGGGATAATCTTTATACTAAGGTCAGATCCAGAAACCCAAGCAATATCATACAATTTTGGGAATATCTCCAGGAAGAATGGTGAGGAATTAGTTGTGACTATTTGTTCAAATTATTGGACAGAATGCCAAAAATATGTAAGGCTGTGATTCAGGCCAAAAGTGGCTATTTTGATGAAAACTGTGTTTGATGGATTCTGGTATAATTTTCGTATTAAATTTAGCTAAACTGGTCTGTATTTTTTTTTTGAATAAACAACTATTTCCAAACATGATACATTTAGTATTTTCTACTGCACTGTAAGAAAATCGCACACATAATTAGTGGCGTCCTAATACTTTTGTCAGGTAGTGTATTAGAAATCCGGTAGAAAACAAAATGAGAATAATCCGGTATCATCGATGCAGGCAACTAGGCGTAGAAAAAAAAAGTTGTAGAATTTAGGGGGTGAGATTCCATAGGGCCCTGCATTGAATCAGTGTTAGAATTTGATCGGAAATCTGAACATTTGCCTACATAATCATGTGTCGTTATAAGACATTTTTAACAACCACAAAATAAATACAACTGAAATAGATAATATCAAGTGTTCTCACCAAAAAACTTGAAAAAAGTCCTGACAGCACCTGAATCTTAGCAAGACTTGTAATGCTGGTCACATTTAACAAAAGGATAAATTATGACAAAATAATAATAAACAAATTTAACTCAAGAATCAACCAAGAGATCCAAACTGATCACTTTAAAATCAAAAGAAAAATTGAATACTTAATTCGCACTCTAGAGTCAAATAAACACTCACTGGATAGTTTAAGGAGGACACCTCACCTCGCCAAAGTATATTTCAGCGGAAAGCAGAATTCTTTAAGTGTCTAAAACGCATAGTTTTATAAATTTTAATTTGGTAATAATCCAGTGCGACACATTTAAAACCAGCGTCCTCAAATTGGTGTCAATATCACGGGGCAGACATTTTTACTTGGGGAATCTAATTTTATCCAATCAAATGCCAGTTCACTAGACTGTGCTGCGGTGCTCCTGACGTCAGTTAAACTCATTCCTTTCGTAGTCTCCATTTAGTTGTTCAGTGGGCCTTCAGTAAGCTCACCCTTTACTGCTTGATTGCCTGCATGCTCTTCTCGCTTAAATTCGCCTGTTTAACAATCAAATGATTTATCAGCTGAGCGACCGAGACCTCTACCTGACCTATAATAAGATATGATTATGAAAAAGTGAATGCCTATTGCCTGCATTTATATAATTGATACGGCATTGTAAAGATGGCAATATAAATGCAAAAATACAAAACTTTGGCTGACTTCGCAGCATTTATTTTTGCCATCTTTACAATTGTGACTCAGCTGCGCAACGTGCCATACAATGCCCTTTAGCCGTGACTACATTGATAATATAGAACTGATTCTCCAGGCTTATTGCTTAATCAGCCGCACAAACTAATTTAGGCAAATCTGTGCTGCTACACAAGTGAAAAAATTATAAAGACATTGTTATTTTACGTTGTCATTTATGCGCGGAAGAAAACGGCTCATAATTTTGTGGTACAAAGCATAACTGCTATCGAAAATAAACTAGACTGTCATCGGTTTTACCAATTAGTCTGAGTAACTGCGGATCATCGGGAGATGTAAACTGTGAGAGGTTTAGGTTATGAAGCATTTAAAGGTGAGGTTTCCAAAGATCAAATTCAAAATCAGAGGAGTCAAAATGTCTGCCCCGTGATATTAACGCCAACTTGAAGGCTCGCTAGTTTTAATATGCGTTGCACTGGATTATTACCCAATTAAATTATGTGTTTTAGACACTTCAAGAATTCTACTTTCCGCTGAAATATACTTTGCTGAGGTGAGGTCTCCTCCTATAAAGCAAGCATGTATTCATGTGTTGACCAAAAGATGTCGCCATTGCGCTTTCCTGTTCCCTGTCATTAACTGGGCCAGCGTGAGTGGAATTTAA
Source organism: Gymnothorax javanicus (assembly GCA_029692085.1). Classification (NCBI taxonomy): domain Eukaryota; kingdom Metazoa; phylum Chordata; class Actinopteri; order Anguilliformes; family Muraenidae; genus Gymnothorax; species Gymnothorax javanicus. The sequence goes on along the minus strand of CM056193.1, from coordinate 128,582,906 downwards.
AGACCTATTTAAAAATAAATGAATGTGTAAATAAACTATGCTTAGCCTGGAGGGGGGGCAAGTTAGGAAATACACTGAAATACACTGGGGGAAACACTGAGTGTTCTAACAGCTGCAGTTGGAAACTTTGGACAAAGGAGCGAGGGAGAGATTTTCATCATAAACACCATGGCCCCTCCCTCACTGCTCCTTCTCTCCCTTCTGTAGCCCCTCCCTCCAAGCTAATTCAAGAAATAGATCCAGTGTGTCTTTTTACAAAGTACAAAACACTGGTAAGAACAAAAAGTTACAATTAAGCATTTACATGTTGTACGCTGACACATACCACGCCATCTCAAAGTCACTGTAATTGTGCTTGGAAGATGATGGAGAAGCGAGACTGTATATCAGCTAAGCAAGTGAGTGAACTAACGTTGCCTACGCAACTTTATCATGAGCTACCTTGTTAATAGCTGTATATATCACAAATCCTACCAGCAAAGAATAACATAAAACTTTATTTTTTCATCATTAAGATTGTGATAACTACACCGAAGGACCAGCCACAGGATGAGGGAAGCAGACAGACTATTAAAAGACGAGCTAGTTTGCATTGCTGTACACTAGAGTAATGTCTGCTTCCCAGCTGCTAGCTAGCTATCGACTGATCTGGCTTTATGTGGACTATTTTCACTCAATGGGCTAGGCTAAGCAAAGCTATGACATTAGGCTACCCTATAAAACTCATGTAGGCACTGTTTATTAACCACTTTGCGCAGAAGCTAAATCTGGCTATTTATGCATTACCGTATTTAACCCCTTTGTACAGAAGCCAAACATGGCTGTTCATATGTTACCCAATTTAAGGCTTTATTCAAGATCTGAGCTTCACAGAGAGGGCAGAAGTGGCTGAAATGCTTCAAGATACTTGTAGCATTTAGAATTCTATCATATTTCACTTTTCATAATTTTAGTTGAAAGTGAGGGCCACAAAAAAAAAAAATCTTCATGAAAATTCAGCAATGAAATAATGAAAAAAATAATACTAAGAATGGAAAAATGGCTGGGAGTAAAAACAGTACATTTCTGGGATCATAAACTCCTTGACCACAAGTCTACCTCATGTGACAGTGCTTTTCCAAATTATCTGCTCTCTATGAGCCAAATAAGACAGCTATCCAACTGGCTCTCCATGGTGTCAGAGCCCTCTAAATAGCGCACAGTAAAATCATAAAATAATTATGTTTGACATAAATCAACTTTCTAGTCATGAAGTTCAACATGAATCAATGATTTTCTGGTGGAATTTAGCATGAATTTATACATACAGGAATGGATGGACATCAGTAGTCACCAGTAACCTCTCCAAACCAAAAACATGCCTTTTCTCCATGATGAAGTTCAGAGTTTTTTCCATTTTTTCTACAAAGCCGCATCAGCAAGCCCATGTACTCATTAAAGGAACTGCTTATTTTACTGTCAAAATGTTCATTATAAGACAGAAAGCTTGCTATTTACAGTTCCGATCATCCAAGTGAAACACAAGCTTGTATAAACGCTTTTCACACCCTATAAGGAGCAAGTATAACTCACTAACACAGTAACATCTGAAATATACCTTATCTTAACAAAACAGACATTCCACCATCAGGAAAAAGCAGGCAATATGCTATCCTACATTGAACAGAGTCATTGGTGTAACAAACGAAGGAGAGGATTCACGGAAGTCTTTGAGCTGCTTGCATTTTAAACAACCGAAAATCCAAGGCATTCTACAATGCAGTATAAATTCTAAAACGGATCGCTACATTAAGCAATATGCCAGCACATGCAGTATTATTAGCAAAGGTTAAAGGCTACTCTTGTTAACCAATGTCGCAAACTAACTGGTATCACACTTTTCTGTCAAAAGAGATCATTTTTTAAACTGTCAAATAGATACTATTGGCAAGTATATTAAGCAGTTTATACATCAGGCTTAGCTGAGGAGTTTAATTCATGCAACTCCTGGAAAACAGGAATGGAACTTAACTCGTCCATATTCTAAACCGCGTTCGGGCTTGTCTTGTTAGTGAATATTCAATAACTGATCCGGGTGTGCCATCTATTGAAAGAATAGTGTAACTGCTTGCATAAATAGAGCAGCTCCATGTCCGCTGGCGTCTACATCTGCGCAGAGGGTTTAAGGTTTTATAATTTAAGCTTCAGAAAGAGGGGCAAAATGGCTTAAATGAAACAAGACACTTGTAGCATTTAGATCGACGTCATATTTCAGTTTATTTTCATAATTTTGGAAGAGACAAAGGGCTGCAAACACAAAAAAATCTTGATGAAAATTCAGCATTGAAATCTTAAAAAAAAATACTGAGAATTGAAAAAATGGCTGGGAGTTAAAACAATACATTTCGAGGATCATAACTCCTTGACCACAAAGGTACTTCATCTGAATGTGATTTTCAAAATTATCAACTGTTTAAGAGCCAAATAAGATAGCTCTTAAAGTGGCTCCCCACAGTCTCAGAGCCCTCAAAATTGCACACTGCCAAATCATAAAATAATCATATTTTTAACACAAATAAACTTTTGACTCATGGAATTCAATGTAAGTTGATGATTTTCTAGTGGAATTGAACATGAGTTTATCAATATAGGCGCCAATGGACATCAATGGTCACCAGTAACCTCTTTAATTCACAAACATGCCTCTTCTCCCAGTCCTTCATTTTTGTGGTGCGTGATCACTCCTGCACGCCTGCAAGCGCTCTTTAACAGCGGAGGGAAGGAGCTGTAGCCCACGTGCCTGACATGCCTGAAATCAAGCTCCTCGTAAAGTCCAAGTGAAATTAGCGTATCTCCATTTACTAAACCACACACAGCACCAGCCATTTGTTCAACATAAACAGACCCAACTCCTCAAACAGCTTGTAGCCACGCAAAGGTCATTCCTGTGGCAATTTGGTTGGCTAACCATGATCACTGAATGAGCGTAGCCCAACACTTTGACACAGACTAATTTGAATACGTTTTACATCTGATGTTGTAAGCGAAACGTTCAGCGAAACATGGTGTTCTCATGTCCGAAGGGGAATAGACAGAAATTCCATTCCACTAGACAGCAGTAGAACATAGGACATCAGTTAACTTTCATTGTAGGTGGTCAATACATCTACAGCCTCATTTAAATAATACATTTAAGATTAACTATGTGGCGCATATTTATAAACATATTTTCAACATGCCTTGATTTGGAAAATGAGCCCCGATGTTAATTGTTACATAGCCAGATGTGCAAATGAATAAAGAATTTTCTCATGTTTTACCACAATTCTGTATTTAGAAAATAACCTAAATACTCTGTTCAGTTTGGTTAACTTCTGGGTCATTCCATGTGAAATCAACCAATTTTCGGACAAGTTCCATGGGCCTAGTCATGGATTTTCTTCAAATTTTAATAGAATGTTGCTTTGCATGGCAAATGAAAAAGTACCAAGTTTTAGCCCAATCAGCCCACTAGTTTAGATTTTCTGGGAGGTCAAAAAAGTGGGTGTGGCACCCCGGTTGGCGAAATTTGCTCTTTTTTTTTTCATTTTTAACAGGCTATAACTCTGGAAGTAATAATGCAAACCCCAGGTTTTTCAGGACTCATACTCTAGGCACTGTACTACCCTTCATTGCAAATCAAAGCAGTTTTAACCCTTTTATTGTGGTTTTATAGGCTCTCAAAAATGCAACTTTTACAAACTGGTATCAAAACATACACATATTAAGGTACCATTTCCACGCCCATCTGATGACATATGTGGATTTGTGCTAATATCAGCTGTTAGTGATAGTCTAGAGCTTTCTGTAGCCACCAATTAATATGCTGTAGCATTTATAGTTCTTTGGTAATATTGATCCTTATCATACCCCACTGTGGGGGGTGACCCTTTTTCGACCCCGTTTTTCAGGATGTGGGCATACTTCAATTTTTTTTTTTAAAAGATTATTTTTTTGGTAATATTTCCTTTATTTGACAGTTGTACAGTATAGAGACAGGAAAGTTGGGGAGAAGACATGCAGCAAATGACCCGAGCCGGAATCGAACCCAGGTCACTGCAGGCAGGACACAGCCTTTATGGTACGTGCACTTAGGCCGATGAGCCACCGGGGCGCCCCGGCATACTTCAATTTTAATGGAACCTATATTTTTGGAAAGCTTTTGATATGCACTGCCACCAAAATAAATTTCATTATGGAACTAGCTTACCTAAAAAAAATAATTAAGTCATTTTCTTAAATTTTTGTCCTAAACTCAACCCCCTTTTAGGGGTCATTCACAACTCTCAACATTTTCGCAAGTGTAGAAACAGTACATTTTTTTCAGATCATCCTCTCCCAAAGAATGTATTTTAAAAATACATAAGTTTTACCTCAATATTTCCTCTTTTTTAAATGTAAGAAGTGTACACAGATAACCCCACCCCCGTGATGCTGAAAATTGTGAACTATTTTAGCTCTTACCAGTACCTTACAAGAGTCACTTGTTTCTAAACCATTTGGTGATTCTGTCAAACTCATAACAGAAAAAGTGTACTGCCATCCAGACCCTGCAGTACTTGCTGCAGAGATGATTAAGAAATGGTTCAGGGGAACATGACAAATACTATCTTTATTCTGGGTCCACTGAAACTTCCGCATTAGTCTGTGAGGATGCATGAATTTTACATTGACGTCCTGATATTCCCTGGATGTATCCAAGACAACTGCCAGCCACCAGTAGCCATCAGGCAGTCCTGGATTAAATTGTTCGAGAGATTGACTGTTCTTAGTGATCAGCATCCATCATCTGCCCAGTCTGAAACCCATCTTTATTTCAGTGGCCCCAGAATAAAGATTACATTTGTCATGTTCCCCTGAACCATTTGTTAATCATCTCTGCACCAGGTACTGCAGGATCTGGAAGGCAGTACACTCTCTCTGATTATGAGTTTCACAGAATTGCCATGTAATTTAGAAACCAGCAACTCTTGTTATGGTACTGGTAAGAACTGACGCAGCTCAAGGGGCCATTCACAATTTTCAGCATCACAGGGGTGGGGTGGGGTTATCTGTGTACACTTCTTACATTTAAAAAAAGAGGAAATTTGAGGTAAAACTGAATATTTTTACAGTACATTTTTGGGTGAGGACAATCTGAGAAAAAGTACTCTTTGTACACTTGTGAAAATGTTGAGAATTCTGAACGACCACTAAAAGAGGATTAGTTTTCGGATGAAAATGGAAGAAAATGACTCAACATTTTTTTAATGAAGGTATGCTAGTTCCATAATGAAATTTGTTTCGGTGGCAGTGCATATCTGGAGCTTTCCAAAAATATAGGTTTCATTAAAATTTAAGGATACCCACATCCTGAAAAAGGGGGCCGAAAAAGAGTCCCCCCCCCCCGATAAATCCAACAGGATATTAATTGGTGGTGATAGAAAGCTCTTGACCATTACTAATAGCTGATGTTACCACAAATCCACATATGTCATCAGATGGATGTTAAAATAGTACCCTAAAATGTGTGTTTTGTGCATTTTTGAGAGCCTATAAAACTACAATGAAAGGGTTAAAACTACTTTGATTGGCAATTTAGGGTAGTACAGTGCCTAGAGAACAAGCCCTGAAAAAATCATGGGGTTAGCTTTATTATATCCAGAGTTACAGCCTGTTAAAAATGTAAAAAATGTCAATTTCGCCAACCAGGGTGCCACACTCACTTTTCTGACCCCCAGAAAATCAAAACTAGTGGGCTGATTGGGCTAAAACATGGTATGTCTTCATTTGGTACGTAAAGCAACATTCTGTCAAAGTTTGAAGAAAATCCATGACTATGTCCATGGGAGTCCTGGTTGACTTCATATGGAATGACCCTTCTTTATCCAGTTTTCATAATCTTTAGAAGACATGGGAGAAGACTGTATACCTCAGCATTTTTATAGCACATACAAGTAATCGTAAAATGACACCGCTGTTGCCCAGCTGAATCGAAACTCTGGCTTTAAGAAATGAGCTACAGCTTATCTGCAACAAAAAGTGAACTTTCATTTACTTTGAAATTGAGAATAAAGTTTCCAGTCAAGGTTCACTTGCAATGGACCTAATTTTCCCGTCAGTTTCAGTTCACCCTTGCAAAGATCGCTCATGCTAATAAAAAGTACAGTCAGTAAAGACGCTCATTTTGTAGACAAGCTTAGTAGGCAATGACAAACCATCCAATCAACTTGCTTAACATTTATGGCCGAGAAGCTGAATTTATGGATGTGACAGAGGAAGTAAGCCAGGACAGGAAAGGAAATAAAAGTGGCATGCATGAACACAGTTTGCATATAAAATTAATGATAATATGGTTTTCCTGCCAAATGTCATGAACTGACCAAGTTAAATTGAACCGTGCGAGATGAGATGGGTAAACACCGTGAAGCTAACTTCCCTAGACATGATGACATGAAAGAAGGAAAATTAAAGAACAGGAGGAGCAGGTTACAAATAAAGCGTGAAGCAGACGTTGCAACATAAGTCCTGTAATGAAAGCTAAGTAACCATTACTTGAGCTATGCTATCAAGAGTGATTAAATTCACCTAAAAGCTTTGAACTATATACTGCATATGTTAACGACGAGTCACTTGCCTAAAGCTGTGGCTCAGGAGCTGTAAAATCATGTGCCTGGGCCACAGGCAGGTAGTTGTAGATCACTCGCCTGGCTTTTTCAAAAACTAAGCACTGTTCTCCATGATAAAGTTTAGAATTTAGTCCATTTTTCTTCAAACCCCCATCAGCCAGCACACATACTCATTAAAGGAACTGCTTATTCCACGCTCAGAATGTTCACCCTGCAATGGAAAGCTTGTCTTTTCCACCTCTGAGCATCCAAGCGATACACAAGCTTGTATAAATGTTTTCCATACCCTATCAGGAGCAATTATAACTCGCACAGTAATATCTGAAATATACCTTATTTTTACAAAGCAGACATTCTGCTGTCAGGAAAAAGCAGGCAATACCCTAGATTGAACAGAATCGGTGCTACAAACGTAGCAGGGGGTTCAATGAAGAACTCCAGCTGTTCACAGTTTAAACGAGCAAAAACTTTGGGACTCCATTTTGTTGAATGTGGTATAAATTCTCAAACAGATCAGCACATTGAGCAAAATGCCACCACATACAGTATTATTAGCATAGGCTTATGGTTACTCAAATTAACCAATGTGGCAAACTACCTCTGTGATCGTCATGGTTATGGTGTTAAACCAAGAACAAAAAATAGCTAGCTAGCATGCTATAAGTAATATTTACTCTATTCAACAATAGTTTTTCTTACATTTCATGAAGAACACCTCTCCATCATTGAATTCCTCCTCCAGAGAATCAGTGCTATCAGGCTCCAGTCCAATTCCATTCAGAATGACACCCATTGTCCGTGTCTGTATCACATTTCCATCTCGTAAACATAACCTGAGCCTATTCAGTTACAGACGGATTGCTATTCTTTTTTTTACAACTGCACCCCAGGCATTGAAGACAAATAAATGTGCAGACCAGTGCAAAGGTAGACGCATGCTAACAGGTTACTTACCGACAAAAGTCCTGCAGATATTCCAAACACTTCTGCCCAGTTTATGTGGGTTGCTATTATTACAACTAAACTACTCCTGCTTGTTGGTTGACTGCTTCTGTGTTGGGGGGGCTTTCGCCTTTATTTCCTACTAGTATAACAGTTATGCAGTTGTTGACAATGGAAGAACTGGAAGTGGAGATGAAGAGATGTCCATGTTCCTGGATACTTCCTGTCCAGGTCCACCATACAGAGATCCAAATTTACTATCTGACCACTTCAATGGTCGAAAGGGTGTTACGAAATTTTTACCAAATAAAACAAAAAAATAGTTGCTGCAGCTGCAACTTTGAGCTCCACCAGGAACCGGCCGCAAGAAAAAGCATGCACGGAGGAGGGGGCTGAATGGACTGTGCACAAGAATTGATTTACACTGCATTAGAAACTCTTCCTTGCTCTGATTGGTTATTTTTGCTAGGGTGCGGTGAATTCTTGCCAGTGCCATTAGATGAAGTGGGAGATGTACATGATTTTTTATTTTAGAGATTACTTGTCTCATGTACTACTGTCAGTATAGAGTAGAGATGTGTGGATCCACTCTCATGTCATTCAAATCCACATACACGCTTAAATCATCCACTCGCCACCCAAAATGATTATTTTCTCCAATTTGTAGACCTCCACCTGCATAGACATCTCACTCCATCTCCAGGCTATATTGCCTTTTAGAATATTTTGTGTGTTTCAGTGATGTTTGACTGTTTACATTAATGATTTACACGAAAGATTAGAGATTCTGCCAATCTTCTTGTTTCAATTCTGATCCACGTGTTTTGTTTTTTTTTTTTGACAATGTAAAATTACCACTAGCCTACTCAAGTCGGTCAGGGAGGAGTGGAATGTTTATCATACTCTGAAGTTAGACATGCTTGGCATGCTCAACTTATTGAAAGTCCAGCAATTCCAGTGCAATACGTCAACAATTAATCAAACAACTAAATAGCTTACATTAGCCTCCATGACAAATAAACTTCATTGCCTGACAGCCGCAAACCACTTCTTAGTGTGATCATTGCCGCTACATCTGGTGGAAAAATACCCATTTGAAAGTCAGCTTCCCTTCTGCTATTTTCAGGCTGACTACCAGAAGAGGCCCGAGGTTTGCCCTCATGGCATTTGCAGAAGGGAAGTAAAAGATGTACAAACCTATATAATGCTGATTGGGTATCTGAGCAATATTGGATGAAGGTTTATTCAGATTAGATTAGATTAGATCATTTTATTTTGAATGTAAATACAGATAAAAGAATAAAAAACATATACAAAAACATACAAAACAAGGTGTCCGAAAAGGAGTTGGTAAAAGTAGAATTTATTTGTTCCTGTATCTGCAGGTATTTTGCGATTCCCAAAAACCATGAATTTGGTTTTGGTTAAATTTAATGACAATTTGTTTATGCCAAACCAGTTTTAATTTTTTCATTTCAGTCATGACCGTCTCCAAAAGCTGCTGAAGACTCTCCCCTGAACAGAAAATATTTGTTTCATGTGCAAATAGGACATATTTCAAAATTTTTGATACTGTGCAGAGATCGTTATGGATAAAATGAACAGTTTTTGGCCCAGCACTGACCCTTGTGGAACCCCACAAGTTATGTTCAACAATGTAGATTCATAATTCCATATTTGTACATACTGTTGTCTGTTTTCAATGTAACTCTTCAGCCATTGCAACACCACTCCCCTAATTCCATACCTTTCCATTTTATTAAGTAATACGTTATGATTGACATTGTCAAAAGCTTTTTAAGTCGATGAATACTCCAACTGGATACTGTTTGTTGTCAGTGCTATTTATGATTTCTTCTGTTAGCTCCATGATTGCCAGTGATGTAGATCTGTTCTCTCTGAACCCTTATTGACAGTCTGTCAGTAAATTATGCTTTTCAATGACGTGATCTAGCCTTATAGTGAAGTTTTTCCAGTATTTTTGAGAATTGGCAGAGTAATGATATAGGCCTGAAATTAGTGAAGTGATGTTTGTCTCCGGCTTTGTAAAGTGGTATAACTTTAGCTGTTTTCATTTTGTGTGAAAATGATCCATTTGTAAAATATAGATTATAGATGTAGGTCAATGGTTTTGCGATAGCATCAATGACATTCTTGACTATTGTCATGTTGATTCCATTGCTGTCACTCAATGTTTTGTTTTTAGATTTGTTAACTATTTCGATGATTTATTTTGAATCTACAGGTTTCAGATAGATTGTGTTTGGATTTCTTGATGTGATCTCTCTGATAAGTTCACCCTGGATATGATGCCTGCCATTTATTGTCTGCTAATTTTGGTCCCACCCCTACAAAAAATTCACTAAAACCAATGAACACATCATGCATATCATTCAATGTCACATCGTTATCGACAAAATATTCAGGGTACTTTGTTTTAGTTGAACTGTTCCTAATTATGCTATTTAATGTTTTCCATATCCCTTGATATTCCTTTTGTTGTTTTGTCATATTTTAGTATAATAATCCTTCTACATATCCTCATTATATTAGTAAATTTATTCTAATATATTTTATATTTCTGTTCTGCTTCTTTGGTTCTATATTTTATAAGTTGTCTGTACAGACTATTATTTTTCTTACAAGCATTTTGCAGTGCCTTTGTGATCCATGGGTTGTCTACATACTTTTGTCTGCTGCTGAATTGGGTTATGGGACAGTGTTTGTCATATAATAAAATAAATATGTTAAGAAATATTTCACAAGCTCTGTCAACATTTTTTTCTTCACACACTGTTTTCCAATTTAATGATAATAGATCAGCTTCAAATGCCTTTATTGATTCTTCTGTTATTCTTCTTCCATATTTAACTTTATGGTCCTCCTCCTTCTTTCTAAAGACACAGTCATGGATCACAAAAACAGCCAAATGGTCAGTGATGTCATTCATCAGCAGCCCACTCCTTAAACTGCTTTCCAAATAGTTAGTGAATATATTGTCGATAAGTGTGGCTGAATGTGTTGTTATTCTGCTTGGTTTGGTAATCAGTTAATTAAGGCTCAAACTGTACATAGTGTTAATGAAATCTTGTGTCATTCTATGTTTATTAGGATTTAGTACATCTATATTAAAATCCCTGCAGATGAACATAACCTTCTGATTAATACTAGCGAAAAATTCAAATTGATTATTGCAAAAGGAACAAAGCGCTGAAAAAATGGTAGCAGTAGCATCTGTCCTCAATCAATTAATTGCCGTAAGCTTAAATCTTGGCTGCAGTAGTGAGCACACGTCTTTCCTTATTTATTGAAATCTTCATTAATTTCTATTGAGTTTTAAGGAAGCTATAGTCATTTTAGACAATTTCCATTGTTTTTCATCGCATTTTGATCACGCTTAAAAAAAAAACAAAACGTTGAAAGAATGGCCCAGGATTTACCATTTTTTTCAGACTGACAAATGCCCATAATTTCCTTAATAATTGAGGTATAGCCTAGACAAAAACAAAAAAAAAAAGTCATTTCGCAGGGTTTTTGTGCTCTTACCAGTGGCATTGGAGATTGGGTGATCCAATATACACTATATACTGTGTGTATATATGTTTGTTTTTTTTAATCACAAAGCTACTAATGTTTTTTTCCTGAATAATTCAATTTCCCTACCACTGGCACGAGTGCCACCAAGTCAATATGAACTCGTCTAGAGCCTTGGCAGAGCATATACATTGTCAAGAAACCCAGAAAACCCAACAAACCCTTCTCACAACAGGTATTAAATAAATGGCAAACACAGAATAAGGACCGGCCAGCCTTTTACTTTATTCACTCCTATTTTTAGAACACTTGTTTTTTTTCCTCTTTGCCCCATTCTTTTTCCTCCTTCAGCTAAGACACGCCATGTGTAAGGACGCCGCTTGTGTATGAAACTCGCATACACTGTGCCGTTCCATGTGGCCTTACTGCCTACAGAGTGCTCACAACCCCGTGAAACTCTGTTAAAATGTAGGACTGCAAGTCTCTCGTTTAAATAGCTTATGCGCTGCTGCTAGTTAGACACGGAAACACACAGTTAAAGAACTTTTCTGAATAGAGATGTACATTACTTTGGACGGTAGTTACAGTGGAATGGCATCGCTAGTCCTCGTGGACAGAGGACCTCAAATGAGTGCATCACTCTTGGAAATCCTCATCGGAGAACCATGTCAGGAGTTGTCGTTTAATGGACCATCAGAAACAAGGAAAGCATTACACATTTCAGTAAAACTAAAATTTCCAGGCACTAATACAGTTTAGCTTTGTTTCACTGAGATTCTACTGCATTTGTGTTTGTCTGGTGTAAAGGAACAATCGCAGCTGTGTATTTTATTTTATTTTAATGAGCCAGTTAGCCATTCAGAGATAGAGTACAACCACAAGTTTGATCTTTCTATCTCCCACTAACTTTCTAATGCTGCAACTAACATGCTTGCCATCAGGGGCATAATTTACAGGGGGGACATGGGGGACATGTCCCCTGCACTTTTTCAACATGCAATATTGGACCTCTTCACTTTTTACTGTCCGAAAACGAATGTTATATTAAAAAAGGAAAAGCTGCATGCACTAGGACCTTAAGGAAATAGCTCCCTCTCAAGCTCCCTGTCCCCCTCCCTTCTCCTAACTCTCATTCAATCGGACAGCCAAGATTGAACTAGCCTGACACCGCCAGCCTTCGTACTTCCGCTTAATTTCATTTTACTTCAGTGCTCAGTCTGATCACTCGGAGCTCTGCCCCGTTTACCTCGGCAGAAAGTACGCCGGACCAACCAACGAACAGAAGGCGTGGCCAACAGCCATGATGTAGCCGCTGCGCTGAGTTTGAAATTGTAGTCTCCGAAATCAACAATGGCTACGGACATAGACATACTGGAGGCCATTCGCTCTGTCGTGGAGAAAATCCCGGGTATCAGCGACTTATAGCCAAAACAAGATGAATGTTTGGTTAGTTTTTTGAATGGAAATGATGTTGTAGCGCTACTCCCTACAGATTGTCATATCGACTTAATAGCCATCATGAAATAGGCACCCTGTTCATCTGTGAGAGACAGCCGAACCACCTCAGCTAGCTTGTAGCTTCTAGTGTTACATTGCCCGCGAATTTCACACTATTTAAGTTAGCAGCGAACTTTTTAAAAGCCATGTTTTTGTTCATGTCACAAGACCTATTCGCTGTCTCAGTGTTATGTTGTCATTATCCATGAATTAAATGGCTGTCTGAGACAGCCATACGCTAAGAGCCAAACTGTGTAGCTATAAAGTTAGATAGCGAGCTCGGTATGATGTTAGCGCAAGTATGGTTAAAGGTTCAGTTTTCATGTCAATGCAGATTTCGTCCTGATGTAAATAATGCGTTATACTCGCCAATTCTGCCGTTGGTTTCGGGTCTCTTTCGTTTTTTTTTTTTTAACAGCAGCAGTATCTGCAGGAAAAACGATAGCTCAACAGTTTGTTTCTTGTAAGGAGAACAGAAAGAGCACCTTTGGTTCTTTTAAGTGAATGAGTGAAGGCTAAAATTTGGTAGATGGGCATATGTATGGGTACAGTATTAACTTTAATGTACTGATCAGTTTGTTTTCACTGCCTTCCTGGTATGAAGGACTGTAGTTTCCAGCGGAAGTACGAGGCGGCTGAGCCGGCGCATAACATATGTCATCACCAAACGTTAGTGATTAGTTTACAGGTACACCAATGATTTTAAACTTCTGACAAGCGCCCACCCACCAGGAAGAAAACACTTGTCAATGACAACTACCCAGACTCTGTGTACGAAGCAAAAGCGAAGTAGCAGAGTCTGGTTTTACCAGGCTAGGTTTGAACTAATACCTTAGGAGAAACGCAAGTGACATCCGGACCCCCCAAATTACAAAAGATTAAGGACAAATGAATTGTTTTCTTTTTTCAAAAGAGAGTGTTTCAAAAGAGATTGAGAGTCGTATTATTCCCCTTTTTCTTTTGCAAATTCTGCAGGGAACTGCTTGCTTGCTACAGAGATAAACAGTAACCCTTGATCTTCCTGTAATGGGGTGGTTGGATTGAGCAGCTGATTGCTGCTAAACTAACTAAAACCAATAAAACTAAGTGAGTCAACATGGTTTAATCCCTGGTCACAACCCTAGGAGAGACGCATACCAATTAAATTAACTTAGGCGCTGGAAATGAGTTTACCTGTCATATTACCCTTCAATTTTTGTTGTGGTCATCAACTTTGGTGTAGTGTTACTTATGTTTGTTTGTGATCTGTTTTTGTGTTCACTGGATGTCTCTCTCATCAAAGGGATACTTTATTCATCACATACTGATTTACAAACTTTTAGTAGCATGTGATGCTCCACATCATATAGGGGGGACGGCCAAATGCGTCTCGGATGGATCGCTTACTGTTTAAGAGGGTGTATTTTTTCAACCATTGGGTCTATACACTTATGTAATATGTAATTACCCACTTTAACATATTAAAATTTGAACATAAATGATTTGACAGTTTTTAAGATATAACCTTTTAAGTGCACTGTCCCGGATGGACAGTCTAAATTAATGGCTCAGTCCCACTGGGGATTTAGCATTTTGTGATGGTCGCCGATGGGGAAATTTGGAAAAGTTTGGCGATGCCTTGCGATTGTGCGTGACAAAATGGTCAAAAAAAGTGGAGCAGTCCCATTATAATTTGCTCTTGGGATTGTTCGCCAAAGGAAGGGATGACATTGTGCGATAAATCGGCGACATGCTTGCTGTCTATTTCACATCTGATCGCCGATTCAAACTGTAAAAGAATTTGCTAGACGCCTTGTGAGCCACGAATTCTCAATGTGACCAATCACTGCGGCGTCGCAATGCAAAATCGACCAATCGCCGACGGAGGCGCAAAATGCAGTCCCATTACGTCAGCGTCAAACATGTCGCCGAGGTTAGCGAACGTGGCAGTATTGCGAACATTCGGCAATAGTTGGCGAAGTCGCCGACACTTTTTCAGTTTTGAAAGTGTGGCGGATGGTTCACCGATGCAGTGCATACATTCGCCGACCGCCGGCAAACATTCGGCGAACATTCTGCGACAACTTTTGAGACGAAAACGTCGCAAATGGTTCGCAACAAAATTCAAAGCAGGCTTTGAAATTTTTCGGTTTTTGCGATCCACTCGTGATCCATTGCGATGGCAAGAATTTGCCTGTGACACTTTCGTGAACGTCGCCGCACATTCTGCAAATGTTCGGCAAATGTGTTTGCGATGCATTGCGATTCTCACTTTTTCCATCGGGAATGCCTCGCAAACCATCGCAATCCCCAGTGGGACCTAGGCATAACGTCTAAATTTTACATGTTTTTCAAAGTTCTTGAAAGTGCTGTTCCCAAAATAATTATAAAATAAAACTTAGGCATTATTATCATTAGGGTGTTTATTTAAATGTCCAATATAAGGTTTATGCAAAAAAAGGGGTTTTGATGCCTAGATAGCAAGAGTTTTAGAAAATGTCAGTGTCTTGGATGGACTGAGCTAAAATAGTCTCAGATGCACAAGACAAGATTGATTTAGTTTTCTCAGATTTCTTTCTGTATAACACAATTATATAACAGAATGTTTTACATATTTTACATAAAAACATCTTGGATATGCACAAAGTAAGGTTTATTGCATTTTGTACCACATTTGCACATGGTTTTAAGTCTCTGAATTGCTCAGATAAAGTCAGATATTCAGCAGCATTCTCTGAAAAGGCCTGGGATCACTCTCCAATCCTTAGCATCAAGCTTAAGGATGGATGTTCTGGTAGAAGAGGTTGGTGCTGGTGGCTCAGTCTCACAAAGGATGCAGTCTGCAGAGATGGTATCCTGGTCATCTGCCACATGGAAGCGGTTAGAACGTCCGGCTTGCCTCAAGAAGTTGAACCTCCAGGCATCGGCATCAGCTGGTTCTTGAGCTTGTCCAATAGACCACTTGGAGCTGTTTGGTCTGCAGCAGGCATACCATTTAGAAGCTGAAATGGTGGTAGTGGATGCCTGGGGGAGGACATCAAATTCAACACCATCCTTCTGGGAGTAGGGAGATGTGGAGATTCTTCCGGGAGCAACAGTTCTGACACAGTGAACCTTCTGGGTGGCGGGTACTGAAAAAGCTGAATCCCACAGGTTGTTGAGGGCAGGTTACTTCTGGTTTACCTCCTCAGCGGATACATATCTGATGTTGATGGTTGAGTTAACCTTGGCAGCACACTCTGCATAAGCCTTGACATTCTCAATATGGGCTGTACGAGACTTAATGGCACTGTAGACTGTCCTCTTCACTGTGCCGCCGACGCCATCTACAGCACCTTTGCCATGAGATGTGCCAAAAAAGTGCCAGTTTACACGAATGTTCATTGATTCATGCAGGCTGGTAATGAAGGCAAACATGCATTTCTGTTTGAAATGCATTGCAGCGCCATCAGAAAAGATGTCTAGCTCTCTTCTAAGAAAGGGAAGCTTTGGCTGTAAAGTGTCAATCACAGTCTCTATAAATATGGCTGCAGCATATTTATCATGGCTCAAGTTATTCGAGATGATAACAAAGGAGTGGGTGCCATCCTTGGTCCAGGCAACAGCAGTGAACAGTGCAGCTTGGGCGTGGGACCAGTGACCACTCTATGTCTCGTCCTGGTGAAACAGAGCGGCATTCTCTGAAAAGTCAATCTGAAGAACCACATGGTTTTTTCTGGGAGATGCGAGAGTTATCTGGAAGTACTGAGCTTGCTGGCTCTTTATAAAGCTGTGAAGTCTGAAGGCTGGTAGTTTCTCACTCAGGAGGGTGATGACATCTAAGACAGTCCCAGATCTCTGTACCTTGTCTGTGCCATCCTCAGTCTTGACCCACTGATACCAGGTAACAGGATCTGAAAGTTGCTGCTCATCTAAGTAGCTAGACAGGTGGTCAGTGGTGATGTTGTCACTGCAGACTGGACAGTCCCCAAACATGCACTCCTCAACTGATGTGTCACAGGTCAAAAGCTGGAGAAGTTCCTTGTGGTTGATGGGTACCCCTGGATAGTTCTCGAGGCTGGTCAGCAGAAGATTCACGTTTTCATTGCACACACATGCACAGACATTGTGTGGCATTTTGTCCTTACACAGAAGAAATGGAGGTCTCAAAGCTTTGAAGGATGACAGATGGATCTTGTCCTCTGGGCACTCCTTGGCATACATGGCATAGGTCTCCTTCAGGGTAGTGATGAGGAATCTCTTCTGCTCCTTCACCTTGGTGCCATCATCACGGGTGACAAGGATGGAGTCTCTGTGGCCTGGCGCCGTCCAGCAGATATCCTGCCGTTGGTAAAAGTCACAGACTCTCTGTTTGATATCATCAGGAATCTTGGTGGGATGTGTGTATGTTGTCTTGTTGATCTGTACGCTGACATTGAGCTCAGCAGTCAAGGAGAGGATGATTTTGGTACGCTTTCTAGGTGATGCTGGAAGATTGCTCTCGACCCAACGTATTTCACAGCTGAAACTGGAAGGAGCACTGTATGGTTCAAGACACTCTGGAGTAGAAGGCAGTTTCTGTTTGGCTCTGTATTTGCGTTTAGTCTGCCTTTCTGAAGCTCTGACTGCATCAGGATTCTTCCTACAGGCATCACGCTTCCTCTTAGCATCTCTCTCCTTGTAGGCATCATCTCCAGTCTTGGCCTTCAACCGCTCTCTGTAGAGATGGTTTCTCTCAGATGAAGATAAAGGCATCGGAAAAAGATTGAGTTGTTGTTATATGAAGTGTCACTTGACTTATAATGATTTGAGTGACAAGGAGAAGTCTTTTATACTCAACTAATACTGACTGAAAATGCTAACACCTGGGGTGCTAGAGATGTTGAGCTTATCACTCATCTAGGTTAGAAATCAGTATGCTCGTCACCTGTTTGTCAGTTGAGCAGATCAGGATGGGTGTTACCAATATTTACCTTTGATTGAGGGGATTGTTGCATTTTGTAGGTAACACCTTGTTCTTATTCACACCCATTTACCCAGGTGTAAAAACATCAGGGGGGTCCAGGGATATGTTGCAATTATTATCATCAGATTATTTGATTGATAATCAAATTTAATTGTTTGATATTTAGTAAAATAGAACATGACATATGAATCCTGCAAATACAGTTAATAAAATTGCAATTATACAAGAATTTATATCAAATTTAAACACAGATTTAACTTTCATAGGCTATTGAAGACATTGTATCTTAACTGTACTTCCATCAGACTGCTACTCAGCGTCTCGGATGCACACATTTCACTCTAATAAATTTACATGATAATGGGTCCAAAATATAAAAATTGTAAAACTGCCAAAAACTATGTTTATTTAAGCTTGCTTTGAGAAAGGTTGAAGATTTTATCTGGATTTTAAGTATTTCAAATCTTAAAAAAACATGTTTTCCAGCTTCTCGGATGGACCGCAGTATTTCTCAAATTGTCTATAGAATGTCCGACCATCAGTTCATGACCTCAAGTTCAAGCACACTTGGGTTATGCAACAGGACAATGATCCAAAACACACCAGCAAGTCCACCTCTGAATGGCTTAAAAAATACATAATGAAGGTTTTGGAGTGGCCTAGTCATAGTCTGGTTTTAAATCCAGTTGAGATGCTGTGACATGACCTTAAACAGGCCGTTCATGCTCGAAAACCCTCCAATGTGGCTATATTAAAACAATTCTGCAAAGAAGAGTGGGCCAAAATTCCTCCACAGCGATGTGAAAGACTCATTGCCAGTTATTGCTAATGCTTAATTGCAGTTGTTGTCGTCGAGAGTGGCATAAAGGTTTAGGGGGCATTTACTTTCTCACATAGGACCAGGTAGGTTTGGATAGCTTTTTCTTTTAACCCCTTAAGCCTTGAGCCTCTTTTTTGAAAATGGCAAGCCCAAAATGAAATGAATACATTTCTTAGACTATTTGGTCTGTTTGAATAATCTTGGTTTAATAATAAAGGTAAAACCATTTGGGATTTCTGCTGTGGTGTAAAAATAAGTATATATGTCACTGAGTCAGAGTAAATTAAGGTGGAACACAGTGTAAATGAAAGATCTCATTTTGCACCAAACAAAGTTTTACTTCTATCCCTTGTGAACTTATTTAGCTGCAGTCTAAAACCTCTAAAATTTTACAGCACTGAATCTCACCACTATCTGTGCCAAATTTTATTCTAATCAAGTAAATCAGAGCAAAATTAGAGAGGAATGTCTTGGTGGGTTCTCCAAATTGGCAATTCATGTACCTTTCTCAGATATTAAACTGTGAAACTCATCTAATTTCACTTATATGTCACTACAGGCATTCATTCCACCCAAATACAACCAGTTTTTAATTTTTAGAATTTATAAATATTTTTTAAATTATTATTTTTGCCAGTCCTATAGCCTATACAATTTCCCATTCAAAGACAATAAATACAAAGGAAATGAAGTTTGGCTCCACTGGAGCAAATTTATTTTTTTAAAAAAAGCAAATGAATAAAAAAAAGGTTAAAAAATGGGGAAATAAAAGTAAAAAGAATAAAAACCCCAGCAATTATTTATACAAGAAAAAAGCTACCATTGTCTTACTAAAAGCTTGCCTGACTGGGGACTCAAACTCAGGTCACCTGCATTGCAGTACTACATCCTAACCCTTAGGCTACATCAGTTGACAAAAGGAACTGCTGTCAAATGGCCCATATACAGAATGAGTCAAGAAAACAAGTCACTCACTTTGTTTGTACTGTTGTGCCCTCAGTATTCACGCATTTTTTGTCAGAAAATGACTTTGAAAAGGACGGTTGAATATTTAGCAGATAATAATACCGAAAATACCACAAACAAACCTGTTAAGAGCCAGAGTCTGTAACTTTGGACCAGCTCATAGAAGGGGGTGATATATCACGTTCCAGTAGGCCACTGAAGTTTTTTGTGGGGGTAGATATTTTTTCCCAACTGACAAAAATTACTTTTTTTATCAGAAGATCCCTTCGGGGTGGATTTTACAGCCCTTTTTAGGGTAGGGGTGAAAAGGGCCAAAATAGTGACATAGTCAAAATCTGGAATTTGACCTTCGAATATTTTGGTGCGCCCTCAGTGACCCTCCTTGATCTTATGGTATATGAATGTATGGGTAGAGTTCTTTCATTTAGCATTATAATTTTCAAGGTTTACTGAGGGCGCCGCCTATAGGTGGCGCTTCAAATCATGACATTTTGCATTTTGGGCTACATTTGAGACCCTCCCAGGGCCTGCGCCCTCATTAAACCTTGCTTATTTATGTGTATTTGGATATATTGGGCCTGTTTCTTTCCAAATTTGCATAAATAGCTGTGGCTTAGTTGGGGCGCTTTTGCATAGGTGGTGCTTTTTATGGCAAGAACGCGATTTTAGGCTATTTTCATTTGGCAGTATCTCAGTGCGCCCCCTATGGGTTTCAGTGAAACTTGTTTTATTGTGTTTCTCTATATCTCTGCTATTCATGATGAAAATATGAAGAAGGCTTTTTGCCTCTTTGTGCTAAAACGTTCACACCAGATCACACTCCACTTTAATCAAGAAAGGCAAAAGGTTAGTTCTCCAATGCTCCAATAGGCGGCTCATATGGCAGGTGGCAGCACTGCTGCGACCACATGTTTTGATGACATGTTCAGAGTCTGAATAGAGCCGTGGAAATCCTGCTTTATCACGAACATCTTCTGATTTTAAGACCTGCGAGCAGTACATCGTTCCATCTTTACCTTGTGGGATATTGTGCTCACGATTAGTTTTGCTCCCAAGATATTAGATCATATATTTCTGATTACATTGTTGAATGGGTGTGGCCTGTGTATATGCATAATGCATGCAGCAATGCAGAATGTAAAGACAGGGTCCTCAACCCCCTCTGAAAAGTACTTGTGAGGTATCGATCAGGAACCAGTCGCGATAACCAGAAGTAGCAAAGAATGTGATTTTATTAGCGAGGGGGTAAACCCCCGCAGGACTGAAGGCAACAGTACAAGGTCCACAATCCAAAATCACAATCTTAGGGGCAGAATCCAGAGTCGAAAAAACCAGGGCAGCAATACAGAAATCGTAGTCAGGCAAAAAGGGTTCGATACACAGGAGCAGATATAAAGCCAAATCAGAGACAAAAAGAGGTGGTCGGGCAGTCCAGTCAGAAAGGTAACACGATGAGTACAAGGCGAGAACAAAAGCAGCACAGGTAAACACGAGAGACGATCTGACGGGGAACTGCAGTGAGAAGACAGCTTAAATACATTCAAGGGAAGTCACATGCTATGATTAGGATCAGGTGATGAGGATCAGACTAATTACGTGGGAGGAAACACAAGGGAGAACCTAACCACATGAAATTGGCAAAAGCCAAAACGTGGACAGGGAACACGAGACAGCCTATGACAAGACAAACAGCTCCGGTGAGGGAGTTCTAATGTGCACAGATAATGAGAGGTAGGACAGAGTGGAGCAGGTGCGGAGGATCCGCTGAATTGCAGCAAAGACTAAGTGCAGGCAAGAGGCCGAGACTAGAACAGGGCGAGTGCTGAGAGCTTGTTAATCAATTAGTAAGTGCAGCTATACAATCCCTAGTGCTCGTTAGTAAGTTAGTATTATATACAATGTTAGTCTTGGTTAGTAACTTTAACAAAAACAACAAACTGTTAGTATTGGTTAGTAAAACAGAAAAGAGAGGCGAAGGAAGCAAACGAGATTGGAAGGAATGTTTGAAACCCAGAAACCATGAAATCACCTAAGCATGTGACACGCAGGACTGGGGAGAAGCTGTAGCTTAACAAAAGACTAGACAGGGGAGACAAAGTGCAATGAAGGGCATGGCAAAACATGGACCGGACTATAACAGAAAAGTGGAAGGGAGTGGCAAAAATGAAAACATGGCAAAATACAAAAACTAAACAGAACATGACAAAACCTAACAGACATGATCATAAACATAACAGGGAAGGGGAGAATCATAATAAACATGGCAGAACAATAACAGGCAGAGCAGAATCATAACAGTACTATGGTTACCGCTATGGTTTGAAGTAATGCAGAATACTTTGCTGCATGACTCATTTGATGAATATGAATACTATAAGGACCCCCAAGGACCAAAAAGCTAGGTTTGCCTCTGCTTTGGTGCATACAGAGTTTACTAATACTTCATGTCTCTTCTTTTATTTTATTTCAGTTTTAACATTTTAAAAATTGTTGCTTTTTTGAATAAGTTCTCTTGCCTCAATGCTCTGAAAACGCTCAAATAATTCTCGCCACTGGTTGGTGGGGACTAAAACAAAAATGGGCATTTTTCGGTGGTGGTGCTTGATCGTGACATACATCAAACTTTGGCATGTAAAGGGTTAATGAGTTAAAAGCCTTCTTGAAATTTTTATAATTAATAGCAGAGATATAGACAAACATAATAAAACAAGTTTCACTGAAATCCATCGGGGGCGCACTGAGATATGGCCAAATGAAAATCGCCTAAAATCGTGTTCTTGCCAAAAGAAGCGCCACCTATGCAAAAGCGCCCTAACTAAGCCACCACCATTTATGCAAATTTGGATAGAAATAGGCCCAATGTATCCAAATACACATAAATTAGCAAGGTTTAATGAGGGCGCAGGCCCTGGGAGGGTCTCAGATGTAGTTCAAAATGCAGAAAGTCGTGATTTGAAGGGCTACCTATAGGCAGCGCCCTCAGTAAACCTTGAAAATTATAATGCTAAATGGAAGAACTCTACCCATACATTCATATACCATAAGATCAAGGAGGTTTACAGAGGGCACACAAAGATATTAGAAGGACAAAGTCCAGATTTTGACCATGTCACTATTTTGGCCCTTTTGACCCCTACCCTAAAAAGGGCTGTAATTTCCAGCCTGAAGGGATCTTCTGATAAAAAACGTAATTTTTGTCAGTTTGGACGAGATATCTACCCCTACAAAAATCTTCAGTGGCCTACTGGAACATGATATATCACCCCCTGGTTCATAGTTAAAGACTCTGGCTCTTAAGCGTTTATATTGTCGCGCTATTTAAGTACATTCGAATGGCCCATGGACTCAGTTTGACGCACTGGAAATGCAAGGCTCTAGCTCAGGCTAGGTTTGTGCGATTAAGGTGGTTTAGGGCTCGTTGGAAACGTCAGAGCCCATAGAATCAAATGGCTACCAGCAAAGTCTTACTTACAGCATCACAAGCCGATCACAGAGAGGAAAATACATTGCAAGCAAGCTGAATGCTGAGGAATTGAGATCTTTGAAGAAATGCTCGAGAAGAAAAACATGCATGGAAACTGAAAGATCTAGTTTTGTTATAACACGGACACATTCAGCTTACAATAGCAAGTGTGGATTTACCCTCAAACAATTTTTTATTACAAAATATCAAAGGTAAGAAATTTTTTTGCTCATGTCTGTAGACTGTAAAGTGTATGTCTGCTGTTCTTTGAATGTGGTGTCGGTTTAAAATGACAGGGCGTATATCATTGGATTCTGTGAACTTTCCTCTTTAATTTGAGGTCTTATTTGTATGCATAGCACAAATTCGGGAGAAATTCTAGCGACTCAGCACTGATATGATTTTATCCTATGTTTTGCTACACGCTTATTTTCTTGCTTGGTGCTTGAATTGTGTTCGGTTGAGGTAAAAATGGTCAGCATGCTTTTTGCCAAGTTTCTTCGCGTAAAGTGGATATGCCGCATGACAATATTTCGATTTGGAAATATGCTGTATTTATCACGCGTAAGGGGTTTGCCCGTGGATGGGCAACGGAGTTCCTAACAGGTTAATAAATGAAATCATCATTTAAAAACTGCATTTTGTATTTACTTGAGTTATCTTTTTTTTTGCAATCTCTATTTATTCAGTTTTCAGGGGTTACAACATACAGTATTTATCCGCAAAATTGTACAACTGTATAGTTGACAAAATCCATAGAAAAAAAGAAGAAAAAAAAGTGTTTTCCCCCCCTTTTCTTTTCCCCTTCCCCTCCCTCCTCCCCTTCAATCCTTCTCCCATCCAATCCCATCCCCTAAACCCAGGTTACACTGCCTATACTATTAAACACCTCACTATGATGCACCTATACACTTGTAAGTATATATAAGATCAACAGAAATACAGTAAAAAAAAAAAAGAAATATAGGAGGAAATTACAGCAATCAGATACAAAATATAATGAAAAAGCCAATAGAAAAAATAAATAAATAAATAAGGAAATAATAAAAGGAAAAAAATACATTAGAACAAAATAAGAAGATCCAAATAACAGAAAAAAATTAAGAGCTTAAATCAAGAGTCTTCAAGTTGTCAAAATAACTGGGCCCCAAGTGGTTTTAAATTTCTCAGTGTGCCCTCTCAATGAAAATTTGATTTTCTCCAATTTTAAAAATAAAATTAAGTCCATCAACCACATGGAGGTGCTTGGGGGGTTAGGAGATTTCCAATCCAATAATATTCTATGACGAGCTAAAAGGGTTGAAAAAGAGATTATATTTTGATGCTGAGTATTTAAAGTTTGGTAGTTATCATCCTGAACCCCAAAAATGCACATCCATGAATTAGACTGAAGTTTTAGATTGAGAGACTCTGAGAGGACTTTGAATATTGTATCTCAGTAGTTTGTTAATTGTGGGCAAAGCCAAAACGTGTGTAAGATCTGCTGGTGAATTATAACATCTGTTACATCTATCTACTACATCAGGGTACATTTTCGAAAGTTTTGAATTAGAGTAGTGGAGGCGATGTAATACCTTGAATTGTATTAAATTTAATCGTGCACATGAGCTTCCATTTATCCTAATTAGGGCCCGATTCCAAAATGAGTCTGATATGGGTTTGTCAAATTCTTTTTCCCAGTCTGCTTTAATTTTAACAATATTAGTCTCTGTAATTGAACTCATGATTTGATATATTTGGGATATAAATCCTTTTACATTTGGTGATGTATTCAAAATTGTCTCATATGTTGAGTTTTGTGGTAAATTTGGAAAGTTAGGATTATGTGATTTAGCAAAATGTCGTACTTGAAAGTAACGGAACAAATGGGACTGAGGAATGTTATATCTCTCAAACATATCCCCGGGGGTTCCAAAAATCCCACCAATGTATAACTGCCCAATGTTGGAAATGCCATTTTTAAGCCGTAAGGAAAATGCAGAGTCTAGTTTAGATGGAAGAAAAAGGTGATTATCATGAATAGGAGTTAGAGTGGACACATTAATGAAGCCAAAATTTGTACGAAACTGTGCTAGAATTTTCAAAGTTGTAAGTACTATAGGGTTAGATGTGTGTTGTCTCAAGGGTAAAGGTAATTTAGAAGTTATAAGTGCTAATAAAGAAGAGGAGGAACAAGATATAGCTTCATTTTAGACACCAGCTTATTTGAGGGAATTTACTCCAGTATATTATTTCCTGTAAGTTTGCTGCCCAATAATAATATCTAAAGTTAGGGAGAGAGAGTCCACCTTGAGATTGATGTCTTTGTAGTAACATTTTACTTATCCTTGGATGTTTGTTACCCCATATAAAACCAATGATATGTCTATCCAGCACCGTGAAAAAGCGTTTAGACAAGAACACAGGTAAACATTGAAACAAATATAAGAAGCGTGGTAAGACATTCATCTTAAGTGAATGAACTTTGCCAATTAAGGAAGAGTTTAGAGTTTTCCATCTGTCAAAATCTGACTTCATCTGATTGATTAAAGGGGAAAAGTTCCTAGAATATAGATTATCAAATTTTTGGGTGATATTGATACCCAGATACTTGAATTCTGAATTACAATTGTGAAAAGGCAGTTGTATTTCTGTAATAGTTGTTGATGACTTATTCAAATGAAAGCATTCGCTTTTGGAAAAATTTTGTTTATATCTAGAGAATACCCCAAAACGCTTGAGGATAACAACTAGTGCAGGGACAGATTTCACCGGGTCAGATATGTAAACTAATAAATCGTCCGCGTAAAGCAAGACTCTATGCTCTGTACCCCATCTATAAATTCCTTGATTGTGAGGGGATACTTTCAGGGCAATGGATAACGGCTCAATAGCTAAAGTGAATATTAACAGCCTTAAAGGACAACCTTGACGATTTCCTCTATATAGATTGAAATAGTCAGAATTTAATCCATTTGTAATAACAGAGGTTCTGGGTGAAGAGTAAAGACGTTTTATTCAGGCAACAAAGTTAGAGCCAAAACCAAATTTCTCCAGAATCCTAAACAAATACGGCCATTCGACCCTATCAAATGCCTTTTCTGCATCCAGAGAGATAACCATCTCTGGGATCTCACTAAACGCAGCAGAATAAATAACATTTAATTAGCGACGGATGTTAGTAAAGGAATGGCGATTCCTAATGAAACCAGTTTGGTCATCAGAAATTACATGGTGTATAACTGTTTCTAAACGCATGGCAAGGGCTTTTGCCAGTATTTTGTAATCTGCATTAAGAAGAGATATTGGCCAATATGACCCCCAATCGTTTGCATCCTTTCCAGGTGTTAACAATAAGGTATCTGAAAGAGCATCTGAAAGAGATTGAGGCAACACACCTCGACTTAAAGAGTCATTAAACATTTTAAGCAAAAGTGGTGATAGCTTATCTGAGAATTTCTTAAAAAATTCAAAAGGAAAACCGTCCGGTCCCGGTGATTTGCCGCTTCGCATAGCTTTAATTGATTCCAGTATCTCTCCCATATTCAATGGTTGGTCAAGTTTTGTTTTTTGATCACTTTTAATATTGGGAAATCGAAGGTCCTCAAGGAACTTTTCCATATCCATATGATTCGGCCGGCTTTCTGATTGGTACAGAGTTGAGTAATATTCTTTAAAAATATTGTTAATTTCAGATGGGATCACGGGCACATTATTTGAGCCGTTTTTAATTTGTGTTATGTGCTGGGTGGCAGATTTAATTTTGAGCTGATGAGCTAATAACCTTCCTGATTTTTCACCATACTCGTATTGAAATCCACGGGCTTGTAATAATTGTCTTTCAACTTTTCCTGTCGACAGTAGGTCATACTCCTTTTGTAAGCTTAGTCTCTGTTTTAAAAGTTTTGGGGAGGACCTCATTGAATTTTGCAAGTCTAATTCTTTAATTGATTTTATAAGTTTATCTTGTTTCTCTCTTCGTAATTTATTTTGCAAAGAAGTAAACGCTATAGTTTCTCCCCTAGTAACAACTTTAAAGGTTTCCCATAGAAGAAACGGGGAGATATTATCTTTTAGATTATTAATGAGAAACTCATAATTTTTTTTATATATCAAATCACAAAAGACTTTGTCTGAGAGTGAAAGGGAATTGAACCTCCATGGAGGGCGAGGTTTCTCTATAAAGGCAAGTGATAAATCTAGAAGTAATGAGGCGTGGTCAGATTCTACTATTGCAGAATATTCTGTATTTGATATTAAAGGAAGGAAGGTTTCATCAGTAAAGAAGTAATCTATTCGAGAGTAGGACTGGTGAGTATACGAATAGAAAGAAAATGTCTTACTGGTGGGATTCCGGAACCTCCAGGGATCTATACATCCCACCTGATCCATAAAAGCAGACAAGGTTTTCGCCATTTTCAAAGGAGGTTTAGTAGTTGGGTTCGATCTATCCAGACTGGGGTTAATTAAACAGTTTAAATCTCCTCCAAGTATTAAATAGCGAGAATTTAGAGTAGGAATGTTGGAGATGATTTTTTTAATGAAGGCTTCATCGTCCCAGTTGGGCACGTATATATTTACAAGTATTACTGGTATATGAAAAAGTGAGCCTGAAATTATGATGTAACGACCATTTGGATCTGAAATAATGTCTGCCACACTAAATTTTACTTTTTTGTGGAAAAGAATGGCGACACCCCTTGATTTACTGTTAAAATTGGAGTGAAAAATTTGACCAATCCAAGATTTCCATAACCTTGTATGGTTTGCAATGGAAAGATGTGTCTCTTGCAAAAAAATTATTTCAGCTTTAAGTTTTTTCAAATGGTCAAAAATTCGAGCTCTTTTAATGGGGCCATTAGACCATGAGCCACGGCTTGAAAATTGGGCCACTGGTACCAGTCAGGGGGGCAAATTCCACCAATGCATTTTGGAAAGGTACATGTCTCTGGGTGTCAAAAAGCCCTGGTGGACCTTTCTAGGTGGTAGCTTTGTATTAAAACTAGACTACTTTCTCCATTTTCTCCGAATTTCTGTGGGGAAATCATTATCAGCATTGTTTGGGTACTTCTGATAGTCCAATCTACATGTATGGGGTACGAAAATGTGCAGAATGGTTTGCACTTACACAATATAATAGTCATTGTTTCAAAGTTTTATTCTATATTGCTCAAAAGTACGTTTTTTACCCAAAAAAGGTAAAAAATTGGTTAAATTTTTATTTTTGATCGAAAGAAAACATTTGATATCTCCATAACTATGCAAGGTATGGTAACGTGTTATAGCTCAAAATTTGACCAAATGATCTTGCTATGTGGATTTTTCTACCCAATGTTTATCATGTTTATATGTCTGGAGCAATTCTAACCTGATTGACCCTACCCCCCTAAAATCAAAATCAGGCTCTGCCGTTATGGTTATCATGAATTGTCTTAAGTTAATCTTTATGCTTCCTTTGGAGATATCAAATGTTTTCTTACGATCAAAAATAAAAATTAAACCAATTTTTTACCTTTTTGGTACCCCATACAGCAACAGAATAGATGTTGTATTTGATGTGTATAGAGACATTTCCATCAAAAATGCAGAAAGACACATGCGGGGATCAGCAACTGGAGTCCTGTACAAAAAGGTGACTGCAGGACAGAAGATTCAACAATGGAGAAAACATCTTGGGTGCGGCACTAGTAAGAGTGCCCTGATAAAATTCCTTGCACATGAGTGGAAAACCCAACCCTATCTCAGCAAACTGGCCTCTTGTGGAAAAGAGATGTATGTGACATTTGAAGACCAATGTCTGAAGCTAGGTGAAAATGACAGTTGTATTTGTGAAGAACTTTCAACTTCTCAGGAGGAGGCTGACACACGAATACTGCTTCATGCAAAACATGCCTCCCAGTCCTATGAAAATGTAATCATTGCATCAGAGGATACCGATGTGTTTATTGTTTGTCTAGCTGTCCAACGTGAGATTGGGAAGGTCTTCATCAAGTGTGGAACTAAAAATCGTTGTCGCTACATTGATGTCTGCAAGATTGCAAACTCACTTGGACAGGACACATGTTCTGCACTTGTTGGACTTCACTCCTTCACAGGTTGTGACTCGGTGAGTGCTTTCAGCGGTAGAGGCAAAGTGGCAGGCCTGAAATTTATCAGCAGAGAAGGAGACTTCCAGAGAGCCATGGGAAGCCTAGGCACAACATGGACGGTTCCACCAGAACTCTTTCTTGTCCTCCAAGAATTCACCTGCAGGATGTATGCAGCCCAGTCCTCAGTCACTCAGGTCAATGAGATGAGGTACCAACTGTTCAGACTGAAGAAGGGCAATGTTGAATCAGCCCAACTGCCCCCATGCGAAGACACCCTTTATCTCCACACTCAAAGGGCCAACTACCAAGCAGCTGTATGGCGGCGGAGCTTGGAGCGCAACCCTGACATACCACGCCCCGAGGGTCACGGATGGCAATTTGAAGATGGTCATTTATCACTACACTGGATGCAAGGACCTTCAGCTCCTGATGTGATATTAGAGTTCATGTCATGCAACTGCAACAGAATTTGCAAACTTCCAGGCGTGCTCCTGCCTTGCTTATGGGATACCCTGTACACCAGCATGCAAATTACAGACATGTGACAATATGTCAGTGGAAGATGACAATACTGTGCACGATGAAGATGATAGTGAAGAGAGTGACACTGACTGAGAAAGCCTGCCATGCGCGTGACAATGCAAATGGAGGCTAATATTGACTTTAATATTACATTTAGTGATGCTCCTCTAGTTAAGCCCTTGTCAGTCTTAAACCTATAGACCTGTAAAATATATAAAGTTTGTCACACGTTTTTAGAAATGGTTTCATAACATTGTCATGTCAGTAAAGAGTATTTCTATATTTGGCAGTTTGATGGACATTAGTACCCACAGTATAAGGACTGTTATCTTAAGTTACCTTAAAAGTTGTGAAGTTGATGTGAATATCAATCTAATTTTTACCTTGAAAACCTGCGAGTAGACACGTACACTAAGATCAATCATACATAGAGGCTAAATGACGTGAATTTGCTTACTGGTAGCAGCCATATTAAGAAATGGCAGCCATTTTGAAAGTGATAACTTGAATGTTTTTCACTAATCTATCATTTGGTTTAGTAATAACCTTATAAGAGCACATCTGAAAACAGCAAGGTTAAATTAAGTCAATTTATAATAGCCATAGAATGGCCGAGCCTGGTTTTCATTTTGGGGGGTGGGGTCAATCAGTGCAGAATTGCTCCATACATATAACCATGATAAACATAGGATAAAATGTCCACTTAGCAGGATAATTGGGGCAAATTTTGAGCTATAACATGTTACCAAACCTTGCATACTTAATGTAACATACTTAATGTAACCTTGCATATTTAATGTTTTCTTACTATCGGAAATCAAAAGTCAACCTATTTTTCACATTTTTGGGGGGGAAAACCTAATTTTGAACAATAAAAGATAAAACTATGAAATAATGAC
Source organism: Gymnothorax javanicus (assembly GCA_029692085.1). Taxonomy (NCBI): domain Eukaryota; kingdom Metazoa; phylum Chordata; class Actinopteri; order Anguilliformes; family Muraenidae; genus Gymnothorax; species Gymnothorax javanicus. The sequence goes on along the minus strand of CM056193.1, from coordinate 128,552,645 downwards.
TGTTATATATTGTAAGTGCAAACCATTCCGCACATTTTGATACCCCATACATGTTGTTTGGACTATAATTGTGGATTCTATTACCCATATATGAATTCCGTAAATGTAGCCGCTAGGTGAAATACATACATGCTAATTATAGACATAAAGCTACTCATCTGGCAAGTCCACCAAGCATTTTTGTGATGTACAGACACCCACCTTTCAAAAAAATATTGGTGGAACTTGCCCCCCGAGATGGTACCGAAAAGTTGTGTGGCTCATGGACTACATTAAGTCCTTTGACGTTCCAACTAACAAATCTCGTAATATTTCCTCCTGGTATTATTCCATTAATCATAAATATTTAAATGTAAAATACAGTGAAGTTGCAAGTGTATTTTAATCATAAAGGCAGTGTAATTCCAATTTAACCCCAAAAATAACAAAACCCTAGAAACAAAAACTACTTGAACATAAAACATCATTCCTATGCTATTCTCCTTAACAGGAGCAAGCTACAGGATTTCTTATACTTGTCCTTCCAGAAACCCTTTCCTCAAATTCTTCTAACAGGGAAGAACTCCCAACATGTTAAGCAAGTGTATGACCCTGCCTTTTTGAGATCACAATGATAAGAAATAAAGTTAAGTATAAGTATCCACAATAAAGATATAATTTAACTTATCCAACCTTAAATGTATGTTGTATATAGCAATTGCACATGTACACCACACCAACACTAATAACAGTGGAGATAAACATAACCAAGATCCCCCAAAAAAATACAATGAAAGGAAACAAGGTTGCAAGCTTCTCATACATTAAACACCTGGAATTACCTATATTCAAGGAGAAAAAAGAAAAAAGAAGGAAAGAGAAAAATAAAAAGTGGAGGGGAACAGGACCCCTCACACTGAGTTAGAACTAATCAGACCTTGAAATGATTTCCCATGGTGATATATATATATATGTATACGTACACGTACATATACACAAGACATATGTTTAAAGAAACAAAAAAAAAAAAAGCCTATCAAACATTAAAACTTGTCTTACAGGCTACATGATGATATACAAGTTAACCAAGTAAAATTAGAAAGCGATAACTAAAATGAGCTCAGAAGGAAAAAAAAAATTAATAATAAATAAACATTTTTCAAAAAAAAAGGACAGCTAAAAAAAAAATTAATACGCATCAGGTTGAGATACTTGGGTTATCTTTGTCAAATATTAAAATTTCTGTGATGATCTGAAACATTTAAGTGCGACAAATATGCAAGAAAAAAAAAAGAAATCAGGAAGGGGGCAGACACTTTTTCACAGCACTGAATATATTATTTTGTAGTGTATTTCTGATTGTAGTTTAGGTTAATTACATCTCTCCTCACCTGAGATAGAATGACGATTTTTAGTTCTTTGTACAAGGCTGTGTATATTTGAATGACAATAAAATCTATCTATCTATCTATCTATCTATCTATCTATCTATCTATCTATCTGTCTGTCATTCTGTAGGCACAGACGTACAGAGGCACACGGAGACACACACACACACACACACACACACACATTAGCAAATAGATATGGTATAGGTCAATAGACTAGGTTTTCAGATTTAAAAATAAATCCTCATCAAAAGATGAGAAAATATTATCTTACTTTATGTTCTATGAGCTGTGCAGCCTCTTGAGCGAGACATTGGAAGGTTGAATTTTTTTCAGCTTCACTCAGGAATGGAAGCTTTTTGAATCGGGGGTCTAAAGCAGCTGCTAGGTGTAAGAATTGCTTCATGTCCACATACCACTGCTCAAGCTTGCTAGCCACGACTTTTTTCATGTCCGTGATCAAAGAGCAGTCGTCCTCTGCAACTGGAAAATGTACCAACAATTTGACTCGAAGAGGTGCAATGATTGAAACAGTAGGTTGCTCTTCCTCTCACATTATGGTGGTAACAGTTTTGACTGGTGCGAGAAGTTGTACCATTTCTACAGCAGTATAGATATCGTTTTCTGAGGGTGTGCACATCACTTGCGCTTTTCCTGACTTTTTTATCAAGAAGTGAAGCGCACACCGCAGCTTGCTGTTTGAGAAATCGCTCCAGCACATCGAACGAACTATTCCAGCGTGCTATCACGTCTTTTTGTGGCTTGTGTTCAGGAGTTCCAAGTCACCTCTGCTTCTCTTTCAAAACTGCGGTCCTAACTGTGCAGTGGTGAAAGTAATTCACAACTCGCCTTACTCTACCCAAGAGCCGCTCTGCGCCAGAAAGCTTCAGGCCTTTCTCTGCTGCTAAATTAACTGAGTGTGCGAAGCATTTTACATGCGGACATAGATTTGCCTCTCGTCCCGCTACCATCATATTCGCAGCGTTGTCAGTGACGAGAGCAGCTGTTTTGTCCCCTACACACCACTCTTCGCGTGCCTCTCTCAACACAGCTTCAATATCTGCGTCACTCAAAACATGGGTTTGCAGAGCAAAATTCCTCATCTGCCAGTCAATACCGATGAAATGGCAGGTTACTGTTATGTAGGTTTCAGTTGTGCTCGATGTCCACCCATCTGACGTGAATGCAACTCGTCCTGCACGCATCAACTCATGCTTCGAGTCATCCCAGACTTTTCTACACAGCTTTGGTGTGCAGTTTTCACTGAAGTGTTGTCGGGAGAGTATGTTATATTTTAGCTCTAGTACGTTCAGCAGCTCATGAAAGCCTTTGTTTTCCATTACACTATATGGCCTCATATCCTTGCAAATGAAAAAAGAGATGACACTTGTAATGTTCATCAGCCTTTTAAAAGTGTGGGTCAATTTTTGTGGAAAAAAGCGGTCAACAATGGGGGAGTAGAATTCTCTGTCCTGTCAGTGCTGGCATCAACACCGTGCCGCCTTTTCAGATGGTCCGACAAGTTCCTGGTGTTGCCGGAGTATTTGATTTCGTACTTTCATTCTTTGCAAAAGGTAACGTTCTTCACCCATGATTTATTGCCGACGGGAGAGAATACTTTGTTTTCGCTGCTACTCGCTTCCTCCTGCATTGTTCAAATAACATTACGCACTGTGAACAACACCTATGCCCACGATCGCATGACGCCACTGTCAGATGCTATGCTACACACTGCTAGGAGTGTAAGCCATGTGTACGTCGGAGGAGATTATGAAAACAGTATTGGAACAGGCGAGAAAATAATGCATGCATCAGTGTTTATGTGGTCACGTCGATGCACCGAACTGTTACATTATTAAGTTGATGCATCGATACGAATCGATGTATCGTTACACCCCTAGTTCAGTCGTTCACAAGCAAGGATGGGGCGAGGTGAACAACTTTGTGAGCAAATACCGTTTTGTTGGGTCGATGAGAGACAGGTGGGACTTGAATGTCACCCCCCCTCCAAAAAAATTGGGCATGACTGAAAAAGTAGGAGAATCACTTCCCTACACCAGGAGGTCGCATGCCGTACCAGCTACGCTGCAAGTTTATTGTGCACTTCAATGCTTTGCAACAAGAGCCAGCATACATAACTTGTGGCGTGCGTTACACCATCAGCGAATTAATGCCACCGACCACCAAATCTTATTTAACAAGCGTATAAATTACAAATGTGGTAAGAGCATGTTATGAAGGTTTCATGAATACCACTTAGTGGGCTCTCAAAGTCCTTGTAAAGTCCTCGTAACGCCTTCTTAAGTCATTAATGGTGAACAAATTTCAGAGCGCTCTGTGAATAAGGCCGCTGGTTGCTAAGTCATCTGTTGAACGAATAAGGCAAAGGGAACAAATAAACAAGCGCAGGCTCGTTCTTCTTATTTAAAGAGCAACAATAAAGGGGTTTGACGTTTGATTTTTTTTGTGTTTTAGTCATAGATTATGATAAAATAAAAAAAAAAAACAACTTTAGAGATTTGGGTGAGAAGTATGTTTCTAGAGGCACTTCATTTCTGTATTGTTAAAAATCCGAAAACGACGTCATTCTGAGACTCGGTTGCACTGTGTGCACTAGTTTTACAGGGCTGCCAACTTTCTACGCAATCTCACGCATACGGTGTAAGTTTCACGCATTTTGAAGGCGTATTCACTGTGGTCAGCAATTATTCATTGAATGCTTAATGAGATTCTCACGCGGAATTAAAATCCTCGTGCATTGAAGTTTCCGTTTCACTTGCGTAAAGGTGCACCTCGTCGCAAGTAACATGGAAAGCGATTATGACTCTAGACTTCCCGTGCTTCTCTTTACTCAGGGATTGGAAGCAATGCATGTGTTTCATGATCGTTTAAATTGTTTTAATGAAATAAGACCATTTGAAACGTTTTTATGCAATTCCATTGCTTTCAATCCCTCAGTAAAGACAAGCCTGAGAATTCCCAAGTCATAATCGATTTCCGTGTCATTAGTGGTGAAATCCACCGTAATGCACGTGAAACTGGTTAACTTCCATGCTCAAGCACTCAATTCCGCGTTAGAACTTCTTGAATACGCGTCAATTGAATAATTGCTGACTGCGGCATGGGAACTTGAATGCCTCTAAGAGGCGTGAGACTCACGGCGAATGCGTGAGAATTGGCAGCCCTGGTTTTACAGTGCACAAGTAAGCCTTTGTCTGGCAACGGGCTACATACAGTCACAGAACTGTTGGTTTAAATTGAGCCGTTATCAGATTCACGTTCACATTGCATCTTTGTCTTGTCTGCACAAAAAAAAAAATCAAAAGCAACAAAAGATCGAAAATAAATTGATTGTTATGAAAATAAGGTTTGTGTTGCTGCTATAGCTACTCATGTCAGAGTCAGACGCAGGATAGTGTTATCTATTTACACAAGCACGAAGACAAACAGAGAGGTAGAGAGAATGCAATTATAACAAATTTTAGCCCGTGAAAAACTAAATAATTTAAGCTGCTCAGAGCATAGACTGTATATAACTTAATGTTTCAGAATAGCATAAGTTACTAAATAATGACAAACCATTGAAGACAACAAATGGCAATTACAGGAATCAAATTAGAATTAGATTGCTCACTCACCATTTTTTCCCCTATTTGGCACACAAAACAAATGTTTTTTAGCATTATTTCACGCACATGCAAATGACCTCATCCACGAGAATATGCAGTTTAGAATATAGCGACTGGCCAATAGCCTCTCTTTGAGCTCTCCTGAAATAAGGCGTCCGAACGGATTTACAAACATAATTATAACGTGCACTTCGTCCACTCTTTTGTTTTATAGCCAGCTAGCCATATTCGATAAATCCTCAACGGCATTGAATCATGAAACGCAACAACAGTTTTGAGGATTTTTGGAGTTGTCAATGTTTCTGCAGGTCATTGGTGATGTCACTCGTTTCAGTCATTGGCACAGTAAAGGCCTTCACAGTGAGCAAGATCTGACACCGACATTGATAGTGAGATTTTTGACAATGTTCCTCGTGCAGTCTCCAACCACACAAGATCGAGGCATTCTATATTTGTTGAATAAAATATATTAAAAACTAAGGCAAAGCTTTAGCTCGGATCTCTGACACAGAACATGCACACTGTCTACGTAGAATCGAACGCTGCAGCGAGTCTCAAACGACGTCACACGCATATAATTAATACGTCATTAGTTTTTCGGAAATCGGGGAAATCACATAAAAGTGGGGCTGGTTTTCGATCTTTTTTCAACACAAAAAGGACAATTGAGCTCAATTACTAATGCATTCGGGGAAAGAGTGATATAAAGTACCTAAAACTGCCAAAACTGCGAAAAAGTCAGGTATGATTGAGTTCCTCTTTAAATATTTTATATATATCTGCCAATCTCCACCTACAATCCTTCTACTTTTGAAAATAAAATGTCATTAAAAGCAGATCCCCCTCCCTGATACCAATGTCGCTGCATCATAGGGAGCTTTGTTTCTTGTAGCATTATGACCACAACCATAAACAGCCCATAAAATGGGCATTATTGTAGCCCCGGACGGAGTGTCCGGGGGTACTATGGATTTGCGGTCGTCACGAGTCCGCGTCTGTAGAGATTTTCTTGTGAACGCTCTACAGACTGCAATTCTTATCCAATTCTTTTGATATTTCACATGCACGTTGATAGTGGTCAGATGATGAAGCCTATCAATTTTGGTTTACTTTAGTCTTGCGGTGTCCGGATAATTCCCAAAAAAGGGACAAAAATTTTCCCATTGGAATGAATGTCGAAAGCTAGAGTCCGTGATGTCACAGCTAGAGTGGGAGCTGAGAGCAGACAGAATGAAAAAAAACTTTTTAAATCACTCTAACTTTCATAAATTTGAATCCCTCTTCATGAAATTTCACAAAAACCTAGGAAAATTTGTTGTTGTCACAGTAATATAGTTTTTGTTGCACAGAGGTATATGGTTTTGCCTCAGGGAACAGTCAAAGGACATGAAGCACGTTGAATTTCTCTATCTTTTCCATTCAAAAATCACCCAAACATTCTTGGGAGAACAGCAAACAGACAGAGTTTTTAGATCGCTGTAATTCCAACATTATATCACTCAGAGAAATACAAAAGACATCCACGCACTCAGCAAAGTCTCGTGCCTTGAATTATGTGGTTACATTGGTGGCAGGATTAACGTTTTTTGCGTGAGAAGCAGGAGTTTGAGGTGTGTGCGAGCAAGGATTTCTTTGACTAAGTGACTCAGCAATTATCTGTGCGTGGGGAACCAGTCCTGGCATGGCCCTCTGTGATTGGCTGATTTGATATCTAACAGCTCAGCTGAGTTCCCATGGAGATGATTTGGTTACAATACGCCCGCGTTCCAAATGTACACTCACCCACTATGTAGGGCATTATGTTGTGAATGTTCTACATTGAAAACAATATAAAGACAGTGAGTGAGCGAGTGGACAAGTGTGCATTCTGTGTGTCATCATCAAAACAAAGTTAAACTAGCCAGCGATTTGCGGTTATTGAAATTCGCCAGATGGTATGAATTCCCAATCTTAAAAAAGGTAACCTAGCTACTTTTCCAGGCTGTTCATTTTTACTGCCAGGTCTAAGCTAATTCTGCACTATTTTAAAACCTTGCTCTCTATGTGAAACAATCACACAAAGAAGCGTTTGATAGAAATGTAACGTTAAAAAGACAAACATATGCTCATGAATGTGATATGCCACTGTTTGCAGTCTACCTTAAAAGGAGTTACTGCTTAGCAAAGCTAGTGTTTGCCTAATGCAAGGTTCATTAGCAAATGTTATGCCTTCACTAATTAGAATACAGGGTCGTTAGGTCATCAGCATCTGTTTGCCAGCGTTACCATTAACCCTTCCTTTGATTTGTTTCCAAATGGCTACAACATGTTCTGACCTCCCTCCTCGGTCCTTCATACTAGAACCATTTTAAAAAGTAACTCATCTCCAAAGACTCTCAAAATATGGCCCACCCCCCAAAAACGAGGTAAAGGTGGTTTACATATGTCATTTTACATAATGAAAGCAAGAGGATTGATTTTTCCAACCTTCCAATAAATTTTGCCAAATAAAGGGTTGAGATACGCTAAACCTCCAAGGAATATTTGCGCACATAACTTTATGGCTCAGCCTGTCGTGCTGTACATAACTTACGAACAAAAATGAGTGCATGAATAAATTAACTGAAGTAATTTTATTTGCATCAAGAAAATTTACAAAGAACTAATGTGGAATCACAATCAAATACAATTGAAATAAGGTTTGCACTGTTTCACAATTTTTGTGGTCACTAGTTTCAACGGTGGTTTTTATGTCTTCAGTTCGTACGTGTGACTGTTTAGGTTGCGGTTCGACCCATAACCCGTCTGTGCAGATGTTCATGCCAGCGGACATGGAGCTGCTCTATTTATGCACGCAGTTACACTATTCTCTCATTGGATGACACACCCGGATAAGTTATTGAGTATTCACCAGCAAGCCGACCTCGAACACAGTTCAGAATATTGGCAAGTTCAGTCCCAACCCTATTTTTCAACAGTTGCATAAATTAAACTCCTCAGCTAAGCCTCATGCGCAAACTGCTCAAATAATTGCCCATACTATCTATCAATTCCAAAAATGATCTCTTGTGACTGAAAAATTTGTTGTCCTCTGTAGCAACCACTTCATATATACAGAGCCAATGGTATTCAAATTAGTAGTTCAGAAAGGTCAGTTTTCTGAAGCAAAAATTTGACATAATATTGATACTGTTCTTCTTCTATCACTTTCATCTATCTTCTATCGTTTACCTCATGCACAGGTACTTCTGGGCCAGGACGCGGATTCGCGACGACCGCAAATCCATAGTACCCCCGGACACTCCGTCCCGGGCTACAATAATGTCTTTTTGTGAGAAAAAGTCACGATTTAGTTTTGGCACAATAGCGTAAGCCGGGTAGCTTGACTTGGGGTCAAGAACGTTTGTTTCTCAACCAATATGGTAGAACGCTATCATTTGTATATTGTTGTGACTTGGATCAAAAAGGAAGAGTAGTTTGTAAACTGAGTGTCATCTTCACAGTAGCATCAATGAGCCTGATGAGTGAACTATGGTGTTATAGGAGGAAGCTATTGTCATAATGTGCATCAGAGAAGGACCCTTTATCATCTATGCACTCCTTTATAACGGTGGAGTTTGCAGAAGTAAGCACTGATATTTAAAGTAAATTTTCTGTAAAATGAGTATTTGCTGTAAACTTTGGGAAGAAAAGCCACTGTATGACCTGAGGATGCTTGGTATTTACCTCAGAGCAGTAAGCATTTCTTTCTTTCTTTCTTTTCATACCCAATGTAGTAGATTTCAGAGAAAGTTGAGAATGTTTACTGAAAGTCCTTTTGCAAAGCTGAGCACACACCATTTTCTGCAAAATCTAGGTCAAAGGCAAAGAAAAGAATATGAAGACATCAAGCAGTAAAGACTTAAGAGGAGGGAGGAGAGAGAGAGAGAGAGAGAGAGAGAGAGAGAGAAGGGATATTATCATTTGTGGTGTAAATCTGTGACATTTTCAAAATATGTGTTCCTACTGTGAAATTGAGTGAAAAGCTGCTTCATCCAAAGCTGCCAAAAACGCTCTTGTTCTAGGTCTTGGGAGAGAATTTCTGGAAATCAGAGAGTGATTCGATACCTGGCCCACTCCAGGATTCATTTACTTGTGAAGACTTGTGCAGTATTTATGCTGGAAAATGAAAACAATTTTTCTCCCAAATCTGCTGTCTATCAAGCCTGACCAACGTTTCAAATAGAAAAAAGAAAAAGAAGCAGTGGAAATGCGAAAAAAACAAAGATAAGCTTTTTTTCATCAAACAATCAATCACAATGCTGCGCATTGTCTCTATCCACAATCCATGATATAGCATAGAGCAGGGTAAGATGCCCGCCTTAAGCAGGAATGTTCATAACTGAAGGTAAACAACATGAATTAATAATTTTTTTGCTTGAATGGATATTATGTAAAGTTGGCTACCACATCTCGAAAGATTTATGACAGTCAGTATAGAAATTTTTTTTTATGTTTAATTACTTTTTTTTTTTTTTAAAGGTCATCTTACCCTACCCCTGGGGTAAGATGCCCTTCTGGATGGGGTCAGATGCCCCTTATCTAGAATAACTTGTAAAGCCTAATACATACTGATTTTACTGCATTTCACATGAGAAATTATCATTTTATAGCTGTCTTAATTGGCAGGTATACATCATACAAAAGATCAATATCTTTTTAGAAATTTCCTTGCGAAAGAAATGAGGAAAGAAAGAGGAACATTCTCCTCAACTTAATTTTTTATTAACTGACTAAACACCAATGCACAAGTGATGGCAAGGTACTGTTGGCATTAAATGCATCAAGGAAAAGATGGTTATATCTTGTGGAATACTAAAAAATATGAGGCACCACATTAGATAAACATGTAGCGATATAGAATGTATATGAGTATCCATGAAAAGTCATTAAAACTAAGAGTGACCATACTGCATTTCACCCAATATATTTCTTTTTAGGCCCTCATTGATGCATATATGATTCATTATTGTGAAACTCCATATGGCCCTACTTGTAACATGTATGGATACACTTAACTTTCCATTCCCAAGTTCTTTATAAAAATCATCCTGTCTGATATATACTTCCTATAAATAGAACATAATTTTTTGGAAAAAACAATGAAATGACTCAAAATGGGGTAAGAGGCTTTTCTTCCCTAGGGGCATCTTACCCCAATCCAAAAAGGGCATCTTACCCCCAGCACTATCATCTTGGTTTTGGATCAATAACCCCAATTTTTCCTATTATCACCACACAGGACCCCCTTTCATACATAGAAAAGGCTTCAGAGAGTTACACTGGCATGTCCTGCAGACTCCTGAAGCATTCAAATACTTGTGGCAAAATGATTAATTCCATCATTTTTTATAAGAAAGACAGTCAAAACACAAACACTTTGAGTTCTCACATGTCACTTGCTCTGTTGACTCATCTGTCGCTGAGCATTTCCCTCCAGGTGACAGTGCATTCATATAAGTCAAGAACCACCTACTGGGCACAGCTGAAATGGAATTATAAGCAAAGGGCATCTTAGCCTCAGGGATGTCTTACCCCGCTCTACCCTACTATTGTGTTTACTGGTAGTAAAAAAAAAAAAAAAAAAAAAGTCCTACTAGAATAAAATTTCTTCGTATCTCAGAATTGCAATAAGATGCCACTCCACTTCCTGCTTTGTAAGCTGTGTTGAAATTATGATTTGTCACAATGAAACTTGTGTACAGGACCTTGTGAAATAACCCGCATGATTCAAAGCATTGGATCCTGCTTCAGAGAAGAGAGCTAAGCTATTTTAAGAGAAAAGATGTTCAGTAATAAAAAATAGATTCCTACAGCATTTTATAGAGTGACTAGAGATTAATGATTGAATAAATTTTCCTTATTTGACAGCACTGGTAAAATGCAAGAATACGTATGTATCAAGGCGAGGGTTTTACTTATCGCTTTACTGAAGTATGAATGATGGGCTACAGTGCCTATGGAGCTTTTCTAATGACTGAATCTCCTAGCTCTACTGTCTGTCATTGTTTTCCTTGTGATGGAATGCATTCCAAATTCTTCTTTCATAGATTCTTAGCAAACTTCGTCCATTTTTAGCAAGATTTATAAAAGTCATTTTTTGCCTCTTTATGTGTGTCAGCATGGAACGGACAGTGTTGAGACACTGAACCGTTAAAACCTTCCCTCTCCAATTTCTCTCAGACGAGAGAGCAGCAAGTATTGATGTAGTCTCTGAATAGTTCTCATTTCTGGTTCAGTTATCAATCATTTGTTTTTGAGATGCAGGCAGCAACCGTGATGGTGTGAGAAATTTTTATTTGGGTCAGTGAGATAGGATGAAAGATTCTGTTGCTCATTATTGTCTGTTTTTCTCTCTGAATCTGGGCTAGCTGCTTTGTGTGTACATAATTATAGATATGTGGTGCTGACTGGCCATTGAGTGACACTCAAATCTAAACTTACATAGACACTCAGCTATATTGTGATTAAAATTCTTCATGATGTTCATAAATCTTTATGATCTTATGTTGTGACGCTTAAATCGTAGTGTAAATGGACACTCAGCTCTGTTGTGATTTATGAATCTTTATGATATCTTAACCATAATCAAACTGTTTTTTCTGGAAGTTGGGGGCGGGACTTTGACAAGCGATCTCGCTTCTCCCGCGACCCTTTCGGTCATGATACATGTTGTATTGAAATTGTCATGAAACGACTATACAATCATGCCGAAATAAAAACAAACAAATAAATAAATAAATACCTACAAACCTGTCAGTGATACGTGGACATCTACTGTTGAAGTTTGTGTGGGTGTGAGTGTGCACATATTGCTGTACTACAATTTACCCCTAAGACTACGTATACTAATTTCTACCCACATTATCGGTCTAAGAGAGATATGAGCTCAATGCTCACCAACTTGCCAAAATAAATGACCCCGCCCCACCCCAGTTGTTAGACACCTCAGTCTATTTCTGTCATTCTCTTGTTTTTTCTTTATCCCTCTATTCCTGTCTTTTGTCTTTCCTGATTTTTACACAGAGCTCCAAGAAGGGGAGTCACTTTTTCAATTCAGTGCGGCCAATGTCACCTTGTGCTGAAAGCACCAGAAATACCACCATTCTCCCCCGCCTGCGTACATACAGATGCACACATACACTCCAAAACCCACTTGAAGCACAACAGTGGGCAGGTGGCCTGCTAGGTCAGTTATGTGTGAGATCAGCAAGAAATATTAAAATGGCCTCCATTCTCTGACCAGGAATTCCAGAAAATTTGAAAATTCTTTAAAAGCAGGTAACATGGTACAACCTCATTTCCAAAAATGAAGGGACAATGTGAAAAATGTGAATTAAAACTGAATGCAAGGATTGGCGAATCATTTAAACTCTATTTATTTGAGAATAGCACAAAGACATATGTCAGATAATGAAAATGAGAAATAATTTTTTTTTTGAAAAATATAGGCTTGTTTTGAATTTGATTCCAGTGGCAGGTTTCAAAAAATATGGGATGAAGGCAATATGACACTCGGAAAGTGTTAGAATGCTAAATAAAATGGATATACTGTACAAATGTTGAAAAGGTGATACTTTCATGCTTGGATATCAAAGGAGCATTCTCAAAAGGCCCAGTTGTTTACAAGCAAAAGTTAGTTGAGGCTCGCCACTTTGTGTAAAACTTTGCAGTTTGTGCATGATTGAATAATTCAACTGTTTAAAATCAATAAAAAACAACAAATAACACACTCTACAGTGTATAATTTGAATGGTGTTTATTGGAACGCCTACCTCTGCCTGCAGTTTTTGATAATCTCTGCAATGTTGTCCCTCACTTGTGAAAATCTCACATCTGACTGTTGTCATATTGTACAATGCTCATCCAAAAAAAAAGTCACCAGGTAGATTAAAATAAGCAAATACTGAAGAACCTATGATTGAATCATTATTGCAGCGATGAATGTGTTTCAGCTAGCATTAATTCTTTAAGTCCTGAATTACTCTGTGTGTAACTTCACATTTCTTGAACAACTATGTTGGGAGATGTATCTTATGGTCATTGAAAGGATGTTACCGTGTTTCAAGAATGGCAAATTATTGCAGCATCAAGCAAGCAAACAACAAAGGAGACCGCTGAAATTTTTATTTTATTTATTTAACCAGGGAAGTCCCGTTGAGATTGAAATCTCTTTTTCAAGGGAGCCCTGGGGGTTGAGGTGGGGAGGGAGAGGGCAATTTGCACAGCCAATTAGATCAGGGGATGATTAGGTGGCAGGTGGAAAGAGCCAGGTTGGGACTTTAGCCATGACACTGGGAAACCCCTACTCTTATCGAAGAGTGTCATAGGATCTTTAATGACCACAGAGAGTCAGGACCTCAGTTTAACGTCTCATCCGAAAGATGGCATCTCCTTCAGTACAGTGTCCCCGTCACTGCACTGGGGCATTGGGGATTATTCCGCCAGAGGGAAGATCGCCACCTACTGGCCCACGAATACCTCTTCTAGCAGCAACTTGGTTTTCCTAGGTGGTCTCCCATCCAAGTCCTGACCAAGCCCACGCCTGCTTAGTTTCAGCCACACGGCTGGAGCAGATCGAATAGTGGTATGGCTGCTGGCACTTGAAATCACTTGAATTGGGTCATAATCTGTCCAAAAAATTATTAAAACCTGGAAGGATTGAGGTGAACTGTCAACTTATGAAATGGGTTGGAGGAAAATCATGACTGAAACTGATGGGAGATCACTAAAATGCTCGGTGAAGTTTCATCATAACAAATCAACAGTAGAACTCATGGCTATTTTTACTCACAAAGGTAAGAGCATTTAAACATGGACAATGCACTATCCTGCAGCAATAAAATTAATTCAGCGGACTACCTGAATATACTGAATGACCAGAAATTAACTTTTTATTCCCTGATGGCACTGGTATATACCAGGATGACAATGCCAAGATTATTCTGGCTCAGATTGTGAAAGAGTGGTTCATCAAGCATGAGGAATCACATGAATTGGCCACCTCAGAGTCTGGACCTTAACCAACTGAAAGTCTTTGGGATGTGCTAGAAAAGGCTTAACGGAGTGATTTGACTCGCCTATCGTCAGTACAATATCTCTGCTAAAAATGAATGCTAATCTGGTCGGAAATAAATGTTGTAACATTGCATAAGATTGTCGAAACAATTCCGGGAAGAATGTGCTCCGTGAGCAAAGCTAAATGTGGCCCAACAAAATATTATATTGGGTGACTTTTTTTGGATGGGCAGTGTATGTATCCTTCCCATTTCATCAGAATTGGTCCAGCATATTTCCTTAATTCTGCTCACAAGCGGACGGACAGAGAAACAAACAAATGGGAGCAAAAACATAACTTTTACGTGATATTATTAAATGTTCCAGGGAATAATATTTGAAATAATTTATAACAAAAAATGTGGTAATACTATTGAAAGATTCAGGGAATCCCTCTAGATGTGGTTGAAAATCAGTGCTGAGTGGCCCTGATCTGTGATCCTTCAGATGGCACTGCCATGAAAACCAATATGCTTTTGTGATGTATATGACCTACAGTATATGCCAGGACTATTTGAAAAATCCTTGCCAATAGACACCATTTATCATTCGATCTATTAGGGCTGGGAAAAATAATCAATTCATCAATACATTGCCATTCATTTTTTCCCAATTTAAAGTGAGACGGGCTTTTGTTTTTTTCATCATTTAGGTCATAAAATGAATTTTCCTAGGCACCACTGTAATTTTATTTCTTAGTATTAAAATAAAGCATTCATAATATTATATCGTCAATCTAATCAGAATTTGTGCTGTCTAGAAGAATTTAATTTTTTTACCTCACATGGGCGTACAATCAACCAGCCTGACGAACAAGACCAAAGATACAAGATAGAGCGATACAAAATAGAGCAAAAGAGCCTTCTTCCTGGTCAGAGAATTAAGGCCTCTAGTGCAGTGCTTCTCAATCTCGGTCCTGGGGCACCCCTGCGTATGCTGGTTTTTGTTCCAACCACAATTGCAATCACTGGATTTTTAACAAGCTGTCAGTTTGTCTTAACCGGGTGCTTTTATTTTTAGCGCAGTTATTTATCCTATGAAGCCACATTTTAACAAATATCCATACATACCATGAAGTGGAAATGAATCTATATGCATATTGTGATATCTTAGAAACAACTGCATGAAAAGAGGGAAAAAATTGAGCCCATCAAAGTGAACAATTAGTGGGTTCCTAATTAGTGGAACTGTGGACACATGGTTGTGAAAACAAACAACATATTAGGCAAGCAAATGATAGAGTCAAACCTGCTTTGTGTCATGTTAATGTCATTAAGTTCAAGCAAATTATTTTTAAAGAATGCAAAACACCTGCCTTCAGCAACCTAATTTGGAGCTGACTGATTTTCTCAGTGTCTAATTTGATCAGTTTGAAAATGTTGTCCCCTGAATTTGCTTGCAATATGGTAATATAGGCACAGTATGTTCACAAGTCTTTTATTCTTTATGGCAATAATGGGTTTTTCTGTCAAAATGTGGCTTTAGACGGCAAATAACTGCTTTAAATACAACCCCAATTCCGAAATAGTTGAGACGAAGTGTAAATTGTGAATAAAATCAAAATGCAATGACTTTCAGATCACGTGAGCCAATATGTTATTTACAATAGAACATAGATAACATTTCAAATGTTGAAACTGAGACATTTTACATTTTTATCTACAAAATGAGCTTATTTCAAATTTTCTGGCTGCAACAGGTCTCAAAAAAGTTGGGACACAGGCATAAAAGGGCTGGAAAAAAAACAATATATAAGAGAATCAGCTGAAAGAACATATAGCAAGTAATTAAGATAACTGGCATCAGGTGTGTAACATGATTGGCTATAAAAGGGATGTCTTAGAGAGGCTGAGTCTATCAGAAGTAAAGATGGCCAGAGGCTCTTCAACCTGTGAAGGCTTGCAGAAAAAAATTGTGGAATACTTGAAAAACAGTGCTCCTCAACGTCAAATTGCAAAGGCTTTGAAGGTCTCATCATCGAAAGTGCGTAACATCATCAAAAGATTCAGAGTAACTGGAAAAATCTCTGTGCGTAAGGGACAAGGCTGAAGACCTTTACTGGACGCCCGTGATCTTCAGGCCCTCAGACTCCACTGCATCACTCACCGGCATGATTCTGTCATTGACATTACTAAATGGGCCCAGGAATACTTCAAGAAACCACTGTCTGTGAACACAATCTGCCGTGCCATCCACAGAAGCCACCTAAAACTCTATCATGCAAAAAGGAAGCCATTGTTGAGCATGATCCAGAAGCGCCGCCGTGTTCTGTGGGCCAAGGCTCATTTAAAATGGACTGTAGCAAAGTGTCCTGCGATCAGACGAGTCCAAATTTGACATTCTTGTTGGAAATCATGGGCGTCGTGTCCTCAGGGCTAAAGAGGAGAAAGACCACCCCTCCTGTTATCAGCGTTCAGTTCAAAGCCAGCATCTCTGATGGTATGGGGATGCATTAGTGCATATGGTGTGGGACACTTGCATGTTTTAAAAAGCACCATGAATGCTGAAAGGTATATAAAGATTTTAGAGCAACATATGCTCCCCTCCAGACGACATCTATTCCAAGGAAGGCCTTGTGTATTTCAGCAGGACAATGCAAAACCACATACTGCAGCAATTACAACAGCATGGCTTCGTAGTAGAAAAGTCCGTGTGCTGAAGTGACCTGCCTGCAGTCATGATCTTTCACCGATTGAGAACATTTGGCGCAACGAAAAGTCCGTCAAAGGGGACCCAAAACTCTCCAGCAGCTGGAAGCCTGTATTATACAAGAGTGGGATTAAATTCCAATGGCTAAACTCAAGTAACTTGTCTCCTCAATGCCCAGACACCTCCACTCTGTGTTAGAAAGAAGAGGGGATACTACACCATGTTAAACAGGCTCCTGTCCCAACTTTTTTGAGACCTGTGGCAGCCATCAAATTTGAAACTAGAGGCACTCATAGAGTGCAAACCTCCGCCAAGGCAACACAATCCAAATGTGCATGAGAGGGAGCAAACTTGAGTTATCGCGTGTCATAGGATTTCAAGATGGCTGCCGTGGCAGATATATTGTTTCACTGATCATAGTCAAAATCAATAGGGTCCATCCTTGATGTAATAGCAATCCACCCACAAAATTTCAGACAAATCCATGCATTACTTTATGAGTTATGTTGTTCACAAACAGACAGACAAACAAACAGGAGCGAAAACATAACCTCCGCCCCAACTTCGTTGGAGGAGGTAATGAGCTCATTTTGTGGATAAAATTGTAAAATTTCTCCATTTCAACGTTTGCTATGTTATCTTTATTGTGAATAAAATACTGGCTGGTGTGATTTGTAAGTCATTGCGTTTTGATTTTATTCACAATTTACACTCTGTTCCAACTATTTCGGAATTGGGGTTTTGTGTGTGTGTGTATATATATATATAGTGTATATAGTAACTATTAATGTATATTTAATTAATATCTTAATCTATATCTATCTATAAAATATATATTTTTATATCTCAGGTTGATATGTTTATTTAATCAAGAAGGACATTCCCTCTGGTTGCGCCACCTGACTTACTGGTTGCGCCGCCTGACATTTGCTACTAATTCCCAATTTTTCAGGCATCTACTTGGACACAAATATAACCTTTTGACTTTGCTAGCTAGTTCAGTCATTCATTTTTACAATACAAAAAGAGTTTTAGAATAAAATTACTTTTTTTTAGTTTTATATTGGTTGTACCACCTGACATGTAAACTGAACAAGTCTAATTATGAAGAGAAAGTAGCTATTTTTTTAATCAATATTTGAGAGAGATCTACATACCTTTCATTCATCAGTAAAGGTCACTTGGGGTCCTTTTGATGATGCAATATCCTGTTTACTCATCTCTCTCTTCAATTTAAAATAAAAGTTGTATGAATGTGGCTGCGCCGCCCTGACATTTCAGATATGCAGATTTCCGGACGGTTTGTTTTTAATATTCCAAACAATTTAAGAACAATTTAAACTATTAAACTTTGTTTATTTGAAAGGTTTTCAATATAAAATTGAAATATTAATATTAATTCATATCTTAAATTACATATTTTTTAATACATTTCACATAGTGTTATCTTGCTCGAACGGTTGCGCCACCTGACATTTTGAGGGTTTGAGATGGCAAAACATAAAATATATATAATTTTTAAGATAAACTGGAAATCTGTTCAAATTAAACAGGTTTTATAAAATAAAATGATGCTTATTATGAATAATTTAAAATTATTTTAAACCCAAGTAGTGCGCTCGGACACAAAAATCTGCATGTCACGTCATTGACCCATACACTGATTCACCGTGGAAACGTGAAGTCGCTGGGCCTTGTCAACCTTTCAAATTGTTCACGGTAATAATGGACATTATGTTTTCTGTGTCAGAGATGAAAAATTTCCAATGTACACACACAAATTCTACATCAAAACGTTGGAAAATTTGTGCAGGCCTGAAAAATGTAACTTTGGAAGAAAACAGACGAAGGGTTGAGACTCTAGGCGCCCCCAAGCAGTGATCAGATTAGGCGGATTCGCATCGCAAAATGCAAATCAAATTTCAACAGTTTTGAAGAAATGCTAATCGTCGTCACAATCCCTTCGCAAAAAACTGCGATTCAAAAATTCTTAATGAGATTTCATGGTTTCCGACTCACTGGCAATGGGAGATAGGAGAATAGGAGAAGTTTTCACGACTGTGAATGGCTGGAAAATAATGTTCCTCATTTGCATACCAACTAATCAGCTTCTGGGGAGCGCATGCATGCTCTTGGGATTCGGGAGGCTTTCTGATACAGTCATACGCTCTATAATTTTTGGTCGTGACGGATGGACTCTGCTATGTGAGCCATTCGGAGCCATCGCGTATTAAATTACGTTGCTCTTTGGATATAGCCACCTAGTTGGCTAGTAAGGCAACTAACGTTAACAAAGTTAAATCTTTGTAAATGATCATCATATCAAGGCGATATGATCGGTTTCTTGCCCCAACTTTACTAACTTCGCCAGCTGTCATAGGTATGAACTTATCTGAGGTTTCGCGGCAGTTTCGTGCGACCCAACTGAACTTTAACATTTTTGGGACGTTAGCTAGTTTGCTGGCGAGTTCAAAAGCAATGTTTTAGGTACAGATAGCTGGCTAGTGAACCTATGGTAGCTATGATGCCTATTGGAGAAGTTTTTATAGCTCTGATTTGTCACTTTTAACGCCATCGCACGCAGACGATTTCTTTCAACATTGATGACGCGCTTATTTTACCTAATGAGCAATCAGACAGTTCGGGCCTGAGACGTGTTATTTCATAGCGAGTTTAGCTGCATTATCCTGTTATGCATGCTATCGCGTATTACGTTACTCTTCAGATTATAAAGCTATCAATCTTCCCATCTTGCTGACGCTAGTTAAATGGAACCTTTGCAATCATTGTTTTACTAAATCGATGTGATTTGGTTTTAGCCCTTATCAGAATTCCGGATCAGACCTCCCCTTTCGGCTTTAACTCTGGATCGCTTTGACTGGATGTACGCTTTACGTCTTTACACATCCGAATGTTCCGCCAGCCGCCCAAACATCACGGTAAGCCGATCAAAGTCAGTAAAACTTGTCCCATTGCTATGTGGTTTAGGGAATCGCAAGTTCGCCTATGGAAGCATATAGTTAACAAAATTAAAATGAAAATGCAATGTCAGAAATGCATTTTCATTTTCAAGATACAAGCGCATTATTTGTATCATAATGAAAATTCAAATGTAATCCTCCACTTTACATTTTCATTTGCAAGTCCATGTATGCAATTTTTATAACAATTGGAAAATTAAAATACATTCCTCATTTACATTTGCATTTTCGAGAAGTGCCCTGCAATATCACTAACAAAAAACGAAAACGAAAAACGCTAATCGTATAAAGCAAATACATTCTCGGAAATGCTTTTTTCGTTTTTTAGCAAGCACGCATTATTTGTATCATCACGAAAAATGATAAAGTAATCCTCCACTTTACGTTTGCATTTTCAAGTCCATGTAGGCACTGTTTTCATTTGCAAGAAGTGCCCCGCAATATCACTAACAAAACGAAATCGAAAACGCTAATCTCCTAAAGCAAATACATTCTCGGAAATGCTTTTTCTTTTTCAAGAAGCAGACGCAATATCTGTCTCATAATTAAATCGCTAACGCAGTTCGCCACTTTTCTTTTTTCATTTTCGTGACAGACTGCCCTGCCTCACTTTGCATTTTTCGATTTCGAGGTCCCACGCTTTTCTAACAAAATTAAAAAAGAAAATACCCTCCCTAGTTGGGTGTGGCCTGTCGGTGAGAAGGCGGACGTCCTCCACAATTTCGTGCGGATTGGATATTAACAAATACAAGCGATCTCGGTGGTTATCAATCAGAGGGAAACTTGACTGCACGCACTTTTATGTCAAAAGCACAAATGGCAACTTACATAGATGGAGCCACTGACTGTGCATGAACGCTCCCCTGGACATTGCGGATTTTGATTGAGAGTATAGCTTAGGTTTTCCCCCGAAAGACACTGCTCTCGCACTCAATTACCCCCGTGTGCGATTGGATTAGCGCTGCTTCCACTGAAATTGTACTGCGCTTACACTTAGATCTGTCGATCTTCGGACGGGTTATCTGCACATCATCTGTTTAGTTGTTCAGTCGGTTTGCAAAGCAAGTTCATACGCTCCTGCTCTCTTGGGCTTCATGTACTTCCATTGCTTTCTTCACGAATTTGGAGTGAAAGCACAGTTCTGATAATACACCAGTGCCTATACGTCTCTATACCTTAATAGCTGGCGACATACAATGGTAGCCGTGTAACACGTCGACCTCCAGTTCTCTATTATGCGAGTCTGTGGATGAATCGCAGAGGTAGACTGAGCTAAGAAAGGACAGATTCATGTGTTCGCTTGCATCCTGCTGCTGCAGAAGAAAGGCTTGCGAAATCCATGAACGGTCACATCGTTAGACTAAAATTGCAGTGATCCTGCTCTCGCACTCAATTAGCCCCTGCGTGCGCTTGGACTATACCTGCTTCCATTCAAACCGTGTGCTTACACTCTATCAATCAATGGTTGGACAGATTATCTGCACGCTATCTTTTGCGGGTTCATACGGTCCTGCCCACGGGGGTTGCTGCACAGGTAGCTACTTCCGTGGCTTTCTTCACGATTTTGGAATAAAAGGACCGCTTATATATTAATACATCGGTGCCCATACTTTTCTTATACCTTAGTTGCTGCTACATAACTCTTATAAGATTATAAGATATTATATTATAAGAGTTGCCGGGTAACAAACACATCGGCTTCCAGTTGGTGTGCCTCACTGCAATTTTGTGGATGAATGGCAGGGGTGCACTGAGCTGCGGAGAGAGACGATCCTGTTGCAAGCATAGTGTTACCACATAAAACAGACGTCGAAACTGATCGCAATCTGGTCAAGTTAAATGGACTGGAAGCAAGTTTTATGCTATAGTTGTTCGTAATGTTCGTCATCTTGCAGGAAAGTAGTTAGCTAGCTAATTAACATCGCGTTAGTCTAACGATGTGACTGTTCATGAAAAGCACATCGATTGGCCGAAACATATCACTGTGTCGACATCTGGCTATGGCCAGCGACAGCATATTATTACAAGCGACTTTGCGGTATAATAAGAGAAATCATAGATCTATGGATTTCGCAAGCCTTTCTTCTGCAGCAGGAGGATGCAAGCGATCAGATGAATCTGTCCCTTTCTTAGCTCAGCCTACCTCCGCGATTCAACCACAGACTCGCGTAACAGAGAACTGGAGGTCGACGTGTTACACGGCCACCATTGTATGTAGCCAGCTATTAAGGTATAGAGACGTATAGGCACTGGTGTATTAATACGAACTGTCCTTTCACTCCAAATTCGTGAAGAAAGCAATGGAAGTACATGAAGCCCAAGAGAGCAGGAGCGTATGAACTTGCTTTGAAACCGACTGTACTACTTAACAGATGATGCGCAGATAACCCGTCCGAAGATCGACAGATCTGAGTGTAGGCGCAGTACAATTTCAGTGGAAGCAGCGCTAATCCAATCGCACACGGGGGTAATTGAGTGCGAGAGCAGTGTCTTTCGGGGGAAAACCTTAGCTATACTCTCAGTCAAACTCCGCAATGTCCAGGGGAGCGTTCATGCACAGTCAGTGGCTCCATTTGTGCTTTGACATAATTGTGCGTGCAGTCGACGTTTCCCTCTGATTGATAACCACCGAGATCACTTGTATTTGTTAATATCCAATCCGTCTTTAAATTGTGGAGGACGCCCCGCTTCTCACCGACAGGCCACACCCAACTAGGGAGGGTATTTTTTTTTAATTTTGTTAGCAAAAAGCGCGTGGGACCTCGAAATCGAAAAATGCAAAGTGAGGCAGGGCAGTCTGTCACGAAAATGAAAAAGAAAAGTGGCGAACTGCGTTAGCGATTTAATTATGAGACAGATATTGCGTCTGCTTCTTGAAAAAGAAAAAGCATTTCCGAGAATGTATTTGCTTTAGGAGATTAGCGTTTTTTCGATTTCGTTTTTGTTAGTGATATTGCGGGGCACTTCTTGCAAATGAAAACAGTGCCTACATGGACTTGAAAATGCAAACGTAAAGTGGAGGATTACTTTATCATTTTCGATGATACAAATAATCGCGTGCTTCTCGAAAAACGAAAAAAAGCATTTCCGAGAATGTATTTGCTTTATACGATTAGCGTTTTCGTTTTCGTTTTGTTAGTGATATTGCAGGGCACTTCTCGAAAATGCAAATGTAAATGAGGAATGTATTTTAATTTTCCAATTGTTATAAAAATTGCATACATGGACTTGAAAATGAATATGCAAAGTGGAGGATTACATTTGAATTTTCATTATGATACAAATAATGCGCTGTTATCTTGAAAATGAAAATGCATTTCTGACATTGCATTTTCATTTTAATTTTGTTAACTATATGCTTCCATATTCGCCAGCCTCTCTCGAAATATGCACAATGATCTCTGATCATTCAAATAGCCTACATGATGTTGTGATGTCAAAATGTGATTGAGTCGGAGAGTGCCTTGTGTGACAGGATTTTAATGGGAATGGATCCTTTCACATCTCTGATCAGGCGTTAAACAACATTATGCTACAGTAAGGTGTAGATAAGACAGCTGTACTGCCGGTTACAAGTAGTTTACTGAAATTTCATTGGGAAAAGGAAGTGTGCTGTATTAAATTATGATTGTTCGGGGTAAAATTGATGCCTTTTGGAAATAATTTGTTTTGCTTTCAGAGTGGAGTTGTATTTCTCTTGTAATTGTAATTTGTCATTAGGAAAGAATAAAAAAGCCCTTTTGTCATTTAAAATCTGACACACTGTTTTCTTATTTTTGCTAATCGTTTTTCAGATGTGCTAAACAATTGCTAATCAATTGGAGAAATGATTAGCAAAAAATGCTAATCAATTTTTTTTCCTTAATCTGATCACTGCCAAGCGATAGGAGCGCCGACCAACTGCCCCATAGGAAGCCATTATAACAGGAACAGAAAAGTTTGGGAAGAAAGTTGAGAAACACCTTTTATGGAATCGCCATCCTGACCACATACTTGACACTACAAGAAAAAAAAATACATGGGGACGCTCAGCAGAGTCTCCGCTCGCTCACAATATTTTTGTTTTCACCATAGGATAGGGCTATTCAACATTATCCTGCAAAGGCCTGGTGGGTGCAGGCTTTCATTCCAACCAAACTCTTACACACCTGATTCTACTCATCGAGCTCATTAGCAAAGACTCTT
Source organism: Gymnothorax javanicus (assembly GCA_029692085.1). Classification (NCBI taxonomy): domain Eukaryota; kingdom Metazoa; phylum Chordata; class Actinopteri; order Anguilliformes; family Muraenidae; genus Gymnothorax; species Gymnothorax javanicus. The sequence goes on along the minus strand of CM056193.1, from coordinate 128,528,759 downwards.
AGGGTTGATTAGTGGTGTCAGGTGTTTAAGTGCTTGGTTGGAATGAAAGCCTGCACCCACCCCGGCCCTTTCTGGATAAGGTTGAATAGCCCTGCCATAGGACCTACGGTCTGCCAGAAAATGGTAGTAGTTTGGACAATGTCACTGAAGATTTTTTGCCAAACTTTATTTTCCCCGATACAAGTCAATGGGCGGAATGTTCGCACACTCAAGGATTAGAGAGCAGAGCGGCAAAAACTTGACTCGGAAAAAATTTTTGAAATCGCTCCCCCGGCTACAATTTCCAACACACCGTATATGACCATTTAGTAGCCCGGGTGTTTATTTCGCAAAATCGACTTGGACCCCAGGTGTTTATAAGAACCAGGCGGGTATTTGCAACAGGCCATTATTTATTTTAGCACTGACCTGCACCAGGCCAGTTCGGCTTTCCTGCACAGTTATAAACTGACTGAATTTAACCGTTAAATTAACGCATTGTCTCCTTGTCATTTTAACTGTAAGTGGAGTCCTGCGCGCATTTAACTGTGGTTTACACTGAACGTGCATTGAACTCCGTGGTAAACTTATTGTAAAATAACAGTTAAAATAACTGGCTAAAAGGTGCCAGTTAAATTACCTGACAAAAAAGGCTTCAGTTTATTCATTTATTAACAGTGTATTCGCGGAAACTGAAACTGGCACCGGTTTCATTTACATACTTTAGTTTTGAGACTTCTACATTGATCCCAGTTGGGGCAACACGCAATATCATCTTGTTATTCATCGTGTCAGGGCAAAGACGGACTAAATGAAGACAACAAGTAGGTATGAACACTTCAGAATAATGTTGTTCCGATCTTAATACACAAAGCATACATATAAATTCATATGCATATAACGACTAGTTTCTTCCAGGTATAGACCTGAGTCAGACTCGCAGGCACAGCTGAATGCGAACGCTTTTTCTTTGAATGAAACAAAAACGTAGGTAACTGAGTGATTATAAAGGGTAAGGGTAAGGCAATCGTAGAGCTTATTTTTTTGCTTTGCTAAATAATAGAGCATAAATATTGTTGATTTACAATTCCTTATTCGTGTCCTTTCTTAAGTATGAAAAGATAAAAAAGAACACGGAAAACAAGTCCCCCACCCAAAAAAAAAATGATTGTCGACACCCATGTTTACTGTTTACATGCGTCTCGTTGGACATTTATACATACACAGGATAGTTTTTTTTATATCCCTGTGCCAAAGACCATCTGCTATTTTTTTCCCCCACATCTTTATTGACATCAGATATACATACAAAGACAAACCGCAGCTTGTTTTAGTGTCTGTGTTACCGCAACAGGGGGTAACACAGACGTTTATATACAATAGTGCAAATAATCGCCTGGGCGTTTAATTGAACCCCGGGCGTTAAATTGAACCGGCATTTAATACGCAAAATGAGGTCGGACCCCCGGTGGCTTTTTGCACACAGGCGCGTATTTGCACGTGGACGATTATTTGGTCATGTACAGTATACACACAAATTCTACATCAAAAAGTAGGAAAATTTGCGCAGGCCTGAAAAATGTAACTTTGGAAGAAAACAGACAAAGGGTTGAGACTCTAGGTGCCCCCAAGCGACAGGAGCGCCAACCAACTGCCTCATAGGCAGCCATTATAACAGGAGCAGAAAAGTTTGGCAAGAAAGCTGAAAAACACCTTTGTTGAAATCGCCATCCTGACCACATACTTCACACTGCAAAAAAAAAAAAAATACATGGGGACGCGCAGCAGAGTTTCCTCTTGCTCACAATGTTTTTGTTTTCACCGTAGGACCTACGATCTGCCAGAAAATGGCAGTAGTTCGGACAGTGTCACTGAAGATTTTTTGCCAAACTTTCTGTCTCACAGCACCTGTGAGATCACCATGACAACCACACGGTTGCTGCTGTCTCCGTTGAGACATGCACACACATAGGGGAGCTGCTGTGTCAGACTCACGCGCACCCACAGCTCTGAGCAACATTGCAGGGTAGCGTCAGCGATTAAACCATGGAAACCACACAAAGGTGCTGCTGTCTCCATAGAGACATGCACACACATGGTGGAGCTGCTGTGTCAGACTCGCACACACACACACACACATACACACACACACACACACACACACACACATATGTCTGTGTTTCTCACAGGTAAAAATACAGCATCAGTGATTAAACAGGCCGGTGAGTAAACAGCACGGCATTCACACCTGCAATTTGTTCCGAAATTGCAAAATTCTAGTTATTGTTGTTATCCATGAATTTTTAAATTTGTGAGATTTGACAGGTATGCAATTTTGAAGATACATATCCTTAAGAAATTGTTTGGCAGGTTGAACTGATTTATAATACTTATAATGCTTCTCATAAGACTGCTTTTTTCCACTTTTTCCCATATTGGCCCTGACTTTTAGGCTTCCAGGTGGCGCTGCAACTAAACAAAGCGACCAATGGCAAAAAAAATTTGGGGATTTTCCGTGGTACATGTGTTTGTATCTACACACAAATTTTCATTTAAATCTACAGTGAACAAAACTATGAATGCCCCATGTAAAATATTGATGCCACATGGAGTTAACAACTCTAAGTGAGCATATGCTGACTTTTACTTGTACAATAGGGATATTTCTCTTGATTTGTGTACCATTTTTTAATCCATCTCTCTGTCAGTGAGCATTTGCTCAGTGATGCACTGATTTCACTCAGTACATGGGTGTGGCATTTCCAGACAGTGATCAGACAGAATGAGCAGAATGATCAGACAGAATGAAACTCCTTCTACTGGGTACAATAAAAGGCCACCCCAAAATGTCAAATTTTGTCAAAAGTCATCATGCCTCAGATGTCTCAGGTCATGGGGATCGTGCCGTTGGCGTGCTGGATGCAGGGATGTCCACCAGAGCGGTCGCTGTGCAGCTGAATGTTAACTATCGGACGATAGGTGGTTTGAGAGTTCGTTTCCGACAGACGGGCAGTACTGCAAATCGACCTCATCCACGTCGGCCACGTGTGACCACACCAGCACAAGATAGCTACATCCGGCTCGTCCACCTGCGGGATTGGCTCAGATCAGCGACACGCACGGTGGATGAGACCGTTGGTCTGCACAACAGACGCATCACACCACAGACAGTCCGTAACCGCCTGCGAGAAGCCAACTTGCATGCTCGGCGTCCTCACCGTGGTCTGGATCTCACCGCTGTCCAGCGCCGGAACCGATTCGCATGGGCAAACGCACACGTTCGATGGCCCTTGGCACGCTGGAGAAGAGTGCTATTCAGACGAATCCCGGTTCCAGTTTTTTGTTAATAAAAACTCAAAAATTTGACATAGGGCGTTTATATTTTTGTTCAGTGTAGGTGGGTCATTTCCACACCCAGTGCTATTCTCTCAGACAATGCCTCTTAATTACATCAATATGTGGTGTCTTTAATGCATGATTTTACCCAAATATAGGTTTCTGAACTCAAAATTCCTGCAAAATTTGTATATTTGTAGTTATTTGTCACATCTTTTAAGACAGCAAATAACTGCTTTAAACACCAAAAAGCGCCAAATTAGGACAAATCAAAAGCTGATTAAAATCCTATGATGACATTTATGGTTGGAACGAAAACCAGCATACACAGGAGGCCCCAGAACTGAGTTGGGGAACTCCTGGCTTAAACAAATCCTTTTCAGCTTTCAGTTAGCTCACACAGTTTAATTTGTAACTGCCCTTCTCCAGCTTAATTGTTTAGTATACTGCATAATGATTAGATTTTTGGATATTTACCGTACAGGCCAGCAGATACTGCCTAATTCCCATGAGACGTCTCGTGTATCTCTCGTGGATTTCTCGCGATAATCTCTTTATGTAGCGTGCTATTATCAACCTCGTACTCTGCCGAGACAAGCTTCGCAGTAGGCGGGCCGCCGAACCTACCCACGTATGCCTAGAGTCTGCCAAATACGCGACATAATGTAGTCCGAATTAGGCCTATGCACAGTTGTTACTGAGAATTACTTATATCGGATTTAATAGATATAATACGTTTTTGCGTTGCTGCGTTGTTGTTGGTAATCGCTAATCACTAATCCGCGAAAATCGAGGGTGGGCTGAAGAAGAGTATACAATATCCAGCAGCGGTTGAAAAATCACTTTGAAAATCTCAGTATACATGTACACAGCAAAACGTTCAGTGTTAAGTCAACACTTAAAGAGTCTATTTGGATCCGCGTGGATCCAAATAGACTCTTTAAGTGTTGATTTAACACTGAATGTTTTACTGTGTACCGCTGGTCTGAATAAAACATAATGTGCTACATACATGTGGACTGTAATTTTGCATTTATTTCAGCCTGTTTACTGTTTCATCATTTCATCAGGTCATGTGATGGAGGGAGATGACTCATATTATGTTTGCTGTTTAATAGCCTTCCCAGACAGCACACAAACGTCGCACCGATGTCGGCCCGACATATAAAGTTCCATCGCCACGATGTTGCAGGGAGAGCGTTTGCTAATTGCCAATATGTCGCCGAGACGTCGGCATTTAATCTAAAATTACCGCCACACGATGTCTAAACGATTAAAGCTGGAGCGCCAGGGTAGCTAGCCTCTTCATTATGTGACCTTTATTTATTTATGTCGGACCTTTTAGATTGTACTGTAACGTCTGCTATTTGACTAATTCACCGGACCGTTTAGCCTCTAACAGGATGGCTTCACTGTTCACAACTTCGGCAAAGCACAATGCATAACATGACTGTGGCCGGAACACCAGCAGCAGCAACACACGCACGTCTCTCAACCTCTTGTTCTGCTTCATTCACTCCCAGGTACTCGGCTCAGTGCTGTAGACTTGCCCCAGGTGCGTCGGAGATCCCATTAAACATCACCCAACAGAACAGCATGAACACATCAACACAGGTCGCTTCAGTACATTTTACTATCCAAGTGAAAAACAATACTGACTTTTAAAAATAACAACCCAATTTCGTGTGTGTTTGTAATGAAGACCCAGAATTCAGGTTAAAAAACTTTATTTAGCCTACAGATCTTCAGCAAGGACAACAGAAAAATACGATGAACAACAATTAATGCAAATCAATAAATAACAATAAACAGCAGCAAAATCAGCACCCGATTCCTCCTGACAGCCTGCAGAGGGGAAGAAAAAAAAAGACTATGAGCGCATCATTTTGATATATCTCACGTCATCGTGTATACGTTTCATCATTTAAACCAAATGTGTCAAACTCATGGCCCGCGGGTTGGGATCATTAAAAAAAAATATTGATTTGATATTTTTTATATACAACCCCAATGCGAGATCTCGCAATACTTTTGCGACATTTGCGAGAGAACGCAATAGATTTGTGATGAACTATGATCAACGATGCCTTGATAAACAGAAGCGTAGCGGCGAATAGTCTTATTTCAAATATTGTTCGCGCTCCAGGTCGACATTCGACCAAAGAAAGAAACGCTTCACCATAAATATTAGAAAAAAAAAACCATCTTTATTCGAATGACGTGCGCAATTTAAGAAGGCTAATCATAAATCGCTCGATTATCAGCCTATTTTATTAAAATAGATGCATAGATAGACAGACACGTCTCCGTGGGGAAATGATTTTTCAGTGAGAAGGCAAGACATGGCCACGTTTCCCAGATTCATTTCAAATGATCAGCTCATTATCAATCAGCCTCAGGGGAATGATAACGAGCTGATTATTTGAATCACCTGTGCTAGACCAGGGAGAGATCTAAAATATGTGGGACAGGTGGTCCTCCAGCAGAGGTTTGGGAAGTACTGTATTATACTATAAACCCCAATTCCAATGAAGAGGGAACATCGTGTAAAATGTCAATAAAAATGGAATGCAATGATTTGCAAATCTCAAACTCACATTTTATTTACAACTGAACATAGACAACATAATGTTGAAATTCAGACATTTCATGAAAAATATTGGAAAATTAGCTCATTTTGAATTGGATGGCAGCAACACAATTAAGAAAAGTTGGGACAGGGGCAACAAAAGGCTGGAAAAGTGGTGCTAGTAAAAAGAAAAAAAAATCAGAGCATTTTGCAACTGATTAGGTTAATTGGTATCAGGTCAGGAAGATGACTGGGTATAAAAACAGCATTCTAGAGAGGCAGTCTCTATTAGATGGGCAGAGGTTCACCAATCGGCATCTAAAAATTGAGAACAATTTCAGAAAAAGGCTGCTCAATCTTAAATTGTGAAGACTTTGAATATCCCACCATCAAGAGTACAAAAGATTCAGAGAATCTGGAGAAACGTTTGCTTAAGGGACAAGGCCGAAGGTGAATATTGGATGCTCGCGATCTTCGGGCCCTCAGACGGCACTACATTAAAAATGGGTATGATACTGCATAGGAATTCACTGCATGGGTTCAGGAACACTTCCAGAAATCATTGTCTGAACACAGTTTACCGTGCAATCCACAAGTGCTAGTTAAGGCTGTATCATGTAAAGAAGCCATATGTAAAAATCCAGAAATGCTGCCATCTTTGGGCTAAAGTGCATTTAAAATGGTTTAAAATGGACTGAGGTAAAATGGACAGCCATTTTAAAATGAGCTTTGGTCCTGAGCAGATGGCACCATTTCTGGATTGTGTTCACATATTGCTTCTCTGCTTGATACAGCTTAACCTTCCTGTCGTGTTCGGGTCAAATCTGACCGATTTACAACTTAAAACACTCATTGTGTTTTACATCTGATTGCCTCAAGGCCTCATGATATTCTCCACACTGGGCACTTGAACATAGAAAAGTGATCACCACTTTCATTGAATTTTGAGTGGTTTAGTCAGCCTTGTTACACCTGTGGTGTTCCCGGTCAGAAGTGACCGCCATAGGAAATTAATGGGTATCCAGATTATATTCATCCATCAGATGAGAAAACATCCCCATACGCACCACCCCAACACACACGCGCGCACGTACACAGACACGACTTAATGTTGAGGAGTGCGGTCTCTGGTTTTCCATTTCTTTTTTAAATATTCATTTTGGAATACATTTTCAGCGCCTATTTGTACAAGCCCAATTTCAAAGTAGTTGGGACAAAGTGTAAATTGTGAATAAAATCAAAATGCAATGACTTTCAAATCACAGCGGCCAGTATTATATTCACAATAGAACAGATAACATAGCAAATGTTGAAACTGAGATTTTATCCACAAAATGAGCTCATTTTGAATTTTATGGCTGCTACAGGTCTCAAAAGTTGGGACAGGGGCCTGTTTACCATGGTGTTGCATCCCCTCCTCTTTTTAACAGAGTGGAGGCGTCTGGGCATTGAGGTTTCAAGTTTCTCGAGTTTAGCCATTGGAATTTGATCCCACTCTTGTTTAATATAGGCATCCAGCTGCTGGAGAGTTTTGGGTCTCCTTTGATAGACTTTTCGTTCAATTATACGCCAAATGTTCTCAATTGGCAGGCCAGTTCAGCACATGGACTCTTCTACTATGAAGCCATGCAGTTGTAATAGCTGCAGTATGTGGTTTTGCACTGTCCTGCTGAGATACACAAAGCCTTCCCTGGAATAGATGTTCTCTGGAGGGGAGCATGTGTTGCTCTAAAACCTTTATATACCTTTTAGCATTCATGGTGCTCTTAAAAACATGCAAGTGTCCCACACCATTTGTACTAATGCTTCCCCATACCATCAGAGATGCTGGCTTTTGTACTGAATGCTGGTAACAGGAGGGGTGGTCTTTCTCCTCTTTAGCCCGGAGGACACAATGCCCATGATTTCCAGCAAGAATGTCAAAGGTCCTAATGTTCTGGGCCAAGCAATCGGACTTTAAGAAGCAATGCGGTGGAAAAATGACAAAGTTCCGCTCTTCAGAAATTCGGCAAAGTCCCGCTGCGGGTCACCAGTTGTGCTTCAGAAAAATGAATGATTGTTATGATCGGATCAGAGGGCAAATCATGTGAGTGATTGTGATTGGACAGAGGTCTAGGGGCGGGAGGTGCTTTCCAGGCAGCCGCTGCCTTGGAGACATCGGTGGGGGCTCAAAACACCATCGAGCGGCGGGATGCTGAGTCACTTCTTTGAGTTTACTGGCAGTTGTGATTATTCAATAACTGATCCTGGTGTGCCATCTAGTGATAGAATATTGTAACTACGTGCATAAATTTGCAGCTCCACGTCCACTGGCGGACACATCTGCACAAAGATACACCGTTCTTCTCGAACACGCGAAATCCAGATAATCCGTAAATGATGAATTAAATTAATATTTTAATTCATTTTACTAAGATTTTTTTAAATTAACTAGGTCACCAGTGTCGAAGTAACGAAGTGAAAGTATACTTTTTATGTTTTAAATGTAGTAGGCTAGAGTAAAAGTCCCGGTTTAAAAAAACATCCTTAGTTTTTTTTTTTTGAGGATTTGTACTGAAGTACTGTAAGGAAGCAATAGCCGACCTTCTGTTATCTGCACTAGTTTTGTTGGAGAAAACTGTGGAAATGAAAGGCGAACCACTTCTATAATTCATGAATTATCACAAAACAGTTCTGGCTGGTAAATCAGATACACACCGATTTATATTCTGAAGTAGTCCGTGAAAATCACCGCCGTTAACTGATTTATGGCTGGTCGAGTTACCTTTAATACGAGTCTAAGGCTGGCAGCCGGGATATGGGCTCTTACCTGGCACACTCGGTTTGTTCCTAACTCACAACTTCATTAGCTGTGACAACATTGCCATTTTCTGCCAATTTAATTCAAATGACAACTTACCTGAAAGATGCTGGTGGTGGACTCTCTGTGCTGGTGCTGTGCTGCTGTGTAAGAAGACCGGTTCCGAGTTCCCGCCCACACAACAGCAGGGCGGGGTCGGCCAGCCGAAGCAAAACCGACCTTGCTGAGACGTTTAATGAGCTTGTAAAATACAGCCTTTCCGGCCGATGCTTGTCAGACGTTAGAAACTGCCGGCCGACGTGCCTTTCTAAGGCCGACATCGGTGAGACGTGTGTGTGCTGTCTGGGTTCTGTTTGACAATGTAGGTTTTTTCTTAAACATTTATACTGTAAATGCACCGTAGAATGTTTTCTGTACACATCTCATTGTGTCATAAATAAAGCAACAAATCTATCGATTCACATGTCAAATTATATTTAAAGCGACGCCTTGTTGCAGTATCCTGAAAACGACAGAGCTCACATTCCATGTCTTTTTTCCTTCAGTTGGAATTGGTTAAGTGTACAGTAATTATTACTTTGATATTTGTTTGGCGTATAGATTTTGCCTCTGTATGTACAGTTTGATGGATTTAGTTTGAATGGATATCCTTTCTTCTGTGATCAGACGGTCTCTTATGTGCGACGGCGTTTCTTGATTTTCATACAGAGACATTGTACGCGCTCCTAAATAAGCGGAAATACGACGTATCTTCTCTACTGACATCTTGCTTAATGAATGATAATTTTGCTCATTACATATGACTTTAAAGGACTGATGAACGGGCCTCAAGCTGCGGATTAAGAAAACGACTCCTTTTCCATTTTGACATCTGGAACTCGCGGCCTTTGTATTATCTAAGCCGTGGCTTCTTTCACAGGTGGCATGAAACACTTGAGTGCAAAGAGACATCCTCTACTCATTAATCAAGTAAAGGATTATAAATATAATGTCACGCAGGGTTGCATTGTTAACAGAAGAATTTGGTTTTTCCTTTCTGTATTTGTGATAATATAGCTATCCTTAAACACACCCCACATCCCAATCGATCGGTCTAAAACTCTAAATGTAACAGAGCCGGTAAACCTCTCAATCGGATGAACACAATAATCACAGACTAATAAATCTTTTTTTGACCAGTTTAATAATAATGCAATGACCGTTACACTCAAAATATGAATTTGTTCCCTTTAACAAAATGTTTAACAAATTAATTTGTTCCATGAGAGATGACAAATTAATTTGTTAAAATCAATCCCACAAAATGAATTTGTTCAGGAAGTAACAAATTAGTTTGTTTTATTAACAAAGTAAAATTGTTGCTGTATTAACAAAATATTGTGTTAGACTAACAATTGAGTAACAAATGTGTTTTGCTAACGCGATTGGACCATAAATTATTTTGTTACGATTTTTGTTAAAATAAATCAGCACAAACCGACTATGCGGCCGATGTACATGTAGATGAAACAATTTAAGTGCGTACTTTTATAACTTCACAGTAAAGCGGTAATGCAAGAAGTGAACAGTAAGGCGAGTTTTTAACCAATGCCAATAAGACGTTGACAAATCAATCAGCTGTTAAAGGAACAAAAACAGTCATCAGAGGCAGTCTCCTCATGTTTAACGACCTGGTTTGCGGAAGATAACATATGGTGGGATAGGAATATCATCTGCACACACAAATATCTAGATTGCAACACAAAAATAAGAAGACTGTATGAAAGACAAATTGCAGAGGGGGCAAAAACTAACCCTAAGCGCTTCTTTCAGTACTGTAGCAGAAAAAGGAAAGTCAAAGAGGAGGTTAAGTGCATAAAGAATAAATATGGATCGCTGCTACAGTGCCGTGAAAAAGTATTTGCCCCCTTCCTGATTTCTTACTTTTTTGCATATTTTTCACACTTAAATGTTTCAGATCATCAAACAAATTTTAATATAAGAAAAAGATAACCCGAGTAAATGCAAAATGCAGTTTTGAAATGATGATTTCATTTATTGAGGGGAAAAAGTTATCCAAACCTACCTGGCCCTCTGTGAAAAAGTAATCCCCCCCCCCCCCCCTTGTTAAATCATGAATTAACTGTGATTAACCACATTATTTTTTGAGTCCTGTTTCACTAGCCACACTCAGGCTGGATTACTGCCGGACCTGTTGAATCAAGAAATCATTTCAAAAGAACCTGTCTGACAAGGTGAAGTAGGCTAAAAGATCTCAAAAAGCAACATGTCATGCCGCTAACTAAAGAAATTCAAGAACAGATGAGAAACAAAGAAATAAATTGACATCAATCAGTCTGGAAAGGGTTGCAAAGCCATTTCTAAGGCTTTGGGACTCCGGCAAATCACGGTGAGAGCCATTATCCACAAATGGAGAAAACTTGGAACAGTGGTGAACCTTCCCAGGAGTGGCTGGCCTACCAAAATTACTCCCAAGAGCGCATCAGCTACTCATCCAGGAGGTCACAAAAAAACCCATAACAACATCTGAAGAACTGTAGGCCTCACTTGCCTCAGTTAAAGTCAGTGTTCATGATTCAACAATAAGATAGAGACTGGGCAAAAAATGGAGTCCATGGGAGAGTTCCAAGGCGAAAACCACTGCTGACCAAAAAGAACACGAAGGTTTGTCTTACATTTGCCAAAATACATCTTGATGATCCCCAAGACTTTTGGGAAAATATTCTGTGGACTGAAGTTGAACTTTTTGGAAGGTGTGCGTCTCATTACATCAGGCGTAAAACTAACACAGCATTTCATAAAAAGAACATCATACCAAAAGTCAAACATGGTGGTGGTAGTGTGATGGTTTGGGGCTGCTTTGCTGCTTCAGGACCTGGACGACTTGTCATAATTGATGGAACTATGAATTCTGCTCTCTACCGGAAAATCCTGAAAGAGAATGTCCAACCCTTAGATTGTGATCTTGAGCTCAAGCGCACTGGGGTTATGCAGCAGGACAAGGATCTAAAACACACCAGCAAGTCCACCTCTGAATGGCTTAAAAAAAAACAAAATGGAGATTTTGGAGTAGCCTTGTCAAAGTCCGGGCTTAAATCCTATTGAGATGCAGTGGCATGACCTTAAACAGGCCGTTCATGCTCAAAACCCCTCCAATGTGGCTGAATTAAAATAATTCTGCAAAGAAGAGTGGGCTAAAATTCTTCCACAGTGATGAGAAAGACTCATTGCCAGTTATTGCAAACGTTTGATTGCAGTTGTTGTCGCCGAGGGTGGCACAACCAGTTATTAGGATTTAGGGGGCAATTACTTTTTCACATAGGGCCAGGTAGGTTTGGATAGCTTTTTTTCCTTAATAAATGAACTCATCATTTAAAAACTGCATTTTGTATTTACTCGGATTGTCTTTGTCTAATATTAAAATTTGTTTGATCTGAAACATTTAAGCTTGACAAATATGCAAAAAAAGAAGACATCAGGAAGGGGGCAAATACTTTTTCACGGCACTGTATATGATAACAAGGATATTGCGGATACCTTAAATAGGCATGGGCAATACAAATGAATAAAATGACAACATTTCTTGAGTTGCTGAGAAAAAAGTTTTTATTATTTTCTAATGATTTTTTGCAGGTAAGTACAGAAGACACAGACAAAGAGTTTGCCACAAGTCCAACGCCTTTACAGGAAAGGGTCTCAGAGCCACAGGGTCCCAAAAATGGCTGATTTCGGCATTTATCAACAAAACCCATTGTGAAAATTGGGGGGTGAAGCCTGAGGGCATTTTCGAAAATGCGGTCTACTCAGAAATAAACCTGGCCAAATTATCCATTAGGGTACCCTAACAGAAATAATTGATGCTAAAGTCATCAACCCCTTTTCTGAAGTACAGCAGCACCCCCTAGGCCCTTTTTAATGGAAAATGCTTTGAATTTCACCCAATTATGTTCAACAAACATTAGGTTTTGCATTGATATTAAAAAAATGGTACGAATGGGTTGCCTGTGAAGTTTTTTTTTGGATCAATGGCCTGCAAAAATGTCAAAATTATCGGTGGGAGGGCAAACATTAACGCTTACTCGCCCATTACTGTATAAAATGCAGGGAAGTCGCTGATGCCGGCAGTTGTTTGCCCTCCCACTGCTACTGAAACGTTCCCCTTCAATAACCCGTGGTGATTTAAAAAAAAAAAAAAAAAAAAAATTTACATTGTTTTCATAATGTCCATATACCCTCCTCCCATGATAGTTTCAATGAGCTACTGTGAATAATTCATAGTAAAACACAGTGACGTGCAGTCGGAGGTTAGTTTGGTGAGGCAGAAACCTCCCCTTTGCTTGATTAGCAATCAGACGATTAACTAGTTTAGTAAGACTATTCGGCAGAATGACAGGCCAGTTTAGGTTTCCGCGGCGTTATTACTCAGTATATCGAACCTGAAATGCTCACAGGACAGCAGATTTGTGCGTACTTGCTTCCAGGAAGCCGAAGCAATGTCATCAACAAATATTAAAACAGTTCGACTTATGCAGAGTTCAATGCTTAATCAATATACAATGTTATTCTCCTTTAAATACGCGCTTTTACACCCAAACAAAAAGCGGGCGCTTATTTTCAGTCTTCTTTCATAATCCGATTAACAAAATGTTTAAACGATATACAGAATTACCGAGAGCCGAGAATTTTTCCTAATTGATTATTCAGATTTCCATCCTCGCAGTCTCGAATTGAAGGGTATAAGTGAATGAATCTTGTGACCGGTGTTCGCGAGGTGGCATAGGTAGCAAAATTTGTCAGAACACTGGTAGGTTTTGAACGCCTGGCGCTGGTTTATTCCTTGGTATATTTTACTGAAACTTCACAAATAGGGTCACAGGATATTCTGTCAACTAACTATGTACGTTGACAGTAAAAATACACTCACCTTTCTTGCTATTGTTGAGAAGAAGTCGCGGCGAACTCGCGACGAACTTCAACAACTTCTGTCGAACTAATTTCACATCCCCTGGAGGTCTAGACTGGACGAACAGACTCGTAATTTCTCAAATTAGATGGCTGTAATTCAATCAGGGCCGTAGCTGGGATATCACGTCATCGCGGGCAATTTGAAATCTACCTCCAAAATGGATATTTTTGCCACGCCGTGCACTTAACGGTTTGTAAACACGGCGCAAATTGAAGTCACGCATTCATCCAACGGGCGAATAATAGCTCTGTTCAAATCGCGTTATTGGCCGTAATACGCAGAGTTCATGTATGAAATGCGGGTATCCTATTGAAAAGGTTGCTTTTAATCAAACCATGGTGTTCTTTTTGTATGAAAATGGTATTTACATCATTTTTTTACAAGTTTTCTGAGGCTTGTTTACTGCCCCAGTTCAGCTGTTACGCATTCCATTAGAGTTTATGCAGAGCGTTGCCCATGCCGACCTTAAACAGTTACTTTGTTGAGAATTTTACCTCAGAGCGGGTCTTTATTCAGCCAGAGGGCATGTCCAATGCTCAAGATTATTTAGCGGAAGTTGAGGTTAGGGATAACGAAGTATTAGACAAGTTGCATTAACTAAAGGCAGATAAGGCGGCGGGTCCTGATGGCTTATATCCTAGAGTGCTCAGGGAAGTTAGTGAGATCATCTTTAAGCCCCTATCTGCCATCTTCAGACAGTCTTTAGAAACTTGAGAAATACCAAATTATTGGAAACAGGGCAATATAATACCAATATATAAGAGAGGGGACCGTACTGAGCCAGGAAATTACAGGCCAGTCAGTTTAACTTTCATTGCGTGCAAAAAATTGGAATCTATCATAAAAGATGAGCTGGACTTATTTCTTGAACGTAACAATATCTTGAGGGATAGCCAACAGGGTTTCCGTAAGGGAAGGTCATGCCTGACAAACCTCCTGGAATTTTTTGAAGAGGCCACCAAGACTTATGACCAGAGCAGGGCTTATGACATCATATACTTGGATTTTCATAAAGCATTTGATACAGTACCGCATAAGAGACTAATTCTCAAAATGAGCTCCATTGGAGTTACAGGAGGTATTCTGAAGTGGATTCAAAACTGCTTACAGGACAGAACACAAAGAGTGGTGGTCAGTGGTATCTCATCTGAGCTAGGTATGGTGGGGAGTGGCGTCCCCCAGGGATCGGTGTTAGACCCCTGCTGTTCCTCATCTACATTGATGACCTTGATAGGAATATTGAGAGCAGATTAGTTAAATTTGCAGATGATACTAAATTGGGAGGTTTGACAAATAGTTTAGAGTCCACTAAAGTGATTCAGGATGATTTGGATAGAATCCAGAATTGGGCAGAAATGTGGCAAATGAAAATTAATGTCGCGAAATGTAAAGTTGTACATGTAGGTAATAAAAACATTAGACGGGATTACTTCATGGGAGGTTTAAAACTGGAATGTGCTCCACACAAAAAAGATCTGGGAGTGATTTTTGACCAAACCCTCACAGGCTCTAGCCATTGTGCCGTAGCAGTTAAAAAAGCCAATCGGATGCTGGGATACATTGCCAAAAGTATGGAGTACAAATCCATGGAGGTGATGCTTCTTTTGTACAACACATTCGTCAGACCACATCTGGAGTATTGTGTACAGTTCTGGGGACCATACTTTAAGAAAGATATAGAGGCTCTCGAAAAAAAAAAAAAGTTCAGAGAAGAACCACTAAGCTAATTCCGAGTATAAAAGATGAAAGCTATGAGAAGAGGCTGAAGATCCTTAATCTCTTTAGTCTTAGGAAAAGGAGACCAAGGGGTGATCTGATTGAGGTCTTTAAATATGATAAAGGCATTAACAAAGTGAATTATGTAGGATTCCTTTGACTAAGTGTTGTTAGTAGAACTCGGGGTCACAAATGGAAGTTGACCAAAGGTAAATTTAGCACTGATATTCGGAAATACTTCTTCACCCAAAGAGTAATTTCAATGTGGAATAGCTTGCCTGACCATATTGTAGAGGCAGAGACCTTGGGAGTCTTCAAGAGCAGACTTGACTTAAAGCTAGATACCATTGAGTCATTGAGTATCTGAAGTGATATATTCACAATAGTATTAAGAAACTGGTGAGCTTAGTTGGGCTGAACGGCCTGTTCTCGCCACTCATGTTATGTTATGTTAATAAAGATAGAATAACGTTGTCGGTGTATGTCGCAAAATATTAAATCTGAAAGAACAACGACATATAGTACTATACAGAGAAAAGATGGCATAGGTTAAAACTCGCCTTCCCGTTGCGTTCCTGCTCATTTGAAGATCTTTGCAGTCAGACGACACTGAAATTGGTGCACGTGATCGATTCTCGCCAGTGAAAAGTGACAAAAGAAAATTCACAGGGGCCGTGCGGAAAAGTAACAAATCTATTTTGTTAAGATGACTGGACAAAATCTAATTTGTTAAGATTTTTGTTACAATAACAAATCGGATTCTGTTGCATCAACAAATTAATTTGTTAAAAAGGCGTAACAAATTTGTTTTTCTTAAATTTTAACAAAATAATATTTTGAGTGTATTATCAATACATAAGAAAATCAAAAACATAAATTACACTGTCCAGGAGCCATATTTTAAACGCGCGTGAGACAGTAAACCTCGTAACTGGATGTTAGACATTCGGAATCTCGTTCACTAACAATGCCGTTTACCGACACCAGTTTCATGCGAGACTTATCGCGATACACATGTATACTTGTCACCGGCACTAGGCCTATTACTTTTCCTACGCACGATATATGTGACTCGTACATTTACGCTACGTCGCGATATTCTCGTGTATTTCTCCCGATAATCTCGCGTAGAAATGGCACTGTCCGCTGGCCTGTATGGTACTTGAATGCATGAGGTGTCTCCTGAAGATGAATGTCTTTCCCCAACCAGAACGCACATAGCTGACAGTTGCAGTGGAGGTCTTGGACATCACAGTACATTTCCTGTCTTGACACTGCACATTTCTTCCATTTCAGGACCCCTCTTTCCCAGTGCCTCTGCAAGACAAGCTACAGGTCCCCAACTGCATGCGTAAGGCCTGGAACGAGTGTGACAGTCGCTGTGATGTCTGCGCCACCCACCTCAACCAGCTGAAACAGGAAGCCATTCATATGGTCCTGACTCTAGAGCACAGTGAGGCCTTGCCCAGTTCGCCCCCGCCGCTCACTCTCACCACTCTTCCCGGCCTTGTGGATTCCCATGGTGCTCAGCAGGGTCCTCCACGGGACTGGGGCTGCCTTCCCTCCCTCCCCTCCAATCCCTCAGCCAACACTGCCACCTCCGGCTTCTACACTGGCAACCCCAAGCATGGCCCCAAACCAAACAGTCTTGGATTGGGTAATGGTGCGGAGAGGAAGAGCGGACCTCCTGGTTATGCAGGCAAGCCTGGCGCCCAACTGCCGACCCACCCACCCATCAGCCTGGGCAACAGCAGCGGAACCATCCCAAGCTCCATGGCCCCCCAAGCACATCAGTACATGGATGGCACCTGGTCCATGTCTCGTGCCAATGGTGTCACTCTCTACCCCTATCAGGTATGTAAAGCCTCCCATGGTGTTACTTTTTACTAATGCCAACAATAAATTGTGAAAAAAATACGAAAAGTACTCACAAAGGTACAGTTGTACATGTCAGTGGGGTGGTACCATACAGGTGGTAGTAGCTAATAACGTAGGGGCTGAGGCACTTGACTGGCCCTCAAGGTTGATGAGTTGAACTCCAGGGTAGATCTGCAGCTGTCGGCCCCTTGAGTAAGGCCCATAACCCAGTGGAATTTGCCCCTGCTTAATTAAGTCAAATGTAAGCCACTTTCCACAGAACATATAAGAAGCTAACAGATTTTATGTAATATGCTCTTAATGCAAGCACGTCGCACCCATGGGTATTACAGATGTTACAACCCCCGCACTTTTTCAGAAACGTGATTCTCTCCCCCTCACTTTTCCTTGAGATACCCATCGATCAAATGAAACGAACATGATTTTAAGATGTACTTAAGTGAATGAGTCCCCCATATATTGCTACCTGGTGGTCAGTTTAGATTGATTGAATGGCCATCCAGCCAATTTCTGCCAATTGGACAACCCACCAGGCCAGGGAAGACTAAACAGTTAAAATACACGATTACATACATGAATTATGAAGCAGACTTTCTATCACTTGCTGGCCTTATAAGCAGATCAGGGAATCATGACTATTTTCTTGTTCGTGATGTAGCTACTAATTTACTCATGTAAGGTTCATTCCATACCAATTCAACAAATGCTTCCCACCTGACCGCCTCAGATTTGCTTTAAAAAAATTATGAGACAAAGCTAAATTAGTATATGGGACCGTCTCAGAATCTGGAATCTCAATTGTGACATTATTTTTAAAAAATTAATTTTAAAAAACATAATGTTTTTAGGTATTTATATATACCTCTAGGGGTCTTTTTTCATGTTTAATAAGAAAAACATAGCATCTAGTTTTATATGACCAGCAATGTGGAAAACATTAATGACGTGTTAGCAGATCACTCGCGTAACATGGAAACAAAAATGGAATTAAAAAGTCTATTTAATAACGATTATATAATTTTTATTGTACATATTTTTGTTTCATTGGTAGCAGACATTAAAGTAAAAAATATACTTAACATTGTTATCATTATTCTTTTTAAATTTAATCATAAGTTCAGAGGTCCATCAATATTCATCTTTTTTCTCGGGTTTATTTTTTTGTGTGTGCAGATGGTCCTAGAGGTACAACCTTTTTTTGCACCAGATTATAAGTCATAACGATATTGATATATAAACATGTATATTTGAAATCATTATGCAAAGCCAATGTCAATTATTGAGTAATACACTTTGTCATCACTAACGTAACAAAGAAACATCATCAACGTATTACTCATAGGTAGGTCTCAAGGTCGTTATACGTTACTTATTAAGGCTTATATTATTCGACGTGTACTCAATCTAATAGCCAGTGATCTCAAAATCAATCCGACACTGACATAAAACGAACAGCTAGATGGTTTCGACAGTCAAGTCGAAAACCATACATGCCACATTTTTTTTTTTTTCAGAATGAACTCACTGTTTTGACCTTAAAAATTTTTTTTTGGGC
Source organism: Gymnothorax javanicus (assembly GCA_029692085.1). Classification (NCBI taxonomy): domain Eukaryota; kingdom Metazoa; phylum Chordata; class Actinopteri; order Anguilliformes; family Muraenidae; genus Gymnothorax; species Gymnothorax javanicus. The sequence goes on along the minus strand of CM056193.1, from coordinate 128,509,960 downwards.
GTTTTTTTCAGAATGAATCTTGCGGGTTTGACCAGTACAGAAAATAATTTAATTATAATTAGGTGTATGTTCGATGCCGCGACGGCATTTCAGAACTCTTCAGCCTTAATTAAAACAATTTGTCCTGGCTAATTCTGTTTTGGTTTTCCTTCATTAAACTCGTTTTATAAAATAAACAGCTGTCTGATTGAAAAATGTAATCGGACGAAACCACGACTAGTCACCAAAATTACCTTCATTCGCTGAAGAGTTCAAAAATGCTGTCGCTACATTCCGTACAAAGACATAATTTAATTAAATTATTTTTCTGTACTGAATGCAGCCCATTATTTTGCCTCTTCAGATCGAATGGGGAGAGAATTTAATCTTCAATTGTCACTTGATTATTCCTGAATTGGAAAACGTGTTAATGAAGGAAAACCATCAAGAATTGTCTGATTGAAAAATTGTTGTCAATAAAACCATAATAGCCAATGATTTTCTTCAACACCGCCTCTTCTGAAATAATATTATGTTTCATTCTGAAAAAAACGCCCCAAAAGCTGTAGTGAGTTGGCATGTATGGAATACGTTTTTATTGCGGATATAAATAAGCAAACAATACTAACATGGAAGCAAAATGAAAAAATAAGCACTGTTGTCCCATATATGTAGCGGAAATTTAAAAATAACGAGTGAAAAACTCACCTTTAACGTGTGAATATTGTCGCAGACCAACTTTATAACCGCCGATATCACTTGCGTAACAGCCACCTCACGTGCGGAAGCATAGACAAACATGACCTCTTGCGAGGGGAAATTCCAGTCTAGACACACAGAATGTTAACTGATATCCTTCTGCGCAAAAAAGGGACACCTTACAGTAAGAAATTATCACCTAATAATATCCTTTTTAATACGGGAAAGATGGTCTACTGTCGTAACATAATATCTAGGAAACATACACGGAACACATACTTTCAGCACCTGCTACGAAAGACAAAATTGCGTGATTATAACTTAAATTCCATGAAGTGTAGTGATTTTCAATGACAATTTGAATGACATATATAATATGACATCGAGGCTTCTCGTTTGAGTAAATAAACACACATTCGTGGGGTAAGACTGGTCGGAAAAAAGGCGTTACGAAAGTGATCAAATTTTACGTCGAAGGTTTTAACATCTCACATGATTATGTGGAAACGTCAATATTTCATTGTGTAAAGTAATTAAATGAGATAAGTTATATGAAAATTGTGAATGTTATAGTGGACCACAAACATTTCAGGCAACAGAAATGTAATTCATCCTCGTCCATGTCACGGTACAAGCAGCCATTTTGCAACGAATTTTATTTTTTTCCAATCACGGCATGTAATATTCACTTAAACTACCCACTTTTGTGTTTACTGTTTATTTGATTATCATATTTCAAACAAAAACAAACGCCACCATTCAAAACAAAATATTTTATTAACTACAAGTATTTCTAGAGGGGTACCCACTGATGGGCCCAGTTTCTGAGACAGACCTATATAGGAACTATACAAAATTTTAGGTCAGTATCCAGGGCTTTCAAAAGTTTTCGGGGTAGGCGGCTGGCAGAGTAGAGTAGGCGGCTATGGTTGGTGGTGGAGGTGCCGAGAATCCAAGCATCGCGTTCTACCAGGAGAAATTTAAAAATTTGAAGCTCTTTAATGCATTCTGGTGCCTTCTAGCGTCTGATTTCCTTGTCATTTGGTGATGTGAATTAAAAAATTTTTTTAGTTTAAACAAATATACTATTCAAAAAAAGTAGGGGATATTGGATTTACAAGTACCATGAAATGCAGATCATGAGGTCAGGAAGGAAACAAATGACATAAAAACATTAAGGAAACATTTGTCAATTTATTCGAAACCCTGTGTACAGTCAGTAAAGGACAGATTCTCCAGAATAAGGGTTGACACAAACACAGGGTCACACAGCAAATTTACCACCATTGTGAAACAGAGTCAGTAGCGGGTAAAACCCCTCGGTTGGCTAGACAAGCTCGAATTCGGGCGTGGCATACTCCTAACGAGACGTCCCCAGGTCATTTTGGGGAATGTTATTCCATTCCTGTTGCAATGCTGCAGCAAGTTCTTGGACATTGGCAGGAGGTTGTTGACGTTGGCGTAGCCGCTGTCCAAGCATGTCCCAGACATGCTCGATGGGGGGAAAGGTCCGGACTGAGTGCTGGCCATGGTAATGTGGTGATATTCTGCTGCTGGAGGTAATCTGTAACGATCCTGGCCCTATGACATCTGGCATTGTCATCTTGGAAAATGAAACGGCGGCCATAACGACGTGCAAACGGCACAACATGGGGTGCCAAGATGTTGTCCCGGTAGTAGTGCCCTGTGACACGTCCAGCAACAACATGCAAGTCTGTTCTGCCGGCAGCAGTGATGCCTCCCCACACCATTACAGATCCACCCCCATACGGATCATGTCTAATGACGTTAACGTCATGGAAACGTTCGTTACGTCGGCGCCAAACCCTCCTCGTCTGTCAAGGAAGTCCACAGTGAACCTCGACTCATCTGAGAACATTACGTTGTTCCATCGGGCGATTATCCCAGCGTTGATGATGGCGACACCATTGAGTCAGGCCCTAATGTGACGATCCCAAACAGGGAATGACACGAGGGCGTCGGGCGTGTAAGTGAAATCTGTGCAGACGATTCCTGATGGTCTGGCCACTCACTACCAAGCCAGTATCCCTTTGAAGTTGAGACCTTATCTGATTTGCTGTTACCATACGATTTCTCAAGACAATAGTGCGGATGAATCTGTCCTGAGCCTGAGTTGTTGCCCTTGGTCGACCGGATCGTGGTCTATCCTGAACAGACCCTGTAGCACGATGTCTGGACCATAATCTGCTGATGACAGACTGGGAAACATTCATTGCCCTTGCCACAACGACCTGTCTTGTGCCACCCTGTAGCATGCCAAGGGCACGTAACCTCTCCTCCTGTGTTAGACGGCGCATGGTCTCTGTTTAATTAACGACTTCAACCACTGATAATCTGATGCTTTCTCTTCAAAATCTTCCTTTACAGTGGCTCTAACCTTCCAATTCAGAGTCATGCAAATTTGTGGCACAACCCCCTTGATCATCAATAGCATCCCGTGCAGATCGTGAGAGTGTCATTGATGTGTTTGGGTGATGAATTTCTTTGGAAATGCTTCCTCAGTAAGGAACTATACAACATGGTTTCGTATCCCTTTGTATATGTGAAAATTTTGATCTCAAAATAAAATATCCCCTACTTTTTTTGAATAGTATATATTTTTGAGGATGCTTGTCATTATTTGCTCATGATGCATTACTATATCCATGTATTGCCACTTCCGATTATCAGTTATTAGAATTAGATACATGCAACAAACCCCTTTGTGCAGAAGCCAAATCAGAAAATGTATGCATTCCCCGTTTAAGGCTTTATTCAAGATTTGAGCTTCACAGCGTAGGGGTGAATGGTTTCAGTGAAATCAGAAACTTGAAGCATTTAGAATACCATTGTATTTCCGTTTATCTTCAAAATAAAATTTTTGGACATTTCATGAAATGGTTTGTGTCAAACTTAAGTCATGAAATGACTAAAAAAATTTTATAATTTCAAGAAATGACTGGTTTTATTATCTGACTGAAACATATTGCCCATTACACAATGTAACAAAATTTTAGTTTTTTCCTGTTCCTGGGCAGAAAGTGTTATTTCCCAATTGCTTATACCTAAAGTAAAAGGAGAAGATCTATCAAACTTTGCTTTTGTGACTTGGGTAATGAATTTTTCAAATGCCGTCCATTTTCCAGGACATGAAAAGGTAGATATAGAGCTGCTTTGCTAACAGAGAATTTTCTTGAGCTTACAAGCATTTAAGAACTTTCTAGAATGTTGTGCAACTACAAAGAAGTTTAAAGAATTTTTCAAGGATGTTGTAGAACTTACAAGTATTTCAAGAACCTTTTAAAATTTTCTAGATCTTTCCATAGTAATATCTATACAGCAGCTTACCACTCACCACTTACCACCTCAGTTTTGTTCTAGCTGCCCAAGTAAACATGTAGATATATCAGAATTTTTCAGAGCTGGCATCAAGAAGCTGCAAAGCATTCTTGAGAGGCATTCTGCAATGTATGTGACCAATTCATCAAAATAAGAGCAAAAAAGTACAATGACAGCAACTGTTAAAATGTATGAAGCCAAAAAGGTATATTTTGGCATGCCTGTCAAGGATCAACACAAACTCTGGGCACCTCATTTTACCTAAGACCACTGCAAAAAAAAAAAAAAAAAAAAAAAAAAGAACTCGAAGGTAAGACAGACAATTTTTGCTTGTTTAAATAGGAAGATTTGATATTATACAAATTAAATAAAATTTGATTTATGTTGTTATTCATACCTTATGTAAATGAAAATGTGCAAATTTCCCATTTTTACACACAAAATAGGCAAATTCCTAAATTTTATTATCTTGGTCACAAAAGCAAAGTTTGAAGGAAATAATGGGCATTCTCTATTCTTTTTACAACATAAGAAATAAAGAAATAACACACACAAACCAGGAACAAGAATTGTGTCACATAGTGTTATAGAAGTAACTTGTATTAACATGTTAACGTAGGTGTCCTGAGTGGGACACCGTTTGATAACCATTCCCTGAGTGAGACACTTTTGGGCATAGCCTTTTTACGGGCATAGAAATGCATGATCGGGGTATGTTTCCCTAAAGCGTAGGTTAGCAACTTACATAGTTCGTTCATTAACAGTCATTGATTCCAACCATGTAAGTTAGCATCTGTGATTTCGGGAAAAGCACCCCAGACTGAAGCGCGAGTTTCGGTAATTTAAACAGGTTTAAGAGTCTATTTGTCAAATTTCAGATGTATGTATACGAAAGTGACTTGGACCAGACAGCGACGAGAAGGATTAAATCACAGTTTGGCGCCGCTCTTTCACACTTAAAGAGTGTGTGTTTTCACTGACTGTACTGCATTATAGCTAGTTTTACACTGTTTTTATACTGCTTTGTCCAGCCACCGAAAATATTGACTATTGTGTAGGGATGTCACAAGAACCAATACTTGTGATACTTTCGATTCCTAAATGAAAATACACCGACAGTGCCTATTATTTTGAGGCACCGTAAGCACCGAGGCACAGTAAGTTTCGTTGCTCGGACTATTCCGGAACTAATGGGGGCAGTATACGCTTCAGAGTGTTCCAGTTGATGCTTGCATTCAGAAGGAGGTCACGAAGAAGTAGACCTCACATGTCACAAGCACAGAGATATAAAAACACTAGAGTGGACAAAGTCTTCGTTTCTGTGGCAGCACTTGCCGCCATCTTGTGTATGTATATCGGGGCAGACGTTCATAGGAAAATACAGTAGAACTCGCCTAAATCGTCCTCGTATCGCTTAAACCGGACAACAACAGCTGATGTCCCGATTTTTTTCTGTAATGTTTTTCTATGAAATAAACATCCAATATACAGCGCCCTCCATAATTATTTGCGCTCCTGGTTAAGATGTGTTCTTAAGCTTCTAATAAATTCAGTTTTTTACCCCTCGGCCGACTGCGGCCCGGAGGGGTATTGTCGTCACCTGCGTGTCTGTCTGTCGTCCGTCATCCGTCCATGATTTTGTCCGGGCCAGTACTTGGCAACTGATGATCGCAGCTTCACCAAATTTGGTATGGTAAATCACTATGACCCATAGATGTGCAACGTCAGGTTTTTTGTTGGATTTGACCTTTGGCCTTAGCGCTGTGACCTTGAGCCTGGAAATCTTGTCCGGGTCAGTACTGGGCAAATAATTATCGCAGCTTCACCAAATTTGGTATGGTAACTCACTATGATCCGTAGATGTGCAACGTTAGGTTTTTTGCTGGATTTCACCGTTGACCTTAGCGCTGTGACCTTGACCCTGGAAATCTTGTCCGGGTGACATTTTCCGGGCCAGTACTCAGCAACTAATGATCGCAGCTTCACCATATTTGGTATGCTAACTCACTATGGCCCATAGATGTGCAATATCACATTTTTTGCTGGATTTGACCTTTGACCTAAGCGCTGTGACCTTGACCCTGGAAATCTTATCCGGGTCAGTACTCAGCAACTAATTGTCGCAGCTTCCCTAAATTTGGTATGGTAACTCAATATGACCCATAGATGTGCAATGCCAGGCTTTTTGCTGGATTTGACCTTTGACCTTAGCTCTGTGACCTTGACTGTGGAAATCTTGTACGGGTCAGTACTCGGCAACTAATTATCGCAGCTTCACCAAATTTGGTATGGTAACTCACTGTCACACACACATGTGCGATGTCATGTTTTTTTGCTGGATTTGACCTTTGACCTTTGTGCTGTGACCTTAAGGCAGGAAATCTTATATGGGTCAGTACTCAGCAACTACTCATCGCAGCTGCACCAAATTTGGTATGGTAACTCACTGTGACACATAGATGTGCAACCTTACCTTTTTTGCTGGATTTGACCTTTGACCTTAACGCTGTGACGTTGAGGCAGGAAATCGTGTCCGGGCCAAGGGGTATTCAGCAATGCGTTATGTTTTCTAAATAATATAGGACCACAATGAAAAAAAGAGGAAAATCCAACCTTTAATTCAAGTGCATTTATTCAGTGGGAAAAAAATCCCACATTAAGAAATAATTCTTTTACATCAAATCATGTGTGCCACAATTATTAGCACACCTGATGTTAATGCTTTGTACAACCCCCTTTTGCCAACAAAACGACACCTAATCTTCTCCTATAATGTTTCACAAGATGGGAGAATACAGAAAGAGGGATCTTCGACCATTCCTCTTTGCACAATCTCTCTAAATCATCCAGCGACCTGGGTCCTCTCCTCTGCACTCTCCTCTTCAGCTCACTCCACAGGTTTTCAATGGGGTTGAGGTCTGGGGACTGAGATGGCCATGGGAGGAGCTTGATTCTGTGTCTGGTGAACCATTTCTGTGTAGATTTGGCCACATGTTTAGGGTCATTATCTTGCTAAAAGACCCAGTGACGACCCATCTTCAGCTTTCGGGCAGAGGCCACCAGATTTTGATTTAAAATGTCCTGGTATTTCAAAACGTTCATGATGCCATGTACCCTAACAAGGTTCCCAGGGCCTCTGGAAGAGAAACAGGCCCACAGCATCACCGATCCTCCCCCATACTTCACAGTGGGCATGAGGTGCTTTTCTGCATACTCATCTTTTGTGTTCAGCCAGACCCACTTAGAGGGTTTGTTGCCAAAAAGCTCTATCTTGGTCTCATCTGACCAAAGCACACGGTCCCAGTTGAAGGCCCAGTACCGCTTGGCGAACTCCAGACGTTTGCGTTTATGATTGTGAGTGAGAAAAGGTTTTTTCCGTGCATGCCTCCCAAACAGCTTGTTGGCATGTAGATAGTGCCTGATGGTTGTTTTGGAGACTTTGTGATGCCAAGATGCTACCATTTGTTGCAATTCTTTAACAGTGAGCTTTGGAGAACTTTTTATTTCTCTTACCATCCTCCTCACTGTGCGTGGTGGCAAAATAACCTTGCGTTCTCGTCCAGGCTTGTTTACCACTGTTCCAGTTGTTTTAAACTTCTTAATGATTCCTCTGACAGTAGATATGGGCAGGTGCAGGCGAGTGGCTATTTTCTTGTAGCCATTGCCTGACTTGTGAAGGTCGACACACATCTGCCTTACTTGAATGGTGTGTTCCTTTGTCTTTCCCATGTTGAAGAGTGGATAAGAGAAATGGCCTCTGTGTCACGTCATATTTATACCCCAAGGAAACAGGAAGTGATGAATTACTAATTAAATGTTCCTAGATACTCTGATCAACTTCGTAAACTACTGTAGAAATGACAGAAATACTTAAATTACATTTATTTCCTAGGAATTGTTAGGGGTGCCAATAATTGTGGAACAGGTGATTTTATGAAAAATAATTATTTCTTAGTCAGGGATTTTATTTTTTCCCTTCAAATTCACTCGAGTTGAAGGTTACATTTCCAACAATTTTCAGTGTGAGAGTATGCTTCTGCAATAAAAATTGAATTTATTTTAAGGCTTTTAACACATCTTAACCAGGGGTGTCAATAAATATGGAGGGCGCTGTACCTGATTTTATATAATGGATTTTCGCTTTCATCGGACAAAATGTCCAGTCCCGTCACCGTGCATTTCCATTCCGAAGCACTCGTGTGAACCGGGCAAGCTGGTTTGCACCATGCACATACGCAGTCGCAACAGAGCAACGAAATGAAGTTCGGCTTTCCTACACTGTTATAAACTGACTGAATTTTACCGTTAAATTGACGCATTGTCTCCTTGTCATTTCAACTGTAAGAGGAGTCCTGCGCGCATTTAACCGTGGTTTACACTGAACATGCACTGAACTCTGTGGTAAACTTATTGTGAAATTACAGTTGAAATAACTGGAAAAAAGGTGCCAGTTAAATTACCTGGCAAAAAAGGCTTCAGTTTATTAATATTTTATTAACAGTGTGCCATTACTCGTTGCTTTACAGCATTCATAATGTGGCTTCACCAACTTGTTCTGCATGTTTTAGAAGTGGAATGAAGTTGATGGGTTCAACTATGTGTAATCAGTACATGTTAAAGTAAAAACTGGTCACTTCCTGTTACCACCAGGGGGCGCTATTAGTAAAATGAAAAGTTATGATATGGGGACGTTCAGGGCGGAGACATCATCATGTCCAGCAAGTTTGAAGCTGCTAAGATCAAGTATATGGGCGTGAGAGCATTTTGAAATTTTTTTGTCGAGTCGCCAAACTTTGTCACGCCCTAGCAGCCACGCCCTTTGACCTACAGACATGCAGAGTGCAACTTTTGATCAGCTTGGTCTCGAGATGATCTGGACCAAATTTGAAGTCAATCGGGCAAAATCCCTAGGAGGAGTTCGTTTTCAAAGTAAAAACTGATCACTTCCTGTTACCACCAGGGGGCGCTATTAGTAAAAAGAAAAGTTATGATATGGGAATGTTCAGGGCAGAGACATCATCATGTCCAGCAAGTTTGAAGCTGCTAAGATCAAGTATGTGGGCAGGAGAGCATTTTAAATTTTTTTTGTCGAGTCGCCAAACTTTGTCACGCCCTAGCAGCCACGCTCTTTGACCTACAGACATGCAGAGTGCAACTTTTGATCAGCTTGGTGTCTACATGATCTGTACCAAATTTGAAGTCGATCGAGCAAAATCCCTAGGAGGAGTTCGTTTTCAAATTAAAAAATTCAAATCAAAATGGCCGACTTCCTGTTGGGTTAAGGGTGTGGCTCCAATGAAGTTTTTTGTAAATCTGGGTATGATACATATGTGTACCGAATTTCGTCTGCTTACGACAGTTACCGAATTTCCCTATGGGAATTTTGAAACTTGTTTAGGGGGCGCTATTTCAGTATTTGGGGTCAAACATGTGCGAGCGCCCAAAAATATCGAATTTAGGATGTGGCCGGACGAATGTGGAAAGTTACAAGCGTTTTCACATTTGGAAAAGGGGCGAAATTGGGCCTTGAAAAGTCGGAGGAATAATAATAATAATAATTAAAGCTGCAAGCAGCATTGAACGGGCCCTCGCACTCTTGTACACGTTGGGGGTAGTGGTGAGATCCTGATGGGTGCAGGTGTGCACTCACGACCATTGGACAGGTCAAGTACAGGCACCAACCTGTTATAAAGTTTTGAGTGAATCAGACCAAGCATGAAGGAGTTATGACAAGTTGATAGTTCGTCCAGCAGGGGGCGCTTGGAGAGTAACCAAACGTGGGCAGGTGCATTCAGGGGCAGACCATCAGCACAAATGTCAAGTTTCGAGCAAATCGGCCAATGTCAATGTAAAATATGGTATTTCCTGTTTCCACACGGGGGCGCCATGAGCGAGATTGCCCACGAGCATATGGAGGCGTTCAGGGCGGGGCTCTTATCATGTACAGGAATTTTGAAGCCGTTCGGATGAAGCATGAGGGAGAGAGAGCTGCTCTAAAATGCATGGCGAGGCATCAGAAATGGGGACGCCATAGCGGCCACGCCCATTGATCTACAGACATGCAGAGCACAACTTTTGATCAGCATGGTCTCTTGCTGATCTGTAATAAATCTGAGGTTGATTGAACAAAATATCTAGGAGGAGTTCGTTAAAATACAACGTGTGGAAATCAGGCCAAAATGACACATTAACGTGTCAATGTCAATGAGATCCTGTCGGGTGCAGGTGTGCACTCACGACCATTGGATAGGTCAAATACAGGCACCAACGTGATATAAAGTTTCGAGCGAATCGGACAAAGCATGAAGGAGCTATGACAAGTCGATAGTTCATCCAGCAGGGGGCGCTTGGAGAGTAACCAAACATGGGCAGGTGCATTCAGGGGCAGACCATCAGCACAAATGTCAAGTTTCGAGCAAATCGGCCAATGTCAATGTAAAATATAGCATTTCATGTTTCCACAGGGGGGCGCTATGGAGAAATTTTGCTCCCCCCATAGGCGAGGCCCGTATCAGATTTAAGAGCTTGCCATCCTTGACCTGTGTATCAATTTTTCTGATGATACGAGTTCAGTAAAGACATCAAAAACACAAACGTATTTTCATGGCAAGGGATCCATCTTCGCCGCGTTGCCACAGGAACGCCATTACTTGTAGCTTCACAGCATTCATAAAGTAGCTTCACCAACTTGTTCTGCATGTTTTAGAAGTGGAATGAAGTTGATGGGTTCAACTATGTGTCATCAGTACATGTTAAAGTAAAAATGGACACTTCCTGTTACCACCAGGGGCGCTATTAGTGAAGTGGGAAGTTATTATATCCTGACGTTCAGGGCGGAGCACTCATCATGTCCAGCAAGATTGAAGCTTCTACGGTTAAGTATGTTGGCGTGACAGCATTTTGAAATTTTTTTTGGTGAGCCGCCAAACTTTGTCACGCCCTAGAAGCCACGCCCTTTGCCCTACAGACACGCAGAGCACATCTTTTCATCAGCTTGGTCTCTAGATGATCTGTACCAAATTTGAAGTCAATCGGTGGAAAACCCTAGGAGTTCATTTTGAAATTGAAAAATTCAAATCAAAATGGCCGACTTCCTGTTGGGTTTAGGGCGTGGCTTCAATGAGATTTTTTGTATGTCTGGGTATGATGCACATGTGTATCGAATTTCGTCTGCCTACGACAAAGAAACCGAACTGGTCACTTCCTGTTACCACCAGGAGGGGCTATTAGTAAAGTGGGAAGTTATTATGTAGTGACATTCAGGGCGGAGACTTCATCATGTCCAGCAAGTTTGAAGCTTCTACGATCAAGTAGGTTGGCGTGAGAGCATTTTGAAATTTTTTTGGCGAGTCGCCAAACCATGTCACGCCCTAGCAGCCACGCCCTTTGACCTACAGACATGCAGAGCACAACTTTTGTTCAGCTTGGTCTTTAGATGATCTGTACCAAAGTTGAAGTCAATCGGTCGAAAACCCTAGGAGGAGTTCGTTTAAAAATTGAAAAATTCAAATCAAAATGGCCGACTTCCTGTTGGATTAAGGGCGTGGCTCCATTGAGTTTTTTGTATGTCTGGGTATGGTACACATATGTATCAAATTTGGTATGCCTACGACAAAGTAACCAAATTGGATACTTCCTGTTACCACAGGGGGGCGCTATTAGTAAAGTGGGAAGTTATTATATTGTGATGTTCAGGGCGGAGCCATCATCATTTCCAGCAAGTTTTAAGCTGCTACGAAGAAGTATGTTGGATTGAGAGCATTTTGAAATTTTTTTTTTGGCGAGTAGCCATAATTTGTCCCGCCCTAGCAGCCACGCCCTTTGACCTACAGACATGCAGAGCGCAACTTTTGATCAGCTTGCTCTCTAGATGATCTGGACCAAATTTGAAGTGGATCGGGCAAAATCCCTAGGAGGAGTTTCTTTTCAAAGTAAAATCTGCTCACTTCCTGTTACCACCGGGGGGCGCTATTAGTAAAGTGAAAAGTTATGATATGGGGACATTCAGGGCGGAGACATCATCATATCCAGCAAATTTGAAGCTGCTAAGATCAGGTATATGTGCGAGAGAGCATTTTGAAATTTTTTTGGCGAGTCGCCAAATTTTGTCACGCCCTAGCAGCCACGCCCTTTGACCTACAGACATGCAGAGCACAACTTTTGATCAGCTTGGTCTCTAGATGATCTGGACCAAATTTGAAGTTGATCGGTCAAAAACCCTAGGAGGAGTTCGTTTTAAAATTCAAAAATTCAAATCACAATGGCCGACTTCCTGTTGGGTTGAGGGTGTGGCTCCAAAGAGTTTTTTGTATGTCTGGGTGTGATTCATAGGTGTATTGAATTTCTCCTGCCCACGACAAAGTAACCGAACTGCTCACTTCCTGTTACCACCAGGAGGCGCTATTAGTAAAGTGGAAAGTTATTACATCGTGACGTTCAGGGCGGAGCCATCATCATCTCCAGCAAGTTTGAAGCTGCTCCGATCAAGTATGTTGGTGTGAGAGCACTTTGAAATTTTTTTGGTGGGTCGCCAAACTTTGTCACACCCTAACAGGCACGCCCTTTGACCTACAGACATGCAGAGCACAACTTTTGATCAGCTTGGTCTCTAGATGATCTCTACCAAATTTGAAGTCAATCGGTCAAAAACCCTAGGAGGAGTTCATTTTGAAATTGAAAAATTCAAATCAAAATGGCCGACTTCCTGTTGGGTTTAGGGCGTGGCTCCAATGAGATTTTTTGTATGTCTGGGTATGAGACACATGTGTATCGAATTTCGTCTGCCTACGACAAAGTAACCGAACTGGTCACTTCCTGTTACCACCAGGGGGCGCTATTAGTAAAATGAGAAGTTATTATACTGTGACGTTCAGGGCGGAGCCATTATTATCTCCAGCAAGATTGAAGCTTCTACGATCAAGTATGTTGGCTTGAGAGCATTTAGAAATTTTTTTGGCGAGTAGCCAAAATTTGTCACGCCCTAGCAGCCACGCCCTTTGACCTACAGACATGCAGAGCACAACTTTTGATCAGCTTGGTGTCTAGATGATCTGTTCCAAATTTGAAGTCAATCGGTCGAAAACCTTAGGAGGAGTTTGTTTTAAAATTAAAAAATTCAAATCAAAATGGCCGATTTCCTGTTGAGTTTAGGGTATGGCTCCAATGAGTTTTGTGTATGTCTGGGTATGATACATATGTATTTTGAATTTCGTCTGCCCACGACAAAGTAACCAAACTGGTCACTTCCTGTTACCAGAAGGGGGCGCTATTACTAACGTGGGAAGTTTTTACATCCTGACGTTCAGGGCGGAGCCATCATCATTTCCAGGAAGTTTGAAGCTGCTCCGATCAAGTATGTTGGCGTGAGAGCATTTTGAAACTTTTTCGGCGAGTCGCCAAAATTTGTCATGCCCTAGCAGCCACTCCCTTTGACCAACAGACATGCAGAGCACAACTTTTGATCAGCTTGGTCCCTAGATGATCTTCACCAAATTTGGAGTCGATCGGGCAAAATGCCTAGGAGGAGTTCGTTTTCAAAGTAATAACTGGACACTTCCTGTTACCACTGGGGGGCGCTATTACTAAAGTGAAAATTTATGAATTTCGAACGTTCAGGGCCAAGACTTCATCATGTCCAGCAAGTTTGAAGCTGCTAAGATCAAGTATGTGGGTGTGAGAGCATTTTGAAATTTATTTGTCGAGTCGCCAAACTTTGTCACGCCCTAGCAGCCACGCCCTTTGACCTACAGATATGCAGAGCACAACTTTTGATCAGCTTGGTCTCGAGATGATCTTTACCAAATTTGAAGTCGATCGGACAAAATCCCTAGGAGGAGTTCGTTTTAAAATTCAAAAATTCAAATCAAAATGGCTGACTTCCTGTTGGGTATAGGGCGTGGTTCCAATGAAGTTTTTTGTATGGCTGGGTATGATACATAGGTCTACCGAATTTCGTCTGCCTACGACAAAGTAACCAAATTTCCCTTTGGGAATTTTGAAACATGTTTAGGGGGCGCTATTTTGGCATTTGGGGCCAAACACGTGAGAACGCCCAAAATATCGAATTTCGGATCTGGCCGGACGAATGTGGAAAGTAAGAAGCGTTTTCACAATTGGGAAAGGGGCGAAATTGGCCTTTGAAATGTCGGAAGAATAATAAATAAAAATAATAATAATAATAATAAACAGCGCGATTTCAATAGGGCCTTCGCAGACGACTTGCAGTCGGCTCGGGCCCTAATTTCAGCTGCAAGCAGCATTGAACGGGCCCTCGCACCCTTGTGCACGTTGGGGGTAGTGGTGAGATCCTGATGGATGTAGGTGTGCACTCACGACCAGTGGACAGGTCTAGTACAGGCACCAACCGGTGATAAAGTTTTGAGCGAATCGGACAAAGCAGGAAGGAGTTATGAAAAGTTGATAGTTCATCCACCAGGGAGCGCTCTGAGTGTAACCAAATGTGGGCAGGTGCATTCAGGGGCAGACCGTCAGCAAAAATGCGAAGTTTCGAGCAAATTGGCCGATGTCAATGTAAAATTTGGCATTTCCTGTTTCCACAAGGGGGCGCTATAGAGACATTTTGCTCCCCCCATTGGCGAGGCTGCTCTCAGATTTAACAGCTTCCCGTCCCTGACCTGTGTATCAATTTTTATGATGATACGAGTTCAGAAAAAACACCAAAAACACAAACGTATTTTCATAGCAAAAGATCCATCTTCGCTGCATTGCCACACGAACGCCATTATTCGAAGCACCACAGCAAACATAATGTAGATTCACCAACTTGTTCTCCATGTTTTAGAAGTGGAATGAAGTTGATGGGTTCAACTATGTGTCATCAGTACATGTTAACGTAAAAAATGGTCACTTCCTGTTACCACCATGGGGCGCAATTAGTAAAGTGGGAAGTTAATATATTTGGACGTTCAGGGCGGAGCCATCATCATCTCCTGCAAGATTGAAGCTTTCACATTCAAGTATGTTGGCGTGACAGCATTTTGAAATTTCTTTGGCGAGTATCCAAAATTTGTCACGCCCGAGCAGCCACGCCCTTTGCCCTCCAGACATGCAGAGCACAACTTTTGATCAGCTCGGTCTCTAGATGATCTGTACCAAATTTGAAGTCAATCAGTCAAAAACCCTAGGAGGAGTTCATTTTAAAATTCAAAAATTCAAATCAAAATGGCCGAGTTCCTGTTGGGCTGAGGGCGTGGCTCCAATGAGTTTTTTGTATGTCTGGGTATGATACATATGTGGATCGAATTTCGTCTCCCTACGACAAAGTAACCGCACTGCTCACTTCCTGTTACCACCGGGGGGCGCTATTAGTAAAGTGGGAAATTATGATATCATGACGTTCAGGGCGGAGCCATCATCATCTGCAGCAAGTATGAAGCTTTTGTGGTCAAGTATGTTGGCGTGAGAGCATTTTGACATTTTTTTTAGCGAGTCGCCAAACTTTGTCACCCCCTAGCAGCCACGCCCTTTGTGAAATTTTCCATCCGGCCGGACAAGTGTGGAAAGTTAGACACGTTTTCACCATTGGGAAGGGGGCGAAATTGGCCTTTGAATTGTCGCAAGAATAATAATAATAATAATTAAAAGCCGCAAGCAGCGTTGTACGGGCCCTCGCACACCGATGCACCGCCGAGAACGAGCAACCGCCAATCCCTTGGCTCGCCGACTGGAGGTAACGTTGCTCGGGTCTGTCGAAGGAATTGCATGAAAATGTTCTTCAGACCTGTCACTGTCACCTGTCACGGAAAGATGCTCAAAATGGCCGCCCCGTCACACCCACACCGTTAAATGACAACAAGAGATTTTGATAAGTTTTCATGTCAAAGGGCTCAAGAGTGTCCACACCCTTTTTCTTGACATTCAGATGAAATCTGCAGGAGAAGTTTGCAGAAGTATGACACATGCACAATTTTGGTAATTTCCTGTCGCCAGGAGGGGGCGCTGTCAGTATGGCTAAATATGACCATGTGAATGGCTTCAGGGCGGGACTCTTATGATATGCATAAAGTTTGGTGCATGTCGGACAATGTACACTGAAATCATAAGCATTTAAATTTTCATGGCGAATCGCTTAAAATGGCGGCCCTGCCACACCCACACAATGACTCCCAACGGAATGAATTTAATAGCTTTTGCTCTTCAAGGGGTCAAGACTACACAGAGCGATTTTCATGAGAATCAGACAACATCCCTTGGAGGAGTTCGCAAAAGAACGCAAATGCAAATCGCCAAAAATGGCCGTTCAATTAAAAATGGCCGACTTCCTGTTGACTTTAGCCTATGGTGTCAGAGACTTTTTTGTAGACGTGGGAGTGATACATATGTCCAGCAACTTTCATCAGTGTACGTGGAAGAAGGCCTTGGGGCTGCAGTTTAGAGGGCGCTAGCGAGGCAGTTGGCCCCGCCCACTTGCAAAACCAATACAATGAGTAATTGTCTATGGAAACTGACCAGCTTGTGAAGTTTGGTATGTAAAGAACAAAGTTTACCTAAATTTATTAGGCAATCAATGTTCACGGCAAGATGCTGAAAATGGCCGGCCCATCATGGCCACAGGGTTAATCCGTACAAGATGATTTTAATAATTTTTCATGGTACAGGTCTCAAGAGTGTCCACGCCCATTTTAGTGACGTTCAAATGAAATCTGTAGGAGGCGTTCGCAAAAGTATGACACATGCCTAATTTTTGTCATTTCCTGTTGCCAGGAGGGGGTGCTGTCAGTTTGCCTGAATATGACCATTTGACTGGTTTCAGGGCGGGACTCTTATCATACTCCTGACGTTTGGTGCAGGTCGGACAAATATCACTGAAGTTATTAGCATTTGAAATTTCTTGGCAAAACGCTTAAAATGGCGGCCCTGCCACGCCCACACTGTGACTCCAACCGATATGATTTTAATAACGTTAGATCCTCAATGGGTCAAGAGTAAACACAGTGATTTTCATGAGAATCCGGCAAAACCCCTAGGAGGAGTTCGTTAAATTCCGATGCCTGAAATCGGCAAAAATTGCCTTATTTTGTATTTTCAACGCCACCTAGCGGGCATCCTGTGCATTGGACAAAAATGTCCTAAATGGCAAATCCGTTTGTCTTGGCAAGCTCTACATGACTACCAAATTTCAGCATAATCGGGCAAACCACAGATTTTTAATGAATTTTTTAATTTTTCTAGAGGGCGCTGTGGAGCCATTTTGCCCCGCTTAGTTGTGAAACCTAGAAAATCTATAATTCTTCGCCGGTCCTGATTTTTCTGCCAAATTTTTGTTCGAATTGAAACATGTTAAAGCCCCCAAAAAGCCCTCTAAACTTGTAGAAAAAGAATAATAAGAATAATTAAAGCCGCAAGCGGCGTTGTACGGGCCCTCGCGCACCGATGCACCGCCGAGAACGAGCCACCGCCAATCCCTGGGCTCGCCGACTGGAGGTAACGTTGCTTTGGTTTGTCGCAGGAATTGCATGTAAATGTTCTTCAGACCTGTCACTGTCGCCTGTCACGGAAAGATGCTCAAAATGGCCGCCCCGTCACACCCACATCGTGAATTGACAACAATAGATTTTGATAACTTTTCATGTCACAGGGCTCAAGAGTGTCCACACCCTTTTTTGTGACATTCAAATGAAATCTGCAGGAGAAGTTTGCAAAAGTATGACACATGCACAATTTTGGTAATTTCCTGTCGCCAGGAGGGGGCGCTGTCAGTATGGCTAAATATGACCATGTGATTGGCTTCAGGGCGGGACTTTTACGATATGCATAAAGTTTGGTGCAGGTCGGACAATGTACACTGAAATCATAAGCATTTGAATTTTCATGGCGAATCGCTTAAAATGGCGGCCCTGCCACGCCCACACCATGACTCCCAACGAAATGAATTTAATAACTTTTGCTCTTCATGGGGTAAAGACTACACACAGTGGTTTTCATGAAAATCAGACAAAATACCTAGGAGGAGTTCGTTAAAGTACGCAACGTGCAAATCGCCAAAAATGGCCTAATTTTTGAATTTTCAACGCCACCTAGCGGTCTTCCTGTGCATTGGACAAAAACGTCCTAAAAGGGAAATCCGTTTGTCTTGGCAAGCTCTACATGCCTACCAAATTTCAGCATAATCGGGCAAACCACAGATTTTTCATGAATTTTTTAATTTTTTCTAGGGGGCGCTGTGGAGCCATTTTGCCCCGCCCACTGGCGAAACCAATAAAATCGTAGAATTTTCACCAGGCCTGATTTTTCAGCCACATTTTTGTTCGAATTGAAACACGTTAAAGCCCCCAAAAAGCCCTGTAAAGTGGAAGAATAATAATAATAAGAATAATAATAATAATCACTACAGATACAATACGGTCCTCGCACCGTGAGTGCTCGGGCCCGTAATTAAAGCCGCAAGCGGCGTTGTACGGGCCCTCGCACACCGATGCACCGCCGTGAACGAGCGACTGCTGACCCTTGCGCTCAGTGAGTGGACGTAATGCTGCTCGAGTATATCAGAGGAATTGCATGTAGATTTTTATCAGACCCATCACTTTCACCTGTCACGAAAAGATGCTCAAAATGGCCGCCCTTTCACGCCCACACCGTTAATTAACAACAAGAGATTTTAATAACTTTTCATGTCACAGTGCTCAAGAGTGTCCGTAAATTTTTTCATGACATTCAGATGAAATGTGTAGGAGAAGTTCGCAAAAGTATGACACATGCCCAATTATGGTAATTTCCTGTCGCCAGGAGGGGGCGCTGTCAGTATGGCTAAACATGACCATGTTTATCGATTCAGGGTGAGACTCTTATGATACGCATGAAGTTTGGTGCATGTGGGACAATGTACACTGAAGTTGTAAGTATTTGAATTTTCATGGTGAATTGCTTAAAATGGCGGCCCTGCCACGCCCACACCGTGACTCCCACCGAAATGAATTTAATGACTTTTGATCTTCAAGGGGTCAAGAGTACACACAGTAATTTTCATGAGAATCAGACATAATCCCTAGGAGGAGTTCGTTAAAGTACGCAACGTGCAAATCGCCAAAAATGGCCGTTCAATAAAAAATGGCCGACTTCCTGTTGACTTTAGCCTATGGTGTCAAGAGACTTTTTTGTAGACGTGGGAGTGATACATATGTCCAGCAACTTTCATCAGTGTACGTGGAAGAAGGCCTTGGGGCTGCACTTTAGAGGGCGCTAGCGAGGCAGTTGGCCCCGCCCACTTGCAGAACCAATACAATTAGTAACTGTTTATGGAAACTGACCAGCATGTGAAGTTTGGTATGTAAAGAACAAAGTTTACCTAAATTTATTAGGGAATCAATATTCACGGCGAGATGCTCAAAATGGTCGCCTCATCACGCCCACAGGCTTCATCCGAACAAGAAGATTTTAATAACTTTTCATGGCACAACTCTCAAGAGTGTCCACGCCCGTTTTAGTGACATTCAGATGAAATCTGTAGGAGGAGTTCGCAAAACCATGACACATGCCCATTTTTTGACATTTCCTGTCGCCAGGAGGGGGCGCTGTCAGTATGGCTGAATATGACCATTTTAGTGGTTTCAGGGTGGGACTCTTATAATACGCCTGATGTTTGGTGCAGGTCGTACAAATATCACTGAAGTTATAAGCATTTGAAATTTCATGGCAAAACGCTTAAAATGGCGGCCCTGCCACGCCCACACCGTCACTCCAACCGAGATGATTTTAATAACTTTTGATCTTCAAGGGGTCAAGAGTGAACACAGTGATTTTTATGAGAATCCGGCACAACCCCTAGGAGGAGTTCGTTAAATTCCGATGCCTGAAATCGGCAAAAATGGCCTTTTTTTTGTATTTTCAACGCCACCTAGCTGGCATCCTGTGCATTGGACAAAAACGTCCCAAATAGCAAATCCGTTTGTCTTGGCAAGCTCTACATGCCTACCAAATTTCAGCTTAATCGGGCAAACCACTGATTTTTCATGAATTTTAAAATTTTTCTAGGGGGCGCTGTGGAGCCATTTTGCCCCGCCACTGGTGAAACCAATTACATCATAGAATTTTCACCAGGCCTGATTTTTCAGCCACATATTTGTTCGAATTGAAACACGTTAAAGCCCCCAAAAAGCCCTGTAAAGTGGAAGAATAATAATAATAATAATAATAATAATAATAATAATAATAATAATAATAATAATAATAATAATAATCACTACAGATACAATACGGTCCTCACACCGTGAGTGCTCGGGCCCGTAATAATAATAATAATAATCACAACAGATACAATAAGGGTCCTCGCACCGTGAGTGCTCGGGCTCGTAATAGTAATAATAATAATAATAAGAATAATAATCACAACAGATACAATACGGTCCTCGCACCGTGAGTGCTCGGGCCCGTTATAATAATAATAATAATAATAAGAATAATAATCACTTCAGATACAATACGTTCCTCGCACCGTGAGTGCTCGGGCCCGTAATAATTAAAGCCGCAAGCAGCGTTGTACGGGCCCTCGCACACCGATGCACCGCCGAGAACGAGCCACCGCCAATCCCTGCGCTCGCCGACTGGAGGCAACGTTGGTTGGGTCTGTCGCAGGAATTGCATGTAAATGTTCTTCAGATCTGTCACTGTCGCCTGTCACGGAAAGATGCTAAAAATGGCCGCCCTCTCACACCCACACCATTAATTCACAACGAGATTTTGATAAGTTTTCATGTCACAGGGCTCAAGAGTGTCCACACCTGTTTTCGTGACATTCAGATGAAATCTGCAGGAGAAGTTCGCAAAAGTATGACACCTGCACAATTTTGGTAATTTCCTGTCGCCAGGAGGGGGCGCTGTCAGTATGGCTAAATATGACCATGTGAATGGCTTCAGGGCGGGACTCTTATGATATGCATAAAGTTTGGTGCATGTCGGACGATGTACACTGAAGTCATAAGCATTTGAATCTTCATGGCGAATTGCTTAAAATAGCGGCCCTGCCACGCCCACACCATGACTCCCACCGAAATGAATTTCATAACTTTTGCTCTTCAAGGGGTCAAGACTACACACAGCGGTTTTCATGAAAATCCGAAAAAATCCCTAGGAGGAGTTCGCAAAAGAACGCAACATGCAAATCGCCGAAAATGGCTGTTCAATTCAAAATGGCCGACTTCCCGTTTACTTTAGCCTATGGTGTCAAGAGACTTTTTTGTAGATGTGTGTGTGCTACATTTGCCCACCAATTTTTATCAGTGTATGTGGAAGAGTGCCTTGGGGATGCAGTTTAGGGGGCGCTAGCGAGGCAGTTGGCCCTGCCCACTTGCGAAACCGATACAGTTCATAAATTACCATGGAAACTGACCAGTATGTGAAGTTTGTTGAGTAATGAACAAGGTCTTACTAAATTTATTAGGGAAGTGTTGTTCACACTGAGATGCTCAAAATGGCCGCCCTGTCACGCCCGCAGAATTAATCCAAACAATAAGATTTTAATAAATTTTGTTGACACGGCTCTCGGGAGTGTCCACGCCCGTTTTTGTTTAATTCAGATGAAATCTGTCGGAGGTGTTCGCCAAAGTATGACACATGCCCAATTTTGGCCATTTCCTCTCGCTAGGTGGCGGCGCTGTCAGTATGGCTGACTAGGACAATTTGATTTGCTTCAGGGCAAGACTCTTATCATAAACCTAAAGTTTGGTGCTTGTGGGACATTGTGCACTGAAGTTATAAGGATTTGAATTTTCATTGTGCATTGCTTAAAATGGCGGCCCTGCCACGCCCACATCGTGACTCCCACCGAAATGAATTTAATAACTTTTGATCTTCAAGGGGTCAAGAGTACACAGAGCGATTTCCATGAGAATCAGACAAAATCCCTAGGAGGAGTTCGTTAAAGTACGCAACATGCAAATCGCCAAAAATGGACGTTCAATTCAAAATGGCCGACTTCCTGTTGACTTTAGCCTATGGTGTCAAGAGACTTTTTTGTAGACGCGGGTGTGCTACATTTGTCCAGCAACTTTCATCAGTGTACGTGGAAGAAGTCCTTGGGGCTGCAGTTTAGAGGGCGCTAGCGAGGCAGTTGGCCCCGCCCACTTGCGAAACCAATACATTTAGTAATTGTCTATGGAAACTGACTAGCTTGTGAACTTTGGTAGTAAAGAACAAAGTTTACCTAAATTTATTAGGGAATCAATGTTCATGGCAAGATGCTCAAAATGGCCGCCCCATCACGCCCACAGGGTTAATCCAAACATGAAGATTTTAGTAAATTTTCATGGTACAGGTCTCAAGAGTGTCCAGGCCCGTTTTAGTGACATTCAGATGAAATATGTCGGAGGAGTTCGCAAAAGTATGACACATGCCCAATTTTTGTCATTTCCTGTCGCCAGGAGGGGGCGCTGTCAGTAAGGCTGAATATGACCATTTGATTGGTTTCAGGGCGGGACTCTTATAATACGCCTGACGTTTGGTGCAGGTCGGACAAATATCACTGAAGTTATAAGCATTTGAAATTTCAAGGCAAAATGCTTAAAATGTCGGACCTGCCACGCCCACACTGTGACTCCAACCGAGATGATTTTAATAACTTTTGATCTTCAAGGGGTCAAGAGTAAACACAGTGATTTTCATGAGAATCCGGCAAAACCCCTAGGAGGAGTTCGTTAAATTCCGATGCCTGAAATCGGCAAAAATTGCCTTATATTGTATTTTCAAAGCCACCTTGCGGGCATCCTGTGCATTGGACAAAAACGTTCCATAGGGCAAATCCATTTGTCTTGGCAAGCTCTACATGCCTAACAAATTTCAGCATAATTGGGCAAACCACAGATTTTTCATGAATTTTAAAATTTTTCTAGGGTGCGCTGTGGAGCCATTTTGCCCCGCTCACTGGTGAAACCAATAAAATCATAGAATTTTCACCAGGTCTGATTTTTCAGCCACATTTTTGTTCGAATTGAAACACGTTAAAGCACCCAAATAGCCCTGTATTGTGGAAGAATAATAATAATTAAAGCCGCAAGCGGCGTTGTACGGGCCCTCGCACACCGATGCACCGCCGAGAACGAGCCACCGCCAATCCCTGCGCTCGCCAACTTGAGGTAACTTTGCTTAGGTCTGTCGCAGGAATTGCATGTAAATGTTCTTCAGACCTGTCACTGTCGCCCGTCACGGAAAGATGCTCAAAATGTCCATCCCGTCACACCCACACCGTTAATTGTCAACAAGAGATTTTGATAAGTTTTCATGTCACAGGGCTCAAGAGTGTCCACACCCGTTTTCGTGACATTCAGATGAAATCTGCAGGAGAAGTTCACAAAAGTATAACACATGCACAATTTTGGCCATTTCTTGTCGCCAGGAGGGGGCGCTGTCAGTATGGCTGAATAGGACAATTTGATTTGCTTCAGGGCAAGACTCTTATCATACACATAAAGTTTGGTGCATGTGGGACAATGTACGCTGAAGTTATAAGCATTTGAATTTTCATTGTGAATTGCTTAAAATGGCGGCCATGCCACGCCCACAACGTGACTCCCACCAAAATGAATTTAATAACTTTTGATCTTCAAGGGGTCAAGAGTACACACAGCGATTTTCTTGAGAATCAGACAAAATCCCTAGGAGGAGTTCATTAAAGTACGCAATGTGCAAATCTCCAAAAATGGCCTTTCAATTCAAAATGGCCGACTTTCTGTTGACTTAAGCCGATGGTGTCAAGAGACTTTTTTGTAGATGTGGGTGTGATACATATGTCCAATAACTTTCATCAGTGTACGTGGAAGAAGGCCTTGGGGCAGCAGTTTAGAGGGCGCTAGCCAGGCAGTTGGCCCCGCCCACTTGCAAAACCAATAAAATTAGTAATTGTCTATAGAAATTGACCAGCTTGTGAAGTTTGGTATGTAAAGAACAAAGTTTACCTAAATTTATTAGGGAATCAATGTTCACGGCGAGATGCTCAAAATGGCCGCCCCAGCACGCCCACAGGGTTAATCCGAACAAGAAGATTTTAATAACTTTTCATGGTGCAGGTCTCAAGAGTGTCCACGCCCGTTATAGTGACATTCAGTTGAAATCTGTAGGAGGAGTTCGCAAAAGAATGACACATGCCCAATTTTTGTCATTTCCTGTCGCCAGGAGGGGGCGCTGTCAGTATGGCTGAATATGACCATTTGAGTTGTTTCAGGGCGGGACTCTTATAATACGCCTGACGTTTGGTGCAGGTCGGACAAATATCACTGAAGTTATAAGCATTTGTAATTTCAAGGCAAAATTCTTAAAATGGCGGCCCTGCCACGCCCACACTGTTACTCCAACGGAGATGATTTTAATAACTTTTGATCTTCAAGGGGTCAAGAGTGAACACAGGGATTTTCATGAGAATCCGGCAAAACCCCTAGGAGGAGTTCGTTAAATTCCGATGCCTGAAATCGCCAAAAATTGCCTTTTTTGTATTTTCAACACCACCTAGCGGGCATCCTGTGCATTGGACAAAAACCTCCCAAATGGCAAATCCGTTTGTCTTGGCAAGCTCTACATGCCTACCAAATTTCAGAATAATCGGGCTAACCACAGATTTTTCATGAATTTTTAAATTTTTCTAGGGGGCGCTGTGGAGCCATTTTGCCCCGCCCACTGGTGAAACCTATAAAATCATAGAATTTTCACCAGGCCTGATTTTTCAGCCACATTTTTGTTCGAATTGAAACACGTTCAAGCACCCAAAAAGCCCTGTAAAGTGGAATAATAATAATAATAATAATAAGAATAATAATAATAATAATTAAAGCCGCAAGCGGCGTTGTACGGGCCCTCGCACACCGATGCACCGCCGATAACGAGCGACCGCCAATCCCTGCGCTCTCCGACTGGAGGTAACGTTGCTTAGGTCTGTCGCAGGAATTGCATATAAATGTTCTTCAGACCTGTCACTGTCGCCTGTCGCGGAAAGATGCTCAAAATGTCCACCCCGATACTCCCACACCGTTAATTGACAAAAAGAGATTTTGATAAGTTTTCACGTCACGGGGCTCAAGAGTGTCCACACCCTTTTTCGTGACATTCAGATGATATCTGGAGGAGAAGTTTGCAAAAGTATGACACATGCACAATTTTGGTAATTTCCTGTCGCCAGGAGGGGGCGCTGTCAGTATGGCTAAATATGACCATGTCAATGGCTTCAGGGCGGGACTCTTATGCAAAAAGTTTGGTGCATGTCGGACAATGAACACTGAAGTCATAAGCATTTGAATTTTCATGGCGAATCGCTTAAAATGGCGGCCCTGCCACGCCCACACCATGACTCCCAACGAAATCAATTTAATAACTTTTGCTCTTCAAGGGGTCAAGACTACACACAGTGGTTTTCATGAAAACAGAAAAAATCCCTAGGAGGAGTTCGCAAAAGAACGCAACATGCTAATCGCCAAAAATGGCTGTTCAATTCAAAATGGCCGACTTCCTGTTGACTTTAGCCTATGGTGTCAGAGACTTTTTTGTAGATGTGGGTGTGCTACATATGCCCACCAATTTTCATCAGTGTATGTGGAAGAGTGCCTTGGGGCTGCAGTTTAGGGGGCGCTAGCAAGGCAGTTGGCCCTGCCCACTTGCGAAACCAAAAGAGTTCATAAATTACTATGCAACCTGACCAGTATGTGAATTTTTTTGTGTAATGAACAAGGTTTTACTGAATTTATTAGGGAATTGTTGTTCACACTGAGATGCTCAAAATGGCCGCCCTGTCACGCCCGCAGGGGTAATTCAAACAATAAGATTTTAATAACTTTTGATGTCATGCTTCTTAGGAGTGTCCACGCCCGTTTTCGTTTATTTCGGATGAAATCTGTAGGAGGAGTTCGCAAAAGTACGACACATGCCCAATTTGGCCATTTCCTGTCGCCAGGAGGGGGTGCTGTCAGTATGGCTGAATATGACCATTTGTTTGGTTTTATGGCAAGACTCTCATGATGCCCATAAAGTTTGGTGCATGTGGGACTATGTACACTGAAGTTATAAGTATTTGAATTTTCATGTCGAATCGCTTAAAATGGCGGCCCTGCCACGCCCACATCGTGACTCCCACCGAAATGAATTTAATAACTTTTGATCTTCAAGGGGTCAAGAGTACAAAGAACGATTTTCATGAGAATGAGACAAAATCCCTAGGAGGAGTTCGTTAAAGTACGCAACGTGCAAATTGCCAAAAATAGCTGTTCAATTCAAAATGGCCGACTTCCTGTTGACTTTTGCCGATGGTGTCAAGAGACTTTTTTGTAGACGTGGGTGTGATACATATGTCCAGCAACTTTCATCAGTGTAGGTGGAAGAAGGCCTTGGGGCTGCAGGTTAGAGGGCGCTAGCGAGGCAGTTGGCCCCGCCCACTTGCAAAACCAATACAATTAGTAATTGTCTATGGTAACTGACCAGCTTGTGAAGCTTGGTATGAAAAGAACAAAGTTTACCTAAATTTATTATGGAATCAATGTTCTCGTCGAGATGCTCAAAATGGCTGCCCCATCACGCCCACAGGGTTAATCCGAACAAGAAGATTTTAATAACTTTTCATGGGACAGGTCTCATGAGTGGCCACGCCCATTTTAGTGACATTCAGATGAAATCTGTGGGAGGTGATCGCAAAAGTATGACACATGCCCAATTTTTGTCATTTCCTGTCGCCAGGAGGGGGCGCTGTCAGTATGGCTAAATTTGACCATTTGAGTGATTTCAGGGCGGGACTCTTATAATACGCCTGATGTTTGGTGCAGGTCGGACAAATATCACTGAAGTTATTAGCATTTGAAATTTCATGAGAAAACGCTTAAAATGGCGGCCCTGCCACACCCACACTGTGACTCCAACCGAGATGATTTTAATAAGTTTTGATCTTCAAGGGGTCATGAGTAAACACAGTGATTTTCATGAGAATCCGGCAAAACCCCTAGGAGGAGTTTGTTAAATTCCGATGCCTGAAATCGGCAAAAATTGCCTTATTTTCCATTTTCAACGCCACCTAGGGGGCATCCTGTGCATGGAAAAAAAAGTCCCAAATGGCAAATCCGTTTGTCTTGGCAAGCTCTACATGCCTCCCAAATTTCAGAATAATCGGGCATACCACAGATTTTTCATGAATTTTTTTATTTTTCTAGGGGGCGCTATGGAGCCATCTTGCCCCGCCCACTGGTGAAACCAATAAAATCATAGAATTTTCACCAGGCCTGATTTTTCAGCCACATTTTTGTTCGAATTGAAACATGTTAAAGCACCCAAAAAGCCCTGTATAGTGGAAGAATAATAATAATAATAATAATAATAATCACTACAGATACAATGCGGTCCTCGCACCGTGAGTGCTGGGGCCCGTAATTAAAGCCGCAAGCGGCGTTGTACGGGCCCACGCACACCGATGCACCGCCGAGAACGAGCCACCACCAATCCCTGGGCTCGCCGACTGGAGGTAACGTTGCTTGGGTCTGTCGCAGGAATTGCATGTAAATGTTCTTCAGACCTGTCTCTGTCGCCTGTCACGGAAAGATGCGCAAAATGGCCGCACGTCACACCCACACCGTTAATTGACAACAGGAGATTTTGATAAGTTTTCATGTCACAGGGCTCAAGAGTGTCCACACCCTTTTTCGTGACATTCAAATGAAATCTGCAGGAGAAGTTTGCAAAAGTATGACACATGCACAATTTTGGTAATTTCCTGCAGCCAGGAGGGGGCGCTGTCAGTATGGCTAAATATGACCATGTGAATGGCTTCAGGGCAAGACTCTTATCATACACATAAAGTTTGGTGCATGTGGGACAATGTACACTGAAGTAATAAGCATTTGAATTTTCATTGTGAATTGCTTAAAATGGCGGCCCTGCCAGGCCCACATCGTGACTCCCACCGAAATGATTTTAATAACTTTTGATCTTCAAGGGGTCAAGAATACACACAGCGATTTTCATGAGAATCAGACAAAATCCCTAGGTGGAGTTCGTTAAAGTACGGAACGTGCAAATCGCCAAAAATGGCCGTTCAATTCAAAATGGCCGACTTCCTGTTGACTTTAGCCTATGGTGTCAAAAGACTTTTTTGTTGACGTGGGTGTGATACATATGTCCAGCAACTTTCATCAGTGTACGTGGAAGAAGGCCTTGCGGCTGCAGTTTAGAGGGCGCTAGCGAGGCAGTAGGCCCCGCCCACTTGCAAAACCAATACAATTAGTAATTGTCTATGGAAACTGACCAGCTTGTGAAGCTTGGTATGTAAGGAACAAAGTTTACCTCAATTTATTAGGGAATCAATGTTCACAACGAGATGCTCAAAATGGCCGCCCCATCACGGCCACAGGGTTATTCCGAACAAGAAGATTTTAATAACTTTTCATGGTACAGGTCTCAAGAGTGTCCACGCCCGTTTTAGTGACATTCAGATTAAATCTGTAGGAGGAGTTCGAAAAAGTATGACACATGCCCAATTTTTGACATTTCCTGTCGCCAGGAGGGGGCGCTGTCAGTATGGCTAAATATGACCATTTGAGTGGTTTTACGGCGGGACTCTTATAATCCGCCTGATGTTTGGTGCAGGTCGTACAAATATCACTGAAGTTATAAGCATTTGAAATTTCATGGCAAAACGCTTGAAATGGTGGCCCTGCCACGCCCACACCGTGACTCCAACCGAGATGATTTTCATAATTTTTGATCTTCAAGGGGTCAAGAGTAAACACAGAGATTTTTGTGAGAATCGGACAAAACCCCTAGGAGGAGTTCGTTAAATTCCGATGCCTGAAATCGGCAAAAATTGCCTAATTTTGTATTTTCAACGCCACCTAGCTGGCATCCTGTGCATTGGACAAAAACGTCCCAATAGGCAAATCCGTTTGGCTTGGCAAGCTCTACATGCCTCCCAAATTTCAGCATAATCGGGCAAACCACAGATTTTTCATGAATTTTTTAATTTTTCTAGGGGGCGCTATGGAGCCATTTTGCCCCGCCCACTGGCGAAACTTATAAAATCATAGAATTTTCACCAGGCCTGATTTTTCAGCCACATTTTTGTTCGAATTGAAACACGTTAAAGCCCCCAAAAAGCCCTGTAAAGTGGAAGAATAATAATAATAATAATAAGAATAATAATAATAATAATCACAACAGATACAATACAGTCCTCGCACCGTGAGTGCTCGGGCCCGTA
Organism: Gymnothorax javanicus; assembly: GCA_029692085.1. Taxonomy (NCBI): domain Eukaryota; kingdom Metazoa; phylum Chordata; class Actinopteri; order Anguilliformes; family Muraenidae; genus Gymnothorax; species Gymnothorax javanicus. The sequence goes on along the minus strand of CM056193.1, from coordinate 128,480,775 downwards.
AAAATAAGAATGATAATAATCACTACAGATACAATACGGTCCTCTCACCGTGAGTGCTCGGGCCCGTAATTAAAGCTGCAAGCAGCGTTGAACGGGCCCTCGCATCCTTGTGCACGTTGGGGGTAGTGGTGAGATCCTGACGGGTGCAGGTGTGCACTCACGACCAGTGGACAGGTCAAGTACAGGCACCAACCTGTGATAAAGTTTCGAGCGAATCGGACAAAGCAGGAAGGAGTTATGAAAAGTTGATAGTTCATCCACCAGGGGGCGCTCTGAGCTGAACCAAATGGGGGCAGGTGCATTCAGGGGCAGACCGTCAGCACAAATGTGAAGTTTCGAGCAAATCGGCCAAGGTCAATGTAAAATATGGCATTTCCTGTGTCCACAAGGGGGCGCTATAGAGACATTTTGCTCCCGACATGGGCGAGGCCCCTACCAAATTTAACAGCTTGCCATCCTTGACCTGTGTATCAATTTTTATGATGATACGAGTTCAGTAAAGACATCAAAAACACAATCGTATTTTCATGGCAAGGGATCCATCTTCGCCGCCTTTCTACATGAACGCCATTAGTTGTAGCTTCACAGAATTCATAATGTAGCTTCAACAACTTGTTCTGCATTTTTTAGAAGTGGAATGAAGTTGATGGGTTCGACTTTGTGTCATCAGTACATGTAAAAGTAAAAAATGGTCACTTCTTGTGACCACCAGGGGGCACAGTAAGTAAAGGTGGAAGTTATTATATCGTGACGTTCAGGGCAGAGCCATCATCATCTCCAGCAAGTATGAATCTTCTGTGGTGAAGCATGTTGGCATGAGATAATTTTGAAATTTTTTTGGCGAGTCGCCAAAATTTGTCATGCCCTAGCAGCCACGCCCTTTGCCCTACAGACATGCGGAGCACAACTTTTGATCAGCTTGGTCTCTAGATGATCTGTACCAAATTCGAAGTCAATCGATCGAAAACCCTAGGAGGAGTTTGTCTAAAAATTCAAAAATTCAAATCAAAATGGCCGACTTCCTGTTGGATTTAGTGCGTGGCCCCAATGAGTTTTTTGTCTGTCTGGGTATGATACATATGTGTTTCAAATTTCGTCTACGTACAACAAAGTCACCAAACTGCTCACTTCCTATTACCACCAGGGGGCGCTATTAGTGAAGTGGAAAGTTATGATATCATGACGTTCAGGGCAGAGCCATCATCATTTCCAGCAAGTTTGAAGCTGCTACAATCAAGTATGTTGGCGTGAGAGCATTTTGAAATTTTTTTGGCGATTCACCAATTTTTGTCACGCCCTAGCAGCTACGCCTTTTGACCGACGGACATGCAGAGCACAATGTTTGATCAGCTTGGTCTCTCGATGACCTGTACCAAATTTTAAGTCTATTGGTGGAAATTTTTAGGAGGAGTTCGTTTTAAAATTAAAAAATTCAAATCAAAATGGCCGACTTCCTGTTGGGTGTAGGGTATGGCTCCAATGAGTTTTGTGTATGTCTGGGTATGATACATATGTATTTTGAATTTCGTCTGCCTACAACAAACTAACCGAACTGGTCACTCCCTGTTACAACCGGGGGGCGTTATTAGTGAAGTGGGAAGATATTGTATCGTGACATTCAGGGTCGAGCCATCATCGTTTCCAGCTAGTTTGAAGCTGCTATAATCAAGTATGTTGGCGTTAGAGCATTTTGAAATTTTTTTTGCGAGTTGCCAATTTTTGTCACGCCCTAGCAGCCACGCCCTTTGACCGACAGACATGCAGAGCACAACTTTTGATCAGCTTGGTCTCTGGATAATCTGTACCAAATTTGAAGTCAATCGGTCGAAAACCTAGGACGAGTTCGTTTTAAATTAAAAATTCAAATCAAAATGGCCGACTTCCTGTTGGGTTTAGGGCGTGGCTCCAATGAGTTTTTTGTATGTCTGGGTATAATACATATGTGTATTGAATTTCGTTTGCCTACGACAAAGTAACCAAACTGGTCACTTCCTGTTACCACAGGGGGGCGCTATTACTAAAGTGGGAAGTTTTTATATCCTGACGTTCAGGGCGGAGCCATCATCATTCCCAGGAAGTTTGAAGCTGCTCCGATCAAGTATGTTGCCGTGAGAGCATTTTGAAATTTTTTTCGGCGAAGTCGCCATTTTTGCCCTAGCAGCCACGCCCTTTGACCTACAGACATGCAAAATTTGTCATGCCCTTGACCAAATTTGGAGTCAGCCAGGAGTTAGTTTTTCAAAGCCACTTCCTGTGACCTACAGACATCATGTCAGAAGTTTGAAGCTGCTAAGACAACTTTTTGATCAGCTTTGGTCCCTAGATGATCTTGACCAAATTTGAAGTCGATCAGGCAAAGTCCCTAGGAGGAGTTCGTTTTCAAATTAAAAAATTCAAATCAAAATGGCCGACTTCCTGTTGGGTTTCGGGCGTGGCTCCATTGAAGTTTTGTTGTATGTCTGGGTATACTATATTTGTCTACTGAATTTCGTCTGCCTATGACAAAGTAACCGAATTTCCCTATGGGAATTTTGAAACGTGTGTAGGGGGCGCTATTTCGGCATTTGGGGTCGGACGTGTGAGACCGCCCAAAAATATCGAATTTCGGATCCGGCCGGACGAATCTGGAAAGTTAGACGTGTTTTCACTATTGGGAAAGGGGCGAAATTGGCCTTTGAAATGTCGGAAGAATAATAATAATAATTAAAGCTGCAAGCAGCATTGAACGGGCCCTCGCACCTTTGTGCACGGTGGGGGTAGTGGTGAGATCCTGACGGGTGCAGGTGTGCACTCACGACCAGTGGACAGGTCAAGTACAGGCACCAACCTGTGATAAAGTTTCGAGCGAATCGGACAAAGCAGGAAGGAGTTATGAAAAGTTGATAGTTCATCCACCAGGGGGCGCTCTGAGCTTAAACAAATGTGGGCAGGTGCATTCAGCGGCAGACCATCAGCACAAATGCGAATTTTTGAGCAAATCGGCCAATGTCAATGTAAAATATGGCATTTCCTGTTTCCACAAGGGGGCGCTATAGAGACATTTTGCTCCCCCCATAGGCGAGGCCCCTATCAGATTTAACAGTTTGCCATCCTTGACCTGTGTATCAAGTTTTATGATGATACGAGTTCAGTAAAGACATCAAAAACACAAACGTATTTTCATGGCAAGGGATCGATCTTCGCTGCGTTGCCACACGAACGCCACTACTTGTAGCTTCACAGCATTCATAAACTAGCTTCACCAACTTGCTCTGCAATTTTTAGAAGTGGAATGAAGTTGATGGGTTCAACTATGTGTCATCAGTACATGTTAATGTAAAAAGGGGTCACTTCCTGCTACCACCAGGGGGCGCAGTAAGTAAAGTGGGAAGTTATTATATCCTGACGTTCAGGGCAGAGCCATCATCATCTCCAGCAAGTATCAATCTTCTGTGGTGAAGCATGTTGGCGTGAGATAATTTTGAAATTTTTTTGGCGAGTCGCCAAAATTTGTCATACCCTAGCAGCCACGCCCTTTGCCCTACAGACATGCAGAGCACAACTTTTGATCAGCTTGGTCTCTAGATGATCTGAACCAAATTCGAAGTCAATCGATCGAAAACCCTAGGAGGAGTTTGTCTAAAAATTCAAAAATTCAAATCAAAATGGCCGACTTCCTGTTGGATTTAGGGCGTGGCCCCAATGAGTTTTTTGTATGTCTGGGTATGATACATATGTGTTTCAAATTTCGTCTACGTACAACAAAGTCACCAAACTGCTCATTTCCTATTACCACCAGGGGGCGCTATTAGTGAAGTGGAAAGTTATGATATCGTGACGTTCAGGGCAGAGCCATCATCATTTCCAGCAAGTTTGAAGCTGCTACAATCAAGTATGTTGGCGTGAGAGCATTTTGAAATTTTTTGGAGATTCGCCAATTTTTGTCACGCCCTAGCAGCTACGCCTTTTGACCGACAGACATGCAGAGCACAATGTTTGATCAGCTTGGTCTCTCGATGACCTGTACCAAATTTTAAGTCTATTGGTGGAAAACCTTAGGAGGAGTTCGTTTTAAAATTAAAAAATTCAAATCAAAATGGCCGACTTCCTGTTGGGTGTAGGATATGGCTCCAATGAGTTTTGTGTATGTCTGGGTATGATACATATGTCTTTTGAATTTCGTCTGCCTACAACAAACTAACCGAACTGGTCACTTCCTGTTACAACCGGGGGGCGTTATTAGTGAAGTGGGAAGTTATTGTTTCGTGACATTCAGGGTGGAGCCATCATCGTTTCCAGCAAGTTTGAAGCTGCTATGATCAAGTATGTTGGCGTTAGAGCATTTTGAAATTTTTTTTGCGAGTTGCCAATTTTTGTCACGCCCTAGCAGCCACGCCCTTTGACCGACAGACATGCAGAGCACAACTTTTGATCAGCTTGGTCTCTGGATGATCTGTACCAAATTTGAAGTCAATCGGTCGAAAACCCTAGGACGAGTTCGTTTTTAAATTAAAAAATTCAAATCAAAATGGCCGACTTCCTGTTGGGTTTAGGGCGTGGCTCCAATGAGTTTTTTGTATGTCTGGGTATAATACATATGTGTATTGAATTTCGTTTGCCTACGACAAAGTAACCAAACTGGTCACTTCCTGTTACCACAGGGGGGACCTATTACTAAAGTGGGAAGTTTTTATATCCTGACGTTCAGGGCGGAGCCATCATCATTCCCAGGAAGTTTGAAGCTGCTCCGATCAAGTATGTTGCCGTGAGAGCATTTTGAAATTTTTTCGGCGAGTCGCCAAAATTTGTCATGCCCTAGCAGCCACGCCCTTTGACCTACAGACATGCAGAGCACAACTTTTGATCAGCTTGGTCCCTAGATGATCTTGACCAAATTTGGAGTCGATCGGGCAAAATACCTAGGAGGAGTTCGTTTTCAAAGTAATAACTGGACACTTCCTGTTACTACTGGGGGGGCGCTATTAATAAAGCGAAAATTTATGAATTGCGAACGTTCAGGGCCAAGACTTCATCATGTCCAGCAAGTTTGAAGCTGCTAAGATCAAGTATGTGGGCGTGAGAGCATTTTGAAATTTATTTGTCGAGTCGCCAAAATTTGTCACGCCCTAGCAGCCGCGCCCTTTGACCTACAGACATGCAGAGCACAACTTTTGATCAGCTTGGTCTCTAGATGATCTTTACCAAATTTGAAGTCGATCGGGCAAAATCCCTAGGAGGAGTTCGTTTTAAAATTCAAAAATTCAAATCAAAATGGCTGACTTCCTGTTGGGTATACGGCGTGGCTCCAATGAAGTTTTTTGTATGGCTGCGTATGATACATTGGTCTACCGAATTTCGTCTGCCTACGACAAAGTAACCGAATTTCCCTATGGGAATTTTGAAACGTGTTTAGGGGGCGCTATTTTGGCATTTGGGGCCAAACACGTGAGAGCGCCCAAACATATCGAATTTCGGATCCGGCCGGACAAATGTGGAAAGTTACAAGCGTTTTCACAATTGGGAAAGGGGCGAAATTGGCCTTTGAAATGTCGGAAGAATAATAATAATAATAATAATAAGAATAATAATAATAATAAACAGCGCGATTTCAATAGGGCCTTCGCAGATGACTTGCAGTCGGCTCGGGCCCTAATAATTAAAGCTGCAAGCAGCATTGAACGGGCCATCGCACCCTTGTGCACGTTGGGGGTAGTGATCAGATCCTGACGGGTGCAGGTGTGCACTCACAACCAGTGGACAGGTCAAGTATTGGCACCAACCTGTGATAAAGTTTCGAGCGAATCGGACAAAGCAGGAAGGAGTTTTGACAAGTTGATAGTTCTACCACCAGGGGCCGCTCTGAGCGTAACCAAATGTGGGCATGTGCATTCAGGGGCAGACCGTCAGCACAAATGCTAAGTTTCGAGCAAGTCGGCCAATGTCAATGTAAAATATGGCATTTCCTGTTTCCACAAGGGGGCGCTATAGAGGCATTTTGCTCCCCCCATAGGAGAGGCCCCTATCAGATTTAACAGCTTGCCATCCTTGACCTGGGTATCAATTTTTATTAAGATACGAGTTCAGTAAAGACATCAAAAACACAAACGTATTTTCATGGCAAGGGATCCATCTTCGCCGCGTTGCTCCACGAACGCCATTACTTGTAGCTTCACAGCATTCAAAAAGTAGCTTCACCAACTTGCTCTTCATGTTTTAGAAGTGGAATGAAGTTGATGGGTTCAACCATGTGTCATCAGTACATGTTAAAGTAAAAAATGGTCACTTCCTGTGACTACCAGGGGGCGCTATTAATAAAGTGGGAAGTTATTATATTGTGACATTCAGGGCGGAGCCATCATCATCTCCAGCAAGATTGAAGCTTCTACGGTCTAGTATGTTGGCGTGAGAGCATTTTGAAATTTTTTTGGCGAGTCGCCAAACTTTGTCACGCCCTAGCAGCCACGCCCTTTGACCTACAGACATGCAGAGCACAACTTTTGATCAGCTTGGTAGCTAGAGGATCTGTACCAAATTTGAAGTCAATCGGTCAAAAACCCTAGGAGGAGTTCGTTTTAAAATTAAAAAATTCAAATCAAAATGGCCGACTTCCTGTTGGGTTCAGGGCGTGGCTCCAAAGAGTTTTTTGTATGTCTGGGTATGATAGATCCGTATATCGAATTTCGTCTGCCTACGACAAAGTAACCGAACTTCTCACTTCCTGTTACCACCAGAAGGCGCTATTAGTAAAGTGGGAAGTTATGATATTGTGACATTCAGGGCGGAGCCATCATCATTTCCAGCAAGTTTGAAGCTGCTACGATCAAGTATGTTGGTGGAGAGCATTTTGAAATTTTTTTTTTGAGTCGCCAATTTATGTCACGCCCTCGCAGCCACGCCCTTTGACTGACAGACATGCAGAGCACAACTTTTGATCAGCTAGGTCCCTAGATGATCTGGACCAAATTTGAAGTCGATCAGGCAAAATCCCTAAGAGGAGTTCGTTTTCAAAGTAATTACTTGACACTTCCTGTTACCACTGGGGGACGCTATCAGTAAAGTGGAAATTTGTGATATGGGGATGTTCAGGGCCGAGAGCTCAACATGTCCAGCAAGTTTGAAGCTGCAAAGATCAAGTATGTGGGCGTGACAGCATTTAGAAATTTTTTTGTCGAGTCACCAAACTTTGTCACGCCCTTGCAGGCACGCCCATTTACCGACAGACATGCAGAGCACAACTTTTGGTCAGCTTGGTCTCTAGATGATCACCACCAAATTTGAAGTCGATCGGGCAAAGTCCCTAGGAGGAGTTCGTTTTCAAATTAAAAAATTCAAATCAAAATGGCCGACTTCCTGTTAGGTTTAGGGCGTGGCTCCAATGAAGTTTTTTGTATCTCTGGGTATACTATATAGGTCTACCGAATTTCGTCTGCCTCCGACAAAGTAACCGAATTTCCCTATGGGAATTTTGAAACGTGTTTAGGGGGCGCTATTTCGGCATTTGGGGTCGGACGCGTGAGAACGCCCAAAAATATCGAATTTCGGATCCGGCCGGACGAATCTGGAAAGTTACAAGCGTTTTCACTATTGGGAAAGGGGCGAAGTTGGCCTTTGAAATGTCGGAAGAATAATAAATAATAATAATAATAATAATAAACAGCGCGATTTCAATAGGGCCCTCCGCAGACGACTTGCAGTCGGCTCGGGCCCTAATTAAAGCTGCAAGCAGCATTGAACGGGCCCTCGCACCCTTGTGCACGTTGGGGGTTGTGGTGAGATCCTGACGGGTGCAGTTGCGCACTCACGACCAGTGGACAGATCAAGTACAGGCACCAACCTGTGATAAAGTTTCGAGCGAATCGGACAAAGGAGGAAGATGTTATGAAAAGTTGATAGTTCATCCACCAGGGTGCACTCTGAGCATAACCAAATGTGTGCAGGTGCATTCAGGGGCACACCGTCAGCACAAATGCCAAGTTTCAAGCAAATCGGCCAATGACAATCTAAAATATGGCATTTCCTGTTTCCAAAGGGGGCTCTATAGAGACATTTTGGTCCCCCTATGGGCCAGGCCCCTATCAGTTTTAACAGCTTGCCATCCTTGACCTGTGTATCAATTTTTATGATGTTACAAGTTCAGTAAAGACATCAAAAACACAAACGTCTTTTCAAGGCAAGGGATCCATCTTCGTCGCGTTGCCACACGAACGCCATTACTTGTAGCTTCACAGCATTCATAATGTAGCTTCACCAACTTGTTCTGCATGTTTAAGAAGTGGAATGAAGTTGATGGGTTCAACTATGTGTCCACAATACATGTTAAAGTAAAAAATGGTCACTTTCTGTTCCCACCACGTGGCGCTATTAGTAAAGTAGGAAGTTATGATATCCTGATGTTCAGGGAGAAGCCATCATCATCTCCAGCAAGTTTGAAGCTTCTACGGTCAAGTATGTTGGCGTGAGAGCATTTAGAAATTTTTTTGGCGAGTCGCCAAACTTTGTCACGCCCTAGCAGCCACGCCCTTTGACCGACAAACATGCAGAGCACAACTTTTCATCAGCTTGCTTTCTACATGATATGGACCAAATTTGAAGTCAATCGGTCGAAAACCCTTGGAGGAGTTCGTTTTGAATTTCAAAAATTCAAATCAAAATGGCCGACTTCCTGTTGGGTTTAGGGCGTGGCTCCAATGAGTTTTTTGTATGTCTGGGTATGAAACATATGTATATCGAATTTCGTCTGCCTACGACAAAGTAACTGAACTGCACACTTCCTGTTACCACTAGGGGGTGCTATTAGTGAAGTGGGAAGTTATGATATCATGACGTTCAGGGCGTAGACTTCATCATTTCCAGCAAGTTTGAAGCTGCTAAGATCAAATATGTTGGCGTGAGAGCATTTTGAAATTTTTTTTGGCGAGTCCCCAAACTTTGTCACGCCCTAGCAGCCACGCCCTTTGACCGACAGACATGCAGAGCACAACTTTTCATCAGCTTGCTTTCTACATGATATGTACCAAATTTGAAGTCAATCGGTCGAAAACCCTTGGAGGAGTTCGTTTTGAATTTCAAAAATTCAAATCAAAATGGCCGACTTCCTGTTGGGTTTTGGGCATGGCTCCAATGAGTTTTTTGTATGTCTGGGTATGATACATATGTATATCGAATTTCGTCTGCCTACGACAAAGTAACTGAACTGCACACTTCCTGTTACCACAAGGGGGTGCTATTAGTGAAGTGGGAAGTTATGATATCATAACGTTCAGGGCGTAGACTTCATCATTTCCAGCAAGTTTGAAGCTGCTACGATCAAATATGTTGGCGTGAGAGCATTTTGAAATTTTTTTTGGCGAGTCGCCAATTTTTGTCACGCCCTAGCAGCCACGCTCTTTGACCGACAGACATGCAGAGCACAATTTTAGATCAGCTTGCTCTCTAGATGATCTTGACCAAATTTGAAGTCGATCGGGCAAAATCCCGAGGAGGAGTTCGTTTTCAAAGTAAAAACTGGTTACTTCCTGTTACCACTGGGGGGCGCTATTAGTAAAGTGAAAAGTTATGATATGGGGACGTTCAGGGCGGAGACATCATCATGTCCAGCAAGTTTGAACCTGCTAAGATCAAGTATATGGGCGTGAGACCATTTTGAAATTTTTTTGTCGAGTCGCCAAACTTTGTCATGCCCTAGCAGCCACGCCCTTTGACCTAGAGACATGCAGAGCACAACTTTTGATCAGCTTGGTCTCTAGATGATCTGGGCCAAATTTGAAGTCTATCAGGGAAAATCCCTAGGAGGAGTTCGTTTTAAAATTCAAAAATTCAAATCAAAATGGCCGACTTCCTGTTGGGTTTAGGGCATGGCTCCAATGAAATTTTTTGTATGTCTCGGTATGATACATATGTGTACCAAATTTCGTCTGCCTACGAGAAAGTAACCAAATTTCCCTATGGGAATTTTGAAACGTGTTTAGGGTGCGCTATTTTGGCATTTTGCGTCGATCATGAACGGCCTCCCAAAAATATTGAATTTCGGATCCGGCCGTACGAATGTGGAAAGTTAGACGCGTTTTCACAATTGGGAAAGGGGCGAAATTGGCCTTTGAAATGTCAGAAGAATAATAATAATAATAATTAAAAAAATAATAATTAAAGCCTTAAAGCGCGGCGTTATAATGGGCCCTCGCACACACCGATGCACCGCCGACGAGAACCAGCCACCGCAATCCTTGCGCCGCGAACTGGAGGTAAAGTTGCTTAGGTCTGTCGCAGGAATTGCATGTAAATGTACTTCAGACCTGTCACTTTCGCCTGTCACGGAAAGATGCTCAAAATGTCCACCCCGTCACACCCACACTTTTAATTAACAACAAGAGATTTTGATAAGTTTTCATGTCACAGGGCTCAAGAGTGTCCATACCCGCTTTAAAACATTCAGATGAAATCTGCAGGAGAAGTTCGCAAAAGTATGACACATGCACAATTTTGCTAATTTCCTGTCACCAGGAGGGGGCGCTGTCAGTATGGCTAAATATGACCATGTGAATGGCTTCAGGGCGGGACTCTTATGATATGCATAAAGTTTGGTGCATGTTGGACAATTTACACTGAAGCCATAAGCATTTGAATTTTCATGGCGAATCGCTTAAAATGGCGGCCCTGCCACGCCCACACCATGACTCCCACCGAAATGAATTTAATAAATTTTGCTCTTCAAGGGGTCAAGAGTACACACAGCGATTTTCATGAGAATCGGACAAAATCTCTCGGAGGAGTTCGTTAAAAAGCACGCAACGTGCAAATCGCAAAAAATGGCCGTTCAATTAAAAATGGCCGACTTCCTGTTGACTTTAGCCTATGGTGTCAAGAGACTTTTTTGTAGACATGGGTGTGATACATATGTCCAGCAACTTTCATCAGTGTACGTGCCGGAAGGCCTTGGGGCTGCAGTTTAGAGGGCGCTAGCGATGCAGTAGGCCCCGCCCACTTGCAAAACCAATACAATTAGTAATTGTCTATGGAAACTGACCAGCTTGTGAAGTTTGGTATGTAAAGAACAAAGTTTACCTAAATTTATTAGGGAATCAATGTTCACGGCGAGATGCTGATAATGGCCGCCCTATTACGCCCACAGGGTCAATCCGAACAAGAAGATTTTAATAACTTTTCATGTCACAGGTCTCAAGAGTGTCCAAGCCCGTTTTCATGACATTCAGATGAAATCTGCAGGAGGAGTTCGCAAAAGTATGACACATGCCCAATTTTTGTCATTTCCTGTCGCCAGGAGGGGGCGCTGTCAGTATGGCTGAATATGACCATTTGAGTGGTTTCAGGGCGGGACTCTTATAATACTCCTGAGGCTTGGTGCACGTCGGACAAATATCACTGAAGTTATAAGCATTTGAAATTTCATGGCAAAACCCTTAAAATGGCGGCCCTGCCACGCCCACACCTTGACTCCAACCGAGATGATTTTAATAACTTTTGATCTTCAAGGGGTCAAGAGTAAACAGTGATTTTCATGAAAATCCGGCAAAACCCCTAGGAGGAGTTCGTTAAATTCCGATGCCTGAAATAGGCAAAAATGGTCTAATTTTTGAATTTTCAACGCCACCTAGCGGTCTTCCTGTGCATTGGACAAAAACGTCCCAAATGGCAAATCCGTTTGTCTTGGCAAGCTCTACATGTCTACCAAATTTCAGCATAATCGGGCAAACCACAGATTTTTCATGAATTTTTAAATTTTTCTAGGGGGCGCTGTGGAGCCATTTTGACCCGCCCACTGGCGAAACCAATATAATCATAGAATTTTCACCAGGCCTGATTTTTCAGCCACATTTTTGTTCGAATTGAAACACGTTAAAGCCCCCAAAAAGCCCTGTAAAGTGGAATAATAATAATAATAATAAGAAGAAGAAGAAGAAGAAGAAGAAGAAGAAGAAGAAGAATGAATAATAATAATAATAATAATCACTACAGATACAATACGGTCCTCGCACCGTGAGTGCTCGGGCCCGTAATAATAATAATAAACAGCGCGATTTCAATAGGGCCCTCCGCAGACGACTTGCAGTCGGCTCGGGCCCTAATAATAATAATATTAAACAGCGCGATTTCAATAGGGCCCTCCGCAGACGATTTGCAGTCGGCTCGGGCCCTAATAATAATAATAATAAACAGTGCGATTTCAATTGGGCCCTCTGCAGACGACTTGCAGTCGGCTCGGGCCCTAATAATAATAATAATAATAATAATAAAAATAAACAGTACGATTTCAATAGGGTCCTCGGACGACTTGCAGTGGGCTCGGGCCCTAATAATAATAATAAACAGCGCGATTTCAATAGGGTCCTCCGCGGACGACTTGCAGTCGGCTCTTGCCCTAATTAAAGCTACATGCAGCTGTGATCGGGCCCTCTCACTCACGCGCAACCGTGGGGGGCCTGCGGCAGGCAAGTGCCATGGCGTGAAGCGAGAAGAGTGAAAAAACGGGAAGGAGCGAAGAAAAGCAATGTTTCATTCATCCACTAGGAGGCGCTACGAGTGTAACCAGATGTGGGCAGGTGCGTTCAGGGACGGACCCTCATCACGCATTTGAAATTTTGAGCGAATCGGATAAAGCACGGAGCAGTTATGACAAGTTGATAGTTCATCCACCAGGGGGTGCTCGAAGCATAACCAAACGTGGACAGGTGCATTCAGGGACAGACCCTCAGCACAAATGTGAAGTTTCGAGCAAATCGGCCAATGTCAATGTAAAATATGGCATTTCCTGTTTCCATAAGGGGGCGCCATTACCGAGATTGCCTTCGAGCATATGGAGCCGTTCAGGGTGGGGCTCTTATCATGTACAGGAATGTTGAAGCCGTTTGGATGAAGTATGTGGGAGAGAGAGCTGCTCGAATATGCTTGGCGAAGCATCAGAAATGGGGATGCCATAGCGGCCAAGCCCATTGACCTACAGACAAGCAGAGCACAACGCTTGATCAGCATGGTCTCTTGATGATCTGTAGTGAATCTGAGGTTGATTGGACAAAATGTCTGGAAGGAGTTCGTTAAAATACAATGGGCCTCATGCAAGAAGCGATATAAGAACACATTTTCTCTTCTTTTTGTTCATATGCCTGATTTTTTCTTATTTTGTTCTTACCCATTGATTTCTGGGATGCACCAATGTTTTCTTATTTTTGCGCTTCTCTTAGGTAAGAGAAAATTTTACGAGTGGTCGAGAGCACTCTTACCGATATAAGAGAAAACAGAAAACTGTTATCTCTGTCCACAAATTGCTTGTCCAGTGCACGGCAACACAAGTTTTAAAACCTAAACATTAAAAATGCATCATGTAATCACATTTTGATTGTTTTATGTTTTTGAGAAATTATAATGATTCTATTATTTAATTCTTTGGCTGAAGAGTTTGGCCTGTTGATCCTAATTAGGACGAAGCTATAAAAACCCTTGGATACTTGCGTGCATTCTGCTTCTGAATGGCTTACCTATTGCAGTTGGACGCTCTGGCCATGCAGGCCTTTAAGCAGACAGCGGGTCTTTAGAGATCGCAAGAGATCTGTTTGCTGAGACAGATGAATGGCTGCTCGAACCAAATGTGAAAGCAACCGTACTTGAGCATGGAGGATTACTGTTGTGTGTTACGGCTCTCCTCTTCAAACAAATGCACTGGCGAAATCTATTCATATGAAGAAATTCAATGCTTGCTCGAAATGTAGGCGGACGAAAACATACAATCACAACGGGATACTACATGCAAAAATTTGGAGATTTATGAAATAATTCGTGAGTAGGTACATTCGCTTGGTTATCACAGAATAATACATCAGTCCCATGACAAACTAAAGGAAGTGCGGCACCGATATTTCAAAATGCAGGACGCTGTGCGAAAGTCTGGCAGCTCAAATTATGAGACACGCAGCATATGCATTTGCAGTATTAATATTCTAAACCCCCTTCTCAATAATAAAACCCCCCAAAATATATTGGCACCTCCTTTTCAAAATCGTTCCCTATTTAAAACCACCTAGGCGCATAATGCAACGCGCTGAATCGGAATTTTGAGATATGGTATGCAGGTATGTTACGATATTACAAGTCAGAAAGCTGACCAGCGGGGGTAGAGGGGAGGGGGGGACAATCGTACTGTGGCACTGTACGGAACAATCGTACCAAGTGTGAAAGTGCCCTCGAGCACCCACGAGCAGTCTGCTCTTTGCACACGGCACGTCACCTACCCTTATATGGTGTTTAGTGGGTGTCATATTATGCTAATTTGAAACAACCGGGCACGCGCTTCCGATTTACGATCAAGTGGGATTCAACATTCTGCACATCTGGGTAAGAGCAGATTTGGATGGTAAGAGCGTTTGGTGCATACAGAGTATATTTCTCTTATTTTTTCTCTTAGCAAAAAAATAAGAGAAAATATAAGAGAAATTTAAGAGAATGTTGCTGCATGAGGCCCATTGGGTGGAAATCAGGCCAAAATAACATGTTAAAATCAAAATGGCCGACTTCCTGTTTGGAGTAGACCAATGGTGCCAGAGATTTTTTTGTGCGTCTCGGCAACATACACGTGTCCCAATTTTCATCTTCCTATTCCAAAAAAACCCCTATGGGCAGGGGTTTTTGAAAATTTCAAGGGGGCGCCTACGAGGTTTTTTGATCCCCTCATCGGCAACGCCCCATTCAGATGTAAGAGCTCACCACCATTGACCTGTTTATAAATTTTCATTATGATACGAGTTCATTAAAGACATCAAAAACCCAAACGTATTTTCATGGCGAGGCATCGATAGTCACCGTGTCCCCACACAGACACCATGACTTGTAGCTTCACAGAATTCATAATGTAGCTTCAGCAACTTGTTCTGCATGTTTCAGAAGTGGAATTTTGTTGATGGGTTCAACTATGTGTCATCAGTACAAGTGAAAGTAAAAACTAGTTACTTCCTGTTAGCGGCCACGGCCACTGACCTACAGACATGCAGAGCACAACTTTTGATCAGATTGGTCTCTAGATGATCTGTCCCAATTTTGAAGTCGATCTGGCGTAATCCCTACGAGGAGTTCGTTTTAAAATTCAAAAATTCAAATCAAAATGCCCGACTTCCTTTTGGGTTTAGGGCGTGACTCCAATTAATTTTTTTGTATGTCTGGGTATGATACATTTGTGTCCTGAATTTTGTCTGCCTACGACAAAGTAACCGAATTTTCCTATGGGAATTTTGAACCGTGTTTAGGGGCCGCTATTTCGGCATTTCGCGTCGACCACGCGCGAGTGCACCAAAATATCGAATTTCGGATGTAGCCGGACGTATGTGGAAAGTTAGACGCGTTTTCACCATTGGGAAAGGGGCGAAATTGGGGCATGAAATGTCGGAGGAATAATAATAATAATAATAATAATAATAATAATAAATAATAATAATAAACAGCGCGATTTCAATAGGGTCCTCTGCTGATGACTTGCAGTCGGCTCGGGCCCTAATAATTAAAGCTGCAAGCAGCTGTGATCGGGCCCTCGCACTCACGCGCAACCGCGCGGGGCCTGCGGCAGGCAAGTGCCACATTGTGAAGTTAGAAGAGAGAAAAGAAAGGGAAGGAGCGAAGAAACGCAAAATGTTTCATTCATCCACTAGGTGGGGCTACGAGCGTAACCAGATGTGGGCAGTTGCGTTCAAGGGTGGACCCTCATAACACGTGAAGTTTCGAGCCAATCGGACAAAGCATGAAGGAGTTACGACAAGTTGATGTTTCATCCACCAGGGGGCGCTCAGCGCGTAACCAAACGTGGGCAGGTGCATTCTGGGGCAGACCCTCAGCACAAATGTGAAGTTTCGAGCAAATCAGCCAAGTCAATGTAAAATATGGCATTTTCTGTTTCCACAAGGAGGTGCCATGAGCGAGATTGCCTACGAGCATATGGAGGCATTCAGGGCGGGGCTCTTATCATGTACAGGAATTTTGAAGCCGTTTGGATGAAGAATGAGGGAGAGAGAGCTGCTCGAATATGCATGGCGAGGCATCGGAAATGGAGACGCCATAGCGGCCATGCCCATTGACCTACAGACATGCAGAGCACAACTTTTGATCAGCATGGTCTCTTGATGATCTGTAATAAATCTTAGGTTGATTGGACAAAATGTGTAGGAGGAGTTTGTTAAAATACAATGTGTGGAAATCAGGCCAAAATGACATGTTAAAATCAAAATGGCCGACTTCCTGTTTGAAGTAGACTAATGGTCCCGGAGACTTTTTTGTGTGTCTCGGCAACGTACATATGTGTACCAATTTTCATCTTCCTATTCCAAAAAACCCCTATGGGGAGGGGTTTTTGAAAATTTCAAGGGGGCGCTATACAGGCATTTTGCTCTCCCCATGGGCGATGCCCCTATCAGATGTAAGAGCTCGCCACACTTGACCTGTGTATCAATTTTCATGATGATACGAGTTCATTAAAGACATCAACATCCCAAACGTATTTTCATGGCAAGGGATCGATAGTTGCCGCGTCGCCACACAGACGCCATTACTCGTAGCTTCACAGCATTCAATATATAGCTTCACCAACTTGTTTTGCATGTTCTAGAAGTGGAATGAAGTTGATGGGTTCAACTATGCGTCATCAGTACAAGTGAAAGTAAAAACTGGACACTTCCGGGGGCGCTATTAGTGAAGTGGGAAGTTAATATATCGGGACGTGCAGGGCGGAGCCATCATCATGCCCACAAAGTTTGAAGCTGCCACAAACAAGTATGTGGGCGTGAGAGCCGTTGGAAAATGGATGGCGAAATCATGAAAAGTCGCCAAAGTTTGCCACGCCCTAGCAGCCACGCCCTTTGACCTTCAGACATGCAGAGCACAACTTTAGATCAGCATGGGGTCTTGATGATCTGTACCAAATGTGAAGTCATTTGGGTGAAATCCCTAGGAGGAGTTTTCCTGAGAAATGAGAAATTAGATGATAATGACGAGCGGCATATATCCTTGAACAAACTTATCCAACTCGTTATAACATCTGCTCATGTTATATATGCTAACAAATAGCAAAGTTACTTCTGTAGACTGACTCGTGTAGCAATATTAAGGCGCAAACAAAGACTTTACCATCGCTTTGCATTAAGGTAGCATTTTTTTACAAGGCAGCACAAATTGACAGAACACTGGCATGATTAAAGCACCATTTGCATTCAGAAAATTCTAGAAGCATCCTTGGTCGGCGTGAGAATCAAAATACATTGGAGCCGTACACGCGAGTACATCCAAACCAGCGGGTGACAAGGTTGGGAGGATACTGTAGTCTTGCGCGAGCCACGGAAACTATCCGAGAGAAAAATTGGATTATTGATCATTGATTTTGGGCGCATTTCCCATAATTTGGGCGTGTTTTTTGCCAATTCTTATTTTGGGTGCAGGCCAAATACAACGTAGACGTCGTAGCGGCGATGCAGTTGAGAGCCCTGTATTGGAACGAAACCATTTTCTAGCGGTCTTTTTGCGCATAGGCAATGGCCTATTAGTAGCTTGCTGTAGGAATTGTTTCATTTTGGAAGAAATGATTATCAGGACCTTATAGCAAAGTTTCTTCCAGAAAAGTGAGTATATAACAGTACAGCTACACCCGCATGCATGCAAAGCGAGACAAAGCAATAAGCTGAGACGAAGGTGGTTCTTTTCATTTTATCTAGTCGCACATACACATGTGCAGCGTTTGATTGCGCAATTCCCCGTCGATTCCTTACATAAGATGTCAGACACGGGGTTCAAGACGTACGAACTGAGTGACTGTCAAACCAGTCTGGTAACAGTGATGTTGTGCAGGTGAAAACTAAAAACTACTGCAGAAAGCACACCAACACCAAAAGCAAAATAAGATAAAGGTTATGTAGGTAGAGGACAGGAAAAACATGCATTATTGCTGAGGTGCTGTGCATAGACTACTGTGCAAATTAGAAGATGGTTACAAGCTGGTTTACGACTCTCCACTTAGATTAGTTTGACAGAAATTACCAAAGAATTCATAACAATCATGCCGGTACATGCAGGCAACAACAACATAAATAGGCCCTTCAAAAAAGAAATGACTTAAATGATTTTCAAGATCATTCCCCCAGGGTAATCCCACTGGAGTAATAAATCCTGTGGGATGAAGTAAAGCAGCAAAAAAATGCATAATGAAAAATAAAATCTTTATTTTACAAATCAATATTTATTTATTTTTTCTTCCTCCTCTCATACCTGCCAATTACCATTTAGAGGAAGCGGAAAATATTTTTTTTTCCGCCCTCCTCTCGTGTTGTCTGTGGACAAAAGCTCAACGGCCAAGGAATAAAAGAAGTCTGGCCTTAAGAGACAGTTTTTCTTATATTCAGGCAGTTTCTATTAGGGTGTGATACACCACATCCCAGACCTTGTCCAAAGTTTTTTATAAGGTACCTGTATGGCTGCAGATGGGGAAATGTCACAATTCTGGTTGGGAATAACGCTTCATTTTTTTCCAGGGGTGATCAGGGGTCATGATCTTAAAGTGACAATTTGCAAAAAATGCAAAAATGTGGTTTTAAAGTGTGATTTTTTTTTTTCAGTGCATGTTCAGTCACCCTCGATGATAATTTGGAAGATGATAGCAGGGACTGAAATATTTACCGTAGAGATTGATTTTACGAGGGTTACTCAGGGCGCACAGATGGGGAGTGCTGCAGAGCAGTACTTTTTTGCAATTTTGTGTGTATTTTCATAGTTATTGTGATTTACGCCCTGAGTGACCCAGGATATTTCATTCTTTCTTGGATATCTTTGCATCTCTAGTGAACACTAGCATAAAATTTCTTGAGGGGTACTAATGGCACACAGCCATAGAGGGCGCTTTGTTCAACAGGAAAATGAAAATGGCTCTTTTATAGCAGCCTGTCTCTCGACGCGCCCTCAGTCGATTCTGATAAAATTTACACAGTTATATTCCTAGACATGTCCTATATATCTGCTAGGAAGATCACCAAGGCGTCTGACAATTTTAACCCCCTACATTCCGTTTTGTTGCGGCAGGTTTTGATGAATTCCAGTATTTTCTGACAGCATTCCCAAGTCATTCTCAGGGGGTGCCCTGAGCACTCCGAAGTCTTTCAGGCATATACTGAAAACATAGTACCTGACCCTTTATTCTGAAGCGAAAATAAACAAGGGGTATTTAGGTCGCCAAGCCATAGGGGGCGCTTCCATCAAAAAAAAATGTGAATATTTCATTACCCCTCAGCCCCGACTAAGGGGCAGAGGGGGTATTGTCGTCACGTGGCGCGCTGAAAAAAAAATCACACTTCAAGACCTCATTTTTGCATTTCATGCAAATTGTCCCGTTTAGACCGTGACCCCTCACCACCCCGAAAAGAATGATGGGTTATTAAAAACTTAACTTGTGATTTTTTCCCACTTGCAACCATACACCTACCCTAGAAAAAAGTTTGGACAAAATCTAAGGTGTGGTATATTGTATCACAGCCTGCCTGAATCAAAGAAAAACTGGCTCTTAATAAACTGGCTTTCCTATTTATGAGGCTTGTGTTTTCTTTGTAATTCAATTACTGCATAATTATTCTGCGCCACTGAGATAAATATTCGCTATTACAACAGAAACTGATGAAAAATAAGAGCCATTTCAACAGGAAGGCAATGCACCAGGCTTAACACTAAAGAAAGGGCATTCACATCTTATAAGAAAACTTACGCACTTGTTGCACTTCCAATTTCAGACAGCCACACAACTAATGAGTTTTACCTGAAGTACAGAGACCTGGGTAATTGAAAAGAATGTGTGAACCAGTGACTTTGCTGTCCATGGGTTCACATTATGTATTGTGTGTGCATAGGTGATCTCTAACAGCGTCAACCATAATTTATCTTATTCTGCTGAAAGCTATGAAATTGTACATCAGTCATGTCTCCCACCACAGCTACAGTGAGCCTCATTACCTCACCCTCTCTTGTTCTGTGCCCAGATCTCCCAGATGATTACGGAGGGGTGCCGAGAGGGGCTTACAGAAGCTGCGCTGAATCGCTACAATGCTGACCGGCTGCCGCCGCACAGCTTTCCCGCCCCCCAGGCCCCTGTGGTCACGACAGCGGCCCCTTGTGGAACCTCAGCTGCCGCCTCCTTCTTTGCAAGGTAAGCTGCAAATCTTTCATAGTGTGTGTGTGTGTATATTAATGTGCATGCAAGGGTGGGTAATCCACTAAGATTTCCATAATTTAAAACATGTAGCATAGCCATAACATAATTGTATTTGTACACTTGATTGCTCTGCCTTAAAGCCCCAATGAGAATGATCTGAGTTGAGTCTTTAGATTACTTTTCATGATAACCATCGAGACAACTGAAAATGGCCTCTGCCTATCTGCTTCATCTACTGAATGGTGGATGAAGTCAGTTCATTGAGATTGCCCCGTTTAATTGTAGCGCTTTTTTGAAACCAAAGCATGTCCATTGGAGCGTTTTTGGATGCCAGCATATATGCAATGTGTGACAAATCATGAAGGAATAAATGGGAATGCATTGCCTGGCAGCCCGGGAAAGTACCTAAAGAGTTATTAAAGTAATAATGGAAACATTATAATGGAAACATTTTAGGATTTAAAAGTTTTGGCTGAAATAGTATAGTTATACCTATGATAATCTTTAGCGTTTGCGATGCCTGGGAAAAAGTAGTAGCGGCTAGAAGCTTGGTCATTTCCAGTCTTTTGATTTGACAGAGGAAGTTGCTTTTGGCAGGGTTGCGAACAACGGTGCATTCCAAAATAAATATTAAAAAATGAAAAAGGTACTCACATCCCCTGGCCCATTAAAAACATTGAAACTTTTAAATCTGTAAATGTAACTTTTCTATTACTCATCCTGTACAGCACTTTGGGCAGCGAGAGTTGTTTATAAATGTGTTTTATAAATAAATTTTACCTTGACCTTGACAACCAAGCAACAGTTATAGGGACATATACACCCTTTCAGCCCTCCCCTGTGTGATTTACAATTCAGGTGACATATTTTCTTCTTAAAAGATTAATTATGGAGAATTTTAACCTTGATTGGAAAAAAACAGTGTCTGATAGTTTTGAAGGTATGTGTACTGACTTAAACTTGACACAATTCATCCATAAACCAAAACAACCGAATGGGGAAAAAAAAAATGTCTATATCTTCTTTGACCAACATTATACTTACTCATATGCCTCAGAGATATTCATGCAGTGGGGTTTTCCCTCAAGATTATTGTAATTGCTGCCCATTTCCTGCATTGAGAACTTAGACAATCGGGTTCCAACACGATTTAAATACGAGTGCCTTAGGCCATGGTAACACTTGCCTAAAGCCACTTTTGAGATTGGATGCACCAGATCGATGATATTTGCCAATGATATTTGTCAATCAGGGCCACTGCTCACTGATTATATGAAATGTTATAGTTTCTTTTTCAGCTTTTTCCTGAATCAGAAGTGAGGGACACTTGAAAATTGACCCAAAAAAGTTTTATAGTGCTGATCTATTGGACCCTGGACAGTTGAGGTTTGCTTTACTGATAGCACAGCCCTTAATATAAATTTTAAATCTTTCACATAACCTGCGAATTGTATGAAAAATACAAAAAACTGCTCATGTGCTTCCACTTTATAAGGGCAGCGATTGTAGAGCTCTTAATAACTACCACCCAATTTCCAAGCTGCTTTGTTTAGCCAAGCTTCTTGAATCCTTGGTTAACCTTCATTTTTTTCTTAGCGGAAATTGCATTTCAAATACTTTTCAGTCTGGTTGCAGATCTGGTGACAGCACTGTCAGCAGCACCCCTTGTTGTGAATGATGTTGTTTGTGCTTTTGACGGTGAGCACCACTGTACTGCCCTGTTTATTGATCAATCCAAGACCTTCGACATTGTTATTCAGTCACTTCTAATGCATTGACTAGCCTCAGTAGCCCAAAATCAGAATGCTTGCCGGCAGAACCCAATGTATTGTTGCTGACTTGACTCAATTCACTCTTCTTGAGGTCACTGAAGGTGTACAGCAGGGTTCAATTTTAAGGCCTTTACAAAAATATGGTCTGTTTTGAAATGGCTGTAGTCTGCACTTCTGTGGTGATGATGCAGTGCTTTGTACTTTTGTTTTTTCATTGGATGAAGCACTGTCTGCATTGCAGACAGCCTTTGATTTCTTTCAGCACTCACATCTTGAGCTTAAACTTGTTTAAAATGCAGCAATAACAAGATATTTACAATTCTCTAAATCACATTCAAAAAAAAAAGAAAATTAAAAATTTGCATTTTGGATGGCTCAGAAAATGTGCTGGTCCATCTTATGACTACTATATAGACGCTGCTCCACCCACCTTTTAGCAGCTTGACACTGCCTGTCATGCAGCTCTTTGCATTATTATCGTGGACTGTACTCTGTATCAGGCAGTGGGCTGGCCTTCCCTAGCCTATGGATGCAAGAGCTCCATATACAGACAGATTTTTGCCAATTCAGCGATTACCCATCGTCTTTTCAGTATCGTGAAATAAAGTCTTTTATATATGGATATCTTGCAGCCAGGCTGAACCAATCCACATGGAAGACATTATGAGATATCAGCCATTTTCACTTTTTAAACTTTAACTTCCTAAAGCCCACCACGGGAAATGACTTCAAATGACTTGCTGTAAGCCTCTGACCCTTAAATTCATAATTGCTTTCAAGCTGTTCCTGTTCCAGAATGCCTGATTAATAATCACTCAATTTATTTACTGAATAAACAAGACCAATATATAAGCCTGTGATTATTAGGAAAGTATGAAGAAATGACAGATCACTGAAGGACTACACTGACAATATACTTAATAGTGATACTGTATGGATACAAAAAAATAATTTTTAAAAATCAATCAACCAAGTGCTTAATAAGATTTCTATATGATCTTCGCTCTGTTGTTCCTTGTCATATTCCATGCAGTCCGTGCAGTTTTATTTTCCTGGTTGCAAGATGTATCTGCCTTCTGATTGGTTGAAAATTTGAGCGCGCGCTCAACATGGCGGAGTAGCTTTGTCGTCCCACATCGATACATCTGATTGAGAAATTCTGCATGAGTACTGTTTGTTAAATTGCTTGTATCATGGGTGCAAGATCTCCGTCTGAAGACAGACTTCAGTTAAAGGCGTTTGGTTCATCCAAGAATGGAAATTCCATCATGAAATGCTACTATTTTTGTGAAATCCCGCATATAGTCACATTGAGGTGCATTCTCAGTCCATCTTACAATCATCTGCGCATTTGAAAACAAAACTCTATTCTGAGCCAAGTACCGCCCGCATGTTGAATAGAGAAAGTAGAAATGCTCACTGACTGGCAGCACCACCATGAGGAATCTTTTTCCCCAATGCTTGAGTAGGCATTTTGTTGGCTTCGAACACTTCAGATCTTAGCAAGCTAGCTGGATATTTTGGGGTGTGTGAGCTCTAAAGGCACAGGGAATCTCGTGAAAATTGACGGCAAAATGATGCAGATGATGCAGCATGCCATCAGAAAATACTGGCAGACAATTTGCATTCTTCAGCACCAAAGCTGCGTGTAACCCCGATTCCGATGTAGTAATAGAGCACAGGCAAGAAATGATCATTGGTAATAGCTGAACCAGTATCAGAAGACACTACATTTTTAAGAGCCAGGAATTTGAACATCAATAATGACAACACTAATGGGTTGAGGTTTTTCGTGGCCACTTGTATTGCAGATTTAATAACAGTTAAAATTTACAACTGTTTATATGAAAAATAATAGGTGAAAAATAAGAAACAAAATAATAAACAAAACAATAAAGCCGGCAAAACAAAAACCCTCGGTTCCCAAAGTTAACCTTCCTTGCGTTAGGGCCCTTTTCCCGATGAGTGTCAGTGCGTCGGTGTTTGGGTTTGTCCTACCACACAATCTGTGAGGGAGGGAGGAATCAAGGAGTTCTGTATGCATCTCAGAGTTCAATATCAGTGGTTCGGTTCGGTTCGCCACCCAGTTCACACTGGGAATCTCTTCTGGATCTGGGGCGCTGAATCCTCACACACACCCGGCAGGATGGGTTTCCATGGACGGTGCGGCATGGCTTCGACCCTTTTTATGGTATCCGACAAAAAAAAACCTGACCTATAGTGGGCCAGATGAGATCCAAATGGCTTGGTAAAAATCATACACTGTCTGTATAAGTCATGTTCAATTTCTAAAATTCCATGAATTATCACCGATTGATAACACTCTACTTTGCATTAAATAGTTCAAATCATGTTCTCAGAAAGTTTAGTTGACCAACAATCTTCAGGTCAAGTATTCACTCACAGTTGTGAAACTATTAATACTTTCAAAGTGCTTCTAGTAATCATGTACACATATCCAAAGGACTGTGGTTACATTAGTAACTAACAATATATCATTTTATAAAAATAAAACATCATGAAATACCCGTTTGATTTGGTCAAAACTGCATGGAATGCAATAATATTCATAGTAACTTGGAGGCATTAAGGCTCAGCATGCTTTTCTCTCCCTGGACCGGTGAAACAGTGAGAAAATGCACTAAACATTCACCTCTTCAATTACCATAAAAACAGGATAAACACAAATAAATCAGTCTCACCATCACTTTTTAATACTTTCTAACAACCAAACAAAATAATTAGTGCTTCTACAGTCAACTTAGCAACTTTTTGAACAGTATTTCCACTCACCGCTGAGTCAATGTATGATAGTGCTCTAAGGCATTTTGGCAGATCGGCAAAAATCATCAGCCTTTCACGCTGCTCTTACAAAGCCCAAATGGAACAATGCAGCGATCAACAGATGTTAAACATCATCCCCAATAAATAAAACTCTGTTTAAAGGATCATTTTTATCTCTTACCGTGTGGATGGTGATGGATTAAGCCTCGCTGTGTATCAAACAAAATGGTGCACTTCTTCTTCTTCTTCTTTTGATTTCCTGGCAGTCTAGACGCCCGTCGGCGTATTGCTGCCTCCCACTGATTTCGTTAGATACTCCTCATTTTATTCGGCGGCCTTACACCTTACGGTGCAGACCTGAGTCCAAAAGAAAATCCATCACAGCTTTCCCCACTTCCCTTTGATGTTCCTCCGGGTTGAGAATGTTCCGTAAAGATATACACTGTAGCCCAGTACCAAGAACTGCAGAGAACAGTATATTCCTCTCCGTTGTATATTTGGAGCACTCCATAAATACATGTCGCACAGTTTCTCTTTCCCCACATTCACAAAGTCCATTGTCATGCTTACCAACGCGGGCCAGTCCCCACGCTAGACCACAATGCCCAAGTCTCAGTCTTGTCATGATCACCTGTCCCCTTCTGTTGTTCCCCTGTGGGCTGTTCCCACCCCTGATACTGCTTTGAATAGTATGGAAAAACCTTCCTCTCTTTTCCCCATCCCACTCTCTCTGCCATCTCCTACTTATCTCTTCTTTAACTACACTTCGATATTCTGATACACCTAAGGCTATGCCCACATCCACCTCCTCCCTCCTCAGGGCCTCTTTGGCTGCCCGATCAACAGCTTCATTGCCCTCCACCCCCACATGCGCTGGGACCCACATGAATCCCACTCCAATTCCAGACAGCGTTATTTTATACAGAGTTGTTAGGAGCTCACAAATTAGGTCCGACTGATCCGTGACCTCCCCCTGCAGGGTCCCCAGAGCAGCCGCCGAGTCAGAGCATATGACCACCTGCTGTGCCCTCACTTCTTCCACCCAATTTAGTGCCCACAGTAAGGCTAATACTTCTGCGGTGTAAACTGACACCCCATCTGACAGCCGCCTGCTCTGTGTGATCCGCAGGCCGGGAATATGTATTGCAAAACCCACCCTTTTACTGCTGGGGTCCATGGAACCATCTGTAAACACCTGTACGTGGTTTGCCCAGTTCTCCTGCATCCTTTCTCTCACCAAATTCTCTGGGTCTCCTCCACCCTCCTGCCTCATCCTTTCAGCTACTACAAAGTCTACCTCTACATTTGGTAGTAGCCATGGGGGAACAGAAGGCCAGACCACTGCAGAACCCTGCCGCACCCGACTCAATCCCAGCTCCTCCTCCTCCTCTCCCACCCTGTAAACAAAACTTCTGCTTTCCCCACCTCCTCCTCCCCACTCCCAACACGCCTCCACCAGCTGCCTGCCTGGATGATCTTGCTGCTCATACCCATATAACTTGGCCACATAGTGTAAAGCAAGTTTCCTTCTCCTTAATCCCAGTGGGGTCTCTCCCATCTCCACCAACAAGGCTGGAATTGGGGTTGAGCAAAACGCTCCACTACACACTCTCAATGCTTTTGCCTGCACTCTATCCAGTCTTGCCAGGTTAGTTTTGGCTGCAGCTCCATATGCCAAGCACCCATAGTCTAAGGCTGAACGGATCATGGCTCTGTAAATCATCATCTGTGTGTCTCTATCTGCTCCCCATGTGGTCCCAGCAAGACATCGCATCACGTTTATCACTTTGCCGCATTTCCTCACAATTTTTTCGATGTGGTTTCTCCAAGTCATTCTCTCATCAAATATAACTCCTAGGAACTTAAATTCCTTGACTCGCTCTATTGGCTTGTCATATATACTCAGCTCCAGATTTCCAGTCTTCCTTTTGTTAGTGAAAATTACAGACTTGGACTTTTCCACAGATATTTTGAACCCCCACTTCCCAGCCCAGCCTACCACTTTATCTAATGCCCCTTGTATTTTTCTTGTTAAAAATTTGATATTCCTTCCCCTTTTCCAAATTGCTCCATCATCTGCGAACAGCGATAGCCCAAATCCAGCCCCCACATCTTGGAACATATCATTAATCATAATGTTAAATAGCACTGGGCTAATAACACTCCCTTGAGGGGTACCGTTGTCTATCCCCACTGCTTCAGAGAATGCTCCCCCCACTCTGACCTGTATCGTCCTATTTTGCAGGAAGGCCCTGATCCAGTTCAGCATACGGCCTCTTATTCCAGCGTTAAAAAGCTTAACTACCAACCCCTCTTTCCACAGCATGTCATACGCCTTTTCAATGTCCAGAAAAACAGCTACTACTCCTTCTTTATTAGACATAGCTTTCCTTATGTCCAGGTCCAGCAACAGCACAGAATCCATTGTACTTCTTCCTGTTCTGAAACCACTCTGGATCGGTGTGAACCAGCCTTCCTTCTCTAACTTATATGTAAGCCTATCTGTCACCATCCTCTCCATGATTTTACACAAAACCGATGTGAGAGCAATGGGCCTATAGGAACCTGGTTTTGAAGCTTCCTTTCCTGGCTTCAGAATAGGGATTACAACAGCATGTCTCCATGCCACAGGGATAACCCCTTCCTCCCACACTGTATTTATAAGTGCTAATATCTCGTCCAGTACTAGCTCATCTAATCTCTTATAAACCTCATAGCCTAGGCCATCCTTCCCTGGAGCTGTTTTCCCTCCTCTCTGTATTGCTCTCATGTAACTCATCCAATGAAAAGAGTACATTGCTGGGATCAGAGTTATCCCAGTTCATCTCAAGTTTATACATTTGATCTTTCAGCATCTCAGCCCTCTTTCTAATACCCTCCTCGCCAATATTCACCCCACTATGCACATCCTTAAACTTCTTAACACACATACTTGCCTTCTGCATATCACTCGTGGCAATCCTCCCCCTTCTTCTAACACTGGGACCCTTCTCCCTTAACCACTCCTGACATACGTCGAACAACTGACCACACTTCCCCGACTGAGGTCTCCACCCCTAGCCCTCCACAGTATCGCCTCCAACACTCTCTTTTGCAGACTTTATAACCCT
This sequence comes from Gymnothorax javanicus, assembly GCA_029692085.1. Lineage (NCBI taxonomy): Eukaryota > Metazoa > Chordata > Actinopteri > Anguilliformes > Muraenidae > Gymnothorax > Gymnothorax javanicus. The sequence goes on along the minus strand of CM056193.1, from coordinate 128,452,957 downwards.
CCGGGCCACTGCTCTTAACCGTTTATACTCCATTGCATTTTCCAGCACTGGGTGCTTCCTTAGAACCCCATAGGCTTTATTCCTTTCTCTCTGGGCGCACTACACGCTTTATTCCACCACGGAACACTTTTGCTTTTTTAGAAGCTTTTTTCCGAGGAATATAAAGTTTCACATTATTCGCTATCATATCTATTAGGCTATTATTCCACTCATCTACTGTAGTGTCCGCTTTAACACAGTCCAGGCCTTTTATACACCCCTCAGCAAATTCATCCCATTTTGCTTTATCATAGTCCAATGGCCTTGGCCTGGTGTCTTCCTCCACTAACAATGACTGACCGAATCTCAGTAGTATTGGAAAGTGGTCACTTCCTATTGTGTTCCTGTCCATACTGTTCCACTCCCCTTTCCTTGCCAACTCTGGTGAAGCTATAGCTAAGTCAATACACGATAGAGTCCCCGTTCTAATATCAAATCTAGTTGGCCTACCATCATTCATACAGACCAACCCACGTATATCCATAAGTTCCTCTACCGTTTCCCCATTCCTATCCCTATCTTTACTACCCCACAGTGGATTATGTGCATTAAAATCCCCCACCCACACCAACGGAGACCCCACCTCATCTACTAGCTTTTCCAGCTCATCCATACTAAGCTGCATACATGGGTTATAATAATTCACCACATTCATGCTACCGTGTTCCCCCCACACCCGCACTGCCACACACTCCAGGGAAGTTCCAAGTGTTACTCTTTGGTATTGCACCCCTGCCTGAACAAATACTGCACAGCCCCCTCCTATCCCCTCACCCCGATCTTTACGTAAACAGTCATAACCTGATACCACAAAATCAAGACAGGGCTTCAGCCATGTCTCTTGTATGCACAACACCTCTGGTTTATCTTCTAAATTTTCCACATATTTTTTAAATTCTTGCCCATTGGCTATGAGGCTCCTAGCATTCCATTGTAGTATGGAAAACATCAAAATTAACCTAACCATCCAACCCATTGTCCCAAATGCTGTTATCCTCCATGCTCTCTACGTCTGACTGCTCCACATCCTCCTCCTGTACCAGTGATTCCTGCCTCATTTGTCCCCCTTTCATATATTCATGTAACATTTGTGGCTCATAATTTTTAACTCCAAGCCACCTCACACCTGCCTCCACCACCGCCTTAATCATGTCAGACCTTGTGGTTTTCTCTCTAGTAGCATAAACCACATCTGCCATAAAGGCTAGAATCTCTTCTTTTTTAAACACAATTCTGTCAGATAATACGTCAGGTGTAGGTACTGGTGTGGCCAGCAGAGGGCCTCCCGAGAAACCCCGTCACCGGCCGAACATCCCTATATCCGCCCACTTTTTTTCACGCTTCTGCATATGAAATCTTATATTGCTCCTTCACACTTTGGACCTGTCTCGCCCTCTCAGAATGAGGACACCCCCGAAAGGATGACATATGAGCACCCCCACAGTTACAGCATTTTGTATTTTCCGCATTACACTCCAACAGATCATGCCCACCCCCACATTTAGCACACCTTCGATTACCACGACATGCTGCTGCATGATGCCCATACCTTTGACACTTATAGCACCTTAGTGGAGGTCTCTCATATTTCCTCACCAGATAGGACAGACACCCCACGAACACTCTGTCAGGCAATTTTTCCCCCTCAAACGTAATCAATACAGGAGCATCTGGATTCCCCCCATTTCGGACTCTGAATCGCTTAACATCTTTAACTTCTCCTCCTGTGATGTTATTCTTTATCTCCTCCTCAGTCATAGCAGCATAGACACCATAAATTACTCCCTTAGCCCCTTCTTTTGTGCTAGTTGGAATAATCGCAATCACATCCTTATCACCCACTTTCTTAACATTCATAGCTTTCATTTGCTGATCTGCATTTTTACATATCACCAACAATATCCCATTAGGGAGAATCCTTGCGTCTATCCCGTCACCTACGCTTTTCAAAGATTTCGCAATCTGCAGTGGATTGACCGATCTAAATCCCCCTGTATCCGCTCGATCTTTCAGTTTGACCAAAACTTTATATTCGGAGCTCACAACTTTCCTTATTTTACCCCTATCTCTATCTTCTACATCTAGCCCTTCCCTTGACGCATTTCTCTTATTAGCACCCTTTTCCCTGTACTTTGGAACATTCTCCCTCCCCCTCCCACCCGCGGCCGTAGCCATGCAGATCAGTCACTGGTACTCGTTTCAGTTCTTTAATATTTATGTTGCAGTCAATAATAATAGTCAAAATCAGACTTGTTACCACCGCACCAAACAACTTTGTATTCCCCGCCAAACTCACGACTTGCATCCGGGCCTCGGCTGCATGAGACAAAATGCGTCACTTCCTCCAAAAATGGTGCACGAGAAGAACAAGCACTAATAACTTCCGTACCCAGTGTTGCCAGATTGGTTGCGTGGTTTCCAGCCCAACACTGATTAAAAAAACGGCCTTGTTGCACAAAAAACCGCCCAAAGTAACACGAATGAAAACCTGTGCCATTTATCAATTAATTTATGATGTAAGCACATCATATATACCTTCAACAGTTAGCCTTGCGTTGGCTCATATCAGCAAATGCATGCAATTAGTTCTTATGTATCTACACGGGAGTGAACAATACCCCTGAAGCCCACGAAAAAAAAAAAAAAACAATTTCCCTTGCTGCATGTATCCACAGAAACGCTAACACATACAGAGAACGAGACTGAGAGCACAATCGCAACTAACGTTAGCCTGTCAAAAGCGATTTACAGTAATTGCAGCTATTCAGGAAATCGACTGTAGCTATACAGTCAAATGGTTCAATATACCGAAATCTCTAATGATGACAAACCCTCAAAGGAGAAAACAGCAGTCAAAAGCGAACAAGCTTTTAAAGGTACACTAGGCTCCCGCAGATTTGTGACAATTTTTTAAGATTCTTATTCTACCTCTACAGTGATCGATAGAGCTATGAAACACAAGATGTGACGTTCGCGACCGAGTCGAGTCTTTTGAACGGCTCTTTTAAGTGAACGATGAGAACCGATTCGCAGTTGCGAGCCAGTCCTTTGCGAGCCATTCTTATATGCAAATTGCCCATGCTGCCTTCATGTGTCATCTGTGTGCCCCATGAGTCTGAGCTGTCCATGCTGCCTTCATGTGAACGACTAATGACATCTCCGAGTTTGAGTTGTCCACAGCATGCTCCATTCACGTGAACGCAGCTATATATGCGAAGCTAACTTAGGGGAGGAGAATACTAGTGCGCGCCGCCCAACTGGACTGAAGACATTTGCCGCTGTATCTGTTCTGATGTGGATTCGAGTCAAGGAGCTGAGCTCCTGTTTGTAAAGTAGTTCAGGTGTACAAACACCAGGTAGGGTAGTACAATTTTGCCTTCACATTTTTATCATGTCCTAATTTTTGATCTAGTTTTATTTATTATTTTTATATTTTTTTCTGTATTGTTAAAATGTTCTTGTGTGGAAAATTTTACAGTAAAGTTGTTTTATGTGGAAGTTATCTGTAGCCTCTTAGTTTTTATTGTGCCACAAAGTTTTTTAGGTGAGGGAAAATTCAAAATAGTGATCTCACTGCCAAGGCATGGGGATATGGCACCACCTTATGGAATGTTTACAAATGAAAACACAAGCCAAATTAAATTCTAATCAATATTTCAGAATAATTCCCACCAATAGAGTATATATTGGTGGGATGTGTAAGTTTGAATTATTCTGATCTAAATCTTATCTTATAACTGCTACCAGTGATTGTTTCCTTGATAAAAACGAGTTACCCCTGGTTGACTTCTAGAAAATAAATAAATATAACAAGGAGCCAGTCTTTTGAACGGCTCTTTGAAAGGAATGGCTCCTCAAGATCCGGCTCCCTTCAAAGAGCCATAAATCCCATCTCTAACAAGATGTTTGACGCTGGAATGAGAAAAATATGTCTATCCTGTAAGGGGCAAGAGCTAAAAAACAACAGCCAATCAAACGTACGACCAACTCAAATGATTGAATGATACAGCTGTCAATGAAACCCCCCCATAGATGCCCACGCCTCTATCCGCGTACACAAAGGTGCACAGGTTTTCAGGCGTGGCTTTGGAAGCATCATGGTGGGCTGTGATTGGTGGTGGGCGTAGTCGCATTGAACTGCAGGATTTGAAAGTTCTGCCCTCAAACCCACGGGCGCCTAGTGTTACTTTAAACAACAAGTGGTTGGTTTAACAAACGCAGATTATGGATGTTAAATAAAACCACCGAGTTCATCCCCAAACCAGCCCAAAATGTGTCCACCCGCCCAAGGTACTTTTTGCCTGCACAATTCAATCGAAACCAGCCCAATTGGGCAGGAAACCGCCCAATCTGGCAACGCTGTCCGTACCTTAGTAACAGGAAGTTGTCATACAGTAAGGGCTATTCGAGTAAGGCACACGGGGTTTACCGATTGGCTGAATTTTAAGCCGGTCAAACAGACCCAAGTGAATTTAAAGAGGAACTAGCCCTTTCCAACAACTTGTGAGACAGATACTATTTGTTTAAAAAACGATTTTCTTCTTTTATGCATATTATTTTAAACACTTTTATAATGACTTTTAACCAATGTGTATAATTTTAAACCCAATATTTTAAAAGTTTTAAAGTGCATATAAATCAACTCAACATGAACTATTTTTAGTGCCATTTTAGAGCATGGGCTACATGCGCATGGGACGCACTTGGACTTTCCAGCATGACAATGATCCAAAGCAAAAGGCCAGGTTGACCTTCCAGTGGTTTGAGGCATAATTCTGCACTGGAATTCACTGAAAGGGCTCAGGAACACTTCCAGAAATCGCTGTCTGTGAACACAGTTTGCCCTGCAATCCACATACGCAAGTTAAAGCTGTATCATGCAAAGGAGAAGCCATATGAACGCAGTCCAGAAATGCCGCCATCTTCTCTGGGCCAAAGCTCATTTAAAATGGACTGAGGCAAAATGGAAAACTGTTCTGTGTGTTATGGTTCTGCCTCGTGTGCTGTTTTGTCTTTGTGCTTGTGCTTTTTCTCCTGTGCCTTTCTCTCGATTTATTTTTCAGCTTTCATTTCCAGCTGTCTGACGATTGATTCTCTCTTGCCCAATCTCCTGTGATGTCGTGTGACTGCCTTGAGCATGCCTGCGTCTCTTTGACCAATCACGTTTCCTCTTTCGGTTTCGGCTGTGGTATTTCATTCATTGCTTCCACCTGTGCTTAATTCTGGGTCTCGCAAAACTCTGAGTGAATGTGCTCTCTGATAGGATATTACTAACCGTACTAACCAGCACTTATTTGAGGGTGATTGTATATACAGTGAGAGTAAAAAGTATTTGATCCCTTGCTGATTTTGTTGGTTTGCCCACTAATAAAGACATGATCATTCTATACTTTTAATGGTAGATGTATTCTAACATGGAGAGACAGAATATCAAAACGAAAATCCAGAAAATAACTTTAAAGAATTTATTTTAATTCATTTGTTTTTCATTGAGGGAAATAAGTATTTGATCCCCTAGTATGCATTAGGAGTTCTGGCTTTCACAGACCAGTTAGACACTCCCAATCAACTTGTTACCTGAATTGAAGACACCTGTTCTAACTAATCACCAACTAATGAAAGACACCTGTTCACAGAATCAGACAATCAGACAGATTCCAAACTCTCCAACATGGGTAAGACCAAAGAACTCTCTCAGGACCTCAGAGACAGGATTGTTGACCTGCACAAATCTAGAATGGGCTACAAAAACATTAGCAAGATGCTGGGTATTAAAGTAACAACCATTGGTGCAATTGTGAGAAAATTTAAGAAGTATAACATGACCATCAATAGACCTCGGTCTGGTGCTCCACAGAAGATTTCACCTCGTGGGGTGGCAATGATCATGAGAACAGTGAGAAATCGGCCTGCAACCACACAGCGGGAGTTAGTGAACGACCTCAAGGCAGCTGGGACCACACTCACCAGGAAAACAATTGGCAACACTTTGCGCCGCAATGGATTAAAATCCTGGAAGTGCCCGAAAGGTACCCCTGCTTAAGAAGGCACATGTGGAGGCTCGCCTAAAGTATGCCAATGATCACCTCAAAGATGCACAAAGTGATTGGGAGAAGGTTCTGTGGTCAGACGAGACCAAAATTGAACTATTTGGCCTAAACTCTACTCGTCATGTGTGGAGGAAGAAAAATGCTGCCCATGATCCCAGGAACACTGTGCCCACCGTCAAGCATGGAGGTGGAAACATTATGTTTTGGGGGTGTTTCTCTGCCAAGGGCACAGGGCTACTTCACCGCATCAGTGGGAAGATGGATGGAGCCATGTACCGTGCAGTCCTGAGGGACAACCTCCTCCCCTCTGCTAGGAAGCTGAAAATGGGCCGTGGCTGGGTCTTCCAACATGACAACGACCCGAAGCATACAGCAAAGGCAACAAAGGAGTGGCTCAAGAAGAACCATATTAAGGTCATGGAGTGGCCCAGCCAGTCTCCGGACCTCAATCCAATCGAAAATCTATGGAGAGAGCTGAAGGTCCGAGTTGCCAAGCGACAGCCCACCAACCTTAATGATTTAGAGAGGATCTGCAAAGAAGAGTGGGCCAAAATTCCCCCTGATATGTGTGCTAACCTTGTGGTTAACTACAACAAACGTTTGACCGCTGTGCTTGCAAACAAAGGCTTTGCCACCAAGTATTAAGTGCTTTTGCAGTGCTGCCAACTCTCCCGAATTTTCCGGGAGTTTTAGTGGCATATTCACGTTCCTGTGGCTTACTCAGCAATTATTCAATTAACGCTTATTAAAGAGGTCCGCCCACAGAATTGACGTCCTTGTGCGAGGAGGTTTATCAGATTCACGCGTGTTAAGGTAGATTTCACCACTAGTGTTATGGAAATCGATTATGACTCCCGACTTCTCACTCTTTTCTTTACTCAGGGGATGGAAGCAATTAAAGATATTTCACACGGTCTTGTATCATTTAAACAATTTAAACAATCATTAAACCCATGCTTTGCTTCTAACCCCTGAGAAAAAGAAAACCGCGAGAAGCCTGGAGTCATAATCAGCTTCCATATTATTAGTGGTGAAATCCACCGTAACACACATGAAGCTGATAAACTTCCATGCGCAAGGACTTCAATTCCACGTGAGAATCTTTTAAATACGCATTGGTTGGTAATTGCTTACTATGGCACAGGAACATGAATATGCCACTAAAACTCCCGGAAAATACGGGAGAGTTGGCAACACTGCTTTTGGATAGAGGGATCAAATACTTATTTCCCTCAATGAAAAACAAATGAATTAAAATAAATTCTTTAAAGTTATTTTCTGGATTTTCGTTTTGATATTCTGTCTCTCCATGTTAGAATACATCTACCATCAAAAGTATAGAATGATCATGTCTTTATTAGTGGGCAAACCAACAAAATCAGCAAGGGATCAAATACTTTTTACTCTCACTGTATTTCGTCACGTAGTATTAATCTTAATAAGCTCATTAGCGAGTGCGAGTGTTTCTAGCTTTTATAATTCCTTCCTAAGCTTTCCCTGATTAACTGCATTTAAAGCTATGCTTTCCTTTGCTTCTCTCGTGGTGCTTTATATTGTCACGTTTAGATTACCTCAATCTAAACCATCTAGCTTGATTGATTGTCTCAGCGTCTTGTCTCGAGTCATTATTGTTAACCCGGTCCTCGTGAATTTGTTTATTAATCCCATGTGTTTCTGTTTCCATTCGAGATTGCCTTCCGAGTCCCCGCCTCCTCCCGTGCCTATATCAGTGGGCAGAGAGAAGCAGCCGCCAGACAGAACTTTGTATTGGCTATGCTCTGCATTGTGAAATCTCTGCTCCTGTGCCTTCCTGAGTATTTCCTTTGTATGATTCCCGAGCCTTGTGTTTTGCTGCGCCCACGTCTTATCTGCCCTTTGTCTAAGTCTCCCAGTGTTTCCGTCAGTTTAGTTTGGTCCAGTTTTTGTTTTTCTAGTGTAGCCACTCTTGGAGTGTGTACTTCTGTTTCCCCCTGCCTTGGGCAGTGTACCTTAGTTTCTCCCATTCGTTCAGTGCATGTGCACGGTGTTCTGTTTCTGGCTTGTTTGCCAACTTTATCCTTAGTGTTTGGTGTTTAAACAAACACTTTGGATCCTGCATCTGGTGTTCCCCCGACCTCTTCTTAACACTGTGATCAGATGAATCAAAATTTGAAATTCTTTTCGGAAACCAAGGAAGCAGTGTCGTGCAGACTTAAGAGGAGAGGGACCATCCAGCTTGTTATCAGTGTTCAGTTCAAAAGCTTGCACCTCTGATGGTATGGGGTTGCATTAGTACCTATGGCATGGGCAGCTTACACATATAGATATGCACTATCAATGATGAAAAGTATATAGAGGTTTTACAATAATGTCTCTTTCTGGGAAGGCCTTGCATATTTCAGCAAGACAATGCTAAACCACATACTGCATCCATCACAACAGCATGGCTTAGAAGTAGAAGAGTCCGGGTGCTGAACTGCCCTGCCCGCAGTCCAGACCTTTCACTAATAGAAAACATTTGGCGCATCATAAAATGAGAAATCTGGTTTAGAAGACCCAGGATTGTTGAGCAGAAAGAATCCTACATCAGACAAGAGTGGGACAACATCCCTCTTCCAAAACTTCAGCAATTGGTCTCCTCACTTCCCAGATGTTTACAGACTGTTGTTAAAAGAAGAGGGGATGCTACACAATAGTAAATATAGCCCTGTCCCAACTTTTTTGAAATGTGTTGCCGCCATTAAATTCAAAATGAGCTTATATTTTTCATGAAATGGCAAAATGTCTCACTTTCAACATCTGATATGTTGTTTATGTTCTATTGTGAATAGAATGTGGGTTTATGAGATTTGCAAATCATTGCATTCTGTTTTTATTCACGTTTTACACAACGTCCCAACTTCATTGGAATTGGGGTTTGTACATCCTTCAAAAAAGTAACGGAAATTATATATCCCCAACGTCCGAACTGAGCCGGGAAAAAAGGCATTTAAATATGCTGCTCCTTCTGCTTTGAATCTGCTGCAAAATCATCTGAATCTGAAGGATCTGGTTTATTTAAACGAATTCAAGCATATGTTAAATCCATTAGAGGCAGATTTGTTTGTCTGTAAATGTTTTAATTGATTGTACTGTCCTTGTTTGGCCTGCATTGCCTGTAGTGACTACATTTTCTGAGGGCTTTGTTTATTATAAGAATTTTATAAGCTGTTAATTTCTAAGATTGTTTTATATTTAATCTCTAGGATAATGTATATGTAAATTTATTATTTGTACAGTGAGTGTTATTTGTGTTACTTTTGCTGACCTGAGCTGCTGCCTGTCTTGACCAGGACGCTCTTGAAAAAGAAATTTTAAATCTCAAGAGTTTTATTCCTGGTTAAAAAATAGGTTTATATATATACAGTTGTGTGTGTGTGTGTGTGTGTGTGTGTGTGTGTGTGTGTGTGTGTGTGTATATATATATATATATATATATATATATATATAAAAAAAAAAAAAAAATATATATATATATATATATATATATATAAAAACCCAATTCCGAAATAGTTAAGACAAAGTGTAAATTGTGAATAAAATCAAAATGCAATGATTTTCAGATCACATGAGCCAATATGTTATTTACAATAGAACATAGAAAACATTTCAAATGTTGAAACTGAGACATTCTAAATTTTTATCCTCAAAATGAGCTTATTTCAAATTTTCTGGCTGCAACAGTTCTGAAAAAAGTTGGGATACAGGCAAAAAAAGGGCTGAAAAAGCCATTAATATATAAGAGAATCAGCTGAAAGAAAATTTAGCTAGTAATTATGTTAACTGTCATCAGGTGTGTAACATGATTGGCTATAAAAGGGTTGTCTTAAAGTGGCTGAGTCTCTCAGAAGGAAAGATGGCCTGAGGCTCTCCAACCTGTGAAGGCTTGCGAAAAAAAAATTATGGAATAATATAAAAACAATGTTCCTCAACGTCAAATTGCAAAGGCTTTGAAGGTCTCATCATTGACAGTGCATAACATCATCAAAAGATTCAGAGAAAATGGAAAAATCTCTGTGCATAAGGGACAAGGCCGAAGACCTTTACTGGATGCCCGTGATCTTCGGGCCCTCAGACACCACTGCATCACTCACTGGCATGATTCTGTCATTGACATTACTAAATGGACCCAGGAATACTTCAAGAAACCACTGTCTGTAAACACAGTCTGCTGTGCCATCCACAGATACCCCCTAAAACTCTATCATGCAAAAACAAAGCCATTGTTGAGCATGATCCAGAAGCGCCGCTGTGTTCTGTGGGCCAAGGCTCATTTAAAATGGACTGTAGCAAAGTGTCCTGTGGTCAGACGAGTCCAAATTTGACATTCTTGTTGGAAATCATGGGCGTTATGTCCTCAGGGCTAAAGAGGAGAAAGACCACCCCTCCTGTTATCAGCATTCAGTTCAAAGCCAGCATCTCTGATCGTATGGGGATGCATTAATGCATATGGTGTGGGACACTTGCATGTTTTAAAAAGCACTATGAATGCTGAAAGGTATAAAAAGGTTTTAGAGCAACATATGTTCCCCTCCAGATAACATCTATTCTAGGGAAGGCCTTGTGTATTTTAGTAGGACAATGCAAAACCACATACTGCAGCTATTACAACAGCATGGCTTCCTAGTAGAAGAGTCCATTTGCTGAACTGGCCTGCCTGCAGTCCTGATCTTTCACCAATTGAGAACATTTGGCGCATAATTAAACGAAAGGTCCGTCAAAGGAGACCCAAATGTGTCCAGCAGCTGGAAGCCTGTATTAAACAGGAGTGGGATCAAATTCCAGTGGCTAAACTCAAGAAACTTGCCTCGTCAATGCCCAGACACCAGGATGCTACACCATGGTAAACAGGCCCCTGTCCCAACTTTTTTGAGACCTGTAGCAGCCCGTCAAATTTGAAATGAGCTCATTTTGTGGATAAAATTGTAAAATTTCTCAGTTTCAGCATTTGCTATGTTATCTTTGTTCTATTGTGAATAAAATACTGGCTGGTGTTATTTGAACGTCAATGCGTTTTGATTTTATTCACAATTTACACTTTGTCCCAACTATTTCGGAATTGGGGTTGTATATATACGACCCGCTACTACTCTGCGTTGTGTGCTTGGATTATTATGGCGTGCGGTTGTAAGCAGAAGGAATGTATGCGGAGACGAAAGGGTTCGGAAATGGTGGCGAGATGTTTAATTTTCCAGCACCGCATCTTTAAGATTGATAGCGCACCTTCATAGTTCTTAATCAGAACGCTTACATGCGAGTGCCACAAATGCTAATGCATTCCAATGACTATGCCCATGGCACATCTCATTACTAGCTATATTCCACTCGGTATTTTATAGAGAAACAAACGTGCTGGTTATGCAAATTGTCTAGCATTCAACAGCTTAACAGTTTAACATTCAGTATAGCTCATAAGAACGAACTTCAGTGTGGTATTAGCTTAGAAATCTTATGTTCTTTCCAGCACCAAAATAACGTGACTTACCTAAAAGATTGATACCACACATTAAAGGTAAACATACTAAGCTAGACGCGCATCAACCCTACGGTATATCAGAATGTACAAAAAACATTAAAATTAAAGCTGCAAGCAGCGTTGAAAGGGCCCTCGCCCCCCTCATGCACATTGGGGGTGGTGGCAAGATCCTGATGGGTGCAGGAGTGCATTCACAACCATTGGACAGTGCTGGACTGTGAACAATGTTATTTCCTGAGTGCAGTGCAAACACAATTCCTGAAATAAATAGGTGGAGTACCTTAAAGTATGACGCTTGTTAATGAAAAAAAAAAGTTGGAATCTAATTCAAAATAATGGACTTCCCGTTGGGTTTGGGTCATAGCACGATGTAACTTTTTTTTAAGTCTTGGCATGTCTCCACCAAATTTTATTCATGTAGATGAACTGAAACATGAGAACTGTTTTGCTGAAATTTTCTGTGGGGCGCTATGGTGCCATTTTGACACACCTGTGTGCAAAACCTATGCCATTTTAATAGTAATATCGGGCTCCATGAGCGTGAAGATTTTTGTAAATTTTCAAGCATGGTGAGATCCTCAAAAGGGCAATTCTTTTGTAAAAATGATTAGGGGGCGCTTTATAGCCATTGTGCCACATTAAGTGCCAACTGGCATATCGAATCGAAGACCATAAGACAATTACAATTTCTGCAATGTTTTGTAAGTTTTGGAGTATCCTAAGGCCTTCAAACGAGTGTTTGTAAAATTTGGAAAAAATGCAGGATATGGCTCATAGCTCACTTCCTGTTTGGCCAAAAAATGTCAAAAAAAATTCTTATATTCCTGCATGACAAATCCCATGACCATACCAAATTTCATGAACATTCAAGCATTTTAATCTTAACATGGTCGTGGCTAGAGGGCGCTGTGGAGCCAACTTGTCACGCCCTATCTAATATCAGCATGTATTTATACTTGGGACAAAAGTTTTCAAGCTTGTAAAGTTTTGGGCAAGTATCACAAGGTATGTGCGAGTGAAACCAACTTCCTGTTTCATGGCGGAACATCGAAAGTGCCGAAACGCCACAAATACATCATTTGATGAATTCAAAAAAGCTTTGCAATTTAATATCGGCAAGGTCTTTAGATGAAACAGGCCAAATTTTAAGTTGATTGGATAAAATCATTAGGAGGAGTTTGTGAAACTATGACATCTGTAAAAGTAAAAAAATCCAAAAAAGTTGCAATTTCAATGAAAAATGGCAGACTTCCTGTTTAGTGTAGGTCAAGGCACCAGGAGACTTTTTTTTAGGTTTTGGCATAATCCACATGTCCACCAAATTTCGTACGTGTAGGTGAAAAGGACTGCAAGGGCTGCTTCATTTAAATTTTCTAGGGGGCGCTATAATGCCATTTTGCCACAGCCATACGTAAACCCAATATCGTTGTCAAAGGTTTGATCGGCTTAATACGTGTGCAAAATTTCGTGAGTATTCAAGCATGTTTAGACCCTCAAAGGGCAATTATTTTTAAAAAATCATTGGGGGCGCTATAGAGCCATTGTCCCACATTAAGTGCCAATTGGTGTATCAAATTGAAGACAACAAGACAGTTACAATTTCTGCAACGTTTTGCAAGTTTTTGAGTATTCTAAGGCCTTCAAACGTGTGCTCATAAAATTTGTAAAACCGCAGGAAATGGCTCATAGCTCACTTCCTGTTTGGCTAAAAAACTTCTAAAAAATTAGCATAGCCCTGAATGACAAATTCAGTGATCACACCAAATTTCATGAACGTTCAAGCACTTCTATCTTAACATGGTCGTGGCGAGAGGGCGCTGTGGAGCCACATGGCCACACCCGATCTAATATCAGCATATATTTATACTTGGGAGAAGACTTTTATCAAGCTTGTAAAGTTTCGGGCAAATCTCACAAAGTATGTGGGAGTAAAACCAACGTCCTGTTTCATGGCGGAACATGGAAATTCGCCGTAAGGCCACGGAAACATTGTTCCATGAATCCAAAAAAGCTTCGCAATTTAACATCGGCAAGGTCTTGAGATGTCATACGCCCGTGTTTCCCATACATGGACGATTTCCTAATTTCCCCTGCCATAGTCTCAATATGCGTAATTCCTCCCCCCCTCAACAAAATGGGAAAATGTCTCCCTCCCGGCTCAACAACGGGGAAAATTTCCCCCGATCAACAAAATGAGAATTCCCCCCCACCCGCTCAACAAAATGAGAATCACCCCCCCAGACATCAGTATGGCACCACACATGTGCCCCCATATTCTCCAAAAATTCTGTGGGAAACACTGTACGCCAAATTTTAAGTTCATCGGATAAAATCTCTGGGAGGAGTTCGTTAAAGTACGACGCCTGTGAATGGCAAAAAAATCAAATCGAACAGCTTCATATTTTTAACCTCTGAGCAAAGTTTGTCGAGTTTTCGAGTATGCTAAGGCCCTCAAAAATGTTTTCGTAAAAAACTGGAAAAACGCAGGAAATGGCTCATAGCTCGCTTCCTGTGAGGCTAAAAATTTTTTTAAAAATTTCCAAAAACTTCATTATGACTTCTATAGCCCCACCAAATTTCTTGAGAATCCGAGCAAATGCGTTCCAAAATGGCCGTGTGTTTGGTGGTGCTATGGAGCCACCAGGGCACGCCCAAGCTCAAGAACAACAATAATTTGTAATTTCTCGCACGCCTGATGTATGTGCCAATTTTTGTGAGTTCTCGTGCATGGCAAGGCCCTCAAAATCGCGTCCTCGCAGCAGAATAATAATAATAATAATAATAAGAAGAAGAATAAAAATCCCATCAAAAACAATAGGTTCCTTGCGCGGGTCCTGGCACCGGTCGGTGCTCATGCCCTAATTACAAAACTCTTATCAATAAAACGGCTGCAGCACCGCCTAGAGGCACAGCAGAAACACTGCCTGACATATCTATATATATATATATATATATATATATATATATAGCAACATACTTCATCACATGGCATTCTAGTTATACCCAGGCAAGGTCTCAGGATTAGTTGGTTCTTGAGGTTCTTTGAGTCGACACTGAGCTTGAACAAACTGCTTTTAGTTATTGTGCTCCAAGGGCGTGGAATAGGTTTCAAGAGAATTTTAACCTGTAACATCATTTGTATCATATTTGATGCACAATTTTCTGTGACCTCTACATGATCGCATGATCAATACTTTCCTCAAAAATTTCTTCTGTGCAGTCGGCCTATTTTACAAGGTGGCGACGGCTACCCAGGAGGGTAAAAATACTTCCTGTTGTGCTATCACGACAGCAGTGTAGAGGCATGGATCTTCTCACAATCTCTTCTTTCTCTGCCTTGAGTGATGATGAACAGTAGTGGTCTGTATTTTGGAATTACAGGGGAGTGTGAGCAAGTATACATTTGTCTAAGGTTATTAGGTTAGCCCTTTCTTTAAATTTGTTTTTGATTGTGTAGGCATGGGTTTTGATAGCTTGCACTTCAGATAATTTGGCTAGCTTTCCTGTAGAAATGTTAGCTAGTGTATGACTTTATAACTTAATAAATACCTTATTGTTCGTAAAACTCGCTCTGTTTGTACAAAACCCAAAACCAGTGAAGTTGGCACGTTATGTAAATCGTAGATAAAAACAGAATACAATGATTTGGAAATCCTTTTCAACTTATATTCAATTGAATACACTGCAAAGACAAGATGTTTAATGTTCAAACTGAGAAACTTTATTTTTTTTTTTGCAAATAATCATTAACTTAGAATTTAAAGGCAGCAACACATTGCAAAAAAGTTGGCACAGGGGCCTTTTTACCACTGTGTTACATCACCTTTCTTTTAACGACACTCAGTAAACGTTTGGGAACTGAGGAGACCAATTTTTGAAGCTTTTCAGGTGGAACTCTTTCCCATTCTTGCTTGATGTACAGCTTAAGTTGTTCAACAGTCCGGGGTCTCCGTTGTCGTATTTTACGCTTCATAATGCGCCACACATTTTCAATGGGAGACAGGTCTGGACTACAGGCAGGCCAGTCTAGTACCTGCACTCTTTTTACTACGGAGCCATGCTGTTGTAACACGTGCAGAATGTGGCTTGGCATTGTCTTGCTGAAATAAGCAGGGGCGTCCATGAAAAAAGACGTTGCTTGGATGGCAACATATGTTGCTCCAAAACCTGTATGTACCTTTCAGCATTAATGGTGCCTTCACATATGTGTAAGTTGCCCATGCCTTGGGCAGTAATACACCCCATACCATCACAGATGCTGGCTTTTGAACTTTGCGCCTATAACAGTCCGGATGGTTCTTTTCCTCTTTGGTCCGGAGGACACGACGCGTCCACAGTTTCCAAAAACAATTTGAAATGTGGACTCGTCAGACCACAGAACACTTTTCCACTTTGCATCAGTCCATCTTAGATGAGCTTGGGCCCAGCCAAGCCGGCGGCGTTTCTGGGTGCTGTTGATAAATGGCTTTAAGCTTTGCATTGTAGAGTTTTAACTTGCACTTGCAGATGTAGCGACGAACTGTAGTTACTGACAGTGGTTTTCTGAAGTGTTCCTGAGCTCATGTGGTGATGTCCTTTACACACTGATGTCGGTTTTGATGCAGTACCGCCTGAGGGATCGAAGGTCACGGGCATTCAATGTTGGTTTTCGGCCTTGTCTTCACGCAGTGATTTCTCCAGATTCTCTGAACCTTTTGACGATATTACGGACCGTAGATGATGAAATCCCTAAATTTCTTGCAATAGCTCGTTGAGGAATGTTGTTTTTAAACTGTTCGACAATCAGCTCACACATTTGTTCACTAAGTGGTGACCCTCGCCCCATCCTTGTTTGTGAATGACTGAGCATTTCAGGGAAGCTGCTTTTATACCCAATCATGGCACCCACCTGTTCCCAATTAGCCTGTTCACCTGTGGGATGTTCCAAATAAGTGTTTGATGAGCATTCCTCAACTCTCTCAGTCTTTTTTGCCACTTGTGCCAGCTTTTTTGAAACATGTTGCAGGTATCAAATTCCAAATGAGCTAATATTTGCAAAAAATTACAAAGTTTACCTCTTCGAACATTAAGTAACTTGTCTTTGCAGTGTATTCAATTGAATATAGGTTGAAAAGGATTTGGAAATCATTGTATTCTGTTTTTATTTACGATTTACACAACGTGCCAACTTCACTGGTTTTGGGTTTTGTATTTTTTTTAACTTTACCTAGCTATGTCTACTTTCAGACATTGCAAGGAAAGTGGTCACTAGGGTTAGATGCTATATTGTTCATTGAGGAAGCTAGAGGAGCAAGCCAATTGTACCAATGTTGTAGCTACAACAAAGCGAGATTGGGGGGTTTGCTAGCTAGGTGGGCCTAAACCCAGGTTTTATTTTTGTCATGAACATAACTCTTGTCACGGGGAGTGGCAGGACCCAAATGCAACACAATCAATACGAGTGAAGTTTTACTGGTTTTAATTATCTCAGAACAGGGGTAAACAGAATGCAGATCAGGATCAGGAATTCGGGGATTGTGAGTGGAGCTCAGCCGGGGACTCGAGGGAGCAGGCGCCGATGGCGGGATTCGAACCCGCGTCATCCACACTGCAGGCGGGAGATCAGGCCGGGAAGAGGTGGGGACCAGCGGGCGGGGATTCCCCGAAGGCACAGTGGTGCTGGAGGGCTGGTCAGGATGGCGACAGTGGAAGTCGGTGATGAGGTCCAGGTCGAGGATGTGGCGAGCAGGAATCCAAGGCCTCTCCTCAGGACCATAGCCCTCCTAGTCCACTAAGTACTCGAGTCCCCTCCCACGATGACGGGATTGGACCAGGCGCCGCACGGAGTAAGCAGGACCCCCGTCAATCAGGCAAGGAGGAGGAGGAAGTGGAACAGCCAGCGACAGAAGACTCTCATGGACCAGCTTCACCTTGGACACATGGAAGGTGGGGTGGACACGCACGGAGCGAGGAAGCTTGAGTCTCACCGCCGTCAGACTGATGACCCTCTGGATGGGGAATGGGCCGACGAACCTGGGTTCCAGCTCCTTAGACTCCACCTGGAGCGGCAGATCTCGGGTGGAGAGCCACACCTTCTGGCCAACCTGGTAGACTTGGGCAGGAGAGCGCCGCCGGTTCGCCGAGGCGGTGTAGCGACCAAAGGCGCGCTGGAGGGCAGAGCGAGCCTGGGCCCAGTTTCGGCAACTGCGGCGGACGAGGGCTAGGGCTTACGGGCAGGAGACCCTCTCTCCAAGGCCGGGAAAAGCGGAGGCTGATAGCCAAAGACGCACTGGAATGGAGAGAGGCCCGTGGCGGAGCTGGTGAGGGAATTGTGAGCGTACTCCACCCACAGGAGCTGCTTGGACTAGGGGGAAGGGTTCTGGGACACCATGCAGCGGAGGGCCGTCTCCATCTCCTGGTCCATCCGCTCCGTCCGCCCATTGGCTGGGGGTGGAATCCAGAAGAGAGACTGGCGGTGGCTCCCATCAGGCTACAGAACTCCTTACAGAAGCCTGAGGAGAATTGAGGACCTCGTTCGGACACCACATCCACGGGGAGGCCATGCAGATGGAAGACGTGTAGCAGGACCAGTTGCGCAGTCTCCTTAGCTGACGGCAGCTTGGGCAGAGGGACGAAGTGGGCCATCTTGCTGA
Source organism: Gymnothorax javanicus (assembly GCA_029692085.1). NCBI lineage: Eukaryota > Metazoa > Chordata > Actinopteri > Anguilliformes > Muraenidae > Gymnothorax > Gymnothorax javanicus. The sequence continues at coordinate 128,434,742 of CM056193.1, read as the reverse complement.
AGCGGTCGACCACCGTGAGGATGACTGTGTTACCATCAGAGGGTGGAAGGCCCATGACAAAGTCCAAGGAGATGTGGGACCAAGGTCGATGTGGGACAGGAAGAGGTTGGAGGAGTCCAGCAGGAGCCTGCTGGGAAGCCTTGTGCTGATTGCAGATGGGGCACGCCTTCACAAAGTGGCGGGTGTCTTCCTCTAGGGTGGGCCACCAGAAGCGTTGGAGGAGGAGATCTCGGGTTCGCTGGGAACCAGGATGGCAGGTGAGCTTGGAGGTGTGGGCCCACTGCAGAACCTCCAACCTCAGGGCTTCAGGAATGTACAGACAGTTGGGAGGAGACGGGCGCTGGGACCAGGTTGACCCTCAGTGGCGGCCCTCACTCTGTCCTCAATGTCCCAGGACAGGACGGCTATGACACTGGGGGAGGGAAGGATGGAAACAGGCCCCTCGGCGGAATCTTCCCCCTTAAGGAACTGCCGAGACAGGGCATCAGGTTCGGCGTTGCAGGACCCCGGCGATGAGGGTTCTTGTGGTTGGTCCATAATAAGAAGGGTTACTTGGCGCCCTCCAACTAATGCCGCCACTCCTCCAGAGCCAGTTTCACTGCCAACAGCTCCCTATTCCCGATGTCGTAGTTCCTCTCGGCAGAAGACAGGTGCTGAAAGAAGAAGGCACATTGGCAAAGCTTCTGGTCAGAAGCGGATCTTTGGGACAGGACAGCCTTTACCCCCACATCCGAGGCGTCCACCTCCATCATGAACTGGCGATCTGGGTTTGGCATCTGGAGGATGGGCGCAGAGGTGAATCTGGTTTTCAGGGTCTGGAAGGCCTCGTCGGCAGCAGGGGACCACTGGAAGGGCACCTTGGAGCTGGTGAAGGCAGTAAGAGGGGCAGCTACTGAGCTGTAGTTGCGGATGAAGCGGCGATAGAAACTGGCAAACCCCAGGAAGCATTGCAGTTGTTTGCGGGAGTCAGGAACAGGCCACGAGGTGACTGCAGAGACATTCGCCGAGTCCATCCGAATGCTTCCCGTAGCCACGATGTACCCCAGGAACGAAATAGATGAGGCATGGAATTCGCATTTCTCTGCCTTGACAAACAGGGAGTTCTCAAGGAGGCGCTGGAGCACAGACTGGACATGATGAATGTGCTCCTTCCTGGTCTTAGAGAAGATGAGGATGTCATCTAAGTAAACGAAGACAAAGCGATTGAGCATGTCTTGGAGTACATTGTTTACTAGGGCTTGGAAGACGGCAGGACCGTTGGTGAGACCGAAAAGCACGACCCAGCATTCGTAGTAACCTGCAGGGGTGTTGATCGCCGTCTTCCATTCGTCCCCCTCTCTGATGGGGACCAGATGATAGGCATTACGGAGATCGAGCTTGGTGAAGATGGTGGCCCCCTGAAGCAGTTCGAAAGCGTTAGAGATGAGTGGCAGGTAGGTATGGGGATCGTTAATTTTTATTGATATTGATACCATTATTGAGACTCCCTAACAATTCGAGTCCTTATCGATACCACTATCGATACCTTTCTATTATTTAGTGGAAAGATGAGATGACAATACATTTTTAACAGAACTGATTGCCTTTATTGCTTAACAACTGACAGTTTCTGAACAGAATGAGAAATTTTCAGCTTTAAAACACAGCTGATGTGACAGGAACACAACATAATGTATCACTAAGAATATTAAAAATATATCAGCAGCAATAAATTAAAAACAATTTCCCAACAATAAATAAAATAAAATCTATAAATTAAATAATTAACATGCTACTTCACACTAGCAAATTTTAGCACCAAAGTGTTGGTTAATGTCTACCATCGGTTTCATGCCATTTTAGCGATTGTATTTGTATTATTGTTTTTAAATTTAAATATCTGCTTTAAAAATCTTGGCATCAGTAATTATTGATGTATTATAAGCTGATTAGAGCTTGTGCGAGGAAGTTAAATGGGCTGTAATTTCATTCATTATGTGTACTTGGTAACCAGTAAAATTTTCAGCAAAAAATTGTATTTATTCAGGTTTCTTACCAAAACCCGAATTTTCTTTATCATTGACGTTGCATTTGAACACAACCAGGGAAAATAAGCACCTCAGCTGAAGAACAGAAGCCAAAACAGTGGCTCTCACAAAAGGGGATAACTTATCAAAAATGAAAGAAAAAAATCTGGAGCATACGATTATTTAGGCGATTGGTACATGTGACTGACGTTTCTACTAGGCTTGGGCCGATTGACGATTGAATCGGCAATCGCCGATGGTCGGGCTCCATCGCGATTCCCAGTTTACCTGCCGATGCCCCGCCCCCACCCCGTTCACTGTCGCTTCTTCTGAAATAACAGCGCGAGCGCTATGCTTCAGAGCCACGGCGAGCCTTGTTCTGTCCCCGTGGTGCTGGCCTGACACTCTCGCTCAGGCGCACAGATTTTTTTTCTTTAATGGGGGGGATTGTACTCGATGCGTGGGAGCTTTATCCATTTCATATTTTGGCCCGCAAATTTAGCTTGTAAGTGACAGTCACCAAGCTACGTCCCTTATATTACCGCACCTGCGTAAAAAAGGAAAACGAACGGGGAAATGTTTAATACTCAATACCTTGTTTAAGGACGGGAACCAGTGAGCTGTCGGCATGTTGCACTCGTATTGGGTTTATTGGTTTTACAAATTTCATAAAACTTTTCCACAATCACAAATTAAAGAAATGTAAAAAACCTCTGGCATAAATATGTCCTAAATATGCTACATCTTGCACGATAAAGTCACTATGATGTCGACCAGATGGCAGCACAAGACTGACCGCAAGCGATAGATGGAGCAGGAACTGCCAAGCAGCATGTCTGTAAAGGGCAGTTTTAGAGCGCCATCATGCGCGGCATGATGCAGTTCTTATTTACAAGGTAGGCTATAGAAGCGTAGGGTCGCGGTCGCATGTTGGGGAATAAATTAACATTACTACAGGCTAAATATTCGGTGGTTGTCTGACCTCAAAGTTCATGCTTATTTTAAATATGTCGGTGGTAAAAAGACCTTAGGCTGGAAAAAAAAAAAAAGACTCGTGGCGATAGCCCAATGGCCAGACCCTATACACCTACCTACTACCAGGACTCGGACCTCAGCCACGATCTTTGAATTGATACCTCCAACAAGTTTTATTCGTATTCTGTTCCTTACATGTCAGTTTTCAATGCTAAGAGGCTGACGTGACTGTTATAGTGCAGACGAAAGCACTCTTACACAGGCTCTCACAGCTAAATATTACATGGGCTAAGTTAACGAGCCAGCACGCCACGGTAGCAACTAGCTACCTAGTTTTCAATGATTGCATTACAAATTGGCTAAGAAGGTAAAAATTTTAGCTAGGTAGACTGTAGATATAACCGTAAGCAAACAGATCCTTCCTCTTACATGGTTACATCAACATTAGTCATATTGTCGGCTGCTTGTACGTAAATATAGTACTGACGCGAACATTTTCATTAACTCCCCTCTCTCTGGTGAGCTAATAGTTCCCTGTTGCTTGATAAATTGAACGCGTTAAGTTTGTGTTCGGCACAAAAGTGCATCACGGCTGATATAAAAAGGGTTATTTAGTGACATTTAATACGATTTTGTTGAGTTGTAAATCAATTATGTTTTTAGTAGTCCTCATGTTTCGTTTTCATTATTTTGTCATTTAGAACTTAGGCAGGTGACGATTTCATCAGTCCCCAACGTCAAAACTGACAGCGGTTCACAAAATAAATCAGCCAGCTCCCGTCCTGCTTCGCCAAAGTAGAAATTTGCGTCTGGTGACCAAGTTGTTTTTTTAACCCTGTGTTTATTGGCCAATACTGCCACCTTGTGGGTACAAGAGAAGTGCAATAGACTATTTTAATGCGCTGACTTGTTTTGATATCATCCCATTGACATTATCATTACCGGTATATTATTATTATTATTATTATTATAAACATTTTATTATTCTACGATTTAACCATTTAACTCCACCTGCCTGTAAGGTGTTGGATTGCAAAATAGGACTATGGTGAGAGGCGGAGTTTCCAAATTTTTTTTATTTTCCATAAGACCATATTGGCTCATAATTCAATAGGCTCGAGTGCGCACAGTCGCGGCAGAGTCATAAATGGCTTGCGTGTGTGTCGCGCTGGAAAGTCCCTGCCAACAACCCGCGCCCGCAACCACACACACCACCACCCCCGCCCCCGCTCACGAAAGAATCGTCAATCGCCGATGCTATGACTGGTCGATGGGACGATGCTGCTGCACAAACGATGACGCAAGCCTAGTTTCTACAAAATGTCTTCTTCAGAGTCAAAATTGTCGAAGTAATCTTGAGGTCCAGAATTTCTTATTTTCATTTTTGTCAGATTAGAACACATCACGATATCATAGGCTATTATTTACTGTCACCCGAAAGTAATTTTGATGACCCGACCTTGAATGCACGTAATCTTTGAAAACCTTGTTTAATTAGCGAACTAGCTTCTATACAACCAATTTCAACACGGATTTCAGTTTTAGATCACTATACTGAAGGACTTTAATTCTACTTATAAAATAATTTACTTTGTGATCTCTGACCCAACGGTGGTGCACTTCGGCACTTCGATAATGATAGAATAATTAGCAAACACTCGTATTTGAACGTGCAGTAGAACCAACATTTCGTTAAATCGATTTTTTTTTTCATACGTTTAATTCCATTTATTTAGCACGCGCAACTATTGTTGGGTCAGGAATCACACCATATATGCAGAACTAGCCATAAAGTCCATAAGTGTATTTTTATCTGATGGGACTTGCCACAGAGTTTGGGTGTGCTTACCGCAGTTGCTTTGAGTGAATGAAGCGGATGGCTGGCCCACAGCAATGGCAGCCGAAGTTGAGTTATTTTAACCCGAAGACAGTCGAAGGTAGTGCATTTTTGCTTAATTTGGTACACAATGCGGATGTGCTTGGCCATGGAGGTTGTGTTCCCCCCTTTCAAGAAATTATTTTGCTACAGAAATTGCATTTGCGTCCTCCTTATTTTTTTCTTCGGTAAAATGTAGCCAAACTTTAGACCTCTTTGCACAATCCGCCATCCTTGCAAGCAAGTGACCCGGATTCTTCATGTACTGTAATACCTGTTGGCTGGCAACTCCATTTTTTTTTTCCCGAAAAACTTTAGAAGACAATTGACGGATGTTTGTACACCAGTGATTGCATTTAAACGACGTGACTCGACTCAAGACATAACATTACGTCCACCGACACACGAGATAGCAGTATTGATAAGCTCAAACGTTATAGATTTTTGTTTTTTTAGAAATGCGGAACCGGGTCCGTACTGGAACCGGGTATCGATCCCCATCCTTAGTGGCAGGGGATAGCAGTTCTTGACTGTGATTTCGTTCAAGACCCGATAGTCAATGCAGGGTCTCAAGGTCTTATCTTTTTTTTCCACAAAGAAGAAGCCCGCCTCAGCAGGAGACAAGGAGAGGCGGATGATGCCTGCAGCTAGGGAGTCGTTGATGTAAGTGTCCATGGCCTTCCTTTTGGGGGCAGACAGAGAGTACTGGCAGCCTTTAGGAGGCGAGGTGCCGAGCAGGAGGTCTATGGCACAGTCGTAGGGTTGATGCGGGGGCAGAGAGGTGGCCTTGGCCTTGCTGAAAACCTGCCAGAGGTCATGGTATTCGGAAGGCACCCCAGAGACATCAGGTGAAGGATTAGTGGTGGGAAAGTGGAACGGCAAGGAGGCATGCTTAAGGCAGGTGAGGTGGCAGGATGTTCCCCACTCACGGACGGAACCATTCTCCCATTCAATGTGGGGGTTATGTTGACGAAGCCCAGGATAAGTGGCAGGCCAGGAGAGTTCAGAATGCGGAACTGGACGGTCTCGTGATGATTGCCGGACAGGAGCATGGGAACCGGGGTGGTCTGGTGGGTAATGGTACCCAGTCGGTGGTCGTCAAGAGCCCGGGCGAAGACAGGACGAGGCAGAGGAACCCGACCGAGCCCCAACTGCTGGGCGAACTCCTCGCTCATGAGGCTGGCATCGCCACCAGAGTCCACCAGGGCAGCCAAGGTGAGGGGACCGTCAGGACGGAGGAGCCGGGCTTGGTGATGCGGTCTGTGGTTGTGGGGAGGTAGTGTTGTCGAGCTCCCCTGTACCTCCCTGGCTACGGGTGAGCCTTGGCTTTTACCGGATAGGCTGTCACAAAGTGACCCTCCTTCCCACGGTACAGGCACAGGTTAAGGTGACGTCGATGCTCCCCTTCTTCTGGGGTGAGAGGGGTGTGGCCCAACTGCATGGGTTCCAACTCCTTCATCTGCGGGGTAGGTGAGGTGGACGGTCAGGTGGAATCCTCTCTGGACCGGGCTGGTGTCTGGCAATGGGAAGCCCCCTGACCTCCCTCCCGCCTATGGGCCTGGATGCGGAGGTCAATTCTTACAGCTAGCTCGATGATTCCGTCAAGTGTGGAGGGAACCTCATACAAGACCAGCTTATCCTTGAGGTAGTCAGCTAGACCGTGGAGGAAGGCGTCCACCTGGGCTGCAGGGTTCCAGCAGCTCCGACTGGCTCTGGTTTGGAAGTCGATGGAGTAGTCAGTAACCGGCCTGTTCCCTTGTTTCAGGCTCAGTAGCCCCTGAGCAGCCTTGAAGATGGAGATCCCCAAGCTGAAGACCTTTCGTAGCTCCTCGGCAATGGACTGGAAGGAGACGCAGGCTGGAGACTCTCTCTCCCACTCAGTGGTGCCCCACAGGCGAGCCTGGCCCGTCAGGTGGTTGATCGCGAAGGCCACCTTCCCCTGCTCCAAAGCGAAGGTACGGGGCTGGAGGGAGAACAGCAGAAAACAGTTTGTCAGGAAAGGGCCACATGTCTCTGGGTCTTCGTCGTAGCGCTCAAGGGTTCCCACTCGAGGTTCTGGGGCCCCAAAGGGTAGCATGGGATCAGGAGCTGGTACTGGTGCAGGAGCGGCAGCAGGCTGAGCCACCATGGATGTCAGCTGCTTCCGTTGGCCGGCTAATGCAGCGAGGGATTGCCTGGTGTCCGAGGCGGCTGCTGACATCATTGTCTCATGGTGCTGGAGGACGGCTTCGATCTCCTCGAGTCGGCTCAGGGGAGTGGGATTGTGTGCTGGGTCCATGACTGGCCAGATTGTACTGTCACAAGGAGTTGCAGGACCCAAATGCAACACAGTCAACGCGAATTAAGTTTTACTGGTTTTTAATTATTTCAGAACAGGGGTAAACAGAATGCAGAGCATCATAGCTTGGTGCAGATCAGGATCAGGAACTCGTGAATCGTGAGTGGAGCTCAGCTGGGGACTCGAGGGAGCAGGCGCCGATTTCAGGATTCGAACCCAGGTTGTCCACACGCAGGCGAGAGAGTTACCACCGGGCCACCGGGGCAGGCTGGCTTGAGGCTCGGCAGACATGATAGTGTCCACGCAGGCAGGCAGCGGAGCGGCAAGACGGGTGGCTTGGACAGGGGCTTTGAAGACGGCAGACGGGAACCAGGAAGCACACGGGCAGTATTCGGAGTCAGAGGTAGAAGGCTATCAGTGTTACCGGGGCAGGAACAAGAGGACGTAGTCAGAAGCAGGCAGAGTCGATTCCAGGAAGTCAGACCAAAGACAAAGGCTGGAGAGTCGTGCATGCTGCAATGACAATCTGGCAATGAGTTGGTGAAACAGAGCTGCTTAAATGCTGGCTGGGTAATGAGACTCAGCTGAGAACAACTGCAGTACAATGAGTGTGGCCAAGCAGAGGGAGAGAAGGCAGCTGCTGAGCAGACTGTCACAGCGCTGTTTTATCCAGGCTAGATTGTTTGGCAATGGTATCTATTAGGGAGCTTGAGGTTTGCCCCGCCAGCTCATGCAAAGAAAGCCTGGCTAAATTTAACTTACTTCGCAGTAGATGGCTTGCTAGCTAGCTAGTAAATTCAGATATCGCAAATGCATGCTAGCTAATGACCACCATTACGTGACTTTTCTTTTTAATTACTGCAGTTTCTGCGACTTGAGTTTTCGACAGTCACCATGGCATTCCGTCTGGGGTAGCCAGTGAAAGCCCTTCAGTAACCTTAGCCAACTCAACCCTCTCTCCTCCAGGAGCAGTATTCCCAAATAAAACGCGAAAATGAATTTTTCTTTCAAGGCACTGCTTTTAACAAATTTTATCTACTTTGTAGATCATACCTGAGCAGAGTTGGTTAAGGTCTTGCCTTGAACAAAAAAAAAAAAATATTACCCGTGTTTTTCTGAATATAAGGCAATGTTTTTTTCTTTCTGGAAAATCCCCTTTGAATAAGTGGATTCATCTTATTTTCGGGAACTAGGCTATTAACACTCAAAATCAGTGATTCTGTGTGTGTATTTTATAGTCTATAGTCAATATATGTTCACAACACTAGATGGCGCCAAACAACAGCCTGCCCTGTTTTATGTTGGGTTTTATCAATGTGGTATATCAGTATTTTCAAACAAAATGTTTTTTTGTGATTATTATTATTATTTGTGATTAAAACGAGATTTTGTCATGAAAACTCCCTTTTTTCCCAAAAATCTGCCTTGAGAAAGGGGGTTCGGCTTATATCCAGGATCGTCTTATATTCAGAACAATATGGTAATATTTTTTAATGCTTTCTTGGTAAATATGTAATTGATTTAATATAGACTACAGAGATACTGCACAAATGAAAAGCAAAATTACGTTTTAATACTCTTTATGTATTAGAAATGTCAATCAGGTCAAACATATGTAGGACACACTCCACCACGTTTAGTGCCGGCCAATGGAGAGAATTTTCATGGAAGAATATTATTAGATTTTTCATTACTCCAAGAATAAAATTTTTTACGAAATGGGAGACCAGAATCAGGGCGATGCTGGAGACTGTGTAACAACCTAATGGCTGACCATTTTCATGTATTTTGGAACTGTCCAGCAATCCAATCTTACTGGCTGGATATAGTGACTGAAATAAAATCTATACTGGGTGTTGAGATTGAACATCACTTTGGCGCTATATATTTAGGAAATTTACCAACGAAATTTGACACTTCTGATAAATGTCCTCTTAAAATACTATTAATAGCTAGCAAGAAAGCAATTACCAAGAAATGGCTGGGCAAGCAGCCACCAACCAAAAGAGAGTGGGTATCAATTGTACAGGAAATGTTTGAGATGGAGAGGCTGATGTTTTCTCTAAGGCTCTGTATTGAGAAATTTTATATGTATTGGTCCAAATGGATGGTGCATATGAATATGATATAGAAAAGAAAAATTGAAAAGTAACCCAGTTTGTAGCTAATTGATTACAGTAATCAAGTCAGTAGTATTGTATTACACCTGGTGACCTGCTTGTTCTTCACTATGTACATTTATACTGTTTCAAAACAATTATAAAACTACAGTTTAAAAAAAGTGAAATGTCGATCAGAAGTATATCTTTTTTTCATGTCATGTGTTTGTCTATAGTCAGTTATCTTATGTGGAAATACTGAAATAAATGCCCCATACAGGAAATTAAGCACCAATGGGTTTTTCACATCCAGACATCTAATAGCAGTGAATGCATGAAATTGTAACCACTATGTCATTACTGTTGATAAAATCCCTGAGTTGGCTAAGCAAGCCCAACTTGGTGGCACACGTAAACTGCCAGGTGTCCCAGTCTGAGACTTAAGAAGTCTGGCCACCTTCGTCATTAAATTTGATCCGGTTGTACGCAATTAATCTCCAGGATTTGCGAAATTAAGCTGTCAAACATCAAAGTCGACATCATGACCCATTACAGCACCCTTGGTACCAAATATGTCCCTGCAGCTGCTTACATGAGCATACAACAGGTTTGGCACTGGCCCCGTGCTCAGGTAAAAAGGGAGTGACTCACGACATTACTGGATGAAGATGAATGAAAATCTTTGATAAAACCAGTTTTATTTGAGAAAATCTGCTTTGTTTGGGCATTGCTTCAGAGCCAGCTGATGCACTTGTAGTGCCCAAACCTAAAGCCTTAGGTACAAATTCTGTGCAGTTAACGCTGCTGTGCATAGAGAGGTAACTATCCCAAATCTGCATATTTGCAAAACTATAAAATTCACACACGTTTCAGGACCACTGCCTAACAAGGATAGCTTAACTGGAGCAGCGTCATTAATTGACGTTCGACCACAGCTGCTTATAGCAAAGATTAGTGATGGCATGTCAGCACGGAACTGACTTTGCAAAAGCGGTCCAGCGTGGATAAGACGCAACATCATGGGTCCATCTCAGTTCTCTTCAATAGCATCCATGTTTCCCTCACTAGTCTTTCCCTCGCGTCTCAGTTCTTCCCACCAGGAACGCATGGAGAGATGCAAGGAAACCATGCAATGAGTGAAGACACGAGGAATCTTTACCTCTGAAGCATCACATGAATCCACGTCCATTTCTGATGACAGCACACAGCTGGATCTGCTGCCAGAGTCTGTCATTACTGAATGACCGCGTGGGTTTCAGCTGAATGTCTTCCAGGAAGGCTGCCCTTGCGAATACTCGCTCATGGCTTCTCAGAGCTCTCTCATCACAGCAGAATTAAGAGCTTCGATATGACCTGCAAGATGGCTGATCCAGGACAACTTCTGGTTCAAGTGAGGAGCAACGAGATATTGGCCAAGAGATTTAAGATGTACCCCATGTCTTCCAGTTCTCAGATCCTTTTCAAAGGAGAGCAATGCATCTGATGAAATAAAAACAAAAAAAGGCAAGGAAATTTATATATAGAACACGTCATAAAATAAAAATATAGCTTGTGAAATTAATTAGAAATATGGGACAAAGACAGTGTAAAAACCCAAGGAGATTAGATGATTAAAGAGCCATAGAAAATGATTAGTGGGAGTACTATCCTTAGGACTGTAGTTTACAGCTAATAGTGCAAAGGACTCACAAACACTAATAAAACACCATGGTAAATTTGCTAAGATTGAAGCAAATAGTACCATTTAGTAATAATAAAGCAGCTAAAGGTTGTCACTGTGTTTTCATGAAGTCACAAAAGTCAAACAAATTGATCCCTTACATCTACATGAGTGATGGCTAATGGACTGAAAATATTAAGCGCCAGTTGGATAGCCTGCATTGCAGGATGGGCTAAAAGTGAGCACAGTCGTTCAGAGTAGTGCAATTTTTTTATTTCTCGTCTTTATTTACGTAATTAAAAAAATGTTCTTAATTGAATGTACCATGTTACTACTGTAGCATTGCAGAAAGAAGAATGAGTGTTAAACTGCCAATGGATCATTCTAACCTTTGGAAAACTTGATGATTAAGTAAAATTATCAAAAATTGGTCATGACTACTAATTAGTTAAGGTATTTTTGTGCCTCCTCTCATTACAGCTTAGCAGCTGCCCCTAATCTACATATTATAAATGTAGAGTTGGGGTTATACCATCAATTATTCTGCAGCCCAAGTAATTAGCCATGTGCAATACCGATAAACGGCTTCATCCATGTCAGTCTAAGCCAAAAGTTATGATAAGCTATTTTACTTCTATTGTACAACAATTAAAGGATGACTAACGCTCCAGTTAGCTGTGGTTTTCACGCAGCTATCAGCCTGTGCAAATGCATTACCCACACTAAACGTCCGCGACCACAGCTTACTGACGTTAATTAAACTGGTATTAATCAACCTCGAAGATCTGATATCTAGAAAAAAAATTCATAAAAGTAGGTTCACCAGCTATATGGTGCAACATACCCTTGATACTAGCGTAGTTCGAGTGAACACAGAGGACTTGCAAACTAGCCACAGATTGCAGAATGAACGATAGGTTGTGAGCTAATGCTAGTATTTTTACTTTCTATCATGTTAATTGTTGATGCCATAATATTGTGTTAATTGGCCAATAACTCTAAAATTTACTTATGGTTTAACTGGCTTAGCAGATCCTATTTTTCACCCCATAATTTGTAACGCATGGTTAAAGGGGACCTATTATGCTGATCCTTCTTTTAATACATATTAGTAATGTTGTAATGTTGGTTGTCCATGCTCAACCTCTGAAAAGTTTCTAAACAGAAGATACAGGGGTTTTGCCGTAATCCAAGAACGTGATTTCGTGAGCGTGATTTCCTCTCTGAACAGCTCCTCCCGAGATCTTCACGAGATCTGGGTAAAACCTGACGTCAGGTTGTGCCGTCCAATTAGTACAGACCTAGCCAGAGCCAATCATGGCGCTGGACCTGCCCACACCGGAAACTATTCTAGCAGGCACTAACAACGGCAGATCATACTATGCCTTAGTAGCATCTTCACTTTTGGAAATACAAAAGAAGAACCGCAGATCATTTGAGGTGCAATTTTGTCAGTATCTCTCCCAAAACTGCTTGTCCGTTTACTTTTGGACGTGAAGAAAAACAACGATTTTTCTTCCAAAAGACGAAGCCACCAGAAATCAGTGGGTAGCTTTTTTTGTTTGCTGGCAGCAAAAAGCCACGGCCAAATGGAGCGTTAGCTGTTTGTGCTCAGCATTTCACCAAAGACAGCTTTGTCAATAAAGGATAATTCGACACAGGATAAGCGTTTCAGCTGCTTCTCAAACCTGAAGCAGTTGCATCGATCAAGCCCTCGGAGCCACACGCTGTAAGTTACGATATAACAGCAAATAATGTAAGTGAAGCTAACGTGTTCCGGGTGGCTAGCAGGACCGCTAGCGATAGTTAGCACTAACAACTGGCCTCAAACGCAGGCTTGGTAAAATATCTGAAGATAAAGCCTGTATCGGTCGCAACTGTCCATGACTCACAGACACAGAAGCTGTAAGTTGCTTTTACTGCATAAGCCAACCTGACGTGATAGCCAGTTGATTGTGGCTGTAGCACAGCGGCTAACGTAGCCAAGTTACTGTTGCTAATGTTTGTGTTCTAAATATGCAAGAGTGATATCGGGAAATTCTACAGAAGGTGTGTGAACATAAACCTCATTTGAAGCTAACTTTTAATACTTGTTTGTAATTTGGATGCTTGGTATAACTTTTCACAGTAACAGAACTTGCTGTCTGTAAAACCTGTATTGCAAGGGTTTGTCTCTGTGGTTATGACCATTCGGTTACCAGCTACTGCATGTTAGTTTGCGTGCCGTGCTAATTAAAAATGCTCCTGGTTAACTTATATGCAGTAATTCTGATCGGTATGCTTGTGTTACTTCGGTAAGCATCAATGTGGCAGTTTCATCATAACGTTGCCCGATTGTAGCGTCTACAGTTAGTGATCGCTTCACTTATCCATGACCGGGATCAGCAGGATACTTCACAAATGTCTGAGCAAGCTCTCTGGTGCTACCATGAAAGCAATGCGAAATGCTGAAGCTCTACCGGTTTACAAATGATTTCTCTGCATTACCTTGACATAATTTCATCCCCCTTTAGAAATTGTTGTGGCTAATAAAAAGCCGAAAAAGGCGGAGATTAAATAGGTAATTCTTTCCTGTAGAAGTGATCGATTCGTTAGCTCCACATAAGCAACTTGTCCGCGCTAACGGAACGTACAGTTTGCAAAACCTGTATTATGTTCATAACATAACCGAGCTCTCTCTAGCTGTCGCCTACTATCCATAAAGCTGCTTTCACATCGGACACGAAAACGAATTTTTTCGCGACAGATTACATTCAAAGTCAATGCAAAGACGCGAATACGGGCATGTCAAGCCGCTTTCACACCGGACGCGAAACGAATTTTTCGCGCAACAGATTACATTCAAAGTCATGACCGCTTATCAGCTACTGCATGTTAGTTCCCCTGCTCTGCAAATTAAAAACGCTCCTGGTTAACTTATATGCAGCGATTCTGATCGGTATGCTTGTGTTACTTCGGTAAGCATCAATGTGAGAGTTTCATCATAACGTTGCCTGATTGTAGCCACTACAGTTGAAGCTAACCGGAGAGGTGCTGTATGTGTCTGCCGAGTTGGGCTGCAGTTAGACCAGACGTAGGTTTTGCAAAGCTTGGGGTGAGTTTTTTGGTGCTTGTGAAACGATCGCTTTACTAATCCATGACCGGGGTCAGCCTGATACATCCCCAATGTCTGAGCAAGCTCTCTGATGCTACCGGTGAAACCAATAGGGAAAAGCACAGGCTATAACGTGTATGGTATCACAAACGATTTATCTGCATTGCTGTTGATTGAATATTAAATCGGCGACTGAATATTAAATTATTTCCTGTAAAAGTGATCGATTCGCTAGCTCCACATAAGCAACGGTTCACGCAGACGGAACTTACGGTCTGTAAAACCTGTATTATGCTCATAACATAACCGAGCTCTAGCTTGCTCTCGCGCACAATCCATCCATAACGCCCATTCTCCGCGAGGAAACGCTTGTCATTCCGGACGCAGTAAGTAAACCATTACCACGGGCAATTTCCGAAAAGGCCGTTTAGCCTGGAGCTTTAGCCCCTCCGTCATATACCAGCGCGAAGCTGTTCGTTGCTCCACGCTAACAACACACCACAGCTATGCACACGACCCAGCAGGTCCTAATACACACCGAAGCAGTCCATAAGCTGTTGGTCCACTTTTAGCTGCTCCTCACTGTCCATGTTTCCCTCTAAACTCAGACCCACCGGATTTCTACGGTCTCCGGTCTACACTTGGGCATGTCGACCCATTCTACAAATGTGTCTGTATGGGGTGGATTCTAGCTTCCCCTGCATCCTAGCTAGGAGTAGACAAACCGCGGTACTCACCAACTGTTGCCGTAGCAAACTGTAGCCGATAGCAAACTTGAGCTTGCGCTGACAGATATTCGCACTGCGTCCTCCACTTTAGCCACTGCGTTTGTTAGAACAAGATCATGTCGTTAGATCTATATTCAAGTATAATGTTAGATTGAGAGGCAGTAAGAGCCGAAATTGTCTGCTACTGGTTAGATTGCGGAATTTACCCGCCGCTTCCTTGTCAGATTGCAGACGTGTCTCAGGTTTCACTCTGGGGAGCCGGACACGGAAAACTGCGTTCTGCAGCCTCGTCCCGCCCAACTCCGCCCTCCACAGAGCTGGCCAGTCAGAAGAAAGTGGGCACACGGGGAGTGGGGGCCATAGCGGAAGAGCCACCCCAGTGAGGCGTTTCAGGCAGAGACTACAATGTACTACAAATGCAGTTTTTTGAGGATGGCAGTATGAGCGAAATAAATACCCTTTTTTTACTCTGCGCGATCAGGAGTACTCTACAGGAGTCAAAGACCAAAATATAACCTTGGAAAAATAGCAAAGTAGGTCCCCTTTAAAGTTAGCTCCGTGATTTGCAAGAAGCAACAAGATAGCCAGTTGCCTGGTGGCAGATGGCAATCGTAGTCAATGCTCCAAAAGTTCTGCACCAGGTCAATCCATTTTCTTCTTGTTTTACCACTCCAGCTCCATCGCAGACCCCTTTCTTCACCGTTGCGGTCACTCGTATTTTTCCTGCCCCAGTTCACGTGGATCTGAAAGAGGTGTGCATTGCACGCTCAGGTACTATCAAGCTACATCTCATAATTGTAAATCTTCCTCCATTATCTCTTCTTATGGACAAAATCCATCTCCTCCTAACGTCGTCTTCGGTGGGCAAACCAAGAAAAGAGAGGTAGGCTTGCTTCTTCTTCAAGTTTGAACAGTAAGAACCGGGAAACACCCAACTAACACTCTGCCATTGTTTATTGATGGAGAATCAAGCGCGCGGAAGAAAGTTTACCCTCTTTCTGATTTGCGTACCCAGAAATGTGAAATGGGCCTATCTGATACATGTCATCTGCCCCTCAGTGAACTATCCATGCAGTGCAGGTGGTTGAGGTCTGTAGAGTACAAAATCATAGATGGCTGCCCCCATTCACCAACGTGCAGATTTTTTTCATGAAAATATTTGCTAATTTTGACGAAATTAAAGTCAGAATAAGTCTTATATTGTAACTAATACTTAAATATGAATATTTACTTGATTGAACCTATTTATTTTTATGGTAATTTTTGCTTATTTTATGGTTATATTGAGTTGAAAATGTATGAATCAAATGTGATTCTACGGGTTTTTAACACTAAGAGATCTCCAGAAGCGCCAGTAATCTCTGCGGTCATTATTGCGTTAATGAGGCTCATTTTTTAAGCTAGTGCTAAGGTAATGGTATCCTGTTAAAACCATTTCCACTCCAGAGTTGCCTTTTGAGGGATCCTGGCACTGCTCTCACCTTGCCTTAAAGTGCATTTCATCTCCAAACTCGTTCACATTTAGGTTTCCTAATTACCAACTAAGCGTCAATTTGTTCAGTTACAAGGATCAATCCACATCCATTTCCTCAGCTTGCATTATTGTTCATTGCAACAATTATCAAGCGTTTTCCTATCCATGAGAATGGTAGACCTAAAATAAAACCTTAATGTCTAACAAAGCTTCTCACGAAACTGTATTTTTTTCCTGTGTTCGTGTCTGATTGGCCTGTACGCCTAAGAAAACCTTTCAAAAAAATGCGGTTTTGCCAACTCAGTTCTGCGTGTTAAGGCTGCTCATGTAAAAATAAAACTCTGTCAACAACCAGTGACAGAGACAGGCTGGCCGGAGGCTCCTCTTAGGACTGTGTTCAGTCATGCTCTCACTGAGGAGATAAAAGACGCGTTGGCTACACTGGAGCCCTGTTCGACTTTAGATTCTTTGGTTCGCACTGCCGTGCGAATTGACAATCGCATCCGCGAACGTAACAGGGAGAAGCTCAACATATTGCTGCTTGCTGACAATGGGGCCAAAGTTGCTAGTGGCGAGTGTGCAGCTCCTATTCCACCCACTGAAAATTCTACTCCGGTTGAGCCCATGCAAGTTGATAGTTTGTTTGAAAGTCGGACTCATAAAACTACTCGCAGACGAATAATCTGCTTTAATTGTAATAAGCCAGGTCATACCCGTCCACGTTGCCCGAAGCTTCAGGGAAACGGGAAACGAGTTTGGGGGGTGCTAGAGGGGCAGACCCAATTTCCCTTCCGAACACTAATCCCTGTTGAACTGACTGTGGGGAGCAAGAGAGTTATTATCGAAGCGTTCGTGGATTCGGGCGCCGTAAATTGTTTCATGGATGTTGAGTGGGCTATGAGGCTCTCCGTTCCCACCGTTCCTCTTTCACAGCCACGCTCTGTAAGAACTTTGGATGGGTGCCCGCCTGGTACAGGAGTTATAACCGAAGTTTCTGAACAGCTAAATATGTTCATTTCCTTTGGTGGCCATTCTGAGGAGGTTCGGTTTTTTATTATCAGTTCCCCTGCTTTTCCCATTGTTTTAGGGCATTCTTGGTTACGGGAACATAGACCTTGCATCATTTGGGGGGAACAGAATAATCCTATCGTCCCCTGGGGCACCAATTGTAGGTCTCATTGTAGAGATAATGAAACTTGTTTTCCCGGACATCAAGCTATGGGGCAGGCTGATGCCTGGAGCGAGTGTGAGGAGGTTGTCTCACCGTACCCTCCTAGACTAGAAAAAGGGGCAGAGGAGGGGTTGGAATGGGATCCGCAATTTGATTGGCATCAGCCAGAGGACGATTACCCTTTAGAGGATTTTTCGATTCTGAATCAGTCACCGAGACATTAGATTCTGAGCAGGGTGAGGAATTTGGGGCCACCCTGGACTTTAGTTTGCTGTCTAGTGTTCCTAATGATTATGCTGATCGCGCCGTAGTTTTTAGTAAACAACGAGCATCGACGTTACCTCCCCATCGTCCGTACAATTGCGAGATCAATCTCTACCCTGGTACTACTCCTCCTAGGGGGTTGCTATACTCACTGTCAGGGCCTGAGCGTAAGGCTATGCGAGAATTTATTCAGGAAGCTCTCACTAATGGTTTTATTCGGCCGTCCACGTCTCCTGCCGGAGCGGGGTATTTTTTGTGGGAAAAAAGGATGGCGGTCTGAGACCCTGTATTGATTATAGGGGTTTGAATTAGATCACCATTAAAAACCGATACCCCCTTCCGTTAATAAAAATTCCGCGTTTGAACGTCTGCAGGAGGCGTCATTTTTTACGAAGCTAGATCTCTGTAATGCTTATGACTTGGTTCGCATTCGGGAAGGGGACGAATGGAAAACGGCATGTAACACTCATGACGGGCACTATGAATATTTGGTCTTGCCGTTCAGATTGGTTAATGCCCCCCTCGGTGTTTCAGGCACTCGTTACTGACGTCCTCCGAGAGATGTTGGAGAAATTCGTCTTCGTTTATCTTTACAACATTTTGATTTTTTCTTCAACACTCTCAGAGCATAAACAACACGTCAGACGTGTGCTTGAGGCCCTCCTTAATGCCAAGCTTTTTGTCAAGGCCGAGAAATGTGTTTTCCACGCCCAAACTGTCTCGTTCCTTGGCTTTATTGTTTCCAAGGGGTCGGTCTGCATGGACCCGGACAAGGTGGCTGCGGTCAGGAATTGACCTGCCCCTCAAAGTGTTTAGGAGGTCCAACGCTTCTTGGGCTTTGCTAATTTTTATAGGAGGTTTATCCATAATTTTAGCGCTGTTGCTGCTCCCATTATTGCGCTCACCAGGAAGAATACCCCCTCAGCGTTTTTTTGGTCTCCAGCAGCTGATGCTGCCTTTCAGGAATTAAAGAAACGTTTAGTTCAGAGCCCATTCTGGTTTTGCCCGATCCCTCCCTCCCATTTGTGGTGGAGGTGGATGCTTCGGAGGTTGGCGTGGGTGCTATTTTTTCCCAGCGCCCTCGTTAGGATAATAAGCTACACCCATATGCATACTTCTCCCGGTCTTTGTCCACCACGGAACGGAATTACAGCATTGGTGACCGGGAGTTATTGGCGGTCAAGTTGGCGCTTGAAGAGTGGCGCCACTGTTTGGAGGGAGCTGAACACCCTTTTGTGGTAAGGACAGACCATAAAAATCTCCAGTATATTCAGCAAACCAAGCGACATAATTCCCGGCAGGCGCGGTGGTCATTGTTGTTTAACCGCTTTGATTTTACGCTGACCTACTGCCCTGGCTCTAAAAACATTAAGCCTGACACCTTGTTGCGGATTTACGACCGCTCTGATCGCGATTCCACCCCGGAGCCAGTTATTCCTAATGCTCAGATTGTGGCGCCCATTCAATGGGAGATTGAGACGGTGGTTCAGGAGGCTTTCAAGACCGATCCCGGTCCTGGGGGGGAGCCTCCTGGCTGTTTGTTTGTCCCGCCTAGAGTTAGGCCACAGGTCCTCCAGTGGGGACACTTTTCCCGCTTGGCTGAGCACCCGGGGGCCCATCGGACTAAGCAGTTCCTGGCCCGACGTTTTTGGTGGCCGGGTATGATGAAGGATATTCGGGAGTTTGTTGCTGCCTGTGGCATCTGCTCCAGGAAGAAAACTTCCCACCTCCTTCCCTCTGGTCTACTGCGACCATTGCCCGTTCCCAGGTGCCCTTGGACGCATATTGCGTTGGATTTCGTCACTGGGCTGCCTGTATCTGACGGCAACACGGTCATCCTGGTCATGGTTGACCGTTTTTCTAAGGCTGCTCATTTTGTTGCGCTACCTAAACTGCCTTCAGCGCAGGAGACGGCCCTTCTTGTGGTTAACCATGTGTTCCGGCTGCAAGGTCTTCCGCAAGATGTTTTCTCAGACCGAGGCCCTCAGTTTACGGCCAGATTCTGGCGGGCGTTTTGTAAACAGTTGGGGGCCACTGTGAGTCTCTCCTCTGGGTTCCACCCAGAGACCAACGGGCAGACTGAGCGTACTAATCAGTCTTTGGAAAACAGTCTTCGATGTTTAGCGGCGGATAATCCATCCTCATGGAGTCGATTTTTAGCATGGGCCGAGTATTCCCATAACTCACTGAGTAATTCCTCCACGGGTCTTTCCCCGTTTGAAGCTCAGGTGGGTTACCAACCCCCACTGCTTCCTGAGACTGAGAATGATTCCGAGGTTCCCTCGGTCAACCATTTCATTCGTCGCTGTCGGTCGGTTTGGACCAGGGTCCGTTCTTCTCTGTTGCGCTCGGGGCTCAAACAAAAATCCTCCGCTGATAGAAGGCGTTGTTTGGCCCCATCTTATCGGGTTGGTCAGAGAGTTTGGCTGTCTACCCGGGACCTCCCCTTGAAGGTAGAATCCTGAAAACTGGCGCCCCGCTATATTGGCCCGTTCAAGATAGTGGAAGATCAATCCGGTCACGGTCCAGTTAAAGCTCCCGAGATCTTTACGCATCCATCCATCATTCCATGTCTCTCGGATTAAGCCGGTTAGCACTCACGTCCTGGCACCTGCCGACACACCCCCACCGCCACCGTGAATGGTTGAGGGGGGGCCGGTTTACACCGTGCGCCACATTCTTGCTGAGAGGCGTGTTGGTCTTGGGGTCCAGTTCCTTGTTGACTGGGGGGGATATCGCCCTGAGGAGCGCTGCTGGGTCCCTTCTCGGGATATTCAGGATCCCACGCTCATTTCTGAGTTCCGCACACGGGGTTCCTTGGGGACTTCTGGAGCTGTCCCTTAGAGGGGGGGGTCCTGTCATGGTTTTTGGAGGCTGGCGAGCTTTCTTTCTTTCTCTCGTCTGGGACGATATCGTTTTGCCCTCAATCGAATTCTTTGGCCAGCTGGCATTAATTGTGGGCGGCGCCCGGACTCTATTTAAACCCAAGTTCCGCCTTGCTGCCTTTGCTAGAGTGTCAGTGTAACTTTGCACTTTAGCCGGTAAGGTTTCTAGCTAGAGAATTGTTTGAGGAATTAGTTGCAAAGAGGAAAGTGCTAGTTAGCAAGGGAATCTTTCTCTCGTTATTTCTGTCTTTCTATGCACCGTCTGGTGCCTTATCTCGATATCTCGCCAGCCGAGATTTTCCCTTTATTTTGTTTCAGTCCGGCTCGCCTTGCTTCCTATTGTACCCGGACTAGATCTTTGTCCGTTGGAAGCAGGAGTCTCTCTCTCTCCCTTTTTGTCAGTTTGTCTCTCTTATTTTGCTGGACTTCCTTTCGTTTCAGCCGCTGCTTTTGGCATCTCGAAACACCAGCCATCACAAACATTCAACCTATTTCCAAGTAAGAATCGGGTAATAGATTGAATAAATTTACTGAGCAAATTGGCTCCCGATAAGCTGCGTTGCCATTAACGATGAAGATATTCAGCTTTGCGTCCACGAGGAAGGCTAAAATTTGAGATCGCATGGACGGTAGTAAACTGAAATTTCTCGACATTCCATCTTGAAGTGGAATGTAGTGTACTAAATGCTCCTGAAGGTGACTTTTGCCACCTTGAAAGTCAATGCCTGCTTCGAACTTAACGATGCACTGATAATCAATTTACTTAATTATCAATTACCAATGCTTCAACGTAAGAAGTGTTGGTTATTTGATGTATTAATTATTATTGTTTGTGGCGGCAACCGGTGCGCAACTATACTTCCCTGCAAATGCAACTTTGGAATGCTGACAACATTTGGATTAAGTGCAATCTTAAAATGAATTAGGTTGCACTGCTGAAAAAATCCGAGAACAGTAGATGGAATTCAGAGAAAGCACTGGGTTTATAGATTTTTTTTACATTATTATTATTTGTTTTCTTTGTATCCATTCAATAACACTATGAAGTATGTTGTCAATGTTGCCCTTATAATCACAGGCTTACATACTGGTCTTGATTATTTACATCCCCAAAATATGAGTTTCGGGGATATCATGGTTTCGCCCCACCCGCCGCCGCCGTGTCCGCAGATTTTAGCCGTTAGCGCGATAACTCACAAAATACTTTACATTGGCTTCTCATTTTTAGCATATGGGTAGATATGGTAGAGAGGATGAACTGATTAGATTTTGGGCAAGTATGCACTCCTAGGTTTGCCACCGGGTGGCGCTATATATTGAAAAAATTTGTTTTTTTACCATATCTCTGGAACAAATACTTACACAGACTTCAAATTTGCCTCATGTTGTAGGTCTAGTAAAGGGGAATCTAATACAGGGGGCTTCGAGGATTGGGGAATTTCGAGGATATACCCCTTGCTGTTGGCCGCCGACAGCGTAGGCCTAGTTAGTAAATAAATTAAGTGATTATTAATCAAGCAATCTTGAACAGGAACTGCTTGAAAGCAATTATGCATTTAAGGGTCAGAGGCTCGTTGCATTTCATTTGAATATCCCGTAATGCCGGCATTATCACTAGGGGGATGTTGGGCTTTAGGAAGTGAAACTAGAAGACCTAAGGCATCCATTGGTAGCTCCCATGTCATACTAATCTTGTCGGGAAGGGGACCAAGTAATGCTCCAAATTTAAATTTTGTGAAAGGAAAATTTTCACAGCCATTTTCACCAGGGTCCTTTGATCTCTGACCTTAAGATATCAAAATGAGTCTCCCCTTTACAGACATTCTTTATGATAATCCTATCCAGTTTTCAGCAAAAAACATGTAGTTTTTTGCCTGCAGCATTTCGGCTGTGATGATATCTCCATGACCGCAATACCGCGGTCATGTGATGCCAACCGCGGGGCTCAGCTAATTATCATCATCACTGCAATTTTTATTTTAATTTATAACCCCAATTCTGAAATAGTTGGGACGAAGTGTAAATTGTGAATAAAATCGAAATGCAATGACTTTCAGATCACATGAGCCAATATGTTATTTACAATAGAACATAGATAATATTTCAAATGTTGAAACTGAGACATTTTACATTTTTATCCACAAAATGTGCTCATTTCAAATTTTCTGGCTGCAACAGGTCTCAAAAAAATTGGGACACAGGCATAAAAGGGCTGAAAATGCTATTAATAGCAAAAGCAAATTCTTTTTTCCTTCATTAGGAAAATATATAAGCTACAATGTGCACTGATAAGCACATGATTGTAATCATTGATGACACTTTGTGGGGCCCCAGAATCAGTGGCCCCTCCCAAATACTAAAAAATGTTTAAAAATATCATTTTTTGTCTTTAAGAAAATTGATATCACAGGTTTCTCTGGTGGATTCATGAAACCCATGGGGTGGTTTATCAATGCTGAAAATTATTTTGAAATAGGTGGTTTGGGCCAGAAAACGCCCTTAATGGGACTCCACCTTTGATATACAGCTTTAGCTGTAAAAGGGACACAAAGTTTGAAAAAACTGAAGTTTCAGTAAAAACTGAAAAAGTTCGCTGTGACCTAATTATATGTCGTGACGTCATCAATTTTAAAATTCTCAAACGGAGTAACACAAAATACTGATCTAGGTGTGGATTGACATCAGGAGATTGAATCCGCAGTTATTTTTTTTGTATGACAAACCGTTTTGGTGTTATTTCTGTTTAGAATTGAAAAACTGACCCACTTTGGCGGTCACGTGACAGAAAGTCATTTTCACTAGAACAACCAAACTTAGCATACTTACAGACCTTGAACGGATCTAACAATAAATCAAAATAGTGGCTCTGGACAAATACAGGGGTGATTGCAATAAGAATTCTCAAGCCTGAAAATTTTTCTTCAGGTTGGGTCATGAGGAATGGGTCGTTGGTGGGCCTACATCCTGCATTTTGTGGGTCGGCATGAGAAAGTATTAGCTGAGCTTTTAACAGTGATGTAATAACACTGGGTTTGGGCTTTAACTGCCTCATAACTAGGACATCAGGGCCTAAAGAATGGCTCTAAAGTCAAGCTAGGTTCATGATGGGTTATTCTTGGATTAGTAACCCAAGTTCCTCAATGGACACCACTATAAGGATTGATCAGCATTTTCAGCACAATATTATTACAGAAAATCTTATTTTTCCACTGCTGTTGAATTTACATCGGACGACTAACTCAATATCTAGAATAATTTTTCGAACTTACCAACTAACTAATTAACACACTTTTAAAACATGCAAGACATTTTTTTGAAAATAATAAATAAACGTAGCACTCGGTGAAGGCTTAAATATAGTTCGGAAAAACAGTTCATATATAGGGATATAAAATGTTGATAAACTATTTTTATTTAACAGGGAAATAAAATTATTCACTACGTCTCAAACAATGTCAGCAAAACAGTTGACTTGCTGCTCTATAAGATGACAGTTCAATCTTGTTTTCCACATAGTTCAAAGCTAAATGTATTTGTAGGAAGTGAAACGTTTTGTGCTTGTTAGCTTGCAACCGCCTCTATTCTTTCTGGATTCAAGACGATAACTCAACCGCACAGAGCGCTGCCCGTGCTTTATGAACGGATAAGTTTTTGAGTTGATGATGTTAATTAAAGTATTTATTTCAATTCTGACAAGCGAAATTGCTTTTAGCGTACGTATGCTCAAAGCTCATTAAATCCATCCATTCTCTATACCTGGGACTGGAGCCCATCCCAGCTGACTCTGGGCGAAAGGCAGGGACCCACCCTGGACAGCTCGCCAATCTTTCGCAGGGTGCACACACCATTCATTGAAATTTAATTTTAATATTCAATATCGCGAATGTATATGTTGCCCATGCCCTCGCAACCCGGTGTATCATCAGTAACATGGCTGCTGCCGTTATATGCTATTACCACGTCTGTCAGCACTAGAAATTAAACTCTAAATTTTCTTGACTAAATGTACGCTTGACATTTTTACACACCCGAATGTTTCTCTGGGTACTCAAACATCAAGGTAAGCCGAAAAAGTGCTGATTGTATTCGATACTAGTCGAGTTTGAATACGGAATTCTTTTCCTTCCCCTTGTACAGGATTAGTAAATTCGAAGTCCTCACATAATCAGCAGCCTTGTTATAAAATATACATAAAGTCAATCTTCGTTTCATTCTCATCTGTTTCTTTCTTATGGGACTCTCGTATTTTCTCTGCGCAGATGGAGTTCAGCCGCATCAGCGAATCTCCGCAGCATCACTTCCGTGAAGTGATGCTGCGGCTCACTAACAGTGTGTTGTTCAAATCTCATCTTGTCCAGCGTTTCCGACCCACTCAACACTTCTAGGTAATAAAGGCTGAACTACAAATACTGTCTGTTTGTGCACTGCCGTCATGCAAGGTCGGCGCATTCATAAAATAATACTTCATATTTTGTATCTTATCTTAAAAATTGCTGAAAAGTTACGACATCAAAGATACACCTCTGCTATTGTTCTAATAATTAAGAATGTGCATGCAGTGGTAAATAAATGATTAGCTGTGCAGTTTTTTGGGCTGAATTTATACCGTGTTGAAAGTGCACATAAGGATGTAGTTAATGCAACTTAGCTAGGTACGTAGCCAGCATACATGAAGCAGCAAAACACAGTACCGTGAATCATGTAGGATATTCAATGTAATGGAAATATACAACTCAGTTTAGGTGCATCCTGAACATTTTAATACGAAAAAGTAAAGCAATTGTTAGCTACACTTAGAGGATGTCACCTTCAATAGTTGCCAAATACACGCCCGTTATCCAACCTTAGTTAACCAACAACAGCCTTTGCTTCCTTACTGTATATTCTGTAACGTTGTATAAAAGACAGGTGAAACAGTCGAGTCGCTACACAACAAAGCCATTCATCAAATACAATAATTGAAAACATTGGTGTCGTTACACTTTACCGACTTGGTAATAACGTAAGCCGACAACATGGAATCTCCTAACCAGTGCTACATGCAGAGAACCGCAGCTGCTGCACTGCTTACGTGAACTTGCTTAGAGACAAGGTCCCCTTGGTGTTCACGTAGCCTGAGTGAAAATTTTAAAAAATTGTCGCTGCCATGAAAAAGGCACCAATGATTTAAAACAGAAAAATCAACAGATTATATATTGATCTTTTGTAGTCAAAAAAAATTATTCACAGATTTTTCAGTGTGTCTTTTTCAATTGTTCCCTATTGAAAAATTTCTTTTTGTCCCCCCATGGCATCACGTGAGTTGCAATATAAGCGTGACCGCTTGTCGGCGTGCGTCTCAGCCCTGGTTCAGTATCCAGTTCTTATAATACATCCATGCTTTGGACTGGTTGGGAGCGAAGCCATAGGCTGAGAGCAAGAGGCCTATCAAAGCCCATCTCGGTCTACTGTCTGCGATCTTTCTGCACGCATGTATCTCGCATTTTATTTTTTCCCTCGCCGATCGCCGCTCACCAGAAATCCGGCATGGTGCTGGATTCCCATCACCCCTGAAAATAAACACCAAAGTTGTGGGGTCTCTCACCTTTTCCACCGAGCTGGTTCCTGTGTTAGTTCGGAGCCAAAGCCTGACTTAGCACCATTTCTTTGCTTTTCCACAGCCTAAGCACCACCTCCAGGCTCTCAAAACTGGTGCTAGAGCCAGCACCAACTCATTGATGGTCCAGAGCCAAGCACCGATTAAGTCAGGGAATGGGGGCGGAGTTTTTGGATGCTTTCACACCGGCCTCATTTTGTTCGGTTGAATCGCACCAGAGTTCGTTTTCCGTCTAGGTACAGTTTGTTTGGTTCGGTGTGAAAGCAGCAATCGTACCAGGAATCGCACCAAAAGCATACCAAAACAAGCGTACCGAGACCTCCTCCTCAAGGTGGTCTCGGTACGCTTTCAAACGAACTCTGGTGCGGTTCGTTTCAGTGAGAATGCGAACCGACCTAGATCAGACCCAAGCGCTAAAAAAACTGGGTATTTTGGACTAAAAGAGCTACCGTAGTGAGCGGCACAGTGCATTTTGGGATGAGGATGCAGTTTAATAAACACAGCGTAGCAGGCACAGTGAGCAAATCTTCGCGGTGAAACGTAGAGTCCGGAGGAGGTGCAGGCCCTAATAAATATTGGGTCTGATGATCGTATCTGATCACTACTATCCAAGATGCACAAAAATAGATTTTTGGTTTGTAGTGACTCGCGATCCGCCTTCATCATATGCAGTGCACTACAACATTTTGTGTTAGCCGCATCCGCGCCTCATTAATGGAAAGTAAACGCTGGAAAAAATTGGAAATGCAGGCGATGTAGTACATCTTAAGGAGGGCCACAAGCAACACACGCAGCTGCCTCTCCATTGTACTTGTCTTGTCTTGTGTGTTGACTTTTCCTTTGTTTACTTCTGTGGGTTCTACAACTGTATTAAAAATTACCCGCCTTTTCTGACAACTGAAGACAACCTCAGGAAATACATTCTGAGACACATCTGGCCAATGGGTGATAGGAACGTACTCACGTGACTTGTTTTACGAACTCATCAACCGATTCGTATCAAAATAAAGAATGCGGTTAGAAAGGGGACCAAAACAGCTAGCAAATATAACAATGTATATGTTTTTGCACTTGGTCCGGACCAGTTGAACCGTACTACCGGTGTGAAAGCGTCCTTAGTGACCAACAAGACCAGTGCAAACACTGTACCGCCGTTTTTAAAACAACAACTGAGCGAGTGTAGTCTACTTTCGTTTTCAAACAAACAAAGATGGAGAAGGCTAAGCCAAACACATGCCCAATATACCCCCAATGTTAGAAATTGGTCACACTTCCTGTCTCCTAAGTTGGCGCAATCCCGGAAGTATTTTGAGCGTTCTGCTCACAGTAAATGTTGAAATATTCAAGCATCTGTCTTATATCTGCATGATGCATTGATATTTCATGTTACTCTACTTCTTTAGGCATTTTTTCCCATGCCGCTAACATCTATATTAAGCATTACGAATTGAGTTCGCTTGCTATCTCGGACGTTCGCGAATTACTATAATTGCCATGAGCGCGTTAGAAGGGCAGTTTAAAATGAAACGACTTTATTGATCATTCAAACTTATGAAGCTGGAATGAAATATGACAGTTGCTCATTTATTTCTTACCTGTCTGCATCTTTGGGAAAAGAAAATTTGGATAACGTGTTCCTATTATAAGGTGACCGGACATCCTGGTTTTGCCGGAACAGTCCCGGTTTTGAGTTGCGTGTCCCGAGTCCCGACAAAAGCCTGTCGGGACGCTAAAATGTCCCTGGTTTCCACCAACCATTATGAAATGTCCCGTTGTCAGCGATTACATAGCCAACGTGGTCTTATTATAGCCCGATCATTAACTAAAAAACACAAAGAAAGAATAAAGCATCCAGCATATGATTTCAACAATGTGTGTATGTGTGTGTGTGCGCACACGCATGTGTGTGTGTAGCGTAGGCTAGGCTACAAACGTTGGCTACGCCATCAACGTTACATTGTACAAATAACACAAAGTAATACTGAACCAGTGACGTGCCGTCGGAGGTCAGTTAGGGTAGGCAGAATCCTCACCGTTAAACAAATGATAACTCTATTACTTTGATTAGCAATCTGAGGATTGATGAACTAATTTACAAGACTAAACGGCAGAATGGCGTGTCAATTCCATCCACGACATTATTGCTCAGTGCTTCGAACATAAAATGCTCACGACACAGCAAGTTTTTTCATATTTGCTTAGAGGAAGCTAACGCAATGCCATTAACAAATGTTAAACGCAGTGTCTACGTGTCCGAAAGTCGGACAGGGTTTTAATACAACTCCGTGTCCGACAGTCGATTATTGTTTTTAATTCTTTCAAATCTACTGAATCTTTTAGATATTAAACGGGAATGTTTTGATAAGACGACTCAGTTCTTCAAGATGAGTACCGAGAATTTCAACCAATTTTTCTGTTTAAGCTCTGCTCAATATAAGTCGACATCGGAGCGGGACTTTTCTGACAAATTTAGCGACTGTCGGACAGACATCCTAAAATACTCCGTCTCCGACAGTCATAAAATTTCCAATTTTTCGAGTATTCCAACAATTATTACACGTATAAACGTAGCAATGTTTGTGTTCGACCTTTATAAAATGCAAATTGATAGCTATTGACTTTTCTTGGTCTTTTTATTCGTCTGTTTTCTTCTGTTTAAGATAGACAACAGTCTTTATTCGGTCTCTCTTTTGAAAATTAGTGAGATGGATCGAACAGATTCATGCTTTATTTCCACACCAGAGATAAAATAGTACTTGGAGCCTAGTCAGTGAGCAAATCAATTCCATGACCATTGACATTGTGAATTAAAGGGATAGTCCACCCAAAAACTATAATTTGTATATCAATTACTCACCATTACATGTCTCGAACGGACTAAGTTGTTTTTCACCTGGCGCAACTTTATGGCCACTGGAGAGTTTTGAAAAATTATTCAAATTCCTTTTTCGCTGGAGGCAAATGGGGTCACCCAGTAGCAACAGTAAAAAGTCCACAAAACGTCTGTTGACAAACTTTCAAACCATCGTCGAATGCATCGTTCAGTATAATCCAAGTCTGCTTTGTCCACTCGTATCCTCAGAACTCTAGAAACGCGGTTATTTTCCGCTAAAAATAATAAAATACCACAGTTATGCTTCAAGTAAGCTCGCGCATTCAACGGAAGTCCCGCCTCCCGGCTCGTTCCCAGAGACTAATAAAGTTTTTGAAACACGTCTTCTCCCTCTCTCCCAAAACTGTGGTATTTTATTAATCAAATAACCGCGCTTCTAGTTTTTTGGTTTTTTAACTGACGATTTGTGACTTTGAAAGTTTTTCAACTGACGCCACTACTTTTTACCATTGCTACTGTGACCCCATTTGCTTCCAGCAAAAAGGAATTTGGATAATTTTTTCAAAACTCCCCAGTGGCCATAAAGTTACGCCAGGAGCAAAAACAACTTCATTCGCTCGAGACATCTAATGGTGAGTAATTGATATACAAATTATAGTTTTTGGGTGGATTATCCCTTTAAATATCGCATGCACGATCAAGACTGTCGGACGCGAAATGCAAAATACTCCATGTCCGGCAGCCAGCGAAAAAAAAGAAAAAAAGTATTGATGTGAGAACAGATTTATATATCACCAACAAACAGAACATTCAAAAAAGATGGCCCGCAAATAAATAAATTGCAATGTTCATTGGATGTTCTGTTTGTTGTTAAAATGTTTTTTTAATTCTTTATTTCGTTATCAATCTGTTCTAATTGTTCTCTTTTATTTTATTTTATTTTATTTTTTTTGGCTGTCGGACACGGAGTATTTTGCATTTAATGTCCGACAGGTATTGTACGGACTTCGTTATATTTATAAAAATGGCCCAAATAAATTGATTGCAGTGCCCATTGGATGTTCTGATTGTTGGTGATATATTTTTATTCTTTATTTCGTTATAAATCTGCTCTCAAATCAATACTTTTACTTTCTGCTGGCTGCCGGACATGGAGTATTTTGCATTTCGCGTCCAACAGTCTTGATCGTGCATGCAATAGCCTAATTCACAATGTCAGTGGTCATGGAATTGATATGCTCACTGACTATAAGCACTATTTTATCTCTGGTGTGGAAATAAAGCGTGAATCTGTTCGATCCATCTGACTAATTTTCAAAAGAGAGACCGAATAAAGACTGTCTATCTTCAACGGAAGAAAACAGACGAATAAAAAGACCAAGAAAAGTCGATAGCTATCAATTTGAATTTTATAAAAGTCGAACACAAACATTGCTACGTTTATACGTCTAATAATTGCTGGAATACTCAAAAAATTAGAACATTTATGACTGTCGGAGACGGAGTGTTTTGGGATCTCTGTCCGACAGTCGCTAAATTTGTCAGAAAAGTCCCGCTCCGATGTCGACTTATATTGAGCAGAGCTTAAACAGAAACTGGTTGAAATTCTCGGTACTCATCTTGAAGAACTGAGCCGTCTTATCGAAACATTCCCGTTTAGTATCTAAAAGATTCAGTAGATTTGAAGAAATTAAAAACAATAATCGACTGTCGGACACAAAATTATATTGAAACCATCCGGCTGTCAGACACGGAGTTATATTAAAACCCTGTCCGACTTTCGGACACGTAAACACTGCGAAAAACGCGCATGCACCATTCATTTGGTGTATTTTCCAAAACTTTCTTCAGCTTCAGGCTAATTCATAAAAATAAAGAGAGTCCCACACGAAACTCATTCAATGTCTGATCATATTTTATCTTAAATGTGTAAATAGGCCTACCAAAAACATGCATAATTTTTCCCCATTAGGCTATGTTGTGAGCAGTAGTCCTAAGCGCTGAAATTGAGCCTAATATCTGCGTCTATGACCTCACGTGCAGGCGCACTACGGTCACGCGCAAAGTGTCCCGGTTTTAGTTTCTGGAAATCTGGTCACCCTATTTATTACACCCTATTGCTGCACAAGGTTTCGGTATTTCTAACATGCATGGACAACAATGCAAGATACGGTACACATTTAATGTTTGCGCCTTATTTTTCCGCATTTTAAATATCTGAAATTAACCCAGTACAAGATCATAGCAATCTAGTAGGTTGTATTCCTTTCCCCTTCTAAAAATGATAAAACCTTACTGACAATAATAGTATTACTGAGCATAGAAACACAAGCATTATTTCAGTTTTTTTTTTTTTTTTTTTAATTCATGGTTTCCCGCAGTCCATACTGTATTTCTGCATTGCCAGATGTACTGACGTTATACAGTAACGTAATCGCGTGGCTCTGATTTGGCTCTTGGGTGATGGAAAAGCAAACAGGTTCTCAGGAGGTGTGTGGGTTGAACCAACCAAGCACTAGCACTAGCACCAGCACGGCACTAGCACCAGGTTCTTTTTGGTGGGAAAGGGGTATAATTTGGCGCAAACACAAAATTGTAATATATACAGCGCCATCCATAATTATTGGCACCCCTGGTTAAGATGTGTTCTTTAGCTTCTAATAAATTCAGTTTTTTTCTAAATAATATAGGACCACAATGAAAAAAAGAGGAAAATTCAACCTTTAATTCAAGGGCATTTATTCAGTGGGAAAAAAATCCCACATTAGGAAATAATTCTTTTACATCAAATCATGTGTGCCACAAAATTATTAGCACCCCTGATGTTGATACTTTGTACAACCCCCTTTTGCCAACAAAACAGCACCTAATCTTCTCCTATAATGTTTCACAAGATGGAAGAATACAGAAAGAGGGATCTTCGACCATTCCTCTTTGCACAATCTCTCTAAATCATCCAGCGACCTGGGTCCTCTCCTCTGCACTCTCCTCTTCAGCATACTCCACAGGTTTTCAATGGGGTTGAGGTCTGGGGACTGAGATGGCCATGGGAGGAGCTTGATTCTGTGTCTCGTGAACCATTTCTGTGTAGATTTGGCCACATGTTTAGGGTCATTATCTTGCTGAAAGACCCAGTGACGACCCATCTTCAGCTTTCGGGCTGAGGCCATCAGATTTTGATTTAAAATGTCCTGGTATTTCAAAGCGTTCATGATGCCATGCACCCTAACAAGGTTCCCAGGGCCTCTGGAAGAGAAACAGGTGCACAGCATCACCGATCCTCCCCCATACTTCACAGTGGGCATGAGGTGCTTTTCTGCATACTCATCTTTTGTGTTCCGCCAGACCCACTTAGAGTGTTTGTTGCCAAAAAGCTCTATCTTGGTCTCATCTGACCAAAGCACACGGTCCCAGTTGAAGTCCCAGTACCGCTTAGCGAATTCCAGACGTTTGCGTTTATGATTGTGAGTGAGAAAAGGTTTTTTCCATGCATGCCTCCCAAACAGCTTGTTGGCATGTAGATAGCGCCTGATGGTTGTTTTGGAGACTTTGTGACCCCAAGATGCTACCATTTGTTGCAGTTCTTTAACAGTGAGGTTTGGAGAACTTTTTATTTCTCTTACCATCCTTCTCACTGTGCGTGGTGGCAAAATAACCTTGCGTCCTCGTCCAGGCTTGTTTACCACTGTTCCAGTTGTTTTAAACTTCTTAATGATTCCTCTGACAGTAGATATGGGCAGGTGCAGGGGAGTGGCTATTTTCTTGCAGCCATTGCCTGACTTGTGAAAGTCGACACACATCTGCCTTACTTGAATGGTGTGTTCCTTTGTCTTTCCCATGTTGAAGAGTGGATAAGAGAAATGGCCTCTGTGTCATGTCATATTTATACCCCAGGGAAACAGGAAGTGATGAATTACTAATTAAATGTTCTTAGATACTCTGATCAACTTTGTAAACTACTGTAGAAATGACAGAAATACTTCAATTACATTTATTTCCTAGGAATTGTTAGGGGTGCCAATAATTGTGTAACAGGTGATTTTATGAAAAATAATTATTTCTTAGTCAGGGATTTTTTTTTCCCTTAAAATTCACTTGAGTTGAAGGTTACGTTTTTCTACAATTTTCAGTGTGAGAGTATGCTTCTGCAATAAAAATTGAATTTATTTTAAGGCTTTTAACACATCTTAACCTGGGGTGCCAATAATTATGGAGGGCGCTGTAGCTGTATTTTCCTCCTGAATTGTGGCCAAACCGTTACAGACAGATTTCACAGCTTTTGTTTGTTGAGAGGAATAGTTGAAGGCTTGCGAACGTGTTATAACCGTGACATTCCATGACCTCCTTTTTCCGCCATTTTGGGTCAAAGGTGAAATCTTTTAACATCTCCTTCACCAGAACGACAGAATAGATTGCTCTGAAATTTGACATACAGCTTCAGCTCAAAGGGCAAGAAAAGTTTGAAAAAAACGGTGGAGTTTCGGTGAAAACTGTAGGAGTTCGCTGTGACCTAATTATATCTTGTGACATCATCAATTTAAAAATTCCCAGAGTGTAAAAAGATATTGTTCTAGGTGTGGATTGACATCAAAAGATCAAATCCGAAGTTATTTTTTTGTATGATAAACCGTTTTTCCGCCATTTCTATTTAAAATTGAAAAAAGTAAACCACTTCAGCAGTCACTTGACAGAAAGTCATTATCAGTAGAACAAGGAAATTTGGCAGACTTACAGGCATCGAATAGACCTAATCACTCAATTGAAATAGCGGGACTGAACAAATAAACACCAAAGTTGTGGAGTCTCAAATATGGCGGAAACACAAATTCAACATGCGTTGCAATATAGTAATATAGTCTTATGGGTATTGGTCTAGAGGTAGACCTATAGGACACACTGTAATTTTCTTGTCTTTTGACTTGACTCTGTGTCGACGGCTTTAACTTTTTGTTACATCCACGACACAGAGAGTTTGATTGCTTTGTGTTTAATGTCATACTCGGCAATGTTTCTGCCATAGGACGACGGGACAATAGAATAGACAGTGCCGAACATACAGAAGAGATGGACAGCATATACCGGCTGAACAGCTGCGCATTAGGCCAGCCAGCACACGTAGTCACAACAGCGACAGTCTGGTGGAGTCACCTGGCCATGGCTAATCTCAATAGCTCAGTGCGCAACCAGCGCAGGTTAGGGAACACTTAAGTTTAAAACCGTCCAAAAAACCGTGTTTGCCTATTTACCTGTATGTCTCCGCCCTGCTCAGCACTTTCAGTTTATCCGCATGCACACTCTCAGTCATTGTCAGTGGCCGTTTTATGCTGATGGACACAAATAAAACCGTAGTCACCATATAGCTGAAATCCTGCCGGGTGCAAAGTTAGCATGAGTCAATCAATCAATAAAACACAAATAAAAACCGGATAATAGGAATAACAGCCGAATTAGTGGAGCTCCAAACATTTCAAACCTTTGTGACATTAACCTATTAAATATTGCGTAGCATAAGAGCCCCACAGATTCGACACATCAGAAGTACTCTTATCTTCCGATGATGAAAAATAAGCCCTGTGTAGCTTTTGAATTTACTGAACAGAACAGTAAGTGAATCTAAACAGTGAGATTTGGATGTTTCATCCTATTTTAATAAATTTGGTAATTCAACTAGTCTAACCTAAGGAATACACACTTTTCTCTTGCTTAAGGGCATGCTACATATATAATTGGCTGTCAGTGGATAGCTCTTGCAGCGATATTTGGGTATTCTGTCTCAGTTAGCAATGAATTAAGGCAAAGACTTCCTTTTGGGATTAATGAGTTTACAGAAGAGTAGGGTCCACAAATAACAATCCATAAAGATGTGCTAAAGGCTCGCAATAATACATGTGTATCTTGAGTGTACTTTTAAATGTCCAGTAAGACAACCTGGGGCCTGTAATTATTCAAAACGCCTATAAACATGTTTGTCTTTGAGCTCTGACTGACTGGCTGTGAAGAATATAACAGAATCTGACTGGAGATTTGACGACACGCCAGACGTGTTACAGCGTCCAGCAAACGCTTGATCAATTGTCAATTTCATTCCTCACTTTGCAAATGGGACCGCCATACCATATCTGGTTTACTGACACAATTAAATATTAAAATTTTCCTATTGCACAGGGAAAACATGATAACTGAATGTCAGTATATACAACCCCAATTCCGAAATCGTTGGGACGTAGTGTAAATTGTGAATAAAATCAAAATGCAATGACTTTCAGATCACGTGAGCCAATATGTTATTTACAATAGAACATAGATAACATTTCAAATGTTGAAACTGAGACATTTTACATTTTTATCCACAAAATGAGCTTATTTCAAATTTTCTGGCTGCAACAGATCTCAAAAAAGTTGGGACACAGGCAAAAAAAGGCTGAAAAAGCAATGAATATATTAGAGAATCAGCTGAAAGAACATTTAGCAAGTAATTAAGTTAACTGGCATCAGGCGTGTAACATGATTGGCTATAAAAGGGATGTCTTCGAGAGGCTGAGTCTGTCAGAAGTAAAGATGGCCAGAGGCTCTCCAACCTGTAAAGGCTTGCGTAAAAAAAATTGTGGAATACTTTAAAAACAATGTTGCTCAACATCAAATTGCAAAGGCTTTGAAGGACTCATCATCGACAGTGCATAACATCAGCAGAAGATTCAGAGAAACTGGAAAAATCTCTGTGCATAAGGGACAAGGCCTAAGACCTCTACTGGATGCCCGTGATCTTCGGGCCCTCAGACGCCACTGCATCACTCGCCGGCATGATTCTGTCATTGACATTATTAAATGGGCCCAGTAACACTTCAAGAAACCACTGTCTGTAAACACAGTCTGCCATGCCATCCACAGATGCCACCTAAAACTCTATCATGCAAAATGGAAGCCATTGTTGAGCATGATCCAGAAGCGCCACTGTGTTCTGTGGGCCAAGGCTCATTTAAAATGGACTGTAGCAAAGTGGCAAAGTGTCCTGTGGTCAAATTTGACATTCTTGTTGGAAATCATGGGCGTTGCGTCCTCCGGGCTAAAGAGGAGAAAGACCACCCCTCCAGTTATCAGCGTTCAGTTCAAAAGCCAGCATCTCTGATGGTATGGGGATGCATTAGTGCATATGGTGTGGGACACTTGCATGTTTTAAAAATCACCATGAATGCTGAAAGGTATATAAAGGTTTTAGAGCAACATATGCTCCCCTCCAGACGACATCTATTCCAGGGAGGGCCTTGTGTATTTCAGCAGGACAATGCAAAACCACATCCTGCAGCTATTACAACAGCATGGCTTCGTAGTAAAAGAGTCCGTGTGCTGAACTGGCTTGCCTGCAGTCCTGATCTTTCAACGATTGAGAACATTTGGCGCATAATTAAACGAAAAGTCCTTCAAAGGAGACCCAGCAACTGGAAGCCTGTATTAAACAAGAGTGGGATCAAATTCCAATGGCTAAACTCAAGAAAATTGTCTCCTCAATGCCCAGACACCTCCACTCTGTGTTAAAAAAAAGAGGGGATGCTACACCATGGTAAACAGGCCCCTTTCCCAACTTTTTTGAGACCTGTAGCAGCCATCAAATTTGAAATGAACTCATTTTGTGCATAAAATTGTAAAATTGTTTCAACATTTGCTATGTTATCTCTGTTCTTTTGCGAATAAAATACTGGCTGGTGTGATTTGAAAGTCATTGCATTTTGATTTTACTCACAATTTACATTTTGTCCCAACTATTATGGAATTGGGGTTGTAGATCCTAAGCTGATGTCTTCACAGGAAAGCAAAAGAAGCAACCATTCCCAAAGGAAACCACATGCAAAATTTGCACTGTTTAATGACTGCTTACACTGACTTCTGATTTGAATGCATAAACTGAAATCTTGAACAGCAAATGGGCTTGGAAGCCGAGTAACCGCCCGCGGTTTCTAGTTCATTTTTTAATTTGTTTCAGTACTTGTGATATCTATGGCATATAACGTCCAATTAAATATGTAAAACGCAGACATCATTGACAGAACTAGGCCTACGCTGTCGGCGGCCGACAGCAAGGGGTATATCCCCGAAATTCCCCAATCCTCAAAGCCCCCTTTATTAGATTCCCCTTTACTAGACCTACAATATGAGGCAAATTTGAGGTCTGTGTAAGTAATTATTCCAGAGATATGGTTAAAAAACTGATTTTTTCAATATATAGCACCACCTGGTGGCAAACCTGGGAGTGGGATCATGTCATGTGACTAGAAAGCGCTATATAAATGCAGTACATTTACCATTTTGTTCTGGCTCAACCTATTTCTCCTTGTGAATTTTAGGAGAAACATAGGAAACAAAATAAAATCAAAAATGAAACTAAATTGAGCTTTAGCAAGGTATCTCCTTTAAGTCTCAAACATGACTCCTGTTGCTCAGTGTCCTGTCTCACCTATTTCTCCTAGTGAATTTTAGGAGAAAGATAAGATGAAGTAGAGTCTTAAATGAAATTAAGATGAGGAAGAACTGAGAATCACAATTTTGTCTCCGGAGCTGTGGAAAAGCGAGCTTTGAGCAGTAAAATTTTCCTCTGGGTTTGCCGCGTAAATTTGAGCATCCGACACTCCAACTGAAATGATGACTATTTGTGATCAGCCAAGTTTGAATGTATTGCTGCTTTGATGCAATTTTACATTGTGAATCCTCGCATCATTTTATTATTCATATTTCATGAATCAGGGCCTGAAATTCACTGTGGGATTGCAGGTATCGCACATAATATTATCGATTCCCGCAAATTAAGCTCTTGTAATTCGGGCGCTTCCCGCAAACAATTACAGCAATGTGTTCAGTGTTCTAATAATGTTCAGTGAGTTTTTGTATCGGAGCTGAATACAGGCCATCAGATCAGACTTCCACTGATCACCGCAGCGGGCGGTAATGCACCTGTTGCTGCCCGGCGCCCGCCATGAAACTCAAACAAAGAAGAAGTCTTCCACTAACAAAAGACCATAGCAACAGACTAAGCGGGCTCTCTCCTTCTCTCTTTACAAAGCGACGAACCCCCTCTGCTGTCACAACAAACAAAAACGTTGCTGTTCAATGAGGGATTCAATGGTGTTACATTACAAACATGGATCAATGGTAAAACGTAAGTCCAACCTTACTTTATCTGAAGAGGAGCCTGCTCCGAAAAATGCACCTGAGGAAAGGACCAGCGCTAGCGGCGGTGCTGGTGCCAGTGATGCCAGTAATAACCTAGATCCTCCGGATGCTCAAACATGTACTGCCTGTGCCAGTAACGTTAAGCAACCAAAAGACACATTTCAGTCTAACTGGCTCTGCATATATTTGAGGCTTGAACATAACAATGGTGAAATGAGCTGCTCAATTTATAAAATGTAAGTGCTGTGCCTTTTACCAGCCGATGTTACAAAACTTCAACTTTGCGTCGCCACTCAGATGGTGTTTCTCATACAGCAGCCGTGAAAAGAAAACGTGAGGCAGATTCAGCAAAAAATGTGATGGCTAAAGCTATTGAAGAGGCGCAGTTGCAGGGTGAGGAGGAAACGAAGGGGCTTCTCAAAACCGCCTACTTTACAGCACAAAACGAATTGGCTAATGCAAAATTTTGTAATCTGGTTCAATTCATGAAAGAGATGGAGTGTCCTTCTTCCAGAAACTGAACACAGACACACCAAGCTATGGTAGCTACATAAATGAAAAAGGTCTGTCAGAAATGCACCAAGCTATTGCAAGTGCACTTGTGGAAGATATTGACAAAGCTGTGCTAAAAAGTCCAGTGTTTTCCTTAATACTGGATGAATCCACAGACATAAGTAACACCAAGCAACTCATTACCTATGTAAGATGCGTAGATGACAACAAGATCAAAACAAAACTGTTCAGGAACTCTGAAATTGCAGATGGAAGAGCAGATACTATTTTTGAAGATGTGAAGCAACTGTTGACAGAGAAGAATTTGGATGGAAAAAAAACTTGCAGCAGTTTGTATTGATGGAGCTGCTGTTATGACAGGATGCTGCTAAGGAGTTATTAAAAAACTCAGAGAGGAACACAACTTAGACTTGGTAGGGGTGCACTGTACAGCTCATCGTCTTGCACTTGCTGCTAGTGATGCAGCCAGCTCTGTGCCACAGATGAAAAAGTTTCAGCAGGATTTGAGATCAATTTTTGTATTTTTCAGTAACTCTTCTGTCAGAAGTAAGAAGCTGCATGAATTGCAGAAACAGCTGGATGAACCCCAATTGAAGTTCACCCAGCCACATACAGTGAGGAGGCTGTTAATTGACGATATCTATGTCGGTGCTGTGTAGATCACTGAAGTCCCTGGGAGATGTCCTGGAGCTCATGGCTTCCTCCAACACTCAAGACACTGACAAAGCCAAAGGTCTACTGACAGCTGTCAGACAGTTCAACTTTGTGGCCCTCTGTCACATGATGAAGGATGTACTGATGCATGTGGTCCGTCTCTCAAAACATTTTCAAAGAGAAGATCTGGACTTCTCCACAGCCCAGCCAATGGTTGAAGGCACCAAAGAGGCCCTGAGAGAAATAATAGTCCACCCTGGCCCTGCAGAAGAGGAATGCTTTAGCTCTCTTCAAGGTAACAAGTTTAAAGGAGACAAAGTTTTTGACTGCCACATTCAAAAAACCAGCCTTTGACGACATGAAGAGCAGGTATGTTGGATCCTTGATAAATGAAATTGACAGAAGATTCCCTTCTGACACACTGGATCTTCTGTCATGGTTCACAGTTTTGGAGCCAAAAAAAGCCATCGTGGCAAAACAGTCTGAGGATTTTTCTCATTATGGTGCAGAGAAGGTTAACAACCTACTGACACACTTCTCATGTAATGCAAGTGCAGAGGATGCACGGTCAGAGTTTGCGATGCTGAAACAAATAATGGTTTCCAGTGATTCGTATGGCTCATTTTCCTTTCAGCAGTTTGCAGAGGCTGTCTTGCATGAACATAGTGGTGTGTTCACTGAAATGGAGAAGCTCATTAACATTGCTATGGTTATCCAAATTGCAAGCGTGTCATGTGAACATGGATTCAGTACACAAAACAGGATCAAAACAAAATTCAGAAACTCACTCAACAACACAAACCTCACCAATCTGATGCTCATTTCAGAGCTTGGCCCTCCCCAAAAGCAGTTTGACTTTAGCAGAGCTCTTTTCAAGTGGAAAGAAATGAAGCAGAGGAGACAGAGAACAGAGAGGACAGAGAATGGAAGACAGAGCCACCAAAAAGACTACTG
The DNA here is from genome assembly GCA_029692085.1 of Gymnothorax javanicus. Lineage (NCBI taxonomy): Eukaryota > Metazoa > Chordata > Actinopteri > Anguilliformes > Muraenidae > Gymnothorax > Gymnothorax javanicus. Next base: position 128,394,520 of record CM056193.1, on the reverse strand, counting down.
ATGCAGTTCAAAGAGTCAACAAGTTACATGTATATAGTTTAGATATTTTTTGATACAAAATCAGCAAAGACTGATGTCATGTGAGCAGTTCAACTTTTTTGTTGTTAAGTTGTTACTGTGAAGAGTGGAGGAGACCAAGGACAGGCAAAGTGTAGAGCATGGAGACAAGGGAGAAGAGATAGCCACTGATGAAGCTCAGATGACCACTAGAGGAGAAGATGAAAGGGACAGCAATGAATGTATCTGAGGTAAGAACAGGACAATGTTAAGACCTATTGTTAATCTTCCAAGTAGTATAATTTCCACCTGGACAGCTTTTCATGCTTACAAATATTTTATTGCTTTAACCCGTGTTAATAAGTGGAAGGAGATGGAGCCGAGGAGACAGGACAGGGAAAGAGAGCATGGAGACAGGAAAAGAGAACCACCGATGCAGCCCAGAGATGACAACTAAAACAGCAGAAAGAGACATCAAATTGAAGCTACATATTAATCTGAGGTACGAGTAAGACATTGGAAGACCTGTAGTTACACTCTCAAGTAATATTCCCCCCTAAAGTGTATAAATCCCCCCTATGTGGAGCATGTAAGGGGGGACTTCCCCCCCATTTTGAAAAATGAATTTCAGGCACTGCATGAATGTACAGTAGTTTTTTGCACATTTTATTTGGGGACATTATATAAAAACAAACATTTATGCTGAATGACATGAGTGAAAACACGTGTTACAGAGGCTATTTTGCATAGATATGAATACAGGTGTGCCTTGAGATTTTGGCTTGCCCTTTGGTGTGCGTTGGGCACAAAGACTTTGAAAACTACTGCACCAAGAAGTACTTCAACACATTAAGGCTTTCTCACACCAAGTATGAATGAAAAAACTATAGGTTTCCATGCATTCCGCCAAAAGATTTGTGGCAAGATTCTGCTATGACAACCCTGAGAAAGAAAATCTACTGATCACGGGAGCAAAGGTCTTTATTTTACTGGTTGTCTTGTTAGCTCACCTGGATCAAAGGTCCAGGGTGAGCTATTGCCATCACTTCGTTGTCCGTCGTCGTCTGTCGTCGCCTGTTGTTAACATTTTTCAAAAATCTTCCCCTCTGAAACTGCTGAATCAGATCCAGACTAAAATTACCCACAAGCATCCTTACGATGTCTACTTTAAAAATTGTGTCGATTATGCCTGCTGTCTGAATAACATGGCCGCTGTTACTAAAAATAGAACATAGGGGTAAAACCACCTATTTTTAGCTATATCTCAGGAACTAAAGCAGCGGGAGAAAACACTGTTACCTCAAAATGATCAGCAGATGAAAGTCCACAAAAGTCTACGTAGGATCAAAATCAAACTCCTTGTAGGAGTTATTGGCCTTGAACTGTCAAATTTCACGATTTTGCGTTTTTTTTTTGGCCTATATAATGAAAACTATCAGAGATAGAGAAAAACTTTCAATTGCTAAAATGATGAGCAAATAAAGCTCTACAAAAGTCTCCATTACACTGAAATTGTACAATGGCTCTTTGAAGGAGTTATTCGCCTTAAAACATCAAATATGATGATTTTTGTTGTATTTCACTATAGCATCTGAATAAATCATCACATTCAATTTGCTCATTAGATTCTTGGAATGATAATCAGAATAAGCTAACAGCAACCGCCATCCACCAGGCCTCAGCAGCGAACAGCAGCAAACAGCACTCAGGTATTTGCCAAAAATAATTTATCTGTCTGGCTCATCACCCTCATAGACTGGGTAAACATGTAGCCTAAGAGAGGCTTACCACATGGATTTCCCCCTGCTCCAGCATTTCCTGTGCTCCTTTGCATCTTTACAGCGTGGTGCTTCAGTGGCTATGCTGTTGGCATGCTGGACTCGGCCAGTCCATCGTTTGCAACTCCAAGCCGAGTAACATCCTCGGCAGGTAGTGAATGTTGCGGTCATCTTCAATATGCTAATGTTGTTCTTTCTGACTGTCCTAGCCATCCCTACTGCCTGTGGGTTTTGAATATCTGAAGTTCTCCGGAAAAGTTTCCTCGGTCGCTATTTTCAGGGCATCGTCACACGAATCACCATTTTTCTGTGATAAAGATCACGTGAAAATGTTTGGTTGCTATGCTCTTACTACTGTCTGGTATCCAGCCTAACCCCGGCCCTATCACTGTATGTAACACACCTACTGATTTTAAGAATATATCTGGCTTACACATATTTTTTTTATTGAGTTTAAGGACCATGTACACTTACATTAATCATTTCAAGAAATAAAAAGATTGGGTGCACCAGATTTAGCAGGTAGCTTATTACCTCCGCCAAAGAAGTTGGGGCGGAGGTAGTGTTTTCGTCCCTGTTTGTTTGTTTGGTTGTTTATCTGTCAGTTTGTCTGTTTGTGAACAACATAACTCAAAAAGTGATGCACGGACTTGTCTGAAATTTTGTGGGTGGATTGCTATTACATGAAGGATGGACCCCATTGATTTTGACTGAGCTCACTGAAACAATATGGCCGCGGCAGCCATGTTGAAATCCTATCACACGCGATAACTCAAAATGTAATGCACGGATTTGTCTGAAATTTTGTGGGTGGATTGCTATTACATCAAGGATGGACCCAATTGATTTTGACCCTGACCAGTGAAACAATATGGCCGCCATAGCAGCCTTCTTGAAATCCTATCACACGCGATAACTCAACTTTGCTCCCACTCACGCACATTTGGATTGTGCTGCCTTGGCGGAGGTTTGCACTCTACGAGTGCCTCTAGTTTCCATCTGCAGTCCTAACATAAAACATAAAATACACTCAATGTAATACAATAAAACAATACACATACACCAATATGCAACAGGAGACACAACAAAAACACACACATAAAACAAAAATGCAACATGATAAAACATTATACATACCTATAAAAGACACTAAAAAGCGCTGCATTGTCAGTGTTCATATAAAGTGCCTGGGCAAAGTGCATAGGACTGCAAGGTGCTAGTGTAACGTAAATCCGATACAGTGTGGCAGCAGATCCAACCCACCAATCAAGGCTGGAATTGCATTCAGATCACAGATCCAATAAATACAGTTGGACACAAATGCACTTGTCAGTACCCATAGCGCCTAAGTATATAAAGGGCCTTTTTAAGGTGCGGAGGACTCCAAAGAGAAGTATTGTAAACAGTCCTTTTTTTGTGTTTTGTTTTTGTTCTATTTAAATACCAGCATTGGTCATTCAAAATACAGAGGGTAGTTCTGTAAGGCAGCTGTACATGACATACATGATCAGGAATAATGTCCTTAAAAGTATGTAAGGGGGAAAGAAAAACTAAACACAGAAATCATAGACAGCACCACTTGTCAGTGAATCAATGCTGGCAGCACTGATTACTCAGGAGCCATTTTTTAGTGGCAGGACAGAAATTATTAAAATTTGTATTGTTTTTCAGGTCAATGGGGAGTCTATTCCATTCTTTTATGGCCTTGTAGGAAAAGGCAGATTGAGCAAAAGCAGAGTTTCATATTGGAACCTTGCAGTCCCCTCTCGACGTAGATCTTAAAGCCCTTGTTCCTTGCTCAGAGCAGGGCAGCACGTAATTTTTTTTTTGGGGGGGGGGCAGCATTGTGGATTATTGTATAAACCAGGCGAATGTATGAAAAGATCATTAGATTATCAAAACAGTATGCTATATTTAGAGAGACTACAGTGGTGGTACTGTCTTGGTTTCCTGTCCAGCATTTTCAAGGCTTGTCCATACAAAGATCTAACCGGATTTAGAGTGGTTTGGTTTGCCTGAGTCCAACATGGCATACAGTATCTTATTTAAGAGAGGATCATGACATTCAAGTATATTTTAGCAACTTCAGTTGTTACTGAGTTCCTAATGTACCGAAAATTTGAAATGTTAAACCTTAGCGCATGAACCATTTTTTCCATGTGTTTTTTAAAACCCAGATTTGAATCGAGAATGACTCCCAAGTATTTGACTTCATCAACATTCTTTATCATCTGCCCTTTCACAAATACCTTGGGATACACCTTTTTCCTATTTTGTTTGTTAAAATACATGGCCACTGTCTTTTCTGTGTTCAGCATCAGGCACGAGTGACTGAGCGACTCTGCTACTTTATCCATGACGTAGATAGTTTGGCTGCAACTTCTTCTGCATTTTTACCATGGGTCCGTAGAACTGTATCATCAGCATACATTATTGTCTCAACCTCGTCACAAACCGTGGGGAGATCATTAAAGGTGTAGTCAGCGATGTGGGAGAAAACGAGCAGAGAGGTTGTTGATATTTGAAGTGTAAACGAATCCAGACCCACCCCTCCCCTCATACTCCGCCCCGGGGTCCACCCCCGAAGTTCATGGACGCGCATTGTCATGTAAACGGCAGTAGAAACTGCATTGCTGACCAATATGGCGGAGGCCGGACCCTCCAATGCTCGAGGGTAAGTTGGCAAGGGGAAGCCGTATTTATTGCTTTGAAAGTACATGTGACGAGTGTTCGTAGTATTGTAGCAAAGGTGATAATAAGCCTGTCATATAAAGAACTGCTAAAGCATGCTTGTCAGCACAATGCCTCAAATAGGAGTCTGTGTCCACGAACAGACTACGGTCAGGAATGCATTTAAAAAATCGTTCTGACTAATTACAAGCTGAAAAAGTGGAAAATGGATTCGGAATTTTTCCCGGTACAAGTTATCGATTCGCGAGCTCCACACAAGCAATGCTTAGCCCGTTTGCGTGTTTCTGCTATGAGCTCATTTAGTAGCTTGCTGTCGGAATTGTTTCGTTTGGAAGAAATGGTTATCAGGAGCTTATAGCAAAATTTCTTCCTGAACAGTGGGTAGCCTATGTAACAGTACAGCTACAACCGCATGCATGCAAAGCGAGACAGTACAAGCAAAACAATAAGCTGAGACGAAGGGGGTTCATTTCATTCTATCTAGTCGCACATATGTACAGCGTTTGATTGCGCAATTCCCCGTCGATTCCTTACATAAGATGTCAGACATTCACAAGAACTCGTAGCCGCAAGTTCAATTTGCGAAGCTAAGGTTAGCTGACCCGTCAGACAACTGTACTCACAACACGACTGCTATTATAAATAGATAACATCACAACAACGGTGCATTTTGGCAGATTAGACGATATGATGAATGACTGTTGTGACTTGTGTGAAGCACCGCAAAGCTAATGTTGTCCACCTGTCCAGCGGAAAGACGGCAACCTCCGTGTCCGTTTTCAGACCCCTCAATTCGCGGAGTTCCCTCCACCGTCGGAAAGCCACACCAATGTTGACCCGGGTCTTCGCCCTTTCATGGTCGAAGCCCTTCTTTTTTAATTTATGTTCCTCCGACCGTTTTCTCTTGGGCTATTTTTCATCCATCGCAAATGCTGCAATGCCGTGTCTCTCTCTACTACTGTGCACGCTACGCGACCTGCTACTCCCCCTCCCCCCTGTGTCTGACCTGTGCACGAGTATGAACCCACCCCTGGGCGTGGAGGGGTGGACCCATGTTCTGGTGGCTCCGAGCCACAGATTTACCTGCTTAAATTCAGAGCCCAGGCTGTGTATTGAAACCAGATTTTTTTTCAGCATGCTCTCAGAAGTGACAGCTTGCAGATAGTGAGGAGAAATACGGTGATTTTGACAAAAAGTGCGTGGATTTTGATCGCTAACTATACCCTTAATGTATGCACAAAATAAAAGAGGACCTAGGATTGAGCCCTGGGGCACCCACCATACTGCAGGATTGCAAAGGAGATCATTTGTTTTTGATCCTAACGCATTGAGCAGGGCTAGAGCTGGCTTCTGAAACCTATTAGTCAAATGATTAGCCAAAAAGCAATGTCAATTAGTCAAATAACTTTACCCCTAGTCACTTTTTTTTATCTGATGTCCTGTTGTGAGGGTCTCTAATACCAATCAATTTCTTGTAGGTTTTGTTGCACCGTCGTTGTATTATTTTTATCATGCTTTTACTTACAACCATGTGCTGTTAAATGTCCTATCTGACCGTGTGCTTTCCTCTGTCCTTTCTGACTTAGCCTCGCCTTCCTTGTTTCCTGTGCTAGTAGCATGCTTTTTTTAGTATTAACCCCACCTCACTTGGGACTTTCTCCCTTAGCTTGCTTCATTCCCAGTCTGCTTTTTGCATGAATTATTTTTTTAATCTGCAAGTTACTGACACAGGTTAAAGAAGCTGGTCCCAAGTCCAGAAGAAGAGGAAGGGGGTCAGAAGGCTTTGGCAAAACAGAAGAAGCTACTGCCTGTGAAAGAAATGCAAATAAAAAAAGATTTATGCAAAAAACAACTTGCTTTTTATTCAGTACAAAGGACCAAATATTGATAACAAAGTACTTTCAAATGTTCTTTACTGACCATTGAGCTTCAAGGAACAACTGTAGTGTTATGCTGAGTGAGAACTGAACACTTGGACTTGGTAAAATTACATTAACATGGACTACATGTGCAACATCACAATGTTGCATAAATTCAACCACATCAACTTGCTTTTTATTCAGTACAAAGGACCAAATATTGATAACAAAGTACTTTCAAATGTTATTTACTGTCCATTGAGCTTCAAGGAACAACAACTGTAATCAGTACCACTAACAGCTGCGTAGTCTATTGGCTCGAGCATGAGCTGGTGGGTGGAGTATTCCGTCCTAATAATGCTGCATTCATGTGATGTCGGAAGGTCGGAGTTCCCAAGTCGGCAAATCGTTCTTCTGACTTCGATGTGTTCATGTGCTTTGAAGTCGTAATGTGGGAAAAACATGGATGCTGCAAAGACGCTGAGTTGTATTTAAATGCTCGGAGCGTTTAAAGAAAACACTGACAGCCGTTTCCAGTTTTTTCATGACACTGAAGAACAACCGAAACCGATCAGGTGATCCATGAAATGTGATTGATTTCATACATATGTATTTTAATCAGAAAAACTTCCATATTTGCTGAAAAGTAAACTACACATCCGCCATTTTTCGGTGAATGTGACGTCAAGTCAGAAAATCGGAGCTCTGAAATGATACCCGAGTTTCCGACCTGTAATTTCCGAGTTCGACGCCGTTCAATTCATTTTTGACAACTTGGAGTTCGTTTTTTTCCGACTTCCGAGTTGTTTTGAACGCAGCATAAGGGTACAGTAGGCTACACGCGGTTCGTTTCGCGCTTCTTCATGACGTTCCTGGAGCTTGCGCCCCGGACGGGAGATGGAGTGCAGTTCGCGGAGTCGGAGAGCCAGAGTCGGCTTGTGAGTTGTGTTTTCTTGGCCGACCCTATATTATATATTAACCCCCCCCAATTATTATTGCAGATTTGCGCAAATCTCATGACCCCACTTTTGAAAGGTCTTCATCAAATTTATCGTCAAATGTGACTTACAGATCGTCAAACTGCAGGAGAGATCGTCAATTGCGAATTGACGAACGGGTAGCGCGAGCCCTGCAAGAAATCATCCTGGTAGGTGATTTCAATTGAGATTGGCTCACACCATTGTCTGATGATTTTGAGGCTTTTTGTCTTTCTTTTAATCTTACTCAAATCATTGACAGTCCCACTTGCCTTAATACCAAATGTCATGACAAATCATCTCTTATTGATCTTTAAATCACCAATATGCCGCATAAATATTCTGCAATAGGAGTCTTTGCTAATGATGTCAGCGATCACTACATAGTGGGTGCAGTCAAAATACAAAAATTCCCCTTTCTAAACCTCTTGTGGTTGAAAGAAGATTTATTAAGCATTTTAGTGAGCAGGCCTTCCTTCATGATTTATTTCATTTTAACTGGAGTCGTATTTTATTGATTGCTGGTGTTAATCTTGCCTGGACCTACGTTTATGATAATTTTAAGTATTTTATTGATCAACATGCTCCATTTCCAGGGCTCGAAATTGTGACCATTTTGGTTGCATATGGGACTAGAATTAAGACTGTGCGACCCAGTGACGTGCGGTCGGTGTAATGGCCAGTAGAATTGAGAGGCCAAGTGCAGCGGCAAGAGGGAAATAGAGCAGCATGGACACAATACAAATACAGAGAATAATACAGACCATACGACAGGGACAATCCTCGCGCTTCCAAAAGGACGACCAAACATCCGACAAAATGGAAGCAAAGCGAGAGAGAAAAAGGAGAAGTATCTCAGGGAGCCGAGAAAAAACAAGGCACCAAAAATAGTGCGACACAAAGGGTAGAAAAGATACAAAGGCACATAAATCCTTACTACAAATATCTTCGGCTAAAGCGCTTGACTACAAACAGACACTCTAGCGAAGGAGGCGTGGCGGACTTCCGGCTTATATAGAGTCCGGGGAGGTGCCGCCCGAGTTCAATCAGCCAGCTGGGTAAAGAATCCGATTGAAAAGGAATTCGATCTCGTCCCGGGACGAGAGCCTCAAAGAAAAGTCCTAAACACACGCACACGTCCCAAACCATGACAGTCGGAGGTTAGTTTGGTGAGGCAGAATCCTCCCCTTTGCTTGATTAGCAATCAGACGATTAACTAGTTTAGTAAGACTATTCGGCAGAATGACTGGCCAGTTTAAGTTTCCGCGGCGTTATTACTCAGTACATCGAACCTGAAATTCTCACGAAACTGCAGATTTGCGCGTACTTGCTTACAGGAAGCCAGAGACGTGCGGTGAGGTGAGGCAGTGACCCAAACTTTTATCACAGGATTTTGTGAACCTGTTCCCACGTACTATTCCTGATTGACAATCAAAACAATTAAGACCAAGCCTATAGAAAGCCCATATAGTGATAGAGGAGATAATGACTAAAATGATTCATTCACGTATACGCTTCAATTCGAGACTACAAGGATGGAAATCTGAATAATCAATTAGGAAAAATTCTCGGCTCTCAGTAATTCTGTATATCGTTTAAACATTTTGTTAATCGGACTATGAAAGAGGACTGAAAATAAACGCCCGCTTTTTTTTGTGGTGTAAAAGCGCGTATTTAAAGGAGAATTCATTGTATATTGATCAAGCATTGAACTCTGCATAAGTCGAACTGTTTGTTGATGACATTGATTCGGCTTCCTAGAAGCAAGTACGTGCAAATCTGCTGTGTAGTGAGCATTTCAGGTTCGATATACTGAGTAATAACGCCGCAGAAACTTAAACTGGCCCATCATTCTGACGAATAGTCTTACTAAACTAGTTAATCGTCTGATTGCTAATCAAGCAAAGGGGAGGATTCTGCCTCACCAACCTAACCTCCGACCGCACGTCACTGGGTCGCACAGTGTTAATTATGCGACCAAAACGGTCGCAATTTCGACTACTACTATACTGAGAGGCATTAAAAACGTATAATTAAATATACTGTTTTAAGTAGTGGTAAATGGTTTCTTTCATAGTTGCGGTCGTGGAAAACTGTGCTTTTGGTAGTGAGGCTTGCCCTCACTGTTATCGTTACACTGGCAGTCAATTCAGCAGTTCTTATACGTTATTTGACATGGCAGAAGACGTTTTATGGAATGTATTTTTGTGGCGTCACACATGACGCACTTTGTCAGGGACGACAGCTGACACATCTGGTCATTCTGTGTCATCCCTGCAGTCTGGATACAGTCATTTAATGGACATTAATCTTTTCTTTGAGACTGGCCATCATTCAACATTCAAAATGTTTGATTCTTCCGAGATTCATCTGTTTGTGGCATTTGAAGTGGGAATGACGTGACGATGTGTTTTTTTTATTGGCCCTGATTTTCAATTTTTCATGTGCAAAATTATTTCTCCCAATGTGATTCACGACCATGATCCAGGGAACTGCACTGCATTTAGATAATCACAATGAGGTGTTAAACCAAGAAAGGATTCAAACCCAGACACTTGACATTTTGCAATGCTTACCATACCTGATGGTCATCATGTCAATCAGCAAAAGGAAAAACTATCAGTTTTCAAATTAGACGATAAAAACCACTTTGCGTTTTTAATGCCTCTCAGTATATATATCTCAGACCATAAAATGCCTAACTGACCCAAAGAGATTTTGGCAAATGGTTAAATCTATTTTAGGCAACTTAAATTCATCAGAGCTACCTCCTCAATTAATTATCAATTCCATCCCTGTGTATGATAAAACAGAGATGCTAAACTGTCTTAACAGACATTTTATTGCCTCGGGATCCTTATTTGATACAGTCTCTGAAGATCAGTCTCCCACTGTCTCAACCAGTCATGCATCCAGCAGCCACACCTTCTCGTTTTCGCGTAGGTCTATCAGTGAAGTTTGTAAAGCTCTGAAGGGTCTTGATCCTAAAAAATCTGCAGGCCCTGATAACTGCTCCCCATACTTTCTGCGCCTGGCAGCTGATATCATGGCTGAACCAGTGTCTTATATTTTTCAACTATCTCTACAAACTTATGTCATTCCAAATGTGTGGAAGACAGCTTTTGTTCTCCCCCTATTTAAAAGAGCTGATCCAGCTGTTTTAAATGATTATCGGCCCATTTCAAAACTTTTCATTTTCGCTAAGGTTCTTGAAAGACTTGTTAATGATCAGCTGAAAAATTACTTAAATTCAGCTAATATTTATTATTTTCATCAGTCTGGATTTAGTAAACAGCATAGCACAGTAACAGCCACCACTAAAGTGGTCAGTGATATTGTGGAAGCCTTGGATGCCAAAGACTACTGTGCTGCCCTTTTTATTGACCTGTCCAAGGCATTTGACACTGTAGATCTTTCCATCCTTTGTCAGAAGCTTTCAGAGATTGGTCTGTCGCAGCATGCGGTCAGTTGGTTTTTAAACTGTCTCTCTGGGCATCAGCAGTGTGTACAGCACAGTGGTCTGTCGTCAGATTACCTGAACATCACAAAAGGTGTGCCACAAGGTTCTATTCTGGGACCAATGCTGTTTTCAATTTATGTTAATAATGTGGGTCAGAATGTTACTGATGCTTATATACATTTTTATGCTGATGACACTGTGGTTTATTCTCGCGCTAAGTCTGTAACATCTGTTCTTGATCGTCTGCAGTCTGCATTTGACTCCATTCAGTCAGACTTGCTTTAACTTAAACTAGTCCTAAATCCTGGCAAAACAAAGGCCATGCTCTTTGCAAGCAAATAGAAGGTACCACAAATCCTCCCTTCTATAAAGACTATAAAAGGCACAGCCATAGAGTTTGTGGAGACTTATAAATACCTTGGCATTGTAATTGATGACAAGCTTTCCTTTAAGTCTCATATTGATCATGTTTTTAAAAAATTGAAGATAAAATTAGGATTCTTTTTTAGAAATAGATCATCCTTCCCTCCTTGGGCAAGGAAACGTCTTGTTTCGGCAATCTTTTAACCACTGTTAGACTACGGTGATGTTATTTATATGAATGCTTCTTCCAGCTCTCTGTGCATGTTGGATGCTGTTTATCACGGAGCTGATACATAACAGAATGTAAATCTCTCACTTGCCAGTTTACTCTATACTCTCTGGTTAACTGGCCATCTTTATCTACCCTTAGACTTTTAAATTGGTATACCTTCATTTACAAATCCATCCTTGGACTGCCTTCATACATATCTTCTTGTATGTTACACAAACAGTACAGTCACAGCCTGCGCTCTCAGGATTTTGTATCCTTCAGTGTCCCTTCAGTACACTCAGAACTTGGCAAAAAGGCCTTTTTTTACTCAGCCCCATCTACTTGGAATACACGACAGCAAAATTTGAAACCATCCAGTTTGATCCCCCTGGGAGATTTTAAACTTATTCTAAAGAGAATGGAAAAATCATCATTGCAAAATTGTTCTTGTTTTTAGATCATATTTTACTCTGCTTTCCTTTAAACTTCTTATTTAATGTATTGTCATTGTGTCTGTCTATACTGGTGGTGTCCTGTATTGGTGTATACAGGTCTCTCTTGGAAATGAGATCATTTGTCTCAATGAAATAACCTGTATAAATAAAAGTTAAATTTAAAAAAATCCCTTAGAATTTCCATTTGAATCAAACAGATTTATTTTTTTTTTTCCATTTAAAAATTGATTTAGCAAAATTATGGGACGAGGTCAGAATTGTTATCATGTTTTTTGGTATTTAATTAAGGTTCTGTACCTTGTTACTTGTATGCTGCAGTAGATTATGTTTCTGTAATTTTAAGAATTAGTTAATTTTCATGTCTGCATGGCTGAAAGCAGTGGCCTTTCGAGGCCCACTGCCTTCACTGCTGATTCAAAAAATGCTACTGGCATTCTGAAAAAAATTCATTTCTTTCTGTCAATACTGTCTAATACTGTAACCTCATTACATCTTTGTCAGTATCACGTCTTAATCTTTGGCAAGGTATTACCAACTAACTATTTTTCAGAAAATTAATTCTGCAATTCTGCAAAAATTATTTCTGCAATAATTCTGATGAAGTCCTCATTTAGCCGGACTACACGTCTTGGTTTGCTACTTGTTAATGTTCTCTGAAGCTGCATGAGCTCTTAGCTTTTGTTTCATTTTTTAAGGCAATTGCAAGCTTTTTTTTCAAATATCAACCTATGCTGTTTGTACTCTTTTAAATAGCAGAAATTCACTGCAATTACGATTAAAAAAGACAAAATTGATTTTTTTTTTTGAGGTTGTGGTGGGAGGGGGGGGGGGGGGAATTAGTGGTGAGACACCCAACTGTGGGAATTTTTTATTTTTTCACCGCAGTAAGAAAAAATGCGTACCATCACAGCCTAATGCAGCATCAATATGTTATTTTTGCTTATTGTGTTTGAATATTTTTGCATATGCGGGTCCCTAAACAGTCTTGGAATTTCATAAATTGGGTATGACTGGAAAACTGAAACTCTTGTCAATTCAATGACTCCAGTTTTACTCCTGTGTGATGATGTTACTGTAGTCCCCAAAATAGCCATTTTGTCGCAGTGAGACCACTTTTTGAAACTTGACCTCACTGTATAAAAATATCAGATATGATATAAAATTATATAAAATGTCATATATGCAAATAATTTTTTCATATTTTTTACATTTTGTTTGAAGGTCCAATAAATGCACCAATTTCAATAATTTAGAATTTTCTAACTCTTAATTTCATGGTTCAGGCTTTACAGGGTTAAATTAGATGCCTTGATAGGATTTGGGAGGAGAGATCTGTACATGTTGTAAATAATGTTTTCTTTATTATTTGAATTATTTTTTTGAATTATTTAAATGTGTTGATGTATGATGATGTTGTGAAAATGTCTGTTACCACGGCACCATTACAAATGAAACCTTGGGCTCGACGGGGTTCCCCATTTTAATAAAGGTTAATAATAATAATAATAATAATAATAATTTGGAAACCGGGAAATACACTTACAGTATATATACTCAGAGTGTAGACTTTGTTCTGCCTTTGGGTTCTGCTGCAATGCGAAACTGGTCAGGATATTCTACAATGTAGCAACCAGTAAAATGTTTTGGATTTATTTATTTCTGATAGGACCACTTTGTCAAAAAAGGAAGCAATTCATTGAAGGCATTCAGGCATACACACATACAGTGGGTTTAGCTCTGTTCTGAGAGATTCCTGCCTGTCCAAATATGTAACCAAAAGCAGGGAGCTGTAACTAACCCCCCTGACAGAACCATATCTGGCATAGGCCGCAGAATAAATTATGAAGCGTTAAATATGTGAAGGCAGCCCAGCGCCTATTTCTCTTCATGCCAATACAAGAGAATTATACTATATGAAGTGCTCCATATGTAGTGGCAGCCCAGCCCCTGGCACAATTTCTCTAGATGCCAACACAAGAGAAATATACTATGCAAGTGTTCTATAGTTACAGCCCGATGGTTGGCACGATTTCTCTTGATGCCGTGTCTACACACTTCCTGTTCCGGTATCGCGAGACGAGCGGTGTTCTGAAAGTATCCACCACTATGGCAACGACTCCGCATTTCTGGTCGCTGTGTGAATGGTTTAAGATGGTGAAAAGGCGCAGCTGCTACGCCTATTTTTCCCTGTCTGAAAAGGGTTTCCGGACCGATTCAAGTCTGCTGTGAAACCGCCTCAGATACACTTTTTTTATCTGAATACGACTAAAGAGAAATGTCTTTTTTGGATAATGATGGCTGAGTTGGCATGGTACTGACCTGTTTCGCTTTAAGGCCCTGCTTATGTGTATTGAAAGATATTCCATATGACGCATGAGCTAGAAGTAAATGAAGGCGAGTGCCGTGAGAATGCGTTTCAACTTGCAATACATAGGAACTATTAGAATGTTCAATTAGCTTACTGAAGCTTCCTCATTAGTTTTTGAGCTTCACATATGTCCTTGATTCCATGGCAAAGTGGCTGGTGACAAACAGCATCCCATGACCTTAAGAATAGGAACTGAGGCAACCTGTGATGGCTGGTGTTTCGAGACGCCAAATGCAGTGGCCGGAACGAAAGGAAGAACAGGAATGTAAGAGAGACAAACACAGACAAAATAGGAGAGAGAGACTCGTGCTTCCTAAGGACATAAATCTAGTCCGAGTGAAATAAGGAAACAGCGCAAGCAAGACTGTACAAAACAAAGGAAAAATCTCAGAAACCGAGATAAAAAGACAAAGCACCAGACGGTGCACAGAAAGAGGAAAGGGAAGAGAAAGAGTCCCTTTACTAACACTTTCCTTTTTTGCAACTAATTCCTCAACACTTCTCTAGCTAGAGATCTTGCGGGCTACAGTGCAATGGTAACACTGACACTCTAGCAAAGGCAGCGAGGCGGAGCTTGGGCTTAAATAGAGTCCGGGAGCCGCCCAAAATTGATGCCAGCTGGCCAAAGAATCCGATTGTGGGCAAAACGATATCGTCCCGGACGAGAGTAAGAAAGAAAGCTCGCCAGCCTCCAAAAACCATGACAAAACCGTTGCGGCCGTTGTTGCTGCTGCAATGCAAAAGGATTGAGAAGTGTAGGGTGAATATATGAGACAATATCCATGTTGTCATTTCCTTTGAAGTAAACAACTCAAGAGGAACCTTAGAGTATGTTCCATCAGAATAGCACATTTCGCAAATATTTCCACAATGTGTTTTACAGTAAACCCTTGCCTGAACCCTCTCAAAAACAAACCTGCGGCAACAGTGGCAAGGAAAAACTCCCTATGTTGAACAATAGGACCAGGCTTGAGAGGGGAAGCCCATCATCTTCTGACTGGTGCAGGGTCTGGGTTTTCTTGTTTAAAAGTCAGCGATAAAGGCAGTCTTGGATTTGTAATCTGCTGGATAGGTGCCATGGGCCGGACTGTTTCAATGGTGGAAACCAGGCATCACTTAGGCAGAGGGCCAGATGGCCATGATAGCAAAGACCAGCACCAACATGCTCGGAGCAGGGCCCTGCCACAGACATGGAGAGACAACACAAAATCAGGCAGTTAGTCGAGGGCAGCAGATGGCAGCAGGAATGAGGATATGACTCGGTACACTATATGACAAGACTACATGCAAGGTGATGCAAAGTTCACCATTCAGTTGACGCTAATATTAGAAGGAAATATACTATGTGATAAGACAATGTCATGTAATCATTTAAGCTGTTTTTGTAAGAATAAGGAAAAATACCATGATACCATGATTGGAGACTACAAATGAGCGTTCATAAATCTGAAAGCCGAGAATGCTGCACAAATCCCTCCCCCCACCCCCCGACCCAAAACCAATAGTGCAAGCATAACCCAAAGACCTGAGGTTAATGGCTTTGGGCCTTTGGAGCCAGAGACCATGAGGTCCTGTATTAATGGTTTTTAGGTCAACCAGACAAGAGGCATGGTTAGAGGATATAGGACATTCAGAGCAGGCATGGGTAGAATAATTTTGAACGTAGGATACAATATGTGAGCTAGTTTGATGATGTAGAGTAAATACTAGTGAAATATCAGCAACGCTTGTCTACTAGGCAACGTGCTTTTGCACCATGGCATTGCTACGCATGTGCACGATAAGCCACGGCTTGAGAACGAGAGCTTGAAGTTCGCAAGCAGCCTATTGCTCACTAGCTAAGCAAAGAACTTAGTAATCATGGTTCTACCCATACTGGGGTATTAGAACATGTACCATAATGCAAAAAATGTTATTGCCAAAATTACGATGAAAAGATGCTTATATGGAATGGTGATGCAGATATTCAGTTCATTTACTTTCAAGGTAGAGTATGACCTGCACGATCATGGAAATTCCAGTGCGAAGGGGAATGGCTGATCTATATCCTGAGCATTCCCAAAGGCATTTAGAGGAAAATTTTAAAAATTGCTGAGCACTCAAGTAGCAAGCATTGGCTGCCGGTTTATCACTGCAAGGAGTACGCAGTGTAATATTTACAAATGCAAACCATTACCTTAACTGGACACTGCTGCAAATACTAGTGCTAGCCAGGGATAAACAAATAACACTAACACTTGTAATTGTGGCATGACTATCAGAAACAAGTAAAAGACATGTTACAGATCAACAATTAATGTTAACGTTAATGTGACTCCAACTCAGTCCAGGTATTTGAGCAAGCAGTAAGGCAACTGTGATCTAAAAAAAACACAAAGTCCATTTCGGATACCATTATTCAAATGACAGAATTATTGAAAACGACCAAAAACAATTTCCTGCACCAAACATAGCACTGCTGAAAATATCAACGAGAAGCCTACCTCTTTAAATGAACATGATCAATGAGAAATTGCATTGAGGATTTTTTTTCCTTAAATGAAAGACTCAAAGACGAGTCTGGAAGAGCAGGCAATTGCTTGATAAACATTTGATGTGTATGACTATCATGACCGGCACGAGACAATATGACACAAAGCCCTATGCAGTACATCAGAAAAAGTACGCCACGTATTTTTACGAGAAAATAAGAGGAGGCCGTTAAATTGTTCAATCTTATACCATGGTCTGGGTGAATACTGTTTTCTGATTGGCTGGCAGGTGTTGATTAAAACCGTGGAACCGCACAGGTAGTTCGGCCTACAGTAGTTTCATCGTTCAAAGTTTGAAATTCATCCGCCAGCCAACCTATAACCATGGCAACGTTAGAGCACTGACATTTGGCTGAGTACAACATAAACCAAGCAACTCACTTATCTCCAGTAAATTTCGCGGCGTTAAGTTACGTCCTGTGGGGCGGTTAACAATAGGCGCTCCAGCGATAATGACCATAAATATTAAAGCAGCGAAGTAATCACGCTTTATTCATTAAACGATAGTAACTATGTACAGTTACAAAGGAAGGTAACATGTCCACTTCATGTATCAGCAACTGCTGACAGTTCGCTAGCGACGTGCTGTGACAACAGACTGATTTCAGCCCGCTGGCTCTACGGAAACCATCATAAGTTCATTGTAATTGCCGGTAGCAAGTTAGCTACAGTCTGCATAATCGCGCATAATGTTGTGTTATGCATAATCTCCGTTTCAGATGGAATTAGTTACCAAATCATTAGCTGGTAAAAGGATGATAGATTTTTTGCGCACGCTTTGTCCATGAAGGTAAGCTGAACTAAGTTAGCTGGTTCAGTGTAGCTTGGCCTAGAGCTATGAGCTATTGGCTATGAGAAGGCGTGGTGCCTATTTATTGATTACCAGCTCGTTTTTAAGTGGAAAACGTTCACCAAAAATTTCTGAATGCTTTGATTTGATATTGCTGGCAAATTACCATGGTATAAGCGGGATAATCAACTCATAGGTGTGCATCACATGGTTTTAAGGCGCTTCGCGGAGGCTGGTTATTCGCCTCCGCGTCGTGCCTTAAAACCGTGTGATGCACACCTACGAGTTGATTATCCCTTACGCGGCTGACTATGATACATAAGGCCAGTGTCCAGACAAACTGAGTGGAACACCAGATAAACTATATTTTAAAAGCAAACAAAAATCCTCAGTGAGAAAAACTTGTGAATTATTCTACGATGCATATATTTCTTTATGATTAGATGAATTACGTCTATGTTGAAAGGCCAAAATTATTCATTATAATATTTTTTAGACCATCTACTTGATAAGGCAGCTGGCTTGAATGCAACTTCAGATAAGGGTTTCAATCTTTAGAAACCTTGAGCTCGCTAAGTGCCATGGTAATATGTTATCCATGCACTTTTGTGTGGCTTCCCAGCAGAGTTGGGTAAAGTTACTTTTGAAAGTAATTTGTTAAGTTGCAAAGTTACTGCCATTAGAAACAAATTAGTTACATTACTGGATTACCTACTGAGAAAGGTAACATGTTAGATTAGTTTTAGATTACTTTTGCATTGCGTTAAAACCTCTTTTCAGTTCCTGTGCAAATTATCCAATGAACCTTTTAATATATTGACTCGGGCATCATTGCATTGCCTAGTCTGCGGCCAATAATCATTATTTCTTCAGGCTAATAACAGGAATGACGTACACAATATCTCCTTATAGCCCTTTTTTAGCAATTGTTTCATAACAATTAAAGACAAAATCAAGAGCTGCTGGATAGCTCACTCGGTTAAGGCACTGCGTTGCAGTGCAGAAGTGACTATCACGTTGCAGGTTCGAGCCCCGGCAGTGGTCGGCAGCTTTTTCAGAGTAGCGCACAATTGGCTATAGCACTACAGGGTTTCAAATTGGGAAGGGACTGCCGGGAAAGGGAAATAAGATAAATAGCTTTGTTCGTTGCTCAAGTGCCTCCTCTTGGCCAGACGGGCGCTCGTCAGGAAGATTCTTAGCCTGTTCATGTCCGGGTATCCTCCGATCTCGTTCTGCACTTGCGAAGATTCAACTAATGAGTGTATAAGAAGCAGTGGCTGACAGGCACGTGCTTCGGAGGAGAGCCGTGAACTGTCTTCACTCTCCTGAATTGGCAACAGGGGGTCGCAAACGAGCAAGCCTTGTACATAGTTCACCAATTGGGCATTCCAGATTCGGGTGGGATTGGAGATGCCAAATTATTTAAAAAAAAAAAAAAACACAAAATCAAGAGTGTACAGGAGCTCAGTGTATTTGCTATATACAGTAAGGTAGTCTATACGCTAGAACAACACACTGGCTAAAACATGTTTAGTACAAGAGAAATATGTTTGTGCAATTCAACTGCAAAGAAACAAAGCTGAAATGATTTCAAGTATATCCATTAAGTAAACAAAGCAGAGGTAGTGACAAGTGACACTGCTGTGCAGCCTTTTTGCTTCTGACGATCTGACAGCAAACTGCGCAGATTCAGATTTACGGTATGAAAAAAAAAACTTTGGTACAGGCTTGTAATAGCCAACAGTACACAATTCAATGCGCAACTAATAACCAGTAAACTGGAACAGTCTTCAGGCGAACAAAAATAATAATAATAGTAATAATAATAATTAACTTCAATCTCTAACCTTCTATCCTGATGGATTAGAAGGGATGCTGTCTTAGAATCTGATCTGAAGACCTGTAGTTGATTATTCATGGAGGATATATTAAATCAGTGACTGGGTGGTCCTTTGCATTGGCTGGCTATGTGGGTGCAGGATGATTTATTTTCATAAGAGTACAATAAAGATGAATAAAGCTGCGGTTCTTAGATTTATTGTCTATTTTCATTTGGGTTCCAATAATTACCCAGTGGTCAGTCGAACAGTATTTTGTGGAGTGTAGCAGATGTTCAAAATACTGATTCAGAAAGTAAGTGGTAACACCTCCCCAATAATGTACTCCGGTGACAAGCATGTACAGTGCTGTGAAAAAAGTCTTTGCCCCCTTCCCGATTTCTTTTTTTTTTTTTTTTTTTTGCACATTTGTCACATTTAGATGTTTCAGATCATCAAACAAATTTTAATATTACACAAAGATAACCAGAGTAAATACAAAATGTAGTTTTTAAATGATCATTTCATTTATTAAGGGAAAAAAGCGATCCAAACCTACCTGGCCCTATGTGAAAAAGTAATCCCCCCCCTCGTCCCCCACTTGTTAAATCATGAATTAACGTGACTTAACCACATTTTTAGGTTGCCGGCCGTAGGCCAGTAACCTATTGTCGTCACTTTGCGTCCGGCGGCATCGTCGTCGGCTGTTTAAAGCCGTATCTCAAAAACGGTCCGATGAATTTTTTTTTAATTTGGGGATGTGATCAAATCGGTCATCAAGTTAATGCCTGAGCAAAAATGTTTTGATTGAATCTTTCGTTTAGACTTGGCGGCCATTTTTGTGTCGAAAATGGCCATTTTTGGCACTTAGGTGCAATTTTCTCAAAAACTGTCTAATAATTTTTTTTTCAATCGCAGCAATGGAATCAGTACTATGACCTGCTTCAACGTTGTAAACGGTGTTTTGATTGAATCGCTCCTTCATAGCGCCACCTTGGCAACGTGTCTGGACTTCATCATTTTTCGGGGTGTTTTGTGCTATAACTCTCTTAAAATAGCATTTATAGCTTAGGTATGTACATATGAGGCACCTCTAGGGAATCAGGTATGCCGAACATTGTGAGTCAGTCACATTTGACCTTGGGCCTCCAGGTCAAGGTCAAACGGCAAAAATGTGCTATAACTCTCTTAATATAGCATTTAGAGCTTAGGTATGTATGAGGCACCTATAGGGAATCATGTATACCAAACACTCTTAGTTCTTCGAATTTCACCTTGAGCCTCAAGGTGAAAGTCAAATGGCAAAAATGTGTTATAACAGCTTAATGTGGCATTTAGAGCTTAGGTATGTGTGAGGCACGTATAGGGAATCATCTAAGCCAAACATTCTCGGCAAGTTGAATATGACATTGGGCATCAAGATCAAATGGCAAAAATTGCTATAACTTGCTGAATATGGCAATTAGAGCTCAGGTATGTTTGGGGCATCTATTGGAAACCATGTATGCTGAACATTCTTAGGCAGTCAGTCAAATTTGATGTTGGGCCTCAAGGTCAAGGTTACATGACAAAAATGGCCCATATTTGTTTAATATTGTTTGTAGAGCTTAGGAATGTATTGGGCACTAATAGCAAATCATGTATGCTGATTGTTTTTGACATATTGGATTTGACCTTGGCCAACAAGGTCCAGGTAATGACAAAACAGCCTAAAAGTCCTTTAATATTGGCTTTAGATCTTTGGTATGTATTGAATACTAATGACAAATCATGTATGCTGATCGAACACACCATAATGGATTTGACTTTGGTCTGCAAGGTCAAGGTCATGTGACAAAATCAATCTATTTATTTCCTCGTTTAATAATGTCTTTAGAAATTAGTATGTATTAGGCACTAACCTATATATAAATAAAATTTTTACGGGCATTGTACCTGCATGCTCGACCTTTTCTCACGATCAATTGCGGCAATAAAAACTGGTCAAAACCCATTTTTGGATGTTTGTTCCTATTAGCATCATGGAATAGAAAGAATAATACTAATTAGACCCACTCGGTGGCAGTGTTGTGTAAAAAAAATCATTGTCTGAAAGCAGAGCAAGAACCAGAAGTGAATTGAGAAGATGGCGTACTTCACAAATTGACAGCAGACGACAGTGAAAGTTCAGGTTAGAAAAAAATCTAATCGGGTTTCATGATGTAGACTTCTTAAAGATTATATTTTTGCTAAATGGCAGAAATGTTGCTGTCTGTCACTCATGAAAAAGTGTGACTGCTCAGTTGAGTTGCCCGATAATGGTAACTAAAACCCCTTTCTCACTGAGCTGCGTTGGCCCACGGAAGTGTGCGGATGAAACAGTTCTCTTCTTTCGCAGAGAAGAATTGATTTGAAGAACCGTGAATTTATTCGCAGTGGTACGGGACTATTTGCCATCACCGCCGAAATTCACGAAAAAATTAAACAGGTTTAATTTTTTCGTGGATGTCCGAGCTGGAGCTTTTTAACGCCAATATCGTGTAGACAACGTGTTGCTTTCGCAAGAATTCGTGTTGGCTTGCTGTTGAATCCACGGACTGATGCTAGTTACTTTTATCCTGTTGGAGCTGTAACTGCCGGCAACCTTCAGGGCCCTTGGCACTCTAGTTTTAGTTCAATTTCACTAGCCACACCCAGGCCTGATTACTGCCAGACCTGTTGAATCAGGAAATCACTTAAATCGAAGCTGGCAGACAAAGTGAAGTAGTCTAAAAGATCTCAAAAATGCATCAATGCATCATGCCGCGATATAAAGAAATTTAAGAACAGATGAGAAACAAAGATTGACATCTATCAGTCTGGAGACATCTATCAGTCTGGAGAGGGTTACAAAGCCATTTCTAAGGCTTTGGGACTCCAGTGAACCACGGTGAGAGCCATTATCCACAAATGGAGAAAGCTTAGAACAGTGGTGAATCTTCCCAGGAGTGGCCGGCCTACCAAAATTACTCCCAAGAGCGCATCGACAACTCATCCAGGAGGTCACAAAAGAACTCAGAACAACATCTTAAGAACTGCAGGCCTCACTTGCCTCAGTTAAAGTCAGTGTTCATGATTCAACAATAAGAAAGAGACTGGGCAAAAATGGCATCCGTGGGAGAGTTCCAAGGCGAAAACCACTGCTGACCAAAAAGAACTCAAAGGCTCGTCTCACTTTTGCCAAAAAACATCTTGATGATCCCCAAGACTTTTGGGAAAATATGCTGTGGACGAGACAAAAGTTTAACTTTTTGGAAGCTGTGCGCCCCGTTAAATCTGGTGTAAAATTAACAGAGCATTTCATAAAAAGAACATCATACTAACAGTCAAACATGGTGGTGGTAGTGTGATAATCTGGGGCTGCTTTGCTGCTTCAGGACCTGGACGACTTGCCGTAATTGATGGAACCATGAATTCTGCTCTCAACCAGAAAATCCTGATGGAGAATCTCGACCATCAGTTTGTGACCTCAAGCTCAAGCGCAGTTGGGTTATGCAGCAGGACAATGATCTGAAACACACCAGCAAGTCCACCTCTGAATAGCTTAAAAAAACAAAATGAAGGTTTTGGAGTGGCCTAGTCAAAGTCCGGACTTAAATCCAATTGAGATGCCGTGGCATGACCTTAAACAGGCCGTTCATGCTCGAAAACCCACCAATGTGGCTGAATTAAAACTATCCTGCAAAGAAGAGTGGGCCAAAATTCCTTCACAGCGATGTGAAAGACTCATTGCCAGTTATCACAAGCACTTGATTGCAGTTGTCACCGAGGGTGGCACAACCAGTTATTAAGTTTAGGGGGCAATCAATCAATCAATCAATCAATCAATAACCTTTATTGCAGGGAAGTCCCACTGAGACAGAGGTCTCTTTTGCAGGGGAGCCCTCATTACAATAAAACAATTACAATGGAAGGTTAAAGACAAACAGCACACATAAAATACACAAAAGTCACAAACAACAATTTCAGATTAAAGGAATAACAAGTTTTAAACTAGAATAAAACGTAATAAAAATTAATTAAAAAAATTATATATATTTATGTATTTATATATTTTATATATATAAATAAACACATAAGAACATAGGACAGAGAAAAATAAATGAGCAAATCCTACCATAAACTAAAAGCAAATACATCTGGCCTCCAGAAGCAATATATCAAACACTAATTGCTTGAAATACACAAAGGGGATAAGGCAGTCTAGCTTCAAGGTATCCTGGAAATTATTCCACGTACAAGGAGCGAATGCACTAAAAGAGGTACCTCCCAAATTTGTTCTAGTCCTGGGAGCCTCTAACAAAAACCATTCTTGTGATCTGGTATGCTGACTTCTGATTTTGATGGATAAGAGCTTAGTAAGATATGAGGGAAGTTTGCCTAGCAAGGCTTTATAAATAAATAAAATACAATGTAGCTTCCTTCTAAAATGAAGGGAAAACCACCCCACAGAATTATATAAAGCACAGTGATGGGTTCGGAAACCATCACCTGTGATGAAGCGCAATGCGCCATGATAGATTGCATCCTAGGATCTTAACATACTAATAGAAGCATGCCTGTAAAGGACATCTCCGTAATCAAATAATGGTAATATTGTTGGCTCGACAATCCTCTTCCTATTGTCCAAAGAAAAACAGGACCTGTTTCTGTAAAGAAACCCAATTTTCATTCTAAGTTTCTTGGACAGGTTGGACACATGCATCTTAAAAGAAAAG
This sequence comes from Gymnothorax javanicus, assembly GCA_029692085.1. Classification (NCBI taxonomy): domain Eukaryota; kingdom Metazoa; phylum Chordata; class Actinopteri; order Anguilliformes; family Muraenidae; genus Gymnothorax; species Gymnothorax javanicus. The sequence goes on along the minus strand of CM056193.1, from coordinate 128,370,487 downwards.
TCATGATCCAACCAGATACCCAGATTTTTTTTTTATTATTTTAAATCACTTTTTCACATAGGGCCAGGTAGGTTTGGATAGCTTTTTCCCTCAATAAATGAAATCATCATTGAAAAACTGCATTTTGTATTCGCTCGGGTTTTTTTTTTCCTTTAATATTAAAATTTGTTTGATGATCTGAAACATTTCAATGTGACAAATATCCAAAAAAATAAGAAATCAGGAAGGGGGCAAATACTTTTTCACAGCACTGTACTTATCAACTCAATGCCTAAACCAGGAGCCTGTGTCACGAACAGTCTTTGGTCATGATGCAGACTGTGTTTTTTAGGCTAATAATGTCGGACATTGTCTTCACTTTATGATTTCTCAATATTTGCTCTTCAATTTGCAGTATTAGTCGGCGAAGCCAAGGCCTAACGAATACACTATTAGACTTTTGCAGCAGACCAGCTAGTTTACTTGTAATTTAGCATATTGTGGAGCATTTAAATCGTTATTGTCACATAAGCATTTACAAATTTGCCGCGTGCACAACTAATTTATGCTTGAGTACAGCCAAGGTGTGATTGGCTGATGTACAATGGTTCCAACCGACCTGCAGAAAAAAATTTAGCCACTCAGCTTATGGACCGGCTGGAGAGAAGTAGCAGGAAATACACAGCGAGTACAAAATCCATCGGAAATTTTATTCTTTTAATTTTCGTTTTTAATTGTTGGGACAAAAAAAGACAAACATCACTTTTAAAGTAAAAAGTAACGTGAGGTTCTTTTGAAAACGTAACTAAGTTAGGGACTACTTGAATTGTAAACTAATGTGTTAGGTTACTTCTTACCCAGAAACAATACTTTAAGGGCCTGATCTACTACGATCCCAGATAAAGGGTGCTAAATTGCGTGCTCGTGGTAACATTTTGCACGTTTGGTTTGCTTACATTTTGCGGGTGATCTACTAAGAGTAATTGCCTAAATCAGTGGTTCCCAAAGTCGGTCCTGGGGACCCACTGCGTATGTCGGTTTTTGCTCCAACCACAATTACGATCCCAGAGTTTTAACAAGCTGTTCATTTTTAATTAGCAGTTGCTTGTCAGATACGAGGACATTTTACCCCTTAAACCACATTATGACAGAAATGGCTACGCATTCCATGAAATTTCAAAGCCCAACATTCATATTTTTTTATTTTGATGTATTCCACGTAAGCACGACAATCAAAGGTGGCAGTATGTTTCATGTGATCAAATGCAAGACTGCAATCAGTCAGTAATCTGGTGATTAGGGTTCTGAATGCAGGTGCTCAGGTTCTTTCCTGAAACCAATCAAGTGACATTTAACAGGTTTGACTCATCGTTTGCTTTGTCTTTGAATTCTTAATTGCCTAATAATTGTTAGCTTTAATGACCTTGGGTCCACAATTTTATCTACTAGAAGCCCATTTATAGATTCATGTCATCAGTTGCAAATTTCCTTTTTTTTATGTTAGAGAAGTAATTTCCAATTTAGCACACTATGAAATGATTTTCATCATGGCCATTTTTGACATGTGGTTTAAAAGGATAAATAATCAGCGTGAACAAGAATAGTGCAATCAAGAGCAATGAGCAACTCATTAGCATTCTAAGATTGGAGCTGTGGTTGACACAAAAACCTGCGTACACAGTGGGTCCCCAGGACCGAGTTTGGGAACCACTGGCCTAAATGACTGCTGGTGCAAACAGCATTATTTAAATGAGGACTTCGCGTGCTGCAGCCATTTCCCCCATGGACAGTTTGGAGGAATAGGACGAACACAAACGTAAAATGAAATTTGACTTCATGGAATTGGAGGTGCTTGTGGAAGAAGCAAATACACTGTTGTAAATGGACTGAATTTTACGGTTAAATTAATGCATTGTCTCCTTGTTATTTTAACTGTAAGTAGAGTCCTTCGCGCATTTAACTGTGGTTTACAGTTAACATGTCCGGAAACTGTGTTATAAACTGATTGTAAAAATACAGTTAAAATAACTGGCAAAAAAGGTGCAAGTTTATAACAGTGCATGCTCAGTGTTTGAGGGGGGAACTATGTGCACATGAGTACAGTCACTCGCTCCGATTACTCTCGGGAAGCGAGCAAATGCATAAAGCTCATCTTTGGTTTCATTCAGTGCTTCCCGTGTGGATGGAAACTTTATGTGCCGGCCCATCCTGTGCAACTTTGCATCCAGTATTTGAGACAGTACACACGAGAAACTGTTTTGGGAGATCCCAGCAGTGAGAGCTACTGTACGCTAGAATGAACCAGTTGTGAGAAAATGGAGAGTAGCCAGAAATTTTGTCATTGCAGGTATGGCATGACTTCTTGTGACTGGCTCCAAATCAGCCCTTATTTCATCTCACAGCTCCAAAATGGCATTGTTGGATAGGCAATATGTCTGGATTATTCTCTCCTCTGACATCCCAAACATTGTCACATGGATGGAGAACATCCGTTCTCAGCGTACGCGCCGCCTGTGTCTTCTCCTTGCGGCAATAATGGCAGCCATGTCTGTACGCAATTACGGGGAGCCAACTGAACACCACAAAGGAAAAATGATCAGTCACATTTTCATGTTATGGAGAAATGATGAATGAAAAATTCAAAAAATCTTAGAAACAAAGCACTGAAAAAATATGCAAAAAATTTTAAATATCTAAAATATTATAATAATATATCATATCATTATATATTATAATAAATATCATAATGAAATATAAAATATACAAAAATGCTAAATTTGGACTAGTTTTTTTTTTCCTTTTTGGTCTTCAATTAGTACGTACCCTTCAAAGGTATTAAATAGCAAACGCAATCACCATCACTGAAAGTGCTTTCAGGCTTGAAAAGTCACTATGCTTGTGCTAAAATTTTGTATTTGCATTTTCTCCTCCCATATTTTGCAGGCTAGGATAGGCACACCCCTTATTACATTTTCATTATGACCAAAAGTACTAACTGCTTATAATGTGCAAATTTGCACACCTCAAAGACGCAATGCTCAGTGCACACCCCTAGTAGATGAGATTGCAGGTTAATTTGCGGGTGATGTGGCATTTGCACGCGTTTCTATACACGCAGAGCTTTAGTAGATCAGGCCCTTAGTACTCTAACAACCCCAAACATTGCTACCCAGTCATATACCCCGACCGTGGGTAAAAAACTGATGAGTATCTCATATATAAAGAAAATGGAGAGTATTTAGCAGCTCGGTTATCTTCCTAAAATGTAACATTACTGCAGCTCACACCACTGCGAGTAGAAACAAACTGAATTGCCTCACTGCCGAGATTCAAAAAATATTTGCAGTCCAGCATGGGCTGTGTGCTTGGGCATGAAATCAATCAACAACCATGTGCCGAATGAACTCTGCCAAAGTACGGTAAGTGTGCATTGTTATAAAAATTTTGCTGAGAAAAATAAAACCGCGGACTTTGAGGCAGGTGATCTATTTGCCAAACAATAGGCACAAGGAGGTTCTTCTTCTTCTTCTTCAAATGAACTTTTGCAAGGCTGTACACCGCTAAGTGTAATGCTGCCCATAGCCCCCAAGTGACCGGCATTTGGCGGGTCAGACCAGCAAACGAATGTCAAAACCCGCAGACGCATGAGGGAGCGAAATAAACCCACAATCAGCGCAAGATCAAAAATGGATTTTCTAGAGTAGCACCAAAAACAATAATGATTCTGCACTTCTCACAAGTTTTTTTTTTTTTTTTTTTCCTCGGGGGCTGGAAGCTACGATGAGGTTGTTAGAAAACTGTTAATAAGGGTGGAATAACTTACAGTAGGGATTTAAAGAAAAAAAGTACTCATAAAATTGATCTGTTATGGCAATTTCATGATATGTTGAAGGTATTCACTCATATAACAAGAGAAAAAAAAAATTCATGCTACTTGATATTCGCTTTCCAAATGTTGCTCCTTTTCCACCGTAACCAGTCCGCCGACAGTCTCATTTTCCGTGATATCACATGCGGGTTGTGTACTCTGAAAGTACCCAGATGTTCCATAGTTACAATACAGTGAACACAGTGAAAACTGTTTTCAATTTTGTTTTTAACGCCTGACGAGTCAGAACTCTTTTAATAGATTTCTTCCAGATGTCCCAGTAGTTCATAGTTTTAAATCCCATGTTTAAATCTTTATATTTTTTTAAGCCACTGTTGCATAAAGGTGATTTCTTTCATCGATGCATATTAGTTTCGCTGCTTACTTTGGTTTGTTCCGTGCCTGCAAAAAGTCCGGTTGCCGCGTTGGCTATACGCTATACACGTACACGTTGTCTAGTTAAGAAATAAAATAATGTTTTTACTGGAGTCATGCTACCATTCTGAGGAAGGTTGGATAAGCCAAGGCTGGGCTACAAAAAAAAGATAGTATTTTATATACACGATCAAGTGGACTCTCATAACAGTGATTTACTGACATAAAAATACGGAGTGACGAGGTCTATGCCTTTTACAACACAATCGTACCACTCAAATATCTCCACCCAATACCTCAAATGCAGCCTGAATCGTCCGCCTGTACTTCTCATGCACTCAAGCTCAATTTCAGGGCTTAACTGCTTTTTTATAGTCGTTGTATCTCTTCCCATGGTTCTTTCTTCAACTTCTAGTCCTTGCTCTTCCATGATGGCCAAAACGAAACAAAACCTCAAATGTAATAACATTAGATAATTACAGTATACGCAATAGAAAGATCTGACGACAGGCAGCTGCAAGTGCATGAACAATATTTATTCCTGCGTGAGTTAAGAGAGAGTATACATTCTAAAAATCTTCCTTTCTTGTTTTGTCAGCGCTCTTATCAAGTCTACTCATCGAAAAAAATATCATAATTAATTAAGGTATCAGTCCTTCCCCCAGGATTTCCGCTACATGTATTTGATCGTGCCGCACCGCTACGGCAAAATAAAAGCCGCCACGCCTATGTAAAATGACTTCACATAAACTCCAGAAATCCTAAGGACAATCAGGTGTCGCCAGTTCTCATTGTTAAGTTAAAATGAGCGCTAATAATTGTTGACCTGTTGTCAATAATTTTGCTTGATTAACACGTTTTCCTATGAATAAAAATTAGTCATCGACAGTAAAAGGCGCTGCTTTCTTCTTAATGCAATGTGTGCAACGATTAGAGAAAAAATATTTTGTTCACAGTGATAAACTACGATGTTAACTTCTGCGTTTGCTGTGAGCACATCCTGCTCTACCTAATTGTATCTTCATGATTATTTAATTCCAAGTCCGGAGTCATAATCGGTTTTCATATTATATATGAAATCCACCGTGACGCATGTGAAACTGATAAACCTCCGTGCACATAAACTTCAATAATTACATCGCCTACGTGCTGATTAATGAAAACTGGCCACACCTGATAATGCTGAGTTCTGACCGACGCTGAAGCGCTCCTCCAGTTTCAAAAAATCCTGGAGGAAACCCTGCCTTCCCCGTATTTACACATGATTTCCGTCAGATCGTTTATATGTCCATGTTAATCTTCAATGTACTAGGCCTATATAGAAAAATATGAGTTAAAATTAAAAAAAGACAGATAAATGTTTCTCCATTATGATTCATCCATCTCAAGTAAAGTACGACTCAATTTTAACCTTAAATGACAAAATATAAAGCTTAGAAAGAGACATAGTATTTCTATTGACATGTACACTGCACACAAATTCAGAGCAGAGCTTGCTAAACCCGTGTGTGACGTCACCCAAAACGAGCCTCTTTACTAGCATCACGGAAGTATTCACGCTCGATAAAGTATTGTCCTTTCGTGCGTGTTTCCATTTACTCGTATCGATAATGTGACGGAATGACATTACATTAAATTCTTTGCATTCTAAGCTTTCCATTGATGTCGAAATTGCCATATTTCAGTTTTTCCTTTGAATCCCTTCTTTAACTGCTTGCTTATTACTCAGGCCGGTAGGCTCACTCGGGCCGGTAGGCCACGAGTCTGAGGGTGCGTTCGAGCGCGTCTGCGAGTTAGCCGGCTGCGCGAGATTCCCAAAAATTGCTGAGAATCTTGCGGTTGGGCGATAAGCCCTCCAAACCCCGCGATCGCTGCAGCTATCGCATGGTTTGGAGGGCTTATCGCCTTTACTTCGGCAAGATTCTCGCAGAATTTTTTCGAATCTTGCCAGCCAGATTACTTGCAGGCGTGCTCGAACGCACCCTAAGTTTCTCCCGATCTTCTTTTTTTTTTTTTTTTTTTTTTTTTTTCCGGGGTCGCGATTGCCCTGCTCATGCGCGCGTGCGGTTTCGCGATTGGCCCATAGATATACATATAGAACACTAAATTGCCGATGGGGTACGCTCAAGTGAAGCATCTGTCCCAGGAGTGTGTACACCGGGAAGTTAAATTCGCACGAACACTCTCATTCATTTTCGCCAACTGTAAAATTATATTTTCAAAAACACTTGCGTGCGAGTCGGGGTGATTTTGGTATCGCTGTGCAGAGCAACATTTTCTCTCCCTAAATATGTGCTTTTTGGAGGATGGAAAGCGGCACACTTACAAAAGGGAAGATCAAAATGTTACTCGGTGTCAACGTTAAAGTGCAAGCAGAAAAGTTCAGTTAAGGTGACTGAGGCTTTTAATGACCGTCTGATAAGATAATTGCTTGGCAGTTTTCGCCGTTATAAGCAACGTCGATGAATGTCCGTATACGTTATCAAATTACTCTCTGGTTTCCTCACTTCATTGTACCCTGATTGAGCATATATGCTGTCGACCGAATTGTTCATACTGAATCATATGGCTAATTCCAACGTTGTTAAAAGGAAGTGCTAGTTAACTCTGGCTACTCCTTTACTCAGCGTCATCTTTGCCCCTGTCCCATTATAACACTGCTCTCAAAAATAATCACTGCACAGCCTGGATCGAGGGGATAGAGAAAGGTTTTTTTTTCCTGATTTCTAACAACCAAGCCTTTCTCCCCTCCCTGTCTTTTGGTACTCTGTATAAACAGACAAAGCGACTTGTCCATTGTTTTAAATATTATGTAGGGAATGTCAATTACAAGTAGCAAGCTAGTTAGCCACCTTGTTCATTTTATTGACTGCTTAGTCAATGCAGTCCCTGCGACGGTAAGGGCACCAAGGTAGCTCGCTGGAGACCGTTATCGATCGCTAGCGTTTGCTTTAGTCAGCGGTCTAAGTCAATGGGATGGCTAATTAGCTAGCTAGCAAGCGACTGCGATTTTTTTCTATTAAAGTGACAAATTTGCGTTTCTACCTTAACTTACGCATGAAACATTTTATTACAGCCCTTCAAATGACTATTGCTGCAAAAGGCAGCCGCACATCTCGGCATTTTAATGTTTATATTGACTTAGCCTATTTGAAGTTGGCCTCATAGGAAACCATTCATTTTTATGGAGAAGTTGGGTGTATCAATATGGCGGCTGGGTGCTTCACTTTGGATAATATAAATATGACATCATCAGCAATCTAGTGTTCTGAATATATATATATATATATATATATATATATATATCTATGGATTGGCCTAGGCTTAGACCCGGCCCGAGTAGGCTACAGGCTCTGAGGAACCTCTTGTTGATTATGTAATGGGGGCTAGACTGCGTTATACTGCTTTGTAGGCGATCGCGTATTAAGTCACTCTTACGATAATAGAGCCATCCAGCGAGCTATAGCTGGTTATGTTACCAAGAAAAATCTTGGTAATTAATAATTGAAAGTCATATTTAAAGTGCACGTATTTAGTGACTTTTCAGTGGTCATTCTTGTATGAAGTATACTAAAAAAGGTTAAAAAGCTTAATTGTTAAAAAAAAAAAAAATGTTGAGTTTTCTCATGCTGGCCATTTCTGCAGTACCTGTCTGTGAAACACTCTGGGCTTCGTTTCCCAATAACGATTGATCATAGAGCTCTACGAGGGTTTGCTACAAGCGATCTCACGAATATTCGTCGCTGTTAACGTGCGTTTCCGGAAGCAGCTCTTACGCAGGAGCGTGCGCACGGAAGTTCTTCCCTTTGCGCTGCTGTCCTCTTTAATGGTGCTCAGATGTTCGATTACTTGATTTTAGGCCACAGTCACCAACTTAAATGTAGGCCTGTGTGAGCTATGTCATGCAGTCAAAACAAAATAAAATATACATCAAGTAGTAAGAATAAATGAAATGTACTACACAGAATAGTAGGCTATACAAAGTAATGGTGATGTGTCTGTGACCGCTGCTTGGCTGAAATTAAAGAGCGAAAGAAAAAATCCTCATAAGTAACTCATAGTCTTGGCTTGTTTCCTGTCATTCTCCTTGATCGAGTTTTCCAATAATATGAATAATCCATCGGCAGTTAAAGGTCCCCTTTTATGCTGATCCTTCCTTTAATACTGTTATACCCTCGGATCTGGGAACAAGGCATAATAACACAAGTAATGTCTCCTCTGTTTGTTGTAATGTAGATATAGGGTAACGCACATTTAGTGGCATGGCGGCTGTGCACTGTGATTGGTGACTGGGTGGGGAAATCGGGACGAAACCTTGTGTACTGCTTGGGCGTCCCTTTTAAATTGGCCAAAATCAAAGGTGGATCTTGCTATATGCCGGAGCCCTGAAGTGGACGACACCTTCCCCAAACTTTCATTTCCGACCACGCGATTTTGTTTTATTTTAACTCGTCATCTATTAGACTGCCATGTTTTCAGAAAATAACTCACTATACTGAACCAGAGAAGCCGAACGACGCGGAGCTATGCGCCGGTGGAGCGGCCACTTGTGCTAGCCCTGGGTTACGGTGCCGTATTGGGGGGAGGTAAGTCCCGGCTTTCCTTCCACATTCACCAGTCCAGGCCAGCTTGCCTTCTTTTATAAGCGAAATTATAACCCTAGATAAATGTGACCGCGACAATACATACAAGTAATGCTATAATGTTGTACGTCCATTCTCAACCTCTGCAAAGTTTCTAAACATAAGCTATAGGGGTTTTGCCGTAATCCGAGAACGTGATTTCCTGAATGTGATTTCCTCTCTGAACAGCTCATCACGAGATCTGGGCAAAACCAGACGTCAGGTTGTAGCTTCCAATCAGGACAGACCTGTCCAGAACCAATCATGGCACTGTACCTGCCCACCCCGGAATTTATTCTATTAGACACAAACGAGCCAAAATCATTTAACGTGTAGATTTATCAGCATGTCTCCCAAAGCTGTATGTACATGTTTTTTTGGATGCGAAAAAAAAGCACAACCATTTTCTCTTCCAAAAGATGATGCCACCAGAAATCAGTGGGTAGCTTTTTTGTTTGCTGGCAGCAAACAGCCACACTCAAAGGGAACGTTAGCTGTTTGTGCTCGGCATTTCACAGAAGACAGCTTAGTCAATAAAGGATAATGCAACGCTCGATATGCGTCTCCGCTGCTTCTCAAACCTGTAGCAGTTGCATCGATCAAGCGCTCAGAGCCACAAGCTGTGAGTAACGATATAACATCAAATAATGTAAGTGAAGCTAACGTGTTACGGGTGGCTAGCAGGACAACTAACGATAGTTAGCACTAACAACAAGCCTCAAACGCAGGCTTTGTAAAATATCTGAAGATAAAGCCTGGATCGGTCGTGACTGACTGTGACTCACAGACGCAGAAGCTGTAAGTTGCTTTTACTGCATAAGCCGACCTAATGTGATGTTTAATGTGGCTGTAGCACTGCGGCTAACGTAGCCAAGTTACTGTTGCTAATGTTTGTGTCCTAAATATGCAAGAGTAATATCAGGGGACATTCAACAGAAGGTGTGTGAACATAAACCTCATTTGAAGCTAACCTTTTGTAATTTGGATGCTTGGTACAACTGTTCACGGTAATGGAACTTACTGTCTGTAAAACCTGTATTGCAGGGTAACGTTTGTCTCTGTCGTTGTGATGACCGCTCGGTTACTACTGTATGTTAGTTTGCGTTCCGTGCTACTTAAAAATTTCTCCTGGTTAATTTATATGCAGTAATTCAGATTGGTATGCTTGTGTTACTTTGGTTAGCATCAAGGGGGTAGTTTAATCATAACATTACCTGACTGTAGCCGCTACTGTTGAAACTAACCGGAGAGGTGTTGTGCGTGTCTGCAAAGTTTGGCTGATAAGGCTGCAGTTAGACCAGATGTAGGCTTTGCAGAGCTTAAAGTACTTGTTTGGGTTTGTTTACTGCCGCTGTGAAAAAATCGTTTTACTTATCCATGACTGGGGTCAGCCGGGTACTTTGCCATGGTGTGGGCTAGCTCTCTGATCCTACCACGGTGAAAGCCATCGCGAAACACACTATAACGTGTCTGGTTTAACAAACGATTTCTCTGCATTGCCATGGCGGAATTTCATCCACCTTTGAAAATTGTTCTGGCTAATAAAAAGCCGAAAAAGAAGTGGAGGTCGGATACGGATTTCCGGTATAAGTTGTCGATTCGCTAGCTCCACATAAGCAAGGCTTACACAGTTTGTGTGTTTTTGCTACAAACTCATTTAGTAGCTTGGTGTCAGAATTGTGTTTCGTTTTGGTAGAGAAGGTTAACAGGAGCTTTTAGCAAAGTTTCCTCCGGATAGCTAAATGGGTATATAACATCGCTATATAACAGTACAGCTACAACCACATGCACACAAGGCGAGACAGTATGAGTAAAACACTAAAATTTCAACTTGCCACTCATTGCCATCCTGCTGTAAAAGTTGCTGCAATACTTCAATTGCTTCCTCCTCTCGTTCAGGGTCGAATTCAGGATCAAACAAGTATGGTATTCCAGCAATAGATGCCGCATAGAGCTGTCCTGAAATAGCCATCTTGGTTTCCTGGTTTTTCGGGTCTGCACCCTTCCCCGGAATCGAAGCAGTCAGGCAGCCAATCAGAGCAGCGCCTCATTAGCATAGCCTCCCCGCCCACTTAAAACGGCTCGTGTTTCAGGCCGGCACAGACTGGGTGAGAGAAGAGGTCTCACTAGGCCTGGATGTGTGTGGTTTTTTTTTTTATATAACTGAATTCTTAACATTATTTTAAAGAACCGTTGGGCATATTTTAAACGACTAAATACAACATAATAGGGGACCTTTAAAGGTGTGTTTTCTCTTCCTCCTCAGCTCACCTGTCGCTAGGTGCTCTGATTAATTTATCTATTGCCCTTAATAACAAAATAAGAATCAAATCTTGCATGGTTCTTATATTTCTGTCTGTTTTGGTGACGCATTCAGGTATTGTCACTCAGTAGCTAATAAAATTATCACGCTTAGTATACACAGGTTTCCACGGAGTATCAGAAATTTTGCGAAACCAATAAAACATTCAAAACAATCATGGTAACAAAACACCAGCCTCAAAAGTTGGCTCTTCATCCGGATGAAACTGGTGTAATGTTGGATGAAGTGGAGGCAAACAAAGTCACTTCATTGAAAGGTAGCCTTACTATTAAAAACAGGTGGTGCCAGGCACGACAAACCCTGCCCCTCGCACATACTTTGACCTACTTTTCCTAAATTCAATAGGCATTTATTCTGGGTCAGTGGCAATCCCTAAACCGAATTTGGGGTGAATCTGGCCATTAGTTTTGCTGCTAAAGTGTTAACAACAAACAAAGAAACAAACACACAAACAAACCGAACCAAAAACAATACCTCTTGCCCTCCCCCTTCGGGTGGGGCGGGGTAATAAAGCCATCATTTGGGAAGATAATGTAAAAAAAAATTACTGCAACATGGGATGTGAAATGTGATGTCAAGAGACAGTGAGAAACCATGTTCACTGGCATTTCCTAGGGAACAGTGGGTACCCATTTCGGCCATACCTCTTTACCCCGGCAGTACATCCCACAACTACTAGTGAGCTGGGGAGATGGAAGTTGCACTTCAGTTGCATGCTCAAGTTCAGTAGTGGCCTACACTGCCCATCAAAATGCTGCACAGTCACCACTGTGCCAGTGCTGCACAACATCACTCTCCAGGCGAGAGCCCCCTTACATGAGGAGGAGGAGGAGGCTGGAAATAGATTAGCCGGTGTAAATCAGCCAAGAGATGCAGAATATTTGGCTAGGTTCGGGGCACGTCGAGTTTTTGGACATGTTTAGAATACGTATGCCCCTTTTTTCCCTCTCGTGATCAGCACTCCAGTTGCATCAACCACCACAGCAACATGTTTGTGTTTTCTTAATTTTCCTTTTCACGGTTCCTCTAGTATAATATATTAACAGGCTGAGATGTGTATATAGGCCATATCTTTTTGTTATAGCGTGTAATTTCTTGTCTTTAGTTGTTAATGTAATTATTTTGCTATAATATCGATAATTGTTGTTCGTTTTTGGTGAATGTAAAATTTAAAAAATTGCCAATCAAGTTCCATGAATCACCACTTTCATTCACGAGCAGCATCAGAAGTCATGAGTAAATATGATAATATTAAAAGAACATGCACACAAAAAATATTATAATAGTTCGCGATGACTCCTGCAGGTCTTAAAATGTATTTTTCTATGAGTGGTCTCCAGCACTGGTAGATCTATGATGATTTCTGAGAGCGTCTTAAGTTACGATGGTTTTCAGAGACACTACACAAACGTAAAATGTGTCGTAAGAGGGATTCTATGACCATCGTTGCCTTAAGATGCTTCTGGGAAATGAGGCTCTGTTCAGGTCCAGGACCCGCCTTCCCGAAAACCCCAGTGTGCTGTGATCGGTCAACTTAAGCGCTCAGTTGTGATTGGTCAACCGCTTTGCGCATGTGTCGGAAATAACATACCCCTTCCCATAAATGGATTTCCGCTCCAGAGTGCAATGAGCTTTAGAAACTAATACCGGTGTAGCCTGATGGGCGTTACCCACTTGATTCAAGGGTGTGCCAAACTATCTGCTTGGCGCAAAAGTTCAATTGATGACACCACCAATTGGTGAAAAACAATGGCCAGAAGCAATCGGGGCGTTTCAGTCAGCTCTTCAGCAGTATTTTCCGGCAGAGAGCGCTTCTTCTGGAGGTGACTTTGAGTTCTTTTCCAGCACAGACCTTTTAAATGCGCATAAAAACAATATGATTCAGGACTTCCGGTTAGCGAATATCCAGGACGGCCGTGTGATCACTTTCTCTGTCTCCAAGGGCTTTAAAAATCCATTTAATAGGGTAGTTTTTTTCTATTTATAACATTCACTATTAATTTTTTAGAATGGAGACTCCAGCAAAGAGAGCTTTGCAGCCTGCATTGAATGATTCACGCTCTCCTACAGCCAAAAAAAGGGGAAATCTCTGCACGATGCGTTCGTGGCAGCAGCAACTCTGCCGGAGAAGAAGGTCACACCAGACATGGTTTCGTCGACTAAATTGGACTTAGAAACGCGACTGGCCATAAAAGATTGCATGCGGGAGTGTCAATCTGAAATTCTATCCGAAGTGAAAGCCTTAAGAGAAGATTTGAACTCTTTTAAAAACAAAATGTCCCAGCTGGATGATCAACTACAGCAACAGGCCCAAGGTATGCACTCAATCCAGACGCGAGTGGACATTATGCAAACGGTGCAACGGGAACAGCGAAATGAACTGCACACTTTTACCGATTATGTGACCCAAATGCGAAAGCTGCTCACCGCTTTGGAGGACCAGAGTCGCCGATCAAACCTCAGATTGACCGGCCTGAGCAAAGGGTCTGAGGGTCCTGATTGCATAGCATTTTTGCAGGAAAATCTCCCAAAATGGTTTTTGCTCCTACCAGCAAATACCCAAGGACGGTGATTTTTAAATTGCTCAACTTCCAGACGAAGCAGGCAGTCGTGCGCACTGCTAAAGAGAAGGGCACCCCAGTACACCATGGTGGCGATAATTTGAGCTTTTTTCCGGACTTTTCACCGTCAACTGTGCAGCAAAGGATAGCTTTCTCATCGGTACGGTGGCGATTGAGGGAATTATCAATTCCAAACTACTTGCTGTACCCTGCCAAGTTGAAGATCATCAAGAAGGGACGTGTGTTCATTTTTAACTCTCCTGAGGAAGCTGAGACTGTGCTGGCTAGTTAAACAAGTTTGCCACGTTATCAGCCTTGTGTAGGCTATTAATGGCACTTTGCTTTTTGTTAGGATATTGCTGCAATGATAATTCGATAAGTCTCAACAGCATTTGTTTATCTGATACATGATACTTGTATTTTTACTTTCTATTAATGCTCGCAATTCTTTATCACTCTGAACACCTTTGGAAACGACACCTTCTTGGTTCTTCGGCTGACGGACGTATTTAATGTTTAATTTCTGTCAGCTTGTGGGGAAAGACGATGATATTCGCTTCTCTCCAGCTACTGGGAACTATTTTTACTTGTAATTGTTCACTCAACTTATGTACATAGTTGTGTTTTATTGCACTTTTACTTTACTTGGAATAACTGGGAAATCGCTTACTTTAATTTTTTGAATCGGTGGATTTAGTACACGCATGCCTGACATATTTTGCTTGTTGGCTGTTTCTACGGGGGAGAGAGAGGTGGTTTTTGGAAGAGCTAGGACCTCCGTAATGTCTAATCTAAATATTATGTCATGGAATTTGCAAGGCCATAATATTCCAGCAAATATTTAATATAATATTTAATTTAAATGGCAGTTGCTACAGTTACGGCAGTTTTTCAATGCATTTCAATGTGGAGAGGTACGGCAGTCCCCATTTCAAGCAGGGCCGCCTTAATGCCCGGGCTTACCTGGGCTGAAGCCCCAGGGCCTTCGAGGATCAGGGGCCTATCATGAGCCAATGTATTGCGAGTAAAAAATCCAAGGGTGAAAGATTACACATTTTTTTCCCACAGACACAAATTAAATACACGCATGGATTACCTACTTATTTCTGTCTCCCGATATTTTGGAATTTGTATTTAATACCGACATTCTCCCGATTGCTATCTCGGATCATTCCCTTGTAGTATGTATTTTTATATTACAACCTAAAGTGGTGAGAGCAAAAAGGTGGCGTTTTAATTCATATCTTCTTCAGAACGAAGATTTCATTAAGCAATTAAGACCACATTTAACAGAATTTATACAACTTAATACAAGTTCATCAATCAATCCACAGGTTCTTTGGGAAGTTACAAAGTGTTTTTTAAGGGGTAATAGTACAGCATTTGCTTCACATATCAATTAAACTTGTAATAAGCAAATATCAGAACTAGAAAGTGAGATGATAATGATTGAAAAGGAGCAGAAGAAGATGTACTCAGGAGAGAGGGCAAAGCAACTAAGGATTAATAAATCCAATTTTAATGATCTCGCTGGTGCAAGGGCTGAGTCCTTGATTCATAAAACAAAGCACTTATACACTGCCCGGCCAAAAAAAAAAGTCACCGTTTGGAAATTAATGAACAAATTCTATAATTTGATCATTATTGCGGTGAATAATATGTTTCAGCTGGCAATAATCATTTTTACCCTGACTGATGAAGCGCGTCGCTACTCATTTCTTAAAAAAATCATGTCGGAAGACACATCCCTTGATGGTGGAAAAGATGTTACAGTATTTCAGAACGGGCAAGTTATTCGCCTGTATTTAGCAAAGAAAACCATGAATGAGAAAAACAAGTATGAGGAATCATTTTCACAAACAAATTTGCCACCACGAAGTCCTGACCTTAAACACATTAAAAGTTATTGGGATGTGCTCAACAAAGACCACCGAATGGTTCAACCATTATGTCGAGAAGACAAGGTCACGGCCAAAAATTATGGCATTTCTGATTGAAAATAAATGTTCTGGCATTGCATATAGTTGTCCAAACAATGACAAGACTAATATGCACTGTAATCAAAGCTACAGGGGTTCCAACTAAATATTTGAGAGTGTGACACTTTTTTTTGGCCGGGCAGTGTATTATGAACATTCTGAACGCCCCAGTACGCTTCTGGCCTGGAGACTTAAACAAAGTGAACGTAGGGCATCCATTAATGCCATTAAAAATCCCAATGGCCACATTACTACTGAACAAAATGAAATGAAATCAGATTTTAAAATATTTTTATACCAAGCTCTATATGTCTGATTTAGTCCCTGAAAATGGTAAAACCGAAGAATTTTTAAATGCACTAAATCTCCCCAAATTATCCTCTTCTCAAACTGAAATTCTAGAGGCCCCAATAACTCTGGAGGAATTACACTCTGCAATCAAATCTATGCAGAAAAGGAAAGATCCTGGTCTGGAGGGTCCACCCCCAGAATTGCTGCTTCCAATTTGGGATTTGGTGGGTCCGCTGATATTAGATTGTATAAACTATGTCATTAAGACGGGATCTTTCCGCCAGATCAAAATGTTTCTCTTATTTCTTTAGTATTAAAAAAATCTAAAGTTCCCCTTGAATGTTCAAGCTATCGCCCGATCAGTTTAATCAATACTGACCAAAAGCTATATGCTAAAGTTTTGGTCTCAAGGTTTGAGATGTGTATTGACTCACTTATTAATTATGACCAAACCGGTTTTAAATAGGGTAGGCTTGCCGCAGACAACTTGTGCAGCGTTTTTCACATTCTGGATAATGTAAAAAATCAAGCTAAATCCTGTGCCATCTTAGCTATTGACGCAGAAAAAGCTTTCTATCACGTCAATTGGAATTTCATCTGGATGGTGATAAGAAAATTTGGGTTTGGTCCATTATTACCCTGCCCCACCCGAAGGGTGAAGGCAAGGGGTATTGTTTTTGGTTCGGTTTGTTTCTGTGTTTGTGTGTTTGTATCTATGTTTGTTTGTTTACTCTTTAGCAGCAAAACTCATGGCCAGATTCACCCCAAATTCGGTTTAGGGATTGCCACTGACCATGAATAGATGCCTATTGAATTTCGGAAAAGTAGGTCAAAGTATGTGGGGGGGCGAGGTTTGTTGTGCCACTTGTTTATTAAAATGATTTGTACCCTCTATAATAATCCTTCAGCTTCAGTCCAATCTGGATTCTGCAGATCTTCACCCTTCGGTCTGGGAAGAGGTACTCTGCAGGGATGTCCTCTATCCCCATTGCTTTTTGCTCTCTTAATGGAGCCTTTAGCACAGGCCATCAGACAATGTTCAAACATTAGTCCCATCACTATCAATAACACAATTCACGTGGTTTTTCTGTATGCAGATGATATTCTTTTATTTATTTATTTATTTATTTAAATTGGGCATCTCCAATCCCACCCGAATCTGGAATGCCCAATTGGTGAACTAATGTACAAGGCTTGCTCGTATGTGACCCCCTGCTGCCAATTCAGGAGAGTGTAGACAGTTCGCGGCTCTCCTCCGAAGCACGCGCCTGTCAACCACCGCTTCTTATACACTCATTGGTTGAATCTTTGCAAGTTCAGAACGAGGGCGGAGGATACCCGGACATGACCAGGCTTAGAATCTTCCTGACGAGCGCCCGTCTGGCCAACAGGAGGCGCTTGAGCAACGAACAAGGTAACTATTGTAAGCCCTTCCGGCAGTCCCTTCCCAATTTGCAACCCTGTAGCGCTATAGCCAATTGTGCGCTACTCTCAAAAAGCTGCCGACCACTACCGGCTGGTACAAAGCGGGGCTCGAACCCGCGACGTGATAGTCACTTTACCGAGTGAGCTATTCGGCAGCCCATTTATTTATTTCTGACTTGAGCAAATCTATTCCCGCAGCTTTGCAGATTTTTCAAGTATATGGTCAGATCTCAGGCTTTAAAGTTAATTGGGAGAAGTCTGTTCTAATGCCCCTGAACACAAATGCTACGACTATTAACCTCCCTACTGATCCACCTATTGAAATAAATCCTAATGGCTTTACTTATTTAGGCACTAAAATCCATTCATCTTTTAATCAGATTATGTTGGCTAATTTTGAAGTAACCCTGAAAAAATAGCAGATGATTTTGAGAGATGGTCACCATTGTATTTAAATCTGCACGGGAGAGTGTCTGTTAATAAAATGAATGTCTTGCCAAGCATCACTTTTCTTTTTTCAATGATTCCTCTCTCTCCTCCTGTAAATTTTTTCAAAAAGCTGGATTGCATGATCTCCAAGTTTATTTGGGGAGGCAAAAGGCCATGTTTTCATTTGTGTACCTTACAGTGCCCTAAAATTCAAGGAGGATTGACTTTGCCAAATTTTAGGCTTTATTATTGGGGCTTTCAGCTGAGGCCTCTACAGATCTGGTTGGATTAAAGTCGTTAACTCCTTGGAGGAAAATTGAAGCCTCCCTAGTCTCTCCTCTGAGATTGCAGGAAATTTTGTTTTCGCCACGGAAACTTAAATCTTGTGCTTTAATATATGGCCCCATTATGACGCACTCATTAAGGGTGTGGAACGCAGTAGAAAATAAATTTTTTAGACACAACCGCTATACAGTTACTTCTCCTTGGCACAACCTTGCTATATTGTCAGGAGGACAGCCTTTAAAATGCCCTTCGTGGAAAGAAAAAGGAATCTTTATTTTAGGTGATATTTTCAATGAACAGGGCTTGCGCACTTTCCATGACATAGAGGAAGCCTTCTCTCTCCCCCGTCACTCTTATTTCTTTTATTTGCAGCTATGATCTGTTTGTAAATTAATAAAAAACCAAGAACGTTGTCCCGATGAAGAAGCAGAGTCCGATGTTCGTAGAAAAAGCAGGAAAAAGTTTATTACACAGCCGGCCGTGGGAACAACAGCGTGATGCAGAGTTCAAAATTCATTCATTTCGTAAGAAACTTTGAACATGTAAAAGTACAGATATTTGCATATGACTTCTTTAATGTTATCAGAAGTTGTTGCTGATTGGTCCTGGGGTTTACACAGTGATAAAAAGGGATACTATACAATTGGGCCTCACCTGAACCTCTCAACTTAATAGGTTCAATAGACTCCCAACCCTCGGAAGTGAGCTCCATATATGGGCATACGGAACCTCCAACTAAAAGGTGCTGGTGCATATCGTGTCCTGTCGGAACTGAAGACAAACGGATATCCCAGCTGGAAGTCGCAAATAGGCGATACGTCCTGTCGGACCCGAAGGCCACTCTTTATCTCCTAATACTCATTGATCAAACCGTCTGGCTCACCTCATATTGCTAACACCCAAAAATCCTGTTTCCCAACAGATCTATTCTGCGAGCCATTAAGGTACCAATAGATTTAGCGTTATCTACCCATCCTATCATTGATTTGTCTGCCAGTAGAGGTGCTGTATCCACCCTCTATAATAATTTCATTAGGTTTCTCTCGGATAATCTGGCAGTATCTTTGGTATGGGAGAATGAAATCCGTGCTTTTGATGAAACACCAGAGTGTGACAGAGTGTGGGATAATACATTTTCCTCATCAAGAAACTTATCAAATTATCCATAATAAATTGATTCACAGAGCTTATACCACTCCACTCAAACGATATCAGATGAAACACTCTAAAGATGCTAGTTGTACGATTTGTAAGCAAAGTAATACTGGTACTACTTTACATGTGTTTTGGGATTGCCCAGTAATTTCAAAATTCTGGTCAAAAGTTGTTGGGAAAATGTCTCAAATAATTGGAATGTCATTGCCCATGTCTCCCTCACTCTGCCTCTTAAATGATGATAAAAGCTTACGTACATTTATCCATTTGTTACCGTAGACTTCTACTGGCAGCGTTCACTGCAGCTAAAAAGACTATCCTTCGAGCATGGATTTCTCCAGATATTTCATATTTAAATACTTGGTTGTCATATCTACAAACTATTGCTACTTGTGAAAGATCCTCAGCAAGATTACACGGAGCTTCTTCAAAGACCGTTAAGTCTTGGACCACAATTATTGGAGCCATTAGGGAACTGCTAATGTAACGTGTTTTGTGTATGCATGTTTTGTGTAAGTCTAGGTTATAAATTCTGAGTGTAATTTGTATTTGTTTGTACTTAATGATATGATTTTAATGTATCATTAGCTATATTCCCAGTTTTGTTCCTCTCTTATGTAAAATAAAATATTGTTCACAAAAAAAAAAGTATGATTCACACAACAACCTTAAAATAATGAAAAACCATAGTAGCTGCACTTTCATCGATGTGATTTGGTTTTTGCCCGAACTTTATCTTTACTAGGCATGAACTTATCTGATATGATCTGTGGTGCTTTCATGTGTCCCAACTGTATTTTAAGATTTTTTTGGATGATATCTAGCTTGCTAGCTAGCTCAAGAGCAATCGCTGTTACAGCAAGCTAGAGAATTTCGGGTGAAAACCAAATCTCATTGCCTAAATATGACTGTTATTTACAAAGATTTTCCTTGACTAATGATTACTAGCTAGCAAGTTGGCAATATAATCTTTAAAAAAAAATGTAATACGTAATTGCACACATAGCTAGTAGTATAATGAGCCTGTAAATAACACCGCTGTGGCATAACCGCATGCTTGTGTTCAGTTGACAGAAGCGTTGAAGGCATAGAGTTCTACACATATCTATGGTTGAAGGAGGTGGTATGGGTGTGGCGTGTGATCACGTTGAAAGGAAAGCTTCCTACGCAGGCTGCAAATATAGACTGTATAAAAAGATGGACGCAGCACCCAGGTCTGAATGCGGAAATCTCTGAAAATTGCATTCTATTTAATCACCAGCAGACGGCGACGTTGGTGGTTGCAGAAAAGTTCAATGGTATAGAAGTCTATGAGAAAATGACCCTACTTTCCCACCTGATTTATTATTTCAATCATGATTTTCCAAATTATTTTATGGCATCTATCGCAAGTTTCAAGCCTCCTTCGATATATCATGATGTTTATTTTTGTAAATTATGGTCCCAACTAGACTAGTATAAAGGATAAAACCAGATATGCTTAATGGGCCGTGGCTATCCTCTGGTCCTCATCGGATATCCTCAGATCCACACGTAGATCCACCCCTCGCTCCTCCCTGGATCTTCAATTCACGCTCTCATCCAATAGAAATCACATGACAAAATGGCGCTGTTCAAATTGCCAAAATCGAGGCTTCCTAAATGGTATGCTGAAACCAATGGGTGACGTCATGGTTGCTTCGTCCATCTTTTTATACAGTCTATGGCTGCAAAGGACTAGATGGGCATGTCCTACACTTGTTTTCAGTAGCCAATCAAAGGAGCCAAAACAATGGTAATGGATATAACCATAGAAATATATACGTAGATGCCGCATGAGTGGGGAAGAGGCATGCCTACAGGGCGGCCATGTTAGTACAGGGTTTGTGGAAGCCTCAGTGCATGTACGTCTATTAGGGTAAGAAGTATCAAACAATTTCTACAAGTCATTATTCGCTGAATTTTCGACCAATTTCCAAGCGGTTTGATTTGTTAAAAACGTAACACATGTAGCTATGATCGAGGATGCCTTGGTACATTAAAATGCCAGTTTTACTACCAAAATACAACTTTGTATTCACAGCAGTCGAGCACTTAAACTTAAATCTGCACCAAAGATGCCTGATTTTTGTGCAGCATATGGATGCTGAACAAGATGCCAGATCCCGTGGAATCACCCTTCACAGGTAAGATTTAACAATAGATTTTGAATGTATTTGTCTATTATAACATTAAGTTGAGAGCTACTGAAACTATTTGTCCACTAGCGAAACATAGCATAGGCTAGGCTAGGCTAGGCTAGGCTAGCCCAAGTCATAAAAGCTGAGACATATTTATAACATATAAATCATAATTATAATGTATAGTTATCCGGGTATTTCTCCACACCGCCCAATTTTATTACAAATCTATCTTTTCTTCTAAACGACTAACATAGAGGATGTGATTGTATTTCAAAGCTGGTTACTAAGGCTGCCCGGTCAGATCCTAATGTTAGTATTTAGTTACAAGATTGTTGTTGATCCAGGTATTTTATATTGGTTGGATACAAAGAAATGTTCTTTCTATTCACAATATCTCTATCATTTTTTGTAATATTAAAAAGGCCTGAATCTACTATAATTTTTAAAGCTATAGTTTCCGATTTTTCCCCAAGGTTAAAATCATTATCTTCAGTTTGATGATGCTTATGGTTCTAAAGTATCTCCTACACACTACTCATAGACCAATAGGAATCATTCGGGCCGAATAGGAATTTCCCTGGCTCGGTTCCGCAACTCCTTTTCTGCTCCCGTGTACCTCCCTCCCTCGTTCAAATTTGACACTCCGGTTCTCCTGCCCTCCCTCTTCCGCTGTGCCCCAAAGCCACCCTGCTGAGACGTCACGGTTGATTTGGTCAGTGCTGGCTTACAGCAGTGAAAGCTAACCTTAGTAACGTTATTTAGGTCAGCCTACACTATTGAAATTACGTTAGTGTTAGCATCTAAATGCCGGTGTGTTGTGAGCATTGGTTGTGAGAACAGGAAACAAATCTCGATGGGGTAATGGTTTTGGACACAATACTGAACTTATAGGCTAATATGCTTTAGATGTTGGTTGCGCAAAGTCTGTGTGAGCTTTTATTTGCTCGATAGAGATCCACATTGCGGTGTCAATGCTAGTTACAGTTAGCCTTTATGTAGACCTTATATGCTTGTATAGCTAACATGTTTACACATTGTGTGCGCAAAATCACCGTGTTTGTTTGGTTGAGGCAGCTCAGCGCTGTTGTCATTATGAAGATAAGAAGCTAATGTCAGCAATTCTTTGCCTCCACATCAACCCAATAGGCTAAAATGCCTGCTATGTTGACATATGCTGTGTGTAAAATCTTTACATGGCTGTCTCTGTTGTGATTACGAGCCAACATCGGCACGGTGGCATAGTGGTTAGCACTGTAGCCTCACAGCAAGAAGTTCATGCGTTCGATTCCAGCCTGGGGCCTTTCTGTGTGGAGTTTGCATGTTCTCCCCGTGTTCGCGTGGGTTTTCTCTGGGTACTCCGGTTTCCCCCACCGACAAAAACATGCATTATAGGAACACTCCAACCAGTACCCCTGACCAAGGAACTGGCTTTAGAACTGGAGTTGGTCCCCGGACGCTGCTCTGTGGCTGCCCACTGCTCCTAACTATAGGATGGGTCAAATGCAGAGGACAAATTACCCCACGGGCTTCAATAAAGTATATGTTATGTAATGTCTACATCTGTATCTGTGAGCCTCTCTGATGTCTACTCGTTATGACTGTACAATATTTCTGTTAATTTTCTTGCCGAGGAAGTACACAGTGAGGTCATATTTATCCAGAAATGTTTATAATTTTTTATACTCCGACATAGTTTGAGGTTGACAGTGAAAAATTTCGCTTTCCACTGAAAACCGGCGCTCTGTGTGCGGCGAACCTGCTCTCTTCTCAGAGGCAGGGGCCGTGTTGGTTTCTGAGGGGATGAGGCGGTGCTTTCAGGGGGATGGCGCATGGCGTCGGAAGAAGCACGGGGGGGTGGGGGAGGTGTGTGTGGCGGAGAAATCATAGACTATAGCTTTAAATAATATTAAGAAGACTTGAAAAAATATGTTGCAATTCATAGATATTTTTCATATGTATATTATACATATCAATATGTTGTAATTCATAGAAATTGCTCATGTGGCAACATTATGACAGTAACACAACAGCATACTAATATATAATATATTGTTGTCTCACGTTATAAAGCTTGTCAAAAAAGTTGAAGAAATTTTTAATTATTTTGATCAAGAATAAATACTTAAAATTGGTTGTGTGCTTTTGAATTTAACCTTTATCTGAAGGGGGAAAATTCTTGTCTCTTTTTTGTAATAGTGCAGAGAATTCTTTACATCTGTTGCCTCTTTTTTGTCATATTTTCAAGGTTTCCCAAAGACGGTGAATTGAGGAGACAGTGGGAACTTGCTGTGAGACTGGATGGTTTTGTTACCACTGAGAGGTCCTTGCTCTGCAGTGACCACTTCAAGCCAGGCGACTTCGAAGGAATGAAACAAATAATGCTCAGTTTTAAAACTAGTCTCAAGACCAAACTTTTACAGATGCGTTGTCTCAACTGACCGAATTCTGCATTTTATTTCTCTCTTAGCTTGTTCTTTTTAATCAGGGGTTTTATTTGCCTATTTATGTTTTTATTTCTATTTCATTGTTTTCTATTCCATTACTATTTTACCTTCTTATTATTTGTCATGGTTATGGTTTTGGTTCATGTTTATGTTCATGTTTATGTTCAAGTTCATGGTTTATGATTTTGTCTTTCATTTATTCCTTTTGGTTATTGTTATTCTCTGGTTTTAGTTCAGTCCATTCTTCAGTTCCATTGCACTTGTCTCCCCTGTCTTGTGATCTAGTTGGTTCAGTCCATCTTCCCGGTTTTTGTGCTCACATGCTTCGGGTGATTTCAATGATTTCTGGTGTTTAATAATATTCCTTCAATCCTCATTTACTTCCTTCGCCTTACTGTTCTGATTACGAACAAGACTAACATTTGTATTTTGTATCATAGCCTACTGACCCAACTAATCCATGTATATATATTACTAACTTACTAACGAGCACTCTAGTTAAATCTGTAAAGTTGCACCGCTACTAATTAGTACTAATTCCCCCTCAGCAATCGCCCTGTTCTAGTCTCCGCCTCTTGGTCAGCTGTACCTGTCTCTCCCTGCGTTTCTGCGAGATCTCTCGCACGTGCCTAATTACTTTCCTGCACTCATTATCTGTGCACTTAGAACTCCTTGACCGGAGCTGTTTAAATGTCATAGGCTGTTTTCGTGATTCCCGTCCGTGTCTTGGCTTTCGCCAATGTTCGTGGTTAGGATTTCCCTCATGTGTTCTTCCTTTTGTAATTGGTCTGATCCAGCTCACCTGCTCCCTGCATAGCGTGTGACTTCCCTCCCGTCTATTTAAGAGTCCTCACTGCTGTTCTGACTTTGTCAGAACGTTGATCAATATTTCTTTGTGCAGAGCCTTTCATATGCCATTGATTATTGTTTCTCTTCGACTGTTTCGTCCAACCAAGATTCTTGCCATAGCCCTTTTTTGTATTGTTTTGACTTCCTGGATTTCGACCTATTTTTGTATGACCACGATTCCTGTGTTTGGATGCCCTGTGTATGACCCACTGCTTTGTTCATCGACTACGACTTTTTGCCTACTGTCTATGTACCTTTGCTCATCTGTATTTTCTGGTACTGACCCCTGTCTGTCTAGTCGACTCTGTTTTTGGATTTCGTTTAGTGGCTTGGCAATTCTTGTGTTTTTTGGCATTGACCCGGATCTCGTTAAAGGCATACATTTTTTGGATTTCCATCTCTTGCGTGTGGTTCCTGAACGCACCGTCACATTATTTTATTCATATCCTTTCATTTTGGTCTGATCATACAATTTATTTCTAGTGTGCATTCTCGCAAATTCTTTTACTATGGTAAAAGCACTTTGAATTGTCTATATACATGAAATGAGCTATATAAATAAAGTTGCTTTACCTTCAAGGTTTATTTTTTAAATGTATAATATTGTGTTACATATTTTATTCTATGATTAAGTAATATTGCTTTTTTTATATAGCAGTGACTGTGCTATAGGCATGACATTGGGCAGAAATGTGTTGTTTTTTTTTTTGATGCAATGTTTGAAATTAAATACAATATTACTACATCATATACAATTTTTTCGGGGTTTTACTGTGGCACATCCATGGAGATGCTGTAAAATAAGGTTTTGACGAAAGCGCCACCTAGTGGCAGTTTTAGCTGAGATTACACATCAAATATCTGACAGAGTGCCTTAATAATTCCACCTTTTCTTGAATTTGCATGGTAGATTCTGAAGAATCTCAATTTTATGTATGTGTCTAGCTGGAGGAAAATTTTATGGACTCCTAAAGATGGTCCCAAATTAGCCGAGAAGGTCACTTTCAGGTCAACTTTTTGACAACTTTGACAGGGGACAACACGAAAATACTTAGGAGTGCCAAAGAAATTTTTGGTACTTTTCATACACCATGGAAGAAGGTATAAATCAACCTATTCATAAGTTCAATTCTTGCCTGGAGTATTGAGATATCTGACCTCAAAGTAGGGCCAAAACAGCTTAAGTTAGCTTTTCAAGGCCAAATATCCCAAAACTTTGGCAAGATGCCTGAGGAATTCTCAAATTATGCTATTATACGCTCATAGGCCTTCACCATAAAGCATAGTTTCTCAAAGCATGTTGCGGGGGTAAATTAAAGATTAAGTCCAAAAAGTGGATTTTCATTTTTGTTTTCCCTAAACTTTGAGCCCCTGCCACACGATTCTACAAGTGACCACTCTGTGGCTACAGCTTCATAGGAAAGTTCAAGTACTTAAGTGTTCGTATCCATCAGAAATAGTTTGACTGACTGAAAAGATTTCCCAATATAATGCATCTCATAAGACTGGTTTTTTCCACTTTTTCCCTATTTTGGCCCTGAATTTTCGGCTTCCAGGTGGCGCTGCAAGGAAACGAAGCAGCCAATGGCAAAAACATTTGGGGATTTTCCGAGATACATGTGCATGTACCTACATGCAAAGTTTCGTTCAAATCTAGGGGGGTCATTTCCACAGCCAGTGCTATTCTCTCAGACAATGGCTCTTAATTGTTTCCTTTCATTTCTATACTTACTGCAAGAAAATACATCATTCTGAACAGTTTCCAAGCACCCTCACTCACAAAGACCATCTGGAGGTTTGTCTATAACATTAAGATAACTGGCCAGACCACAATGACCCAGTCTGAGCTTAGTGAGAACAACATCATCCCTTTTCCCAGAGTTTAACACCAGCCTTTTCGTTTTGACAGATGGTTGCAGAGAGAAATAATGCCTACCCCTTTTTACTTCTCTCCACTTTGCCACTGAAGCTCTAGGTTTTCTTTGAAAATACAAAAGCATTCACATTCTCCTAGCAAAACATTCAATTCAACAGTTTCCTGAGAGATTTTTTGGCCAATTTGTCAGCAATTTCATTTCCCTTGGTCCCAACGTAACCATGTATTCACAAAAAATTCAACATGACATTCCATTTCCTCAATTCTAACTAAGCAGCATAAAATCTCCTGAAGCAAGTCAGGGCGAACCCTTGAGGTCCCATTTTTCAAAGCAAACAAGGCAGTTGATGAATCAGTCCAAATGACACTTTTGGAAGGTTTGACCCCCTCTACCCTCCACATGGCCCATAAAATTCCCACTAGCTCACCAAGTTCCTGGTAATTTTGGTCGGAATATGGCTTATGTTTAGAGCCACATAATTTCAACCAACAATGGAGCCCACATTTGTTTCTCCTGATTCTTAAAGGAGACTCCCCCATTTCTACAAAACCCAAAACCAGTGAAGTTGGCACGTTGTGTAAATCGTAAATAAAAACAGAATACAATGATTTGCAAATCCTTTTCAACCTATATTCAATTGAATACACTGCAAAGACAAGTTACTTAATGTTCGAACAGGTAAACTTTTGTAATTTTTTTGCAAATATTAGCTCATTTGGAATTTGATGCCTGCAACATGTTTCAAAAAAGCTGGCACAAGTGGCAAAAAAGACTGAGAGAGTTGAGGAATGCTCATCAAACACTTATTTGGAACATCCCACAGGTGAACGGGCTAATTGGGAACAGGTGGGTGCCATGATTGGGTATAAAAGCAGCTTCCCTGAAATGCTCAGTCATTCACAAACAAGGATGGGGCGAGGGTCACCACTTAGTGAACAAATGCGTGAGCTGATTGTCGAACAGTTTAAAAACAACATTCCTCAACGAGCTATTGCAAGAAATTTAGGGATTTCATCATCTACGGTCCGTAATATCGTCAAAAGGTTCAGAGAATCTGGAGAAATCACTGCACGTAAGCGACAAGGCCGAAAACCAACATTGAATGCCCGTGACCTCGATCCCTCAGGCGGTACTGCATCAAAAACCGACATCAGTGTGTAAAGACATCACCACATGGGCTCAGGAACACTTCAGAAAACCACTGTCAGTAACTACAGTTAAATCGCTACATCTGCAAGTGCAAGTTAAAACTCTACAATGCAAAGCGAAAGCCATTTATCAACAGCACACAGAAACGCCGCCGGCTTCGCTGGGCCCAAGCTCATCTAAGATGGACTGATGCAAAGTGGAAAAGTGTTCTGTGGTCTGGACGAGTCCACATTTCAAATTGTTTTTGGAAACTGTGGACGCTGTGTCCTCCGGACCAAAGAGGAAAAGAACCATCCGGACTGTTATAGGCGCAAAGTTCAAAAGCCAGCATCTGTGATGGTATGGGGTGTATTAGTGCCCAAGGCATGGGCAACTTACACATATGTGAAGGCACCATTAATGCTGAAAGGTACATACAGGTTTTGGAGCAACATATGTTGCCATCCAAGCAACGTCTTTTTTCATGGACGCCCCTGCTTATTTTAGCAAGACAATGCCAAGCCACATTCTGCACGTGTTACAACAGCATGGCTCCGTAGTAAAAGAGTGCGGGTACTAGACTGGCCTGCCTGTAGTCCAGACCTGTCTCCCATTGAAAATGTGTGGCGCATTATGAAGCGTAAAATACGACAACGGAGACCCCGGACTGTTGAACAACTTAAGCTGTACATCAAGCAAGAATGGGAAAGAGTTCCACCTGAAAAGCTTCAAAAATTGGTCTCCTCAGTTCCCAAACGTTTACTGAGTGTCGTTAAAAGGAAAGGTGATGTAACACAGTGGTAAAAAGGCCCCTGTGCCAACTTTTTTGCAATGTGTTGCTGCCTTTAAATTCTAAGTTAATGATTATTTGCAAAAAAAATAAAGTTTCTCAGTTTGAACATTAAACATCTTGTCTTTGCAGTGTATTCAATTGAATATAAGTTGAAAAGGATTTGCAAATCATTGTATTCTGTTTTTATCTATGATTTACATAACGTGCCAACTTCACTGGTTTTGGTTTTGTACATCCAGCAGCACCACACCGAACACCGGCTCCCCCCAGGGCTGTGTTCTCAGCCCTCTACTGTTCACACTGCTGACGCATGACTTTGCTGCCAGGTTCAGCTCCAATCATATCATGTTGTTGGTCTCATCACCAACAGCGACGACACACTGTACAGAGAGGAGGTGGAGCAGCTAGTCAGGTGGTGTAAAAACAACAACCTCTCCCTAAGTGTGCAGAAAACCAAAGAGATGGTCCTGGACTTCAGGAAAGGCAACATGGATCACCCCCCACTCAGCGGCGCCAGATTCACTAAAGAAGTGGGGGGGCCAAAAAGTTCCGTGTTGTGTGTTTAGCTCATTCACAGTGCCGCTATTCCGTGCACCTCAGCCGTGCCCCTATATTGTAACAGTTACGGGATAAAAAATAAAAAGACGTTTGGCTCATTCTCGTTAACCCAGACACACATGCCCCAAATCCATCACCTCTTCTTTAAAACTAATGCTTTGGATTATTCATTTCAATGTACATCATGAAGTAACGCGTAGTGAGCTCCGCGGCTGGGTAGGCAGGATCAGCCAGAACTTAAATCGCATAGCATATGCACGCAAAAGTATATATGAAGTAGAACTCATTGTTAAAACCACTGTAAAATCAATCATGGTTCTAACATCAGAAGACTATAGCGCACACCCGCTTACTTGCAAATTGTACTGGGACACAGTTACGCATGCATTTTCCCCACGTGAACTGCAATATTTATAATACTTCAACTATACTCAGTTCAGACTAATCAGGACACGCGTACCACGCTCCACAAAGTTTTATAGACCGACGTAAAACACACTAAGGGTTACTACACTATTTCATTCTATAATATAAAGTTTCCTATTTCTTTCTTAACATTATCATCTTAAAATTATTATCTTAATAATGGTCATCATCAAGAACAATAAGGCGTAATGAGCAAATGAACGATACATAAACACAACTTTATTGGGATGATCTAAAATTTTGTGAACAGCAAGGAGTTGTGGGAACAATAATCAGCGAGCGAGTGGACATCGTAAAAACAGCTGATCTGCGCTCACGCTCATGGCCCATTACCCAGAAACACTTGCTGTCTCAATGACGATATCAACAGCAAAATAAAATTATCATTGTTTGTTTTATTAAGCATTTTCCAAAAAGAAATCTAAATTGTTTAATGTTATAACGACTTACGTTCAATTAAAATGATGAATAATTTACCGTGATGACATCGACTTGCCAGAACCATGACTGAGAAATGAATGCAGTTGCGGTGGTATAAACATCCAGTAATACTCCTCTTTGTATATCGTGCAATTGTACGTCTTGAATAATAAGTGAATGGCAAATTTGAGCTGAACCTATAATAATAGCAGTATATGCACGCTGTCATCGCGAGTAAGTCTACCATGTTTCCCCCCGCCCCTGGGTCTTAGTGCAGTTACACCCGTTGCGCCCCCTGTAGTTATACCAGTGGCCGGCAAAGCGCTGTGCCTAAATGTTGTCTATTTAAAATAGCGTGACATTAGACTATGCATGCGCAAACTTCCCAAACTGTTTATGCTTAAAAAGAAAGTAGGAGGAGGGTAAAAGTTTGGGGGCCAATGGCCCCCTGCCCCCCCCCCTTTCCGGCTCCAGTGCCCCCACTGACCATTAATGGTAGTGCTGTTGAAAGAGTCAACAGTACTAAGTTTCTGGGGGTGCACATTACAGATGGCATCACCTGGTCCATCAACACCACTGCTCTTACTAAAAAGCCCAGCAATGCCTCCTCATCCTGCGGAGACTAAAAAAGGCCAAATCCCCTTCTTCAATCATGACAACATTCTACAGAGGGACAATAGAAAGCATCCTGACCTACTGCATCACTGTCTGGTATGGCAACTGCTCTGCTACAGATAGGAAAATCCTGCAGAGAGTAGTTAGGGCTGCAGAGGAGATCATCGCAGCCCCACTCCCAGCCCTAGCAGACATTTATAAAGACAGATGTGTCAGAAAGGCAAAAAAAACATCATGTTGGACCCCTCTCACCCGTCCCACCACCTCTTTGTGCTCCTGCCCTCTGGTAGGAGGCCGCAGAGCACCTCGGCAAGACCCTCTAGACCAGTGTTTCCCAAACCTCTCCTGGCGTACCCCTTGTCCTGCATGCTTTAGATCTCTCCCTGCTCCAGCACAGGTGATTCAAATGATCAGGTCATAATTAACCCCAGAAGCTGCTTGATAATAAGCGAATCATTTGAATAATATTGAACAATTTCTCTTTAATTCTCCCTTTTAGAGCTTTTCTAAAGCATTATGATCATTTTGAGTATAAGGATCTTTTATTTAACTTTTTTTTTTAAAAGATCTTTTAATTAATTTTTCCATTGGAACATTCAAGTACACAACATAGATACACAAAACAAGACTGAGACAAGCAAGGGAAAAGAGAAGAAATTCACAAATACAACAAAAAGGTACATAAGAGAGAACAGGTCACAGT
The DNA here is from genome assembly GCA_029692085.1 of Gymnothorax javanicus. NCBI lineage: Eukaryota > Metazoa > Chordata > Actinopteri > Anguilliformes > Muraenidae > Gymnothorax > Gymnothorax javanicus. Next base: position 128,339,220 of record CM056193.1, on the reverse strand, counting down.
GGTAGTTACAATAAAATAAAATAAAAATTGTATGTATATATATGTATGAAAACGATGAATAAATAAAATACACACACATCTATGCATGCAATCAGTCATGGCTAGGGCTAACAAACTCATTTCCATTTTCTATACAAATGCTATTGTCATTATAGTCGATATGTTTACATCAATGTAGTCCAGAAATGGTTTCCATATTCTATAGAAAACATTAACTTTGGAATGCAGGAGACATGTCAAATAATCCAAGGGTATATATTCCATTATTATTTTATGCCATCCCCCAACTGAAGGGGCTTTATCCAAAATCCAGTTAAGTAGAATATTTTTCCTGGCACAGAGTGTCAAAACATTTTACAACTTTTTCTTATACATTTCTGTTAACCGGTCGCTAGGAAGACCCAAGAGCAGAGACACCGGGTCAGGATCGAGTTCCGCCTCCAAAATCTTTTTAATTTCGAACAAAATGCCTCTCCAATACCTCTGTATTTAAACACAAGACCAGAGACAATGGGTGAGATCACCGATCTCTATCTTACATTTAAAACATAAAGGAGAAACATCCTTTCTATATTACAGAGACGGTCTGGAGCCACATGTGCTCTATGTAATATCTTGAGTTGTAAAGCTCTTGTCCGATTACAAACTGAAATTCTCCTTGCATTTTCCCAAATATTTTCCCACATATCCTCAGTTATCACTGCACCCAACTCTCTCTCCCAGACCCCCCTTAGCGCCGGAGTTCCAACATTTGAACAGTCAGACCATCATAGAAGGCACTAATGGAGGCGTCCCCTTCGGCAAGAAGCACCTTTTTCTTTATCTGTGTGACATTCATATTAGTTGGCAATGATGTGTCTTTTATGATGAAGTCTCTAATTTGAAAATAACGAAAAAGACCTCTTCTAGATATATCATATTTCTCCACCAGCTGATTAAAAGTCATTAGGGTAGCATCATCAAAAAGATCACCAAAAAACGAAATTCCCTTAGCTGCCTAGCATTTAAAGCCTGCGTCCAAGACACCTGGGAGAAGGTCTGGGTTATAAGCCATTGGTATGAGAGCAGATGTAATCCCCAATCCCCCCACCAGGAGCTGTGTAATCCTCCATGCTCTAACTGTATTGACTGTGATAGGGTTTGCTACGCAACTCCTTAACAGACTTCAATTTTTTAATAAAGAGCAAATTTCTAAGAGGGCAATGGGAAAGAGACTGCTCAATATCGAGCCAGACTGAACAGACATCATTTTTGACCCAGTCAGCTATGTACCTTAAATGAGCACTCGGTATCTTTTAATGTCTGGCACATCCAGTCCACCCATAACACTTGGTAATTGCAGCGAGGACATCCTAATCCGCAGTCGCCGTTTACATCTAATAAAAGAACTGAACCACCCATTTAGTTTTTTAACTGTTTTATGATTGAATAAGATGGGGACCATTTGTATTTGATGAAGCAAGCGTGGAAGGACGTTCATTTTTAGAAGTGAAATTCGACCCAACCATGATTTGGAAGATTATTCCATCTCTCCAGATCCTGTCTGATTTTATCAAATAATGAGTTAAAGTTGGCTTGGAACATCTGGCTGAATTGCGGGGTAATAAAAATACCTAGATATATAAAACCTGCAGGGGACCACCTGAAAGGGAAGGGGTTGGGGTTATTTGGAAGTTGTCCCAAATTACCAGAGGCATTGCCTCAATTTATTTTGTATCCGGAGAAGGCACCAAACCGGGTAATAATCTGAATAAAACAAGGGACTGACACAGAGGGGTTTAAAATAAATAACAATACATCATCCGCATATAGCGAAATTTTATGCAGTTGGCCAGCGACATCCAGTCCAGTCATTAAAGGGTCCTGCCTAATAGCTTCAGCCAAAGGTTCGATCGCCACTGCAAACAAAAGTGGGGACAAAGGGCATCCCTGTCTGCTCCCCCTTCGGATATCAAAATTTTTGGACCTAAGTACATTAGTTAAAACTGCAGCAATTGGCTCAGTATAAAGAATCTTCACCCATCTTGCAAAATTTTCCCCTAAACTGAACCGTTTGAGTGTATAAAATAAATAAGACCACTCGTCACGATTGAAGGCCTTTTCCATGTCTAGGGAAACCATGAGACTGAATTGCCTGATGCTGTAATAATTGAATAATATTTAGTAGTCTCCTGATGTTGTTATGAGTTACGGCCTTTAATGAAGCCAGTTTGATCACCTTTCACTATGAATGGCCCTTCCAAGTGTCTTGCTAACACTTTAGAAAGAATTTTTAGATCCACATTCAACAATGAAATTGGCCTATAGGAGGTGCAATCCTCTGCACACTTCCCTTTTTTAAGAATCAAAGAAATATTATCTTCTCTTAAAGATGGCGGGAGAATACCACATTCGAAGGAATGATTAAACATATAAACATAGGCTCTAGTAACAGGTCTTGGAATACTTTATAAAATTCACTGCCAAGGCCATCACTGCCCGGAGCTTTCCCTGCCTGAAGGTGTCGAATGGCTTCACATACCTCTATCCCAGTGATCGGGGCATTTAAAATGGACTTCTGGTCTTGCGATATGGTTGGAAAATCAAGCTCAGAGAAAAATGTCTCCATCAATACTTTAGAATTGCTACCTTGCTCAGATTGATATAATCTTCAATAAAATTCCCAAAAGCTGTCTTTAATAAACTTGGAATCAGAAGAGCAAGCCCCTCTCCCATCTGCAATTGGCCCAATTGTTTGAGAAGCCCTTCGCTTCTTTATTAAATAAGCTAAATATTTACCCGGCTTATCCCCATGCTCAAATAATCTTTGTTTTGCGAAACCCAATTTTACACCAACTTTCTTTGTCAATAGAGAGTCTAATGTAGAGCGAATGGCAATAATTTCCCTTAGTTTGGCTGCTGTAGGTTTCTTAACATAATCTTTCTCTGATGTCCTAAGCCTTTTTTCCAACAGAATTTGTTGTTCCATGTTTTGACGTCTTTTGCTGGCAGTGTAAGAAATGATCAACCCTCTCGCATAAGCCTTAGAGGTCTCCCAGAGCAGAGATGGGTTACTAGTAGATGAAGCATTGGCTGAGAGAAATAACCAAAATTCTGAAGTGAAATAGGAAATAAATTTATGATCTTTTAGAATTGAATTTTCCATTCTCCAACTTCTAGAGTTCTGAGGGGAATTTTTGATTTTAACCTCTAAATACACAGCAGCATGATCAGATATTATAATGCTCCCAATCGAGCAGGAAGCAACAGATTTCAAAAAGGTTTCAGCAGTGAAAAGTTATCAATTCTTGTATGGCAATTGTGACAATTAGAAAAAAAAAGTGTATTCCTCATCCCCAGGATGCAATGCCCTCCATACGTTCACATATTCCATGTCTTCGCAGAGACCAATTACCTGTTTTGACAAGGGTAAAGTACCTGCAGGAAACCTGTCCATTAAAGGGTCCATTAGACAATTAAAGTCACCTCCTACTATGGTGTTTTTGATTGCAAAATCAGAAACTTTAGCAAACGCCTCTATCAAAAACTCAGAGGGGTGACCTGGGGGACAATGGACATTTAGAACACAAAATTCCTCTCCGTTTAAGGATGCTGTGATAAGTACGAATCATCCAAACTTACCTTTGACACAACTCAACACTTTAATTGGTAATTTTTTCTTAATTAAGATTGCCACTCCTCTGCTTCTAGAGGTGAAAGATGAAAGAAGACTTGATCAAAGTCACTCTGTTGTAATTTCAAATGTTCCTCACCATTTAGATGCTTTTCCTGCAGTAGCGCAATGTCAACTCTCTCTTTTCAAGGATGACAGTATTTTCTTTCTTTTAATGGGTGAGTGGCTGCCCCTAATGTTCCAAGTGCATAGTCTCAATGTATTACAGGCTATGACAGATTATTGAAGATATGTAAGCTCCCGAAAGTATTATGATTTCTATGTTGATTATGTACCAGATCATATCCTGGCTGAAAGACAAATAATAAAGACAAAACAAATAATCCTCACTAAACATACAAATAAATGTGCCAACAGCACAAACAGAGAAACTTTCCCCACACTTTGGGAAGGGGATTACCATAACTTTAAGAAGCAACTTCCAGTGCATCCCCAAGCTCAGACGTACCACCAAAATTGCGTTAAAGCCACCTTATACCAGAGTAAAATTGGGCAGTATTTTTGGGCAACATTTGAAACAGCGCAGATACAGAACCATGAGTAATTCCCGGTGACAATTGGCAAGATGGACAATTTCTGACCTCATAAGATCTGCTCAAGAATGTTCATCACTGTTTCACCTGCTCATAAAAAATATTTAAGAAAAAAATATAGAAACATAAATGACATTCGATTTATAGTCACCCACCCCATAAAAAAAAAACTCAAACTTTGATGAGTCAATTAAGTGAGTCCGTTCAAACATTCCTTTTCAATAAAATAAACTTCCCACAAAAGAAAATGGATAGACTGGCGAATCACGTGCAGATTATTTAAGTGCGTCCAGAAAAGCCATAGCTTTAGCTGGAGAGTCAAATACCTTGTTAGACCCATCATGGATTACTTTCAACGTGGCCGGGTATAGCATCATATACGCGGACCCAGTCTCCCTTAAGTGCCTCTTCACCCCGTCAAACCCTTTTCGTTTCCGAAGAACCGCAGCTGACAGGTCTTGGAAAAACATGATGTTCGAATCCTTGTATCTCACAGTCCCGCTGCGTCTTGCGGCGTCCAACACCTGCTGTTTGTCGGCGAAGTTGTGGAACCTGACAAGGACAGGTCGGGGTCGCTGGTTCAGACCGGGTTTCGAGGCGAGCGTGCGGTGAGCTCTTTCGATTTTGAGATGGCCCACTTTCTAGAGATGGCAATTTCGAACCAATGAAACAGTTTTGAAACATCTGAAACAACCACTGTTTTGAAATGTTCCGAATTGTTTCGAAACCAGATTTATTTCAGTAATGCACAGCCTAGTGGCAAAAACTTTTACTGCAGCTATTAAAACATTTTGAAGTGAAACAAAACACATGGATCATTGCCAGGGAGGAGCAGGAAAAACGTCACTAGTCACGTGACCAAAGTTTTGAAGCAAAGTCGTAAACCCGTGTCAAACCCGGAAGTTTCGAACGTGTTTGAAACGGTTCGAATCTGCGTGTCGAAATTGCCATCTCTACCACTTTCATCTCCAGCCCAAGCAGCTCCGGAATCCAGGTCTCGAAAAACTTTGCTGGCTGACTGCCCTCCACATCTTCTGGTAAGCCAACGACTCGAATATTTTTTCTCCTACCTCGGTTCTCAAGGTCGTCAATATGGTCAGCCATGCTCTGTACTTGTTTTTCAAGCGCCTCTATCCATGAAACTGCTAGCGCAGAGGTCTGCTCCGCCCCTGAAATCTTGTTCTCTGCTTCTGTAGCCCTCTCCTCAAATTTTTTTCAGTTCCAGTGCATGGGCCTGTAGTGTTTGAGTCAATGGACCAAGTTTCTCCTCGATCACCTTAGTAATATTTGCTGTTATTTCCAGGATAGTTTGATGAAATGCTGGGTCGAGAGCTTCGCTGTCATTAGCTATAAGCAGCTGTTGTTCCTCCTCAGCTGTAGATAAGCTAGCCAAACCAGCAACAGTTTCAGGCTTGTTAGCCTTGCTCGCTTTCTTCCCATCTTTCGATGGCATCTTGTCAGACCGTCTCAAAAAGTAGTCATCAATACTTATATTAAGATATACAACACGTGAGTTATCCTAAGTGTGAGGTTTGGCGGAATTATATAAAAAAAAATCGATACTGTGGTATGGCGCTTGGGAAAGATGACCATCCACTACGCCGCCATCTTGTTTCTCCCTCTTTTGTTTTACTTTTAAAGTACTATAATCTTTTACATTTTTCTTCTGAGCATTATGGTCTGTGGAGAAACTGTATCTCACTTCCGTATATGCTGAACGGTGCATAATGGATGTGACAATAAACTGAACTGACCGACTGACTGCTGTGCCAGCGCAATCAATCGGTACATTGAAAAAATGCTCCCTCAAAAAAGGGAATAAGGACCCACACCTAATCCATGATGCCATAAAACAAGTCTGACAATTAAACATGCACACAAGTTCTTTAAAAACAGAGAGCATTTAATAATATAATTTACAAGGAAATAAATAGCACATGCAATAATCAGTCAAATCATTTTGGAACAGTATCTCCCAAGTCTCTGCAAGTCGTCTGTGTTAAAACCCTCAAAATATAAGGCACAAGCTTTTATAAAGCTTTTTGTAAAAAAAAAGTGTCAAGTTCAATGCTGTTAACGTTGCTGTTGCAAGGTCGCAGGATTATTTTTCTGGTGGTTGCGTAATCAAACTACAGGTTAATCAGAGGCTGTACTCTGGGTCGACACCTTTTTAATTGAATACGGGAGTTGCATCTCACTGCGCATAGCCGGAAGAAGCTCCCGCGCAATGCAAATCGGGATTCACAATGGTCCAAAACAAATGGAGTGTAACGTGGAGACTGCAGAACGTAGGTGTTTTTCGGAGCCTGATTTAATTTAAAAAGATGCAATATTTAGCGGTTTGTCAATTGTCGCGTTGATGTACAAGGGAGCGACTGAAGAATATGGCCTGCATAGCATAACTATAACGATAACTTTACTGTTTCATAATGATTCATGAAATAGACCTCGCTAACCTATCGGAAGCTTCATTATAACCTAGCTGGCTTCCCGTTACGTTAGCCAACAATAATAAACGACGGTCACAACACTTTAAGTTAGCCAGCTGGGTAACGTAACCTTAGATTTGCGATGCAGGCCGTATTCTTCAGTCTCTCCAAAAGGGCAGTAAAAATGAGCAAAAAATGGATTTTCTTCAACAGTGTGACCACCAACAATGTTCTGTGCACAAATCGTTACATCAGTGCTCCTAGTGCTATGGTTAGTGAATACGTAATCATTGTCTTCCATGACGAACACACACTTGCAGACTTTTATTGAATTTACAAAGTTAGTCCCAAAATGCTCAAATAAAACAATCTAAACAAGCAGTGGTTTTTGCACGATTATATATTTTAATTCGATTTCGGCTTCACTGTTTTAAGCAGGCCTACTTATTTGTAGCCACTTTCGGGAAAGGTACGGATAGGGCACTGACAGGACCACTGGCTCCACAATCCCTTGCACGAGCGAAAATCCAATATGGCGGACATGCAACTCCTGTGTTGCTTGTTCTTCAGAAGGGCACTTGCTGCTTTGTGAGGTCATTTAAGATACCAGAATTCCCCTGCAGTATGAGCGGGATTACCTGGGACTATGCACGAGGTCCATGAGGTGTGATAACTCCAGGGAAAAAATAGTGGCTGTTTGGCTTCAATCTCAAATTCCTCCTTAGTGTAATCACTGTATGTTCACAACTCATCCCACTCTCTGCCCTACTGAAATGGAGACAGCTTGTTTGAAGGAGAACTGCAGATTCAGATATATACTGCTCGGGAGAAACTTAATCACTATTATATATAATGATGTATAACAACTTGACTGTATATGACTTGTATAACACTAAGTTAGTTGAACTTCAGTGATATCAATCTGTCCACTTTGGAAGCACAGGTGATTGTGAATCAATTTCACCTGCTTTGGTATGAATGAAATTGACAAAAGGTGCAATGGAGAGGCAAAAGCAAGGCCACCGCCAAATAGGGAATGGTTGTGCATATGGTGGCCACAGACAATTGCTCTCTCCTTATCTTTCCTGACAGAGTATTCTCTAGTTTTGTGTTTGCCAGTGTCCTCGTCACGGCTGGTAGCATTAGGCGGTACCTGCAGTCCAATTAAGTCATACAGGCACTCCAGCTCCTCCAGGATGGCACCTCCATACAGTCCAGTTTCAAGAAAGTTTGTTGTGTCTCCCAGGACAGTCTCAAGATAATTAAGGAGATACCAGGAGAACGGCTGTTACACGAGGAGATCTGGACAGGGCCGTAGAAGGGTATCAACCCAGCAGCAGGACCGGCATCTGCTCCTTTGTGCAAAAAGGAATAGAAGATAGATAGATAGATAGATAGATAATTTTATTTTGGGTAAAAAAAAAAAAAACATTAAAACTCACATACAGAAATGTATAATACATAGAGTAGACCCAAGGACACCCCCAAAGACCTCAGTCTATCCCCTCCAAAATAGAAGCTAAGTATTACAAATAAACAACAAGTTGGAGGTGGGGTTGCCCAACACACACACACACGCAGAAAACGTACACTAACACACACACACACACACACATATACACACCCCCACCACACACACACTCACAGACACACACACTAACACGGACTCATGCATAAACACGGTTACATATCCAGAAACTCATACAAATGCATAAAAACCATGGCATGGCTGGTCAATAGCACATGTGTGAAAGAATAGTGATATTTAGTAGCTTTTAAGATAATGATTTTTAATTCGCCTTGCAAATGATGGTAATGAGTGTGCATTTTTGATAAGCTGCGGGATTGTCGACCAGAGATTGGGGCCCCTGTGTAGGAAACTGCGGTGAATCAACTCCCCACATATTGGTCCGTAATGAATATCATTACGCTGACGAGTATTATGCGTGTGAACTTCATGATTATAGGTAAATAACGATAATAATGGCTTCGGTAATAGGGATTGATTAAATAAAAAGATAACTTTGACCATAGCCATCTGGTATATATCCTCAAGTCTGAGTATACCGAGGCCTTTAAAGAGCGGTGCTGTTGATTTATTATATTTAGCTCCAATAATAATCCTTATGGCTTTTTTCTGCAATGTTATTAAAGATTTCATGTATTTCTAATGTGCCATTCCCCAGACTATAATGCCATAAAGCAAATAAGGATTAATAAGACTAAAATAAAGCATTTTCCTGTTTGCTATTGAAAGTGAATTTTTACCCATATTCAAAGCATACATGCCACTTCTAATTTTCCTGTGGCAGTACTCAATATGCTCGCGCCATTCTAAATGTTCATCAATAATTATGCCAAGAAAGCGAACCGATTTTACACAATTGATAGGATTTCCATCAAGAAAAATCTGATCCTCAAGAGTCTGAGCAGAGTTAGTTTTTCGAAATAGCATGTAGTTTGTTTTACCTGAATTCACCGATAATTTCTTGGCTCTAAACCAGTCGGATATAACAGAGAGCTCAACATTAAGCACGTCATACAGCTCCTTTTGATTGTTAGATGACCAGTAAATTGTGGTGTCATCGGCAAACATTATACACTTAGTTCGGTTTAAGATATTGGGAAGATCATTTCTATACAAAATAAACAAAAGTGGTCCAAGTACAGAGCCTTGCGGTACTCCACAAGTGATTTTCATCAATTTTGAGCAGGTACCATTATATTGAACAAATTGTGTTCTATTACTCAAATAACTTTGGAACCACTCCATTGCAACCCCTCTTACCCCATAATGGCTTAGTTTTTGGAGTAAAATTGAATGATCTAAAGTGTCAAACGCCTTTGACAAATCCAGAAACACTGCTAGCGTTAAAAATTTTTTTTCCAAAGATTTGATGGTTTCAGAAACAAACTGCAATACAGCCTGTTCTGTTGAATGACCAGGACGAAATCCGAATTGACTATTATAAAGCACTTGGTTACATACGATAAAGTTATACAATCGCTTATGAATTATTTTCTCAGGTATTTTTGATAAACTTGGAAGAAGTGATACCGGTCGATAATTAGTAAAATCTTGTTGGTCTTTTGAATTTTTGTAAATTGGCACTATTTTGGCCACTTTCATCTGATCAGGAACATGACCTTCAGCCACAGACAAATTACAAATGATGGACAAGGGCACAGATAGTTCGTGAGCTAGTTTCTGTACCAGCCACAAACTAATGTTATCATTACCAGTGCTTTTCTTTGGCTTGAATGCCGTAATAACATCAAAAACTTCAATTGGATCGGTTGGATTAAAAAACAAAGAGCATTGTATGCCCTTAGTTTTGCCAAGATAGTCATGAAATGTATGGAAGGAATCGCCAATTTGCATGGTGCATTTCGGGCCAATTTTCGTGAAATAATTACAAAATTCATTGGCAATTTCATATTTGTTGGTTATAGTTCTGCCCTCGATTTTAAATACCTCAGATATGTCGGAATTTTTAGTTTTTCTACCAATAAGAGTATTCACGATGGACCAAGTCTTTTTTAAATCGTTTTTATATACTTGTAGTTTTTCTTTAAAATATGAATCTTTTGATACGCGTTTTAATTTATTGAATATGTTTCTGTACCTAATAAATTTTATGTGCGATTGGTGAGTTTTATTTTTCCCAAGCTGGAGTCTAAATAATTTATCTTTGGTTTTAGATGATTTCATCATCCCAGATGTCATCCATGGTTGTTTAATAACTGCATGCCTTGGGACAGATTTAGTTTTCTCTGGTGCATACTTGTCAAGAAGGCGGTTAATACACCGAACGACAGACTCGTTAGCTTGATCAATCGGAAGAGTTTGCAAAAAGGACCAATCAGTGGTGCTCAGATTCTCTTTTAACTGGGAAATTGTGTTTTCACAAAGATTTCTAAAATTAAATGTTAGGGGTTTATTGGATTGACATGGACCATTTTTCCTTCCTGACAGGGCCAATATTGGAAGGTGATCAGATAAATCATATATCAGGACAGCCGAGAACAAATACTCAGTTGAGGCCTCATTGACATAAATATTATCAATAAGAGTAGCACTACAAGAAGTAATGCGTGTGGGGCAGGTAATTGTAGGGAATATGTTATTGGTGACAAAGGTGTCAAGTAGAAGTTTAGAATTAACCTGTGAGTCCACCTTTAATAAGTCAAAGTTCTGGTCGGTACCTATTATTATGTTATTGCTCTCAAACGACTTGACCTGTTCTAGCGTTTGCTCATACCTTTCAATCGATAGTTTTTCGTTGGTGTTAGGAACTCTATATATTTCTCCAACCACAACTCTCTTGTTTAGAGTCCGTGACTGGAATTCTACAAAGATGGACTCAAATTCCCCGTCACAATGTACGCCAAGCTCTGGTCTCTCTCTTGCAATGTGAGAATTTTTCACATACAAAGCCACTCCACCCCTTGATTTACCTTTACGATTTCTACAAAAAAAAATTATAGCCAAGCAATTCAAAACATGACTGATTTTGTTCAGTTAAGAAAGTTTCACACAATAATATAAAATCTACAAAAACTTTTTTCGCCATCAATTGCAATAGTAACATTTTCAACTGTTCAAATTTGTCTGCCAAGCTGTGAATATTCAAATGAAGCGTGGAATATAAATAATCACCACATGAGTTTAAAGTGCAATTGTCACCCTCTAGTGACAGATATCTACTTGATACTGAATTATTTCAGATCTGTAAATCCATTTGACTTCCTTCCTGAATAGAGATATCCACAGCATTATGAATTTCATTAATTATATCTAAATCCAGCACCATCTTTTCACGTGTTTTACCAAGCCAACTAAATAAATGCCAGCCATGACCACTAATAATGAGAACACAGGACTAGCACACACGGACAAAAACACACAGAAAACACTCAAATCATTATCACGCCTAAGAGGATTCACCCAAAGTAGGTGACTACACCAATGTAAACACGCCATTTATACACAAAAGCAACTTCACATATTGATTGCCTGATAGCTCAAGTAGAAAATAGAAAAGAAGAAGCATTGCTAGAGCCCTACAAAATGACCCCCAGCAGGCTACTGGTGTGCATGTCAGAAACAGACTCCTTGAGGGTGGCATGAGGGCCTGATGTCATCTAGTGGGGCCTGTGCTCACAGCCCAACATTGTGCAGCTCAATTGGCATTCGCCAGAGAAAACCAAAATTGGCAGGTCCACCATTGGTGCCAAATTCTCTTCACAGATGATACCAGGTTTGCACTGAGCATGTGATAGGTGTGGAAGAGTCTGGAGATGCTGTGGCGAATGTTGTTCTGCTTGTAATATCATCCAGCATGAACAATTAGGCAGTGGGTCAATGGTGGTCTAGGGAGGCATATTCTTGCATGGTCGCAGGGAGACCGTCCTGTCATAGCCAACGGTACCTTGACTGCTGTTGGGTACTGGTATGAAGTCTGTGGAGCGATTGTCAGACCTAATGCTGGTGCAGTGGGTCCTGGGTCCCTCCTGGTACAGGACAATGTTAGGCCTCATGTGGCCAGAGTATGTAGGCAGTCCCTGGATGACAAAGGCATTGATGCCACTGACTGACCCTCTCCTTCCCCTGACCTATGTACAATTGAGCTCCTATGGGACTTTATGTATCAGTGCATCCGACGACACCAAGTGCCGCCAACAGGTTGTGCTGGAGCTCACTGATGCCCTGATCCAGGTCTGGGAGGAGATCCCCCAGGGCACCATCAGCCCACTCATCAGGGGCATGCCCAGACGTTGCCGGGAGTGCATGAAGGCACGCGGGGACCATACACACTACTGAGTCACATTATGAGTTTCTGTGATAAAATTCACGCTTGTTGGATAAGCCTGTGGTATGAATTTATAACTTTCATTTTAGGGGTGATTTTGAATCCAGCCTTCAATAAGTTGATGATTTTGGTTCCCATTGACTGTTTTGCATCATTTTGTTCTGAACAAATTATACGATGTACATCAGATTTTCAACTTGAGTACTTGTTCATCAAGATTTGATATATTATTTAAGTGTTCCCTTAATTTTTTTGAGCAGTTATATACGTGTATATATATATGATTTGTGTGTGTGTGTGTGTGTGTGCGCGCAGGACTAGGACAAGGGGTCACTTGGGATTTTTTTTCCATTCTGAAAATAACGGGGTATCTCAGTGACTTCCCAGCACTACTGTACTGTCAATTTACAACACTTTGCTGTGCACAAATTCACCCAATTTTTTTCTCAAAATGAAAAACTTGGATCACTCTTTGATTTTGTTGGAAAATCTCAATTTTCATAAAATGACTCAAGTGACCCCTTTTCCTAGTCCTGCACACATATGAGAGAGAGAGGGTATCTCTCATGAGTGAGCCTGAGATATCAACTTTATAAGACAAGAGTAATAATTTTTGATTACTCCAAGACTTTGTCGAGGCTCAGGTTTCATGAATTTAATAATTTAATATCTCGGGCTCACAAATTTGATATCCTATTTATCCCATTAATGTCAGCATTGTGTATTATTTAGAAAATTAAAGGAAAGTGTTAGGCTGTAGTTGGAGGTCTATTCAAGTCAATAGGATGAAGAATTAGCTAGCTAGCATGCTAACGCTTTTTGCGAATAAATTAATAAATTCAAGTTTTTACGATAACAGTAATTCATATAACTTATTCCTTTAACCCCTTCACCCCAACCAGTGCCCAGTTCTCACTGTTATTTCTCCCCATGGCCTTTGTTGACATTCTAATTAAATTTCTGGCTGTCTGTTCTTATTCCTGATTGTTAAAAGAAACACGACAAAAAGAGTGCCATATAACACTATTGGAAAAAAATGCCAGTCAGGCAAGAGTGCCATATGGCACTACTGGGGGTGAAAGAGTTAATTGCAAAAAGCGCTAGCATGCTAGCTTGCAAATTATTCATCCCATAGACTTGAATAAACTGCAAACTAGAAACTACTGCTAGCGATGGTTACCAGTTACCAGTAGGAGGACTGGTAATATTACGGAGTTTGCCAATTAACGGAATCTGACCAGTCGCGACACAAGAAATTTGTATTACTCCTGCGTGTTACCAAACCTGTATTTTATGACTTGTATCACACACACACACACACACACACACACACACACACACACACACACACATATGTAAATATACATACACACAGTGGGGTCCAAAAATACTGACAGCCCTGACTGGCAATGCGCTAAATACCTTTTCCCCCTTGCCCAGATGTTGATGCCTGGGGCCATGGAGCTGGTCTGTTTATGTGCGCTGTTACAGTGCATTATGGTATCAATAGGTCGCACACCCGAAACAGTGATTGAATATTTACAAGGAAGCAGTACCAGTAAATGATTTAGAATATGGAAGAGTGAAGTCCCATCACTGTTTCCCAGGAATTGTATGAATTAAACTCCTTGCTGAGCCTGAAGTGTAAACAGCATAATATAATTGCTTATGGCATCTATCCAGCAGTTAATAAAAATAACCTCTTGCTACAGAAAAAAATTGTTGTCCTTTGTTACAGCCATTTTAGCTATAATAGGCCAAAGGTATCCCAATTAAGTAATTAAAAACAAGGGATTCCTTAGCATTAATTTATGCATAGATTTGTCCCCTGAAGAATTCAGTGCACAAATATATCCTCATACGATCACTCACTGAAATCCAGTCACTTTCATGCTTGCTCAGTCTTATCTGCGTTAAGCACAGTTATTGATCATGCCCACGTGAAACTTTCCAGGAAATTATCTCTTGATTATCACTTTTTTTATCCAATTCCAGACAGTATGAATTTTCCACAGTTATTGAAAGACATAGATTGGACCCTCAGAAAAGTATTTAAATCCTTGCAAAACAGCAAGTCAGGTCATATTCTCTCAACTGTATGCAGCTGAATGATTTGAACGCATAGAAAAAAAGACTTCTAAAACTAACCCAGAGGTGTTAAGGTTACATGTACGAGATGGAAATGTGATTCCTACGTGGGCAATAGAAGTTATTCTAGATGGAACAGTACTGGAGGGTTCCTTGTATGGGATAGCTGTGTTTCTTTGAAGGAGGAATTCAATCATGGAGAGTTTTACTTCATTATGAGTGAATACAATGGAGTAGTATGCAGTAGTTATGGCTAGCTAGCTAGTGGGCTAGCTGTTTTTTTTTTTTTTTTGGTTTACCATAGCCATGATGATCACAGAGCTTGTTTGCTACATTGGTTAATAAGAGTAACCATTGGCCTTTGCTAGTAATACTGCATGTGGCAGCATTTTGCTCAATGAGGCAATTTGTTTTTGAATTTATATTGCATTCAACAGTATAGAATGCCTATCATTAGCTTTTTGCTCATTTAAAATGTGAACGGCTCGAAGACTTCAGTAAATGCCCTGCTACGTTTGTTGCACCAATTCTGTTCAATCTAGAGCTGCACATTTCCTGCTTTTCCCTGATAGTGGAAAGTCTGTTTTGTTAAAATAAGGTATTTTTCAGAAATCACTCCATTAGTGAGTTATACTTACTCCTAATAGGGTGTGGACAGCGTTTATAGCTATAAGCTTGTGTTTTGCTTCGGGTGGTTGGAGCTGCTAGCTTTCTGTCGCAGGGTGAACGTTATGACCGTAAAATAAGCCATTTATTTAACCTCTTCCACTTGGTACTTGTCATCGAAGGGACTCTGATGCCGCTCTCACTTTTCCTCAAACGGATTACCTCTCTCTACCTGTTCCCAATTAGGTTTCCCTATTAGCAACTAAGTGTTAATTTGTTCCGTCGCGAGTATCAATCCGTATACATTTCCCCTCAGCTTGTATTATTGTGCACTGCAGTAACTATATAACTCGGTCGCCACAGGGGCCGAGTCGTGTATCTCCCCGATCCCCATCAGAGATCACTTGCAAGTTTTTACAGTCGCTATGTTACCGTTTTTACTCTTGGCCGCCAGCGGTCATATTGGATGTCGGAAATTGCCGAAAATTGATCTTGAACATTGTGAAATAAACATCTTTGACAATGCAAATTTAGAAAAAAATCCTAATAACGTTGAAGCCTCTAGAGCCTGGAACAGAAAATCTCTGTGGGCGCAGCAGCTAACCCTATCTAACCCTAACCCTAACATTTTCAGAGGTGAGGTAAGTCCAGAGGTGACTTATAACCAAAAAAAATTTTTTTGCTCAAAATGGCTCAAAATGACCAGAAAACACAAATTCTGCAAAAAAAAATTTCCGACAAAATGGCCACCGGCAGCCATATTGGATGTCGGAAATTGCCAAAAATTGATCTTGAGCATTGTCAAATAAACATCTTTGACTTTGCAAATTCAAAAAAAAATCCAATAAACAATGAAGCCTCCAGAGCCTGGAACAGAAAATCTATGCGGGCAGGCGGCTCCGGAACTAAACCATAGTATCTCCCGACAATCGTCTGGGGAGATACAATTATATAGCAGTTTCCTATTCACATTAATGGTAACATAAAATGTTAATGTCCCGCAAAGCTTCTGAATTCCTGCAGCTCACAAAATGGTATATTTCTTCTGTCTCCGCATCCGATCAGCTTATACGCCTAAGAAAATGTTTCTAAAAATGCGGTTTTGCTTACTCAGGCCTGCTTGTTAAGTTTCCATATGTAAAAATAAAAACTGTCTACAACCAATTCCATTACCATAATGCAGGTTAACACTTAACCTGTTTCCGAGTAAGAATTGTATAATTATTTGGGACAATTTGCTGAGCGAATATGCTTCCAATAAGCTGCGTTGCCAGTAACGATTAAGACTATGGGCCCTATCTTGCGCAAGAGTCCCTAAACCCGTTATGTGGGGATTTAGGATTGCGTAAGAGGCGTTCCGCCGCAAAAGTTGCTATCTTGCACACCTGTCAATATCCCTAAAACACCTGCGCTACCCGTTATATTATGCATAGGCGTGGTTTGGGCGTTACGCCAGTTAAACCAATCAGTGTGCTAGGTGCTATTGCCTTTAGGAGCAGGCTGCGCTATCCCAAATCCTCAAACCGAAACCCATGATGGAGAGAGGAAAGTCGCCACGTTTCTCCGAAGACGAAGTTAAATTGCTCGTGCATGAGGTCAAATTCAGACAAGAGAGGATCTGTTTTTGTTAAGTTAATCATGAATTGTGTTATTTTATTATTATTATTATTATTATTATTATTATTATTATTTGACATTGACATATTGTTTAATGTTTGGTATGTAATAAAAAAAAAAACGTCAAGCCTACCCCTTTTGTGATGGAAACTTCAAAAAAAAAAAAAAAAAAAAAAAGAAAAAATTGCGTTTCACCATGATTGGGTCATGCCTCCAATTGAGCTGAGTGGGTGTTGGAATGACCCACTACCATAGAAAAACAGCGCCACAGTAACCCTAACAGCAACGGGCAAGGCATACAGACAGCTGGCAGCGGCGTATACGTCATCTGCAACCAGGTGACATAATTTTGTCACTGCCTGATGGGAGAGGCGCAGTTTTGTCACGCGTTCTCGTTCTGTGGGAAATAATACTCAGGGCCGGCGCTAGACCTGATAATTTGGGAGAAAATATCCTTCCCTTTATTGACTACACAGTAAAAATCCCAGTGTTATTTCAACTCCAATAGAGTTCGTTTGAGTCCAAGATGGATGGTTCGGTCACATATAAACTCTACTAGAGTTGAATTAACAATGGGATTTTTGCTGTGAAAATAGTCCTGGCTAATTCTAGATGGTTTTCCCTTATTAACACGTTTTCTAATTCAAGAATAATCAAGTGGCAATTGAAGACACGGCTTCTCTCCCCCATGCGATCTAACAGCGACAAAATAATGGGCTACATTCAGTACAGAAAAATAATTTAATTATAAATAGGTCTATGCACTGGCACTCAGCAACGGTAATTTTTTTTTTCCAGCGAAAGCGGCATTTCAGAACTCTTTTGCGAATGAAGGTAATTTCGGCGACAAGTACGCACACCTGTTTTTGCAGCACAGTCACGCAACTTGCTGTAAAAAAAAATACAGCTGTCCGATTGGAAAATGTAAACGGACGAAACCACGTACTTGTCACCAGAATTACCTTCATTCGCTGAAGAGTCCTGAAATGCCGCTCTCGCTGGAAAAAAGTTACGTCGCTGAGTGCCAGTGCATAGACCTAATTATAATTAATTATTTTTCTGAACTGAATGTAGCCCATTTGTCGCTGTTAGATCTCATAGCGGGAGAGAAGCCGTGTCTTCAATTTCCAAATGGGTAGCGGGTGGTTTGAGGACCCGCTATACGCTCTCCCTAACCTGTGTGGTCAAGATAGCAATTGTAGGGAAAGCGCATAAACACGCCCACGGGCACACCTCCAGTCGCAAATAAAGGATTCGGCATAATGTATAGCGGGTAGTGTGGCCGCAAGATACAGTTTAGGGATAGTGGAAGCTGCTAAATGCGTAATTCACGGGTAGCGGGTAGGGCAGTGTGAAAGATAGAGCCCATACAGTTTTGCGTCAAAGAGGCAAGCTACAGTATGAGATTGCATGGGTGGTAGTTAACTGAAATGTCTTGAAATTCCATCCTGAAGTAGTATGTTATGTAGTAAATGCTGCTGATGATGGTATTTAGATAAGGTTTAGATTTCATTTCTAATGGATTCATCAGATAGTTGCCGTTCATACATTCTCATATTATAGCCTTCCTACTACTTTCCTCGAAGCTGAACAACAAAGACTTTATGAATGACTTTGCCTCCTTGAAAGCATGATTTTAAATGCACGCTATGCTTTGAACTTTCACAATGCACAAATACCCCGTTCACTAAATTATTCAATTACCAACACTTCTAAGTAGGAAGCATTGGTAATTTAATAAATTAATTATTATGGCTTGGTGCGGCAACCAGTGTGCCACCACGCTTCCCTGCAAATACAGCCTTTTGAATGCTGAAAAACATTTTGATTAACTGTAATCTTACAATAAATTAGGTTTCACTGCTGAAAAGATCCTAGAATGGGAGATTCAGGGAAAGCACTGGGTTAATTATTTTATTTATTTATTTATTTATTTTTCCATCCTTGCAATATCAGTAAGTGCGTTGTCAGTGTAGCCCTTCAGTATTCTGTCATTTCTTAATACTTTCTTCATAATTACAGGCTTATATATTGGTCTTGATTATTCAATAAATAAATTGTGTGATTATTAATCAAGCGATCTTCAGGGACAACTAGAAAGCAATTATACATTTAAGGGTCAGAGGCTCACATCATATTTGAAAATCCCGTAACGCAAGCATTACCGCTAGGGGGACCTTGTTCTTTCAGGAGTTAATGAGTACGTTTGCTGGCTGATTGGGCTCTGATGAACGATGGACAAAATTCTCAACTTTATTGTCGAGAAAAGACAAGTTTTTGGATTGGAAAGGTCAGGTGACCATTAATGTCCATCCGCACCTACATTGATAAACTCATGCTAAATTCCGTAAGAAAGTCCCATTCATAGTGGCAACTCTGACAGCCTGGTGGAAATGCATCCATATCTCCGGTTATTCAGTATCTTTAAATAAATCTACCCCAATTTGGCATAACCCTGACCTTCAGATTAATAATAAACCACTATCATTCAACTCATGGAAAAAAAGCAGGAATTACTCATTTGGATGATGTATTTGATAATAGCACACTCATATCCTTTGAAACATTGAATACACAATTTCCTTACTGAATTGTCATGAAGATTTTTTGTGTTTGCTGCCCTTACTGTGTACTAAAACTATGAAAAGAAACTAAAATATGATGTAATTATAAATGCTACAAGTGTCTTGTTTCATTTAAATCAATTTTTGTGACTCTCAAATCTTGAATCATAAATCCTTAAATGGGGTAAGGCATAAATTGCCAGATTTGGCTTCTGTGCAAAAGGGTTAAACATTTTTATATAATATATTTATAGAGAAACTCTAAATAACAAGATGTGAAAAATACTGTATGATATGAATGTTCCAATGGAACCAACCAAGGTCATTTACTGATTTTATTAAAAATCAATTTCCTCCAAATCGAGGTTTCACAATCAATGGCACTCTTAAAGATTATTGTAAATAACATCTACCAAAATTAAACCAGGTATTAAATTCTGCCTATTTAAGTTTTATCTAAGTGATAAGGAACAATTTTGAGCCATTGCATCACTTCCTGTTTCATTGGGGTGTATAAAATTAGGTAGCACCCATGTAGTATCCCTTTGTCATCCAGCTCGATTCAGAAAACAAAACAACTGACAGTTCAAGAGGCAGATGGTCTTGAAAGTTCATAAATCCAGTAATGGCCACAAGAAGATTCACAGACGATTAAATATGCCACTGAGCACTGTCGGGCAATTACCTTCCAATATTTTCCAGAAAATCTTATAGATAACATGCCAACCGATAGGGGAAGAGAGAGAGAGATAAGAGGTAACCAGTGTAATGTAATTGGAGGGAGGTTTTATTACATAGAAAAAGGCCATTTGGAATGATTGGGGTGGTGTTCTTTGCATTTAAGCACCACTCTGGGCTTGAGTAGCCTGGAATCCATCCATATCAAGCTTTGGTCGCTCCCAACAGTCACTTGCTGATATGTCTGGCCTCAGTCGGTAGGCCAGCGTTTGACTTTCAAATTTTCGCACAAAATCCATGCGAGATCTGTGATTGGCTCACAGTCGCAAGGGTGCCCCGCCCCTTTAGACAGACTTGCGGCGGGTCCTGAATGAATTTATCCCAATAGGGAGAAGTGAACGTGAGCACAGATTATCACCGATTATTTTGCCCCATTGTCACAGAATTAAATTCTGGACTTATTTTTCACAGGCCACATATCTTCCAAATATTCTGGTGCTGCAATGGCATTTTTAAGACCAACAGATCAGGAGAAAATGAACTTTGTTCGAGACCTGTGTCTCTCTCAGCAGCGGTCACGTAACATCTGGCAATACAGAAATACAGTATGGACTGCGGCAAACTACGAATTAAACTTTCAAACTGAAATAATGCTTGTGTTTATATGTTCAGTGATACTGTTATTGCCATCAATGTTTAATCGTTTTTTAAAGGGAAAAAGAATATATTTCATCACTATGATCTTGTACTGGATTGATATCAGATATTAAACAAGCGGCAAAATAAGCGTTGGCCATCCACTTTACAAATGCCGAAACGTTGTGCAGCAATAGGTTGCAATAATAGGAACAAGCTATCCATCTTCTCTTTTCCGAAGAAAGTAGACAGGCAAGGAATAAATTAGCAACTGTCGTATTACATACCAGCTTCATAGGCTTAAAGTGATACTCCACCCAAAAACTATAATTTGTATATCAATAGGGACCCGCCCGATATCTAAAAATAGCCTGTATGTAAGGTGAACGTCATTCTCCGAGCCCGGAAGTCGGGCAAGTGAACAACAGGAGGCAATGTGCTGAAAAAGTAGGTTTTTATGCGATTTTATCAACTTTTATTTTAGATCTAACTTGTGTTGACAATGGGGACCTGGGGTGCGTTTCCCAAAAGCATAGTTTTTTAACTACGTTAGCAATTTACGTAGTTTGTCCATATACTGTCAATGGCTCCAACTATGTAAGCACCTGTTCCTCCGAGAAACGCATTCCTGGCTCAGCAGAGCAGACCGAGCAATAGCAACAATGGCTCTGAAATAATTCACTTCACCATCGACAGCTAACGGGGAAATACAGATAAGGGGCAGTCCAGATAACACAAACCGTGACAATAACAACCCTTTTTTCGTTTACGCTTAGCCATCTACAAAAATGCAAAAGCAACATGTTCAATGCTCGAATCACGGGGGGAGACTTCGTATTCATACTTTAATTTGTGACCCCTGTGACAGGTTTGTAACGGCAAGCTAGCTTGGTAACAGTTCGTTAACCTACTTGATAATACACTAGTTGTATGATTCTATGCTAGAATTTGAAGTTATGCCACCTATGTTGTTAAGATTTTCTTTCGCAGCAGCTGCGATTCATTTGTCCGGTATTGTTCATTTTGGTACGAAAGTAGGCATTTTTAGATCGCAAATGTGATGCGATACCGCTTATTTCAAACCTCGCAGTGTATGTAAAATATGTTGATGTTCAAGAATAATGCTAAGTTAGGGGACAAAGCTTGTGAAGACTACTAAAGGAGTTTTGTACCCCTATCGCTGCCGGTGGGTCTACACACATATCAGAAGGCGGCTGCTTAACCAGGTTACCTGGGCATAAGTTGCAGCCCGGGACGCGGGAGAAAGGGAGGAGTGTGACTAAATTTACCGCTCGTCATTCGCCCATTCATTTAGTGTAATCAGTTAATATTCATCATATGACTCGGGAGGAGTAATTCTATTTTTAAACTACCTTTGAATGCACATTTCCGCTTCATTCCATGGAGAAAAAACGAATAACAAGCAGTTTAGTGCATCTTGTTTTCAATGGTTCTCTATGGCAGATGCCCGATGCTTGCCCGACATCCGCATCACGTGAAGAGTATTCACATTTTTCATGATGTCATCCGGGCGGGTCCCCATTACTCACCATTAGATGTCTTGAACGGACGAAGTTGTTCTTCACCTGGCGCATCTTTATGGCCACTGGAGAGTTTTGAAAAATTATCCAAATTCCTTTTTTGCTGGAAGCAAAAGGGGTCACCCAGTAGCAATGGGAAAACTCCACAAAACGTCCGCTGACAAACTTTCAAACCATCGTCCAACGCATCGTCCAGTATAATCCAAGTTTGCTTTGTCCACTCGTATCCTCAGAACTCTAGAAACGCGGTTATTTTTCGCTAAAAATAATGAAATACCACAGTTATGCTTCTTGTAAGCTCGCGCATTCAATGGAAGTCGCGCCTCCCGGCTCGTGTTTATACGAGTATTCATCTGAGTGGCAGCAGAGTATCTGGGCAATGAATGAGCTGGGAGGCGGGGCGTTTAATGCGCAAGCTTACTTGAAGCATAACTGTGGTATTTTATTATCTTTAGCGAAAAATAATCGCGTTTCTCGAGTTCTGAGGATACGAGTGGACAAAGCAGACTTGGATTATACTGGCGATGCGTTGGACGATGGTTTGAAAGTTTGTAAGCGGACGTTTTGTGGAGTTTTCCCATTGCTACTGGGTGACCCCATTTGACCCCAAAAGGTCACCCAATCAACCAAGAGCAGAAAACATGAATATTTATATATCCAGTTCATTAGTGACGTAAGGGCTGAACGCTGGCAATACGACTGAAGCCGGACTGATATCAGTCAGTGACCGTTGGGAGCGACCAGCACTTGATACGAATGGATTCCTGGCTAGGCTTGAGTTCATCGTGTCATCATGAGCTGAAATAAAGTCTGATAATTTTCTGAAGATTCTCCAATTATGTGAAGATAAGGGGACCAAGAAAATACGAAAACATCTCTGAATGGGGAGCCTCAGCAGTAGGTAGGATGACAAGAAAAATGAGCTGCACTGTAAATCGGGTTGTCATTATTCATTTATGGAAATTTTTGTAAGGTGTGATTGGTCCCAAGTGTTCCAACAAGAGTTAAGCAATAATGTCAAACAAAATAATTTGTCAAGCAATGTTAGATGGCGTGATTGATTCATTTTTGGAGAGCTAAATTGCACTAAATTTTAATACAAGCTTGCTTCCTAGAATGGAGTAGAATAAACATTCTGTACACCTCAGTAGCTAGTGCTTACTCTGGCCTTGAACATGGCTGTTTTTTTTTTATTTTTTTTTATTGGCCTGTAATCTCCCAGTATACATGTTTGTGGTGTAAATGGAATGGCTATATCAATGCTGTTCAGTACTTCTTGTGTTATGCAAACCATGAGTCATTAATTTTAATGCAGCCCCAGAGTAGATGAAGCAGAATACCTTCAGCAACACCACATTTTAGGCATTTTCTGTCATCCTTTATTCCCATTTTGTAGAGCTGTGATGGAGTATAATACAGTCTATTTAGAAGTTTGAATAGTTTCAATTTATTTTTTGTATAGAGGAAGGGTGCCTTGCATTTATTCATATATCAGTCCAGGAAATATCCTCCGGTTTATTGAGATCTGCAGTCCATTTCTTAGCACAGGAATTAAATGCATCGATGGTACTTTCATTTAATATTTTGTAAAAACTCTTCACTGTATTTTTTAGAACTAATTGTGATTAAAAAGTTGATTTTCAAATTTGTGAGTGGTTGTGCTTAAATTATTAAAACAAATGTTCTTTTTAATAGTATGCTGTAAGGTTATGTAATTTAAATATTCACTTTTAGGGAGTTGCTATTCATTGGTTAATTCATAAAATATTTTGAAGTGATTGTTATGAAATATGTGACAGAGCTTTGTAATACCACAGTCTTTCCATTTATTCCATTCTATTTTCAAACTCAGGAAAAAGTAATGTAAAGATTGGAAAAATAGCGACTGGGGACATCAGTTTCATTGCTTTGTACATAACCAGATCCATTTTGATAACACTATTTTGCATTTTTTCTAGAATAGGAGCTCAATCTATTTTTTTTGCTAAACAATTTTTCTGTAAGATGTGTTCAAATGGAAGCGCCCTGCAAAAAAGACTGGTCTTTTCTGTGCTCAAGCCTAACTTTCTAACTTTGGTTTATGCAACGGGCATAATGTGCTCTCTTGGAGTTCGTTTGAGCAACTCTTCCGACTGCAGTAGCAAGGGCAAAAGAGAAAATTCTTTCACTGAGTTTTATGCAGAAATATGAGATTTGTTTGATGATCGTAGCATACTTACTTTGTACAATGGTAATGTTGAGGCTTAAGAAAGTACAGAAGAAAGCGGAATCGTACCACTAATGATCTGTGCCAAAGATACGCGCACTATCGCTACGCCACAATATTGCTGAGTCATTTTTAGCTATTTCAGTTGATGGCTAAAATAGTTGGTCCAACGGAGATTTTAGCTAAGGCATTTCTTTCATACTTTTACTTCTACCTCAAAGATAAGTCCAATCGATGAAATGGAGATTCCATTCTAAACAGAACCTGCTGAGCAAAATATGTCAACATAAATATGTCAACAACCCAGGATTTTTTAAATACTCTATACTCCAATTACTTTTATCCTGTCATTCACAAACCCACCAGAGTTACTGATAGGTCCGCTACTCTAATAGACAATATATTAACAAACAGTCTGAATGAAGTGCTCCATTCGGGTATCTTATTTTCAGACATCACTGACCACTTCCCAGTCTTTCAATTTACCATGCTTGACAATGTTAAGAATAACCAAACTGAAGTCAACATAACTTATCGCAAATTTAATGATAGAAATATGGCTTGTTTTAAACAACTTATCAATGATCATTCCTGGAAAAATGTATACACTCAAACTAATCCTAACAGTGCTTCCCAAACTTTTATGGACTCTTCTATCTCTATCTTCAATAAGTGTTTTCCCTCAGTCACTGTAAATAAAAAAACTCGAAAACAGGACTTTTCTAAACCATGGTTCACCGCTGGATTACAGAAGTCTTCAAAGAAAAAAAATAGACTTTATAAAAAATTCTTAACTAACCCTACACCACTAAATCAATTTAATTACAAAACATATAAAAATAAATTTACTCACCTCCTTAGATCAGCAAAAAAAAGATATTTTACTGATAAATTCAAGGCATCCTCAAAAAATATCAAAGAAACATGGACTATTATAAATCAACTATTACATAAAAAGAAATCGGTGACAAAAAAAAAAATACCATTTTGTTTCTCTGATGGAGGAAAACGCTTACAGACTCATATGAGATTGCATGTAGGTTTAATGATTTCTTTGTCAATGTAGGTGCCTCCCTGGCAAAAAAAAAAAAACCCAGGTGGTAGTCCCTTGACTATATTGATGGTTGTTTTCCTACATATAAGATCTTTGATCAGCCTGATGTAAATGAAGTTATAAGCATTATTGAGAAACTCAAATCAACCAGTTCAGGTCACGATGAAGTCAGAACTTCTCTTGTGAAAGAGGTCAAATATTCAATAGCAGATCCCCTAAAGTTTATTTTTTCCCTGTCATTGGAGACTGGTGAAATTCCAAATGATCTCAAAATTGCAAAAATCATCCCCATATTCAAATCAGATGATCCAAGTTCCTTTACAAATTATCACCCAATTTCAATATTACCCTGTTTTTCAAAGATCCTTGAAAAATTAGTTTGCAAAAGAATTCTACAACATATTAATTCAAATAATATACTATACAACCATCAATATGGCTTCTGCAAGAATCATTCTGCTTACATGGCTTTGTTAGATCTTTTTGAAAAAATCTCTACTGCTCTTGACAATAATGAATATACTATAGCAATTTTCTTGGACCTATCAAAAGCGTTTGATACAGTGAACCACGAAATATTGCTATCAAAACTACATAGATACGGTTTCCAAGGTAATGTTTTTCAATGGTTAAAAAGCTATATTACTGATAGGCATCAATACGTTCATTTTAATAACTGTAAGTCTAATACGGTAACACTGTCATGCGGTGTGGCTCAAGGCTCAATTCTGGGTCCGTTATTATTTTTAATTTATATCAATGATCTTGCATCAGTTCCAAGTACAATTTTACCTCTCTTATTCGCAGATGATACAAATCTTCTTATTTCTAATAAACACTTAAAAACTCTTTTAAAAGAGGCCAACTTGGGCCTACAAGCTTATTCAAAATGGTTCAAATTGAATAAACTGTCTCTTAACATAAATAAAACCAATTTCATACTATTTTCAGGTAGGAAAAAGTATAACCTGGAAGAAGTCAAGCTCTTTATTGAAGGCTCCAAAATTAAAAAGATATCATCTGCTCGCTTTCTTGGTGTCACGGTTGACGAAAATTGTACTTGGAAAGAACATATTGGTTTAGTGGCAAAAAAAGTGTCTAAGTCTCTGGGTATCATCAGAAAGATCAGTTCATTTCTTAATAGATCCAGTTTACTTGTTTTGTATTATAGCTTAATATATCCATACCTAATTTATTGTAACATAGTGTGGGCCAATACCAGCCCAACCAAACTCAATAAGCTTCACTTACTGCAAAAACGATTTGTTAGAGCTGCCACAAACTCAAACTCTAGAGCTCCATCCTCTCCACTATTTTATAAACTAAGGATCCTAACCATATTTGATATCAATATAATACAAATATGCACTTTCATTTATAAAGTAATTCATCAAAATCAAGAACTGCCCAATCACTTTCAACAATATTTTTGCAGAAATTTCAGTTTTCACTCATATAGGACAAGACAAGCAGAACACCTGCATCTTCCCCTCCGCCACACCAGCAGAGGGCAGTACTCTATCAAATACAAAGGGAGTACATTGTGGAATGAACATCACAATCTTGCTGACAATGCCCCCTCCTTGCCAATATTTAAAAAGAGACTGTTTTTGAAATTATTAGAACACTATGTATAGCGGTCTCCTCGAACCAGTTCATTTGTGGTCCAATCTATGTTTGCTGTTATTTCTTTTAATTAGTTTGTTCTGGTTTACCTTTATTTTTTATTATTATATATATATATATATATATATATATATATATATATATATATATATAATTTTTTATTATTATTTTTTTTCTTTTCTCGTCTTTTTTATGTTGTTTTTTTTCTGCCGTCCTGTATTTTATCGTTCTCATCTTATTTTCAATTAATTTTCCTTTATTTTTCCCATGGATGTACATTAATTATTTTCTTGACTAAGCATTTATAAGGTCAGAGTGAGGCAGCTCTATAAGCCCTTTTCGACTTCAGACCTCACCTGCACATTTTTTTTTTTTTTTTTAACTCACTCTTCTAGAGTGATCTGTCTCTTGAAATGTGTCTTTCACATGTGCAAATAAAAATTAAAAATTAAAAAAAAATATGTGTGTATTGCCAAAGTGTGGGAACAGGAGCAAATTAGAAAACTGTGTATTATGGCTTCCCAACCTGAATTTTCTTGTCTCAGTTAATATAGGTGTCCTTGGAGTTTTGGTGAGTGCTCCTGTCACTTTCAGGCTCACACTGCCAAAACCCTTTGTCTGATTGCTTCCATAGTTACATTTTTGTGACCAGTATAACTTTTTCTACAACTTGGATGTGAAATAATGTATGTGTAGTAAAAACTGTGGGAGATGGAGCAAGTTTAAAAGAAGACTTTTTGATGATATTACAGCTCTTCTCCATTCTAGCAGTGATGTCACACCACTCAAAGTTCACAGAATGCATTGTAAAAAAATTTAGAAAAAAATTATAATAAAAAATATAGCCGCAAGCGGCAATTCCGGGGTTCAAGCCAAGAAAGACCATTAGTTGTTGAAAGCTTTAACAGCTTAATTAAAAACCACTTTAAGAGTATGTTGCAGGTATTTATGTAGGCCTATCCTGCAAGTTTTGTGGAGATAGGACAAACAATTTATAATCTGATTTGTGTAATACCACGCCCCTTTTTTGCATTTGTGGCGCCCCCAAGCGGTTGATTTGATTGAAACTTTCAAGCGATGTTTCAGGTTCTTATGTGGACATATCCTGTGAGTTTTTTAATGATTGGAAAAACCATTTATGATTGATAGTCTGATTTGTGTTATACTACACTGTTTTGTTTTGCATTTATAGCGCCCCCTATTGGTCAATTTGAATGAAATTTTCAGGGTATGTTTCAGGTACTTACATGAATATATCCTGTGAGTTTTATGTCTATAGAACAAACAATTGGTGATTTATAGTCTGATTTGTGTCATGCCATGCCCATTTTTTGCATTTATAGCGCCCCCTATTAGCCGATTTGCATGAAACTGTCAAAGTATGTTCCTGGTACTTATATGGACATATCCTGCGAGTTCCGTGATGATTGGCATAATGGTTGTTGAATTTTGTCCATTTATGTGAAGAGCCACACCCCTGCTGAAGTTCACTGGTCAATATTTTGGAAATGAAATGAGATTTCAACAAGCTTTATGCAACTTTTGATAAGCTTGGTCCAATGATGATCCACAGCGAATTTCGAAAAAATCGGACGTACGGTTCAGGAGGAAATGTCAAAAATGTGTTTTTCAAAAAATTCAAAATGGCGGAAAGTCCAATATGGCAGACCTAGGAGTTCTTATGAGAGCGTTGTACAGTTTGGCCCAAGGAATGTCTATACCAAGTTTTGTGTTAATTGGACTTACAGCGTAGGAGTAATGACCTTCAAAGTGAAAAACTGTTTTTCTTAAATTATAGCGTCCCCATCAAGCCGATTGAGTTAAAAATGGCTTGGGTGGCATTTGCACACAACTTCCAACCAATGTGCAAAATTTCAGGTCTCTACCATATACCATCTTACGGGAATTTGCAAAAACATTTCTGAAGAAGAAAAAAAATAAATATAGCCGCAAGCGGCAATTCCGGGGTTCAAGCCAAGAAAGACCATTAGTAGTTGAAAGCTTTAGCAGCTTGATTAACAAGTGTTGCCACTAAACATGGCTATGTCCCTTGCCAGGTGATGGAAATCAACTAGGATCGGCGTATCACAAAATTACACATTGAAGCCAAAGATGAATAAAATCGGTCAAAGCGTTCTCGAGATTTCGCGTTCACAACAAACGGGACGTGACGGACGTACGGCCGGACAGATGGACTAATGGAACTCAATACTATGTCCCCCGGCCCTAATACACCTTGACCCCAAAGATGAATGGAATCGGTCAAACCATTCTTGAGATATCGCGTTCACAACAAACGGAACATGACGGACGGATGGACGGGTGGACGGAGCTGAATACTATGTCCCCCGGCCCTAATACACCTTGACACCAAGGATGAATGGAATCGGTCAAACTGTTCTTGAGATATCACGTTCACAACAAATGGGACGGGACAGACGTAAGGACGGACGGACGGCCAGGCGAACGGATGGAGCTGAATACTATGTCCCCCGCCCCTAATACACCTTGACAACAAAGATGAATAGAATCGGTCGAACCGTTCTTGAGATATCATGTTGACAAGGAATTTGTAAGTGGTCAAATGATCGTAATGACCTTGAGAATAATGCCAAGGTCACGGAAATCTACTGAGGTCGTCGTATCACACCAATATACCTTAACACCAAAGATGAATGGAATCGGTCAAACCGTTCTTGAGATATTGCGTTCAGAACAAACGGGACATGACGGACGGCCGGACAGAGCTGGATACTATGTCCCCCGCTCCGCTCGCTATTGTGGCGGCAGGGGACAAAAACCACTTTAAGAGTGTGTTGCAGGTATTTATGTGGACCTATGTTGCCAGTGTAATGACTGGACCAACAACTTATGATGTACAGTCTGATTTGGGTTATGTTAGGCTATTTTGTGCATTTATGGTGCCCCCTACTGGTCGATTTGATTGAAACTTTCAGGCTATGTTTCAGGTTCTTATGTGGACATATCCTGTGAGTTTTATGGCTATAGGACAAACAATTGCTGATTCAAAGTCTGATTTGTGTTATACCATGCTTCTTTGTTTTGCATTTATAGTGCCCCCTATCAGTCAATTCGAATGAAATTTTCTGGGTATGTTTCAGGTACTTATATGAATATGTCCTGTCAGTTTTATGGCTATAGGACAAACAATTGCTGATTTATAGTCTGATTTGTGTTATAGCACCCCCTATGGGCCGATTTGCATGAAACTGTCAAGGTATGTTCCTGGTACTTATATGGACATATTCTGCAAGTTCTGTGATGATTAGCCTAATGGTTGTTGAATTTTGTCCATTTATGTGCTAAGCCACGCCCCTGCTGAAGTTCATTGGTCAATATCTTGGAAACGAAATGAGATATCAACAAGCTTTATGCAATCTTTGATAAGTTTGGTCCAATGATGATTCACAGCAAATTTCGAAGGAATCGGACCTACGGCCTAGGAGGAGATGTCAAAAATGTGTTTTTCAAAAAATTCTAAATTCCGGAAATTGAAATATGGCGGACCTTAGAGGTCCTAATGGAAAAGTTGTACAGATTTGACCAAGGAATGTCTGTACCAAGTTTCGTGTAAATCGGTCTTACAGTGTAGGAGTTATGACCTTTAAAGTGAAAACCTGTTTTTCTTGAATTATAGTGCCATTATCAGGCCGATTGAGTTGAAAATGCCTTGGTCAGCATTTACACACAACTTCCAACCAATGTGCAAAATTTCAGGTCTCTACCATTTACCATCTCACGGGAATTTGCAAAAACATTTCTGAAGAAGAAAAGAAATAATAATACTAATAAATATAGCCGTAAGCGGCAATTCCGGGGTTCAAGCCACGAAAGACCATTAGTAGTTGAAAGCTTTAACAGCTTAATTAACAAGTGTTGCCACTAAACGTGGCCATGTCCCCCGCCAGGTGACGGAAATCGACTGGGGTCGGCGTATCACAAAATTTCACATTGAAGCCAAAGATGAAATAAAATTGGTCAAAGCATTTTGAGATTTTGCGTTCACAACAAACGGGATGTGACGGACGGACGGCCGGACGGATGGACTGATGGAGCTGAATACTATGTCCCCTGGCCCTAATACACCTTGACCCCAAAGATGAATGGAATCGGTCAAACCGTTCTTGAGATATTGCGTTCACAACAAACGGGATGGGACGGACGGACGGCCGGACGGATGGAGCTGAATACTATGGGCCCTATCTATCCTAAACCCGTTATTTGGGGATTTCTCATTGCGTAAGAGGCGTTCCCCCGCGAAAGTTGCTATCTTGCACACCTGCCTATATCCCTAAAACACCAGCGCTACCCGTTACATTATGCATAGGCGTGGTTTGGGCGTTATGCCAGTTAAACCAATCAGTGTGCCAGGTGCCACTGCCTTTCGGAGCAGGCTGCGCTATCCCAAATCCTCAAACCGAAACCCGTGATGGAGAGAGGAAGGTCGCCACGTTCTCCGTTGACGGTTAAATTGCCCGTGCATGAGGTCAAATCCAGTCAGGGGAGGATCTGTTTTTGTTAAATTAATCATGAATTGTATTATTATTATTATTTATTATTATTATTATTATTATTATTATTTGACATTGACATATTGTTCAATGTTTGGTTTGTAGTAAAAAATAAATAAATCAAGCCTACCCCTTTTGTGATGGAAACTTCAAAAAAAAAAAAAAAAGCGTTTAGCCATGCACTTCCAACTCCCTCTCCGTCTGAAATGAAGCATAGAACAAAATCCCATTTTAGAAAAATAAAATTAGGTATATGCACTGGCACTCAGCCACGTAACTCCCCCAGAGAGGCGGCATTTCAGAACTCTTCAGCGAATGAAGGTAATTCTGGTGACAAGTACGTGGTTTAGATCCGTTTACATTTTCCAATCGGACAGCTGTCTATTTTTTTTTTTTTACAGCAAGTTGCTTGCGACCGTGCTGCAAAAACAGGTGTACATACTTGTCGCCGAAATTACCTTCATTCGCAAGAGAGTTCTGAAATGCCGCTCTCGCAGGAAAAAATTTCCATTGCTGAGTGCTAATGCATAGGGCTCTTGTGAAAGCTCAAATGCGGGTAGCGTGTGGTTTTAGGACCCGCTATACGCTTTCCCTAAAGTGTGTGGTCAAGGTAGCAATTTTAGGGAAAGCGCATAAACACGCCCACGGGCACACCTCCAGGCGCAAATAAAGGATTAGGCATAATGCATAGCGGGTAGTGTGGCCGCAAGATACCGATTAGGGATAGTGGAAGCTGCTAAATGCGTAATTCACGGGTAGCGGGTAGTGGCAACGGGTAGGGCAGTGTGAAAGATAGAGCCCTATGTCCCCCACCCCTAATAAACCTTGACACCAAAGATGAATGGAATCGGTCAAACCGTTCTTGAGATATCATGTTGACAAGGAATTTGTAAGTGGTCAAATGGTCGTAATGACCTTGAGAATAATGGCAAGGTCACATAAATCGAGTGGGCTGTGAGCACTCCCCTAATACACTTTGACACCAAAGATGAATGGAATCGGTCAAACGGTTTTTGAGATATCGCGTTCACAACAAACGGTACGTGACAGACAAACGGACGGGCGGACGGAGGTGAATACTATGTCCCCCGCCCCTAATAAACCTTCACACCAAAGACGAATGGAATCGGTCAAACCGTTCTTGAGATATCACGTTCACAACAAACGGGACATGACGGACGGATGGACGGACGGACGGAGCTGAATACTATGCCCCCCGCCCCTAACAAACCTTGACACCAAAGATGAATGGAATCGGTCGAACCGTTCTAGAGATATCATATTGACAAGGAATTTGTAAGTGGTCAAATGGTCGTAATGACCTTGAGAATAATGACAAGGTCACGTAAATCGAGTGGGCTGTGAGCACTCCCCTAATACACTTTGACACCAAAGATGAATGGAATCGGTCAAACGGTTTTTGAGATATCGCGTTCACAACAAACGGGACATGACGGACGAACGAAGCTGGATACTATGTCCCCCGCCCCAATACACCTTGACACCAAAGACGAATGGAATCGGTCAAACCGTTCTTGAGATATCACGTTCACAAGAAACGGGACGGGACGGACGGATGGACGGCCGGGCGGACAGATGGAGCTGAATACTATGGGCCCTATCTTGCGCCAGAGTCCCTAAACCCGTTATTTGGGGATTTAGCATTGCGTAAGAGGCGTTCCCCCGCAAAAGTTGCTATCTTGCACACCTGCCTATATCCCTAAAACACCTGTGCTACCCGTTATATTATGCATAGGCGTGGTTTGGGCGTTACGCCAGTTAAACCAATCAGTGTGCTAGGTGCCATTACGTTTAGGAGCAGACTGCGCTATCCCAAATCCTCAAACCGAAACCCATGATGGAGAGAGGAAGGTCGCCACGTTTCTCCGAAGACGAAGTTAAATTGCTCGTGCATGAGGTCAAATCCAGACATGGGAGGATCTGTTTTTGTTAAGTTAATTATGAATTGTATTATTTTATTATTATTATTTGACATTGACATATTGTTTAATGTTTGGTATGTAATAATAAAAAAAACATCAAGCCTACCCTTTTGTGATAGAAACTTCAAAAAAAAAAAAAAAAAAAAGAAAAAAAAATCGTTTCACCATGATTGGGTCATGCCTCCACTGAGCTGAGTGGGTGTTGGAATGACCCACTAGCATAGAAAAATAGTGCCACAGTAACCCTAACAGCAAGGGGCAAGGCATACGGACAGCTGGCAGCGGTGTAAACATCATCTGCAACCAGGTGACATAATTCCGTCACTGCCTGATGGGAGAGGCGCAGTTTTGTCACGCGTTCTCGTTCTGTGGGAAATAATACTCAGGACCGGCGCTAGACCTGAAGATTTGGGAGAAAATATCCTTCCTTTATTGACTACAATTAGTCCTGGCTAATTCTAGATGGTTTTCCTTATTAACACGTTTTCCAATTCAAGAATATTCAAGTGGCAATTGAAGACATGGCTTTCTCTCCCCCATGTGCGATCTAACAGCGACAAAATAATGGGCTACATTCAGTACAGAAAAATAATTTAATTATAAATAGGTCTATGCACTGGCACTCAGCAACGGTAATTTTTTTTTCAGCGAGAGTGGCATTTCAGAACTCTTTTGCGAATTAAGGTTATTTCGGCGACAAGTACGCACACCTGCTTTTGCAGCACGGTCACGCAACTTGCTGTAAAAAAAACTGACAGCTGTCCGATTGGAAAATGTAAACGGACGAAACCACGTACTTGTCACCAGAATTACCTTCATTCGCTGAAGAGTTCTGAAATGCCGCTCTTGCTGGAAAAAAAAAAAAAAAAGTCGCTGAGTGCCAGTGCATAGACCTAATTATAATTATTTTTCTGAACTGAATGTAGCCCATGTCGCTGTTAGATCGCATAGGGGGAGAGAAGCCGTGTCTTTAATTGCCAAATGGGTAGCGGGTGGTTTGAGGACCCGCTATACGCTTTCCCTAGCCTGTGTGGTCAAGATAGCAATTTTAGGGAAAGCGCATAAACACGCCCACGGGCACACCTCCAGTCGCAAATAAAGGATTCGGCATAATGTATAGCGGTAGTGTGGCGCAAGATACCGTTTAGGGATAGTGGAAGCTGCTAAATGTGTAATTCACGGGTAGCGGGTAGTGGCAACGGGTAGGGCAGTGTGAAAGATAGAGCCCTATGTCCCCCACCCCTAATACACCTTGACACCAAAGATGAATGGAATCGGTCGAACCGTTCTTGAGATATCATGTTGACAAGGAATTTGTAAGTGGTCAAATGATTGTAATGACCTTGAGAATAACGCCAAGGTCACGGAAATCTACCGGGGTCGGCGTATCACACCAATATACCTTAACACCAAAGATGAATGGAATCGGTCGAACCGTTCTTGAGATGTCGCGTTCAGAACAAATGGGACATGACGGATGGCCGGACAGAGCTGAATACTATGTCCCCCGCTCCACTCGCTATCATGGCGGCGGGGGACAAAAACCACTTTAAGAGTGTGTGGCAGGTATTTATGTGGACCTATTTTGCCAGTGTAATGATTGGACCAACAACTTATGATGTATAGTCTGATTTGTGTTATGTTAGGCTATTTTGTGCATTTATGGCGCCCCCTACTGGTTGATTTGATTGAAACTTTCAGGCTATGTTTCAGGTTCTTATGTGGACATATCCTGTGAGTTTTGTAATGATTGGAAAAACTATGATTTATTGTCTGAGTTGTGTTAGACCACTTAGCTTTGTTTTGCATTTATAGCGCCCCCCATCGGACAATTTGAATGAAATTTTCAGAGCATGTTTCAAGTACCTATATGAATATAACCTCTGAGTTTTATGGCTATAGGACAAACAATTGCTGATTTATAGTCTGATTTGTGTTACACCATGCTGCTTTGTTTTGCATTTATAGGGCCCCATATCAGTCAATTTCAATGAAATTTTCAGAGTATGTTTCAAGTACTTATTTGAATATATCCTGTGAGTTTTATGGTTATAGGACAAACAATTGCTGATTTATAGCCTGATTTGTGTTATACCATGCTGCTTTGTTTTGCAGTTATAGCGCCCCTTATCAGTCAATTTGAATGAAATTTTCTGGATATGTTTCAGGTACTTATATGAATATATCCTGTGAGTTTTATGGCTATAGGACAAACAATTGCTGATTTATAGTCTGATTTGTGTTATACCATGCTGCTTTGTTTTGCAGTTATAGCGCCCCCTATCAGTCAATTTAAATGAAATTTTCTGGGTATGTTTCAGGTACTTATATGAATATATCCTGTGAGTTTTATGGCTATAGGACAAACGATTGCTGATTTATAGTCTGATTTCTGTTATAGCGCCCCCTATGGGCCGATTTGCATGAAACTGTCAAGGTATGTTCCTGGTACTTATATGGACATATTCTGCAAGTTCTGTGATGATTGGCCCAATGGTTGTTGAATTTTGTCCATTTATGTGCTAAGCCACGCCCCTGCTGAAGTTCATTGGTCAATATCTTGGAAACGAAATGAGATTTCAACAAGCTTTATGCAATCTTTGAAAAGCTTGGTCTACTGGGCCCAGTATTTCAAAACTTGTAATCTGGATCAGAATAATCCGGATAATGAAATCCACCTTTTCTCAATCATGGATCAAGGTGATCCTGCTGACTTTATCTGAGTATTTCAAAACACTGGCAGATTGGATCACCGTGATCCTTACCTGGCCGGATAAGGATTTCCAAATCCCGTGTCTCCGCCTCGGATTTGAAACATGGCGGACTACTTCCAAAGGAGCAGCTGGGAGCACAACTGTAACGTCAAAAGTGTAAGTTTCCTGTTGTCTAATGTGTAGCGGTTTTCAGGCAATCTGAACGCCAACCAACATATCAAACTAGCCACTACTTGAATTGTCAGCTACTTAAAACCAGGCATAGCGATCTCTAATTTAGCCGCGTTTGTGCTAACGGTAGCTAACTCGGCTCCATTGACTTGTGTGTTAAGTAGCTAGCGGGCTAGCGAGGTAGCTGGCTTTGTTGATGAATTTTGCGGTCTATGGTTTAACTTAAAATGGAACTAATCGAACGTACATCATACCTTAACTCTTTAAACTAACACCAACCCGTTCAGAGTTTATTAGCATTACGTCATTGGCAACACAGCAGGCTACATGTGTACAGACCAGACTGCTGCAGTACTTTGGAAACGTAACGTTACACGCACGCAGTACCAATAATGCAGTTCATTTAGAAGTGCTACGGTAATGCTGGTGATGTCATGCTTCCTGACGATGACAAAGATCTACTCATACACTACTTTCTTCTGCTTTCAGAGTGCACTCACAGCCACGGACCACTCAGCTGTTAAGGACAACGGGGTTGTCATGAGTGCTGGAAATCCTTGGAAACGCTTTAATTGTAGTGATACGTTCAAGGTTCAAGTTATAGGATTTTGAATAAAGTGCTTGAAACTGCTTGAAATTGTAATTGCATTACTTGGATGGTATATAGCTTGTCAGTGACACAATTTCAAAACATTTTTTCCATCCTAATTTGTCACCATTATGTAGAAGGCTTCCACTAAACATGATTATGGTCATTTATAGTAAAATGGCATCTGATTTGATGAGCAAAATAATCTGTTTGTACGCAAACACTTACTGAAATACATTGCTGTGTGTTTTAAAATCACATTCAAGCCATTTCCAAACATTTTAAAAGTGCATTTTTAAGCTTCTGACTGAAGTCAAATTTGTCTTCGTTAAATCAGAAGCATGAAAATATACCTTGAAAATCCTTGGAAAGTGTTTCAATGTGCAGCATGATATAAACTGTGACAATGAAAAATGCAAGTGCACACATCTCATAGTTTAACCCATTTGATTGGAGAAATAAAGATTAACCACTGCATTTCGCACAGCTCTTCCAAATGTGTGGTGAATGTTTTGGTACACACAAGTTACAAAGTTTGGTGAAATTAGAATTTGAGAAATGGGTTGTATTTGTTACTCTTATTTACAGCAGTTTCAGAAGGTATTTCCAAACACTATTTTATTATGCTTTAATTTTCTTAAATTACTCCAATTTGTTAAATGTAAAACACTGACAATTTAGATTAAGTGTAATGAACATCTTGAGTAAC
This sequence comes from Gymnothorax javanicus, assembly GCA_029692085.1. Lineage (NCBI taxonomy): Eukaryota > Metazoa > Chordata > Actinopteri > Anguilliformes > Muraenidae > Gymnothorax > Gymnothorax javanicus. The sequence goes on along the minus strand of CM056193.1, from coordinate 128,301,498 downwards.
AATATCTAAGAGAAGTGGAGCTAAGACTTTGTCAATCCAAGTCAAATCCACCTCTGAGGTGGGATCCAAATGATCCTGAAATTTTGGTATCAAGTTGATCCAGATCTCTGCCTTAACTTTTGAAATACCCAAGTCCAGCCTTTTATCTGGATTAAAGGGAGGATTGGATTACCAGAGCTGAATCCTGATCTTCAGGATCAGGATTCTCTGGATCTGTGTTGAAATACACAGTTTTCAGATCAGATCAAGATTTAATCCAATCTGACTAGGATAATCCTGTCAGATCACTTTTGAAATACTGGGCCCTGATGATCCACAGCAAATTTCGAAGGAATCGGACCTACGGCCTAGGAGGAGATGTCAAAAATGTGTTTTTCAAAGAATTCAAAATTTCGGAAAATCAAATATGGCTGATCTCAGAGGTCCTTATGGGAAAGTTGTAGAGATTGGTCCAAGGAATGTCTTTACCAAGTTTCGTGTGAATCGGGCTTACATCCTACGAGTTCTGACCTTTAAAGTAAAAACCTGTTTTTCTTGAATTATAGCGCCACCATCAGGCCGATTGAGTTAAAAATGCCTTGGTCAGCATTTACACACAACTTCACACCAATATGCAAAATTTCAGGTCTCTACCATTTACCATCTCACGGGAATTTGCGAAAACATTTCTGAAGAAGAAAAGAAATAATAATAATAATAATAATAATAAAAATAAACCAGCTCAAAAACAATAGGGTTTCAGCCCTATGGGCTTGAACCCCTAATAATAATAATAATAATAATAATTAAAGCTGCAAGCAGTGATGAATGGGCCCTCATTCAATGTGTGCTTCTTTGTGTATGTGTCTATGTGCGTGGTGCGTGCTCAAGTGCTTGTGAGTGTCTGTGTGTGCATGTGATGTGTGTGTGTGTGTGTGTGTGTGTGCATCCCACACTTCTCCTCTCATCTGTGCTACCTGTCCTCTTTGCTCTTGTCCTAACTGTATGAGTGCGAGTAAGTGTTTGCTTGTGAGTGTGCATGCGTGCATATGTGCGTGCCCAGTCCATATCTTCTGCACAGAGCTGTGGCCAGCTGTGAACAGTAGTCTGCGATGCATACCAGTTAAGATGGGCAGGTTTGTGTGTGTGCGTGTGTGTGTGAACGTGTGCCTGTTTGTGTATGCCTCTATGTCTGTGATGTTTGCTCGCCTGATTGTGAGTGTTTGTGTGTGTATACGTGTGTGTAATTCTGTGTGTTTGCATGTGTATGTGCCATACTGAAATGTGTTTGTGTGTGTGTGTAAATGTGTGTCTGTTTGTGTGTGTCTATTTATGTGATCCGTGCGCGTGTGCTTGTGTGAGTGTGTGTGTGCACATCTGAGATCACACACACACACACACACACAATCCCCCCCACCACACACACACACACTGATAGTCTCCATTTGGTCTGTGCAGTATGGGGCGCCGTTTGTAAAATAGAGTGTGCTGTTTTATACCATACAGTTTTTGCACATTTAGCGTCAAAAACCGGGATAAAAGATTGTTGCCATTTTAAACCGTCTCTTTTTCACACATGTACGCACAAATATGTGTAAATTGGTGTGGAAAAGGTGATATCTTTTTTTGTAGTATAACTTTTTGTAGAAGGAAAAAGAGGAAATTAAACACTAAATCTAAACGTTAAATATAAATCAAATTGTCAAGTATAAATCTAAATTATATATATATAATTAAATATTTAATTATATATATATAATTTAGGATTTAGGGTTTAGATTTAAGATTTAAGGTTTAAATTTAACCTGTTCGCCAGTAGATGGCACTGTCAGCTTAGCATTGCTGTTCTGTGGGTCGTACATGACTTAAGCGTGAAGACAGCTCGAGCGAGTAGTCAACAGCGCACTAGTGAGAAATGGCGACGGGTATACGCCAAGATTTGGCAACAGCCATACAGATGGCTGTTTCCTTAGGTGTACGGGCAGCGATATCTTTTTCCATACCGTTAATGGTCCCCCCACTTCACTTTCGTCCCATAATCACGTCAGTTTGCGTCTTGATTACGCCGACAAAATAAGGCTACAGTTTGCATACTGTCTTACCGCTAGCGAGCTGGTTGGCTATTTAGCTAGCAAACTAAAGTGATGTCGAACTGTATAATGTTATAGCTAGCGCGCCAATGTATTTGGCTTCATAGCCAACTGGCTAGCGAGCTAAAAAGGCTACAGTTCACTTTCAATGACCAAAGTATTCTCAGAAATAATTACGCCGACAAAATAAGGCTACAGTTTGCGTGCACTGTCATACTCGCTAGCGAGCTAGTTGGCTACCTAGCTAAAGTGATATCGAGCTGTATATAATGATAATAACCGGTTACAGCCTTTTTGTGTTTGACAAGTGCTTATGGTGCCCTTTTTGCAGGCGCGCTAGCTATAACATTATACAGTTCGACATCACTTTAGTTTGCTAGCTAGATAGCCAACCAGCTCGTTAGCGAGTAAGACAGTATGCAAACTGTAGCCTTATTTTGTCGGCGTAAGATTATGGGACGAAAGTGAAGTGGGGGGACCATTAACGGTACAAAAAAAGATATCGCTGCCCGTACACCTAAGGAAACAGCCATCTGTATGGCTGTTGCCAAATCTTGGCTTATATCCTTTGCCATTTCTCACTAGGGCGCTGTTGACTATTCGCTCGAGCTGTCTTCACGCTTAAGTCATGTACGACCCACAGAACAGCAATGCTAAGCTTACAGTGCCATCTACTGGCGAACAGGTTAAATCTACACCTTAAATCTTAAATTTAAATTCTGAATCCTTAATTATATATATAATTAATAATTAAATATATAATTATATATGTATAATTTAGATTTATATTTAGCAATTTGATTTATACTTCGCAATTTGATTTATATGTAACGTTTAGATTTAGTATTTAATGTCCTCTTTTTCCTTCTACAAAAAGTTATACTACAAAAAACGATATCACCTTTCCACACCAATTTACGCATATTTGTGCGTAAATGTGTGAAAAAGAGACGGTTTAAAATGGCAACAATCTTTTATCCCGGTTTTTGATGCTAAATGTGCAAAAACTGTACAGTATAAAACAGCACACCCTATTTTACAAACGGCGCCCCATAGTGCAGCTTATGGATAGTTAAGATGGGCAGGTTTGTCTGTGTGCGTGATTGTCTGCTCCTTTGTGTATGTGTCTATGTGTGTGGTGCATACTCAAGTGCTTGTGAGTGTCTGTGGGTGCATGTGATGTGTGTGTGTGATGCGGTAGTTTCAGGATAGTGCCCATCACACAAACATGCTCCTCACTCAGCAAGCTTTGAGGAGAGTAAGTTCTGTTTGTGTTTGTGTGTGTTAGTGAATGTGTGCCTGTTCGTGTATGTTTCTTAAGTATTAGTATTAATAGTAGTAGTAGTAGTAGTAGTAGTAGTAGTAGTAGTAGTAGTAGCAGTAGTAGTAGTAGTAGCAGTAGTAGTAGTAGTAGTGGCATAGACTGTATAAAAAGATGGATGCAGCATCCGGGTCTGAAAAGTGAGGCCGATGCAGAAATCTCAAAAATTTGTATTATATTTAATGGCCTGCAGATGGCGATGTCGGTGGTTGCAGAAAGAAGTTCAATGCTATTGAAGTCTATGAGAAAATGACCCTACTTTGCCACCTGATTTATTATTTCATTAATGATTTTCCACATTATTTTATGGTATCTATCGCAAGTTTCAAGTCTCCTTCGATATATCGTGATGTTCATTTCTGTACATAATAGTCCCAAGTTGACTAGAATAACCTTCCTGTCGTGTTCGGGTCAAATCTGACCGATTTACAACTTAAAACACTCATAAATATTGTGTTTTACATCTGATTGCCTCAAGGCCTTATGATATCCTCCACACTAGGCACTTGAACATATAAAAGTGATGATCACCACTTTGATTGTATTTTGAGTGGTTTAGTCAACCTTGTTACACCTGTGGTGTTCCCGGTCAAAAGTGACCGCCATAGGAAATGAATGGGTATCCAGATTATATTCACCCATCAGATGAGAAAACATCTCCATACACACCACCCCAACACACACACACGCACACACGCACACGACTTCATGTTGAGGAGTTTGGTCTCTGGTTTTCCATTTCTTTTCTACATTACATGTTCATTTTGGAATGCATTTTCAGTGCCTATTTGTACAACCCCAATTTCAAAATAGTTGTGACAAAGTGTAAACTGTGAATAAAATCAAAATGCAATGACTTTCAAATCACACCGGCCAGTATTATATTCACAATAGAACAGAGATAACACAGCAAATGTTGAAACTGAGATTTTATCCACAAAATGAGCTCATTTCAAATTTGATGGCTGCTACAGGTCTCAAAAAAGTTGGGACAGGGACCTGTTTACCATGGTGTAGCATCCCCTCTTCTTTTTAACAGAGTGGAGGCATCTGGGCATTGAGGAGACAGGTTTCTTGAGTTGAGCCATTGGAATTTGATCCCACTCCTGTTTAATATAGGCTTCCAGCTGCTGGAGAGTTTTGGGTCTCCTTTGACGGACTTTTCGTTTAATTATGCGCCAAATGTTCTCAATTGGTGAAAGATCATGACTGCAGGCAGGCCAGTTCAGCACACGGACTCTTCTAAAATGAAGCCATGCTGCTATAATAGCTGCAGTATGTGGTTTTGCACTGTCCTGCTGAAATACACAAGGCCTTCCCTGGAATAGATGTTGTCTGGAGGGGAGCATGTTGCTCTAAAACCTTTATCTACCTTTCAGCATTCATGGTGATTTTTAAAACATGCAAGTGTCCCACACCATATGCACTAACGCATCCCCATACCATCAGAGATGCTGGCTTTTGAACTGAACGCTGATAACAGGAGGGGTGGTCTTTCTCCTCTTTAGCCCGGTGGACACAACGCCCATGATTTCCAGCAAGAATGTCAAATTTGGACTCTTCTGACCACAGGACACTTTGCCACTTTGCTACAGTCCATTTTAAATGAGCCTTGGCCCAAAGAACATGGCAGCGCTTCTAGATCATGCTCAACAAAGGCTTCCTTTTTGCATGATAGAGTTTTAGGTGGCATCTGTGGATGGTACGGCGGACTGTGTTTACAGACAGTGGTCTCTTGAAGTATTCCTGGGCCCATTTAGTAATGTCAATGACAGAATCATGCCGGTGAGTGATGCAGTGGCGTCTGAGGGCCCGAAGATCACAGGCATCCAATAAAGGTCTTCAGCCTTGTTCCTTACGCAGAGATTTTTCCAGTTTCTCTGAATCTTTTGATGATATTATGCACTGTTGATAATGAGACCGTCAAAGCCTTTGAAATTTGACGTTGAGGAACATTGCTTTTAAAGTATTCCACAATTTTTTTAAGCAAGTCTTCACAGGTTGGAGAGCCTCTGGCCATCTTTACTTCTGAGAGACTCAGCCTTTCTAGGACATCCCTTTTATAGCCAATCATGTTACACACCTGATGCCAGTTAATGTAATTACTTACTAGATGCTCTTTCAGCTATATAATATATATATATATATATATATATATATATATATATATATGCATTCAGCTCTTATATATTAATTGCTTTTTCAGCCCTTTTTTGCCTGTGTCCTAACTTTTTTGAGACCTGTTGCAGCCAGAAGATTTGAAATGAGCTCATTTTGTGGATAAGAATGTAAAATGTTTCAGTTTCAACATTTGAGATGTTATCTATGTTCTATTGTAAATAAATTATTGGCTCATGTGATCTGAAAGTCATCGCATTTTGATTTTATTCACAATTTACACTTCGTCCCAACTATTTCTAAATTGGGGTTGTATTTTCACTGCAGTTATTCTTGTTAACCACTACTCTGAGACATTGTTTAAAGCTAAAAAGAGTGTTAAATAAAAAATTGGTGGTGATTAATGGTTTTTGTGTTAATTTAAGAGCAGTTAATACAGACCGGTCAAATTTGACCCAGAACACTAAAGTAAGGGGAGGGGGGTGAACACGACAGGAGGGATAAAGGATAAAGCCAGAATATGCTTTAGGGGTGTGGCTATCCTCTGGTCCTCGTCCAATACGGTCAGATCCAGAGCCACGGTCCTCCCTGGATCTTCAATTCACGCTCTCGTCCAACAGGAATCACATCCGGTTGCAAAATGACAAAATGGCGCAATTCAAATTGCCAAAATCGAGGCTTCCTAAATGGTATGCTGAAACCAATGGGTGACGTCACCGTTGCTTTGTCCATCTCTTTATACAGTGTATGAGTAGTAGTAGTGATAAATGCTTATACAGCGCCCCCTGTGGCCAAACAGCCAAATACACAACAAAAATATAAACACCCCATGTCAAATATTGATGCCACATGGAGTTAACAACTCTAAGTGAGCATATGCTGACTTTTACTTGTACAATAGGGATATTTCTCTTGATTTGTGTACCATTTTTTAATCCATCTCTCTGTCAGTGAGCATTTGCTCAGTGATGCAGTGATTTCACTCAGTACATGGGTGTGGCATTTCCAGACGGTGATCAGACAGAATGAGCAGTACCCAGACACTAATTATACTGGGGACAATAAAAGGCCACCCCAAAATGTCAAATTTTGTCAAAATCATCATGTTTTGTCATCATGCCTCAGATGTCTCAGGTCACGCGGGAACGTGCCATTGGCATACTGGATGCAGGGATGTCCACCAGAGCGGTCGCTGTGCAGCTGAATGTTAACTATCGGATGATAGGCCGTTTGAGAGTTTGTTTCCGACAGACGGGCAGTACTGCAAATCACCCTCATCCACGTCGGCCACGTGTGACCACACCAGCACAAGACCGCTACATCCAGCTCGTCCACCTGTGGGATTGGCTCAGATCAGCTACACGCACAGCGGATGAGACCGTTGGTCTGCAAAACAGACACATCACACCACAGACAGTCCGTAACTGCCTGCGAGAAGCCAACTTGCACGCTCGGCGTCCTCACCGTGGTCTGGATCTCACCGCTGTCCGGCGTCGGAACCGACTCGCATGGGCAAATGCACATGTTCGATGGCCCTTGGCACGCTGGAGAAGAGTGCTATTCACAGACAAATCCTGGTTCCAGTTTTTTGTAAATAAAAACTCAAAAATTTGACATGGGGCATTTATATTTTTGTTCAGTGTAGTAGACATATGTGTTTAACAAACTGTGTTTTTTAATGAGAAAAAAATTCATTACTCAGCCCACGTCCATCCAAAAAAAACCTCAAATTTGGTACATATCTTCCAAATGCAAAGACCTATCATAATCAATTTCTCAATCCGAAACTTTCCCGGCCAACTTGGAAATATCGACATTTGTACACTTTTTTTATTTTTCTCGCTGATTTTTTAAGCCACGCCCACCAATCCTTAGGACATACATTCCAGTAGTGTCCTACATCACCATGTCAAATTTCAGGTCATTAGCTCAAGCGGATCCTGAGATACCACCATATGGCATTTATAGTGCCCCCTTTTGGTGTAACTCCACAAAATTTGGCACGGCTCCAGCAAAGCAACTTAGTATCATGACCCTTAAGTTTAATGAAGTTTGGATCATGATATCTAATAATACAGGCATAAGAGTAACTATGGGCCCCGCCCAGCAAAATTCATCGGACCGCTACGTTTGAACGAAAAATCTGTGACATGTCAAGATAGATATATTTAATTGGCGTCCTTTGATGATGATTTGTGCCAAATTTCATGACAATTGGACAAACGGTCTAGAACGCATTAACTTTTAAAGGTTTTTTCAGTTTTTTAAAAACGGCGGAAAAACTTTCATGGCAGAAATGGGCGGGGCTATGCCCATTAGATGCACGAGACTCCAAGAGGAAAAAAGAATTTTACAAAAAGACCATACGGTGTCTGAGATCTGAGTCCAAACGCAAACGCATTCGTTATAGCGCCACCTAGAGGTATACTGATGGAATTTTTGTTGTCGGAAATAGTCTTCAGCCAATGTAATAGTGTGCCAAGTTACATGTGACAAACCCTTGTAGTTTTTGCCGCCCACGCGGAATTAGGTCAAAACGGTGGAAACAAGAATAATAATAAAAATGATAATAATAATAATAGAATAATTATAATTAGAAGAAGAATAACCCAAGCAAAAGCAATAGATTTCCTACAGCTCTGCTGTACGGAACCCCAATTATAAAAGTGACGAGAAAGTTGAACAGTAAAGAAATTATACAAGCTTAGTTTAACATTTTACAGATTAAATGACATTCCTGGCTAAAAGTATGACAGAGTAAAAAATAGTTGAAGATTGCTGAATTTCGAAGAATCTGTCCCATTGTTTCTTATGGGGGAGAAAATTGAAATAAAATTTAAAGACTCAAAAAGTCTGAAAGATATGAAAAAGTTGAATACATGCAACATGAATCAAAGCAAGCTGATTTTTTAAAGTTTGAATGGAGTTTCCTGGTGAAAGTATGAACGAGCAGCAAAAAACATGGAGAATAAAGAAAGAAGAAAGAAAGAAAGAAAGAAAGAAAGAAAGAAAGAAAGAAAAACTCGATAAGTGCAGTTCTAGGGGAAACTACGTGGGCAAGTTGGAAGCTGCCAAAAATGTGAGGTTCAATTTGTTTAAAATGTAAGGTTAAAGGTGCTGAAAATGAGTTTAAAGCTTCTGAAATTTACGATGATTTCTGACAGTAGAATATTTGATCATTTAATTGTGATGATAAAAAACAAAACAAAACGAATAATGAGAAAAAACATCTCCAGACAAGTTATGAAAATGCCAAAGGAAAATATTAGTTAAAGTGTTTTGTACATAAAAGTAGGTAAATGGGTTGAAGTGCTGTATCAAGATTTTGAAAGATTTAAGTGCAAATGCAACTCCTGTAATTAAGATCAAATTGACACAGCAAACTGCCATTTTGATAGTGGACTATTTGTTCTTGTCAGCTATTTAACTCTACATAATACAGGTAAAAATACATAGCAACAATTTATGTTGCATGAATATTTAGAAAATAACAAAATGATATTTTGTAGGAGCAAAGTACCCCAGAGCTGTTAAGGTGTAAACACTTAACATGTTGGAGTATAAGCAGCAGAATATTCAGTGGTGGGTATTAACTAATTTGCTGGGGCCGGTTGCACCAACTGGACTTGCGCCAGGTCTGAAGCCAAGTTGGGCGCCACTATAAAGGGACAACTTTTAGACCATTGCTCCAACTGGTAGTAGACTCTATTTTCATGAAGATTGGGGGTAAAATCAACGCCTGTCTGAGAGGAGGTGTAAAGTGAATTTCTTGGCTGTTTCGAAAGAAAAGCACTAATTAAGGAAGACCTCCCCAAGATGTAGTGTTACCACACATTTTACCCATTGGATATTGTTTTTAGATAAATTAATGCAGTTGCCTACTGAAATATTGCCGAAAAAAATACGGGTATAGTTAAGAGAAACTTCTTCACTCTCACACATTATTTATTTTTCACAAAATTGCAACAATATTACAGTGCCGTGAAAAAGTATTTGCCCCCTTCCTGATTTTTTTACTTTTTTGCACATTTTTCACACTTAAATGTTTCAGATCATCAAACAAATTTTAATATAAGATAAAGATTACCCGAGTAAATACAAAATGCAGTTTTGAAATGATGATTTCATTTATTAAGGGGAAAAAGCCACCCAAACCTACCTGGCCCTATGTGAAAAAGTAATTGCCCCCCTTGTTAAATCATGAATTAACTGTGATTAACCACATTTTTTGAGTCCAATTTCACTAGCCACACCCAGGCCTAATTACTGCCAGACCTGTTGAATCAAGAAATCACTTAAATAGAACCTGTTTGACAAAGTGAAGTAGGCTAAAAGATCTCAAAAAACAACATGCCATGCTGCGAACTAAAGAAATTCAAGAACAGATGAGAAACAAAGAAATTGACATCTATCAGTCTGGAAAGGGTGGCAAAGCCATTTCTATGTCTTTGGGACTCCGGCAAATCACGGTGAAAGCCATTATCCACAAATGGAGAAAACTTGGAACAGTGGTGAACCTTCCCAGGAGTGACCGGCCGACCAGAATTACTCCAAAAGCGCATCGACGACTCATCCAGGAGGTCACAAAAGAACCCAGAACAACATCTGAAGAACTGCAGGCCTTACTTGCCTCATTAAAAGTCAGTATTCATTATTCAACAATAAGAAAGAGACTGGGCAAAAATGGCATCCATGGGAGGGTTCCAAGGCGAAAACTACTGCTGACCTAAGGGCTCGTCTCGCATTTGCCAAAATACATCTTGATGATCCCCAAGACTTTTGGGAAAATATTCTGTGGACTGACGAGACAAAAGCTGAACTTTTTGGAAGGTGTACATCCCATTACATCAGGCGTAAAACTAATATATCATTTCATAAGAAGAACATCATACCAAAAGTCAAACATGGTGGTGGTAGTGTGGTGGTTTGGGGCTGCTTTGCTGCTTCAGGACCTGGATGACTTGTCGCAATTGATGGAACTATGAATTCTGCTCTCTACCGGAAAATCCTGAAGGATAATGTCCAACCATCAGTTGGTGACCTCAAGCTCAAGCGCACTTGGGTTATGCAGCAGGACAATGATCCGAAACAGACTAGCAAGTCCACCTCTGAATGGCTTAAAAAAACAAACTGAAGGTTTTGGAGTGGCCTAGCCAAAGTCTGGACTTAAATCCGATTGAAATGCTGTGGCATGACCTTAAACAGGCCATTCATGCCCAAAAACCCTCCAAATGTGGCTGAATTAAAACATTCTGCAAAGAAGAGTGGACCACAATTCCTCCACAGTGATGTGAAAGACTCATTGTCAGTTATCGCAAACACTTGATTGCAGTTGTTGTCGCAGAGGGAGGCACAACCAGTTATTAGGTTTAGGGGGCAATTACTTTTTCACACCAGGCCAGGTAGGTTTGGATAGCTTTTTTCCCTGAATAAATTAAATAATCGCTTAAAAACTGCATTTTGTATTTACTCGGGTTGTCTTTGTCTAATATTAAAATTTATTTGCTGATCTGAAACATTTAAGTGTGACAAATATGCAAAAAATATGTTTTCCAACTTTTCCAACTAGTTCATTAATTTTCCAGCCAATAAAAAGCCAGAACTCCTTTAAAGTCAAAAGCACATTTTAAATTGAAGAAAGATTTATAGCTACAGAATCATCATGCCCAATGTCATTAACAGGCATATAAATGATAAAGTCAATTTATTTTAGGTAAAGTTATCTTAGGTAGGCAAGATGACAAGAACGACAAGCTACACTGTAAATTGGGGAGTCAAGAAATTTCCATAAAGTGATCGGTCTCATGTTTTCCAGCAAGAGTCAAGCGATAATGTAAAAAATAAATAAATAAATAAATAATTTGGCAAATAACATGAAATGGCGGCATTGATTCATTTTTGGAAAGTCAAGCTACTAGGGGCTACTGCTTACCCCGGCCTTGAACCCGGCTACTTTCAAACTCAGGAAAAGTAATGTGAAGCGCTGAACAAATACTGGGGACGTCAGTTTAATTTCCTTGTACATAACTTGCTCCGTTTTGATACCACAATTTCGCCTGTTTTAGATACAATCGTAAATATATTTAGCTAATGCGAACAGTTTTGGGTATATACTGGAATAAGAGCTCAAGCAATTTTTTGTTGCTTTGCTGCTTTTACTGTAACTTGTTCTCCTGGATGTGCCCTGCAAAAAAGACCTGTCTTTACTGCGCTCCATGTTTTCTCTTGGAGCTGGTTTGAGCAACTCTTACAACGGCAACAGCGAGGGCAAGAAAGAAAAATTCTTTTTGAGTTTGACGCAGAAATATTAGACTTGTTTGACGATTGTAGCAAATTTAGTTTGAACAATGGTAATTCTGAGGCTAATTAAGCACAGTGGAGAGCTGATTCGAACCCCGAATGATCAGTGCTGGAGATGTGTGCACTTCCACTACCCCGCAAAAGTAGAGTCACTCACAGACAATTGACTTTATGCCTAAAATAGTGGGTCCAATGGAGATTTTAGCTAAGGCATTTGTTTCATATTCTTGCTTCTACCTCTAAGATAGTAAGTCCAATCTATGAAATGGAGTTACCATAATAAAGAGGAGAACCTGCTAAGCCTTACATTATCGTGACCAGCACAACTTTTTCTACAACGTGGGTATGAAATGATGTATGTGGAGTGAAAACTGTGGGAATTAAACTGTTAGAGCAAGAGAAGACTTTAAGAGAAGACTTCTTGACAAATTTACAGCTGTTCTCCACTCTAGAAGTGATGCCACCACACTCTAAGCGCCCAGAATGTATTGTAAAAAATTATAATAAAAAATGATAAAAGTTATGAAAAAATTGAGTGGTAAAGACATCATGCAAGCTTAGCTTAACATTCAGTTTGAATGATGTTTCTAGCTAAAAGTATGACAGAGTAAAAAATAGTGGCAAAGCCACTGCATCCACTTGGCCAAAATCAAACTTGGCCTAGATTTTCATCCTATATACAGGCATATAAAACATGAAAAGGATCCCTGAAGAACTGAAGGCACTACAGCGCTCACAAGGCAGAAGTTAACGGGTGCACGACGGACCACCACAAAGGCATCTAACCACAGCATAAGCCCAATTGGCCCAGAGGCCAAGCGGGCCAAGAATAGCTTAAAACAGCTGCATTTTGAAGTATCTGTTCCATTGTTTCCTAAGGGGGAAATAAACAAAATTTAATAACTCAAAAAGTTTGAAAGATATCAAAAGTCAAATAAAAGTAATATAATTCAAACCAACCTGAATTTTTTAAAGTTAGAATGAAGTTTCTAGGTGGAAGTAAGAAGGAGCAGTTCGGTAGCCAAAATATGGAGCATGAAGAAAGAAGGAAAGAAAGAAATAGTTGGAGGAACATGAGTGTGCAAACTTCCTGCTTGCCCACTAATAAATAAATACATAATGGGAAGAACATGAGTGTGCAAGCTCCCAGCTTGCCCACTAATTGCGCCCCCAGAAAATGTATGTAAACCGCTACATAACAGCAAGTTAGGTTGCGTCTTCTCAACTTTACGCATTTCAAACTACTAGACTACATGGACACACGCAGTCTGAGAAAGTGCTCACTTCCGATTCATGAGATGGAACAGCTATATAGCCATTTTACAAATATAGATACCAATTGTGAGTCTGAAAAGGACAGCACTCCAGGGTTTTCTGAGCTTGACAGCATTGATTTGTGGCCACTCTTTGCTTTGATTACAGCATTTAGTCTTTTAGGCTTAGTTTTCACATTTATTTTATTTCCTCACTCGCTAAACCTTTTCATAAGGTTTGGAGTTTATTCCAATAAGATTCTTTGGATATTACAACAGATTTTTTATTTATCTCGGTATCAAGCAAATCCCAGATTTGCTCAATCGGATTAAGGTCTAGAATTTGAACAGCCAAGTCATAACTTTGATGTCACCAGATGATTCTTTCCAACTGAGAGAATTCTTGCAATTTACAAGTATGTTTAGGGTCATTATCTTGACCAATTAGTCTCTTTCCAGATGGCAATGCCTGCCTTACAAGGATGCTGTAATTATTCTTTTGATTCACGATTCAGGCGATTTTTTTAAGATCAGAATAGAACATTGAAAAGATATCAGATGTTGAAAGTGTGACATTTTACCATTTCATGAAAAATATTATCTCATTAGCTCATTTTCAATTTGATGGCCACAACAAATCTCTAAAAAATTGGGAGAGGGGCAACAAAATGCTGGAAAAGTAAGTAGTACTAATAAATGACAGCTGGAGGAGCATTTTGCAACTAATTAGCAACAGGTCAGAGCATGACTGGGTATTAAAAGAGAATTTTAGAGAGGCAGAGTCTCTCAGAAGTAAAGATGGACAGAGATTCACCAATCTGCAAAAAACTGCATCTAAAAATTGAGGAACAATTTCAGAAAAATGTTTATCAATGTAAAATTGTGAAGAGTTTGAATCTACAGTACATAATATCATCAAAAGATTCAGAGAATCTGGAGAAATCTCTGTGTGCAAGGGACAAGTCCAAAGATCAATATTGGATGCTCGTGATCTTCGGGCCCTCAGGCAGCCCTGCATTAAAAACAAACATGATTCTGCACTGGAAAACACTGCATGGACTCAGGAACACTTCCATAAATCATTGTCTGTGAACAAGCTGAAGCCCTATCATGCAAAGAAGAGGCCATATGTGAACACAATCCAGAATCTTCTCTGGGCCAAAGTTCATTTAAAATGGACTGAGGCAGAATGGAAAACTGTTCTGTGGTCAGATGAATCAAAATTTGAAGTTCTTTTTGGAAACCACAGACGCCGCGTCATGTGGTCTAAAGAGAAGAGGGACCATCCAGCTTGTTATCAGTGCGCAGTTCAAAAGCCTACATCTCTGATGGTATCGGGTTGCATGAGTGCCTATGGCGTGGGCAGCTTACACATCTGGAAAGGCATTATCAATGCTGAAAAGTATACAGAGGTTTTACAGCACATGCTCCTATTCAGACAACTTCTCTTTCAGGGAAGGCCTTGCATATTTCAGCAAAACAATGCCAAACCACATACTGCATTACTCACGACAGCATGGCTTCGCAGTAGAAGAGTCTGAGTGCTGAACTGGCCTAGCTGCAGTCCAGACCGTTCACTAATAGAAAACATTTGGCACATCATGAAATGAAAAATCCCGCAAAAAAGACCAAGGACTGTTGAGCAGCTAGAATCCTACATCTGCCTAGAGTGGGACAACATTCCTCTCCCAAAACTTCAGCAGTTGGTCTCCTCACTTCCCAGATGTTTACAGACTGTTGTTACTGTAAAAGAAGAGGGGATATTAAACAACGGTAAACATGGCCCTATCCCAACTTTTTTGAGAGGTGTTACGGCCATCAAATTCAAAATGAGATAATATTTTTTCATGAAATGGTAAAATGTCTTACTTTTAACATCTTATATGTTGTTTATGTTCTATTGTGAATAAAATGTCAGTTTATGAGATTTGCAAATCATTGCATTCTGCTTTAATTTACATTTTACACAGCATCCCGACTTTTTTGGAATTGGGTTTGCATACTACTCAACATTTGATAGGGATATTGAATATTTTGTATCACGCAGTTGTCATAACACGTTCAACTGAAACAAATGCCATCTATTTGTATCATAATCGATTACATACTGCTCTAATAGGCATTAAAAATAAAAGCAAAGGAGAGTATGTAAGAAAAAGGCCTTTTGGTTATTTTTGATGAAATCATTCAGCTCTCTTATCCAACTTTGACATCAATTGAGCCCCTCAGAACAATAGTGGTCTAACTCAGATTTTCTAATTTTCCAAGTTAGACCCATGTTTTTCATGCCAAAGGTAAAATCTATTCATGCAATAATGGGCCAGAAGATTGTTAGTTCCACCTCTGAAATATAGATAGTAGTGCATGAGTGGTCTCCCTCCAAAATTCTTTGTTTTTAAGCAAAACATGCAAAAATAACAAAAATCGTCAATGTTGACAGCAAAATACTTTCTGACCATGAAAGCGAAGATTCAAAGGTTGTCACTTCAAGACAGGTTTAAATACTTACTGGCATGCTGAATTTGACAACGTCGAAACTTTGGAAGCTGTTTTCTCAAAATGATAAAAAATGGAGTGAGACCACTATTGTTCTGAGGGGCTCAATTAAAATTAATGGTGGGAGAATAATGAAAACTCAATTACGGGTATCCCCGTGCATTAATGACGCTCTGACAACGAAGACTCCTGCTCATTATGAGCCAACGAATCTCTTGTTAAGGAAGATGCTGCCTCTCCTCCTCTAAAGCCATCTCAAGTTCGTCCAGCACCCAAGGTTGCACCACTCGTGCAGAAAGCGCATGCCCCAACATGACCCGCAAACGCTCAATTGGATTGAGGTCGGGTGAGCACACAGGCCATTCCATTCTCACAACTGTCTCCAGGTAATCTGCTACTACCCTTGCCCGATGTGGACGAGCATTGTCATCCATCAGAATAAACTGTGGGCCAACTGGACCAGCAAATAGTCTCACAGTTGGATTGAGGACTTCATCCCTGTAATGAGCTGCAGTCAGCAATCCATGCCTAAGGACATGTGGAGGTGTTCTTCGAGCCATGGACATGCCAGCCCAGACCATCACTGAGCCCCTACCATATCGGTCATGCTCAGCAACCTGTTACCTCTGGAATGCTTGTCTGACTTGTCTCCATGTCCTTGCTCTTCCGTTGGTATGGTCCAAACAGAAATAAGACTCGTCAATGAACAGCACTGGCCTCCAGTCATCAAGGGTCCAACCGACATGATCTTTAGCCCACTGCCAATGTTCGTCTGCATGACATCGTGTCAAAGGCACCCGCAGAACTGGTCTAAATGACCACAATCCTTCCTCATGAAGATGACGGCGCACAGTTTGCGTAGAAACATGCACACCAGCTGTGTTATAGTTTGCATCGGCTGACGTCTTGCCTGAATGACTAAAAACTGATTATCGGCAACCCCAGTTGCCCTTTTCAGACCTCCCCCATGTTGCCGGGCTACACTTCCAGTATTTTGATAGCGGTTCCACATGCGGCATACCATGTTCGTGCCACCTATTTAAAGTTCGTGCCACCTCTTCCTTAGAAGCACTTTCTTCCAGCATTCCCACCGCCCTTGCCATGTCTTCATTGCTCAAATGCATCTTTGGATATGGCTTTGCATCCTGTCTCACATTAAATCAAGAAAAAAAAAGAAAATTTCAATGAAACGGACAGTTAGCCCAGATTGTCGAAAATGCAAATGCCCACTAGCACACCAATGGACAGTAATGTAAACATCATGCACGTGCAAAATTGTGATTTCTGATGCGCGAGACTATCAAGATTTTTGAAGGAACCATAAATTATGAATACAGTCCAGTTTGCTTCCCCAAAATTGAATAATTCACCGACCAGCTTGTCAAAACATCCAATATCCCTATCAGATGTTGAGTACTCACACCAGGTTTTAACTTGAAGAAAGTTGAGAAAAATTGCCCAGAGAAACTAATGCTTGGAAGTTGTTCTAGATGGCCCACTAGAATCAACCATGAAAACCGTTTAAAATTTCCAATGCAAATTTTTGAGAAATCTGCGTTTTTAGAAAATCATGAATTCTGAGATATATTTCTTTTATTTTTGGAATGTAACTAACAATTTTCCCCAAGCATTGCCTATTTATCAATTCAAAACATAATTATGTAATAACGTAAACCCTGCATGGTTTGGAGGGCTTATCGCGCAACTTTGGCAAGATTCTCGCGTAATCTTTCGGGAATGTCGCGCAGCCGGCTTACTTGCAGACGCGCTCGAACGCACCCAAATTGCTTGTGTAGGTACAACACATGAAATGTTTCCAATTTTAAAATGACACCAAATTTATTTAGGAATATGTAAAAGGCATGTAAACGCAAACGTGGATAAACTAACTACAGGTGCGTGAAGCGACACTCAGAGGTTAAATAAACGCTATTTGGAGGTGCATAAACGCTATTTCCAAAATTCCAGAGGTGCGTAAACGGCGTTTGCGTGCGTTTAGCCTCCACTACAGCCCTGCTGACAAGCATTAAACTTACTTATAAATAATCTGAAACCAACATAAGAGGTCAGAAACTTAAACTTAAAAAAAAAAAATTATTATTATTACTACATAACTTGAAAATTGTGCTCTTATGAAAAACAGGACATTTAAAACATTATTGTGGAGTAAAGTTTGTCAGCCCTTGGGGGCCCCATAGTGGCCTGGGGCCCCAAGCAGCTGCCGGCCTTGCCTGTTGACAAGCTCCGCCTCTGAGCATTAGTTTCGGCAATTTTTCTCAACTTTCTTCAAGTTAAAACCTGGTGTGTACTATATTACTACCGCTATGTATTACTGAATGGGGTTAAACAGTCATTTTTTAAACGGTTTCCAACTCTATGGCGCACATATGTTCTGCCTTTGGATGAGAACATTTTGAATTTTGATTCATTGGTCCAAAGGATTTGTTCCCAGTCTGCTGGTGTCCAATCCTCAGATTTCTTGGTGAATGCAAGACTTTTTTTTTTTGTTGTTGTTGCCAGCTCTTGGCAGCAACTCGACCAATCAGACCATTTTCACACAGGCATCTGGAAATAGTAGATGCTGATACTTTCATCTGTTCACTTCTGGTGCCATTAGTATCATCACAGAGTTGTCATGCTGTCAATTGGCAATTTTTTTTACTTGTTTTACACAAAAAACAAACATCAGAGGCTCTTAACTTCCGTTTTGTCCCTCTACTGCCACTAGTTTTCAGCAAACTAGTCTCTTTGGAACACTTGAAGGTGTTTCTTACAGTGCCATGGCAGGATTTAATATCCTCGGAAATGTTTCTTTGTGACCAACTAGCATCACGTAAGGCCACAATGCGGCTACAAACAATCTCAAAGAGCCTTTTTCGTTGTGCCATCAAGTTTAACACTGTGATACTGCTCAAAGTTCACGTCACCTCACAGTATATACGGGGACAACTGACCATCGGAGGCAATTTTGCAAAATAATGTTGCCTCAAACGAGTTTAAACAGTTCAGTGATGATTCTAGAAAATTTCAAAAGTGGGCCAACTCCCCCCCGACGTAAAAAAAGTGGGCCAATGGGAAAAATAGTGGGCCAACTGGGTATACCTGGTAAAATGCCATTTATATCAAGTTTTTAAACAGTACCTTGACTAGCTCACTTATTTATATGTACACACATTCAGTTTTTACACCTTATTGACAAAACTAAGACATGAATGACAGTTTGAGTTTAAAGTTTTAATAGAAAACCTTCACAGTCTCTGCCAATCATAACAATTATAAAGTCAATTACAAAATAGCGCATAAAATAATAGTTCCTAACGCCTGATTTGGTACATAGCTTAAAGCCCGCCTCCAAACCGAAGTCCTACTGCTAAAGTTGTAAGTACGGATACTTCACCAGGCAGTGAAGTCATTCTCTTCATAGGTGTACGTTGAGCAGCGCGCAGAGACTCACAATTTTACCTACATTTCGTTTTATTCATTCAATCGATTTCTGAGCCATGTATCATTTTTTAAAACCTATTAGCAAGACTTGTGCTGCTTCAACCTCAAGCGATGCAGAGATGCCAAGTCTCACGCATTCGTCAGTGGCATTCAGGTACCTGTGCCTTAGTCAGCAATTATTCACTCGCGGAATTGAAGTCATTGTGCATTAAGTTAATCAGTTCCACGTGCATTACGGTGGATTTCCCCACCAGTGACACGGAAATCGATTATGACTCGGGAATTCTCACGCTTGTCTTTCCTGAGGGATTGAAAGCAATGGAATTGCATAAAGACGTTTCAAATGGTCTTATTTCATTTAAACGATCATGAAACACATGCATTGTTTCCGATCCCTGAGTAAAGAGAAGCACGAGAAGTGAGTCGCTTTCCATGTTACTTGTGGTGAGGTCCACCTTTACGCAAGTGAAACTGAAACTTCAATGCACAAGGATTTTAATTCCGCGTGAGAATCTTATTAATAAGAGTTCATTGAATAATTGTGGACTACGCTGAATAAGCCAAAAAAAAAAAAAAATGTGTGAGACGTACACCGAATGCGTGAGACTTGGCATCTCTGGCGATGCCGTAGCTTGCACATCAGAAGCTATGACTATGGCTATGGCTCCAGTACCCTCCACAAGCACTGCCCCAAACCAGTTCCCTCTCTCTGCTGCCTCAGCCCTACCTCACGCGGTTAGCGACTTGAATGGCGATGCTCCATCCCAACCAATATTAGCTAGCTACCCAGAGCGTGCATTCGGTGCTTTATGGGGATCATTCAATCCAGCCTGGTATCGTACACGACCGTGGCTGGAGTACTCAGTTCAGCGGGATGCATGCTTTTGCTTTCCCTGCAGGAAATACGTTACTGCCAGTGAGAGGGATGCTGTTTTTACTTCGCGTGGTTTTACCAACTGGAAAGCAGCACTCGAGCGTGACAGGGGGTTACAGAAACATGCATCCAGCCAGTCATATACAGGCATATATAGAAGCCTCTTGCTGCCGACATTTTGACCGCAATCTTTGCAGTAGGTTTATACATTTGTTGAATAAATGTACGGAAGTTTGTTATAGACGATGTTTTCATATCAATCTACGCACTAGAACAAAGGATTCGCGCCAAATCATAATGTAATGCGTAGTTGCTGGCGCACTGAAATCTTCGTTCAGCGCCAAGTCTGACAAACTTGCGGGATCCCGCAAATTACGCGTCCTAGAATCATGACTGCAGTTTAATTTTTTCACATTAAAATCATGTAATGAGCCTTCAGACAAGCATTAATGCTAAGCAAGAGTCAAAAAATTGTGACACCTTTCAATTTTATTAAG
Organism: Gymnothorax javanicus; assembly: GCA_029692085.1. Lineage (NCBI taxonomy): Eukaryota > Metazoa > Chordata > Actinopteri > Anguilliformes > Muraenidae > Gymnothorax > Gymnothorax javanicus. The sequence continues at coordinate 128,281,126 of CM056193.1, read as the reverse complement.
AATTGATGTTTTCAGTGTTTTTGTTTATTGTATGCTGAGGTATGTTTACCTCAGTCCACTTGTGAGAATTATATTTTTGTTCTCATTCCCTACAATGGTATTTTTCGATACATTTTCATCAAAAAATTATAGGGAAGTAATATAATAGGACCCATTTTAGACAAAAGTGGTGGTGTATAATCATTACTGCATACTACTCTGCCTGCTCCTTATAGAGCATGGAAAGTGTATACAATATTATTATGCACTTATGTACTAGGTGAATACTAGCAGATGCAGCAGCACGAGTCCGATGCAACTTTGTCTGACTGTCTGTGGAACGTGGCGAAAAGGTACTTTGCCCATTACTAAGATTTCAGGGCAAGTGAAACAAAAAGATGCATACTGCAGAATAGGGATGTAACCATATGAAATTTTCAGTGCGATATGATATGATACGATATCATGATTAATATCACAATATCATGATACAATATATCAAAATTAATTTCTCCCCCCTTTAAATGCACTATGGCTAAAATAAAGCACAAAAACAAGTATGTGCTCTGAGGAAAATATTTCCTTAATTAAACTTTACATGCTGTATTATGTAGAACAATCCAAATAGTATGCCAGAGTAGTAAAAAAGTTAACAAAAAATTCTCACCAAAACTATCACACTGCCCTCTACTGCTGTTTATGAAGCATTACACTATAAAAAATTCTCATCAACACTAAGACATGGTCCTCTACTCCTTTTTATGAAGCATTACACCTTTATTAATGTGAACTAAGAGCACTATTCAGTGACAGGCTGTGAGGACATGCAGGCTTCCTGCAATACCGTGACGCAGTATTACAAAAAAAAAAAAAAACTTACAGTCGATATCCATGGCCTTTCTATTTCGCGGCATACCGTTTTGCAGTATATCGTTACATCCCTTCTGTAGAATATGGAGAAAAGTGTTCAAATACAGGAGAGTTTGATTACTTATAGATGTGTATGTCTTAGCACCTGTATGCTATTTCTTCTAATTCACACATTTTCCCATGAGCTATTTTTCCATTCTCAGTATTTGTTTTTACATTTAAATGAATTTTCCTGAAGATTTTTTGTGTTTGGTGCTTTTTTCTGTACTAAAATTATGAAAATATACTGAAATAGGATGGTATTCTAAATGCTGCTAGTGTCTTGTTTCATTGAAGCTATTTTCCCGCTCTCTTTGAAGCTAAAATCTTGAATAATAAAATGTTAAAGCATTTGTCGAATAAAATGTAAATGAATGCTCTTGGTGCTTACTGTGCATCTCCCTTATAACACCAATGACATAAAAACAAAGTTTGCTCTAAATCCGCTGAATAAATTATTTTATGGGCGTTTAAAATAAGCCTTGCAAAATGCGCAGAGTGCCACTTCCAAAAATTAATTAGCTATGCGATCATGTGACTCTGTGGCGTCACACCAGCGAAAATAAAACGGGATATGCAACTGTTGCTGCAAGGTCCACAGTAGTTCCGAGAGCAGTCATCTGTCGTCTTACACTGTGGAAGAAGACAACCCTTTGAGCGCGGAGGGAACTCACATTGAAAACAGGACAATGCGCAAATACCGCATCACGACAAAATATCATGTATTTGTCATATTTACAACCCCAATTCTGAATAGTTGGGACAAAGTGTAAATTGTGAATAAAATCAAAACGCAATCACTTTCAAATCACACCAGCCAGTATTTTATTGACAATAGAACAGAGATAACATAGCAAATGTTGAAACTGAGAAATTTTACAATTTTATCCACAAAATGAACTCATTTCAAATTTGATGGCTGCTACAGGTCTCAAAAAAGTTGGGACAGGGGCCTGTTTACCTTGGTGTAGCATCCCCTCTTCTTTTTAACACAGAGTGGAGGCGTCTGGGCATTGATGAGACAAGTTCCTTGAGTTTAGCCATTGGAATTTGATCCCACTCTTGTTTAATACAGGCTTCCAGCTGCTGGAGAGTTTTGGGTCTCCTTTGACTTTTCGTTTAATTATTAGCTAAATGTTCTCAATCGGTGAAAGATCAGGACTGCAGGCAGGCCAGTTCAGCACAAAGACTCTTGTACTACGAAGCCATGCTCAGCGCTCCGGTCTGCGACCAAGATTTACGTTTTGCGACTTACATTCTCACATCGGTCGTGACCAACACCTCATGCACTGCGTGCCTATTCTGGGCAGCGATTCACTCCCTAATTATCAGCCGCCGCCCGCAAATTTTTTTCTGCAGGTCGGTTGGTACCATTACGTACATCAGCCAATCACAGATCGGCTGGTGCCATCAGCCAGTCACAGCTCGGCTGTACTCATGCATCGAAGAGAATGGCAAAGCATTCATTCCAGCATGCCTGAAGTATTTATAATGTTACGGCGGGTGGGAGGAGTTATGCAAGTAGGGGCAGCAGTCCGTAGCGCGGTCCCCTCTTTAACCCCACCCAAAAAAACCTCAAACCACGAAAGCGAAGTGAAACCGTTAAATCGAGGTAAAACTCAAACTACAAAATTGAGCATCATACAGAAATGACTCTTTGCATGTTGTTAACAATTTATTTCCAACATTTATTTAATATTTTGAAACATATCTCAGATTTTTCTTATCAGGGTCTTTAAGAGTACGGGGATATGCTCTCTGCTGAGATACGGTGCCAATACGGATTTACACGTTGTGTGCACATGGTTCTGTAGTTGCATATTAAACACTCCAGGTTCATTTATAGCTGGCTAGCTATATCCAACAAATCATATACAGCATTCACGGACACATAAAATGCAATGTAAATTTGGTGGCTCCTCGGAATTCAGTACTTTCGACTGGTCATCGGCAATGTCACTAGTTCGGTCTCTGGCAGGTTAAAGCCCTGAAGGAATATGCTGAAGTAAGAACTCGGTCACTGTAAAGATGCTGCCAGAGACCGAACTAGTGACATTGCCGATGACCAGTAGAAAAGTACTGAATTCCGAGGAGCCACTGAATTTACATTGCATTTCATGTGTCCGTGAATGCTGTGGATGATTTGCCGGATATAGCTAGCCAGCTATAAATTAACCTGGAGCGTTTAAAATGCTACAACATTTATAGGTACAACTGTGTACCTATAATATGATAACTCACGTGATATGCAGTAAAACCAGTATGTATTAGGCTTTACAAGTTATTCTAGATAACATAAAACAGATGGAGTGAGATGCCCCCCATGGGCATCTTACCCCAGGGGTGGGGCAAGATGACCTTTTTTTTTTTTTTTTTTTTACAGTAATTAAACATTTCAAAATATTTTTATAGTCACTGTGTCATAAATCTTTCTAGATGTGGTAGCCAACTTTACATACTATCCATTCAAGCAAAAAAATTATTAATTCATGTCGTTTACCTTCAGTTATGAAAATTTGTGCCTGAGGGGGGCATCTTACCCTGCTCTACCCTATATTTTACCATTTAGTGAAATGAGGGGACAACATTTTAAAACAGATCAAATTAGACACTGAGAAAATCAGTCAGCTCCAAATTAGGTTGCTGAAGACAGGTGTTTGGCATTCTTTCTAAATAATTTGCTTGAACTTAATGACATTAACAAGACACAAAGCAGGTTTGACGGTCACACTTTAGATGAAGTGTTGCTCATCAAGGCTTTGTACAGCATGTATAATGCCTTCATAAATGAGACATAATGTCTTCATAAATAATACATAAAAAATGTCATGCTTCATTAAGGGTGAAATAACGCATCCTTATTCAGCATGTGATGCCAGATGTGATATAACTGACAATGTCACTTAGCTAGTGGTGAAATGCTGTAAAGAGTGACATTGTCAGCTCAGTGACATTGTCATTGTCACATCTGGCATGTAAGCCACCATAATCTTTAAATAATATTCGAAGACATGCTATTGTTTATTTTGCAAATGATCATCGGAAATCGGCCGAAATCGGCGACTTTGCGCTTACCTTCAGCCGCGTGACCAAGTCATTAAAATTCTTTCCAAAATTAGCATATACTAACCTAGTTTCACATTGTCAACAGTGACATTAGTTTATTGGACACAGTTTTACTTATGCAGTTTGTCTAACAGAGCCGTGCTTGGGAGGTAAGGATTTCCATCATTGGTCATGTTAGTCCCTCCATATTTTAGTTGCGTGTAGTGACGTAGCAGTGCGATGAGAAGCCAATTAACTTCAGTGCATTGTCTTACGTAGCGCATATAATTAAATGTCATCAATGGATAACCTGGGGTGCTGGAACAGCTGTGGGGTACTTTGCCTTGGCAAAGGGCAACCCTGGATTTTGTCTGGCACCGCTTATTGGTTATTTGTGGCTAACCTTCATATCGAGAGGCCGTTCCCCTATCCACAACCGGGGGAGCTGGTGGATGGGAGTTATCATCACCACACCACGACTAAATATACTAACCAGCATTAAAAATACACCACCTTAACTGCATGGCTAAGATACAAATTATGTATTTTTATGATATGTAAGTGTTATGAAAAAACAAAAATCAGATTGTTTCTAATGATTAGACTGGACGCAGACCAAATGATTTCTTGCCTCTAGTTTGGAGTACCCCTTGCTTTTAAACAGTACTACAATGTTGTCTTTGGTGAAAATCGGCTCAAGTGGGAGTTTAATACACCACTTTTGCAGCTGTTAGGTGACCTGTGACTGTGGAATCGGACACTTGACACCTTTGACATCACTTTGGTGAGCCATTTGAGTCAATTTCAATGATTTCGATTCTTTAATTTACACCATGGCTGGCAAACTGTGGACAGTCAGGCACTTGAGAGATATCCCCAAACTTTTGGTCAACCCAGTGATAGAATAGATTTGCGTAAATCAGTTTGCGAGGCTCATTATGCATTAAGCCACAAGAATCCGTTCTGCATTCTGCATGTAGTCACAGCTAAAGGGCGTTGTTAACCACGATGCATAGTGGTGCGACAATTGTGAGGATGGTGAAAATAAATGCGGCGAAGTCAGCGAAAATTTTGGATTTTTTGCATTTATATTGCCATCCTTGCAATGCCATATCAATTATATAAATGTCAGCAAGAGGCATTTATTTTGTCATTATCATTTCTTGTTATAAGTCATGTATTGGTCTTGGTTGTTCAGTATATAAATTGTTTTTTGTTAATCAGGCGAACTTGAGCGGGAACAGCTTGGGGGCAATCGAGCCGTAAAAGGTGAGGTTACTGAAGGCCCTCTGAATATCTGACAGCATGCCGCTGATTTCACCCATGGGGAAAAATAATTTCCCTCGTAAATCTAATAATTGGTTGCGCTGCCCTTAGCAGTAACAACTGCATTGAAATGTTAGCGGTAACTGGCAATGAGTCTTTCACATCACTGTGGAGGAATTATGACCCACTCCTCTTTGCAGAATTGTTTTAATTCAGTCACATTGGAAGGTTTTTGAGCATGAACTGCCTCTTTAAGTTCATGCTGCACCATCTTAACCCTTTCGCAGGCAAATTTTGGCCCAGATGCATACCCCCACGGACGGATTAATTTTGGGTTTTTACCAAAATATGATTGTTATTCAAAATAACAATAAAATAACACCAAATCTCATAATAAGTTTCCCATAACTGATGTTTTTATGTTTTAATCCTCTCCAGAATCGCTAAAATCGTTTGGATCCAAGTCACTCCCGCTCTCTGGATATTCAAACTCATCGTCAGAGTCATTCAATAAAGCAAAAACTTCATCCACGTTGTATTTTCGTTTAGAAACACGGCTAGAATGCCGGCTGTTTGTACTAAATCGATGCCATGTTCACATGTCCCACAATTTGACCGGAAGTAGTCTCAGATTTAGCGTTTTTAGGAAATCCCATGCCTCGTTCACGGCTAAAAATACAGTGCTGGGTGACCTGAGAGACAGCCAATGGTAATGAGTGTAACTAACAAGGAATTCCCGCAATCGGCCAATGAGAGAAGACTTTATAAAACACGTTGGTTAAAACGACAAAAATGTCGCTGTGCCTGCGAAAGGGTTAATCAGATTCAAGTCAGGACAAGGCCACTCCAAACCCTATATTTGGTTTGTTTTGAGCCATTCACAGGAAGACTCTCATTTGAGCTTTGGATCCTTATCCTGCTGCATAAAACAACTGCGCTTGAGCTTAAGGTCACAATCTGATGGGCGGACTTCTCCTTCAAGATTTTCTGGTGGAGTGCAAAATTCATGGTTCAATCGGCCGCAGACCATCAAACTTAACACCACTGTTTTTGACTGTTGGTATGATGTTCTTACTGTGAAGTGCTGTGCTTAAAACCAAATGTAACATGACATAGGTCCTTCAAAAAGCTCCACTTTTAACTTATCAGTCCACAGAATGTTGTACCAAAAGTCTTGGGGGTCATGAAGATGTTTTTTTTTTTTTTTGCAAATGTGAGATAAGCCTGTGCATTGTTTGGTCGGAAGTGGTTTTTCCCCTTTTAGCTCTCCCATGGATGCCAATTTTGCCCAGTCTCTTTCTTATTATGAAATTGTGAACACTGACTTTAACTGATGGAAGTGTTAAATCTTTAGATTTTAATTTGAGTTCTTTTGGATGCTCCTGGATGAGTCGTCAATGAGCTCTTGGAGGAATTTTGATATGTCGGCCACTCCTAGGAAGGTTCACCACTGATCCAAGTTTTCTCAATAGATAATGGCTCTCACTGTGGAGTCCCTGAGCCTTAGAAATGGTTTTGTATCCCTCTCCAGGATTAGAGATCTCAATGACTTTTTTACGTTGGGCCAGGTAGGGGTAGATAGTTTTTAACTTCAATAGATGAAATCGTCATATAAAAAATGCATTTGTGTTTACTCATACTTTCTTAGTCTAATATTAAATGTGCTTGATGATGTTAAATATTTAAGTGCGACAAATATGCAAAAATAGAGGAAATTGGAATGGGGCTAATTCTTTTTCAGTGTTCTTTATACACTATCAGTTTTTTCTCATAAATCAAAACTGTGTTTCTGCCTCGAGAATTGAGGTGCCTCTGGCATTTTATTCTCTGTGTAAAGCTAAAATAACAGGGTTTCATTTGGTTTACATTTATTCAAATTACAGTGAAGGGCTAAAATTTGGGCACCCCTGGTTTAAATGTCTGTTAGAATTAATCTCCAAGTGATTGAAAGCAAGATTGAACACTAAATGCTACAAAGTTAAAAATGAAAACACATTTAATCACATTTTAAAGCAAGAATAATTTTTATTTTTAACTTTTTACAGTTTCAAAATCATAAAACAAGGAAAAAGGCCTTGTGCAAAAGTTTGGCAACCCTGTCAGCTAGTAGGCCTACTTTGTAACTCCTCCTCGGGCAGCTTCATCCGTCTTTCCTGAAGGTACTTCATGGTGGATTTTGAGGTATGCTTCGAGTCATTGTCTTGCTGGAATACCCAACGTCTCTTCAACTTCAATTTCTGGACTGAGCTTTGAACATTAGCCGCTAAAATGTCTTGATATTTGATGGAATCCAGTCTTCCTACCACCCACACAATATTGCCTGTGCTGCAAGCTGCTACACAACCCCAAAGCATAATGGATCCACCTCCATGCTTAACAGTTGGCAATGTGTTCTTCTCTGTAAATGCTTCACTCTTTGTACTCCAAACATACCTTCTTTGGTTGTGGCCAAAAATATCAATTTTGGTTTCATCAGTCCAAAGTTCCAATAGGCTTGAGGTTTCTCAAGGCTTTCTTTTGCATGCTTCGGACGCTTAATTTTGTGTTGAGGTTGTAGGAAAGGCTTGCTTCTTGCAACTCTGCCATGTAGGTCTTTGTTGGTTAAGGTACGCTGTATTGTTGTCCTGTGAACAACTAGACCTGTGTCTGCTACTCTTTTTTTGCAGCTCTTTTGCAGTAATGTGTGGGTTCTTCTGAGCATTTCTCACCAGAACTCGGGCCATTCTATCTGAAATTTTTCTTTGTCTTCCAGATCTTGCCTTGACTTCAATTGCTCCATTTATTTTCCATTTTCTTCCAGTTGAAATACTTACATTTTCTTCCATGTTTCTGACAGTAGAAATGGATAGGTTGAAACGTTACGAGAGTTTCTTGTAGCCCTCTCCTTCTTGGTGGAAGTGAGTTATTTTGGACAACTGTTTAGAGGAACACATGGTTTTTAACACCAGACACAACAGCCACCACAGTTGGATACTTTAGAAGGCATGGAGTTACTTCAGAATATATAGTTCAACCCTGGAATTATATTCACCTGACTCATTGAAGCCCTAACAAGTAAATCCCCTGGGTCTGGACCTTAGTAATCATCCTCTTAAAAGGTAACAAAGAATAATCCAAAAGGGTTCCCAAACTTTTGCACAGGGTCCTTTTCTCTTTCTTATCATTTAAAAACTCAGAAAAATTAAAATAAAAAGAAACCTTGCTTTCAAATTTGCAGAAAGGTGTCATGTTTAACATTGTAGCATTTAATGTTCAGGTTTGCTTTCAATCACTTGGAGATTAATTGTAACAGACATTTAAACCAGGGGTGCCCAAATTTTTGCACCCGACTGTATATGACAGTAACCAGGGTAATTTCCCTTTTTGGAAGGAATTAGCAGTTGAGGGCATCTGTGAGTTTTGAGCAGCTGTCCCAATTCATTTAGTTTACATTTTTGGTTAGTCTTATTTCTCTATTAGGTCCATCTGTATTTTGTTATTGTGTGCTTTTTCCTTCAGCATTATTGAGCATTGAACAATTAAACAGCTAATTAGGCTAAATGTGACTTCCCTTGTGTGTATTCTCACAGCAGTTCCCCGTCAGAACGTTGATCAATATTTCTTTGTGCAGAGCGCCTTGTATGCCATTGAGTATTGTTTTTCTTCGACTGGTTTTGTCCGACTACGATTCTTGCCATAGCCCTTCTTGTATTGTTTTGTCTTTTTGGATTTTGACCCATTTTTGTATGACCACGATTTCTGTGTTTGGATGCCCTGTGTATGACCCTTGGCTTTGTTCATCGACTACGACTTTTTGCCTACCGTTTATGTACCTTTGCTCATCTATCTTCCTGGTTCTGACCCCTGCCTGTCTAGTCGACACTGTTTTTGGATTTCGTATTGTGGCTTGGCAATTCTTGTGTTTTTTGGCTTTGACTCGGACCTCATTAAAGGCATACGTTTTTTGGATTTACATCTCTTGCGTGTGGTTCCTGAACGCTACGTCACATTAAAATGTTTCACGTTTTTCCCACTGAAGCTAGAATAAAATGTGGTGTACCTTAGGAGTAACAGCTTGGCCTGGTGGGCTGTCCCAGGTGTGTTGGCATGGAGATGGTGTGCAGTCTGTGAGAGAATCTGTCTATGGCTCAATTACAACCACAACCCCCCCTTCCACTTATCATCCACCTATCTCATTTCAGCAGCCCCGCTTTCTAGCCAAACCCCTTCCCCCCACCCCTCCCTTCAGTGTGTCTGTTCCTATAAGGACACATCCTGGGATATAATAACTGGTTAGTTAGTTTAGCACAACGGCAGAGTCAACCATGAACAACCAGAGGGCTTCTGGTCTATTCAATCCCATAACATCACACCCCCCGCCCTGCCCTGGTATCCTCCTGAGATCATAGTTAGGACACAAACTAGAATGAGTGTGGAGAGCTGGTGAGGGTTTTGGAGGTGAAATCCAACATTATGAATTATGGTAGCATGGAGGAGCTCTCCATAATGGAATTTTGTTTAGCCTTTTCTTTTTCAACATTCCCAGGTTTTAAAAAATGGATACAGGTATGCGCCTAGCTTGTTTGACACATTTATGACTGAACAAATGAAAGGGGGGAAGGGGCTCTTTATTATCTCTATATCTTTGTGATATCTCTATCTTGCTTTCTTTGTCTCCTTCCCTGCCTCTTTGAATTATGCTCTCCCATAAATGTAGATAGAAACAAGGCTCTGAGCCTGGTTTCTTTGTGTATACCCATGTGAACAGTGGGAAAAATGCTGGGAGTGTTATCAGTTTTTCAAGATTCCCAGCTCTTAAAAAATGTATGTGCCTGGCTTGTTTGACACATTTTTGACTGAGAAAATCAATGGGTAAAAGGGGCCCACAGTCGTTGTCACAGTGGCAGATCAGAGTTTACATTATTGCGAGCCATTTTTAACATTTAATCAGTTGACCTAACTAGTTGCAATTTAGTTTTCACAAGAGGAAATTACATTCTGACTAGTTAAAATGTTCATGAAAGATAACTGTAAAACAATTTTGACATGTAACAAATATATTCTTACAAGTAGAAATTACATGAACTATAATTTATGTGCTGATTCAGATAGTTACATTAAATAGTGGTTGCTGTAATTATTTATTGCATTGAAATGTGCCTGACATTCTGGAAACCTGCCTGTGAGGTTTCGGTGACGTGTGCGCACTGTGTGCCGGTCAGCCAAAAGTACCACTGCACAGAAAGTAAACCAGGTTGGAGCTGGTGAGCTCTCTGCGCACGATCGGCGGAGCCTTTATCCACGAAATTGTCACTGCGTCATGATGAATGTGTGACACCTCCCCCTACTACGCCGCCACACCCATCTCGGCGCACGTCCGTCTCCCAAATTGCCAAAGTGGCTGCGCACGGTGTTGCACTGCACGAAATTACCACTGCGCGGGCTGCACCAGACAAAATTATCATGCCACCCTGCGCTACGCCAAGAAATTAGAGCCCTATGTGTCTATTAACGAGACACCTCTGTAATTATCAGTAATACTCCTATTGCCAGACTTAAATAACGGATATATAATACTCTTGCCCCATTCTTGAGGAAATACTCCATTTTCAAAAAGGTTATTAAACACTTTTCTTAGTACTGATGTTATATAATTCCTGGTCAATTTTAACATCACTGCTGGAATACCATCTTCACCAGGTGATTTACAGTTTTTTAACTTTGAGAGACTGTTGTACACTTCCTCTTCAGATATTAGACAATTCAGCTCAAAAAATGTATTACTAGATAGATCGTCACCATCAGTCAGAACGGAAATACTGTTGGAAGAATCCTTATTTACCTTACATTGTTTCAGCAGAGCCCAAAATAGTTTGGGATTATTCCTTGAATTTATCAACCAACATTTCTGTTTCTCCTGGTACTCCGCCCGTTTCTGGAAAAAAGCTCTCTTAAATTCATTACGTAGCTGTTTATACGCATCAAAATAACAACCAATTGAGCGAAAAATATTAAGTGCGGTATATTTCTTATATTTTAGTAATTCCAATTCCTGATCCCACCAAGGGGGTTGCTTTAAATGTCTTCCATTAGTATTAACTCTACAAGGGAAACATTTTTTCATAAAGCTTACAGCGGACTGGTATACACCCGTTATATCTTGTACACACTGCATAACATTTTCAGCAGCTTTAATATTTTGGTTGTCACATGTAGTCAAGAAAATATCCTGAAAGTTGTGTAGGAAAGTTTTTAAATATTCATCCTTCCACACATATTTCACCCAGGGTTCAGTCTTTACAGTATAATCTAAATGAGCATAAGACACATCAGCATAATCTGCATCAAACACATCCGAACATTTTTCCCATGTTAAAGTACATGAAAGAGAAAAATATGATGAATCATCTCTATTCAAAATTCTAAAATCTGAATTTCTTAAACGCATTGAAAAACGAAAATGGGGGAGCTGCCGGATAGCTCACTCGGTTAAAGCATCGCACTGCGAAGCAGAAGTGACTATCATGGCGCAGGTTCGAGCCCCCATTGTATCAACTGGCAGTGGTTGGCAGCTTTTTCAGAGTAGCACACAATTGGCCATTGCGCTACAGGGATGCAAATTGGGAAGGGTCTGCCGGGAAGGGTAATATACAAATGTTAGCTTTGTTCATTGCTTAAGCGCCTCCTGTTGGCAGGACAGGCGCTCATCAGGAAGGTTCTAAGCTTGTTTATGTTCGGGTATCCTCCGCCCTCGTTCTGAACTTGCGAGGATTCAACCAATGAGTGTATAAGAAGCAGTGGCTGACAGGCGCGTGCTTCGGAGGAGAGCCGCGAACTGTCTTCACTCTCCTGAGTTGGCAGCACGAGGTCGCATATGAGCAAGCCTTGTACATAGTTCCCCAATTGGACATTCCAGATTCGGGTGGGATTGGAGATGCCAAATTTATAAAAAAAAAAAAAAAAAAAAAAAACGGTACTATGCACAACCCAGGAGTGTTCAGGTTATTTTAACGAGATGGATCACTGGGAGTGAGTCAGAATGAGACAGGACTGGGGGGTTCCTTGAGCCTAATGGCATTGATTCTCTGGAGGAAGTCTATCATGGGGAGTCTTTCTTCTTGATGTGTAAGTGGGCCTATTGTTATTTGGAGCGTTCCAGTTACTTACAGTAGCTAGCTAGCTATTGAGCAATTAATTAATAAATCGTAAAATGTTGTGCCAATTGTTCCACATTGTTGAGGTTCATAATAAATGTTAATGGCAGTAGCAACTGTTGTTAATTTGTTCTCATTTTTATTAGATGGCTGGCCTGCTAACGTGCAGTGTTAGATTAGGGAAGCTATTTTTCCTTGGGCTTTTCATTTTATTCAAGACAGAGACACAGAATCAACGAACTTGTGCACAATTGCCTTTCCTAAAACAAAAAATGATTTCATAAGTTTATATTCTGCCAGTATAGTGCTGTTCATGGGTGCTACAGTATTTGCAAACTAGCAGGATTCAATCAGTTAAGTATTTTGTGAATGAGTGGGCTGGGGGACCCAAAACTTATTTTTGCACCCAACCCCATCACCACACACTTCCGCAACTGTGTGTGACTGTACTTGTGCATGTGTGAGCGTAAATGCATGTGTGTGACTATGCATTTGTAAAAACGAGGGCCTGTGTAGCATTGGTGGTTTGACTCATCATATGAAGTTATGATTTTGGATGCGGTGTCTCACTGGAAGCATGAGGCATGGAGTCTCATTCATTTTATCCCAATCTAATTTTACTTTATCTTCTTGTTAGGCTGGGTCACCATCTTTCTTACAACCAGGCTTACATTTTCCCTTTCCCAGCTTCCATTACACACGTGCACACACGCACACACACACACGTACACACACAGGCAGTGAACTGCATATACACGCACATGAACTTGCGCGCACACAAACACACACATACACACAGATACACACCAAAGCACAAACACCTTCCTTGGGATGATCGATTGTGCCACCAAACAGTGGTGCGGGCAGCAAGAGCCTTCATTAGTAGTGTTCTCACTTGGAATATGTCACAGCTGAAAAAAGCAAGCCTGATTTAATCTGCAAACATTTTCCCCCAGGGGAAGACGGAGTCAAGGGGGTTGGGTGAATACGGGTTTGGAGGGGGGTGCTAAGGCAGTTGATGGCTGCTGCTGCACTGGCGAAATTTCAGAACAATGAGAAGTACCAGTGGCGCATTGCTGCAGGGAGATGAAGTACCAATTGGGGGGATGGTGACAAGATTCCCTTATGAATACATTACCATTGGCCTTTGTTCCACAAACTGTCAGTTTTTGCTTTACTGGGGCAATGAATGTGACTATAGTCATGATTTTTTTTCCTTTCTAATTCTGTCTCTTCATATGTCCCTACTTTTCTGAGAGACTATTTTCTGTCTGACTTGCATTTATGTCTGATCAAGGAAACAGATGAAGGTTGCAGTGTGCGTGCTCAGTCTTGCTTGAAGTTCTCAGTACCCAGGCAATCCAGTGGGGTGTGTGCAGTAGTCAGGAGAGTGTGGAAAAACATAATCTGCCAACATCTGATGGTCACAACGTATTTAGGCGAGGCATTTTTATGATTAGGTCCTCGAGATTTTTTATTGGAAATCCAAGTCGGAGGGGGGAACAAAAAAAAATTCTTTTTTCACTCATTATTAACATTGTTGAGAGTTCTGCTGCATTTCTATCAGGTCGGAGGATCAAATTTAAAAAAAAAACTTTTCTTTTTTTTCTTTATTTTGTGTTCCTGGAATCACTGAGTTTTGTCAAAATGGGCCTATAGCACATTGCAGCCACCATTACTGAACATGCAAACACTGTATGCGCTTGTGTAGATATGCCTGCTTTAATCTCACATGTGACACTAAAGAAACCAAGATGTTTCCTTTGTGTATTTTCTAAATTCTACTGATCCTGCTATCCTGCTCTGATGCTCATGAGAACTGATCTTTATACATTCAGAAGTAAATGTTTGCATGTTTTCAGCCGAATGCTCTCTGGGAATCTCGTTCCCAGAGTTGTCCTCGCATCAAAACTACTCCGTACTCGTAGCATGCGAAGATACCTCTGGACACGAGAATGGTCCACGGAAATTAAAATTCCGGGTCGAAACAAACTGACTACAATCAGTGAATGCAGACCTTAGTTTTTGAAAAAAGTAGGTGAGTGATTCACAGCTCCCAGTCCAAGCACAAGGCAAGTGACTTTACAGCTCTCTGATGGGGTGGCCAGGCGAGCGGGTTGGATGACAAGGTGAGCAGATTCATTTTACGCACTCATTGTCTTCTTTAGAGGAGGAGGTTAAACAGGTTCCTTTAACTCTTCTCGTTGCCTTTTCCTGTGAGTCCCGGTGCCTGATTTATAAAAATTTGCGTGGATTTCATACCTACATAAAGTGTTCGTGCAAAAAAATAAAAATGGCATATAGTAGAAAATAACCTAATTTAACCTGTCAGTAGGATAAACTGCATGCAATTTTTATTTGTTTAATCAGGATGAACTTGGAATTTATTGACACGTGTATAATTTAGTATTAGTATTAGTATTTTCTTTTTTTTAAAGTCAAGTTTGTTTTTATAAATCAGAAATCTGCAAAGAAAGTGATGTACGCATAGTTTTTGTGCCAGTGCACCGTTTAAAAATGAGGCCCCTGATCGTTGTGTGGCTTTTAACTAACCACCAGCATGACCAAAACTCTGTTTTTCACTGGTAGTAACCATTCACCCACTCATTCTGCGTCCTGTCCCTGCCACTTGGTCAGGTGGTGGTAATCAGACTTCATCAGACTTGCAATCAAACATTGGATTCGCTTATTTACTTTGTTGACTGAGTAGATAGTCCTATTTATTAAGATAGCATGTTTGACTGTCACATTTTGAAATTTAAATACCCATAGAACAGCACAGATTTGCATGAACGCGATTGCACATTTTTTTGTGGGCTTCATGCATCAGGCCATTTCATGCGGTTGCGATAATTTGTATAGCATTTTTAGGAGATTATTAAAGTTAAATTAAAATTGAGATTTGTTTTAAGATTGCCCTGGATTTTGAGGGTCTAAAAATACACAAGGTAGAAAACATTCTGTAGAGCGGATTAAACCAGAATGACATAAAATTATCGCAATTGCTTAAAATGGACAAATGTAAGCCCACAAAAAATTGTGCAATCTCATTCATGCAAATCTGTGCTGTTATATGGCCATCAAATTTCAAAATGCAACAATCAAACATGCTACAATTATAAATTGGATTATCTACTCATTCAACTTAATAAATGAGTGAATCAACTGTTTGATTGCTAACTGAACAAAGTAAACGGGGACAGGATTAGAGGTGCCTAATTGGTTAAAAGGAGTTGATTCTTTAGTCCTTTTCTTAACTCCATTCAGCACATTGCCGAAAAACACTGATGTCAGTCAAGTATTTCCGGAAGCATTTCACATGCCCACAGATGTTTGGCACTTTCGTCAGCAAGGGGCAAGCTCGGATGTTTGCCCCATGGCAGCAGGTGGTCTGACTCTAAACAAAAATTGCAGTCGAAGATCGCCCCATCCCTAGTCAGATGGCTTCATCAACGTATTACAAAATGAAAATGAACTTCTATTTGTGTTCATATCACACAGAATAGTTGTGGGGAAATAATGAAAAATTTTCACAGAGTTGCAAACATACAGCTACTGAGTTTGACTGAGCCTGGCCCTCGGCCCCTAGACTCGCCTTCGTCAGGCTCGTTTGATGTTCACCTTCCGATGACAACGCGAGCGAATAATTTTATTCGTCATCATCAACACCAACACAATGAAGCAAATATTTAGTCAATATTCTTCCTCTGTGACATGTTGCTGCTTGTCTGCAGTTGTAATCGATGATTTTATGCAAGTATACAGTGGCGTGAAAAAGTATTTGCCCCCTTCCTGATTTCTTCTTTTTTTTGCATATTTGTCACGCTTAAATGTTTCAGATCAAACAAATTTTAACATTAGACAAAGACAATCCGAGTTAATACAAAATGCAGTTTTTAAATAATGAGTTCATTTATAAAGGAAAAAAAGCTATCCAAACCTACCTGGCCCTATGGGAAAAAGTAATTTCCCCCTAAATCCTAATAACTGGTTGTGCCACCCTTGGCGACAACAACTGCAATCAAACGTTTACAATAACTGGCAATGAGTCTTTGACATCACTGTGGAAGAATTTTAGCCCACTCTCCTTTGCAGAATTATTTTAATTCAGCCACATTGGAGGGGTTTTGAGCATGAACGGCCTGTTTAAGGTCATGCCACAGCATCTCAATAGGATTTAAGCCTGGACTTTGACAAGGCTACTCCAAAATCATCTTTTTTTTTTTTTTTAAGCCATTCAGAGATGGACTTGCTGGTGTGTTTCAGATCATTGTCCTGCTGTATAACCCAAGTGCGCTTGAGCTAGAGATCACAATCTGAGGGTTGGACATTCTCCTTCAGGATTTTCTGGTAGAGAGCAGAATTCATAGTTCCATCTATTATGACAAGTCATCCAGGTCCTGAAGCAGCCCCAAACCATCACACTACTACCACCATGTTAGACTTCTGGTATGATGTTCTTTTTATGAAATGCTGCATTAGTTTTACGCCTGATGTAATGGGACACACACCTTCCAAAAAGTTCAGCTTTTGTCTTGTCATTCCACAGAATATTTTCCCAAAAGTCTTGGGGATTATCAAGATGTTTTTTGGCAAATGTGAGACGAGGCTTCATGTTCTTTTTGGTCAGCAGTGGTTTTCGCCTTGGAACTCTCCCATGCATGCCATTTTTTGCCCAGTCTCTATCTTATTGTTGAATCATGAACACTGACTTTAACTGAGGCAAGTGAGGCCTGCAGTTCTTCAGATGTTGTTATGGGTTTTTTTGTGACCTCCTGGATGAGTTGTCGATGCGCTCTTGGAGTAATTTTGGTAGGCGGGCCACTCCTGGGAAAGTTCACCACTGTTCCAAGTTGTCTCCATTTGTGGATAATGGCTCTCACCGTGATTCGCTGGAGTCCCAAAGCCTTAGAAATGGCTTTGCAACCCTTTCCAGACTGATAGATGTCAATTTATTTGTTTCTCATCTGTTCTTAAATTTCTTTAGTTCGCGGCATGACATGTTGCTTTTTGAGATCTTTTAGCCTACTTCACTTTGTCTGACAGGTTCTATTGAAGCGACTTCTTGATTCAACAGGTCTGGCAGTAATCCAGCCTGGAGGTGGCTAGTGAAACTGGACTCAAAAAATGTGGTTAATCACAGTTAGTTCATGATTTAACAAGGGGGGGGGGGCAATTACTTTTTCACATAGGGCCAGGTAGGTTTGGATAGCTTTTTCCCCTTAATAAATGAAATCACCATTTAAAAACTGCATTTTGTATTTACTCGGGTTATCTTTTTCTTATATTAAATTTTTCTGATGATCTGAAACATTTAAGTGTGAAAAATATGCAAAAAAGTAAGAAATCAGGAAGGGGGCAAATACTTTTTCACGGCACTGTAGGTGCCATCGGCGACAAGTGCTGAGCAGAACCTGGTTTTCCTTGATTTCTGTTTGTGATGCCATTGTTTACCGCATGCTCTACACCAATGAGAGCTGATACATGATAGGCTGATATCTGAGAGAGGTGGGCTCTTCAGCCAATCAAATACCGCGTATCGTGAAAATGGGAAAGCTACAAAGTCTCTATATTCAGCTTTCTTACACACGTGGTTTTGTTTACCAGAGGCGCTACTTGTCAAACACCAGACGAGTGGGTTATAGCTTCCTGTCAGAAGGCTTCAGGCGCGTGATGGTGCTCGATAGCGATCGAGCACATCAAAAACTAAGGTCTGAAATGCATTCAGCCTCGAGAAAAAAAATTTATTGTTGGCGATCAGACTTTCATTTTGCATTTCGGAGAAAAAATGAAAATGTTTTTTTTAAATATATTTTGTCTTTTTTTTCGTCGGCAGACTTGGGTATATCGTGAAATTTTTTTTTTTTTTTTTGAGTTGGGCCGTTTGCACTGTTGCCGTACTCGTGAACCAAATGATCAAAAACACCTCTCCTGATGCGATGCTATATCAAAGACCATAGAAAGCCCCTCGGATAATAGGGAATAACTGCTGTCAAAGTAAGGAGGCTGACTCTGTATATGATGGATTCGAACAGTTGCGCTTATCCCTTGAGATGAGCAGGATTTACTATTAATTGACAGTTGAAAATAGGAATGATGTTCCAATTCTCTGAAACACTTGGTTTGTTTTTTAAATGAGAAAATACATGCACATTAATTCTTGTTCCATATCCTTTTGGAACCTTGCTCATGCTGTTTTTTTTTTTTTTTTTTTTTGCACCTGCTGGACTCATTGAACGTTTCCCTGAGATTTTAAGGGATCAACGGTCATTGTAATTGATTGACAGAGCACTTGAATACTGATTTATCGTTTGTGAACAAGCTTTTGCTGAGTATCTGCTATTCTCCGCAAAGAATTAAGCTTAACATTGATCCAGTGATTTAAATTTGATATTATGTGGCACTATCGTCTCAAAAGCCCTCATTGGAAGACAGTAGCATTTGTGCTGATGAAAAGTTTCAAGTAAAGCTGCTCCTTTGTGTCTGCATTTTTACACATTTCTGTCTCTTAATTGAACAGATTATCCAGCTTATTAAGTGTAATTATGCCTCGGTGCGCATGTGCAAGTGGGGCATACGGTAGTTCGTTCGTGTGTCATTCATTCAGTCATTCATTCTGTCTGTTACCGGGATAGCCGCTATGCTGGTCAAAATCAAGTCCTAGAATATGGCTCTATGGGTTAAATGCCACGATCTCTTGGATTTAAATTTGGCATATTTTTGAGATCGAGCTTTGTTTTCGAGTTTTAGCACTAGTTGATTATCACGATGGCTGCTGCGAACGATCAAGACTTAAACGAAGAAAAAGCTCTTCACAGTGGATCGCTTTACAACTTGTGATTTCGATTTATATCACAGCAATAGTTACTGCTGATGGCAAAACTTGACAAACGGAGCATAATGCCGACAGTGATTCATGTAGACACACATTATGCACTGTGTTAAATACAGCATTGCGTGGATTTTCGAACTTACTGCTGTATGAACTTTATAAAACATCACAAATGATTTCTCCCCCCACACAGTAACAGTGCGCAAATGAACAATGCTTTCAGTGATTGCTGGGCTTCACTAAGCCTAACAACCGCAGTCTCGCTAAGTGGTCCTACGAAGCTGCTGATCAACTCGTTATGTCGACCGGCCACTGGTGGGTAAATACTTGAGAATAGCCATGTTTCCATCCATACGTTCTTATGCAAATTAAGTCATATCGAATAAAAATGCATTGTGGAAACAGTGAAATTTGACTTGATTTTCAAGATATCGACATTAAGTTAATACGGTTGATCTCATCGGATTTTCTTCTTGATCGGTAAAAGGTTTATGCGATAACTGCTGATGGAAACGTTATTTGCCGAATAAATCCGCGACTGCATCGTGACGGTGTTTCGATGCCGTCGTTGCCTTCTGATAATGGTTTGCATGTTGCTAATAGCTGGCACATAAGCTCCATTACAACTTGTGCAATTATCATCATTTGTTGGGAGACGCGATCCATTATTGCTAACTAGTTAATTTTGTTGCCTACCGCACTACTTCTGTTCACTCGAAGGTTCTGCGACGCAGTGCAAAAATGAATGGAAACAGCTTCAAATGTCAGAAATCTATTCGATACACCGATTTGATCGCATAGCAGCAAGTGATGTCATTACGCACAAGTTTTTATTCGCTTTAATGCTGTTAGGTGGAAATGCATTTTCACCGCCTTTATTCGCATGAATATTTTTGGCGAACTTCAGATCATTTGATTGACAAGTGGATGGAAACATAGCTTATGTCAAACATAGATGCACAGCTAGGGCACTCTGACATGTCCACACAGAATTTTATAGCTTCATTAAGGGACATACTTGTCATTGCTGTAAGCACCGAGGCATCAGCACCTTCAGTGCTTTCATTAGTCATATCGATTGTCCTGATGTCAGATCAAAGAGAGAGAGAGAGAGAGAGAGAGAGAGAGGAGAGAGAGAGAGAGAGAGATGTACATGTGGGCGTGTGAGTGCGTGTGTAGGATGTGTCAAAGACTCTGATTGTTTCTAGTAGTGATAAGTGGGGATTTTGTAAAAAAAAAAATTTAAAAAAGCAAAATATCATCAGCATAGAGACCAATTTTATGATGTTCATTTTGTGTTTTGAATCCTTGAATGTTGACGTTTTGGCAGATGGCTGCTGCTAATGGTTCAATAAAAATGGTGAATAGAGATAGAGAGAGTGGGCATCCTTGCCTAGTCCCCCTGTGTAATGTGAATCGATGTGAAGTTAGTCCGTTAGTGATGCCTGTGGCTGAAGGTGCAGTGTACAGAATTTTCACCCAGTTAATAAATGACTCCCCAAAGCCAAATTTTTGCATTGTTGATATGAGAAATGTCCAATTAACCCTGTCAAAAGCTTTTTCTGCATCTAGTGAAACAATGACGGTTGGTATATCCTTTTGTGCTGAGTGATCCATTGTATTAAAAAGTCTGCATGTGTTACTAGATGAATGTCTGCCTTTAATAAAACCAATCTGATCAGGGTGAATTATGGATGAGATTATCTTTTCTATTCTGTTGGTGAGTGTTTTAGTGATGATTTTCAGATCTACATTGAGGATTGACAGGGGGTGATAGCTGCTAGGAAGTGATGGATCTTTGTTTGGTTTCAAAAGAAGTGATATTGTGGCAATGTTCATATTAGCTGGTAATTTTCAGTTATGTTTTATTCCGGTTATTACTCTTTGAACCAGTGGAGCGAGAATGGACCAAAAGTGTTTGTAGAACTCAGCAGGGAAGCCATCAGGTCCCAGTGTTCTATTGTTAGGCATCAGTTTGAGGGCGGTGGCAAGTTCCTTATCCGTTATTGGTGATTCAAGTGTTGTAATTTAATCTTGGGTGAGCTACGGTAGATTATTGCTGCTGAGAAATGAGTCAATATCTAACTGTTCTGGGTCCTTTTCACATGAAAATAAGTTGGTATAGAATTGTTTGAAAATATTGTTTATTTCTTCAGGTGATTGTGATGGGTTCCCTGCCGAGTCCTTTATGACAGAAATAGTTGCTTTTTTCTTTGTTGTGTTTAATTTGGTTTGATAAGTATTTACCAGATTTTTTGTTATGATGGAAGTGTTCTTGACGGAGTCTATGAATTAAAAATTGAATTTTCTTGTTTGTAATTTCGTTCAGTTGAGACTTATATTTTCTTAATTCGTTCTGGATGCCTTCAGTTGGGTTATTTGCATTAATGTCTTCGATTAATCATTTATTTCTAGGAAGGATGCCCACACCATTTTAATGAGGTTATTGAATTCAGGGTCTGTGAGGAGTGATGTATTAAAGTGCCACCTGGTGTTGTGTTTATGTGAAGGGGTTCTATTCTATGTGAATGTTATTGGGGCATGGTCACTGATGATTATTGAGTGTATCTTTGAATCTAAAATATTTGGTATAATTGAGTGGCTTGTCAAAAAGTAATCAATACGTGAATATGATTGATGAACTGACGAAAAAAAAGAGTATTACCTTACTGATGGGTGTTAAGCTGCCAACTATCACCAAGACCAAAATCAACCATGAACTGTTTTATTGTTTCTGTTGATTGCCAGGTGCACCTGTTATGTGAAGTATTGCTTTAGTCTATTAATGGATTGATGACTGCAGGGCTGGCGATAAGCGGTATCGCATTGCAAAATGCGATCAGTTTTTTTGAAATGCTCCAATCTGCAACAGGCTGTTGAAATCCCCTTCGCATATTTTGCGATACAGTCTTCGGATAATGTGAGTAAAAGTTTTAGTCCAGTTTTGAACAAAAACAGGCTCCTACAGTCTCTTAAATGTCGTTCCGATCGCCCTCCGCAACTAGACTATGGATAACCTAACGGCGCGACTCTGAAACCATGGTAGCGAGTTGAATGACCCCATTTTCCTACCTCCACACCAGTCCTGCCCACAGAGCTAAAGAAAACACTGGAGTGGGAAACGTCATTGGCTGAACCAACCGCAAAACCTGAGATGCGTCCGCCACCCCAGTGAACAACAAATCAATTTTTTGACTGGTTGTCCACGGACAAGCTCTTCAATGAAAATCAGTTGCCCGTCTGGAATGGTGGTTGTCCGTATATCAAATCGCCAACCAATAGAATGCCAGGTTCTGTGTTGACCAATGAAATTATCGCTGCCTCGCTTCAGGCCCATTCGTTTAACTTTTTTTATTTATTTATTTATTTATTTTTTTATTAACAGAACTTTATTTAGCAAAGTTACGAGTAAACAAATCAAGTCACGTACAAACCAAAACACAACAAAACGTGAGAGCTAATAACATCAAAATATGCAAAAGAAAGAAAGGTTGTGATAACGATAATGCAATGACAGACAAGCCCCTATACTAAGGGACTTGAGAGATTCAATAATAGAATTAATAAATTAATGGAAAAAAAATACCCACACACAATACAACAATAATTCAGAATCATAAAGTATATAAGGACAGACAGAAAATTTACACTTCAAGGGGTTACATCAAATATGTTTCTGTAATATTCCAAGAACCTGTCGCTTTTTTTAGCTTATCAGCGGTAAGCGATTGTCGTGGTGTGGCGTCCGTCGTCCGGAACATTTTTTATCTTTTTTTTGGCTACATGAATTTCCGTGTAAATTTGCGATAACATGCTATTAGAACATATCTCCAGTCGTTTTTCTCGGATTTTTGATTGAATCATTTTTGTCCGTTTTATGGGCCCTTGAAATTTTGGCTCCAATGTTAAAGATAGGACTGAGAAATTTTAAAAAATTATTTCTCAAAAACTGCATAATAAGTTTTTTTCTAAATCAGGCAATCAACTCACCTTGGTACCATCAATGTACAGTGTGAGCGCCATTTTGATTGTATCGACAGAAGTGGGTCTAGTGGGGGCGCTGTACTTTAACGTTGGGTCTTATGGAGAATAGGCCAAGTCGCCTGTGGAAGCTAAATGGTTGCAGATAGAGATTAAGTTTGTATTACTGACATATAGGAAGTAATATATGACCTATATTTTGGTTGTGTTAAAGTTGACCTCAGATGACCTTGAAAGGTCCAACTTGAGGTCAAGCAAAATATTACAATTTTCAAAGGTTTCTAGGCTTGAAAATATTGAAGATTGGGAACATATGTTTATTGAACACTCATAGGAAGTCATGTATGAACTTTCATTTGGTGGCCTTGAACTTGACCTTCGGCAACCTTCGAAGGTCAAACTTCACATAGTGAAATTTCAATGACTTCCATCACCAAAACTATTACAGATAGAGCTTATGTTTGTATTGCAGGCGTATAGGAAGTCATGTATGAAGTTTCATTTGGTGACATTGAACTTGACTTTCAGTGACCTTGAATGCCCAAACTTCACAGTGAAATTTCAATGACTTATATGAGCAAAATGGTTACAGATAGTAACATAACATAACATGAGTGGCGAGAACAGGCCATTCAGCCCAACTAGGCTCACCAGTTTCTTAATACTATTGTGAAAATACAACTTCAGATACTCAATGACTCAATGGTATCTAGCTTTAAGTCAAGACTGCTCTTGAAAACTCCCAAGGTTTCTGCCTCAACAATATGGTCAGGCAAGCTATTCCACATTGAAATTACTCTTTGGGTGAAGAAATATTTCCGAATATCAGTGCTAAATTTACCTTTGGTCAACTTCCATTTGTGACCCCGAGTTCTACTAACAACACTTGGTCGAAGGAATCCTACATAATTCACTTCGTTAATCCCTTTAACATATTTAAAGATCTCAATCAGATCACCCCTAAGTCTCCTTTTCCTAAGACTGAAGAGATTAAGGATCTTCAGCCTCTTCTCATAGCTTTCATCTTTTATACCTGGAATTATCTTAGTGGCTCTTCTCTGAACTTTTTCAAGAGCCTCTATATCTTCCTTAAAGTATGGTCCCCAGAACTGTACACAATACTCCAGATGTGGTCTGACGAATGTGTTGGACAAAAGAAGCATCACCTCCTTGGATTTGTACTCAATACTTTTGGCAATATATCCCAGCATCCGATTGGCTTTTTTAACTGCTATGGCACAATGGCTAGAGCCTGTGAGGGTTTGGTCAACAATCACTCCCAGATCTTTTTCGTGTGGAGCACATTCCAGTTTTAAACCTCCCATGAAGCAATCCCGTCTAATGTTTTTATAACCTACATGTTTTGGTTTGTATTGGAGATGTATAGGAAGTCATGCATGAACTTTCATTTGGTGGCCTTGAACTTGACCTTTGGTGACCTTCGAAGGTCAAACTTCACATAGTGAAATTTCAATGACTTCTATCACCAAAACTATTAGAGATAGAGCTTAGGTTTGTATTGTGGCCACATAGGAAGTCATGTATGAAGTTTCATTGGGTGACCTTGAACTTGACCTTCAGTGACCTTGAACAGCCAAACTATACAGTGAAATTTCAATTACTTATATCAGCAAAATTGTTACAGACTGAGTGTAGGTTTGTATTGGAGACGTATACGAAGTCATGTATGAACTTTCTTTTGGTGACCTTCATATTGACCTTCTAAGGTCTAACTTGACCTAGGGAAAATTAAATAACTTCTATCACTGAAAAGGTCACAGATGGAGCCTAGGTTTGTGTTACTGACATAGGAAGTCACATATGAACTTTCATTTGGTGACATTCAAGTTGACTGTCAGTGACCTTCGAGGGTCAAACTCCACAGTGAAATTACTTGTATCAACAAAATGGTCACAGATTGAGCCAAGGTTTGGATAGAGACATTTAGAAAGTCATATATGAACTCCATTTGCTGACCACAACTTGACATTCTGACATTCACCAATTGACATATTGAATACATATTGACATATTTTAATGACTTGTATCACCAAAACTGCTTCAGAGCTTAGGATTGTATTACAGAAGGTCAAATAAATGTATGTGAACTTTTATTTAGTGACCTTGACATTGATTTTCATTGATTCAAATGTCAAACCTCACATGAAATTTTCATATCTTGTATCATTGCTGTAAGACTGCTTGCCGGTAAGCTACAGGACCCTTGGTCCTATTTTTATTGTTTGTAAGGGCAAGAGGGTCTAGCAATGAATTAAATTCAATCAAAAAGAGGTGGAAAGAAGGTTGACAACCTAAAAACTTCTGCTTATGAATATAAAATTTACCCACTAAAATAAAAAAGTTGACAACATGGTTTAAAGATTTGTTACTCCAATTATCATTATAACAAATTATATCTTTAAGCGTGAAACAATGAGAAACATCAGTGATATTGAAGACATGACAATTTAGGTAAGCCCAAAATTTTTTTTGTTATTATACATTGAAAAAATAGATGGACAGATATTTCATCAGCATGTCCACAAAATGAACAAGAGTTAACACTGTCCACGTATTTGGAAATTAAGGAGTTCACAGGATAAATTTTATGCAAAATTTTGAAATGGATTTCTTTGACTTTGTTAGGAATACAAAACTTATTAGGTAAAAGCCATGCTTTTTTCCAGTTTATATCTTCCAAATGGGAGTTCCAATAAAATTTCCCTCTCAGGGTGATTTGATTTTTACTTTGAAGGATCCATTCGTTTAACTTCATACAGTGTACCGTGGGGGCGGTGACGTTTACACCGACCTACTCCGAAGATTCTGCGGAATGTGAAAGTGAAGATCTACACCTTCTGCTGAGAGTCGATGGATTTAAAAACCACTCTGTCACATTAACATTAACTGCGGAAAATCCTGTTTAAGCAATATGATTTGATTTGGCCATGACTTTACTATCTTAGCTAGCTTCCATGCGTCCAAACTGCATTTTCACATTTTTGGGACGTTGGCTAGCTAGCTCAAAAGCAATCACTGGTACAGCTAACAAGCGGGTTAAATTAGGCCAAAAACAAATGACACCGCTTAATTAGGACAATCATTTACAAAGATCCTCCATAGTTAACGTTAGCTAGCTAGCCAGATGGCTACATAATCTACAGAGTAACATAGTTTAATAAGCGATCGCGCATTCGCAGCATAGCCACAAATTCTACGATATCTTCGGAGTGGGTCTGTGTAAACTTCACCGCCCCCACGGTACACTATATGAAGTTAAACGAATGGGCCTGCAGCAAGGCAGCGATAATTTCATTGGTCAACACGGAACCTGGCATTCTATTGGTTGGCGATTTTTGATAGGAATGTACCGCAGAAAAAATCCGAGCACGAACAGCATGTTTCGAGTGCAAGCAGAAATGGTTCAAGCGCGTTTTTACTTGTCCGCGTGAAAAACTGATTGTCCCGGGCGCGAATTTTTTTTTCCTGAACCTTTCAGGCAGTATGGTAGACTCTTGTCCAATCAGAGATCGGCGCGAACATGACGTCATGCATATTATTCAAATATCAGAAGTTGTATGGCGTTGTATTTGACAGTTGACCACTCACAGGGCAAGAATAATCAAGTGGCAATTGAAGACACGGCTTCTCTCCCCCATGCGATTTAAAAGCTACAAAATAATGGGCTACATTCAGTACAGAAAAATAATTTAATTATAATTAGGTTATGTACTGGCACTCATTTCAGAACTCTTCAGCGAATGATGGTAATTTTGGTGACTAGTATGTGGTTTCGTCCGTTTATATTTTCCAATCGGACAGCTGTCTATTTTTTACAGCAAGTTGCGTGACCATGCTGCAAAAACAGGTGTGCGTACTTGTCGCCGAAATTACCTTCATTCGCAAAAGAGTTCTGAAATTCCGCTCTCGCTGGAAAAAAAGAATACCGTTGCTGAGTGCCAGTGCATAGACCTATTTACAATTAAATTATTTTTCTGTACTGAATGTAGCCCATTATTTTGTCGCTGTTAGATCGCATGGGGGAGAGAAGCCGCGTCTTCAACTGCCACTTGATTACTCTTGCCCTGCGAGTGGACAACTGTCAAATACAAAGCCATACAACTTCTGATATTTGAATAATATGCATGACGTCATGTTCGCGCCGATCTCTGATTGGACAAGAGTCTACCATACTGCCTGGAAGGTTCAGGAAAAAAAAAATTCGCATCCTGGCTAGAGGACACCCCACTGACCTCAAGTCAGTTTTCCGACTTACTTAATAGAGTGCAGTCAGCTCGGGTATGACGTTATTCCCAGCCCCGACTTCCCACTTCCAAGCCAAATCTAACGCAGCAAAACAACTGGTCTCAAACGCAGGCTTTGTAAAACATCGGAAGATAAAGCCTGGATCGGTAGCAACTGTCCGTGACTCACAGACGCGGAAGCAGTAATATTTACCATTTGTGTTGCTTTACTGCATGAGCCTACCTATCGTGATGGCCTGTTGAATGTGGCTGTAGCACTGCGGCTAACGTAGCTAAGTTACTGCACTCGGCAAAATACCTTGGAATCCGGAGATACCTTGACCCCGTATATTTCGTGACACGCTGCATATTCGGACGTATCTGGCTTTATCCTGATCAGTGACGCATCCGGGGGAATCCGTGCGTGTTTTGAGTCAAGATTTGTTTGTCACGTATCCAGACCGTATTTACGGTAACACATTTTAAGGCGCGTAGGTTGTAAGTACTGTAATACAACATTTCCAGAGCATCAATGTCAAACTTTAACAAATAATAAGTTGCCTTTTAAAAGTGTAGTCTATTCAAGCCGTCTCTAGAGCGTTTACTGTCCTTGCCCCAGTATGAATTTAAAGTGCTATTCACTTCCATCAACAACAAAATATTTGCCATTGTATTTGTTTGGTTTATCACGGATATCTGTCCTATTCAGACGGATGTTTCACTCCAAATAAAAGTTATGTGCAAAATGGCCCGCGTTTAACTCCTAAACTTGTGAATTATAAGGCTTACGTCCCGCATTGAATTCAAAATCATTCTGTTAATTATCCTGTTTCATATTAACCTTCTGAACTACTGAAGTCTATGGGCTCTAAATTCGTTGACCAGGCGCAGTCGTGGCAAATGGGGGGAGCGCCGCGCCAACGGGGTGTATCCAGGCGTATTTGCAATTTCGTGCCCGGCGCAAGTACTCCTCTGTCCAGCCTCTTCCCACCTGCCGGCGCAAATGGCAAAGAGGGAGGAGAGAAGGCGTGAGTGGGTTTAACACAGTGGAGTCGAATCTTCACCAATCAAATGAGCTCCTCTCCTCAACTGTAAATATTGAAATAAAGGAGCCTCTGTCCTATATCTGCATGATGCGTTAATTTTGCATTTTACCTTGCACCGCTTAAGTCTATATTAAGCATTACTAATATTAGTTAGCTGGCTAGCTGGGGCATTCGCGAATTATTACCATTAGTGAACTTGAATGGAATTTCAAAACGAAACTGCGTCAGATCATTCAAACTTATGAAGTTGGAATGATATACGACGGTTGCTCATTTATTTCTTCTGCCTGCATCATTGGGAAGAGAAACGATGGATTGCATGTTCCTATTATTACACCCTGTTGCTGCTTAAAATTTTGGGATTAACATGCATGGACAACAATGCAAGATACGTTACACATTTATTTTCAATATGCGATCTTAACTCAGTACGAGATCATAGCAATCAGGCTGTATTCCTTTCTCCCACTAAAAACGATAAAACCTAAGTGACAATAGTAGTATTAAGCCGCTTGCACACTGGACGCGAAACAAATTTTTCGCTCAACAGATTACATTCAAAGTCAATGCAAAGACGTCTTTGCATTGACTTTGAATGTAATCACTCATGCAAAAAATTTGTTTCGTGTCCAGTGTGCAAGCGGCTTTACTGAGCATAGAGCGCAAGCATTATTTACACACATATATACACGCACTGCCTGTTGCCGAGGCAGTTTGTGGTTGGCTGAGAAAGATGTGAAGTCGTTAGTTTGCATCACAGATTCAGCTGCGTTGATTAAGCCAGGTCGAGTTTCCATTACGCGTGCCAACCGCCTTTGATCTGCCATCAGGACAATCAATATAGATACTATAATTTATGTCCTGATTCAGATAGTTACATTAAATAGTGGCTGCTGTAATAATTTATTGCATTGAAATGTGCCTGACATTCTGGAAACCTGCCTGTGAGGTTCCGGTGACGTGTGCGCACTGTGCACTGGTCAGCCAAATTACCACTGCACAGAAAGTAAACTAGGTTGGAGCTGGCGAGCTCTCTGCGCACTTTCAGCGGAGCCTTTATCCACGGAATTGTCACTGCGTCATGATGAATATGTGACACCTCCCCCTACTACGCCGCCACACCCATCTCGGCGCACGTCCGTCTGCCAAATTGCCAAAGTGGCTGCGCACGGTGTTGCACCGTACGAAATTACCACTGTGCGGGCTGCACCGGACGAAATTACCACTGCATGGGCTGCGCCACCCTGCGCTGCGTCAGGAAATTAGAGCCCTATATCTTCGGTGATATCAATATTATGAAGCATAATGGGCACAAGCAAAAATGCCAACCTGGGCGGGATGCCGGTGGTAGAAAATATTCGGAGATTTCATGAACCCGGATATGGAGGGTATTTCCTGGAACGTATCTGGAGTTCGTATATGCTCCAGATACTGACGGGTATCCGGAGATATTTTCCCCAGGATACCTCAAACACGTCTGTTATCCGGGTGTGTGTACAGAGCCCGGATACGACGTGTATCAGAACAGTTGGGATACCCCCGGATACGAGACATGCACAAACCGGTATCCGGAGCGTATCAATCTGTATATTCCCGGATACAGATAATATATGGACGTTTCCGAGTCGCGATATCTCCGGAAAACCAGTGTTTTTGCCCAGTGCTGTTTCTAATGTTTGTGTCCTAAATATGCAAGAGTAATATCAGGGGACATTTAACAGAGGTGTGTGAACATAAACCTCATTTGAAGCTAACTTTTTATACTTGTTAGTAATTTGGATGCTTGGTCCAACTGTTCCCGGTAACGGAACTTACTGTCTGTAAAGCCTGTATTGCAGGATAACTTTTGTCTCTGTTGTTATGACGACCGCTCGGTTACTACCGTATGTTAGTTCGCGTTCAATGCTACTTCAAAAATGCTCCTGGTGAACTTCTATGCAGCAATTCAGATTGGTATGCTTGTGTTACTTTGGTTAGCATCAAGGTGGTAGTTTCATCATAAGGTTACCTGACCATAGCGGCTACAGTTGAAGCTAACCGGAGAGACGTGTCTACAAAGTTGGGCTGATAAGGCTGCAGTTAGACCAGACATAGGCTTTGCGGAGCTAAGGGTACATGTTTGGGTTTGTTTACTGCTGCTGTGAAACGATCACTTTACTTATCCATGACCGGGGTCAGCCGGGTACTTTGCTGTGCTGTGGGTTTAGCTCTGTGAGGCTACTGCGGTGAAAGCAATCGTGAAACGCACTATAACGTGTCTGGTATAACAAACGATTTCTCTGCATTGCCTTGGCGGAATTTCATGCACCTTTGAAAATTGTTCTGGCGAATAAAAAGCCGAAAAAAAGAGGAGGGGGGGGACATACGCATAAAGTGGTTCTATACGCTAACGACCTTTTGCTGTTTTGCACAAACCCGCTTAATACTATCCCAACTGCGCTTAATATTATTGAATCCTTTAGCCATGTTTCCGGTTACAAAATAAATTGTAGTAAGAGCATACTTTTCCCTATTAATGCTAAGGCAACTGGGCTCTCGTACGCACATCTCCCTTTTCAAGTGGCCTCTGATTCCTTTGTGTACCTGGGGGTCTGTCTAACAAGGGAATTTAAATACCTTTACAAGAAAAATTTCACATCAGCCCTTGAGAAGGTGAAGGAAGATCTAAAACACTGGGCGTCCCTTCCTATGTCACTAGCCAGCAGAGTGAACATAGTCAAGATGGTTATAATGCCTGGACTGTTTTGTTTTTTTCACTCAATTCTGATCTTTCTTCCAAGATCATTTTTCAAAGAACTCGATAAACATGTTTCCACATTTATATGGGACAAAAAAATTCTGCATCTTTGTAAGATGCTTTTGGAAAAAACTAAGTCTGAGGGAGGTCTTTCACTTCCTAACCTTCTGTATTACTTCTGGGCTACAAACATACAGAAGGTGGTAGTTTGGATGTCTCATTTTGGGTCAGGGGCTGGACTAATATGGTCTGACATGGAGCAGTACTCGTGTGAGCCACTACAGCTTGCCTCTTTGATATGTGCTTCTCTTCCACTTAGCAGACAATACCATACACACAACGCGGTAGTCAGCAATACACTCAGGATCTGGTCCCAATTCAGGATACACTTTAACTTAAAGCATATGTCACCACACTTCCGCAAAATGTGAAATCCTGCCTTTAAGCCAGCATTACTGGACAATGCCTTTTACCGTTGGTCTCAGAAGGACCTAAAATGCATTGCCGACCTTCTTCAAAACAGAGCCTTGATCTCTTTTGATTACATGGTCAAACAATATGACATTCCAAAGACTCATTTTATTTTAGATACCTTCAGGTTAGAGCCCGGAAACATATTCCATCGTTCCCAATTGCCCCAGGTGGAGGGTGAATTGAGGACTGCTTTAACCTTAAACCCTATCAGGGAGGCTGCATCTCTAAGCTATACAATATGATTCAGGACATTTCTCTGAACCGCTTTAAAGGCACCTGGGAGGAAGAGCTGGGGGTGACACTGTCTGACAAAGTCTGGAGCAGGGTTCTGCCCAGGATGCTCGGAGTGCTGGTCGGAGAATTGTTCGTATGCGAGCGTGCGCAGTGCGCAAGCAGGAAAATTTTTGCGTCAATTCAAAAGCAGATATTGCCTCTGAGTCACTAGATTACTGTGTTTCTTTGATGTGCTCATCGGTGCGTAGCGAGATGCCTCTAATTTTCACAGACAGATGCCATATTCACAGTGGCGCAGATAGGGATGAAACGTTATGAAAATTTAACCCCACGGTTATTGTGACCAAAATTATCACGGTTTTCGGTATTATCGCGGTATTTTTAAAAATGTGTTCAATATGTTCAGAAAGCACTGATAGGCCTACACAAACTGAAATAGTTTTTAAAAATGTAACGGTGTTTATTATATTTCAAAAATATAGGCAAAACCTTATCAAAAGTGCAACTCTTAGCATCAAAGGAACAAGGGTTCAGCATGTAAACAGCTTATTTGTCAGGAACATTTCCAGTACTGCAGGTTTAAATTATACAAATCCAAACATTCAAGCTAAGACATAAAGAACAATATGTAAACAAATCTAAGAAACACCACTTATTATATACTTGTTTTCTTCATCATCAAAATTAAAATGTAGAACTGTACATGAGCGCTTTAAAGTAAACCTTAAAAGAATAAGACAAAAGTGCATTATGCATTTAAAATAGCCACTATAAACAAATTACAAAAATAACTACTACAATCATATGTAATCAAATCCAAATGTTCAAGTGTTGATGACATTAAAATAATTAAAAAAAAATATGTAAACAAATCAGTGGAACAGAACTGATTGTATACTTATTCTCTCCATCATCAACAAATAAGATGCTGCTGATCTAGCATCATGTATTATTATTTTCATTGGGCTACCATTCATATCAATGTACATACGATTTCGCCTATAGCCGTTTTTGTTGCAAAATCAAAAGAAAACGATTGGCTAGAAATTCATAATCCTACAGGGCAAATAATCATGTTTCGTGTTTTCAAAGACACTTGGCTCAGACCGTGTGACTTAGTAAATTAAAGTTATCCAACTTCGCTAGAATTAAACCATTTACTGACCTTGGACAAATACAAATGGACGCGCTACTGTGCGAATAATGTTATGTCCCATCCTTATTGGCACAGCTGCTAAGTAGCTGCTCATAAGGAGCGGCTGTGCGAATAAAATAACTTGACCCACTATTTGCACAGTGGCTGTGCGAATAAAACAACTGCACAGGGACGCGGCTACGGCTTATTTACACAGCGGCTGTGCGAATAGCCACTCCGAATACAAATGATGCAATCTTTTAGAAATCAAGGAGTGCATACAATGCAATAAAATACTGTAATCTACTACTGTTTAATAAACGCAAGTGGGCATCCGTCTAGCTCTTAGGCTAAGGTTAAGAAAGTGTCCAGCAGCTAGCCCCACACTGCACCACTGAACGAAAATGTGGATTTTAGGTAGAATGCTTCTGGTACCGTGTCATTCATTTCAGCAAATGTTTATGACATTGCTGATTAGTAGTGTTAACCGTTGTCATAGTAAACAAATCTGCTAGCGCGATTTAGCTGATCTAGCTGCTAGCTCGTATTTGGTTGATTCCAACGTCCATTTAATAATATATGGTAATATACACGTAGTCACTATCAATTAAATTTCTACAAAAAACGGAGTTTATGGCATTTTTGATGCCCTCAACTAGCACTAAATAATGCCTTGTTTTCACCGTCTCTTCGTGAATTAAAGTTTAGCTGTTTAGCTTAGAATATTCGCTGCTCGATATGCATTCTCGATGGCGACGGGCGTGTACTTAGGGTTCTGTTTACATTATTGACTAGTCAATAAGTTAGACAGACGGATCATTGCATTCAACCTCAACCCGATGTCCCCACATCATGTATTTCAGCTAAAACGTTAACTTTAACTTTGCATTGGCTATAAAGTTGTGGGTGATGGTCACGGAGATGTGCCATGAGATTTGACATATTGCTGCCTTTAGCAGAAACTTTTTCCAGCATGTTCTGCAGACAGGATAATTGTCTTCAATCAAGTGTCCCCCAGCATTCAAATAATACCCAAAATATGCCCATACTTCAGACCTAGTCCTCTTAGATGGCTGATAGATGTCCTGAGCGCAGTCGTCTCCTCCTTCCGCCATGATTCCATTTCCAATTTAAAGAAAGTTTAAACGCAAGTTGTTGGCTACACAGTGCGCCTGCGCGGCTACTTCAAGAGACTCGGATGAAGCTGGGAAGGATTAAACACACGGTTTCCACACCTCGGTAATCCACCGAGGTAATTTTATTTGAAATGGAAACGGTAATTGTTATTGTCAACATTTTCATCGGGGTTTACCGTTACACCGGTAATCGTTAGATCCCTAGGCGCAGATAGAACTGGGAATTGGGGGCGGACACAGACACGTCCTTTATGACAATTAGTCTTGGCTAGTTCTCAGTCATTTTCCTTTATTGACGCGTTTTCCAGTTATCGTAATTGGCAACTGAAGACATGGTTTCTCTCCATATGCGATCTACCAGCGATGAAATCATGGGCTAAATTCAGTACAGAAAAATAATTTACTTATTAGTAGGCCAGTGCTTTGCCTTGATTGAACTGGTCCGCATTCTAATGAAATATTGCCTTTCACTCTTTTCACTCATATTCTATTAATGGAATTTTTTGTGTGGGTAAGGCCGGGTTCACACTACAGGATTTTTGGCCGATTTATCCCCGATTCACCCCTCTGACAATCGGCAGAGAAATCTTGTCTGGGACCTCGGTCGGTACCGATGTTCGGTCCAGATTATCTGGTAAAGTGCGGGCTTTACCGATCCAATCTTAACCCTCCCGATTTGCTCGCAGACTGATCGGGGCCGCCCCAATAATTTTCAAACATGTTTGATATTTCGGAGTGAAAATCTGCATGATTACGTCATTACTTTCCGAACGGAATCACAATAGCCAATGAGAGACAAGACTCAAGCTGACGGAGCTGACATACTATAAAAAAGATCATCAAAACAAAGCAAAACTGTCTGAAATGTGTGTGTGTGTGTGTGTGTGTGTGTGTGTGTGTGTGTGGTGAGTGAGTGAGTGAGTGAGTGAGAGAGAGAGAGAGAGAGAGAGACGTTATCTCTATCATGCATGAGTAGGCAACAACTTCAGTGAACGTGTACAATTGTCAATATTCCTCGCTGGTGGCCGCTGTGTCAGCTGCATAAACCCAGCTGTTTCTTCCAGTCGCTACCTTTTCTGCCTCAACGTTGTAACATGTTGCCATTTTTTGTCACAATTGCGCCAATGGTTTATTTTCATTACACCAACACAATTCTACATTTCAACTGTGGACAATGTCGCTTTTGAACTAGCTAGCTAAACCTTAGCGTTACAACCTAACGTTAGGTCTGGGGCAGTTGACCGAGCAACGGCAAACATTTATAGCCATTGAGACTAATCAAGCGTGCTACTGTTGACAAATAGTAAAAAAAAAAAAAACAAGAACTGATCGTTAAAAAACTCACCTCCAGTTCTCGCTGAAGAACCGACAATCTGTGCTGACCGCGTCTCCACAACTATATTCTTACCCGTTTCATTTTTGCCGATGTTATTTGCACTTATGGGCTACGTGTGGCCAATGCAATGGCGTAGCCAGAACTGAAAATTGGGTGTGCCAGGAACATCCCTTTACAACTTCTATTAGTCCTGACTTGTTCGCAATCATCTTTCCTAATGAACTATGCATTCACTCCGAAAACACTCCTCTCTATCAGGTGTTGCTAGTTCTCCTCGTGAAAGATGGAAATCATTTGTTTGGACGTGCTTTTTTTTGCCTTTCAATCAGCCATACTCAAAATTGCGTACAGGTGTTTCTCATCTTCGTCTTTGATTTAATTCCAACAATGTAAGCGATCATGAAGAGCATGTTTGATCGCCTGATGTGCCAAAAAATGTAGCGCGGAAGATCCAGAGCAGTTTCGTAAAGCACAGGGCTACGAGTGCATTATTTTTCTGAACTGAGTTTTGCCTATTCTTTTGTCACACTTGGAACGCATTAAGAAAAACGCCGTGTCTATAATTGCCAATAGTGTATTGTTATAATTGTAAAACGTTTTAATTTAGGAAAATGATTGAGAACAAGTCAGGAGCAATAATTGTTCAACCGTGTCCAAACGAATGATTGTCATCTTACCTTCACGAGGAGAACTAGCAACACCTGATAGAGTGGATTGTTTTCGGAGTGAATGTATTGTTCATTAGGAAAGATGATTGCGAACAAGTCAGGACTAATAGAAGTTGTAAAGGGATGTTCCTGGCATGCCCGATTTTCAGTTTCATGCTGAATTTTTTTTTTTCTTGGCCACACTTCGCACTTACATGTGTGGCCAATGCTGAAGTTTGGCGAAGAAAAAAAAAATTAGCTTTGGACGCACTTAAAATACGGAGTGGCTATTCGCACAGCCGCTGTGCCAATAGTGGGTCAAGTTATTTCATTCGCTCCGCCGCTGGAGTGGATATTCACACAGCCGCTGTGCCAATAGTGGATCAAGTTATTTTATTTGCACAGCTGTGCCTATGCACAGTGCAGAGCAGCTGTGCCAATAAGGATGGGCCGTAACAGCGGCTGTGCGAATAGCCGCGTCCCTTAAAATAGCCTAAGTGTGGGCAATGGAGCAACGTGCATCTTGGCCACACTTATAAGTGCGTCTAACGTGAATTTTCGATTTTTGTGCTTGGACGCACTTAATAAGTGCGAATAGTCAGTTCGTTCATTGGGCTCGTTTTTTTGTTTTCTCTTCTCACTGCAAGTGATTACAATGGCAAGTATGTGCTTCATGTCACTCTCCATTTTCTATTTTTAAATCTCCGGGCTTCCCCATGAGATCGCGTGAGATCACTTCAGGTGAAGCGCTGCTCCCTCTGGCACGATAAACTTAACTAGACAATTCCAGCAGAAATTGTAAGAGTGGGCCTGGCCTCTGCAGGGCGGGACACAGGGGTGCCCTGGGATGCTGCTGGGACTACTCAATTGTCTATTTTGTCTCTGTCTATATTTTGTCTGCATTTTTTAGACGTAAAAAAACACGAACGTATAAAAAAATAAAAACAGTGTTTAGTAGCAGTTCAGAGGTGAGGAAGAAGGTGCATTAACTTAGTAAAGAGCTGTTTACATTACAGTTCAAAATTTGTCCTTGACAGGTGGCTAGTTGTCAAGCTGGGGGATGTGAGAGGTGGTGTTGGGCGGGAACTCAGTCCATTCGCAGGTCCATTTGGACCTGCAACAGATACTTCTGTACCCTTTTCTGGATGGCAGGAGGGAAAACAGGCCATGAGAATGGTGGTGAACGTCCTTGATGATGTAGGCAGCACTGTTGGTAGATCTCCATCAGGAAGGAGAGAGGGGCACCAATTATTCTGCTGGCTGTCTTTACAATTCTGTTAAGCTGCCTTTGTTCATATGCCTTGCAGCTCCCGAACCATACCGCTAACATACATGAATAGCACTTTCATCCTTGTCAGTGATTATATTTCAAGGTGTTTGGGGATCGAGGCCCTTGGCCTGCAAGGCCGGGGCGCAGGCAGCAGATTCGCGTCACCTTCTGTCTGAAATGGGTTAAACCGCCGCAACTGCCGTTACTACTCGTATCGCAGTGATTAAAATCACAGCAGGTCAGATATCACCGACTTCGCGCTGAAAATGTTCACGCCAATTTTGCAGGTGCAGTGGCTTCTTGTTTCGTAAAAATAAATTAATTTTGCAACCTTTTTTATGGTTAACTGTTCAGTTTTCACGTAAACACAGATTTCGTGCTAATGTAAATAATGCATTATTTTCGCCGATTGTGGAGTTTGTTTTGGAGCAAGAGTGTTGGAAATAGTACCATATTAAGCCTCCATCAATATCGAATAAAATCAGAACCTTTTCGGTGTTTGGGGTCCGAACCATTCGGGTGCGAAAAAACGTCAAGCTTACATCCAGTCAAGAATTTTTAGAGTTTAATTTATAGTGCTGCTGTACGTGGTAATAGCATACAACGGCAGCAGTTGGGATACTGATGGCACTCCTGCAAAATTTTTTTCATAACCAAGCGAAGAATATAAACCAGTTGAAAATCAATTGGAACATTTAAGGGTTAGGGTTAAGGTTACGGGTTAGGGGCCGATCACACCGAACGCGCTTTATCGGCGTGGGGCGCCCGTTTTGTTAATATTCTCAATGCTTTTGCGCACCGAACGCCTCGCGTTTAAACGCCCCAGGCGCCTCGCTGTTTTTTGAGGCGCCTCGAAAAAAGGCGCTTCACGTCATTGTCAGTCTTTTCCCTGCTGTCCAATCGTGTGAAAAAACCTTAAATAAGTTCGCTGACTAGTTCGTTGAAACGGTTAATTTCAGAATGTTTGCAGATGAGTGACAGGAACGTTACTTAGCAACACAAAAAAGACACGTCCAGCGCCTTTTTACAACGTTGGTTTCAAAAAAACAGATCAGACGCGCCTCACGTTTCCACGCCGATAGAGCGCGTCCGGTGTGATCGGCCCCTTACGAGGTCCTAACAGTAGTACCCTCTGCACAGCGAGCCATTATCCTCACTCGAATCACGGAGCGCTACCGAACTGGTTGGCAGCTATCCAGTATCCTCATGGCTGCCACCGTCCTATGCAATTTCCGTATAGCAGCACGAGAAATTAACGTGTATATTCTCTTTACTGGATGTGCGCTGGACGTTGTTAGACACCCCAGTAATTGACTTGTTATCAAGCATTAAGGTAAGCCGAAGATTTCTGAATTTCATTTTATTGTGCCCACCGGTTCTGTGTGGTGCTCTTACCGAGCTATTTGGCTGACATTAGCTCATGAGCTAGGTAGCTAGCAAGGAAGGGAGCAAGCTAATAAAACACAGAGAATTCAATATTCAATGGTTGGCGCAAACACAATCTCACTGAGTAAAATTACACTTTACAAAAAATTCAGTAGCAGCTGTGACGAAATGCTAACAAGCTAGTTTAAAAAGTTCGTTAAACACATATCTAGTAGACAAACTTCACCTACCTCAGACCCAGGTCAAAGGGGATCAAATCAAGCTAATATGAGTATATTAATGACATCCAAAAGACAATGGACCAATTAGGATTGCCGGCTTGCCTGATAGACTAACAGCAGCTCCAATTACAATCAGCTCATGACTGGCTGCCAGGCAGGTATTACCAGAGACAAATGAATCACTTTCATCCAGTGCCATATTTGGCGTTGAAATAAAATATATCTAGCCAATGGCGTTGCTGCACTAAAACAAGCAAGGGCTACGTTCACACTGCAGGCAAATGTGGCCCAAATCTAATTTTTTTATCCCCTTTTTGACTCAGGTCAGATTCTTTTATGACAGTGTGAACAGGACAAGTCACATGGAATCTGATCTTTTCAAATCCGATCTGGGCCATTTTCAAATGTGTTACTGCATCGGATTCATATTGGATTCTTTTGAAGGCGACCGCGGTCTGAACAGCCGTGTCGCATTGAATCAAAGAGTATTATGTGAACAGCCAAACAAAAAATCCGATTTGAGCAATAAATCGGAATTGAGCATTAAGGCCTGCAGTGAGAACATAGCCCTCAGTTGAGGTTCACGACAGTTTCAACTGATTTTTGACAGTTGGAATTGTCGGGACGCTCTGGATTGAGCCGTAAAGTAAGGGTTTGAAAGCCAATGGGGAGGGAAAAGGCGATTTTAACCATACTTTGGGGTAAAGTCATCGAACTGTTAGTTTTTTTTAAATCAGATTTGACTGCTGATTGGACGTGTGGGTTTATGTCTCTGTGACCATTAATAGTGGTAGTGATTTTTGACAGTTGGAATTGTCGGGACGCTCTGGATTGAGCCGTAAAGTAAGGGTTTGAAAGCCAATGGGGAGGGAAAAGGTGATTTTAACCATACTTTGGGGTAAAGTCATCGAACTGTTAGTTTTTTTTAAATCAGATTTGACTGCTGATTGGACATGTGTGGGTTTATGTCTCTGTGACCATTTATAGTGAAGTTATGGTTATTGCCCTATTCTAAACATGGGAAGCCTAGTTTGCTGCGAGGCGGTTGCTAGGGCATTGCTAGGCAGTTGCTAAGGTGTTCCGGGTGGTTTCTAGGGCGTGCTAGGCAGTTGCTATGGTGTTTTAGGTGGTTGCTAGGTCATTGCTAGGCGGTTGCTATGGTGTTCCGGGTTGTTGCTAGGGCGTTGCTAAGTGGTTGCTGTGGTGTTCTGGGTGGTTGCTAAGGCATTGCTAGGCGGTTGCTATGGTGTTCTGGGTGGTTGCTAGGGCATGCTAGGCGGTTGCTATGGTGTTCCAGGTGGTTGCTAGGTGGTTGCTATGGTTTTCTGGGTGGTTGCTAGGGTGCTACCAGGCAGTTGCTATGGTGTTCCAGGTGGTTGCTAGGTCATTGCTAGGCGGTTGCTATGGCGTTCCAGGTTGTTGCTAGGGCGTTGCTAAGTGGTTGCTATGGTGTTCTGGATGGTTGCTAGGGCATTACTAGGTGGTTGCTATGGTGTTCTGGGTGGTTGCTAGGTTGTTGCTATGCAGTTGCTTTGGTGTTCGGAGTGGTTGCTAGGGCGCTGATAGGCAGTTGCTATGGTGTTCCAGGTGGTTGCTAGGTCGTTGCTATGGTGTTCTGGGTGGTTGATAAGGCATTGCTAGGCGGTTGCCAAGGTGTTCCGGGTTGTCGCTAAGGCGTTGCTAAGTGGTTGATATGGTGTTCTGGATGGTTGCTAGGGCATTACTAGGTGGTTGCTATGGTGTTCCAGGTGGTTGCTAGGTGGTTGCTAAGGTGTTCCAGGTGGTTGCTAGGGCGTGCTAGGCGGTTGCTATGGTGTTCCGGGTGGTTGCTAGGGTGCTGCTAGGCAGTTGCTATGGTGCTCCAGGTGGTAGGTCGGTCGTTGCTTGGCGGTTGCTATGGTGTTCTGGGTGGTTACTAAGGCATTGCTAGGCGGTTGGTAAGGTGTTCCAGGTGGTTGCTAGGTGGTTGCTCTGGTGTTCTGAGTGGTTGCTTAGGTGGTTGCTATGGTGTTCTGGGTGGTTGCTAGCGTGTTGCTTGGCAGTTGCTATGGTGTTCTGGGTGTTTGCTAGGTGGTTGCTATGGTGTTCTGGGTGGTTGCTAGGGCGTTGCTAGGCGGTTGCTATGGTGTTCTGGGTGGTTGCTAGGCCGTTGCTAGGCTGTTGCTATGGTGTTCCAGGTGGTTGCTAGGCGGTTGCTATGGTGTTTTGGGTGGTTGCTAGGGCATTGCTAGGCGGTTGCTGTGGTGTTCTGGGTGGTTGCTAAGGTGTTGCTGGACAGTTGCTATGTTGTTCCTGGTGGTTGGCAAGGTATTGCAAGACATATTTCATGGTGTTCTGGGCTTTTGCTAGAGCGTTGCTAGGCTGTTGCTATGGTGCTCCTCATGGTTGCTAGGGCATTGCTAGGCGGTAGCTATGGTATTCCTAATGGTTGCTGAGGCATTGCTTGGCAGTTGCTATGGTGGTGTGGGTGATTGCTTGTGCGTAACTAGGCGGTTGCTATGGAGTTCTGCCTGGTTGCTAGGGAGGGATGAAAATCCATGTTTTTCGGGAATTGTGGGAAATCTGTTAGTCAGATTGCTTAGAAAAGACATACCACACCTTTTCCGATCGAGCCGCACGATTTAATGTATATATTGTATGGGTTTTCTCAAAGCTGTAAGACTAGTGGCAAACCGAAATTTTTACAGAAGAATAAATAATAATAATAATAATAAAAGAATAGGCACAGAATAATATAAGTGGCCTGGGCTTCGCCCAGGCCCACTACACTCCCTACTGGGGGGAGTAGTGGGCCTGCACTCAGCTCAGGCCCACTAATAATAAAAATATAGGCACAGAATAATATAAGTGCCCTGGGCTTCACCCAGGCCCACTACACTCCCTACTGGGGAGAGTAGTGGGCCTGCACTCAGCTCAGGCCCACTAATAATATCTTGTTGTGTGAAATGCACCATAATTTTTAAATCCTGTAGTGTGAACATGTTTAAGATTAGACAGCAGATTTCCTGTGAAGATTCTCCTTATGAGTTTAATGCAACCCGATTTCAAAATCGGTTAGGATTGTGAAAATCTTGTAGTGTGAACCCGGCCGAAGGGGGTGGGCGACGGGTGATAATGCAGGATAAGCTTAGTGTGTCCTGGGGTTTGCTAAGGATGATCGGGAAATGGGGGGTAGTTTGGGGATTGTGGGTGAACTGTAATATTGTGTGTGTGTGTGTGTGTGTGCTTGTGCGTGTGTGTGTGT
Organism: Gymnothorax javanicus; assembly: GCA_029692085.1. Lineage (NCBI taxonomy): Eukaryota > Metazoa > Chordata > Actinopteri > Anguilliformes > Muraenidae > Gymnothorax > Gymnothorax javanicus. The sequence continues at coordinate 128,238,871 of CM056193.1, read as the reverse complement.
GCGCGCATGTGTGGTAATGCCGATCCCCTTTTGTGAACTTGCTGATGTTAAATTGTTTTTTCCGGGGATTTACAGACTTTTAAGTCTTGGCATTATCCGGGATCATTTTGGTCTTTTAAAACTCTTATGAATTTTTAAAATCTGTATCTCTTTACACACAAAATGATTCAAAAATAAACTATCTATCTATCTGTAGTTCGGTATTGCGTGGGTTGATTAAAAAAAAAAAGTGACACTCGGCAGTTAAATAGGCTATAAAAAGCGTGCGGCTCAAGCTACTTGCTCCAGAGTCGACAGGTATGCAATTTTGAATAACGTTGATTTAAATACAGCAAATACGCATCCAGATGAATGATTGCCATCTTACTTAATCGGAGAGAACAAGCAGCACCTGTTCAGTGTGGAGTGGTCTCGGAGTGAACCTTTTGTTAATTATAAAAATGACGGAGAACAGGTCAGGACTAATAATTGTTTTAAACGGATGTTTTGTGCATCCCAGTTCTCAGTTCTGGCTCCGCCACTGTACTAAATTTATCCCACGATTTCATCGCTGGTAGATCGCATATGGAGAGAAACCGTGTCTTCAGTTGCCAATTACGATCATTGGAAAACGCGTCAATGAAGGAAAATGATTGAGAACTAGCCAGGACTAATTGTTGTCATAAAAGACGTGTCTGTGTCCCCCCCAATTCCCAGTTCTATCTGCGCCACTGCATATTCATAACTTGTTTTTCTATTTTGTATCCAAATACTTTTGATTACATTTCTGAATACGACTTAGCAGCTGTCATTTATGTTTCAAACATTTCTTCAGTGGCGCCCGTTGGACAGAGAACAAGGAGGGTGATAAACGTCTTGAAAATGCTTTTTAGTCTTGATCTGTTTCAGTCATTTTTCTTGATAAAAGATACTTTGACTCTCCCTTCTCAGATGTAGCTAATTGTCTTCGTTAAGACGAGAGATAAAACGCGTCAACTGAAGGCAAAAAAGTGCGCATTTCTTGCTCTGTAAGATGTGGCAAAAGTTAACGCGGAAAATCCACAGTAGGTTTTTTTTGTGAAGGGTTACCTATTAAGGCACGTGAATTAAACATTTTTTTTTGAATTTATTATTCACTCGCCTTGCCATTTCATTAAAAGGGAAACTGTGTATTTAACTGCAAATGGATTTTTTATATTGTTGGAAAACGTGTTAACCAAGAACAATGATTAAAATCGGGTCAATAATCTAATCCGTTTCAAGGTATGCTTTCCGCCCCCTCGGTTTTCCGTCCATCAACCGCCACTGTTATTAAACACTGATAGATCGGCAGAACCCTGCTGGAGGTCTGCAATCGAGAGAATCCATAAGACATCTCTCTGTGTTAGACACGGGTACTCCAGTTTAAGGTGTTCCATCACAGGGCTGGCATTAAGCAAAAATAACTGCGTAGCGAAAACGCTATGCAGTCTCTAGAAGTCTTTAGCATTAGGTAGCATTATTCAGAACTGTAGCAAAAATAAAACTTTACAAAAAAGTCTGTATATGCATTTTAACTTTTTATTTTCATCTCGTAGAACACTTAGCTACCAGTACTAACACTTATCGTCATATCCTAATAAAGACCAAGGCAGTGAAGTTATAGTAGCATTGCAGTGTTAAAACTACCTGGACTTACCAACTGGCTCCCACTTACAGCGGACATGTAGTAACTCGGTAACTGAATAGGAATTGCTAAGTTTTAGTTGGTTCTACCTAAGCCGCTCACCTGGCTCAGGCTGTGGATGAGTGAATATTCAGGACTGATTTTTATCATACATAATATTTTTACTGTGAAAGAAATTAATACTGGTAATTATTATGAACCAAGATGAACATTTAAATATTAAAATAAAAATTGCCATAATCTAGAATAAAGAACACTGTAGGAATTCAAGGTACAAGTACATGTGTTCAAAAAATGAAAACAGCATTCCTTAGACATAAAAATACCACTCTTTTTTTGTAAATCAGGGATAGAAATTCTTTTTTTTTTTTCACTAGACATCCGGACTAGTAATGACCCAGGTTTACTAGTCCTCCCCATCTTTTACTAGACAATCTTTTTTCCCTTTTAATTTACAGCACCAATAAGATATCTGTATCTAAAATATTTAGGGTCCGAGCCCCTAGGCCTGCAAGGCCTGGGCAAGGACCCTATTGTTCTTCTTGTGTTTTTTCTTTATTATTATTATTATTATTATTATTATTATTTCTTCTTACGCCTCTTTGAGCTTAAATTTCACCCCCTAAACATGCTCAAAAACTCACCAAATTTGGCACGCACCTCAAGTCTGGTGAAAAATTTTATAAAACGTAAACATTATCCCCATAGGTGCCAAAATGGCTCTCTAGCGCCACCATCAAACATTAAAGACGGCCACCACGACCGCTAGGAAAGTCATAGGGAGATGGAACCAAAACTACATTGTTTATCTCATCAAGAACTAAAAATTAACAATCAACACCCGTGACCTAAGTCGAACAGGAAGTTCGCAATTTGCTTATCAAAATTGCTATTCGCCCCTAAATTTGGCCAAAATTTGCACTCGAACAAACGCGAACTCCTTTAACGCTGTTCATCATATCGGCTCCAAATGCTAGGAGATGACAAAGGCCACACTGCCGATGAAAATTGCCTTACAACTTTCACATTACTCGAACGGTTTGGATTTTATGAGCCGTCAAAGTAGGTGCCCGCAGTCACCATCACCGCTTTTTTTCTATGCGCACGCAATTTCCAACCTGAATGTGACGCATTAAACATGCTCAGAAACGAAATAAATTTTGCAGTTAATTCATAGTGGCTTCAAACATTTTTACAATGTGAAAATTCTCCACCAAAGAGACAAAATGGCTCTCTAGCGCCACCTAAATACACCAAAATGGGGCTTTCGCAATCACCACGGCCTGTCACAATGTCATAAAATTCTGAAAAAATTCAGACATCAATTTGGTACCATCATCTAATGGATCACTTGTTTTGGTGAAAATTCATTGAAGACTTTTTGAAATAAAAAATTTTATGTACATAGTACACTGTACTGTTATCTATACTTTCTTGCTGTGGACACACCGTTTCACGTATCTAAATGTCCTTTGGTTTACTTTATAAGCTCTATATCATGATACAATTTGTTAAGGACGGTATCATTTAAAAAAAAAATTACTGAGATATTGACATGTTATGAATTTTCATATTTTGAAAAATATAGAGTGACGTACTTCTGAATTCACCATAGGTTGCAGCGTATGAAAGTTTTGTCTGTGTTCAGTGAACAACCTCCCAAAATTTCAGCTGTCTAGGATTTACGTGGAAGAACCATTTATTAATTTGTTAATTATTATTCCTTTTGAGTGTTTTTCTTCGTGGTGCTTCACTTTCTGACCACCGAGTGGCAGCAGGAGCACATGGGTCATCTCCCTTCACTAAGTTCATGAATGGGGGAAGATTCCACAATACACAGCAGTGATAAAATCAGCTAATGAAACTTCTACCAGGACGCATGGGTCAAAACTCCATTTTACAAAAGAAAAATCTCTTTCCGTAAAGGGGTTTGCACTCAACTCAAGATATAACATTTTACTCAGTCTCGCACTGTCCGACGGTTGAGAATGCTCATCGGCTCCCGAATGCGTCTCGCCCCCGCATCGACGTGTGCGGGTGGGCGAGGACCCGTCCAACGCTGCTTGCAGCTTTAATTTTATTTGTTTTTTTACAACTGTGACTCATACCTAAGCCAGTTTAACTCCTATTATATTCTAATACTAATTAATAACCAGTCATGCCAATAAATGTAAGATAGATGACACAAGCCTTTCTGTAAAATAGAAAGTAACTTTTTCTTCATAATTAATAGCAAATGATAAAAACTTCAAATTTCAAAGCCCTTCAGTACCTTGCACAAAGAGAAATCCCCAACCAAGTACTTACATGATCTAAAATGCAGGTTTGTCAATTTGTTGGGTTAGAATCAATGTTGTCTGTGCTTCCGTGCGTGACCACTGCCCAATATTTGCAAAACAGTGCATTATACAGCAATACAAAAATACATCAAAGTGCCAAAATCCGTTCGTAATAAAGGGTTAAGGTCCATACATCCCTTAAGAATTGAGACCATTCTCTAACTTACTCTGAATCACTCATTCTTTTTAGATTCTTAAAGCAACACTAGGTAGTTTTTTGACCTAATGTTTCAAAACTCAGTTAAGTGGTAGAAAAGCAGATAACAGTGCCGCCTCTGCAGCCTGAGGGGGGTTGCGCCGGCTGCAACCGCACTGTGTAACTTCCCGGAGCGGGTAGGTTCCTATCTGCTGTAAAGGCGTCTAGTGCGACCTGCTTTACGGCATAAGTCACATGTTTACTCGCCGGTGGTACTGTATTTAGCCAGCAGCTACTTGGATTTTTACTGAACCAACGCCATGGCCGAGCCAGCTAAGAAAGCCAAGAAGGTTTTGTCTGAGGAGGCAAAGAAGAGAAAGAGAGAAAGTGATAAAATACAAGCCCGGACACGGATAAATATTGGACCAGCTTACACTCGGTGGTGCAAGCTGAAAGAGGAAAAGGGCTTGAAGACTTATGGCGACCTGGCCTTGCTGCTACTGGATTTGTTAGTCATATTACATATATACAAATTTATTATCTTATCGAGTTTTACTTTGAGTTGATTTGTTTAAACCCATTTTTTGCCCATTTACGCATGGCTGCCCTTACCATGGTCGGTCAGCGACAGTCCCTGTTTTCCATTCTCAGACAGAAACAGGGAAATAAAGTGCCAAAAAATTACACAGAGGCAGGTGGCCACAGTCAGAAGTGAAGTGTTGCTACTCCTGTTGATGGGCAAAAAATGGGTTTTCTGTAGGGGCCGTGTGCATGCAAGTTTTGCTCACGGAGAAGGCGTCAAACGGTACTTGCGCTCACCCTCAATCGTCTCAGACCCCTCATCTCATGATCAGTTTTGGTTGCTGTCCGGAATCTGTCACGTACAGGCTGCAACCAGATGTGGCGCTCTTAAGCTGCCATCATCACTCGTGGCTGGGTTGGTCAGTGACTGTGCCTGTGTTCCATTCTCGGATAGACAGCCGACTGATTGTTGAAAGGTAACAGTGCAAATGACGCACCACCTCTCGGCGGCTGAGATCTGCCCGTAACATGCCAAAGGCTCTTTTTCTCTCTCCTATGTCACAAGCTGTTCCATTTTCTTGATGCAATAGCATTTTTCGTTTTTTTTTGTTGGCTTTATGTAGGCTATTGACCACACCAAAAAGAACAAGTCAAGTGTCACTGGACACATCATGAACAGCTCAATGTTTGTTATTACTGAAGTGCTTGGCGCGTGCACGAGGTGCGCGTCAGGATTACAATACCACGCGCTTTTCTTTATTTCCTCTCGTGCCTCACTGGAAAAGCAATAAAAATCAATCGATTCTTCAATTTGCTGCAAATACAGTACATACCTCACCTGTGCGTTTTTTAATGGCGCTGAGTATATTTAATACCTGAGGTAGAGGACACCTAGCTAGGTGATCGAGTGATAACAAAAACTAACATCGCAAACTCAAGTATACGGTGACAAAGTGATTTAAAATTATGCCATGTATTACAGTGCGGTGCAAAAATTTGGGCACCCCTGGTTTAAATGTCTGTTACAATTTATTTCCAAGCAAACCTGAACACTAAATGCTACAAAGTTCAATGTGACACCTTTCTGCAAATTTAAAAGCAAGGTTTATTTTTATTTTAATTTTTCTGAGTTTTTAAATAATAAGAAAGGAAAAAGGGCCCTGTGCAAAAGTTTGGGAACCCTTTTGGATTATTCTTTGTTACCTTTTAAGAAGATGATTACTAAGGCCCAGACCCAGGTGATTTACTTATTAGGGCTTCAGTGAGTCAGGTGAATATAATTCCAGGGTTGAACTATATATTCTGTAGTAACTCCATGCCTTCTAAAGTATCTGACTTTGATAGATGTTTTGTCTGGTGTTAAAAACCATGTGTTCCTATAAACAGTTGTCCAAGGATGTCAAAATCAAGATAATTCACTTCCATCAACAAGGAGAGGGCTACAAAAAACTCTCGCAACATTTCAAACTAGCCATTTCTACTGTCAGAAATATCATAAGAAAATGGAAAATAAATAGAACAATTGAAGTCAAGGCAAGATCTGGAAGACCAAGAAAAATTTCAGATAGAATGGCCCGAGATCTGGGGAGAAATGCTCAGAAGAACCCACACATCACTCCAAAAGAGCTGCAGAAAAGAGTAGCAGACACCGGTCTAGTTGTTCCAAGGACAATAATACAGCGAACCTTAACTCATTCCCTACGGCAAGCCGCTGCCAACGGCATGGCGAATTCTACCATTCCCAATGGTAAGCCGGTGCCAGCGGCGTGGATGATGTCATTCGGAGTTCCGTTGAAAACATGCATAATACATGAGTATCGCGTCAATCTGACCAATCTGACAGCAGTAATAGCGACCTCGACCATTCGCAGTCCAATGAAAACACAAAATCAGTTGAAGATCGCGGTGATGGGCCACCTGTACTTCAGCCACAGGAGGGGAGGGGCCGTGGCCGAGCCAGGACAGGTCGTGGTCAGGGAGCACGAAGTCGAGCACCTAGTCGAGGAGCTGCTCAGCGTCACGTAGCAGGCAACCAAAATGACAATTGGAATGATGTCACAAATATCCAAAATGACACTGCTAATTTGACATTTGCATTTGAACCTGCTAAAAACCTTTATTTTGAAAATACAGACGTTTAACTAAACGTGTGTTTATATTGTGTAATTTTTGGGAAAAGTATTCTGTACAAACGCAACAATTTTATATAAAAGTGTTCCATAGGGAATGAGTTAAACAACAAAGACCTACCTGGCAGAGCTGCAAGAAAGAAGCCTTTCCTACGACCTCAACACAAAATTAAGCGTCTGAAGTATGCAAAAGAAAACCTTGAGAAACCTCAAGCCTATTGGAACAATGTGCTTTGGACTGACGCACCCAAAATTGAACTTTTTGGCGACAACCAAAGAAGGTATGTTTGGAGAAAAAAGGGGGAAGCATTTGTGGAGAAGACCACATTGCCAGCTGTTAAGCATGGAGGTGGATCCATTATGCTTTGGGGTTGTGTAGCAGCTGGGGGCACAGGCAATATTGTGCGGGTGGAGGGAGGAATGGATTCCACCAAATATCAAGACATTCTAGAGGCTAATATTCAAAGCTCAGTCCAGAAATTGAAGTTGAGGAGATGTTGGGTATTCCAGCAAGACACTGACCCGAAGCATACCTCACAATCCACCATGAGGTACCTCCAGGAAAGATGGATGAAGGTTTTGGAATGGCCATCACAGTCCCCAGACTTGAATATTATTGAAAATCTGTGGAGAGACCTCAAACATGCCGTGGATGCAAGAAGGCCGAAGAATATTTCTGAGCTAGAGGTGTTCTGTCAGGAAGAATGGGGAAAAATTCCAAAGACAAGAATTGAAAGACTCTTAGCTGGCTACAGGAAACGTTTGCAAGCTGTTATAGCTGCCCGAGGAGGGGTTAAAAAGACAGGGTTCCCAAACTTTTGCACAAAGCCTTTTCCTTGTTTTATTATTTTGGAACTGTAAGAAGTTAAAAATAAAAATTATTCTTGCTTTAAAATGTGATGAAATGCGTCATGTTTAACTTTGTAGCATTTCGTGTTCAGGTTTGCTTTCAGTCACTTGGAGATGAATTGTAACAGACATTTAAACCAGGGGTGCCCAAATTTTTGCACCCCACTGTATATAATCTCTCCAGAAGTTGACTTTTGTCCGCATTGTGAGGACAAACATATTTACAATTACTTTCGGAAAGAATTCCGTGTTCAAACTCCACCAGCATGGAATGGAATCAGTACTTTTTCGGCTTACCCTGATGTTTGGGTACCCAGAGAAACATTTGTGTAAAAACATCATGCATACATCCGGTCAAGAAAATTTAGGGTTTAATTTCTAATGCTGCTCTGTGGTGGCATTTAACGGCGACAGCCATATTACTGATGACACACCGGGTTGATACGCACGTGCAGCATATGTATTCGCAATATTAAATATTTATGTTAAATCATAAACCCCTCCTCTCACTAATGAACTCCCACAAAATACATTGGCGCCTCCTTTTAAAATCGTTCTGGCAAATAAAAAGATGAAAAAAGTGGAGGTTGGATACAAAATTTATGAGTAGCCTGGTTGACAGTACGTTACTAGACACTTGGACTAGTTTGAAGACGAGTTTACTAGTTCACTGTAATTTTTACTAGTGCATGGAATAGCGGGAATTTTGAACCCTGTATATATATTTACAGTTAATTTAAATAATTTTTTTTTTATTTTAACTAACGATTAAGAATTTCCTGAGAACAAACACCGATAAACAATATGATAATGTATTAAATGATGGTCGTGCTTGTAGGCTGGTGTGTGTCACCAGTCCAATGTTTTTCATTTAATTTAATCTAGTCACATATACACGGGTCAATGACAAATAAGCCTTTTAAAAATGTTTTTTTAAAATAAATCTTTAAAAATGTACAGAATACATTTATTAGTTGGAAGAGTGTTTAAACAAGTCTTAATGGTTGCACAACATTTACAGGGTTTTAGTACAGTTTTAGACTGTATTTGCAATTTCACCAGCCAAAAAATGTCAAGTGGCGCAACCAAAAGTTTCCTGAAAAAAAAAACACACTTCCCTCTTTTTTTTCTAAGTGATTTTTTTAGTAAGTATACCTGAGAGTGTGTACTCTGCCCAAAACATTACTATTTTGTAATTGAGCTGGGTATTAAAAGTAACTTATGGATCCTTTATGGTAGGGGGCGGGTACTTTGGTTTCCCAAACAATTTAAGAACAATTAAACTATCAAACTTTGTTTATTTGAAAGGTTTTCAATATAAAATTATGCCCCCATATTAATATTATATTAATTCATATTTTAAATTACATATTTAATACATTTCACATTGTGTTAACTTGCTCGGACGGTTGCGCTACCTGACATTTAGAGGGTTTGAGATGGCAAAACATAAAATATATATCATTTTTATGATAAACTGGAAATATGTTCAAATTAAACAGGTTATATAGAATAAAATGATGCTTATTATGAATCATTTAAAATTATTTTAAACCAAAGTTGTGCACTCGGACAATGTCACGTCATTGACACACACATGTACAGCGCTTGATTGCGCAATTCTGCCGCCGATTCTTTACAAAGGGTGGCGGACGCGTCTCAGGTTTTGCAGTTGGTTCAGCCAATGACGTTTCCCACTCCAGTGTTCTCTTTAGCTCTGTGGTCGGGACTGGCGCGAAGGTAGGAAAGTGGGGTCATTCCACTCGCTACCATAGTTTCAGAGTCGCGCTGTTAGGTTATCCATAGTGCGGTTGAGGAGGACAATCGGAATGATATTTAAGAGACAGTAGAAGCCCGTTTTTGTTTAAAACTGGACTAAAACTTTTACTCACATTATCCGAAGACTGTATCGCAAAATATGCGATGGGGATTTCAAAAGCCCGTCGCAGATTGGCGCATTTAAAAAAAAAACTGATTGCATTTTGCGATGTGATACCGCTTATTGCCAGCCCTGCATCGGATACATTTATTTAGAGGCAGACTGGCCAAACTCTTCCCTGGCGTGGACCCCACCTGTCAAAGGTGCCATGCAGCCCCGGCCACTCTATACCACGTTTTACTCCTGTCGATCAATCACCCAATCCAATCACTGCTATATTTGGTGTAGTGCCAGAGGGCGTTTCCCTTTCAAATTCCCAATCAAACTTGCTGGGTTTTGCTTCTCAGGTGGCCTGTCGGCTTATTCTACTCAAATGGAAAGAGAAGAACCCACTTTCTCATGCCAGATGGGTCAGAGAGGTAGCACCACACCTGAAACTGGAGGAATTAAGATACTGCTCCCAGGATAACATCATAAGATGTTACAGGACATGGCAACCCTTCATAGAATACTTTAAAAACCTCCCTGGTAGAGATATGACAGACTAGGGCCTGGTGGCTCACACATACACACACACACGCGCGCGCGCACACATTTATTTATTTGCTTATTTAGTTAGTTTCCATTTTTGGTTTAGTTCATATTATTATCCTAATGGCCTTGATATTACTGTTGTAATATTGTTACCATTATTTATAGTGTATTATTAATATAATTATTGCAATCACAAATATTATTTCTAATATCAATGCTGGTATGCCATCATTATTATTACTATTGTTCACATCTGTTACTTTCTTTTAGATTCCAGTCTGTCTTGTTAAATGTTCACCATTGTAAGTTTACAAAACTTAGCTCTGTGTGTGTCATGAATGTTTGTCATGTTTTCCCAAAAAATCAATAAAAACATTGATAATAAAAAGCCAAAAACAGTGGAGATCGGATATGGACTTTTTTCGGTAGAAGTGATCGATTCGCTTGCTCCATGTAAGCAACGCTTACACCGTTTGTGTGTTTTTGCTACGAATTCATTTAGTAGCTTGGTGTCGGAATTGCATTTCGTTTTGGTAGAAATGGTTAACAGGAGCTTTTAGCAAAGTTTCCTCTGGATACCTAAGTGGGTATATAACATGACTATATAACAGTACAGCTACAATCACATGCATGCAACGCGAGACAGTACGAGCAAAACACTAAAATTTCAACTTGCCACTTTTAACAGTCAAAATTGCAAGTGTACCTTTAAGACAATCTGTGTTGCCCAAATACGAGAGACGCAACGTCATCAAACTGCGCATGGTACTCTTTGAGTTGGTAGGAGTTACGTCTTACTATGGACGGACACAGTATTGAACTCTCTTATCTCACCTCCAACTTATGCGTGACTGTTTAGGTATTGAGCAGCCTCTGTTTTATTCATGTGTGATAGAATAGTCGCCATACAACCGGGCTTGGTAAGACTGGACTGTATGTCTGTAATAAACGACGAGCAACGTGGAATCTCTAGCTACGGTGTGACTGTGAGTTTCTGCCATTCACCAGTTCCTTTCCTCGCCCAACACGAGCCTAACCTGTTACAAGTGGTGCCCGAACTATGATTCATCGGACCTTCTTCTCCACAACCGGAGCACAGAAAAGTTGAGGGGAAGTTCAAAGTGCAAGCTAACAAAGTTAGGTCATTTTCGTTATCTTTTTTTCACCGAGCTAAACTTAGCTAAGCTAACACCGGCTTGTATACACATCTTAAGCGCTTAGTATTGCCAATGTGGTGAGAGGCAACACTGCCGAAGTGAATTGAACATTATAATCCACGGAACTGTTGCATTAGCGCATTTCAGATTGAAAGACTACAGTACGGTTGGAATTGTAAACAACTCTTCGTGAAACAACTGCGCGTGGACATTTCTCTCTTCCTCTCGTTCTTCGCTAGTGGATTCCTGCCTCGCATGTCTGTACTATGTGCACGAAAATGACTAGTTAAACCTGGTAAAGTATTCGAACTGCGAACCAAGACATCAAACGCGAACTGAAAAAAAAAAAAAAAATTTATCCGAACTATAAGGACATTGAATAAGAGCTGCTAGTCTGCGGTAATCTGCTCTCTTTGTGTGGCTCTGCCTATATTGTGTATTTTCTTTAATTCATTTTCTTTGAGCAAAGAAGTACAGTTTTGATACTATACTGTTCCTAATTTTCTGCTTAAGTTTTATTGAAAATTTTCAAAAGTGGAATAAATTTTTTTTTTTATTTCTCAAAGTACAATTTAAAGAAGTAAACTGTTTTGTATTTTGTATTACATTTTTCTATGTCATTGTATTATATTAGCCTAGTTAGTGGTATTTGATCTCAGCTATAAGTTATACAGCAGTATAAACTGACATTTGGGTTTTAAAAAAAAGATATTTAGGTTATGAAAAAACAAGACACTATGGCGACTCATCCTGACTTATCAGAACCTGATGATGACGCTGACTATATTCCCCTTCCAAGTTGTGGTACGCCTGGACACACTAATGCTGACCCTGAACTTAAAGTGAAGGATCTGCAAAATGAAGTTCAGTTGCTCCAGCGATACCTTCATGACTCTCTTAATCTGCAGAGAGATATTCTTGAACACTAGCAGCGGGATGAGAAGGTAGACACCAAGCCCTCCCCTACTCAGCCTACTTCAACACCCTATGTTCCAGGTCCTTTCAGGAGAATACCTGAATATAGGTACATGACAACACCTGATCACAATCAAACTAATGAACCTGCTTCACATTTTCGCTTAGATTCTCTTGAGTTAGATAACACAACCAGAGTCCTTGCAGCTGCATTGCACCAAGCCAAAATTGAACTCCCAGTGTTTGCTTGGTTTGATTGGTGAGTTGCTCAAAAAGACTCTGGGATCATCTGCAGAAATGCACAGAAAGATGGACACTGTTTTGAGTCAGTGTGGGGAGTTTGTGCGTTTGACTGTGAATTTGGGCAAGAGACAGGATGAGATGATGGGAGAACTGGTGGCCCTGAAGCGTGAAGTTAAAAATTACAAAATGAATAGCGGATCAATCGAAATTGCTTGTTCCACCAGAAATTGAATAGAAGTCGGCACCCCCCCCCCACTCCGCGTCTCCCCTCTGTCTGCCTCAGCCTCACACGGACCGGTCCTTATCATCAACAACACTCCCTTATCCCTCTGGCAAGGACAGAACATTCTGTCCCTGATAAGGACTTTCTGGATTCTGCATTCCACCCCCCTACCTCTGCCACAGGCTGCCTCCGCATTTTTCATTAACCCCTTCTTCCCCCACCTCTCATCCCCCCCCCATTCCCATGAAAAAATTCCTACGCGTTTCCAGCATGTCGTGTTATAAACCTGATGTGTATTAGCATGTCTGATGTCATCAATATGTTTCTTCTCTGTGTTAACTGCAACCTTTAATTTCGAAGAAGAAAGTGGAGTTGGCAGCGCGACGCAAGTTGCAGCAGCCCGGAGCACTTTCTCTCCAAACTTAATTTCGTTGTTATTCTGTAACAATGACAATAAATTCATCTGAAATCTGCTGGTGATGGCGTGGTGCGGCCAGAAGACTGGCTACAGTCAGTTAACACTTAAAGGTCTTCCCTTAACCTGACTGATGCCCAGATTTTCCGAGAACTGCCACATTTCCTGGTCAAAGAACCTAGAAAGTGGTTCAGCGTGCTTGACACACATGTTGTGTCTGGGCCAAATTTTGTGAGCTCTGCAGAATGGTTTTCTTACCTGCTGACAATCAAGAGCGGGTCATGAGAGGCATCCTGGACCCTGTCCAGAGTCCCCAGGAGCCCCTACCCACATTCGTTGCTCACATGCTCAGTGAATTTAAAAAGCTAAGAAGCCCGCCATCAGAACCGGATCAAATTGACCTCATCAGTAAGCATGCACTGGAAAAGTACGGAGTTGCACTTTATGGGACATATGTCAAATCCGTCATTGAACTGATGCTGCAAGCACATGAGCTTCACTCTATACTTGGCCCTGACATTACTCAGTCGCCTCGGGCACGAATGAGAAATCCACCTGATGGCGGGACCTACTGCTTCAAATGCCCTACGCCAGGTTTCACATCTCGCAGCTGTCCTAACTGCTCTACAAACCCCAGAGGAACCCCACACCCTCCCAAATCCACTTCAGAGCTGCAACATACCCCACCTATTGACCAGGGTTTAGGTGTAGATGCTATGAAAGCTGAAGAGGAGGACACAACACCAATGAGGAGATCAACAGGTAGGGGGCAGGGAAACTTCAAGCGGGGGAGGACATTTCACAGAGGCAACCCTCCCCCACACTTTAACTCCGCCTCCCTCACTTCTAGCCACCCCTCAAGAGCAGCCCATGCTCACCCATGTGGTGGACGAAGATTCTTAATCACCATGGAACCATCCATTTAAAGTGAAAGTGAACTTCAAAGGAGCAGCTCTTGACGCTACGCTTGACACAGGTGCATCACTCTCAGCTGTTAAAGCAGACTTGGTTCCTGAAAAAATTCAAAATCGGCCCTTAAACAGTGCATGGTCAGCCCCACCAATTCGGCTAGCCAATAATACATGCTGTTTTCCAATAGGGATCACTTGGCTTACCATTGGGTTTATGTGCAAACGTATTTACCAGCGATTTGCTATAATCCCTAACTTGTATTTGCCTATGGTCCTGGGAATGGACTTCATGATGCGTATTTCACTCACCATACATGTTCCTACCAGAACAGTGATTTTGGATGACAGTCCTCTGTTTCTTGATGAACTTGATGACAAACCAGAGACATATGGACATATTGGACCCAAGCCTCTTATTGCTGGCTTCACCTTTGATTGCTATTATCCTGACACACATTTTTAACTTAACCCTGTTGACCGGTTCGATTCCTGTCTTGTGGAATCGGCTTTTGTTCTTCCCTTACATAAAGGTGCTTCTTCAGATGTTCTGAATAACTATCGACCAATTTCAAAGCTGCCGTGCTTGGCTAAGGTTTTAGAGAGACTCATCAATAATCAAGTTAGAGCATTTTTATCAGACCATGCTATCTTGAATGTGTTTCAGTCAGGCTTCAGATCAGGTCATAGTACTGTATTAGCTGCAGCCAGGGTATTAAATGATATAGTTTTTGCCTTGGACAATAAGCAAGACTGCGCTGCCCTTTTTATTGACCTATCAAAGGTGTTTAACACGTTGACCATTTTAAACTCAAAGAGCGGCTAAGTGCAATTGGGTTTGATATTAAATCTCTGAATTGGTTTAAAGATTATCTATCTGGTAGGTGTCAAGCTGTTGTGGCCGATAGCTATCAATCCAACTTTATTTATCTTAGCAAGGGGGTTCCACAGGGTTCAATTTTGGGGCCCTTCCTGTTTGCACTTTTTATTAATGAGTTCGGTGCTAATTTTCTCAATAGTAAAATCCACCTCTATGCAGATGATACAGTCATCTACTCAGCTGCCCCTTCTGCTGATTTGGCTCTTAAAAATTTGCAGTCAGATTTTTAAATCTTCCAGAAGGATCTTTTAGACCTTAAACTAATTTTAAACTGAAAAAACTTAACTCATGCTATTCTCTCATAAACCAGCTGCTAGGTTCCATAATGGTAGCATCACGACAGTAAATGGAATCCAAATCGAAAGAGTTCCTAACTACAAATACCTTGGCATTTGGGTAGATGACAATCTTAATTTTAAGAAGCATACTGATGAGCTGGTCAAGAATTTGAAGCCAAAATTGGCTATGCTGTACAGGAATAAAGCCTGCTTTCTGAGGAGTTGCAGAAGACAGATTGTTCAAGCAACTATTCTCTCTAGAATAGATTATGGTGATGAAATTTATATGCACGCTGCACCCTCCTTGCTGAAGTCACTTGACGCAGTGTACCACGCTGCATTAAGGTTCATAACTGGAGATGGCTTCCGAACACATCACTGTACACTTTATTTTAATGCTGGTTTGTCTTCGCTGGCCATGAGAAGGGAGCAACATTGTTGCCTTTTTATATACAAGGCATTGTTGGGTAAACTGCCTGGATATCTGACCAGTTTGCTTAACGTGAGGAAGGGGGAATACGTTCTGCGCACTCTTGACTTTTTGGTTTTAGATGTCCCAAGGGTGCATACTGAACTGGGTAAAACTGCTTTTATGTATTATGCTCCACAGAAGTGGAATAGGATTCAACAGTTTTTAAAGTTGGAAAGTCTTATTTCAATTGATTGTTTTTAGTGTCTGTTATTGGCTGCCACAAAGAAGGAATGTACATGTGTAATGTAGTCATTGTTTTTATTTATTGTACTTGGTGTTTTCTGTTTTTTGCTACTGGGCTCCGTTGCAAAAGAGAGCTTGCTCTCAATTGGACTCCCAGTATAAATAAATAAAAATAAAATAAATAAAAATATGACCGGAATGGTAGTACTATGATGTTTCTTGAAGTTCCTCTATCTGCCCTTGAGGAAAAGGTGGAAGAAGCCAACTTGGAAAAGGAGAAAAACACAAAACTGTTAGGGCTACTGGGAAGCACCAGTGATCTGTTTGATGGTCATCTTGGCCGCACCACTTTGGCGGAACACGTCATAGTTACGGGAGATACGAAATTAATCAGGCTCCCTCTTTATTGCACCTCAGCTTCAAAGAAACAAGTCATTGAAGACCAAGTGCAAAAAATGCAACAAGAAGGCATCATTGAGCCAGCTTCAGGGCCTTGGGCTGCTCCCGTGGTTATTGTGAACAGGCCACCAGGTGAACCAAGGTTCTGCATGGACTTTCGAGGCCTCAATCAGCTGACTGTAAAGGATTCTTATCCTCTTCCACAAATTGATGATTCTCTTGACTTCCTGTCCAGGGGTAAATTCCTCACCACCCTAGACCTGGCTCAAGGTTATTGGCAGGTAACTGTTGCTGAGGAATCCAAGCCAAAGATGGCCTTCATCACTCACTGTGGACTATTCCAGTTCAAAGTCCTTCCTTTAAGCCTTTGTAATGCACCGGTGACCTTTCAAAGGCTCATGAACATGGATCTGGCTGGCCTCATCTACAAGTCTTGTGCTGTGTATCTTGATGAAATTATTGTGGCCTCATCGACCTTCAAACTGCATCTGGCAGACCTAGAGGAAGTCCTGGCCAGATTGAAGTCAGCTGGCATTTCTTTGAAACAGAAAAAGTGCAAGTTCTACCTTAGCGAGCTGACCTTCCTGGGATACCTTGTCACCCCATCCGGCATACATCCAGACCGAGACAAAGTAAAAGCCGTGGCGGAGTTCAAGGTGCCCACCACTGTGAAACAAGTGCGTCAGTTCCTCGGCTTAACTGGTTACTACCGTCGATTTGTTCAGGACTATGCTTGACACGCTGAACCACTGTTCGCCCTCACAAAAAAAGATGCACCATTCAACTAGGACAACAAATGTCAAACGGCAGTGGATCTCTTGATAAGCTGCATAACGTCAGCACCTGTCCTGAGATTCCCAGATTTTACTCGCCCTTTCTTCATCCATGCAGACGCCTGTGATGCAGGTCTTGGAGCCGCATTAATGCAGAGAGATGACTGAGGTAAAGATGTTGCTGTGGCATACGCCAGTCGTGCTTTACACAAATCTGAGAAACCATATTCAACTCCAGAGAAAGAGTGTATAGCTGTTATATGGGCTTTGGAGCACTTTAGACTATACATTGAAGGCCTGCATGTTACGGTCTTCTCAGACCATAACAGCCTTCGATGGTTAATGTCACAACCCAACCCTACCCGCAGGCTGGCTAGATGGTCTCTTTGCCTCCAGGACTTTGACTTCAGCATAGTTCGCAAGCCTGATGCTCTCTCCAGAAACCCTCTCCCCACAACTGATGCTCCTCTTGATCTCCTGCCTGCGTACGCTGTGATCGGAAGCCTAGATCTCCGTGCCCTACCGCCGATGTCAGACCACCCACAGATGCGACAGCTGTAGTTAGAAGATCCAGTGACTGGTAAGCTGCTCCATCAACTTGAAGATAGTCAACAAATTGAGGGGGACAATCATGATTCCCAACAGTTTTCAACTCAAGATGGCCTCCTCTACTTTCACGACCAAAAAGCAAAGTGTGGCCTTCACCCACTCAAGTAAATGAAGCTTTATGCCCCTGTAGCCATCCGTGGTTGTCTGCTCAAATATTATCATGATCATCCCACTGCTCGTCACCTAGGCATTACAAAAACTTTGGCATGCCTCCAGCTCAGATTCTTTTGGCCAGCCATGGCCTCTGATGTCAAAAAGTACGTTGCCTCTTGTGCAGCGTGTCAGACCACTAAGCTAAGGATAAGGAAACCCGCTGGCCTCTTGATACCCATCCAACCACAGAGGCCTTGGGTGTATACTGGAGTTGACTATGTTGGCCCACTCTGCCGTGAAATGACAAAAGGAAGCAAGTCCATATTTTGTCAAAATTGAGTCACATATAATTTTGGAATCAGGGAGGTAAGTCCTATTTACTAATGGGTTCATTCTGCAAAACATGTTTTAGTTAGGCCATACTTGCCAGTGCAGAAGGAAGCAAGTCCAACATTTAGGCCACATTGTCACGACAGAAGGAAGCATGTCCATATCCAATGAGGCAGGCCGATGTAAAATTTTCAGCCAATGAAATTCTTGTTTACAAAGTGGACTAAGGCTGCAGTCAGTGCATGAGGCATGTGAAGAGAACTTTGTTTACATAAAATAACTTCTCAAATCCCTTGAAAATGCTCAAGTTCGCAGATGTTTTAAAACTTTGATTGAAAGTCAAGTATTTCTGTACATTATAGGAGTATATTAATTGAATTCATTGACTCTGCGTGACTTATTTTGGTGCGTTTGATGGACTCGCTGATTCAGGCCTAGCATAGCCTGTGTAGGTGAGCACATGCATGTCCTTATACAATGTACAGGGCCCAGTCTGGTGATGTTAGGCCTAGTGACCTGCATAATACCACGTGTGTTTTATGCACTGTGTGTTTATGCACGTTCAAAAAAGGTTCTTCCTTGATATTTTGGAAGACATCATTTGATGATGATGCATTTCAGTCTCGGGAGTTCCTCAGAAAACGTGAGGCTCAAGATATACTTAGAGGGTCACTTGTCCCAGTGAGGGAGGTACCTAGGGGAATTTCTTCCAAAAAGAAATAAGACATTGTTGATGCTCTGTGCCCAATGTTGCCTGCAAATAGATCCCTATTCTGGAAGAATCTGCCCACCAGTGAAAATGCAGTGGATATGATTGATGTTCAGTAGCAATATCTACTTGACCAACTAGCACTACATATGAACTGTTATTAGAAAGAGGTTAGAAATGTCAGATCCACAATGACTCTCCTCGCCCAAGGTACCCCCCCAGAATGTCTTTTGTAATCCTCAGACCATTCAAATTGTCAAACGATGATAGGCAACTCCTTAATGTCATTTACATTTCTAATACAAGCACAAATTAGTTGAAGTATGGACTTGCTTCCTTACCACATCCCTTCCATCGGTTTTGAAATATCGTGACAAAAGGAAGCAAGTCACCTTAACCTCACCTAGGATTAGACGATTGATTTCTTAATGTCATGACAAGATAGGGCCTAGCATAAAGTACTTCATGTCCCCAGTGCAAAACATTTACTTCTAACCATGTTGGAGGGCAAGAATGAAAACTTTACTTTCATTTTTCTCAAAACTTTGCATTCTGGACTTGCTTCCTTTTGTCATTTCACGGCAGCACTGCTGCGCACAGCAAGCGGAAATGCTTACATCCTTGTCTTCATGGATTATTTTTTTATAAGTGGACAGAATTGAGTGCAGTGAAAGAAGCCACAGCTCAGGTTGCAGCCAACAGGTTCATCACTGACATCTCTGCTCAACACGGTACGCCTAAGTACCTCATTTCAGACAGAGGGACACCATTTGTCAGTGATCTTTTTGAGCATGTTGTGTCAGCACTAGGGACAGAGCACAGACTTACGACTGCATATCATCCACAGACGAATGCAACTGAACGTGTCAATCGTACTCTCAAAACTGCCATTCGAGCGTACGTAGGAGACAAGCACACATGTTGGGGCAAGTTCATTCCCCAGATCTGTTTTGCGCTATGCACTGCACCTCATGAGAGTTCAGATCTTAGTCCCTCTATGATGTTGTATGGCAGAGAGTTGGAAACTCCACTCAACCATGTCACCTAGCCCACGTGGGATGGAGCGGATGACCCAGGAGTTCCTAACCCTGAAAACCTGAGAACCTCACTCCAAGAGGCTCATGATCATACCAGAACTGTGCTCGCTACGAGTCACGAACGTCAAAAACACTACTATGACTTGAGATGTCGTCAGGTATCCTACCAGATCGGAGACCTAGTCAAAGTGAAATCCCATCCCAGATCGGATGCTTTGGCTAACTTCACGACCAAGCTAGCCCCACTGTACACTGGCTCATATCGCATCTCTAGGAAGATGTCAGATGTGAACTACAATCTCACTAAAGTTGACACTGGAGAAGAAGCTGGAGTTTTCCATGTTGTGAACCTACAACCTTAATACACATGGTCCACAACCTCTCCCAGCAAGCATATGAGACAAGTGACCTCCGAAGGGTAGGTCAACAATTCCCTAAATTGCAACTTGTCTTTGGACTGAGCAGGCCCAGAATTGAGCGTCAACAGAGAGGTTACAGATGTCAGTGTAGAGGATACTGTTGATGACGCCCACACCATTGACTCTGATCCTGTTGACTTTGTTCAGGACTCTGACTGATGACCAGACATATCTTGCTGAAAGCTATGACACAACTATGTCCGACTCTGTACCTGAATATACAGGTCATTACAACCTGAGACCGAGACGAATCCCCAGGGTCACCTCAGGGTGGTCAGATTATCAGTGGACCAAGCCCCATCATACTGACAAGATTGACCTGAAGTGAAAATTTTTGGTTCTTAGTCAAATGTGCTGATAAAGATGGTTTTGCACCTCGTCAATCTGCTGATATTGCACATTTTGTTATTTCTACAGAGGTGTGTTTGTTTCTGTTATTTGAAGATTCATTTTGCTCTTTCTGAAACATAACTACAAAAAACAAATTGAGATTTCATGCTGTACTTGTCTAACAGTCTAGGTTTATATTAACCCTTGCATGCATGGAGGTCACTACAGTGTACAGCTGTTTAAAAGTGTTCTTTCTCTATATACACCTGCAATTTTGGGCACTGCTGCATATTAGTAAAAAAAATCCTGAGTTTATTATAATTCATGCATGAGAGGGTTAAATTTCTTCTCATATGTCTTTGAGGAATTTTGCTTTGTATAAGGCTGCTATGTATGCCAGTTCCGTATCTGTTTGACTGTTTATCGCTCTGTCTGGTTTATATGACTTAAGTACTGCTCATGTTTGAGATTGTGTTGAGTATAAGCTGGAACTCAGTTGTGTACGGCTGAGGTCGGCCTTTTTCTCACCAGGGGGGAATATGTAACAGTCGAAATTGCAAATGTACCTTTAAAGACATTCTGTGTTGCCCAACTACGAGAGATAGATAATAGATACACTTTATTGAACCCCGTGGGGTAATTTGTCCTCTGCATTTGACCCATCCTATAGTTAGGAGCAGTGGGCAGCCACAGAGCAGCGCCCGGCGACCAACTCCAGTTCTAAAGCCAGTTCCTTGGTAGGAGTGTTCCTATGATGCATGTTTTTGTGGGTGGGGGAAACCGGAGTACCCGGAGAAAACCCACACGAACACGGGGAGAACATGCAAACTCAACACAGAAAGGCCCCAGGCCGGAATCAAACCCACGACCTTCTTGCTGTGAGGCAACAGTGCTAACCACTATGCCACCGTGCTGCCCGCAACAGGCAGCGCAACGTCATCAAACTGCGCATGGTACTCTTTGAATTGGTTGGGAGTTATGCTTTACTATGGACGGACACACTATTGAACTCTCTTATCTCACCTCCAACTCATGCGTGACTGTTTAGGTATTGAGCAGCCTCTGTTTAATTCATGTGTGATAGAATTGTCGCCGTACAACCGGGCTTGGTAAGATTGGACTGTATGTCAGTAATAAACGACGAGCAATGTGAAATGAATCTCTAGCTACGTGTGTCTGTGAGTTTCTGCCATTCGCCAGTTCCTTTCCTCACCCAACACGAGCCTAACCTGTTGCACACTCATTGAAATCCTGCTGCAGTACTTCAATTGCTTCCTCCTCCCATTCGGGGTCGGATTCGGGATCAAACAAGTACGGAAATATCTGCCATCTTGGTTTCCTGGTTCTTCGGGTCTGCACCCTCCCCCGGACTCGAAGCGGCCAGGCAGCCAATCAGAGCAGCGCTTTATTAGCATAGCCTCCCCGCCCATTTCAAAACGGCTTGTGTTTTAGGCCGGCACAGACGGGGTGAGAGAAGAGGTCTCACTAGTACTGGATGTGTTTGTTTTTTTTTTTTTTTTGTAACTGACCTCTTAACATTATTTTAAAGACTTATTGGACATATTTTAAACATCTAAATACAGCATAATAGGGGACCTTTAAGTACTGTTGCATAATAGTGTGTTACAGTGGATTCTGAGTGTGTATGTATTGTATTATGTGTGATGTGTTTGGCTGCTGTGTTAGCTGTTTTGGCATACATGACTTTTTTTTTTGGTGGGGGGGGGGGTTGCATTTTGTTACTGCTGGCCCTGACTGAAACCCCACTGCACACTACTGGTTTAAGTTCCCTACATCGACTAGTCCCCCAGGCTACAAATGCACAGTGAAGTTGAGCGGTAATAGCTCAATTGACCGATCCAAAGCCCCGCCCACTTTCGGTTACGTCACAATTGGGCAAGCAGGGGTCTGACCGAACCTCGGACAACTTTCACTTCAGGCAGCCGTCTCACATTAGTGACAGTCGAGATGCCGATCGTGTTAAAGGCGTGTTTTTCATTTCCAAAACCATAATAATCTTTTTAATGTATTCCTAAACTAATTAAAAAAGATCTGAAACAGTTGTGAAATTAGTGTCTTTTTCATTGGTGATAAATCTCACAAGATAATTATAATTTACGACACAAGAATATTACAGTATGGAAGCCCAAAGTGGACAATATTCAAATGAAAATGTAATCCCACTATTGCATTATAATTTTCCACTTATGAATGAGTTATTTGAGACAATATTAAATTGAAAATGCATTAATCCAATTATCACTTTCATTTTCACATACACATATGGGAAATCTATGACTATATTCAAATGATAATGAAAAGCTGTTTGACATTTCATTTTCAAAGTCATGCTCCGCAATACAGTGGACAATATTCAAATACAACGAGCAAAACAGCACCCCCAGCCTATTGCATTTACATTTACATGTCATCACGCTCTTTTAGGGTCAACATGATAATGAAAATGCTGTTTTCTAATCACTTGGAAATAATATCGACATAATAATGATGACGACATTTTACATTTCATTTTCAAAGACTTATCCTGCAATACATGGGACAATATTAAAATGCAGTAAGGGAAACAGCGCCTCCCAGTCCATTGCATTTTCAAATTCATGTCACCACGCTCTTTTTGGGACACAATGAAAATTAAAATGCAATCTGTCAGCGTCTCATCAAGGCGGGTCTTCCGCTAGGACGTCACTCATTAGGGGCGCGAACGGAAACCATGTTCCTTATTTGCATACCAACCAATCAGCTTCTGGGTAGCGCTTGTGCGCACGGAGGCTTACTGATCATGTCATGATGGCTAGGCTGCTATGTATTGTGTACCAATGCAGCACGCTTACGTTATGCTTTTGGATGTAGCCACCTCGGCAGCTAGTATGCTAGCTAACGTTAACTAAGGAAAATATTTGTAAATGATCATCACATAAAAGCAATATGATTTGATTTTTGCCCCAACTCTATTAACTGAGCTAGCTGTAATATGCATGAACTTATCCGAGGCTTCGGCAGTGTTGTGCAACTGCAACCCAAGTGTGCTTGCAGATTTCAGAGTTTCGTTGAGCTTGCTAGTGAGTCTAAAAGCAATCGCTTAGGTACAGCTAGCTAGCTATGATGCCTACTGGAGAAGCTCTTACAGCCTATTTCTCACTTTTAACGCCATCTCGCATTTTACGACCTCTTTCACCATTGATTAGCAGCTTCTTTTACCTACAGAACAAACTGACAGTTCAGCCTGAGACATGTTATTTCATAGCTAGTTAAAGCAGCATTATCCTTCCATGCGTGCTATAGCGTATTACATTACTCCAGATAAAACGCCATCCGTCTCCCCACCCTGCGGACGCTAGTTAGGGGAAATGTTTGTCATCATTTTTATACTTAATCGCTGTGATTCGGTTTTTGCCCTAGCTTCACCAGCTAGCTAGCTGACAGCGATTACTCCTGTGCTTGCCGAGTTGCAAGTTCACCACTCCTGAAACATGCACAATGTATGCATCATGCAGAACGTTCCGATAAACGGCCAGCAGTCAGGCTGCCGCTGTTCCTAGTTTAATCGCGATTCCCAAGCCATGTAGCAATGGGAGAAGTTTTGATGACTCTGGCTGAAAACGATGTTCCTCTCTTGCTAACTTAACCTGCTGTAATATGAACCTCTTTGATATGTCTGGCAGCACTTTTGTACGTCCCAACAGTACTATCAGATTTCTGGGAGATTTAAATGGATGGCTCATTACCTGGCTAGCTCAAGAACAATCGGTGTCAGCTAGCTAGCTTGTGAAGATAGGGGAAAAACCGAATCACAGCGATTAAGTATAAAAATGATGACAAACATTTCCCCTAACTAGCGTCAGTAGGGTGGGGAGACGGATAGCGTTTTATCTGGAGTAATGTAATACGCTATAGCACGCATGGAAGGATAATGCTGCTTTAACTAGCTATGAAATAACATGTCTCAGGCTGAACTGCCAGTTTGTTCTTCGGGGAAAAGAAGCTGCTAATCAATGGTGAAAGAGGTCGTGTGTGCGAGATGGCGTTGAAAGTGGCAAATCAGGGCTGGAAGAGCTTCTCCAGTAGGCATCATAGCTAGCTAGCTGTACCTAAGCGTTTGCTTTTAGACTCACTAGCAAGCTAGCTAACGCCCCTGAGATCTACAAGCACACTTGGGTTGCAGGTGCACAACACTGCTTGCTGCTATTATGGATATCTAAAATGTAATTATAGACAGGAGTGTGGTTCATTTAATGTTAAAACGGCTTTGCCATAGCATGAGGCCTCGGATAAGTTCATGCATATTACAGCTAGCTCAGTTAATAGAGTTGGGGCAAAAATCAAATCATATCGCTTTAATGTCATGATCATTTACAAATATTTTCCTTAGTTAACGTTAGCTAGCATACTAGCTGCCGAGGTGGCTACATCCAATGCGCAAACGAGGCCTACTGCGCGATGGCACACAATAACTATCAGCCTAGCCATCATGACATTATCAGTAAGCCTCCGCGTGCATAAGCGCTACCCAGAAGCTGATTGGTTGGTATGCAAATAAGGAACATGGTTTCCGTTCACGCCCCCTAATGAGTGACGCCCCAGCGGAAAACCCGCCTTTGATGAGACGCTGACAGATTGCATTTTAATTTTCATTGTGTCCCAAAAAGAGCGTGGTGACATGTATTTGAAAATGCAATGGACTGGGAGGCGCTGTTTCCTTACTGTATTTGAATATTGTCCCATGTATTGCAGGATAAGTCTTTGAAAATGAAATGTCAAATGTCGTCATCATTATTATGTCATTATTATTTCCAAGTGATTAGAAAACAGAATTTTCATTATCATGTTGACCCTAAAAGAGCGTGATGACATGTAAATGTAAATGCAATAGGCTGGGGGTGCTGTTTTGCTTATTGCATTTGAATATTGTCCACTGTATTGCGGAGCATGACTTTGAAAATGAAATGTCAAACAGCTTTTCATTATCATTTGAATATAGTCATAGATTTCCCAGATGTGTATTTGAAAATGAAAGTGATAATTGGATTAATGCATTTTCAATTTAATATTGTCTCAAATAACTCATTCATAAGTGGATAATTATAATGCAATAGTGGGATTACATTTTCATTTGAATATTGTCCACTATGGGCTTCCATAGACGGCAAATATGCTCAACCAGGGTCCAATGAAGTGAGGAAACCAGAGAGTAATTTGATAACGTACACGGAAATTCATCGACGTTTCTGAAACGGCGAAAACTTCCAAGCAATTATGTTATCAGAGGGTAATTAAAAGCCTCGTCACGTAAACTTTTCTGCTCGCACTTTAACGTTAACACCGAGTCACATTTCGGTCTTCCCATTAGTAAGTGTGCCGCTTTCCACCCTCCAAAAAGCACAAACCTCGGGAGACAAAATGCCGCTCTGCCCAGCGATACCAAAACAACACCGACTCGCATGCAACACATCAGTGAACAGTACCAGCGTCGCCATGCTTGTTGTCAGGGTTGCCAACTCTGATAAGACAAATAAGCGACCGCAGCTTCAAAAACAAGCCCAAAAAATATAAATTAGACAATACTGAGACGGTGTAGACCAGGGGGGTATACTACAAAGCTGGCTTTGTGATTAAGCCTGACTTCAGCACTTCGTAAAACCAGGAAACTCTTCAGATCTGGAACATGGACTAATGAAACAAGTGCTTTTCCAGGTTTTACTTAAGCTCAAAGTTAGGCTTAATCTCAAAGCCAGCTTTGTAGTATACCCCCCTGGGGTGGAATCTCTTTAGTTTTGTTGAGCGGGGGGGGCGGAGAGAGATTATCTTTCATTTAGTTCAGCAAGGGGCGAGGAGGCTGTGAGCAGACAGAGTCAATCAATGAATTGGGGGGAAATAGCACCCATAAACTTATACCAATTAGGTCGCTTGTTACACTTCTCTAACAAGCAACCATATTTTTAAAAACAAGCCCAAAAAAACCGCAACCAACGACCCGTAATTTTTTCAAGCGACTTCAGGGAAAAAGAAGCCCAAAGTTGCGTATTATAAGCAGACTTGGCAACTCTGCTTGTTGTTTTGAACTCAGGCAAGGCTGAAGTTTCCCGGTTAGTTGTCCGACCTAGAAACAGTAACAATGGGAGGCGGGGCTTGGGATCGGTCAATTAGGCCATTTAATCGGACTACTGTCCTTGTTCCAGTATACATGCATGTTAGGAAAACCAATTATCGAGCGAAACATGTCCGTCTCAGCTACGATGGGTGGCGATATGCCCCCTTTCAGCTTCTTCATCTTGGACCTTTTTCTGGTTGACCTACTACATCACAGATACACTTTATTGAACCCCGTGGGGTAATTTGTCCTCTGCATTTGACCAATCCTATAGTTAGGAGCAGTGGGCAGTTACAGAGCAGCGCCTGGGGACCAACTGCAGTTCTAAAGCCAGTTCCTTGGTCAGGGGCACTGGTAGGAGTGTGCCTAGAATGCATGTTTTTGTGGGTGAGAAAACCCACGCTAACGCGGGGAGAACATGCAAATCCCACACAGAAAGGTCCCAGGCTGGATTCGAACCCACAACCTTCTTGCTGTCTGGCAGCAGTGCTAAAGCTAGGCAGCAATGCCGCTATGCTGAACTTTGTACCCTCTCTACTACCCTGGACTGCGTTTCCCAATAGTGTAATTGCTGACTAGGATAGCAACTAATATAATTCATCCATTCAGAGTCTGTCCTTCCAACTATGGAAGTTAGCATTTGTGCTTTCGGGAAACGTGCCCCGGGGCTTCCTGTGCAAGTTGGATGCGAGTCAGGACTAAAGACTTGTGGGAGAGAGTTGTTCGAGTTTTCCGATGATGAGTGGAAGGAAAATTTTTGGATAACGCGCAAGTCATTTGATTAATTATGCAGATTAATGGAAGAAATTATGAGCCCCCAAGGCGTGACTGTTCAAGTACCAATACCCTTGCAGATGAGGATTGCTACTGTTCTGTACAAACTTGCTAGACCACAAAGTTTCTGCCAATCAGTTTGGTGTTTACAAGTCCGCAAAACTTCTGGGTCAAAGCCCCGCGCGATGAACTGTCAGTATGTGTAGAGCGCATAGTCAGTTCAGTCTGATTCAAGCGTATACATGGAGCAATAATGCAACTAGTAACGGCATTATCTGGTTTGTTATTCCGACGTTGAGAAATTCGATTTAGTGCGATTCCAGGTTAGACTAACATATTAACATGTATTTTAAAGGTCCAGTTGTAGTCGTGCTAACACAATAATTCATTTTTTTTCTAATGTCATGTAAATGCACTCAGTGAATCCATTTTCAGGGATGGTTCAGCAATTTGTTGAGCTGAGACTGTACATGAAATTCAATGGGTTGACTGTATCTTGCAGAGATCAGATGGATTTTGTCCTCTTAAAATGCAACATCAAAGATTGTTCCATTGTCTTCACCTTGGATATTATGTCTCTGATTTCAAGGGAGAGTTTCAGTGTTTGGTGTTTATTAAGCTTTCCATTAGTAGTTCATTATCTTATGTACAAATGCACAGTCTTAATTTTCAAATTTAATCTGTGACCATTTATAAGCAGGAAACCTGGTGTGTTTGGAAATTACCATAATCATGCAAATGTTTGGACTAATTTTAGTCATGATACTCAGCAAGGTTAGAAATTGCATAAAGCAGTGGTTCTCAACGTCAGTCCTGGGGACCCCTTGTGTGTGCTGGCTTTTGTTTCAACCACAATTGCAATCGTAGGATTTTAACAAGCTGCTAATTTGTCTTAATTATGTGCATTTAATGTTTAGAGCAGTTATTTGCCCTCTTAACCCACAACTTAACAGAAATATCTATTTGCCATCAAGAATTTCAAAAATAGCATTCGCACATTGCAGTATATCGGAAATAACAGCATAAAAGGAGAGAAAACAAAGTAACCAATCAAATTAATGACGTAGATGGCTCCTAATTAGTGAAAACTACTTGGCTCATCATGACAAATGTAGTCCACAAACAAACCAGTTTTGTGTTATGTTGATCTGATTAAGTTCACCTGAAGCTTTTTGAAAGAACTTGAAACAGTTGTGTCCAGCAGCCTAATCTGGGGTTTTTTGATTTCCTCAGTGTATAATTTGATCTGTTTGACATGTTATGTTACTTGACATTACTTGCAGTATTGCAATAAACGCACTATCTTCAAGGGTGTTTTATTCTTCATTGCATGTATGGATGTTCCTATGTAACATTTGACTAAAGAGATATATAAACAACTCTGAATATGAAAAGCACCTAATTAAGACAGTCACAGCTTGTTAAAGTTCTACAATTGCAATTGTGGTAGGAACAAAAGCCAGCACACACATGGGGTCCCCAGGACCGACGTTGAGAACCACTGGCATAAAGGACTGACAATTGATTCGAAAGTTCAAGGTACAGAGACGCAAAAACATGTATTTTAGTTTAAATATTTGGAGGGTAAACAATGTTCTTTCAGAACGGAGTTAAAATGTCATTTGACAAACAGTATATTCTCTATGATGTTTTCAAGATTAAGTGCGCTACTTGTTCGCACCAGTTTGCCTGCTCATCTTTCAAGGATTTTATTTTGAACAATACATTTCCAGAATGTTTTGGGAATATCTAAGTTACAATCAAATGAAAGTCTAACAACCAATGTCTAACCCTGGAATGGCTCAGCATTATAACAAGCCAGCTAAGAGCCACTCACTGAACTAAGTTCACGTTACTTAGCTAGGTAGTGTGTATGCAGTACTTTTTCATAACCATTGTGTAACATTAGTTTGTTAGCTTGTGAGCTTACTTCAGCTAGCTACTCAAGTAACTGAATTTACCGACTGTTCCTAGGTCAGCCGCAAATGTCGGTGACTCAGCGACTGGCTATGTTAGCAGAGCGATGGAATTAGCTCAATGCTGACATACAATGGGTCTCATTCATGAAACATTAGTAAATTTGTGTGTAGATTTGCACATAAAAGCCTATGCTACTAAAAACCTACTCCGGATTCATGAACACCGCAGGAAATGCAGATCTGATCGTAAACACGTGTGTATGATCATGAATGCCAATCCATCGTAAAGTGACAGCACGCGCCCGTTAATCAGCTATTAGCATAAATCCCCACCCATGAATTGCCAATGACCACCATATAAGGTGGTGTAGATGCATCCAGTCGGCCTGTCAGTCATGGCGCAAACAAAGAGAGAGAGAGAAAGAAAAAAGAATTATTTCGAAGCGGAGATAAAAATAATTTTGGGTGGAGTTAAGAAAAAACATTTTTATTTTCATCTGTTAGCAGTGGTGTGACAGGGACAGGCAAAGCGAAGGCCTGGAGGGAGGTGACAGATGCCGTTAATGTTGTCTCTGTAGTCCAAAGAACCATGTCCGAGGTGAAGCGTAAATGGTTTGACATGAAACTGGAGGCAAAAAAACGTTTAAGTGCACACAAAAAAAATACATCAGCCACAGGAGGAAGAGGCTCACAGTCACAACTCGTCCCATGAATAACAAAAGGTCGCAAGTGACATTCCTGATGAAACCTGTTGTTCTGCACCACGAAGTACTACAGCAGCCGTAGTACTTCGTGATGCAGAAAAACAGGTTTCATCAGGAGTGTCACTTGCGACCTTTTGTTATTCATGGGGCGAACTATCAACTGCAGACGAGTGCATCGCTGGCATAATTGGGGAGACCTCTCTGTCAGGAATTATACCTGACGGAGACAGCGACATACCTCCACTTTTATTTTTTTATCATCATTCAACATGTAGAAAGAACGTGTAATTTATTGAGTCGATTCACATAGATAATTCACAATCATGAACCTAATCTGGATCTTAAACCTGCCAATTGCCAAGTAATTTAACTAAATGTGTTATATTTTTAATCGTTTGTCATGTTTAGGCTATATCACGTTTCAAAGGCATCTGCGTATTGTGTACATAACAGAGCGCAATATGAATTAGAATTGTAATTTACAATAGTGACAAGCATTATTTATGTGCATTCTTAAATTTACACAAGCACTACGCGTGGTCAGCAGCTTGTGTAGATTTTGTTAGTAGCTACGAAAAGATCGGAGCTACTAAAATATTGATGAATGCGGAGATGCACGTAAATTCCGTCTGCGAACAGTTTACACACAAATTCGTTCTGCTCACGTTTCATGAATGAGACCCAATGGGTGCAAGATTTACATTTGATTCTAAAGCTTGCAACAAATGCGAAATTGACTCACCTCATTTCATAACTTTCATATGACACACGCATGCTAGTAAGATCCTCTTTGTCTTAACTCACTGATAAATTCAATCATGAAGTCATTTGGTCCCCACAAATATATTTTGGTATTCAATATTTATAACAAGAGCAACGCAAGGCGTGGCATATGCCTCCGACTGAAACAGTTGAAGAACATGTACAGAAAGCGAGTGTTAGGCATCATCTGCTATGTATGACTATTCAGGTTACCAAAAAGCAAACACCTCCAGCGAGTGCGCTAAAGGATTTCAAGATGGCTTCCGTGGCAGCCATATTGGTTGACAGAGTGAGCTGAAAATCGATAGGCATCATCCCCTATGTATGACTGTGATGGTGTGTTCAGGAACCACTCGCGAGAACAGGAATTCCAAAAATCGTAAGCCTTTATTGTAAAAAGAGTCGGAACCAGAAGACACAAGAATTTCCAAACCAAAAAACAATATCCAAAAAGCGAAGTCGAAAAGACAGGCAGGGGTCAAAACCAGTAAGGCAGATATGCAACTGTACATAGACAGTAAGCCAAAAATCGTAGTCGAAATCCAGAAACGTAGGTCACACAGTGCATCCAAAACAGAAATCGTGGTCGTTCAAAAACAGGTCAAAATCCAAAAAGACAAAACAGGAATAGTAGGGCAAGGCAATCTCGAGGTCGGACAAAACAGTCGTGAAGAAGCAATAAACAAAAGGCATACGAGGAGCTCTGCACAAATAAGTATTGATCAACGTTCTGACGGAGAATGAACTGCAGTGAAGACTTTAAATAGACGAGGGAAGTCACATGCTATGCAGTGAACAGGTGAATTGGATAAGAACTAATTACAGAGGTAAGCACACATGGGGAAGTCCTAAACCACAACAATTGGCAAAAGCCAAGACACGGACAGGATCAACGCAGACAACCTATGACAGATAAACAGCTCCGGTCAAGGAGTTCTTAGTGCACAGACAAAGAATGCAGGATAGCAATTAAGCACGTGCGAGAGATCTCGCGGAAACGCAGGGAGAGGCAGAGAAAGAAAAGCAAGAGGCCGAGACTAGAACAGGGCGATAGCTGAGATTGAATTAGTGGTAATTAGTAATGGTGCAGCTTTACAAATTAACCCAAGTGCTCGTTAGTAAGTTAGTCATATATACATGGATTAGTTAGGTTAGTAAAGTATGATACAAAATATAAATGTTAGTATTATTAGTAATCTAGGAAAGCAAGGTGAAGGAAGTAAACGAGAATTGAAGTAATAATATGAAACACCAGAAACTATTGAAATCACCCGAAGCATGTAAGCACACAGACTGGGAAGACGGACTGAACTGATCACAAGACAGGGGTGACAAGTGCAATGAAACCTGAAATGGTCTAAACAGAAAACCTGAATGAATAATAAGCAAAAAAAATAAAGAAAAGACATGACAATGAACACATAGCATAACATCAAAACACAGAACCATAACAATGACCATTCACCTCACTAAAAACTATGAAGCTCCCTCGAGCAGTATTGAAATTTGAGCGTGAGAAATGAAAATTTTACGACAGGATGGCTGTCGGACGGATGCGTGGACAGAGAGGGTGAAAGCATAATGCTCCTGATCACATAATCATCCTTACTGTTACCTTCAGTGGATTCTGCAGAAACCGTCGAGTCCAATGTACTAGTATCTTCAGTGGATTCGGCTTGCACTGTTGATCCTTATTTGGCTCCCACCCTTGATCCTTATGTACTGTTACTTTTCAATGGATTTGGCTGCCAGACTTGATCCTTACGTCCTGTTACCTTCAGTGTATTTGGCTCCGAGCCTTGATCCTTTTGTACTGTTATCTTCTGTGGATTCGGCTCCAACCCTTCATCTTTATGTTATGTTCAGTCGATTCCGTTTTTATCCTTGGTCCTTACACACTCTATCTTCAGCGGATTCAATTTCCAATGTATCGTAGTGTTCTGTGGATTTTACATGAATATGCAATGTTATAGGTTTTGATTGAGGACTTGAAATCTGGAGCCGTGACTGTCTATTGAAATAAAATCCATACTGCTTTATGGAATGAGTAGTATGTCTCTGATGTGCCAGTTTGAAAAACTGATTGACTGCAGTTTGTATAGATGTGATCAATCTTGGTGAGTGCATCAGTTGTAACACCTTCTGGATGCAGAGAATAGCGAAGGTTTGTGAAGAAGTCCTGAAGACACTTGGCATTTGATGACGGGTTTGAAATGTCCACATTGAAGTCTCCAAGAATGATGGTAGGACTTTGAAGATTCACTTCAGCTGAGAGTTTTTTGAGGACACGGATAAGTTTTCTTGATGAAGTCGGAGGTGGTGAATACAAAGCAATGATGTTGATTCTTTTGTTCTTGGAATGTTGAATCATTGTGAAGTAGATCAATTCAATGCCATCATAGGATTCCGTCAGTGGACGCGTTATGAAGACATCTTCTTTCACAAATGCTGACATACCATGAAATGGTCTTGTTTGATCAGGTGAAGGCGATTCCAGTAGGTGGTAAGCTTTGTATCCTGGAATGTTCTGAGTAGTGTCGGATTGCAAGAATCTTGTTTCAGAACAGAAGACAATCTGTGAGTTGAGCACTGATGGATCACTTGCTACGTCATTAAAGTGGCGATGGAGAGACTGGGCACTGACATACAGAATTTTGAGTTGTCCTGTTGAAGAGGTCTCAATATGTGGGATGTTGCCTCGTAATCGCTCCATTTCAGTTTTTGCATTTAGATCAACAGATATCTTGTCGGGTTTGAAGTTTTTCAGATGAAGGCCCTCAAGTGCTGTGACCCTTCTAGTGGCAGCATAGTGCATGTGTGCCATAGAGTGTGACTCTGTTTGAAAATCAACAACTTCTTTGGGTGAATCACCTTGGGACCTCTGGATGGTTTTAGCTGAGGAGGGTCTGAGGTGAAACCATGCTCTCAAGACTTGTCCTACTTTATATTTTCCAACACGGAATTGACGAGTCACTGGAATGATTGGTGTCCAATTTTTTTGCGTGTTCCTGTTGTTCAGTTTTGAATGCTGTGTCCTGGTGTGCTTTCCGATATCATTGTCATCAAAAGATACCCAAATGATTCCATTTGCTCTCTTTGGGGTAGGCAATTGAATATCTTGTATCGTACATCCAGGCCATCTTCCACTGCTAGATTGAGGGCGATTTCAAAACGTGTGTCAACAGCAACTTGCAGGTTTGATGGGAGCTGCATGGTTTTTCGAGGATCATCAGGCACATTGGCTAGTATTCTTGAAGCCACATCTTGCGAGCATTCACCAACAACGGTATCAACTGCTTGTATTTCCACTTTGGTTTGGCTGGATTCAAAGAGCACTTGACTGTTGTGTGCATCAACAAGAGCATTTGATGTGAAGAGATATTGGATTGAGGATGAGAACCTCTCTGATTCAACGACTTCTCTTGCTTTGAGGAGTGTAATGTCTTCAGCAGTTTGCTGACCTTCTCACAGCCTATTCATTAATTCAGCAAATTGTCGACTATCTCTCTGTCTCATGATCTCTTTGAGCTCCAGCATTGAAAAATGTTCTGCCACAGATTTATCGAGAGTATAGAATATCCACACCTTGGATTGCAGAAGATGTTGCTTTCACAGACAGGCTTCAACTGGAAAAGATCTCCAACTGTAACAATAGATATCCCACCAAAGTCATCTGAACAATCTGTTATGTCTTGTAATCATTTATGAATGAAGTTGAGCATCCCTGCTCCAACCATAGAAATTTAATCTATTATAATTAGCTTTAGCTGAGACATTTTGACACGTAATGTGTTTAATCTGTCCAAATCCAGAGCCTTTTATTCAAATCCTTGATCGATGGGAATATGGAATGTGCAATGGGCTGTATTGCCTCTAATCAAGAAAGCTGCCTTTCCATTTGGTGCAATCATTAGTACATGAGGCAAATCAGGGCTCAAGTTTGATTGACTTTTATAAAACTTAATGAGTGTGTGGTAGAGTGCTTTGGTAAGGTGTGTTTTGCCTGCACCCACTCCTCCACTGATAAATCTGTAAATTGGTGAAGACTCCGTTTTGAGATGTTTCACCATATGGAACAGAAATTCTGTCTGGTGGGTATTGAGAGATCTCATCAATTTCCTGTAGTCTTCATCTAGCATTTCTGCTGTTGTTCGGATTTCTTCTTCAACATTTGTTGTGTGTAATCCCAGATCTTGACGCACATTATAATGGAATGGTGGCATATCATCATCAGAGCCAGGTTGATTTGACTGTGTTGGTTTCTCACCAAGATCTACATTGTTATGATTGTCATCCATGTCAGATTGCCTTGATAGTTCTTCATTTGCTGCATCAACATCTTTAGCAAAAGATTCATAATGTTCTCTTAGTTCAGCTATTGAATCAGAGAGGGTTTCGTACCTTTCCTTGTATGAATTGCATTGGCCCATCAGACTACCTTCATCTCTCAAACTTGTGTAGAGCATTATCAGATCTCGATAATGCTTTTCAGGGTGATGTTCCTTACTGAAGTGGACTGTTCGCAGAATCAGTGGTACAGTGCGTCTCTTATATGACTGATTTGAAGTAAGATCTTGTTCAGCATTATTGGCATCATGGTGATCAGTAACGATGTCATCATCATCTTCATTATCTGTGTCATAGTTTGGCACGAGATAACTTTTGTTCCTCTTCATTTTTGTAGTGACACTTTGATAATATGCAGCGAATTCTGAAGAAGAAACATTTTCAAGGTCATCTGGTCTCAGGATGTATCTGTCGACAAAGCCTTTGACTTCAATACCAGTGTCTTGATCATCAAGAGATTCCAGCTGATGCAAGGGTTTCAACAGTACAACTCTTTCATCAGGGGGGCTCGTATTCACGAAGAGAACTTGCCTTGACGCTTTTTTCATGGGCAGTCTCAATAATATGCAGGCAGCCTCTTGTGCACATATTTCAACACAGTCGACAAACTTGGATCCAATGCTTTTTATTTGATCTTTGTTGCTTCAGTTTCCTTCCTTTGCCTCCTGAAATGCATTTTGTAGCAGTTCGCTCATACCTTTCTGAGATTTTATGATATATGATGCTACATACATTGCACAGGCATAAGTGTCAGTGATGAACTGAATATCAACTTTGGCCTGCCAAGCCTTTAGCAAGTGAGGGTTGTAGGCATTGACACGAATTTCTGCTGGGGTTCGTTGGAGGAAAACCGTGAGTCTTTTGATAGTTAACCGTACGGCTAGGAAATAATCTTCTAGTGTTATGCGAAGGCTTTGAAGGAAATCTTCAAATGACATGTCACTTCCATCCTTCAAATCAACTAAAGCTTTGTGAATTTTCTCCCAGTTCTTCTTTGCACCCTTTGAGTCAACATCTTCTTCTGGATCTATTGGACGTAATATGACAGTGTTAGGCATTGGAGGAAGCAGGTATCCGAATCTGCAGATCTTTTTTGGGCCTTATCTGCAAGTGTGGGAATGCCTGTGGGCTTGTAAATTCAAGAGATCGAAAAGGTCTTCCCCTGGTTTCGGTTTGTGGCAGGTAATGAAACTGTTTATAAAGGCAATGACATCCTCATCAGATTCTTGGTCTATTTGTGGCGAGCCTCCAATCCAAATGAGGCAGTGAATATGTGGACTACCACGATTTTGAAATACGACATGATAGAAAAAGTTCATCATATGTCCAAGGGGTTGAAAGTGGCTCGGCAGGAATTTTGTGAAGAGAGCCTGAACTTTATGATCAAAGTGCCTGGCACAGGTGATGGGGTCAAACTGAATAAGTCGACTCTTTTCTTCCCATGTCAAGTTTTCAACTTGTTGGTCTGTAAGCTCTTTTCCATCAATTAGCTTTGATAGGGTTTTCCAAAGATCAGGCTAACGAGTTTGTGCAGCTGAACAACTGATGAAAAAGGTGGCAGGTCCAAGACAATGTATCATCGCCATCAAGTCTTTATTTGCTTTTTTAAAATAGGTTGGTGATCCTCAAACAGAGCTGAGTATTTTATATCCTTTGTCATTGTGGATGATGTCTTGCAGGTATGCCTTGTCTTTGACTTTCGCTGCTGTAAGACCTTGTTTTTTGTGTTTCAGTTTTCTGAGAGCAATATTTGATTTGACTATCAATTGTTTCATCTGCAACTTTTTTGTCTTGTTGAAGAGATTATCAACATTGGTAGCTACTCCCCTGTCGTACCTTCTGCATTCTGATTTACAGCTGTTGGTATACAATATGGGCACTTTTCATTGATTGTTTTTTGGTCGTGCTTCACCAAGGAAAATGTCAGGAAAAGCCAGTTCTTCAGCATGCGTGCTTGCGAAAATGCTGACAGGTGTATTATATTGGCTCGGGGCAATGTTGTATACAAAGTCTTTCTCGCATGGTTCAACGAAGTCAGGGGGTGTTA
Organism: Gymnothorax javanicus; assembly: GCA_029692085.1. Classification (NCBI taxonomy): domain Eukaryota; kingdom Metazoa; phylum Chordata; class Actinopteri; order Anguilliformes; family Muraenidae; genus Gymnothorax; species Gymnothorax javanicus. The sequence continues at coordinate 128,201,803 of CM056193.1, read as the reverse complement.
AGAGGGTATCTTGATTTCCAGCTGCAGAATGTATTTGAGGCTCTTCCTATTCATCGTCATTATCATGAGCAGCAGGAAGATTATAACCTATGTGAATTTTCAGTATTCTGAATTTGCACATCCTGTTCGTCAAGATTTTCAACATTCTGGTTGTTGAGATGTTGTCTTGGGTTTTGTCCATTCTGGCTGATATCCCATGCTGAGTTCAGTGTGACATCATGCTTTTGTAGAGTTGACCATGGGTGACCAGACATTCTGCCACTGTTTTTACTCGTTCTGGTCTTACATTTTGCGACAGAACATGGGATTTGTATTTCACATGACGTTTTAGTTTTACGTGAATTGTAGCAGTTTCATCTGGCAATCGTGGCAATGAGGATAAAGTACTTGAAATGTCACAGGGTACATTTACTACGTTTCCTGTTATCTTCAATTGTCCCCCTCTTGGAGCTTAGTATAATTTCATAAATGCAAGACGGGGGGCAAGTAACCGCCATTCGAGTGGTTTGAGATCTTTCAGTTCTTCAGGTGTGGATGGAAATGTACATCCATTGTAGACAGAACATGGTGGAATTTTGTTGGCTTTTAAGTGAAGTAGGCACGTGTTACAAATGTATTCTTTTCCATCAGGAGATAACATACTTGTTGTGCACTTCATGAGGAGTTCAGATTTTTGTTTTAGATTTTGCAGACCTGTCACACTATGTCTATACCACGTTTGGTGGCATACAGAGCAGATGTATGTTGGTCCTCCAGATACCAAGTGTGAGAACTGAGTTACAATTTCAACCAACGTTTTTGGTTCATAATGTAATTTGCAGCATTTCTTTGAGGCTCTCCCTTGTTCTTGTTCTTTTTGTCGATATTTCATTTTCTCATCTTTTTCTCTTTGAGGCTCTCCATCGTTCCTGTTCTTTCTCTCGACACTCTTCATTTTCCCGTCTTTTTGTTTTTGAGGCTGTTCCTCCTTCTTGTTCTTTCTCTCGATACACTTCATTTTCCTGTCTTTTTGTTTTTGAGGCTGTTCCTTGTTGTTCTTTCTCTCGATACTCTTCATTTGTCCTTTTGTTTTTGAGGCTGTTCCTTGTTGTTGTTCTTTCTCTCAATACTCTTCATTTGTCTTTTTGTTTTTGAGGCTGTTCCTTGTTGTTGTTCTTTCTCTCAATACTCTTCATTTGTCTTTTTGTTTTTGAGGCTGTTCCTTCTTGTTCTTTCTTTCGAAACTCTTCATTAGTCCTCTTTTTTCTCCTGGATGGAGTCCTACGTTCTTGCTCTTTCTCTTGATACTCTTCATTTTCCCGTCTTTTTGTTTTTGAGGCTGTTCCTTGTTGTTGTTCTTTCTCTCGATACTCTTCATTTGTCCTTTTGTTTTAGAGGCTGTTCCTTGTTGTTCTTTCTTTCGAAACTTTTCATTAGTTCTCTTTTTTTTTCTCCTGGATGGAGTCCCACATTCTTGTTCCTTCTTTTGATATTCTGCATTTTCCCTTTTTTTCCTTTTTGAAGCAGTTGCTTTCTGTCTGTTCATTGTACAATAGTGTTTATTTTCTCTTTGTCTCATTCTAGACAGAACTTTCAAGTAATGTTCGTTGTCACAATAACTTTTGCTTAAATGTTTACTTTGTTTGTAATGTCTCATGTATGCAGTTAGATTTTGTGTGGACTTTCCTTTTCTGACATTTCCATGAAGATCATTCATTGTTTTCTGATGACGAAAATATCTCTTCATATTGTACAGTGTGGCATCATGGATACCAGGCCAATGCGTTTCATTTTCTACAAAAGGTGTTTTTCTGATTTGTCTTTGGTTGATTTGTTCTTGGTTATCAATATTGTCATGAATATTTGTAGAAGGTTTTTCAGCGTGACGAGTACTTCCTTGGATCAAGCATGGGCACAACTGGAATTGTGTTGTCTTCAGGTTCAATCTGTCGCACAAGAGTTTGATATACATGATCAAATGATCTACACCAGAGAACTGTAGTAGTATAGCTGCACCATTGTCATCTACTAAGCCATCAGTGTTACGAGCATGTGAATCAAAGAAATACAGAGAAGTGCTCGAGTGCTTTATAATGGCTGAGGTGTAGCCACCATCATAATCTCCGAGGAAGAGGAACGCGTAGTGGCTTGCAGATGAAGCATTCACCAGTCCTTCATGCAGAGTATAATATGGATGTTTGGATGTTGACAGCTGTAAACTTCCATAATATCCTTCCTCGTAAGTCATAGAGTAATTTACTTCATCATAGGGTAATGAGATTGGTAGTTCACTAATCATGAGGAATTCATGGTCAGGCTTCAACTGATTGTATATGTTGTCTCTTTTAAACAGAATGCTGTCAATGTCACTTTTGTCCCAGTTTTCGGGTGACTTTGTTTGGGCATATATGATTTTCATCAATGCTGTACAGGTACATATTTTTCCTCGTGAAGTGTCCGGTAGAAGACTTGCTTGGTGAAATGAGCCTTGGATATATCCACTGATAGGTGTTGCTTGCAATGATCTTACTCAGCTTGGAACGACTTCGTTTTCACCTTGGCAATGAAGGTAGAAAAAGACATGATCATGAATACACTTGTAAACTGAAATAAAGACAATGAGTAACACCATAGTAATTGTTACAGAATGAAAGAGAACTGATAAACCTCCGTAGAGCGGTATTCAAGTTAGAGCACGACAAAGGATTTCAAGATGGCTGCCGTTGCGGCCATATTGCTTGGCAGAGCGTGGTCAAAAATCGATAGGCATCATTCCCTTTGTAAGACCATTCAACCAGAAACCATAAACTTCCATCGAGCGGTATTCAAGTTACTGCGCGACAAAGGATTTCAATGAAGATGGTTGCCGTGGTGGTCACGGCAGAGCGAGCTTGAAATCATAAGTCGTTAGCATAATTAGTAGAGAGAAGAAATTTGTGAAAAGACAGATACTTAATTGAGGCACCCTACGTTTCCTTATAAGTCTTTCCACTGATTTCCTTCTCGTCTTTGGCATGATGATTCAGTCTGAAAAGAAACTTATATTTTATTAGGGGGCCAAGCCCGCGGGGCTTGGGAAACACGTATGCAAGCATACGCATTTCCCAGGACCAGCGGTGCTGGGAACCCGATTGTTTTTGTTCGGATTTTTATTATTATTTTTTATTATTATTATTATTATTATTTGGGGTTCAAGCCCGTAGGGCTGAAACCCTATTGTTTTTATGCTGGTTTATTTTTATTTTTATTATTATTATTATTATTATTATTATTTCTTTTCTTCTTCAGAAATGTTTTCGCAAATTCCCGTGAGATGGTAAATGGTAGAGACCTGAAATTTTGTACATTGGTTGGAAGTTGTGTGTAAATGCTGACCATGGCATTTTTAATTCAATTGGCCTATAGGGGGCGCTATAACACAAATCAGACTATAAATCAGCAATTGTTTGTCCTATAGCCATAAAACTCACAGGATATATTCATATAAGTACCTGAAACATACCCAGAAAATTTCATTTAAATTGACTGATAGGGGGCGCTATAAATGCAAAACAAAGCAGCATGGTATAACACAAATCAGACTATAAATCAGCAATTGTTTGTTCTATAGCCATAAAACTCACAGGATGTATTCAAATAAGTACTTGAAACATACTCTGAAAATGTCATTGAAATTGACTGATAGGGGGCGCTATAAATGCAAAACAAAGCAGCGTGGTATAACACAAATCAGACTATAAATCAGCAATTGTTTATCCTGTAGCCATAAAACTCACAGGATATATTCATATAAGTACTTGAAACATACACAGAAAATTTCATTGAAATTGACTGATAGGGGGCGCTATAAATGCAAAACAAAGCAGCGTGGTATAACACATATCAGACTATAAATCATAAATAGTTTTTCCAATCATTACAAAACTCACAGGATATGTCCACATAAGAACCTGAAACATAGCCTGAAAGTTTCAATCAAATCGACCAGTAGGGGGTGCCATAAATGCACAAAATAGCCTAATATAACACAAATCGGACTATACATCATAAGTTGTTTGTCCATTCATCACACGAGCAAAATAGGTCCACATAAATACCTGCAACACACTCTTAAAGTGGTTTTTGTCCCCCGCCGCCACAATAGCGAGCGGAGCGGGGGACATAGTATTCAGCTCCGTCTGGCCGTCCGTCATGTCCCGTTTGTTCTGAACGCGATATCTCAAGAACGGTTTGACCGATTCCATTCATCTTTGGTGTTAAGGTATATTGGTGTGATACGCCGACTCCAGTAGATTTCCATGACCTTGGCATTATTCTCAAGGTCATTACGACCATTTGACCACTTACAAATTCTTTGTCAACATGATATCTTAAGAACGGTTCGACCGATTCCATTCATCTTTGGTGTCAAGGTGTATTCGGGGCGGGGGACATAGTATTCAGCTCCCTCCGTCTGCCCGGCCGTCCGTCCGTCCGTCCCATCCCGTTTGTTGTGAACGTGATATCTCAAGATCAGTTTGACCGATTCCATTCGTCTTTGGTGTCAAGGTGTATTAGGGGCAGGGGACATAGTATTCAGCTCCGTCCGTCTGTCTGTCCGTCATGTCCCATTTGTTGTGAACGCGATATCTCAAGAACGGTTTGACCGATTCCATTCATCTTTGGTGTCAAGGTGTATTAGGGGAGTGCTCACAGCCCACTCGATTTCCGTGACCTTGCCATTATTCTCAAGGTCATTACGACCATTTGACCACTTACAAATTCCTTGTCAACATGATATCTCAAGAATGGTTCGACTGATTCCATTCATCTTTGGTGTCAAGGTGTGCTAGGGGCGGGGGACATAGTATTCAGCTCCGTTCATCCGTCCGTCATGTCCCGTTTGTTGTGAACGTGATATCTCAAGAACGGTTTGACCGATTCCATTCGTCCTTGGTTTCAAGGTGTATCAGGGGCGGGGGACATAGTATTCAGCTCCATCTGCCCATCATGTCCCGTTTGTTGTGAACGCGATATCTCAAGAACGGTTTGACCGATTCCATTCATCTTTGGTGTCAAGGTGTATTAGGGGAGTGCTCACAGCCCACTCGATTTACGTGACCTTGCCATTATTCTCAAGGTAATTATGACCATTTGACCACTTACAAATACCTTGTCAACATGATATCTCAAGAACGGTTTGACCGATTCCATTCATCTTAGGTGTCAAGGTGTATTAGGGGCGGGGAATATAGAATTCAGCTCCATCCGTCCGGCCGTCTGTCCGTCCCATCCCGTTTGTTGTGAATGCAATATCTCAAGAACGGTTTGACCGATTCCATTCATCTTTGGGGTCAAGGTGTATTAGGGCCGGGGGACATAGTATTCAGCTCCATCAGTCCATCCGTCCGGCCATCCGTCCATCACGTCCCGTTTGTTGTGAACGCGAAATCTCGAACGCTTTGACTGATTTTATTCATCTTTGGCTTCAATGTGTAATTTTGTGATACGCCGACCCCAGTCGATTTCCGTCACCTGGCGGGGGACATGGCCACGTTTAGTGGCAACACTTGTTAATTAAGCTGTTAAAGCTTTCAACTACTAGTGGTCTTTCATGGCTTGAACCCCGGAATTGTCGCTTGTGGCTATATTTATTTTTATTTTTCCGTAGATAAAAGTGGTGCTGCAGGCTAAACCGTGCAAGAGAGCATGGTGTAATTAGGAGGGTTGGTCCAGACCCCTGCACTCACCTCAGACGCAAAAATTTTTATATGTCCGCCAGCAGGGGGCGCTATAACCAAGGGCAACACGTTTTGGGCTATAACTCCCACATCATATGTCGCACATTCAAAAACCTCATATCCACAGATTCCCTGCATAGCCCTGAATCATCTGGGTAAGGCCACGCCCATTTCCGCCTATAATTTTTTTTCGCAATATCGCGTAAACTGGAAAACCTACTTTTTCGAACTCCTCCTTGGGGTTTTGTCCGATCAGTGTGAAATTTGGCACGTACACTCTTCAGCTGAACCTGATCTGAAGTTATTAAAAGAATTTTGTTCGGTCGTAATATGCGCAATTTATTATCGAATAAAGTTTTCTAGCTAGCTATAGCAACGCTAACAGTTGCATTTCTCGGTCAAAATAAATGCTAACAACACCAAATCTCAGATCCTTGGCAGGCATGGGACTGTGGGGGTATGAGCCAAATTTGGCTAATGTTGGCCACTAGGGGGCACTGCAAATATGGGAAATTTCTATCTCTTAAATGGCAAAACCGATTTTTACCAAATTTATTGGGTATGATGCTTGGTCACTCCTGAGGCCATATCTTGAAGTTCATCACAAGTGGTCAAAGTGGGCGTGGCTTATTACAACATAAACATCAAACATATATTTCAGCTCAAGTATTATGCTGAGGGCTGTGAAATTTACAGGGTATATATAGAATAGTACACAGACCACCCATGCCAAAAATTGTTTGTCTACTCCACTACATGGCGCTGTAACAGATGCAAACACATTTTGGCCTGTAACTTCCACATTTTAAATCATATCTTCATAAACTTTATATCCATGTATTCCCCAAATAGAGTTGCATCTTCTGACATAGGCCACGCCCACTCCCATAGCATATTTTTCTTTCTAAGTCACTACACATCAAAAACATACTTTTTCGAACTCCTCCTAGTGTTTAAGCTCCATCTGCACGAAAATTTGCACATACAATCTCCAGACTTGCCTGATCAAAATTTATCAAATGAATTTTGCTACTTCAAAAAAATGCGGTACTTATAACTAAACAATTTTTTTCTGCTAGCTAAAAAACATACTGTTGCATATTTGTGTCAAAGTCAAAGCTATCAACATCAAACTCTATTCACTCACTGCAAAGGTCAACCAGAGGCTCTGTGCCAAATTTGGCCCAAATTGGCCAATAGGGGGTGCTATAAACAGAGAAACATCAAGTCACATGAAAGTTGAACGGATTCGCATAAAATTTGGTGAACATGATATGGAGTCACTGTACCTCCTGGTAACAAAATAGACCTATTTACATTCCGTGGGCTCCGCGAGACCTGGGAGCCAAGTCGCGCGGGGAGGCTTGGCCCCCTTTCATAACTGCTTGCAGTTCTAGTTTCCTTTATTTCTGCTTCCTGTAAATGAAGAATGGTTGTAGATTAGTGTAGGTACTTAGCCATGAAAATTCATGCAATCTGATAAAATCATTTTGGCTGATCGTAAGAATTTCTAGTGATGTTTCTGAGTGCTTTGAGAAATCAGGTTTTTGTCTGTTGCTTCCTTTGTTACACAACCAACAAGAGGTGCTTGCTGTTAATTCCTGCAGAACTGGAAATTTTCACCAATTTATGGAATCAATACAATACTTATTTAAAGTGTCATATGAAGTCATGTCATATACTCAAAGGCAATGAAAACGCAATACTCTAAATTTTGGTTTATTTTTGCTCAGGACCTGAGTAGTCCAATTTGAGTTCTTAAGTGACCATTGGGGTCACAATGTGTACCTCGTTACACTTGAATGATCATCATGTAACTCAATAATGTGAGTTGGACTCTCATCAATCCATATTGAGTACAACATACGGGATTAGGAGTTGTGCAAGTACAGTGATTGAAATGAAGGAGGGGGTGTCTTCCCTATATAAAGGCATGACAAAAGCCACACAAAAAACATTTTTAAGTGTCATAGTGCCACGTCTGTCGACTGAACAACGGAACAGGGCCCTGGGTATGCTAGAGGCAGGAGTAAGTGCCCGGCAAGTGGCTCACCATTTTGGGTGTAGTACGTCCAGCATCAGTACGTTTTGGGTGTAGTACGTCCAACTGGGACGAGCTCTTTCATCAAGTGTACCCAGACCTCAAACCAGGCAGCAACTCCAGAATGCACTACAGGCAGAGTTGCGACAACTTCCCCAAGACAACCTAAGACGCTGAGTCAGGTCCATGAGGAGACGTTGTACTGCCTGTGTGGATGTTCGTGGGGGTCACACCCGATACTGACTGTTCTTTTGAGTTCATTTTTAAATGTGTGTTCCATTCAGTCTTGTTGTGATTTTTCATTTTCAACTTGTGCTCGTTATGTTTAATGCGTCTGTTTATTATTGTCCAAATCGGCCCATTAACACATTTAATTCATCAAAGTTAACCCACCCAACATATTTGAATTGTTGAAATAAGAAAATAAATTTGAGTCACAAAATTATTTGAATCCAAACTGGTGTTGCGTTTTCATTGTCTCTGAGTATATAATACATTTGAGATTGCAAAGAAAATAAATAGTGACACCTTTTTTAAAGTGGTTGTGTAATGAGGAAGCTTTTTACTCGAACCCCAGAAGTCAGTGAAAGTAACTCAAGGCAAAAATAAGACTATCTCTGCTGCCACTATTTTTGCAAGCCAAGATGGAGATGATAAAATTGAATTTGTTAGTACACACTTTCATGAATGTCCATGTTGCCCGGCGTGACCGCGGGGAGGTGTACCCAACAATGCCATTTCCATAGTTTTTCCAGATACCAAGTTTTTAATGAACTTTTCACCCTGCCAGAAATACCAACCGTTTGTGGCAGTTTGTACGTGCACGAAAGTGAAGTGGTGTACAGACAACATATGTTATCGACTACAAAAGGAATTTGCTATTTTGCAATAAGAAATGTTTATTCAATGATCACAGAAAAATTCAATGTGTTGTTTTTCTTGCATTAACCATTCATGTCACAGGTTGTTCAATTTCACCCCAATATTGTGTATGAGGTCTACCTTGAACAGCCAGGTCAGTTAATATTGCTAATTCAAGTGAAAAGAAGGTGGAATAGATCACATACATAAAGGGTTAAGGACCTTGTATGGACACTGTTCACGCCGTCATTGAAATAAAAAGCATATAGATGAACACAATTTTTCATGAGAGTGAAATTAGAGTGATTGATAGTATTCTTTGTTCTTACATCGGCCTACAAATAACTTGAAGTATTTAGGATATGAAGTGGAAAAATATAGTACTCACCCAAATGTTCAGTTGGTTGGTGGAGCGAGCTAAAAATCAATAGGCATCAACCCCTACGTATGACCATTCATCCCACCAAAAATCATAAACCTCCATTGAGCAGTGTTCATGTTAGAGCGCGACAAAGGATTTCAAGATGGCCGCTGTGGCGGTAATATTGGTCAGTGGAGCGAGCTCAAAATCGATAGGCATCGTCCCTTATGTACAACCATTCACCCCAACGAAAATCATAAACCTCCATCAAGCGGTATTCACGTTAGAGCGCGACAAAGGATTTCAAGATGCCTGCCGTGGCAGTCATATTGGTTGGTGGCGCAAGCTCAAAATTGATAGACATCATCCCCTATGTATGAGCATGCACCCCACAAAAAATCATTAGCCTCCATCGAGCAGTGTTCACGTTAGAGCGAGACAAAGGAAAAGTTTACGACAGGACGCCCGGACAGACGCCCGGACGGACGGTTGGAAGGGGTGAAAACATAATGCCCCCGACCCGACTCTTTCGAGGTCGGGTGCATAAAAATGTGTCAATATATGTTTGTGAATGAAAAATAAATGTTTGCATTGATTTGTCAGTTAACAGTTTGAACACAAATGCTTATTGAATTCAGGCCCATGTTTGCTCTGTATTACAATGTCAGGGTTAACAGTGAAAAGGTACAATTAATATGAAGAAGCAGACAGACTGGCTGCTTTTTACCCAGTAGTTGGCCATGCGGCAATCCCCATCTCAAGTGAATGACTCAATCGCATATCTGTTTTGAACAGAGCTGCCCAGAAACTGAACCTGTCCTCCAAGAGGAAGAAACAGAGCCCAGCACCCTGCCTGGCATGTGACCTGCCCCCCTTCGCCACCAACTTTCGCAGGATCCTGCAGACCTCTCCTCCACCGGCCCCACCTTGCCTGCTTCGTGCTGTGAACAAAGTCAAAGACACCCCCGGACTGGGCAAGGTACCGTTCCTCCCAGTTTACTTTCCCTGACCAAAGTATGCCTGATAGACAGCTAAGTTGACATGGCTATAATTCACTAATAACTTGAGCTCATAATCTGAACTGGAAAGTCAAGTGATTAGGAAGTGAGAAAGTTCTGCCGTGTTATTTAATTAGTCAATAAACATAACTGATTTCACTAATTGAAGACCTGGGTGCAAGAAGTACTTTAGTCACAAAATAACACTTTTGAGATATTAAGGGTCAAAGTTCTGAAAACATGCTGCAGATACTTTTTTTAAAAGATAACATTCAGTGGCGCTTGCTGCTAGTCCCAGGGGTTATACAAAGTAGACAGACACGCTTTTGTGGAAAAATAATGCTTTATTACGAAAAAAACAAGAAAATCAGTTTCGTACTTTGGTACTTCTTACCATAAAATGCCTGGACTTCGGTACTTATTGCCATAAAATGCATGGACTTCGGTATTTTACCACACAAATGCCGTTTCAATCATTTTCTGATTGCCAAACAGTCATTTTTGCTACGCTTGTCATATGACACATACTAGCAGCTGATTGGACAGTCATGGACTTAGGCACTTGTTCCTGATGACGTCAAGGACTTGAGTACTTCTTGCACAAAAATTCAGGTGATTCCGGGAAGGCCGTATATCAGTATTGAGGACTTGAGTACTTATATTTGGAATTTTTTGGCTTTAAATGATGCACATGACACTCTACTTTATGGTAGTAGTGTCAGCTCATTTTTTGGAAAACATGACTTAAGTACTTCTTGCACCCAGGTCTTCAATTAGTTCCACCTCTGGGTCCATGAATTCTTAGAATTAACACGACAGGTGGTTGAAGCAAAATGTTGGGGAGAACATACACTTTTTACTTTTGAATTTTCCACCTGCAGTTATAATGTGCTGTACACAGTGCCGTTGTATAAATCTCACTGTAAAGCCAATGCTTAAAACATAATGTCTTTGGAGGCAGTCGTCCCTAGTTTCAAGCAAAACCTCATCCCTTTGAAATGAAAAATCAAATTAATAAAGCGGCATTAGTGTTGCTTAACACAAGTAAATCCTCCAGAACTTATGCATTTTTGACATGATAAAGATAATGAAAGGATGATGAGTATTGATTAACATCAATATTTGTTCTTGAAATTTGATCAGAATATGGATGGCATTTTACAAGAAAAGTTGAAATGAATGCCCCACAATGGCCAGTGAAGTGTTTGATGATGTCCCTAGCTGAGTTTACAGCTGCAATGATTGAAGCGTCATCCTCTCCATTTTGCTTTCTTATACACTGGCACTGTTAATCCTGGCTTCAGTCTTTGCACCTGATTCTGAACTTATCTAGAAGAACAAGAGCGTATCACCATGGGCTCAGAAAGATGGGAAAGGGTTTTTGGGCAAAAAAAAAAAAAAAAGCCTTGCTCGCATTTTAAAAAAGTTTAAACATCAGTAACTGTCCCCTTGATGGGCCCAAAGAGCCAGTGTATTGCTGCCACAGTGCAGTTTGTCTCATACTTCATTATCAAGCAAGAATTGATCAAATACGTTCACTGTGGATTGCCAGAGACTATGGTGTTCATTAGTGCATGTACATGTGTTGGCAAGCCTCAAATGATAGGCCGAGTAATTACTTTTTGTTTCCTTTCACTTTATTAGGAAAAGTCAATTTTTTGGCACTTGTTGGCTGAAAATAAATGACAGCCACCTAAAAAATATGGTGTCGAAAGGTGGGCCTCAGCCAATTTCATTTGGCAATGATTTATGTCACTAGTCTGGATGCAGGCTTGCATCTTGCATCACGCCAGCATATGCAGGGATCAAAGCAAAGAAAAATCTTTTGACTGAAATTTTTTTTAGCCGCAGCCAAGTCATATTTCCCATCTGCAATTTGTGAAACGTGTTACATGTTACATTACTTGACATCTACTAAAGAAAAAACACAATATGTAAAATTATGAGATTTCAGCACCACTCCACACATAACCAATGCTGCTGTTCCCTTATGCATCCATCAAGTTTAAATGCTCCGGACCAATAATATTTGAAGGGAAAAATATGCTTTTGAACAGCTATTCTATTGCCAGTTTTCCTTGTCATTCCAATGTAGTTTTTTGATCTACGAAATGACACTGATATATTATTATTATTACAACTCCATTTCCAAAAAAGTTTAGATGCAGTGTAAACTGTAAATAAAAACAGAATTTAATTGAATCCTTTAGTTTCCAAAGTGCCCAACTCCAAGGAACACACTTTTTAAAGAAAAGGGAAAAATTTATTTATTTTTTTGCCCATATGTTATGACCCATGTATTTTTACTTTATTTCTTTACAAGAAAGCGTCATTGGGATACTTTTGGCTGAAATTACAAGAAAGTTCCCTTTTTGTTAAAAGATATGCAGACGTCTAAGTCATTGGAGTTGAGCCCCCTGAAAACTCAATGATTCAATTATATGCAAATCATTTCATCTCTATATTTAATTGAAAATAGTGCTAAGACAACATATCAGATGTTGAAACAGAGAAATTTAATTTTTTTTGTAAAATATATACTCATTTTGAATTTGATGCATGCAGATCACAGTTATTCAATACTGGGTTTTGGCCTTGAGCCTTGCATAGAGATTTCTCTGGATTATCTGAATCTGCTCATGATGTTATGTAGCATAGAGAATAAAATCTTTGCCATTTTTTATCAAGAAATGTTATTCTTATACCAATGAACTATTTGCCCATGCAGTTTTACCACAGAGTGGAGACAGGCCGGCACTAGAACAGGGAATTGGGGGGGCACAGACATGTCCCTTTATGACAATTAGGATAGTCCTGGCTAGTTCTCAATCATTTTCCCTTATTGACGCGTTTTCCAATTATTGTAATTGGCGACTGAAGACACGGTTTCTCTCCATATGCGATCTAACAGCGATGAAACCATGGGGTAAATACAGTATAACTGAGAATTGGGGTGGACAAAACATCCGTTTTAAACAATTATTAGTCCTGACCTGTTCTCAGTCATTTTCATGATTAACAAAAGGTTCACTCCGAGAGCACTCCACAGTTAACAGGTGTTGCTTGTTCTCCCCGATTAGGTAAGATGACAATCATTCATCTGGACGCGTATTTGCTTAATTTAAATCAACGTTATTCAAAATTACTCTCGGTATTGAGTGAAAAAAAGTGGCACTCGGCAGTGAAATAGGCTATAAAAAGCATGCGGCTCAAGCCATTTGCGCAGGTATGCAATTTTGAATAACGATTTAAATTCAGCAAATATGCGTCCAGATGAATGATTGTCATCCTACCTAATCGGGGAGAACAAGCAACACCTGTTAAGTGTGGAGTGCTCTCAGAGTGAATCTTTTGTTAATCATGAAAATGACTGAGAACCGGTCAGGACTAATAATAGTTTAAAACGGATGTTTTGTCCACCCCAATTCTCAGTTCCACTGAATTTAGCACATGATTTCATCGCCGTTAGATCGCATATGGAGTGAAACCGTGTCTTCAGTTGCCAATTACGATAATTGCAAACGTGTCAATAAAGGAAAATAATTGAGAACTAGCCAGGACTATCCTAACTGTCATAAAGGGACCCCCCAATTCCCTGTTCTAGCTCTGGGCCTGAGTGGAGAAACCCTCACTATCATTACTTCTGAAAGACTTTTCAAACCCATTCATTCTCCTGACGTGATGCTTATTAACCTAATTAGCTGAGAGATGTTCAACCAGGTGTATTTTTAGCATTATACAACTTTTTCAGTCCATTGTTGCCCCTGTCCCAACTTCTTTGAACATGTTGCTGATATCAAATTCAATATTTTTTTTATTTTTCAAAAAACAATAAACTTTCTTTGTTTCAACATTTGATATGTTGTCTTTGTACTATTTTCAATCAAATACAGGGTTTACACTATTATAAACTGGCACTTTTTTGCCAGTTATTTTAACTGGCACCTTTTTTACCAGTTATTTTAACTGTAATTTTACTGTCAATTTAGAACAGAGGTTCCATGTATGTTAACTGTAAACCACAGTTAAATGCGTGCAGGACTCTACTTATAGTTAAAATAACAAGGAGACAATGCGTTAATTTAACTGTTAAATTCAGTCAATTTACAACTTGTAACAGTGTAAGTGGTTTGCAAATCATTTCATTCTGTTTTAGTTACATTTTTTACAGCATCCCATCCTTTTTTGGAAGTGAGGTTGTATTATTCTTCTTTTTCTTCTTATTATTATTATTTTGCAAAGCTTGCCTCAGTTTTTACTCTTTCAAATAATCAACCATCTATACAACTTTTCCATATACATATGTTTTTTTTTCAATTATAACACCACAGTGAGAAGTCATTTTTCTCTATAAATGACCATATGCACACTTTTGGTTGCACACACGGTTGGCCATGAATTGTTGAACCTCCGTTGCGGTGGTTGTCGCACCCGCCAGCGAGGAGGCGTCTGAAGAGTGCGTAGAGTGGCCTTGTGACACGCTTCAGACTGATGGCGAGCTCGCACTTCCATTACTGCCATACTGTATTCTTTTGTGGCAAACCATAGTGACAGAAACACACACCAGGCAGTTTCACTTTGCAGCTGCGCGAAGTAAAAGGCTAAAAATGTTGCGTTTGACAAACACTAGTTTTGTTAAGCAGTATGTTCATTTAAAGTAGACTGCACAGTAGTCTATTGAATTCATTAACATCATGTTTATAGTTTTAATGTTTTTCTTGCATTTTATGGTTTGACACAGAAAACAACTTTTTTAAAAGGAATAAATAGTGGTAAATTAGCTTAGCTTGGCCCTCCAGTAAAAATAATCAGAGCCTAGAGAATTAGCTGGCTAAGCTACCTTTTAGATTAGAAAACAGAATGCAGCGGAAATTATCAAACTAATAAATCTGCAACTGTGGACAATCGTTCAAATAAATGCTAATCAAAAATGCTAATGCTAATCAAAAAATGCCAATCAAAAACGTGTGGTAGTCTAGTGTTTTTAAGATTAACATTGGCATATGACCGTTACACTGTAGGTGTCATGGTTTAGGCGTGCTTTTGTTTGTTGGACCTTTCTTTGTTTCTATCATCCGGGACGATATCAGAGTTCTTGTCCATCGAATTCCTGGCCCAGCTGGCTGATTGAGCTGGGGCGGAGTTTTCCAGACTCAATATATGCGACCGGGGTTCGCCACGCCTATTGCTAGAGTGTCTGTTTCTTTCTAGCACTTCGGCCGGAGAAAATCTCTAATTAAATCTTCCTAGTGATTTGTTACATTCCTTTTATTGTTAGGAATTGCCTCTTTTAGAAATTTTCTCTCTTGTTGTTTATTTTCTCTTGCACTGCTTCCGTGTTGCGGACTTTTATTTGTCCTTGGAAGCGCGAGCCTTTACCGGAGGTTTTTACTCTTTTTGTGTTTGTCTCTTATCTGGGCTGCTCTTTGCTCTTTCTCTCGCTGGTCGCGGCACCTGGCGTCCTATCACCACCCATTACAGTACACTCTAGCCCAAACATGGAATCGTCAGCCGCGGCTACGCTAGAGAAAGTTCTGGCTGGTCAGCAAGCCACTCTCTCGGGCTATGGCAAGGGCTTGTCTACCCTTAACAGTCGACAGGCTGAGTTGGCGGCGCGAGTCCGCCATCAGGACGAAGCTTTACAAAAACAGAAGAGCGTCCTGTTAAGTCTCACTGAGAGTATTCAAGCCTTGTCCTCTAAAATCACACAGAATGTTGCACAAACACTACACTCTCCCCGTAAGCCTAAGCTCCAGCTACGTCCACATTATGGAGGCGAGGCAGGGAAATGTAAAGACTTCATTGCTCAGTGTGAAATATTTTTCAAAGCTCAGCCTTCGCGTTTTGTAAATGAAGAGTCTCGGGTTTCATTTATTTTATCTCTGTTGACTGACACAGCCCTTACTTGGGTCGGGCCACTTATTCGATCTAATTCACTGGTCGTGAGTTCAGTGGAGACTCTCGTTAGGGAGATGGCGTCGGTGTTTGATCAAGATGTGTGTGGGCAAGACGCTGCTACACGTCTAGTGCATCTTAGGCAGGGTTCCGAGAGCATTGCTGAGTTTTCTATAGCCTTTCGCTCTCTAGCTACAGAGACGGCCAGGCCAGAGGCGCCTCTAATGACTGTTTTTGTTCATGCCTTGGCAGAGGTGAGGGACGCTCTGGCTACATTAGAACACTGCACTTCTTTGGATTCGTTGGTTCGCACTGCTGTGCGAATTGATAATTGAATTCGTGAACGCAACAGAGAAAAACGTACTGCTTTAGCTCTCGCTGACAACGGGGCTAATCTTCCTCGTAGTAAGCTTATAACTCCTTCTCCACCCACTGAAATTTCTGCTCCTGGGGAACCTATGCAGGTCAATGGCTCATATATGAGCCAGGACCCAGCTAGCAATTTTTTGTTCCCAAAATGTTCTGACAATGTTACTTTGAATGTTCTCGTAATGTTTTCAGCGGGAAGTTTTTTTTAAGTTCCCAGAATGTTCTAGGATAACATTCTCTAAAAATATTCGAGAAATATTGTGTGATAACCTCTTTAGAATGTTAAGTGACAACATTGCTATAACATTACGCCCTAACGTGTTTGAAACGTTTTCAGCGGGAAGTTCTTTTAAGTTCCCAGAATGTTCTAGGATAACATTCTCTAAAAACATTTGAGAAATGTTGTGTGATAACCTCCTTAGAATGTTAAGTGACAACATTGCTATAACATTACGCCCTAACGTGTTTGAAACGTTTTCAGCGGGAAGTTTTTTTTCCAGAATGTTCTAGGATAACATTCTCTAAAAATATTCGAGAAATGTTGTGTGATAACCTCCTTAGAATGTTAAGTGATGACATTGCTATAACATTACACCCTAACGCGTTTGAAACGATTTCAGCGGGAAGTTTTTTTTAAGTTCCCAGAATGTTCTAGGATAACATTCTCTAAAAACATTCGAAAAATGTTGTGTGATAACCTCCTTAAAATGTTTACAGAAAACCCTGCTAGAACATTTTCCCCTAACGTTCTTGAAACGTTTTCAGCTGAAAGTTTTTAATGTTCCCAGAATGATGCTATTTTATTTTGGATAACATGCTTTAAAAAAATCTATAAATGTTTTGTAATAACATCTCATCAAAATATTTAAACATTATGGCAACATTCCCATTCCATCTTAAGCCTAAAATTTCCTGACTGACCACTGGTTACTAGGGTCACTGATAATTTATTTAACTATTGGAATTGGACTAATAACACATGTAAAAATGATATCAATATTCAACAGTCTTTCAGCAGAATTACTTCTTCATTTATTTAACGCTTTAACACTTTTTTTTTGCCAACTTAACAAACCAACATTCTGTTACAACAACAAAAAGATCCAAACAACAAAAACTGGCAAAGTGAACAAGTGTTTCAGTTTTGTAAATAAATTATATATATATTTTTTTTTTTTTTCTCAAAGCAAAGTAAAAAAAAAAAAAAAAAATTTAGACCCAGTCCTCAGACAACAATATAGGGCTTCTGTTTCCCTCCCTCTGGAAGAGTTGACAGACTTGTGTCCTCAGTCAGAGAGGGTCCACCTGCATTATAACAAATACAGTGCTTCAAACCAGAATTGTCTCAGATTCATCAGAAGCCGTTTTGGTAACCCTTTAAATTACAGGCCATTAATTAGGTTGTAATCACTGGAAATAGGCAAGGAATATCCAAGTAAAATAGATGTAATATCTTTTAATAGCACAAAAATTAGTGCATAATATTCAAGTAAACAAGACAGTCAAATGTGACCTCGCCCTGCAGGCTTACTTCGTTCACATACTACACACCTAGTAATTTGCTATATCCATAGCTAAAGCCTGGAGGCCACGTCATTATTTGATTCTGTCTTGATTACTTCAGTTAAAACTAGTAACTCCATTCTAGTCCCAGGCAAGGTGGCTTTGATGTAAATTTTAATGAAAATGGAGTAGTTTCGCTGGAAATTATGTGCACGCGAAGCAGCAATGATACCGCATGCACACAACTTCCCTCCAAACAAATAACTCGACTGCACCATTGCATACATTCTTATTTGTTGCACATCAATATGCTCAAATATCTCATTTTAACTAGAATTCATACAATACAAGCGCAAACATAAGCCTAATAACAGAAAGACATCTCAATGTACATCATAACACACACATACCACCTCTAGTAGGGCAGGGTATCGATTCAGATTTCCCAAATTGATTGATTCGATTAGGGATATTTCAGTAACAATACTATATATGTAAAATATTGTAAGTATTGTGAGTGTGTGTGTATATATATATATATATATATATATATATATATATATAATATGAAATGTTCTCATAGAAATAGTGCCGTAAATTGTGCAAGGGACTCTCTAACCTGGTGCATTATTAAAAATACCAATGTTTATGTTAATTATTTACCCTAAAGCAGTTGCATAAATCATGTACTTTTTCAGTGTTTCCCCTACCATTGGTTTTAGGAGGGATGCTCAAATCAGTGGGTCAGACACAGCGCTGCAGTCAGGCTCATGTAGCTCAATAACTTGACTCTCTGTATTTGATGATGTTGCTCCGTCTTGTTGATGTTAAGTGTTGATGTTACTGCTGTAATGTCTGTCAGTGGATTTTTTAAACCCAGCTCTAACCTCTAGCAAACATGTAATATCTGCTCACAGCTCATCACAAATTGTGTGCTGGGGGGTGACATCGCAATTTTTCTTACTGACCTGAGTCGCTCTATGTGGAGCATATCTTAAAGTATCCGATATGCTCATCTCGATGGTTTTTTCCTGGGTCTTGGGGTGGTTCTTCTGGCAGGCTTCTAAAGATGAAGACAGAAAAAAATATATAGAAAAGCAGATCAGTCAAGTTATTTTAAGCAGTACTTTATGTAGCTTAAGTTGGACTTAAAAGTTGTTTAGGCCATAGTTGAATTAGCTGAAGCAGTATCTGTTAATACTTGAGGCAGTACAGTGGAAATCATCTTCAATTGCCTTTCCCAGCCAAAAGCCATTCAGCTGCCAGTTGGCTGAACTTTATTACACCATAAAGGTCACTGCTTTAGAGAAACTAAGGACATCCATATTGTTTAAGGATTTGCTTAAGAAATTGCTTAAGAACTGGTTCGAGTTATAAGTTGAGTGTATTAAGTTTCTGTTATCTTAGTTTAACATGTCAAGGATCTGTCGAAGACCAGTCAGGGAAAAGCAGGCAATTCAAGATGGCTTAATCTGTAGCTGTTGATAGAACAGTACTTGAGGTACCTGAGTCAGTAACCTAAGTATTTCAACCAGTATTTGATGTAGTTATTTGAATATAGTGTGAAGACAAACCAATTTAATTTGAAGATCAACCCATTTATTTGCTAATGTCCTAAAATCAAACTAATTTACGAAAATGTACACATGTAGTACTAGTAGTACTAAGATAGTAGTAGAATGAGCTGTAGTAAAAGTGCAAAGTGGGTTCTAGAGTGTTTCTGGGAATCTGTATAGACCAGTCTCAAAATTTGTCTCTGTTCAACATTTGTACACAAGATTGATCACAGTCAATATAAATCCAGTAGGGCTTTGTGATGGCCAGCCTCCACTGGAACCATCAAGTCTCAGACATTACCATCGGACACTGATGGAGGCTTGCTCTCTATCACACACCCTCACAAAAAGTACAGCGTCAGTACGGCGTGCACTCTTAAAGGGGAGAATAAGAAAATAACTGGTTAATTAAGAGCCATTGTCTGTAAAGTTCAGGCAGGTTCAGGCAGGTGGTGATAATCACCTTCTTCAATTTTGCTGAAACTTTGGTGGTTTTATGTCCCTACCCTAACTAGAAAATTCTCCAAATCTTTTGGCCCTACCAACACCAGTTTGGGTTTTAGGGGTCAATCAAGTGCAAGCCGAAATAGGGCCTAAAATACCAAATTACCAAAATTAGATTTTTGGGTTGCTCTTATTCACAGCGCGAACTTTATCCCAAAGTAAAAGTTGGAAAATTGAATTATAGGGGGGATGGTCAGTGGAAAGAGCGATTTTTGGCCTGATATCTTCTTCGCACAACATATAGGGGGCGCTCCAATATGGCCGCAATCCATTTTTGTCACTAGTTTGCACCCCTTATACTCTGTGCGCGATCAGTGCCCCAAAACTTTCACAACTGCACCACATTGGTATGTAGTTAGACTATCCATTACAGGTGAGAAAAAGTTGGGATAATGTATGCGCACACCAATAGGTGCTACCGAACATGGCAAAATGGTAAAATTTTACGTATTTCCTGTTGGTGTGCGCGGTCGACCTACAGGGCAAAGGTTTGTTGCATAATGAAGTATGGAGATCACCCTTTTAGTTTATGAAAGCCATTTCTTGGGATAAGGACTACTGTCGATAATAGATGGCACTTTACTAACAGATGTACTGGTACACGTGTAAAGCAATATCCACTCCAAATCACTCATGATTGGTCAAGTTATGAAATGCGCAGCCATTATCCCAAGGATATGTTTTCATGAATTATGTCTTTAGCCTTTATCAATGAAATTCCAATGACAAAAATCATGGGATATTCTTTGTGCATGTCAATATAAGCTGCTATAGGTGCATTGCGATGGTGTGTCCCAGTAGAACAGGCCCTGTGATGGACTTGACCTTACTTCAGGTAATGATTATTTATTTTTCAACCATCTCTGGCATATGTGCGGTTTAATTAGTTACATCAATTATTGATTGAGGGCACCACTAGTACTTCCTGTTTACTCCATTGTTTCAGACTATTGAAGAGCCACTTTTTCAATCTGACGTTTTATCCAGAATCATCCACGTATGTGAACGCCCTTAAAGTGCCAGAACTGGCTAGGATGAATATACAAACATTCCCAATGTATACAAAACTGGTATTTTTCTCACAAAACAACTTCTTGTGTAGTTACAGGCCCATTTTATACAGGTGGATAGACTTGCATACAGACTGGGCTTGGGCTCTTGTGTTCCATTTTATTGTATTTGTACCCATTTTTAAGTGGTTCAGAACAAAATTTTACAAATGAACAACAATCTTGTATGCTCCATTCAACTCTTCATGTTCCACGGAAGTAGCATTTTAGCACCCCTTGTATTGACTTGCGCAGTCATGATCCCATTGTTCCCTTTGCAATAACTGCAAGTTTAAGGGTGAAGGACATCAAAGCATTTCCTTGGGATTTTCACTGCGCATTTCAGCTGGACCAATCATGAGCAATTTTGAGAGGATACTGCTTAACGCGTGTACCAGTACATCTGTTAGTACAGCGCCACCTATTATGGACAGTAGTCCTTATCCCAAAAAATGGCTTTCATAAACTAAAAGGGTGACCTCTATACTTCATTATGCAACAAACCTTTGCCCTGTTAGTTGACTGCACACGCCACCAGGTGGTGCTGAAATAGGCCAAATTTTAGCATTTTGCTATGTTTGGCGCCACCTGTTGGTGTGCGCATACACTATCCCAACTTTTTCAATCTCTAATGGATAGTCTAACTACATACCAGTATTGTGCAGCTGTAAAAGTTCTGGGGCACTGATCTCGCACAGAGTATAAGGGGTGCAAACTAGTGACGAAAATGGATTGCGGCCATACTGGAGCGCCCCCTATATATTCCGCGAAGAAGATTCCAGGCCGAAAATCGCTCTTTCCACTGACCATCCCCCCTATAATTCAATTTTCCAACTTTTACTTTGGGATAAAGTTTGCGCAGTGAATAGGAGCAACCCAAAAATCAAATTTTGGTAATTTGGCATTTTAGGCCCTATTTCGGCTTGCACTTGATTGACCCCCAAAACCCAAACTGGTGCAGGTGGGGTCAAAAAATATGGGGAATTTTCTAGTTAGGATAGGGACATAAAACCATCAAAGTTTCAGAAAATTGAAGAAGGTGACTATCACCAGCTGCCTGAACCTTACAGACAATGGCTCTTAAATCCCTCTTCCTAACACACACAAATAAAAATATCCACAAAACTTATTTTAGTGGTTAAAAACGGCACAAAAATGGCCAGGTAATGTATTGGAAATGATAATAAACAACGTGCATCAAACATTTAAACAAAAATGGTTTAAATTTCAAAGAAAACAGTGAAATTACGGAGCAGCGTTTGGAACGCAAAACACCCTCCACAGTGCTTAACAGCGCAGTGAGGGAAAGAAGGGAGGGGCTACGGAAGCCCAACAGAACTACGGGAGCTCAGGAGGTACAAAAGAGGTTTTACAAAATAAAAGTAAATAAAGTTAGTACCTTGGCCCTGGCGATGTGTGGACAATTTTCAGCATTGACCCTGTTATGGTAAGAAATCCAGACAAGAAATACAAGCAGATTAAGATATGTTTTGGTCTTAATGATAAACTACAAAATTAAATTAATGTAAATACTAGCCTCAAAAAGATTTAAATGCAATCAATGCAAATACTGCTACAACAGCAATTAATAATAATAATAATAATCTACTAGGCTACTGTTACTACTACTGTCTATAATTATAGATTATAATGCAAAATACTACTACTACTACTATTAGTAACCTTCTGGTCTGGTAGTACTACTACTAATATTAACAAAAAACTAGGGATGCACCGATACCACTTTTTTAAAAAAACGATACGAGTACGAGTATTTTATTTTGTGTACTTGCCGATACCGAGTACCGATACCGATATTTCTGAAATGTTTTCCAGGAAAATACAATGACAATTTCGGAGTACAGGTTTTATTTTCTTTTTATAACAAGCCTAAAAGAGGCCAATATCAAACGATTCACACATAGCTATTTCCAAAAAAAAAAAAAAGTAGGCCTAACTGCTAAAAATCTTTCTGTATTTAGGCCTGACAAAAAAACTTTGAACTAGCACTGCCATCAAATGAGGCAAAACATTACTGAAGCTTGACAAATGAAAAGTAAACTCGTTGCATAGGCAAGGTGACACACCCAACTTCATAAAAAGTCAGTAGAACTATTAATTGGCACAGATAGTTTCTACACACATTCATAGGCATTCTCAATCCAACTAAAGTCAGTAATAGCTTATTAGCTTTCTAGCAAACAAGGCATCACTTAAAGTGTGTGGTATCGCCATATTTCAATTACACAAATGACAAATGAAAAAGATTTAACTTAACCACAACTAAAATGTTTAAGGTAACCATATGTTACTAATATTTGTAGTAAAATAAGAAGATTCACAATTCTAAGTCTCTGTGTGTGAGATTGTGGGTGTGTGCTTGTGCGAGCTCGGCTTGCTTGTAAATATTCAATAACTGATCCGGGTGTGCCATCTAGTGATAGAATATTGTAATTGCGTGCATAAATTTGCAGCTCCATGTCCGCTGGCAGAACATCTGCCCAAAACGCTTAAGATACTCTGCCGAACACCGTTGTTCTTCTTGAGCACGCCAGTAACGTGCGGTCGGAGGTTAGTTTGGTGAGGCACAATCCTCCCCTTTGCTTGATTAGCAATCAAACGATTAACTAGTTTAGTAAGACCATTTAGTAAGGCAGAATGACGGGTCAGTTTAAGTTTCCGCGGCGTTATTACTCTGTATATCGAACCTGAAATGCTCACGAAACTGCAGATTTGCGCGTACTTGCTTACAGGAAGCCGAAGCAATGTCATCAACAAATACTAAAACAGTTCGACTTATGCAGAGTTCAATGCTTGATCAGTATACAATGTATTCTCCTTTAAATACGCGCTTTTACACCCAAACAATAAAAGCGGACGTTTATTTTCAGTCTTCTTTCATAATCCGATTAACAAAATGGTAAAACGATATGCAGAATTACCGAGGGCCGAGAATTTTTCCGAATTGATTAAATTTCCATCCTTGCAGTCTCGAATTGAAGTGTATATGTGAATGAATCATTTTGTCATTATCTCCTCTATCAGTATACGGGCTTCCTACAGGCTTGATCTTGATTGTTCTGATTGTCAATCAGGCATAGTACGTGGGAACAGGATCACAAAATCCTGTAGTTTGGGTCACTGCATCACCTCACCGCACGTCTCTGGCTTCCTGTAAGCAAGTACGCGCAAATCTGCAGTTTCGTGAGCATTTCACGTTTGACATAGGGGAGAGCTGGCACGAAAGTTACATTTTTCACATGGACGTCATTTTAAAAGATAACGTTACAGACCGAAACAAAATTTCGGAGCGATTAACTACTTTCGTGTGTGCTCTGTCAATATCAGGTGCTAAATCATCACCATATATATTGACTTCGGCATAGTTTGAAGTCGAACGGAAGTTGCGGCTTGCTCCTTTCGACCCATCCAGCCGGGATGAAAGTAATGCACGGGCAGGGCAAAAGTAACGTGATCAAATTTACTGGAATCTTTTTAAAATTTCTCTTTAAAACAGAAGCAAAAACAGCCAGGCATTTGTTTTAAATATTTTAATTGGCTTCAAATGTTCCAAAAGTGACCGTGAACATGTTTAATGTGTAAGGTCTATTTATAAAAATTATCCAAGTGAGCAAGCACCTCCGCTCCGGATCTGCCCGGCTCTGTGCCGACTCCAGCTGATCCGGCTCAGAGCCGGGGCAGATCCGGAGCGGAGGAGCTTGCTATCTGGGATGAAATTACTCATCACAGTTGTGACAGATATAATGAGTGGCACCCTCACTGCATGCCTCATGCGACCACAGCAGACAAAAGATGCACCGCACCCACACTTCTCCAGGCAAAGATGAGGCAAATGTCTCCCCCACAAACAAGACATTCCTCATCCTTGCCCCGAGAAACTGTGGTTGCAGTGTGTCCACTAAGCCTCTTTTTCTTTGGGAGTTTTGAAGAGGACTGTTTTCTCCGGCCCCTCTGCCGACTCTCCTCCTCCAAAGCAGCTTTCACCGGGGTGTCGGTCAGTATTGCTGTTGACCTGCAACATTCAATGAGATAATAGTCAGAATCAGCTTGTTTTTGTACAAGCAAGAGAACCAAGACGAGTTAAAAATGACACTATGCCCACCTCTTTCGACCTCTCCTTTTACTTTCTTTCCTCGAGCCAGCCTTTGGATATGGGTGAAGCTCTGGGCTGAACCTCTGTACTGGCGTGCCACTAGATGTTCCTGGAACCACTAGCATACCTGGATAGATGGTATGCGCTGGCGATGGAGCTGGCGCTGGTGATGGAGCTGGCCCTGGCAATGGGGATGGAGCTGGTGCTGGTGCAGGACGGTCGGTCACGTAAGCTGGAGCAAAGTCTTCCTCACTGAAAATATCTGGATTCAAGGGCCAGATACCGGTACACTCGAACCCAGATGAAATGCTGCTTGGTGTCGCAGCTTGAGGCAGAGCTTTAGCCACAAGACTCGGGATGTTGTAGATGGTCAAAGTTCTTCCAGGGTTCATTCGCATCCAATTGTCTGCTGCACTGTTAATGTAGTGCTTCAGAGGGCCAAAAACGCTTCGATCTAGCGGCTGAAGACGGTGGGAGCAGTGGGGTGGAAATGACAGGAGTACAATGCCCTGTGACTTGCAAAAGTCAATAGCTACCATGGAGAGGTGTGGTGCATGATTGTCTAAGAGTAGCAGCAACTTTGACTCCGGGGTCACGCGGGTGTGTCTTGCAAAATGCTGTAAAAAGGCCAAAAAATCTGTCTCCTCCATCCACCCCGATCCATTGACAGAACCAGTGGAGCCAGGGGGACCATCCCGGATGAAGTGGTCATGGAACTTCTTCCTTGGGAAGATAAAGAAAGGGGGAACAAAGTTGCCTTGTGCGTTGGCAGCAAAGGCAACGGTCACCAATGTCCCTCTTTCCCCGGAGGTCACAGCACCGACCTGGCGCTGGCCCTTGGTGGCAATGACTTTGTCTGGCACTTGAACCGTTGTGGTACCTGAAATAATCAGTGAAATGAATTTTTGCTGGTGCAAATCACTGGTGCTTTTAAATTTATCATCCAAATATAAATTTTTACCTGTTTCATCCATGTTCCAGATGTCATTTGGCTCAAGATTATAGTGGGTGAGGACAGTCTTTAGGTTGTTAAAAAACGCGGTCACGTTGGTCTTGTTGAAGCTGGTGGAACGGGACATGCTGGTGGCTTGAGGTCGACGGATGGACAGGGTTCTGTTGCGCTCGAGGAAGGAGGTGAGCCAATTCTTCCCTGAATTTTCTTCCATGAACATGGAGTTTTGAGGCCAATATTTTCGGCCAGCTCATATGCAAACTTTCGCACCTAAAAAAGCTTAAAAAAGAGGTTAATTCCCAGATAGCAAGCACCTCCGCTCCGGATCTGCCCCGGATCTGCCCCGGCTCCAGCTGATCCGGCTCAGAGCCGTGGCAGATCCGGAGCGGTGGTGCTTGCTATATGGCGGTAGTGCTGTAGCTCTGTCTGCGGTGTTACTTGCACCTCTTTAGGACTCAGGCCAAAATATATATCGGCTGCTCTCTTTATATATGCCTGCAGTCTCTTCTCCTGTTCTTCTGTGAAGACTTTGTTGTGAGCCCTGTACCCCGGGGCCCTGGTCTGCTGCCCTCTTGCCTCTGCCCTCCTCTTGCAGTACCTGAACAGGGTGACATGACAAACACCATGCACCACTGCTGCCCTCCTTATACTATCGCCTCTTCGGACATCAAAAAAGGCCCTTGCGTAAACCTCCGGGTCAACCGTTCCTCTCTGGGTAGTTCTGACCCTATCTCTGGGCATTTTCTGTCGGTAAAACATAACACACATTTTTATGGAGCTTTTAAACACAAAATGCGGCCGCATTTGCAGAGAGGGACGAACGTAACTGTTGCTACTTCAGTCCCGACGGTGACTCCTGACATTTGAACGAGGATTACTTCCAAAGTGGAAAAATTCTGAAATTTCAAACTGCACCATATGTTGCGGAACTAAATCACCGATCATTTCATCATAAATATGACACATGGAGCGATAAAGACAATCTTTAAATCGAAAAAGTTTAGCATTCGTCTGAATTTACTCACCGCTGTGGAAAACAGTCTTCTCGGTCTTGTGCCGCGAGGAAGACTGGACGCCTCAAGAATGTTCGCGGTTCTGGAGAGGGACGCGAGCCGCACATGCTGACCTAGTATGACGCATCGAAGTGCGAATGGCTGTGAGTAAATCGCCGTGTTACTTTCGTCCAGAGTTACTTTCGCACCGGCGCTCCCCTACATAGTCCAAGAGCCAGGAGCGATTTATTTCCCCGATATGACCAGATGTTTAATGCATATTTCTGAAAAGGTTATACCTTGGGACATTTGAAACTGCACTGCTGGCCAGTCTCCAGTGGTGGGTGTGGCTGGTATTAACCCTTTTCCACCTATTCACCACAATCACCATTTGTCGGAAAATAGGGGGTAGGCTCGATTCTAAAGGCAATATTTCCACAACCCCTTAAGATATTATCAATATCTATATACCAAAATGTTGCTTTGGATGTCCTGAACAAGTTGACACCAAAACTTTGCATTTTTGTTTTGGTTTGGGGTCACCAGAGGTCACAGAGTACACACAACTGAAAACAGCTTCGGAAACACAGGTTTTCCAATTGGATCACAAATTTCAATATGAAAAAGTTATCAGAAACACTCAAAATGCATTTTATTCCAAAGCTAAGACCCTACGGCAGTTTTTTAGGTTGGTAGCTTGCGCGAAAATCCCATACTGTGCATCGCGGCCCTGAATATTGACCTCCCCACAGATCCAACTACAATAGTACTGCAAACTGCCACCAGGTGGCCGTATCGTCTAGAACAATACATCTTCTGTTTTTTTTACACAGTTGATAAGTCATGTAAGTCATCATGCATGCAATGTGACACATGGCACGCAAGCTCATGCAAGATTGACCATGATATTTCCAATTCTGTGGTATACATACATCAGGTATAATATAACTTCTTGTTAACATCCATGTTATTGATATCAGGTAGAAAAGTTCTTGATGCCAACACTAATCCGATATGATAGAGGTCCAATGATGACACCATGAATTAGTATCATTTTTTCATCTTGATTCAAATTCAAATGGCAACCACCCCTTTGGCCGGTGCTATAGGCCTATATATGTATTTTGGTATTACCGATGGATCAAAAAATGGAATCTTCAATTGAAACATGGAACGTTTGAATTCTTTTTCAGACCATGGATGTCCAGCTGAGGTGCATCTTGCATGTTCAAGAGTCTGCTCCGTCTGAAAGTCAGGTTCTCAAATTCATTGACGAGAGATGGATGAAGGTGAAGACGGCTGCATCCATACGCTAAAGGCAGCTACAGTTTTCCAAGTACCTAGCCATTAGTAACAGTTTACCCGAACATCCAGAGGAAGGGGATGGCTACCATTACTCTTGCTTTTGCAGATTTACGGCTGTTTCGGACGACCGTAAATGTGACACCTCGTCTACTGGTACTGGTGGCGAGAAAGAGAGGTTTCTCAAAAATAATAAGGCCACGCCCACGGACACTTCATCATCAGGTGTTTTTCCTACGGTATGCCTTTTCTGCAACAAACCACGTAAGAAAATCAAAGGAAAAGAGGTGCCTCTGATAAGCTGCGAGTTTGACTGTGCGGAAAAGAGCATCAAGGACGCTGCGAGTGCCTTAAATGACAATGAACTATTAGTGAAAATAGGGGACATTGGTTTCCAAGCCAAGGAGGTTAAGTATCACAATGACTGTAAACGTGCCTAGTTGAACAGGGCAAGGGGTTCTTCTTCGAAGTTAGGGGCAGACATGTCTTGTAATGAGAGTGCAAATCGACGTGACAATGCCCTGATGTGTACTTTGTTTTATGTTGAGGCATCAGTGATTGACAGTAACCGCCCAGAATACCTTGTGTCCCTTCACCATCGCCCAGAGGCCTTGTCGTCGCTCTTTGAGTCAGAAGCTAAATCTTCCCTCCTGGATGAATACAGCAAATTCTGTGATCAGACAAGAAATGGAAAGCATGGGTGTACAGCTCAGTTCTGGATGATCTATATCGACTTGGTCCATACATACCTAGTTTTAGATCGCGCTTGCAGAACTAATGATGTTTCACTCTTCACACATGCCTTAGGTTTGATGTGTCCAGATTTTTCTTTGCAACCCACCGACCAAATTATGCACGATGGATGACCAAATACCATTTGAACCTGCTGAACATGGAGAATAGTCACCCAGGCATACAACCAATGTTTGAAGGTGGTGCGCTCTCGGTACGACGAACATCAAAAACCTTCTCCAGGTGTGCTGTTGACCTAACCTTGGAGCAAACAGTCAATCGGGATGCTGCCTCTAGGACAGGAGGGATAGCTGCTTTCACTCAGAACGTTGACGCTCGAAAAAGGTGGACGATCACAAGATCATTCCGAGGGGCAGTAGTTGGTTGTCTACTAGACATGGCCGGTTTGACGACTTCAGAGGAATCGGCAAAGGAACTGAAAAACGCTAGAGTCATGAAAGACAACGCTGACCTTACTAATCTGATGAAGGAAATACAAGGAACACTAAATCCGTTCAGCGACGGTGATGACAACCTCTATTGTCTGACAACAGAAAAGGCTGCCTCTGCTGTGGTGAAGGAAGACCTGCTCTCCCTACAGACGAAGGGAAACCAATGGTACCAAGAGTTTCTTCGGGACTGTGTTGAAGAAAGCCTGTGAAAATGGGAAAGTTGTTCACATTGTATGTGATACCTACCCAGATGGGCCATCAATAAAAGATCTGGAACACGACTCGCGTGGGGATCCTATTGCTTCTTTCAAAATTGCCGGAGCATCTCAGAGAAGACCAACAGATTTCAATACAGCCATGTGTTCATCAGCGTTCAAGAGGGAACTGTTGGCCTTCCTTAAGGACGAATGGACGTCAGAGGTGTACGTCCCAATTCTGCGGGGCCATGTCCTGTACTTTGCTACAGAACAAGATTGCTTCAGGTACACAGTTGAGGATGGTATGGTCGAGAAGAGCGAAATCCCCACACTTTTGTGCAGTCACAAGGAAGCAGACACGCGGATCATTTTCCATGCCAACTTTGAAGCAACTGCTTCAGTGGGACCTCTAGCATGTCAAAAGGTGATTGTGAGCCGCACTATTGAAACTGATGTGTTCGTTCTCCTGTTGTATCATGCTCAGTACATCAAGGCCGACCTGTGGATGGATGCAGGTGTAGATTCCAAGAACACCAGACGTCTCATACACAAAACAGACTTGATGAAAACAATTACACCAGAGATTTGTGAAGCTTTGCCAAGTTTCCACGCACTCAGCGGATGCGCCTACACAGCATCCTTCATGAGGAAAGCCAAATGGAAGCCATTTGAACTAATGCGGAAGAGCTAAAGGGTGGTAACAGCAATGTGCCAACTAGGCTCTGCTGATGTGATAGATGCTGATACAGTACAAGTGATAGAATGATTTGTTTGTACGATGTACGGGATGAAGACCACAAAGAGTGTAAATGAAGCACGGGAACTGCTGTTCAAAAAGTTGTATTCTGCAAAGAAACAAGGTGGACCCTTGGATAAGATCAAGTCAGCAGACCCCTGTTGTTTGCCACCATGTAGGGCAGTTCTTGAACAAAAGTTGAAAAGAACAAATTATGTAGCATCTGTATGGAAGAATGCACGTGGGGCACACCCAAGTCAGTTCGGGCCGGTTGAACATGGATGGAGGAAAGGAGAGACAAACAGGCTTGAGTTGGTGTGGTTTGAAGGCCCACAAACTCCAACCACCCTGAATGTATCCGAGTTAGATGGGAACGAGGAGAATGATAGCGAGGGTGGTTGTGATGCTGATGATGAAAGCGTTGAGCACTACAACCCATCCACCGATGAAGAGACCACTACTGATGATGAAGAGTGGTAGACTAGTAGAACTACATGTATAGCACCTAATAACAATCTTACGCAGACTCTTCACCATTCTACAAAGGGTAGAGCTTCTTGGCCAATCTTGTCTAGCTTGAAGGATCCACTGAGATCAAGCGAAACTTAATATCAAACGTTCTTGGTAAAGTTTTTTAACTTGTGGATTTCTCAAAATGCTGTTTTTCAATCATGAAGGTAGGCCTATAGCACTTTGGAAGGTGTCAAATCCAGATGCCAAACAGCAAATATGTTTGACTTTGTGGTTTAGTGGAATTATAATAATAAAACGATGCAATGTGCATCCAAGTATTCATCATTTTTCCATATTCCCTTGTGCCATGAAAAAATACGGCCACCTGGTGGCGTTTTGCAGTACTATTGTAGTTGGGTCTGTGGGGAGGTCAATATTCAGGGCCGCGCTGGATGCACAGTATGGGATTTTCACGCCAGCTACCAACCTAAAAAACTGCCGTAGGGTCTTAGCTTTGGAATAAAATGCATTTTGAGTGTTTCTGATAACTTTTTCATATTGAAATTTGTGATCCAATTGGAAAACCCGTGTTTCCGAAGCTGTTTTCAGTTGTGTGTACTCTGTGACCTCTGGTGACCCCAAACCAAAACAAAAATGCAAAGTTTTGGTGTCAACTTGTTCAGGACATCCAAAGCAACATTTTGGTATACAGATATTGATAATATCTTAAGGGGTTGTGGAAATATTGCCTTTAGAATCGAGCCTACCCCCTATTTTCCGACAAATGGTGATTGTGGTGAATAGGTGGAAAAGGGTTAATACCAGCCACACCCACCACTGGAGATTGGCCAGCAGTGCAGTTTCAAATGTCCCAAGGTATAACCTTTTCAGAAATATGCATTAAACATCTGGTCATTTCGGGGAAATAAATCGCTCCTGGCTCTTGGACTAACTGAGTAATAACGCTGCGGAAACTTAAACTGGCCCTTCATTTTGCCGAATAGTCTTACTAAACTAGTTAATCATTTGATTGCCAATCAAGCAAAGGGGAGGATTGTGCCTCACCAAACTAACCTCCTACCGCACGTTACTGGAACACGCCGCATCCAGATAATCTTAAATGATGAATTATATACATATTTTAATTTGTAACGTGTAGTGAAGTGGCCAGTGTCAAAGTAACGAAGAAAAAGTATACTTCTTATCTTTTAAATGTAGTAGAGTAGAAGTCCCAGGAAAAAAAAAAAAAAAAAAAAACTCAAGTAAAGTACAAATCCTCAAAAAAACTACTTAAGTACTGTAACGAAGTTGCCTACATGTACTTCTTTACTATACACCTCTTGTGTGTATGCGCGTATGCCTGCATGTGATGTGATGACTATAAGCTCTCTTTCTCGTATTTTTTCTAACTCGCTGTCTCCCCCTAGACATAGAAGTCAGATAATACAACATACTGTAGCCTATGCGACCGTGAGCAGGCAGTTACCTTGCGTCTTACATTAAGTGGTATCAGTGCGTGGTAGCGGCAAATGTGGACGAGTACGAGTACGAGCATATTAACGAGGTATCGGGCAGATACCTCATACTGGTATCGGTATCGGTGCAACACTACAAAAACTATTGCTATCTACAAAACCCAAAACCAGTGAAGTTGGCACGTTGTGTAAATCGTAAATAAAAACAGAATACAATGATTTGCAAATCCTTTTCAACCTATATTCAATTGAATACACTGCAAAGACAAGTTACTTAATGTTCGAACAGGTAAACTTTGTAATTTTTTGCAAATATTAGCTCATTTGGAATTTGATGCCTGCAACATGTTTCAAAAAAGCTGGCACAAGTGGCAAAAAAGACTGAGAGAGTTGAGGAATGCTCATCAAACACTTATTTGGAACATCCCACAGGTGAACGGGCTAATTGGGAACAGGTGGGTGCCATGATTGGGTATAAAAGCAGCTTCCCTGAAATGCTCAGTCATTCACAAACAAGGATGGGGCGAGGGTCACCACTTAGTGAACAAATGCGTGAGCTGATTGTCGAACAGTTTAAAAACAACATTCCTCAACGAGCTATTGCAAGAAATTTAGGGATTTCATCATCTACGGTCCGTAATATCGTCAAAAGGTTCAGAGAATCTGGAGAAATCACTGCACGTAAGAGACAAGGCCGAAAACCAACATTGAATGCCCGTGACCTTCGATCCCTCAGGCGGTACTGCATCAAAAACCGACATCAGTGTGTAAAGGACATCACCACATGGGCTCAGGAACACTTCAGAAAACCACTGTCAGTAACTACAGTTCGTCGCTACATCTGCAAGTGCAAGTTAAAACTCTACAATGCAAAGCGAAAGCCATTTATCAACAGCACCCAGAAACGCCGCCGGCTTCGCTGGGCCCAAGCTCATCTAAGATGGACTGATGCAAAGTGGAAAAGTGTTCTGTGGTCTGACGAGTCAATTGTTTTGGAAACTGTGGACGTCGTGTCCTCCGGACCAAAGAGGAAAAGAACCATCCAGACTGTTATAGGCGCAAAGTTCAAAAGCCAGCATCTGTGATGGTATGGGGGTGTATTAGTGCCCAAGGCATGGGCAACTTACACATATGTGAAGGCACCATTAATGCTGAAAGGTACATACAGGTTTTGGAGCAACATATGTTGCCATCCAAGCAACGTCTTTTTCATGGACGCCCCTGCTTATTTCAGCAAGAAAATGCCAAGCCACATTCTGGACGTGTTACAACAGCATGGCTCCGTAGTAAAAGAGTGCGGGTACTAGACTGGCCTGCCTGTAGTCCAGACCTGTCTCCCATTGAAAATGTGTGGCGCATTATGAAGCGTAAAAATACGACAACGGAGACCCCGGACTGTTGAACAACTTAAGCTGTACATCAAGCAAGAATGGGAAAGAGTTCCACCTGAAAAGCTTCAAAATTGGTCTCCTCAGTTCCCAAACGTTTACTGAGTGTCGTTAAAAGGAAAGGTGATGTAACACAGTGGTAAAAAGGCCCCTGTGCCAACTTTTTTGCAATGTGTTGCTGCCTTTAAATTCTAAGTGAATGATTATTTGCAAAAAAAAAAAATAAAGTTTCTCAGTTTGAACATTAAACATCTTGTCTTTGCAGTGTATTCAATTGAATATAAGTTGAAAAGGATTTGCAAATCATTGTATTCTGTTTTTATCTATGATTTACATAACGTGCCAACTTCACTGGTTTTGGGTTTTGTATTATTATATTATTATTATCACTATTGTTGTTGTATGAACAGTCTACAGTCCTAAAAAAACATACTCATCCAGGATCAAACAGACTGAGTGAGTTTATAGCCTATGAATATATACGACCACCAACTGGTCATTTTACCTCAGGAGGTGGGGTAAAATTCACAGAGGTCAATGCATTGGGCGTTAAAAGGGCATTCAATAAATGATAATCAGGGCGGCTGATTTTTTTTTCTCCAGTCTAGACAGAGACTGGAGACAGAGATCCTATCTAATAAGTAGCAGCTTAGGTGTTTGTGCCACAAAGTTTTATTTCAACAGCATACCCACCTTCAAGTGAAGCACGAGTTTCCTCTTGTTTTACCTTTTTTTTTCTCTTGCTCGCTCCTGACCATGGATGTATATGCTCCTGACTCGTCTTTATGACGACATGCTGACATCTCTTCACCTGCTGCAGCTCTGCAAGTGCCTGCCGGCGCAGCTTTCTGATTAGTGAGATGTCGAGTGCTGTGAATCACTGCAGCGACGCATGCGTGGTCAGATCACAGGTCTCTTTTTCTCTCCATCTTCGAGCTGATTGTGCTCTCGTGCGCCTCACGGTAGCGCAAATGCGCAATGGATGCGCTACTGCCCAATATGCGCAAATGCGTCCCCTCGTGCAAAATGTGGCCCCCCATGGAAGATGAGGCCCTACACTGATTATTGTCAACATTTTCCACCTTTCTTTCCTTTAACATCAAGGGTAAGGACAAAAATTCACACCTAAATTATCATATTTTGGGGCTAATTGTATGCATGTATGTATGTAAGTATGTATGTATGTATGTATGCATGTATATGTGTGTGTGTGTGTGTGTGTGTGTGTGCGTGCATGCGTGCCAGTTTATCACCCCCGGGATGGCTGGGAGTCTGGATGGATTAGCAGATGTTCTTGTGCTGTGTTTGGTCGTGTCTTGGTTGGCTTTGGGGAGGTAACTTAGGCTGCTTCCCTGGAGCTGGTGTGGGTTGGGTTGGGTGTGGGTTGTCCAAATGTTACTTTGTTCTTCCTCTGTTATCATGTAACATTGTGGGAATGTTTTATAGAAGACCATACTATCATGTTACCTCAACGACATTCCCAAAACATCCTCAGAATGTTGCAGACAAAATGTTCTACCTTTGCGAACATATCATATTACAAGAATATTTTATGAACTAGAGAATGTAATTCCAGGGAATTACAAGTGCATGAAAATGCAAGCTGTAGTTGCTTAAGTTGCTTTATGATATTGGTAGCTAGATTGTTACTCGGATAAATAGAAAAATCCAGTAGAAATTTTGAATGTGCCCGATGTTCTACACATACAGTATTTGGGGTGCTTGCCAGGGTTCTGGGAACCGGTTGCTATGGAGTTCCGGGTGGTTTCTAGGGCGTTGCAAGGTGGTTGCTATGGTGTTCCGGGTGGTTGCTAGGGCGTTGCTAGGCGGTTGCTACGGTGTTCCGGGTGATTGGTAGGGCATTGCTAGGCGGTTGCTATGGTGTTCCAGGTGGTTGCTAGGGCATTGCTAGGTGGTTCCTATGGGGTTCTGGGTGGTTGCTAGGGCGTTGTTAGGCAGTTTCATTGGTGTTCTGGGTGGTTGCTAGAGCATTGCTAGGCAGTTGCTTCGGAGTTCTGGGTGGTTACGAGGGCATTGCTAGGCGGTTGCTATGGAGTGCTGGGAGGTTGCTAGGGTGTTGCTAGGCAGTTGTATGGCGTTCTTGATGGTTTCTAGGCCGTTGTTAGGCGGTTACTGTGGAGTTCTGGGTGGTTGCTAGGGCATTGTTAGGCAGTTTCATTGGTGTTCTGGGTGGTTGCTAGGGCATTGCTAGGCAGTTGCTTTGGAGTTACGGATGGTTGCTAGGGCATTAGTAGGCGGTTGCTATGGAGTGCCAGGAGGTTGCTAGGCCATTGCTATGCAGTTGCTTAGGTGTTCTGGTTGGTTGCTTGGGCATTGCTAGGCGGTTGCTATGGTGTTGTGGGTGGTTGCTAGGGCGTTGCTAGGCGGTTGCTTTGGTGTTCTTGGTGGTTGTTAGGGCGTTGCTAGGCAGTTGCTATGGTGTTCTGGGTGGGTGCTAGGGCATTGCTAGGCTGTTGCTTTGGTGTTCTGGGTGGTTGCTGGGGCATTGCTAGGCAGTTACTATGGAGTGCTGGGAGGTTGCTAGGGTGTTGCTAGGCGGTTGCTATTGTTTTTTGGATGGTTGCTCGGGCGTTGCTAGGTGGTTGCTATAGTAATCCGGGTGGTTGCTAGGGCGTTACTAGGTGGTTGCTAGTTGGAATGGTTGAACAGTTGGATGGTTGAGTAGTTTAAATAGTTAAATTATTTAACAGTGAATTATTTCAGTGAGGACTTTTATTTTGAAACATTTTTGGACAGAGGAAACAGTTGACGGGAGTCATCGTTGATGACAACTGGTAGTTGGAATGGCTGAATAGTTGAAAAGTTGAGTAGGTTAAAAAGTTAAATTATTTAATTGTTATTCATTGTAATGAGGACTTTTATTTTGAAACAGTTGTGGACAGAGGAAACAGTTGGCAGGAGTCATAGTTGATGACAACTAACAGTTGGATTGGCTGAACAGTCAAATAGTTGAGTAGTTTAAATAGTTAAATTATTGAACAGTGAATTATTTCAGTGAGGACTTTTATTTTGAAACAGTTTTGGACAGAGGAACCAGTTGAGGGGAGTCATAGTTGATGACAACTGGCAGTTGGAATGGCTGAACAGTTGAAAAGTTGAGTAGTTTTAAAAGTTAAATTATTTAATTGTTATTTATTGTAATGAGGACTTTTATTTTGAAACAGTCGCGGACAGAGGAAACATTTGGCGGGAGTCGTGATGATGACAATGGGCAGTTGGAAGGGCTGAACGGTTGAAAAGTTGAGTAGTTTTAAAAGTTAAATTATTTAATTGTGATTTATTGTAATGAGGACTTTTATTTTGAAACAGTTTTGGACAGGTGAAACAGTTCGCAGGAGTCATAGTTAATGACTACTGACAGTTGGAATGGCTTAACAGTTAAATATTTGAGTAGTTTGTCTTGGCAAGCTCTACATGCCTACCAAATTTCAGCATAATCGGGCAAACCACAGATTTTTCATGAATTTTTAAATTTTTCTAGGGGGCGCTGTGGAGCCATTTTGCCCCGCCCACTGGCAAATCCAATAAAATCATGGAATTTTTGCCAGGCCTGATTTTTCAGCCACATGTTTGTTCGAATAGAAACACTTTACAGGCCCCAAAAAGTCCTGTAAAGTGGAAGAATAATAAGAATTAAAGCCGCAAGCGGCGTTGTACGGGCCCTCGCACACCGATGCACCGCCGAGAACCAGCGACCGCCAATCCCTGGGCTCGCCGACTGGAGGTAATGTTGCTTGGGTCTGTCGCAGGAATTGCATCTAAATGTTCTTCAGACCTGTCACTGTCGCCTGTCTCGGAAAGATGCTCAAAATAGCCGCCCCGTCACACCCACACCGTTAATTGACAACAAGAGATTTTGATAAGTTTTCATGTCACAGGGCTCAAGAGCGTCCACACCCTTTTTCGTGACATTCAAATGAAATCTGCAGGAGAAGTTTGCAAAAGTATGACACATGCACAATTTTGGTAATTTCCTGTCGCCAGGAGGGGGCGCTGTCAGTATGGCTAAATATGACCATGTGATTGGCTTCAGGGCGGGACTCTTATGATATGCATAAAGTTTGGTGCAGGTCGGACAATGTACACTGAAATCATAAGCATTTGAAATTTTATGGCAAAACGCTTAAAATGGCAGCCCTGCCACGCCCACACCGTGAAACCAACCGAGATGATTTTAAAAACTGTTGATCTTCAAGGGGTCAAGAGTAAACACAGTGATTTTCATAAGAATCCGGCCACACCCCTAGGAGGAGTTCGATAAATTCCGATGCCTGAAATCGGCAAAAATTGCCTTATTTTGTATTTTCAAGGCCACCTAGCGGGCATCCTATGCATTTGACAAAAACGTCCCAAATGGCAAATCCGTTTGTCTTTGCAAGCTCTACATGCCTACCAAATTTCAGCATAATCGGGCAAACCACAGATTTTTCATGAATTTTTAAATTTTTCTAGGGGGCGCTGTGGAGCCATTTTTCCCCGCCCACTGGCGAAACCAAAAAAATCATAGAATTTTCACCAGGCCTGATTTTTCAGCCACATCTTTGTTCGAATTGAAACACGTTAAAGCACCCAAAAAGCCCTGTAAAGTGGAAGAATAATAAGAATAATAAGAATTAAAGCCGCAAGCGGCGTTGTACGGGCCCTCGCACACCGATGCACCGCCGAGAACGAGACACCGCCAATCCCTGCGCTCGCCAACTGGAGGTAAAGTTGCATAGGTCTGTCGCAGGAATTGCATGTAAATGTTCTTCAGACCTGTCACTTTCGCATGTCACGGAAAGATGGTCAAAATGTCCACCCCGTCACACCCACACTGTTAATTGACAACAAGAGATTTTGATAAGTTTTCATGTCACAGGGCTCAAGAGTGTCCACACCCGTTTTCGTGACATTCAGATGAAATGTGCAGGAGAAGTTCGCAAAAGTATGCCACATGCACAATTTTGGTAATTTCCTGTCACCAGGAGGGGGCGCTGTCAGTATGGCTAAATATGACCATGTGAAAGGCTTCAGGGCAGGACTCTTATGATATGCATAAAGTTTGGTGCATGTCGGACAATTTACACTGAAGTCATAAGCATTTGAATTTTCATGGCGAATCGCTTAAAATGGCGGCCCTGCCACGCCCACATCATGACTCCCACCGAAATGAATTTAATAACTTTTGCTCTTCAAGGGGTCAAGAGTACACACAGCGATTTTCATGAGAATCGGACAAAATCCCTAGGAGGAGTTCGTTAAAAATGCATAACGTGCAAATCGCCAAAAATGGCCGTTCAATTAAAAATGGCCGACTTCCTGTTGACTTTAGCCTATGGTGTCAGAGACTTTTTTGTAGACGTGGGTGTGATACATATGTCCAGCAACTTTCATCAGTGTACGTGCAGGAAGGCCTTGGGGCTGCAGTTTAGAGGGCGCTAGCGAGGCAGTTGGCCCCGCCCACTTGCAAAACCGACACAATTAGTAATTGTCTATGGAAACTGACCAGCTTGTGAAGTTTGGTATGTAAAGAACAAAGTTTACCTAAATTTATTAGGGAATCAATGTTCACGGCGAGATGCTGATAATGGCCGCCCCATTACGCCCACAGGGTTAATCCGAACAAGAAGATTTTAATAACTTTTCATGTCACAGGTCTCAAGAGTGTCCACGCCCGTTTTCATGACATTCAGATGAAATCTGTAGGAGGAGTTCGCAAAAGTATGACACATGCCCAATTTTTGTCATTTCCTGTCGCCAGGAGGGGGCGCTGTCAGTATGGCTGAATATGACCATTTGAGTGGTTTCAGGGTGGGACTCTTATAATACTCCTGAGGTTTGGTGCAGGTCGGACAAATATCACTGAAGTTATAAGCATTTGAAATTTCATGGCAAAACGCTTAAAATGGCGGCCCTGCCACGCCCACACCTTGACTCCAACCGAGATGATTTTAATAGCTTTTGATCTTCAAGGGGTCAAGAGTGAACACAGTGATTTTCATAAGAATCCGGCAAAACCCCTAGGAGGAGTTCGTTAAATTCCGATGCCTGAAATTGGCAAAAATGGCCTAATTTTTGAATTTTCAACGCCACCTAGCGGTCTTCCTGTGCATTGGACAAAAACGTCCCAAATGGCAAATCCATTTGTCTTGGCAAGCTCTACATGCCTACCAAATTTCAGCATAATCGGGCAAACCACAGATTTTTCATGAATTTTTTAATTTTTCTAGGGGGCGCTGTGGAGCCATTTTGCCCGGCCCACTGGCGAAACCAATAAAATCATAGAACTTTCACCAGGCCTGATTTTTCGGCCACATCTTTGTTCGAATTGAAACACGTTAAAGCCCCCAAAAAGCCCTGTAAAGTGGAAGAATAATAATAATAATAATAAGAATTAAAGCCACAAGCGGCGTTGTACGGGCCCTCCCACACCGATGCATTGCCGAGAACGAGCGACCGCCTATCCCTGTGCTCGCCGACTGGAGGTAACGTTGTTCGGGTCTGTCGCAGGAATTGCATGTAAATGTTCTTCAGACCTGTCACTGTCGCCTGTCACGGAATGATGATCAAAATGGCCGCCCCGTCACACCCACACCGTTCATTGACAACAAGAGATTTTGATAAGTTTTCATGTCACAGGGCTCAAGAGTGTCCACACCCTTTTTCTTGACATTCAGATGAAATCTGCAGGAGAAGTTCGCAAAAGTATGGCACATGCACACTTTCGGTAATTTCCTGTTGCCAGGAGGGGGCGCTGTCAGTATGGCTAAATATGACCATGTGAATGGCTTCAGGGCGGGACTCTTATGATATGCACAAAGTTTGGTGCCTGTCGGACAATGTACACTGAAGTCATAAGCATTTGAATTTTCATGGCGAATCCCTTAAAATGGCGGGCCTGCCACGCCCACACCATGACTACCACCGAAATTAATTCAATAACTTTTGCTCTTCAAGGGGTCACGACTACACACAGCAGTTTTCATGAAAATCCGAAAAAATCCCTAGGAGGAGTTTGCAGAAGAACGAAACATGCAAATCGCCAAAAATGGCTGTTCAATTCAAAATGGCCGACTTCCTGTTGACTTTAGCCTATGGTGTCAAGAGACTTTTTTGTAGATGTTTGTGTGCTACATATGTCCAGCAACTTTCATCAGTGTACGTGGAAGAAGGCCTTGGGGCTGCAGTTAAGAGGGCGCTAGCGAGGCAGTTGGCCCCGCCCACTTGCAAAACCAATACAATTAGTAATTGTCTATGGAAACTGACCAGCTTGTGAAGTTTGGTATGTAAAGAACAAAGTTTACCTAAATTTATTAGGGAATCAATGTTCGCGGCGAGATGCTCAAAATGGCCGCCCCATCACGCCCACAGGGTTAAACCGAACAAGAAGATTTTAATAGCTTTTCATGGTACAGGTCTCAAGAGTGTCCAGGCCCGTTTTAGTGACATTCAGATGAAATCTGTAGGAGGAGCTCGCAAAAGTATGACACAGGCCCAATTTTTGTCATTTCCTGTCGCCAGGAGGGGGTACTGTCAGTATTGCTGAATATGACCATTTGAGTGGTTTCGGGGCGGGACTCTTATAATTCACCTGACGTTTGGTGCAGGTCCGACAAAAATCACTGAAGTTATAAGCATTTGAAATTTCATGGCAAAACGCTTAAAATGGCGGCCCTGCCACGCCCACACCGTGACTCCAACCAAGATGATTTTAATAATTTTCGATCCTCAAGGGGTCAAGAGTAAACACAGTGATTTTCATGAGAATCCAGCCAAACACCTAGGAGGAGTTCGTTAAATTCCGATGCCTGAAATCGGCAAAAATTGCCTTATTTTGTATTTTCAATGCCACCTAGCGGGCATCCTGTGCATTGGACAAAAACATCCTAAATGGCAAATCCGTTTGTCTTGGCAAGCTCTACATGCGTACCAAATTTCAACATAATCGGGCAAACCACAGGTTTTTCATGAATTTTTAAATTTTTCTAGGGTGCGCTGTGGAGCCATTTTGCCCCGCCTACTGGCGAAACCAACAAATTCATAGAATTTTCACCAGGCCTGATTTTTCAGCCACATATTTGTTCGAATTGAAACACGTTAAAGCCCCCAAAAAGCCCTGTAAAATGGAAGAATAATAATAATAATAATAATAAGAATTAAAGCCGCAAGCGGCGTTGTACGGGCCCTCGCACACCGATGCACCGCCGAGAATGAGCCACCGCCAATCCCTGCGCTCGCCAACTGGAGGTAAAGTTGCATAGGTCTGTCGCAGGAATTGCATGTAAATGTTCTTCAGACCTGTCACTTTCGCCTGTCACGGAAAGATGCTCAAAATGGCCAACCTGTCACACCCACACCGTTAATTGACAACAAGAGATTTTGATAAGTTTTCATGTCACAGGGCTCAAGAGTGTCCACACCCTTTTTCTTGACATTCAGATGAAATCTGCAGGAGATGTTTGCAAAAGTATGACACATGCACAATTTTGGTAATTTCCTGTCGCCAGGAGGGGGCGCTGTCAGTATGTCTAAATTTGATCATGTGAATGGCTTCAGGGCGGGACTCTTATGATATGCATAAAGTTTGGTGCATCTCCGATGATGTACACTGAAGTCATAAGCATTTGAATTTTCATGGCGAATCGCTTAAAATGGCACGTTTCATGTCTCCTCCAAATTTTGTTCATGTAGGTGAACTGAACTATGAGAACTGTTTTGTTGAAATTTTCTGGAGGGCGCTATGATATCATTTTGACATGCCTGTGTGCAAAACCTATACCAAAGTAATCGTAATACCGGGCTCAACAAGTGTGTTGATTTTTGTAAATTTTCAATCATGATGAGACCCTCAAAAGGGCAATTCTTTCGAAAAAAAATGAGTTTGCACTATAGAGCCATTGTGCCACATTTAGTGCCAATTGATATATGAAATTAGAGACGATAAGACAATTATAATTTCTGCAACGTTTTGCAATTTTTCAAGTATTCTAAGGCCTTCAAACGTGTGTTTGTAAAATTTGGAAAAACGCAGGAAATGGCTTATAGCTCACTTCCTGTTTGGCCAAAAAACTTCAAAAAAAATTACCATAACCCTGGATGACAAATTCAATAATCACACCAAATATCATGAACATTCAAGCACTTTTATCTTAAAATGGCCAGTGCTAGAGGGCGCTGTGGAGCCACCTGGCCACTCCCGATCTAAAAGTAGCATCTAATTATACTTGGGAGGTGACTGTTATCAAGCTTGTAAAGTTTCGGTCAAATCTTACAAAGTATGTGGGAGTAAAACCAACTTCCTCTTTCATGGCGGAACATCGAAATTCGCCGCGACGCCACGGATACATCGTTCGATGAATCCAAAAAAGCTCTGCAATTTAACATCGGCAAGGTCATTAGATGTCATATGCCAAATTTAAAGTTGATTGGACAAAACCTCTAAGAGGAGTTCGTTAAAGTACGACGCCTGTTCATGGCAAAAAATCAAAAAAAGCTGCAATTTCAATTAAAAATGGCGGACTTCCTGTCCAGTGTACATCATGGCACCAAGAGACTTTTTTTTAGGGCTTGGCATATTCTACAAGGACACCGAATTTCGTACATGTAGGTTAAACGGGCTGCGAGGGCTGCTTCATTGAAATTTTCTAGGGGGCGCTTTAATGCTATTTTGCCACACCCATGCATGTTCCCAATATCCTTGTTAAAGAAATGACCGGCTTAATACGTACGCAAAATTTCGTGAGTATTCAAGCATGTTTAGACAATCAAAAGGGTAATTGTTTTAAAAAAATAATTGGGGGCGCTATAGAACCATTGTCCCACATTAAGTTCCAATTGGTGTATCAAATTGAAGACCATAAGATAGTTATGATTTCTGCAATGTTTTCCAAGTTTTGGAGTATTCTAAGGCCCTCAAACATGTGTTCATAAAATTTGGAAATACGCAGGAAATGGCTCATAGTTCACTTCCTGTTTGGCCAAAAAATTTCAAAAAAATTTTCATAACCCTGCATGACAAATTCAATGATCACACCAAATTTCAGGAACATTCAAGCACTTTTATCTTTACATGGCCGTGGCTAGTGGGCGCTGTGGAGCCAC
Organism: Gymnothorax javanicus; assembly: GCA_029692085.1. NCBI lineage: Eukaryota > Metazoa > Chordata > Actinopteri > Anguilliformes > Muraenidae > Gymnothorax > Gymnothorax javanicus. The sequence goes on along the minus strand of CM056193.1, from coordinate 128,158,073 downwards.
CTGGCCAATCCCGATCTAATATCAGCATATATTTATACTTGGGAGGACACTTTTATCAAGCTTGTTAAGTTTCAGACAAATCTCACAAAGTATGTGAGAGTAAAACTAACTTCCTGTTTCATGGCGGAATATGGAAATTCGCCGCAACGCCACGGAGACATCGTTAGATGAATCCAAAAAAGCTTCGCAATTTAACATCGGCAAGGTCTTTAGATGTCATACGCCAAATTTTAAGTTGATCGGATAAAATCTCTAGGAGGAGTTCGTTAAAGTATGACGCCTGTGAATGGTGAAAAATCAAAAAACGTTGCAATTTCAATTAAAAATGGCGGACTTCCTGTTGAGTCTAGGTCATGGCACCAAGAGGCTTTTTTTTAGGTCTCAGCATAATCTACAAGGACACTGAATTTTGTAATGTAGGTTAAACACGCTGCGAGGGCTGCTTCATTGAAATTTTCTAGGTGGCGCTATAATGCCATTTTGTCATGCCCATCTATAAACCCTATATCATAGTAAAACTTATGACCGGTTTTATAAGTTTGCAAAATTTTGTGAGTTTTCGAGGATGCTGAGGCCCTCAAAAATGCAATTATCTATTAGGGGGCGCTATAGAGCCACCATGTCACACCCAGTGCCAAATGAGACATCAAATCGAAGAGATTCATGTTTTCAACCTATGAGCCAAGTTTGGCGTGTTTTCGAGTATGATAAGACCCTCAAAAATGTGTTTGTAAAATCTGAAAAAACGCAGGAAATGGCTCATAGCTCACTTCCTGTGAGGCAAAAAAATTTCAAAAATATTGACAAGAAACTTCTTAATGACTACTATGGCCATATCGAATTTCGTGAGAATACGAGCAATTGCGTTCCAAATTGGCCGCGTGTTTGGTGGCGCTATAGAGCCACCGGGGCATGTCCAAGCACAAAAACAATGAAATTTGAAATTTTCACCACGACTGACGTCTCTGCAAATTTTTGTGAGTTTTCGTGCATGGCAAGGCCCTCAAAAACGCGTTCTCGCAGCAGAATAAAAATAATAATAATAATAATAGTAACTAAGAAGAAGAAGAAGAAGAAGAAGAAGAAGAAGAAGAAGAAGAAGAAGAATAATAATAAAAATCCCTTCAAAAACAATAGGTTCCTCGCACCTTCGGTGCCAGGACCCGTTCCGGGCCCTGGCACCGGTCAGTGCTCGGGCCCAAATAAGAATTAAAGCTGCAAGCAGCGTTGAAAGGGCCCTCGCACGCCTCATGCACGTTGGGGGTGAGGGCGAGATGTTGACTGGTGCAGGTTTGCATTCACAGCCATTGGACACTGCAAGACTGTGTACAATGTGTTTTCCTGAGTGTAAGTTTTCAAGCATGTTGAGACCCTCAAAAGGGCAATTCTTTTGAGAAAATAATTAGGGGGCACTATAGAGCCATTGTGCCACATTAATTGCCAATTGGGGTAGTAAATCGAAGACCATGAGACACTTAATATTTGTGCAACCTTTTGCAAGTTTTGGAATATCCAAAGGCCTTTAAACATTTGTTTGTAAAATTTGGAAAAATGCAGGAAATGGCTTATAGCTCACTTCCTGTTTAGCCAAATGATTTCTAAAAAATTACCATAACCCAGCATGACAAATGCAATGATCAGACCAAATTTCATGAACATTCAAGCAATTTTATCTTAACGTGGCCTTGGCTAGTGGGCGCTGTGGAGCCGCCTGGCCACTCCCAATCTAATATCAGCATATGGGTAGACTTGGGAGGACACTTTTATCAAGCTTGTAAAGTTTCAGGCAAATCGCACATAGTATGTGGGAGTGAAACCAACTTCCTGTTTCATGGCGGAACATCGAAATTCGCCGCAACGCCACGGATACATCGTTGAATGAATCCAATAAAGCTTCGCAATTTAACATCGGCGAAGTCTTTAGATGTGATAGACCAAATTTTAAGTTGATCGGATAAAATCTCTAGGAGGAGTTCGTTAAAGTACGACGCCTGTGAATGGCGAAAAATCAAAAAAAGTTGCAATTTCAATTAAAAATGGCGGACTTCCTGTTGAGTCTAGGTCATGGCACCAAGAGACTTTTTTTTAGGGCTTAGCATAATCTACACGGACACCGAATTTTGTACATGTAGGTTAAACACGCTGCGAGGGCAGCTTCATTGAAATTTTCTAGGTGGCGATATAATGCCATTTTGCCATGCCCATCTGTAAAACCTATATCCTAGTAAAACGTATGACCGGCTTTATAAGTTTGCAAAATTTTGTGAGTTTTCGAGCATGTTGAGGCCGTCAAAAATGCAATTATCTATTAGGGGGCGCTATAGAGCCACCATGTCACACCCAGTGCCAAATGAGATATTAAATCGAAGAAATTCATGTTTTCAACCTATGAGCCAAGTTTGGCGAGTTTTCGAGTATGATAAGACCCTCAAAAATGAATTCGTAAAATCTGAATAAACGCAGGAAATGGCTCATAGCTCACTTCCTGTGAGGCAAAAAAATTTCAAAAAAATTGACAAAAAACTTCATAATGACTACTATGGCCACATCGAATTTCGTCAGAATCCGAGCAATTGCGTTCCAAAATGGCCGCATGTTTGGTGGCGCTATAGAGCCACCAGGATATGTCCAAGCACAAGAATAACAAAACTTTGAAATTTTTACCACGACTGACGTCTCTGCAAATTTTTGTGAGTTTTCGTGCATGGCAAGGCCCTCAAAAACGCATTCTCGCAACAGAATAAAAATAATAATAATTAAAGCTGCAAGCAGCGTTGAAAGGGCCCTCGCACCCCTCAAGCACGTTGGGGTGGTGGCGAGATGTTGATGGGTGCAGGTGTCCATTCACAGCCATTGGACACTGCTAGACTGTGTGCAATGCGTTTTCCTGAAGGGAGTGCAAACACCACTCCTGAAATCAATAGGTTTAGCTCGTTAAAGTATGACACCTGTTCATGAAAAAAAGTTGAAATTTTAAATCAAAATAATGCACTTCCTGTTGGGTTCGGGTCATGGCCCGATACAATTTTTTTACAAGTCTTGGCATTTTTCATGTCTCCACCAAATTTTGTTCTAGTGGTGAACTGAACTATGAGAACTGTTTTGTTGAAATTTTCTGGAGGGCCCTAGAATACCATTTTGACATGCCTGCGTGCAAAACCTGTACCATAGTTATCGTAATACTGGGCTACATGAGTGTGTTGATTTTTGTATATTTTCAAGCATGTTGAGAACCTCAAAGAGGCAATTCTTTTAAAAAAAAGTTGAGGGGGCGCTACAGAGGCATTGTGCCATATTATATGGCAGTTGGGATATCAAGTCACAGATCATAAACACTGACAATTTGTGCAACGTTTTGCAAGTTTTGGAATATCCGAAGGCCTTTAACCCTTTCGCAGGCAAATTTTGGCCCAGATGCATACCCCCACGGACGGATTAATTTTGGGTTTTTACCAAAATATGATTGTTATTCAAAATAACAATAAAATAACACCAAATCTCATAATAAGTTTCCCATAACTGATGTTTTTATGTTTTAATCCTCTCCAGAATCGCTAAAATCGTTTGGATCCAAGTCACTCCCGCTCTCTGGATATTCAAACTCATCGTCAGAGTCATTCAATAAAGCAAAAACTTCATCCACGTTGTATTTACGTTTAGAAACACGGCTAGAATGCGGCTATTTGTACTAAATCGATGCCATGTTCACATGTCCCACAATTTGAGCGGAAGTAGTCTCGTATTTAGCGTTTTTAGGAAATCCCATGCCTCGTTCACGGCTAAAAATACAGTGCTGGGTGACCTGAGAGACAGCCAATGGTAATGAGCGTAACTAACAAGGGAATTCCCGCAATCGGGGAATTTAAAGAAGACTTTATAAAACACGTTGGTTAAAACGACAAAAATGTTGCTGTGCCTGCGAAAGGGTTAAACGTGCGTTCGTAAAATTTGGAAAAAACGTGGGAAATAGCTCATAGCTCACTTCCTGTTTGGCCAAAAAATTTCTAATAAATTAGCATATCCTTGCATGAGAAATTCAACGATCACACCAAATTTCATGAACATTCAAGCACATTTATTAAACATGGCTGTGGCTAGAGGGCGCTGTGGAGCCACCTGGCCACACTCGATGTAATATCAGCATATATTTTTACTTGGAAGGAGACCGTTATCAAGCCTGTAAAGTTTCGGGCAAATCCCACAAAGTACGTATGAGTAAAATCAACTTCCTGTTTAATGGCGAAACATCAAAATTCGCCGCGACGCCATGGATACATCGTTTGATATATCCGAAAAACCTTCGCAATGTAAGATCAGACAGGTCTTACGATATCACTTGCCAAATTTTAAGTTGATCCGATTAAATCTCTAGGAGGAGTTCGTTAAAGTACCACACCTGTGACTGACGAAAAATTTTTAAAAGTTGAAATTTCAATTAAAAATGAGGGACTTCCTGTTGAATCTAGGTCACGGCACCAAGAGACTTTTTTTTAGGTCTCAGCATAAATCACATGTCCACCGAATTTCATACATGTAGATTTACCGAGCTGCGAGGGCTGCTTCATTGAAATTTTCCAGGGAGCGCTATAATGCCATTTTGCCACGCCTTTCTGTAAGTTTTTTTATCATAATAATACGCATGATTAGCTTTATACGTGCACAAAATTTTGTGAGTTTTCAAGCATGTTGAGACCCTCAAAATAACAATTCTTTTAAAAATCTGATTGGGGCCGCTGTAGAGCCATTATGACACATTTAGTGCCAATTGATATATCAAATTGATAACGATAAGACAATTATACTTTTTGCAACGTTTTGCAAGTTTTCGAGTATTCTAAGGCCTTTAAACGTGTGTTCGTAAAATTTGGAAGAACGCAGGAAATGGCTCATAGCTCACTTCCTGTGAGGCAAAAAGATTTCAAAAAAATTGACAAGAAACTTCATAATGACTACTATGGCCATATCGAATTTCGTGAGAATCCGAGCAATTGCATTCCAAAATGGCCGCGTGTTTGGTGGCGCTATAGAGCCACCAGAATATGTCCAAGCACAAGAATAACAAAACTTTGAAATTTTTACCACGACTGACGTCTCTGCAAATTTTTGTGAGTTTTCGTGCATGACAAGGCCCTAAAAAATGCATTCTCGCAACAGAATAAAAATAATAATAATTAAAGCTGCAAGCAGCATTGAAAGGGCCCTCGCACCCCTCAAGCACGTTGGGGTGGTGGCGAGATGTTGATGGGTGCAGGTGTCCATTCACAGCCATTGGACACTGCTGGACTGTGTACAATGCGTTTTCCTGAAGGGAGTGCAAACACCACTCCTGAAATCAATAGGTTTAGCACGTTAAAGTATGACACCTGTTCATGAAAAAAAGTTGAAATTTTAAATCAAAATAATGCCACTTCCTGTTGGGTTCGGGTCATGGCACGATACAATTTTTTTACAAGTCTTGGCACAGTTCATGTCTCCACCAAATTTTATTCATGTTGGTGAACTGAACTATGAGAACTGTTTTGTTGAAATTTTCTGGAGGGCCCTAGAATACCATTTTGACATGCCTGCGTGCAAAACCTGTACCATAGTTATCGTAATACTGGGCTCCATGAGTGTGTTGATTTTTGTATATTTTCAAGCATGTTGAGAACCTCAAAGAGGCAATTCTTTTAAAATAAAGTTGAGGGGGCGCTACAGAGGCATTGTGCCATATTAAATGGCAATTGGGATATCAAGTCAAAGATCATAAACACTGACAATTTGTGCAATGTTTTGCAAGTTTTGGAATATCTGAAGGCCTTTAAACGTGTGTTCGTAAATTTTGGAAAAAACGCAGGAAATAGCTCATAGCTCACTTCCTGTTTGGCCAAAAAATTTCTAATAAATTAGCATATGCTTGCATGAGAAATTCAACGATCACACCAAATTTCATGAACATTCAAGCACATTTATCTGAACATGACTGTGGCTAGAGGGCGCTGTGGAGCCACCTGGCCACACCCGATCTAATATCAGCATATATTTTTATTTGGAAGGAGACCGTTATCAAGCCTGTAAAGTTACGGGCAAATCCCACAAAGTACTTGTGAGTAAAATCGACTTCCTGTTTAATGGTGAAACATCAAAATTTGCCGCGACACCATGGATACATCGTTTGATATATCCGAAAAACCTTCGCAATTTAAGATCAGACAGGTCTTACGATGTCACTTGCCAAATTTTAATTTGATCTGATAAAATCTCTAGGAGGAGTTCGTTAAAGTACGATGCCTGTGAATGATGAAAAATCAAAAAAAGTTGTGATTTCAATTAAAAATGGCGGACTTCCTGTTCAGTCTAGGTCATGGCACCAAGAGACTTTTTTTTAGGTCTCGGCATAGTCCACATGGGCACCGAATTTCGTACATGTACGTTAAACAGGCTGCGAGGGCTGCTTAATTGAAATTTTCTAGGGGGCGCTATAATGCCATTTTGCCACGCCAATCTGGAAACCCTATATCATAGTATAACCTCTCACCGGCTCAATAACTTTGTGAAATTTCGTGAGTTTTCGAGCATGCTGAGGCCCTCAAAAATGCAATTATGTATTAGGGGGCGCTATTGAGCCACCATGTCAAACCCAGTGACAATTGGGATTTCAAATCGAAAGCTTGATATTTTCAACCTCTCAGCAAAGTTTGGCGAGTTTTCGAGTATGCTAAGACGCTCAAAAATGTCTTCGTAAATTCTTAAAAAACGCAGGAAATGGCTCATAGCTCACTTCCTGTTGCGCAAAAAAATTTCAAAAAAATTGACAAAAAATTTCATAATGACAACTATGGCCATATAGAATTTCGTGAGAATCCGAGCAATTGCGTTCCAAAATGGCCGCGTGTTTGGTGGCGCTATAGAGCCATCGGGGCATGTCCATGCACAAAAATAACAAAATTTTGTAATTTTCACCACGACTGACGTCTCTGTAAATTTTTGTGAGTTTTCGTGCATGGCAAAGCCCTCAAAAACGCGTTCTTGCAGACGAATAAAAATAATAATAAGAAGAAGAAGAATTAAAGCTGCAAGCAGCATTGAAAAGGCCCTCGCACCCCTCGTGCACGTTGGGGGTGTTGGCGAGATGTTGACGGGTGCAGGTGTGCATTCACATCCATTGGACACTGCTAGACTGTACAATGTGTTCTCCTGAGTCGAGTGCAAACACCATTCCTGAAATCAATAGGTGGAGTACGCGAAAGTATGACGGCTGTTCATGAAAAAAAATTGAAATTTTAATTCAGAATAATGGACTTCCTGTTGGGTTCGCGTCATGGCACTTCATAATTTTTTTACAAGTCTTGGCATGATTCACGTCTCCACCAAAGTTTGTTTATGCAGGTGAACTGAACCATGAGAACTGTTTTGTGGAAATATTCTAGAGGCACTACGATGCCATTTTGACATTACTGCCTGCCAAACCTATACCATAGTAATTGTAATACCAGGCTCCACAAGTGTGTTGATTCTTGTCAGCTTTCAAGCATGCTGAGATCCTCAAAAGGGTTACTCTTTTGAAAAAATGATTAGGGGGCGCTACAGAGCCATTGTGCCACATTAAGTGCCAATTGGGATATCAAATCGAAGATTATAAGACACTGACAATTTGTGCAACGTTTTGCAAGTTTTGGAATATTTGATGGCCTTAAAATGTGTTTTTGTAAAATTTGGAAAAACAAAGGAAATGGCTCATAGCTCACTTCCTGTTCGGCCGAAAATCTTCTAAAAAATTACCATTACCCTGCATGACAAATATAATAATCATAACAAATATCATGAACATTCATGCACTATAATTCTAACATGGCAGTGGCTAGTGGGCGCTGTGGAGCCACCTGGCCACTCCCGATGTAATATCAGCATATATGTATACTTGAGAGGACACTTTTATCAAGCTTGTAAAGTTTCAGGCAAATCTCACAAAGTATGTGGGAGTAAAACCAACTTCTTGTTTCATGGCGGAACATCGAAATTTGTTGCGATGCCACGGATACATCGTTCGAAGAATCCAAAAATGCTTCGCAATTTAACATTGGCAAGGTCTTTAGATGTCATTCGCTAAATTTTAAGTTGATCGGATAAAATCTCTAGGAGGAGTTTGTTAAAGTACGACGCCTGTGAATGGCGAAAAATCCAAAAAAGTTGCAATTTCAATTAAAAATGGCAGACTTCCTGTTGAGTCTAGGTCACGGCACCAAGAGATTTTTTTTAGGTTTCGGCATAATCCACATGTCCCCCGAATTTCGTACTTGTAGATGAAAAGGACCCTGAGGGCTGCTTCTTTAAAATTTTCTAGGGGGCGCTATAATGCTATTTTGCCACACCCATGCGTGATCACAATATCCTTGTGAAAGGAATGACCGGCTAAACACGTGTGCAAAATTTCGTGAGTATTCAAGCATGTTTAGACAATCAAAAGGGCAATTGTTTTAAAAAAATGATTGGGGGCGCTGTAGAGTCATTGTCCCACATTAAGTTCCTATTAGTGTATCAAATTGAAGACCATAAGATAGTTTTAAGTTCAGCAACGTTTTCTAAGTTTTGGAGTATTCTAAGCCACTCAAACATGTGTTCGTAAAATTTGGATAAACGCAAGAAATGGCTCATAGCTCACTTCCTGTTGGGCCAAAAAATTTCAAAAAAATTACCATAACCCTGCATGACAAATTCAATGATCACACCAAATTTCATGAACATTCAAGCACTTTTATCTTTACATGGCCGTGGCCAGTGGGCGCTGTGGAGCCACCTGGCCACTCCCGATCTAACATCAGCATATATTTATACTTGGGAGGACACTTTTATCAAACTTGTAAAGTTTCAAGCAAATCTCACATAGTATGTGGGAGTAAAACCAACTTCCTGTTTCATGGCGGAACATCGAAATTCGCCGCAACGCCACGGATACATCGTTAGATGAATCCAAAAAAGCTTCGCAATTAAACATCAGCAAGGTCTTTAGATCTCATACGCCAAATTTTAAGTTGATCAAATAAAATCTCTAGGAGGAGTTTGTTAAAGTACGACGCCTGTGAATGGCGAAAAATCAAAAAAAGTTGCAATTTCAATTAAAAATGGCGGACTTCCTGTTGAGTCTAGGTCATGACACCAAGAGACTTTTTTTTAGGTCTCAGCATAGTCTACATGGACACTGAATTTTGTACATGTAGGTTAAACACGCTGCGAGGGCTGCTTCATTGAAATTTTCTAGGTGGCGCTATAAGGCCATTTTGCCAAGCCCATCTGAAAACCCTATATCATAGTAAAATTTATGAGCGGTTTTATAAGTTTGCAAAATTTTGTGAGTTTTCGAGGATGCTGAGGCCCTCAAAAATGCAATTATCTATTAGGGGGCGCTATAGAGCCACCATGTCACACCCAGTGGCAAATGAGACATCAAATCGAAGAGATTCATGTTTACAACCTATGAGCCAAGTTTGGCGAATTTTCAAGTATGATAAGACCCTCAAAAATGTGTTTGTAAAATCTGAAAAAACGCAGGAAATGGCTCATAGCTCACTTCCTGTGAGGCAAGAAAATTTCAAAAAAATTGACAAGAAACTTCATAATGACTACTATGGCCATATCGAATTTCGTGAGAATCCGAGCGATTGCGTTCCAAATTGGCCGCGTGTTTGGTGGCGCTATAGAGCCACCGGGGCATGTCCAGGCACAAAAATAACAATACTTTGAAATTTTCACCACGACTGATGTCTCAGCAAATTTTTGTGAGTTTTCGTGCATGGCAAGGCCCTCAAAAACGCGTTCTCGCAGCAGAATAAAAATAATAATAATAATAATAACTAAGAAGAAGAAGAAGAAGAAGAAGCATAAAAATCCCATCAAAAACAATAGGTTCCTCGCACCTTCGGTGCCAGGACCCGTTCCGGGCCCTGGCACCGGTCGGTGCTTGGGCCCTAATAATAATAATAGCCGAGAAGAAGAAGAAGAAGAAGAAGCGGAAGAAGAAGAATAATAAAAATCCCTTCAAAAACAATAGGTTCCTGGCACCGGTCGGTGCTCGGGCCCTAATAATTAAAGCTGCAAGCAGCGTTGAAAGGGCCCTCGCACCCCTCGTGCACGTTGGGGATCGTGGCAAATCCTGATGGGTGCAGGAGTACCTTGGACAACCATTGGACAGTGCCGCACTGTGAACGATGTTATTTCCTGAGTGGAGTGCAAAAACAATTCCTGAAATAAATAGGTCATGGGGCACTGTGGTGCCATTTTGACACGCCTGTGTGCAAAACATATGTCATAGTAATAGTAATATCTGGCTCCATGAGTGTGAAGATTTTCGTCAATTTTCAAGCATGTTCAGATCCTCAAAAGGGCAATTCTTTTGAAAAAATGATTAGAGGGCGCTATTTATTCATTGTACTACATTAAGTTCCGAATGGCATATCAAATCAAAGAACATAAGACAATTACAATCTCTGAAATGTTTTGCAAGTTTTGGAGTATCCTAAAACCTTCAAACATGTTTGTAAAATCTGGAAAAACGCAGGATATGGCTCATAGCTCACTTCCTGTTTGGCCAAAAAATGTCAAAAAAATTCTTATAGTTTTGGATGACAAATCCCATGACCACAACAAATTTCATAAAAATTTAATCATTTTTATCTTAACATGGTCGGGGCTAGAGGGCGCTGTGGAGCCAACTGACCACGCCCGATCTAATACCAGCATATATTTATACTTGGGACAAAAGTTTCATCAAGTTTGAAAAGTTTGGGCAAGTATCATAAGGTATGTGCAAGTGAAACCAACTTCCTGTTTCATGTCCAAACATCGAAATTCGCTGCGACGCCACGGATGCATCGTTCGATATATCCCAAAAACCTTCACAATTTAACTTCAGACAGGTCTTACGATGTCACTTGCCAACTTTTAAGTTGATCGGATGAAATCTCTAGGAGGAGTTCGTTAAAGTACGACGCCTGTGACTGACGAAAAATTTTTAAAAGTTGAAATTTCAATTAAAAATCACCGACTTCCTGTTGAGTCTAGGTCATGGCACCAAGAGACTTTTTTTTTAGGTCTTGGCATAATCCATATAGGCACTGAATTTCGTACGTGTAGGTTAAACGGGCTGCGAGGGCTGCTTCTTTGAAATTTTCCAGGGGGCGCTATAATGCCATTTTGCCACGCCGATCTGTAAGTTTTTTTATCATAGTAATAGGCATGATTAGCGCTATATGTGTACGAAATTTTGTGAGTTTACAAGCATGTTGAGACCCTCAAAATGGCAATTCTTTTAAAAATCTGATTGGGGGCGCTACAGAGCCATTATGGCACATTTAGTGCCAATTGATATATCTAATTGATAACAATAAGACAATTATACTTTTTGCAACGTTTTGCAAGTTTTCGAGTATTCTAAGGCCTTTTAACGTGTGTTCGTAAAATTTGGAAAAACGCAGGAAATGGCTCATAGCTCACTTCCTGTTTGGCCAAAAAAAAAAAAAAATTACCATAACTCGGAATAACAACTGCAATAATCACACCAAATTTCATGAACATTCAAGCACTTTTATTTTACCATGGCCGTGTCTAGAGGGCGCTGTGCTGCCACCTGACCACTCCCGATCTAATATCAGCATATATTTATACTTGAAAGGAGACTGTTATCAAGCCTGTAAAGTTTCGGGCAAATCTCACAAAGTATGCGGGAGTAAAACCAACTTCCTGTTTCATGGCGGAACATCGAAATTGGCCATGACGCCACGGATACATCGTTCGATGAATCCAAAAAAGCTTCGCAATTTAACATCGGCAAGGTCTTTAGATGTCATGAGCCAAATTTTAATTTGATCGGATAAAATCTCTAGGAGGTGTTCGTTAAAGTACGACGCCTGTGAATGGTGAAAAATCAAAAAAAAGTTGTGATTTCAATTAAAAATGGTGGACTTCCTGTTGAGTCTAGGTCATGGCACCAAGAGACTTTTTTTTAGGTCTCAACATAAATCACATGTCCAACGAATTTCATACATGTATATTTACCGAGCTGCGAGGGCTGCTTCATTGAAATATTCTAGGGGGCGCTATAATGCCATTTTGCCACGCCCATCTGGAAACCCTATATCATTGTATAACCTCTCACCGGCTCAATAAGTTTGCGAAATTTCGTGAGTTTTCGAGCATGCTGAGGCCCTCAAAAATTCAATTATGTATTAGGGGGCGCTATGGAGCCACCATGTCAAACCTAGTGACAATTGGGATTTCAAATCGAAAAGCTTGATATTTTCAACCTCTCAGCAAAGTTTGGCGTGTTTTCGAGTATGGTAAGACCCTCAAAAATGTGTTTGTAAAATCTGAAAAAACGCAGGAAATGGCTCATAGCTCACTTCCTGTGAGGCAAAAAGATTTCAAAAAAATTGACAAGAAACTTCATAATGACTACTATGGCCAAATCGAATTTCGTGAGAATCCGAACAATTGCATTCCAAAATGGCCACGTGTTTGGTGGCGCTATAGAGCCACCAGGATATGTCCAAGCACAAGAATAACAAAACTTTGAAATTTTTACCACGACTGACGTCTCTGCAAATTTTTGTGAGTTTTTAGGTGCATGGCAAGGCCCTCAAAACGATTCTCGCAACAGAATAAAAATAATAATAATTAAAGCTGCAAGCAGCGTTGAAAGGGCCCTCGCACCCCTCAAGCACGTTGGGGTGGTGGCGAGATGTTGATGGGTGCAGGTGTCCATTCACAGCCATTGGACACTGCTGGACTGTGTACAATGCGTTTTCCTGAAGGGAGTGCAAACACCACTCCTGAAATCAATAGGTTTAGCACGTTAAAGTATGACACCTGTTCATGAAAAAAAGTTGAAATTTTAAATCAAAATAATGCCACTTCCTGTTGGGTTCGGGTCATGGCACGATACAATTTTTTTACAAGTCTTGGCACGGTTCATGTCTCCACCAAATTTTGTTCATGTTGGTGAACTGAACTATGAGAACTGTTTTGTTGAAATTTTCTGGAGGGCCCTAGAATACCATTTTGACATGCCTGCGTGCAAAACCTGTACCATAGTTATCGTAATACTGGGCTCCATGAGTGTGTTGATTTTTGTATATTTTCAAGCATGTTGAGAACCTCAAAGAGGCAATTCTTTTAAAATAAAGTTGAGGGGGCGCTACAGAGGCATTGTGCCATATTAAATGGCAATTGGGATATCAAGTCAAAGATCATAAACACTGACAATTTGTGCAACGTTTTGCAAGTTTTGGAATATCCGAAGGCCTTTAAACGTGTGTTCGTAAATTTTGGAATAACGCAGGAAATAGCTCATAGCTCACTTCCTGTTTGGCCAAAAAATTTCTAATAAATTAGCATATGCTTGCATGAGAAATTCAACGATCACACCAAATTTCATGAACATTCAAGCACATTTATCTGAACATGGCTGTGGCTAGAGGGCGCTGTGGAGCCACCTGGCCACACCCGATCTAATATCAGCATATATTTTTATTTGGAAGGAGACCGTTATCAAGCCTGTAAAGTTACGGGCAAATCCCACAAAGTACTTGTGAGTAAAATCGACTTCCTGTTTAATGGTGAAACATCAAAATTCGCCGCGACACCATGGATACATCGTTTGATATATCCGAAAAACCTTCGCAAAGTAAGATCAGACAGGTCTTACGATGTCACTTGCCAAATTTTATGTTGATCGGATAAAATCTCTAGGAGGAGTTCGTTATAATACCACACCTATGACTGACGAAAAATTTTTAAAAGTTGAAATTTCAATTAAAAATGGCAGACTTCCTGTTGAGTCTAGGTCATGGCACCAAGAGACTTTTTTTTAGGTCTCAGCATAAATCACATGTCCACCGAATTTCATACATGTAGATTTACCGAGCTGTGAGGGCTGCTTCATTGAAATATTCCAGGGGGCGCTATAATGCCATTTTGCCACGCCTTTCTGTAAGTTTTTTTATCATCATAATACGCATGATTAGCTTTATATGTTTACAAAATTTTGTGAGTTTTCAAGCATGTTGAGACCCTCAAAACAACAATTCTTTTAAAAATCTGATTCGGGGCGCTGTAGAGCCATTATCACACATTTAGTGCCAATTGATATATCAAATCGATAACAATAAGACAATTATACTTATTGCAACGTTTTGCAAGTTTTCGAGTATTCTAAGGCCTTTAAACGTGTGTTAAATAAAATTTGGAAAAAACAGGGAAATGGCTCATAGCTCACTTCCTGTTTGGCCAAAAAATTTCAAAAAAATTATCATAACCCGGCATCACAAATGCAATAATCACACCAAATTTCATCAACATTCAAGCACTTTTATCTTAACATGGCCATGTCTAGAGGGCGCTGTGGAGCCACCTGACCACTCCCGATTTAATATCAGCATATATTTATACTTGAAAGGAGACTATTATCAAGCCTGTAAAGTTTCGGGCAAATCTCACAAAGTATGTGTGAGTAAAACCAACTTCCTGTTTCATGGCGGAACATCGAAATTGGCCGCGACGCCACGGATACATCGTTCGATGAATCCAAAAAAGCTTCGCAATTTAACATCGGCAAGGTCTTTAGATGTCAGAAGCCAAATTTTAATTTGATCGGATAAAATCTCTCGGAGGAGTTCGTTAAAGTACGACGCCTGTGAATGATGAAAAATCAAAAAAAGTTGTGATTTCAATTAAAAATGGCGGACTTCCTGTTCAGTCTAGGTCATGGCACCAAGAGACTTTTTTTTAGGTCTCGGCATAGTCCACATGGGCACCGAATTTCGTACATGTACGTTAAACAGGCTGCGAGGGCTGCTTAATTGAAATTTTCTAGGGGGCGCTATAATGCCATTTTGCCACGCCCATCTAAAAACCCTATATCATAGTATAACCTCTCACCGGCTCAATAACTTTGCGAAATTTCGTGAGTTTTCGAGCATGCTGAGGCCCTCAAAAATGCAATTATGTATTAGGGGGCGCTATTGAGCCACCATGTCAAACCCAGTGACAATTGGGATTTCAAATCGAAAAGCTTGATATTTTCAACCTCTCAGCAAAGTTTGGCGAAGTTTTTTCGAAAGTATGCTAAGACGCTCAAAAATGTCTTCAGTAAATTCTTAAAAAACGCAGGAAATGGCTCATAGCTCACTTCCTGTTAGGCAAAAAAATTTCAAAAAAATTGACAAAAAACTTCATAATGACTTCTATGGCCATATTGAATTTCGTGAGAATCCGAGCAATTGCGTTCCAAAATGGCCGCGTGTTTGGTGGCGCTATAGAGCCATCGGGGCATGTCCAAGCACAAAAATAACAATATTTTGTCATTTTCACCACGACTGACATCTCTGCAAATTTTTGTGAGTTTTCGTGCATGGCAAAGCCCTCAAAAACGCGTTCTCGCAGCAGAATAAAAATAATAATAAGAAGAAGAGGAAGAAGAAGAATAATAAAAATCCCATCAAAAACAATAGGTTCCTGGCACCGGTCGGTGCTCGGGCCCTAATAATAGCCAAGAAGAAGAAGAAGAAGAAGAAGAATAAAAATCCCTTCAAAAACAATAGGTTCCTGGCACCGGTCGGTGCTCGGGCCCTAAAAATCCCATCAAAAACAATAGGTTCCTCGCATCTTCAGTGCGGGCCCTGGCACCGGTCGGTGCTCGGGCCCTAATAATAATAATAGTGAAAAATTCTGACAATTACAATAGGTGCCTTTGCACCTTTGGTGCTTGGCCCCTAATTTAAAAAAAAAATGTAATTATCTAATGTTGGTCTAACGGAGGCCTGACATATATACATGATTATTAAACATTGATAGATTAACATGAAAAGAATGTTACTTAACACTACTGACATTTGTTTAGCTTTGCCGTCTTTTATATTACAGGGAAACTTTCTTCTCAACCATTCAAAGTACAGCGCTTGAGAAATCAATCATCTGTTGCCAATTATAATTAGCAGCCCCAAAAAGGTGGGGCTGCTTTCAGTACATGAGCGAGTTTGTGCGTCGCTGCGTCTGCTGCAGCCGCACTTTGTTTTGCCTATAACTTTCTTGCTATCTACCTTGCAATATCTAGTACTTTAGTTGCAGTCATTATAGCCCTGGGGAATTGTTTTGGCATAATCAGCGGTCACTTCAAAGGTCAAGGACATGAAAACTGGCCACGCCCCTCAAAATGTTTGTTAACACGATAGCTTCAAAAGTATTTATGATAGGAAGCTATAACTTTATAACTTTTTATTTAGCAACTATAGAACAGGGCTCAGCTTCTATTATGTTTTGGGCAAATTCTCTTGAAGGTCAAGGTCACAATGAGGTCATGAAATCTGACCACGCCCCTCAAAAGGCTTGTTACCACTATAATTTCAAAAGTATTTATGATAGAAACCTGCAACTTAGTATATAGGAAATGCATAGCAGGTTAAAACTTCTATCAACTTTGGGTGTCATTCCACTCAAGGTCAAGGTCACAGCAGAACTTCAATACTGTGAGGCATCTACAACTTTCTTGCTCTCTCGAACCCATTTAGTATTTTAGTCACAATTATTATACCTCTGGGAAATTGTTTTAGCATAATCACCAGTCACTTCAAACATCAAGGTCAGGAAATCTGGCCACGCCCCTCAAAATGCTTCTTAACACAATAACTTCAAAAGATTTTATGACACCAAGCTGTAACTTTGTTAGCAACTATAGAACAGGACACAGCTTTCATGAACTTTTGAGCAAATCCCGTTCATGGTCATGGTCATAGTGAGGTCATGGTCATACATGTACTCGAATTGCCTGGATATTGCTACTTTAGCTTGCTGGCCAGTTCAAAATCTTTTCTATTCTGTGTTCTGTACTGTTTTCTTAAAACAATAGATCCGTGACTACAGCCAAGAGAAACAGTTTAGATTAAAACATTGACTGTCTATGAATTGGACACAGCCGCCAACCACGGATGCACTAACATTACATTGGACTAGGGCGCGTTACATTCGCAATATCGAGTTTCTTCTGTTTTTCGTACTGATCGAAAGTTGATCTGGATATTCTTTCCACCTTTGAAAGTTGGTCGGGACATGGCCCGACCATACCTACCCAAATCTACCCAGGTGAAAAAAAAAGTGTACTGAAGCGCACTTAATTTATCGTATAATTAGTGTACTTCCTTGAGTACATGATTATTATAATGAAAGTGTGCTATTTTTGATGTACAAATAATGCAATTGGTATGTTAATGATATATCATTAAGGCTATTAAATATACACTTAATTCCAATTAAGTGTACTTGACTACACTATTTTGAGACATTAAGTTACGCTTGAATATACTAAAGTACACTACATTGTATGCTTCCATGTGCACATAATTAAAGTGTATTTAAAGTGTATTTTTTCCTTCACAGTATACTGATGTTATGAATTTTTCCTCCCCTATCACGACTCATATACTGTACATCACTACTGACCAAGTAATACAGTGTGTTGCATATTCTGACCTTTTTTTTTCTCCTTCATAGGCAACAGCTGCTTACCGTTCATGCAGGATAATAGTTAACTTGCAACATTTCTAAACAAACTTGAGTTAAACGCAATCATTAAAGCAGACAACTTGTAGCATCTTTTCAAATGATCGGTGTATTTTCTTTTTCAATATAAATAGTACAGTATTATCCATGTAAGCAATCTCCATTCAATTTCCTGAATATAAGTCTTAAAACCTTACCCAGTTAACTTTACAAACAGTACAAGTAGCAGTTATTGTAAAATTTAGGTCAAGACAGCCGCATAGTATCACGTGGTCAAAATACGGCTCAGGCAGGCAAATGAACAGCCTAAAGATCCTCTTTGAATTTCCTCCAACCCTCCATGAAATCGTGTTTGATGACCTTTGTCCACTTTCCATAAACTGAGTGGTTGGGTATGGTCTGGTAATAAGTCACCTGATGTGTTTCCGCAGCCCTATGTGTTTCTTTGGCAAAGTTGTCGAAAAAGAGGAAAAATTATCAAGGGATAGCTCTGACACGTCTCACTTATTACCATTATTGTTCTGCCCTTTCCAACAGTCCTGCATCAGTACCCCCTGCCATCCTTGTTTCCTTCCGCATTTTCTATCCCATCGATTAGCCCCTCCGTGCAGATGGAGACGCCATTGGACATGGAGCTGCAAATTTATTCACACTGTTACACTATTCTATCACTAGATGGCACACCCGGACCAGTTATTGAACATTCACAAGCAAGCCGAGCTTGAACACGGTTTAAAATATGGACAAGTTCACTCCCATCCCTGTTTTTCAGGAGTTGCATGATTTAAACTCCTCAGCCAAGCCTGATGTGCAAAGTGCTCAATATATTTGCCCATAGTATCTATACAGCAATTCACAAAAGTGATCTCTTGCGACAGAAAAAAATCGTTGTCCTCCGTAGAAACCACTTCAGCTATAGTTAGCCAATGGCATCCCAATTAATAGTTAAGAAAAATCAGTTTTATAAAACAAAAATTCGCCATGGTATTGATACTATATCATTCTACTATCAGTTATAGTCATCCCATGTCAAAAACGCATAGTTCTCTACCGTGGATTTTCCCATGGATTCCTCCATTGATGAATTCAGCGCTCCCTTATATCCTCCAGTGTACTCATGTTGATAGCCAATCACTCAATTAATTACTTAGGCTCATCTGCGTAATGCACACTTATAGTTCACGCCCTTCGGAAACTTCCCTGGTGATGATGTATTGTTTGACATGTTTCTTATCCAATTCCACAGAGTTTAAACGTTCCTCATAACTGAAGGACATTGATTGGACAATCAGAAAAGTATACAAACCCTTGCGTAAAAGCAAGGTAGGTTGTGTTCTATTAACATTGCGCACAGTTGTGCAGTTGAAAATGACGCAATTTCAAAGAAAAAAAGACTTTGAAAACCCGCCTGAAGTGTTCAGTTACATTTACAGGATTTAAATGAGGTACGGACATGGTCAATGGGAATTATTCAGAATGAAAAAAGACTCAAGGGTTCCTTCTACCAGATCAATCTGTCTCTGGAGGAGGGATTCAATTAAGAAAGGTTTTTGTTCATTTTGTGAGTAAGTGCAATATATATATATTTTTACTTGTGGGTAGCTGGCTAGCTGATCGTTGTTTTTTTTACTCTCGGTTTGCCATAGTCATGATGATCACAGAGCTTGTTTACTACTTTGTTTTAGTAATAGTAACCATTGGTCTTTGCTGATAATAGCTACGTCATGAGGTGGCATTTTTGGTATTTCCTGATAATGGAATGTCGGTTGTGTTATAATAAGGTATATTTCAAATATTACTGAGTTAGTGAGTTGTACTTGTTCCTTATAAGGTATGGAAAGTGTTTACATAGTATAAGGTTGCGAGCTTGGAAGTGGGAACTGCTAACTTTTTGTTGTGGAGTGAATGTTCTGACAGTAAAATAAGCAGTTCCTTTAACGAGTATGTGTGCTGGCTTGTGGGACTCTGAAAAAAAATGAACACAATTCTAAACTTTATCATGGAGAAAAGGTATATTTTGTGTTTCGAGAGGTTACTGGTGACCATTGGTGTTCAACTGCACCTATATTGACAAACTCATACTAAATTCAACGAGAAAATCATTACATCATATTGAATTTTATGCGTCAAAAGTTGATTTATGTTAAATATATGATTATTTTATGATTTATCAGTGCACCATTTTGAGGGATCTTAGAGTTTTGGGAGCCACTTGGTCTTATTTGACTCCTAGAGAGTAGGTAATTAAGAATTTAATGCTCAGATGAATTATACTTGTGGTAAAGAAGTTTATGATCTCAGAAATGTATAGTTATAACCCCCAGCCATTTTTCAATTCTCTGTATTATTATTATTTTTTTTAATATTAATTTTCATAAAGATTTTTAATGTTTGCAGCCCTTTTTCTCAACCAAATTCATGAAAATAAACTGAAATACAATGGGATTCTAAATGTTTCAAGTGTCTTGACTCAGTTGAGCCATTACTTTCCTCTCTGTGTAGCTGCAATCTTGAATTTTAAAGCCCTAAATAAGTTAACACATAAATAGCCAGATTTGGCTTCTGTGCAATGGGGTTAATGGCATGTGTATATAAGATGCTAAGTCGGTGTAAATTGTTGCTAGATTGTTCTGCCTGACTGAGGTCTCCTAGCCAGCTCTTTATCTCGAGTCTAAGTGCTCTCCGTCTTCAGTTATCCTGGAGGAAGTAATATAACTGATGCAATTAGAGCAATTTAATAGGTACGAGGCCTTCTCAATCACTTTCAGAGTAGGAGGCTATTGGTCAAAAATAGACAGCTGAGCCCCTCAAGCATCCAGTTGACCAATGAGATATCCAGCGGGGTGGTTCCTTTCATATAGGTGTATTTATGATATTATATTGAGTAACATGCATTTACTTTGGAGAATGAAATAGAGAAGTCCAATGATAAAAGATCTTACATCATCCTTTCTTGTCTTTTGTATGGCGCAAATGGTCAGGGAAATATTGCTCAACTGGGTATTGCCGACTGAGTACAGATTTCAAAGTCAATTCGTAGTTAAAACTATGGAAGCCCATAGGGGACAATATTAAAATGAAAATGTAATTCCACTATTGCATTATAATTTCCACTTCTGAATGAGTTATTTGAGACAATATTAAATTGAAAATGCATTAATCCAATTATCACTTTCATTTTCACATCCTCATATGGGAAATATATGACTATATTCAAATCATAATGAAAAGCTGTTTAACATTTAATTTTCAAAGTCATGCCCTGCAATACAGTGGACAATATTCAAATGCAATTAGCAAAACAGGACCCCCAGTCTATTGCATTTACATTTAAATGTCACCACGCTCTTTTAGGGTCAACATGAAAATGTAAATGCTTTTTTCTGACTATTTGAAAATGATATTGAAAACGGCATTCAACATTTAATTTACAAAGATTTAACCTGCTCTACTTTGGACAATATTCAAATGCAATAAGCCAAACAGCACTCCTAGTCTATTGCTTTTACATATATGTGTCATCACGCTCTTTTAGGGTCAACATGAAAATGAAAATGCAGTTTTTTTAATCACCCGGAAATAATAAGGATAACAGCATTTGATTTTCCATTTTCTTTTTATTTTTTTTTTAAATTTGGCATCTCCAATCCCACCTGAATCTGGAATGCCCAACTGGGGAACTATATACAAGGCTTGCTCATGTGCGACCCCTTGTTGCCAATTCAGGAGAGTGAAGATAGTTCGCAGACTGTTTTATGGCGGACGTCTGTCGGTCTTCATATTGGTCTTAGGAGATGCCCTGACCCTGAAAATGGGAGGGCTAGCAGCAAACAGAACATTTCTGTCTTAGTTTTGAAGTTATGGGTGATAATAGATGCAGAATGGCAGCCATATTGAAATTCAAGATGGCGGCCACCAGGGGGCGCGAATTTCGTGGGGCCATTTTTTTTTTTCTAGACTCCCATGAGTCGAACTACCCCTGTGCAAAGTTACATACTTTCTGCAAAAACTGAACAATTCTGGTGCTTAGCCGCTCCACTAGAAGGTTTTGCAGGTGTTTATACTAATGTCCATACATTCAATTGCCTCCTTGGTGCAAGTATAACAAAGCTATTAGTATGTAGCTCTGATCCAGCACGAGCAGGATTGTTTGGTTACAGCATGAAAAATTTTTGTGCGCAGATGTGACCAAAATCTGTCAAAAAAAACCTTTTTACGGGGATATGCAGTTTTTTTGGCAGTTTTTATCTATCCATCTCTGTCTTTCTGTCACTTGCAAAAATGGTTTTAAATGTCTCTGTGTGAAACACAAAATTACCTCCAGCCTGCAATAAAATATGTAATCATTAAAATTGCAGCACTGGAAAGGGAGCTGAAGTGAGAGTAAAGTCTTCAAAATAATTGTCCCATCTGTATTCGCAATATTACTTTTTCAGGTCAAAGTGATGCTGCGGGTTTGCCCAGCTCAGCCAGGAGATGCAACTGGATCCAGCTCCTTCCTGAAGGTGGACCCACGAAAGAAGCAAATCACCATCATGGACCCGACCGCCAATGGCCCACAGAACTCCAAGCAGAAACGGGGCGTTGCCAGCCAAGTCCCACCTAAGATGTTTGCCTTCGATGCCGCCTTCCCCCATGACGCATCCCAAGTAAGGATCGCTTTGAGGGTAGATACTATCAGAGTGGGGCATGATTGAGAGGGGTCTACTGAATGCTTAACTTTTCACTCAAGCTTTCCCTTAAAGTAGGGATTCAAAGGAAAAACTGAAATATGGCAATTTCGACATCAATGGAAAGCTTAGAACACAAAGAATGCAATGTAATGTCATTCCGTCACATTATCGATACGAGAACATGGAAACACGCACAAAACGACAGTACTTTATCGAGCGTGAACACTTCCATGATGCTAGGAAAGAGGCCCGTTTTGGGTAATGTCACATACGAGTTTTGCAAGCTCTGCTCTGTGAATTTGCATGCAGTGTACTGCGTGCAGTGTACGTCTCTCTCTAAGCTTTATATTTTGTTATTCAAGGTTCAAATTGTGTCGTACTTTACTTGAGATGGATAAATTATAATGGAGAAACATTCATCTGTCTTTTTTAATTTAAACTCATATTTTTCTATATAGTACATTGAAGATTAACATGGACATATAGGCTAAAAGATCTGACGGAAATCGTGTAAATACGGGGAAGGACTGATACCTTAATTTATTATGATTTTTTTTTGATAATTAGACTTGATAAGAGCGATGACTAATCAAGAAAGGAAGATTTTTAGAATGTATTCTCTCTCTTAATGTTATGATTCTGCTTTGTTCTGTTCATGTTTTGCCTTTGTCTGATCCATGCCATGTTTTGTTTCTGTTTATTCTGTATTTTCTCCCATAGTCCATTCTCTCAGTTATATTCCGGTCATTGTTTTGTATTTTGCCATGCATTGCACTTTGTCTCCCCTGTCGGGTCTTGTGTTATGTGACAGCTTATTTCCCCCAGTATTGCGTGCCACGCTTTCAGGTGATTTCATGGTTTCTGGGTTTTCAATCATTCCTTCTAATCTCGTTTGCTTCCTTCGCCTTGCTGTTCTGTCATTACTAACAATACTAACAGTTTGTTGTTTTAGTTAAATCTACTAACTCTGACTAACATTGTATATAGTACTAACTTAATAATGAGCACTAGGGATTGTATAGCTGCACTTTACTAATTGACTTACGAGCTCTCAGCACTCGCCCTATTCTAGTCTCCGCCTCTTGTCTTTACTCAATCTACTTTGCTGCGTTTCAGCGGATCCTCCGCACCTGTTTAACTCTGCTCTGCCTCATTATCTGTGCACGTTAGAACTCCCTAACTGGAGCCATATGTTCGTCAATAGGCTGTCTTGTGATCCCTGTCCGCGTTTTGGCTTTTGCCAATTTCATGTGGTTAGGTTCTCCCTCGTGTCTGTTCCTTCGTAATTAGTCTGATCCACTTCACCTGTTCCCAATCATAGCATGTGACTTCCCCTACGTGTATTTAAGCAGTCTGTTCACAGCAGTTCCCTGTCAGAACGTTTCCCTTGGTTTGCCTGTGCTACGCTTGTTTTTGCCTTGTATTCTTTGAGATTCTCTTCTGACTGGACCGTCCCTGTTTTACGATTTTGGCTCTGTTTTGGATTACTGTCTGCATCTGTGTATCAAACCCTTTTTTGCCCAACCACGAGTACTGTGTTTGCTGCGCTGGTTACGACTTGGATTTCGCCCTTTGGATTTTGATTTTTGGATTGTGGACTCTGTACCGTTGCCTCCTGCTCTGCGGGGGTTCGTCCCCTTCCTTAATAAAATCCAATTCGACTGCACTGCTTGGTTCTCGCATCTGGTTCCTGAACGCTACCTCACAGTACGTTCTGACCAGAATGGAGCCAGCAAGCATCCAGCCTCTGCAAGCTGCAGTGAAAGAACAGGGCGCACAGCTGGAATTCCAACAGCAGCAGCTGCGGGCCATGATGCAGCATATGCAGACCATGTCTCACCAGATGGCCGACCTCACCCGCTCTTTACAAGCCGCACAACCCTTCTGCACTTCCCAACAATCCGCCACCACCACTTCTGCTTCCGTGCCTGTACCTGCTACTGCCCCACCTGCTCCAGTCCACGAACCACGCCTGCCTCCTCCAGAGAAGTATGATGGCGACCCTGGATTCTGCCGTGCCTTCCTGACCCAGTTTAAACTGATATTCAGCCTACAGCCTACCACTTTCCCCTCTGAGCGATCTCGCGTGGCATATATCATCATGCAGCTAACCGGGAGAGCTAAACAGTGGGCTACATCAGCTTGGGAAGCAGGACTACCTTGTGTCCAGTCATCCGATCTGTTGGGGGAAGAGATGAAGCGGGTATTCGACCGTTCCAGGCACGGGCATGAAGCTGGAAGGGAAATTCTCCGCATCCACCAGGGGGGTCGCTCAGTGTCTGACTACGCCATAGAGTTTCAGACTCTGGCCACTAACAGCAGATGGCATGAGAGAGCCCTCTATGACACCTTCATCAATGGGCTATCCAAGCGAATCAAGGATGAGCTGCTACCACGTGACCTGCCCGAAAGTCTGGACCGGATTATTGAGATGGCCATCCGCATCGATTCACGTTTGGAGGGGCGAAGACGGTCCGCCTACAGAGCCAGTACCTCCAAGTCTCCGGTGATGATGCCACTCCCACCTCAGCCTGAAAAGTCTAAACCTCCCCTTGACTCGGAACCCATGCAGTTGGGCCGTACCAAGCTCACTTGTGAGGAGAGGGACCGCAGGCGGAGGGAGCGGGTCTGCTTTTACTGTGGCAAAGACGGACACTACATCTCACGGTGCCCAGTAAAAGACCACGCCCACTAACGAGGAGAGGAGCGTTAGTGGGCGTCATTCCTGTTGATCACTCCTCAAAGAACCGTACCTGCTTTCCTGTTTCCCTGGAATGGGCTGGGGAGGGAGGAAGACCACTGACCTGATCGACTCGGGAGCAGAGGAGAATTTCATTGATCAGGAGGTAACCCAGAAGTGGGGCATCCCTGTTGAAAAGATCTTCCCTGATCGTGTGGCAAACTCCCTCAACGGCCAGAGGATTGGCCACATCACCCACGTCACTGATCCTATCAAGTTGCGGATTTCCGGAAATCATCAAGAGTCGATCAGGCTCTACCTAATCCAGTCTCCACATGCCCCAGTCGTCCTCGGGCACCCCTGGATGGCCAAACACCTGCCTGAGGTTGATTGGGGGAAGCATGAGATTAAGGGCTGAAGCCCAAATTGCGCACGCACCTGCCTTAATGATGCACTTGATCATGTTCCTGTTCCCCTCTCGGAAGAGATCCCTAACCTGGAGAAGGTTCCCCCGGAGTTCCGTGACCTGAAAGAGGTTTTCTCTAAGGCTTGAGCCACCAGCCTGCCCCCGCACAGACCCTACGATTGTGCCATCGAACTCAAGCCTGGAACAATGCCGCCCAGAGGTCGTCTGTTCTCCCTGTCACGCCCTGAAACCCTCGCCATGGAGAAGTATCTCAGTGAGTCCCTTACGGCGGGCATCATTCGCCCTTCCTTATCTCCTGCTGGAGCGGGGTTTTTCTTCGTGGGCAAAAAAGACGGGTCTTTACGGCCCTGTGTCGACTACAGGGGCCTCAATGAAATCACAATAAAGAACAGATACCCCCTACCACTCATGAATACTGCCTTCGACCTCCTCCAGGGGGCGAAAATTTACACCAAGCTGGACCTGCGCAATGCGTACCATCTGGTCTGTATTCATGAGGGAGACGAATGGAAGACTGCTTTCAATACTCCCACCGGACACTGGGAGTATTTGGTCTTACCATTCGGCCTTACTAACGCCCCAGCAGTCTTCCAAAACCTTGTGAATGACGTTCTGCGAGACATGATTAACAAATTTGTGTTTGTGTACCTAGATGACATTTTAATCTTTTCTAAATCACAGGATGATCACGTTCTCCATGTCCGCCAAGTCCTCAAGCGCCTGCTGGAGAATCGCCTGTTTGTTAAAGCGGAAAAGTGTGAGTTTTCGGTCCAGACCACTTCCTTCCTGGGATACATCATCTCACCCGGCACTATTCGTATGGACCCTGTTAAGATAGAGGCTGTCACCAACTGGCCCAAACCCCCCGACCGTAAGTCACTTCAATGCTTTCTGGGGTTTGCTAATTTCTACAGGCGATTCATTCGCAATTATAGTTCTGTTGCTGCACCGCTTACTGCCCTAACCTCTAACAAAGTCAAATTTCAGTGGTTCGAGAAGGCTGAGGAAGCTTTCCTCAAACTTAAGACACGTTTTACATCTGCCCCAATACTAACCATTCCTGATCCCAAACTCCAGTTTATGGTGGAGGTTGACGCCTCCAACGTGGGAGTCGGGGCTGTCCTCTCTCAGAGATCATCCAAAGATGGCAAGATCCACCCGTGTGCCTTCTTCTCCTGTCGCCTGAGTTCTTCTGAACGAAATTATGACATCGGCAACCGGGAATTGTTGGCAGTAAAGCTGGCTTTAGAGGAGTGGAGACAGTGGCTGGAGGGAGCCGAACTACCGTTCCTCGTTTGGACTGACCACAAGAATCTGGAGTATCTCCAATCTGCCAAGAGACTCAACCCCCGACAAGCCAGGTGGGCATTATTTTTCTCATGTTTTAACTTCCACCTTGCCTATCGCCCCAGCAGCAAGAATGTTAAACCAGACGCCTTGTCCCGCTGTTTCGAGACGGAAGATGAACAGCCCAGCCCAGACACCATCCTCCCTAAAGAGACATTTATCAACGCTATCAATATGGACATCGAGACTGAGGTGAGAAATGCCCAAGACGATTCTGCTGCTCCCAGTGCCTGTCCCGATCATTGTCTTATTGTACCTGTCAATCTGCGCCCCCGAGTCCTTGACTGGGGGCATGCTTCTAACCTCTCGTGCCACCCAGGAATTCGTCGCACCCTGGATTTCATAACACATCACTTCTGGTGGCCGGGAATCAATCAAGACGTCCAGAATTATGTCTCTGCCTGCTCGGTCTGTGCCCAAGGAAAGGTATCACACTAACCCCCTCACGGCCTGTTACAACCCTTGCCCACTCCTCACCGCCCTTGGTCATACATAGCGTTAGATTTCATCACTGGCCTTCCCCCATCCAATCATTTCACTACCATTCTCACTATAGTTGATAGATTTTCTAAAGCCGTCCATTTTGTTCCCCTCACTAAACTCCCTTCCGCCCAAGAAACTGCCACCCTCATTATTCAGCACGTCATCAGACTACACGGAATCCCCACAGACATCACCTCAAATCGCGGTCCCCAATTCACAGCCAAATTTTGGAAGTCATTTTGTAAGTCACTTGGCACATCTGTCAGTTTGTCATCCGGTTTTCACACTCAGACTAACGGCCAGACCGAGCGGGCCAATCAATGCATAGAAACCGTTTTGAGATGCCTTTGCCTAAAGAACCCCTCCTCCTGGAGCCACCAACTTCCCTGGGCCGAATATGCTATTAACAGTCTCACCTCCGCTGCCTCTGGACTTTCCCCATTTAAAGCTTGCCTTGGCTACCAACGGCCTTTGTTTCCCTGCCAGGAGGAGGAGGTTGCTGTGCCACCTGCCCGTGAGTTTGTGCGTCGCTGCAGGCGCAGCTGGAGGAGTACACGGGAGGCGCTGATCAGGTCGGTGGCCCGCATGAAGGCCCGAGCGGACAAAAGACGCACTGTCGCTCCATCCTACCGACCTGGGCAGCGCGTGTGACTGTCCTCCAAGGACATTCCCTTAAGGGGGAGTGGGGGTAAACTTTTCCCGAAGTTCCTTGGCCCCTTTACCATTGAATAAGTGCTTAGCCCCACTGCTGTCTGCCTCCGTCTGCCCCTTTCCATGCGCCGCATTCACCCCACATTTCATGTCTCTCAGATTAAGCCTGTTGTAACCCACCCCCTGTCTTCTGGCCCTGATCCCCCACCACCCACCTGCATCATCGACGGAGGCGAGGCCTACACAGTTCGGTCACTGCTGGACTGTCGTCGCAGAGGACGAGGCTTTCAGTACCTCGTCGATTGGGAGGGGTACGGTCCAGAACACCGTAGCTGGGTCCCATCCCGCTACATTCTGGATAAGACTTTGATAACAGACTTTCATGCTACTCATCCTAGGCCTACGAGATGAAACGCCAGGAGGCGTTTCTTGGGGGTACTGTTATGATTCTGCTTTGTTCTGTTCATTTTTGCCTTTGTCTGATCCATGCCATGTTTTGTTTCTGTTTATTCTGTATTTTCTCCCATAGTCCATTCCCTCAGTTATATTCCGGTCATTGTTTTGTATTTTGCCATGCATTGCACTTTGTCTCCCCTGTCGGGTCTTGTGTTATGTGACAGCTTATTTCCCCCAGTATTGCGTGCCACGCTTTCAGGTGATTTCATGGTTTCTGGGTTTTCAATCATTCCTTCTAATCTCGTTTGCTTCCTTTGCCTTGCTGTTCTGTCATTACTAACAATACTAACAGTTTGTTGTTTTAGTTAAATCTACTAACTCTGACTAACATTGTACATAGTACTAACTTACTAATGAGCACTAGGGATTGTATAGCTGCACTTTACTAATTGACTAACGAGCTCTCAGCACTCGCCCTATTCTAGTCTCCGCCTCTTGTCTTTACTCAATCTACTTTGCTGCGTTTCAGCGGATCCTCTGCACCTGTTTAACTCTGCTCTGCCTCTCATTATCTGTGCACGTTAGAACTCCCTAACTGGAGCCGTATGTTCGTCAATAGGCTGTCTTGTGATCCCTGTCCGCGTTTTGGCTTTTGCCAATTTCATGTGGTTAGGTTCTCCCTCGTGTCTGTTCCTTCGTAATTAGTCTGATCCACTTCACCTGTTCCCAATCATAGCATGTGACTTCCCCTACGTGTATTTAAGCAGTCTGTTCACAGCAGTTCCCTGTCAGAACGTTTCCCTTGGTTTGCCTGTGCTACGCTTGTTTTCGCCTTGTATTCTTTGAGATTCTCTTCTGACTGGACCGTCCCTGTTTTACGATTTTGGCTCTGTTTTGGATTACTGTCTGCATCTGTGTATCAAACCCTTTTTTGCCCGACCACGGGTACTGTGTTTGCTGCCCTGGTTACGACTTGGATTTCGCCCTTTGGATTTTGATTTTTGGATTGTGGACTCTGTACTGTTGCCTCCAGCTCTGCGAGGGTTCGCCCCCTTCCTTAATAAAATCCAATTCTACTGCACTGCTTGGTTCTCGCGTCTGGTTCCTGAACGCTACCTCACACTTAACTCCCACAGGAATACATATTGTTCATGCACTTGCAGCTGCCTATCGTCAGATCTTTCTATTGCGTATATTTTAACTATCTAACTGTGACAGTTGAAGGGTCCTGTCACTAGAAATGTCTCCTAATAAGTACGCGCCCTGGCTACCTTGCCAATGAGCCTGGCTCTTTGGTGATGTGGCAAGAGCACATGACTCTTACCCAGGAGTCTGGGGTTCAATTCCCCGTCCGGGCCCTCCTTTGGCCTGCCACATAACGTTATTACATTTTCGAGGTTTTGTTTCGTTTTGGCCATCATGGAAGAGGAAGGACCAGAAGCTGAAGAAAGAACCATGGGAAGAGATAAAACAACAAGAAAAAAAGCAATTAAAACTGAATTTCAGTGCATGAGAAGTACAGGCGGACGATTCAGGCTGCTTTTGAGGTATTGGGTGGAGATATTTGAGGGCTACAATTGTGTTCTAAATGGCATCGACCTCGTCACTCCATATTTCTATGTCAGTCAATCACTGTTATGAGAGTCCACTTGATTGTGTTCATAAAATACTATCTTTTTTGTAGCCCAGAGCATTGGCTTATCCAACCTTCCTTGGAATGGTAGCATGACTCCAATAAAAACATAATTTTCTTTCTAAACTAGACAACGTGTACATGTAAAGCGTATAGCCAGCATGGCGATCGGACTTTTTGCAGCACGGAACGAACCAAAATAAGCAGCATAACTAATATGCATCGATGAAAGAAATCACCTTTATGCGACATTAGCTTAAAAAAATAAAGATTTAAACATGGGATTTAAAACGATGAACTACTGGGAGATCTGGAAGAAATTTATTAAGAGTTTTGACTCGTCAGGCTTTAAAAACAAAACTGAAAACAATTTTCGCAGTTCTCACTGTTATTAACTGTGGAGCATCTGGGTACTTTCTGAGTACACAACCCGTATGTGACGTCACGGAAAATTAGACTGTCAGTGGACTGGTTACGGTTGAAAAAGAACAATATTTGGAAAGCGAATATCAAGTAGCATGAAACTTTTTTTCTCTTGTTATATGAGTGAATACCTTCAACATATCATGAAATTGCCATAACGGACCAATTTTATGGGTACTTCTTTTCTTTGAATCCCTACTTTAAGTAGGTTCAAAGTCAGAAAATGCATTTTTTTCATGTTGCAGGAAAATGTGACTACATATTCTGCATCTGTTTGTTACAGTGTGATTCCTATCACTTTCAGATATTCTTGCATCCTGTCAGGCTCATGAAATAGGAACCAGTGGGGGGGATCACGGCTAAACTTTTACTGGCGAGCTGTCAGCCTCTGAAACTTAAACACTTTATTGCTTTCAACCTGTTCCTGTTTAAGATTGCCTGATTAATAATCAAACTATTTATTTACTGTATAATCAAGACCAATATATAAGCCTGTAATGATCAAGAAATTAAGAAATGACAGAGATCACCGATAGGCTACACTGACAACATACCTGGTGATATTTTAAGGATGGAAAAAAAAAATCCAACATTTTCTCTGAATTCTCTCTCTCGTTTCAGCATTTCTTTACAGCAGTGCAACCTGATTAATTTTAAGATTGCTCTTACTCAAAATGCTTTTAGTGCTCAAAAGAATAGAAGGGCAGTTGCACGCTCGTTGCTGCAACGCAAGAATTAATTTTTTAAATTACCACTGCTTCTTATGTCAAAGTGTTGGTAACTCAATAATTTATGATGTTGGTTTTCAGTGTATTGTGGCCATGAGTGTGAGACTGTCGGTTTTCACATTAGTAATTTTATTTGGTCATAGACTCTCCAACTGTAGTGTACATTCCTTCTCTCCCCTAAAAAAAAGAAAAGAATGCATTTCAAATAGGAAACATCCTCTTCGGCTGATTTATCCCATTTGCGCAGAAGCCAAATACGGCTATTTATGCGTTTCCCTATATAATGCCTCATAACTCAAGATTTAAGCTTCATAGACCAAATATGGCTCAACTGAGACAACACACTTGCAGCATTTAAAATTCCATTGTTTTTCAGTTTATTTTCATGATTTTGGTGGAGAAAGGGGGCTGCAAACATAAAAAATCTTCATGAAAATTCAGCATTGAAACTAAAAAAAAAATTATACTGAGGATTGAAAAATGGCTGGGGGGTTAAAACAATACATTCCTGTATTGTTTACATACAGTACTCTTCATCTGAGCATGAAATACAAAATGGACCTTTCCGACTAGCGCCGACCAGCTCCGCCCCTCTCAGTTAGTGTTGTGAAGGCCCACATCTATGCAGCTCAGTTCCTACAGCATTAGTGTATCATGCACTTCCAGGGAAGGCCTTACATATTTTAGCAAGACAATGCTAACCCACATACTGCATCCATCACAACAGTACATTATCACCGTAGAAAAGTCCGGGTGCTGAAATGGTCTGCCTGCAGTCCAGACCTTTCACCAATAGAAAACATTTGGCACATCATAAAACAAAAAATCTGGCTTCGAAGACCACGGACTGTTGAGCAGCTAGAATCCTACATCAGACAAGAGTAGGACAACATCCCTCTTCCAAAACTCCAGCAATTGGTCTCCTCACTTCCCAGACTTTTAGACTGTTGTTAAAAGAAGAGGGGATGCCACACAATGGTAAACATGGCCCTGTCCCAACTTTTTTGAGATGTGTTGCTGCCATCAAATTCAAAATGAGCTAATATTTTTCATTAAATGGTAAAATGTCTCACTTTCAACATCTGATATGTTGTCTATATTCTATTGTGAACAAAATGTGGGTTTATAAGATTTGCAAATCATTGCATTCTGTTTTTTTCACATTTTACACAACGTCCCAACTTCATTGTAATTGTGGTTTGTAGCTTGGCAAGCTAACTAAATAAAATTTACTGTCGCTAACTAATTGTCTTGCCTCCCCAGGCTGTTTTGCTTTTCAAGCCTCGCTTGATGCGGCTATAAATTATTGCAAGGTGCTGGCTGCTCTCTGTTTTAATGACTTTACATTACATCCTACATTTGCTGTTGCATTGCACTGTATTACAAAAGTATTCATGCAATTGAACTTGAGGTTTGAGAATCCTATCCTCTTGTAATTTTAGCAATGCACTGTAAGGATAGATCATATATTTAGCCCACTTGGCTGCGAGGCCAATCGGGCTTATGCTGCAGTTAGATGCCTTCATGGTGGTCTGTCATGCATCCGCGCGTCCGTATCCTTTTTGCCTTGTCAGCGCTCTAGCGCCTTCAATTTTTCACGGATCCTTTTTATATTTTATACGAGAGTATATGGGATGAAAATCTAGGCCAAGTCCGATTTTGGTGATGTTTGGCCTAACTTGTGCTTCAGTAAAATTTCATCAAAGTAACTGTACTTGTACTTGAGTAGAATATAATAGTACTCTCTCTACCCCTGGAGATTGGAGGTAGAACCCCAAGATAGGATAGCAGACACGGAATCCCGTGGAGGATAGACCCTTCAGCACAGTTGCAACAGGTAACGCTTTAGCTGCAATCGCTGGCCAGGCTTCTGGGATGCTGCCAGGTGTTACACAGGCTCTGCCAGCACTGAACTGCTTCTGAGGGTGGAGAGGTTTACTTGAGTTTTACTAGTTCAGGATTAGAAGCTTGTTTGCAACAAACTGGACAAGGAAATCAAACTAGATGGGTTAGCAAGAACAGGATCTCAGTATTGGACCCTGATTAAGGGCAGAAGCTATTTCTTGATAACTTGGGTTGAAGAGCAGGCACAGACTTGAATTAAGTTGAACTCAGTCCCAGTGCCAGACCCTGATTAGGATTGGAAGCTTGTTTGAATCAACTAAATGATTAGAGTGACTTCTAAGTACTGGTTTTATTAGACAAAGATGAAAGAGTTTTTGAACTTAACATTGATCTTGAATGGAATAACTTGCATGAAAGCGAGTTAATAGTCCAGCAACTTGCACTTGAACTTGAGGGCTGAAATACTTGTTTTGCCATCTTTAAGCGCACAACCGCATAATGAGATTCAGCTGAGGGGGGGAGACACACAGGATGTTGACCAATCACAGCACACATACACTTCATAGACACGCAAGCTGCTAAACTGTGAAGACACCCACTAGAAATTCACACAAGGGTCATGACACGCATACAAAATGCATGGATATGCGGGGCGGTATGGTGGCACAGTGGTTAGCACTGCTACCTCACAATAAGGAGGCTCCAGCTTTGAGCCCTAGCCAGCCAGGGCCTCCCTGCTTGGAGGTTGCATGTCCTCCCCTTGTTCGCGTGGGTTTCCACTGGGTACTCTGGTTTTCCCCCAACCAGAAATACATGTGTTATAGGAACACTCCAACTAGTGTCCTTGACCAAGAAAATGGGTTTAGAGCTGGAGTTTGTCCCCAGATGCTGCTCTGTGGCTGCCCACTGCTCCTAACAGAGGACAAATTACCCAACAGGGTTCAATAAAGTGTATCTATCTAAATCAAAATTGGGGTTTTTTAAGAGCCAGTTTTTATAAGAGTCAGGCAGGCGGTGATTCATGACCCCTTCGGATTTGTCCAAAAATTTTTTTATTGATAGATGTATGTTAGAAACGAACAAAAATAACATTTTCTATCCTTAATAGGGACTGCTTTTTTTTTTAGGGGGTCCTGGAATATTGAGGTCAAAATCACCAAAATTAGATTTTTGAATGCTTGTATTTCTGTGCGCCCTGAGTGAGCCAAATTGATTTTCATTTGTGCAAGTCTATCAGGTATGGACGCTCCAAAAATGTGAAAATTTTGGCGGCTGACTTAGGGCGCAGCCCATAGGTGGCGCTGCAAATCACTTCTTTTTGTAATTATGCACACTTTCCCAGGGGTTGTGTGGCTTGCGCTCTAAGTCGGCCAAGGTATTTTATGCATGTCATTATAGGTTAGGACCTCTTACTTTGATTTGGATGAAAATTACGGCGGCTGACTTAAAGCGCCCTAAGTATAAGGCGCTTTTTGCCGCCGAAAGGTGAAATTACCACATTTGCACACTGCAATTTCTCCATGCGCCCCCTATAAGTCAAAAGTGATGAAATCTGGCTCATGTTGACACTCAGCATCTCTAGTGTCAGTGGTAAAGAGATTTTCATGGTTGGTTTCGGTATTAACCCTTTTTGCACTGTTTTTCTTGGGCCACTTCACAAAAAAGCTGAATATGGTAAACTGGGAACTTTCTCCGATTTTCATGAAACTTGCAGGATTTGCTTCCTAAACTGGGAGAAAGGTGTTCTGTAAGTTTGAGTGCAGTGTGGCAAGCCACTTTGTTTTGGGGGCCGCCACTTGAGGGCAAAATTGGAACTAAACTGCAAAAAGTAGCACTTTCAAATAACCTTATATCTCATAAACCGCTTATTTGATTTCACACTGCACACACTATCCACACCGAAACCAGCCACGGAACTCTCTATACCGCTGACACTAGAGATGCTGAGTGACAAAGTGAGCCATATTTCATTAATTTTGACTTAGGGTGCATGGAGAAATTGCTGTGCGAAAATGTGGTAATTTCACCTTTCGGCGGCAAAAAGCACCCTCTATACTTGTGCGTCTTAAGTCAGCCGCCGTAATTTTCATCGAAATCCAAATAAGAGGTGCTGATCTATCATGACATGCATAAAATACCTTGGCTGACTTAGGGCACAAGCCACACAACCCCTGGGAAAGTTTGCATAATTACAAAAAGTAGTGATTTGCAGTGCCACCTATGAGCTGTGACCTAAGTCAGCCGCCAAAATTTTCACATTTTTGGAGCGTCCATACCTGATAGACTTGCACAAATGGAAATCAATTTGGCTCACTTAGGGCGCACAGAAATACAAGCATTCAAAAACCTAATTTTAGTGATTTTGCCATTTTGGCTGATTTTGACCCTGATATTCCAGGACCCCCTAAAAAAAGCAGACCCTGTTAAGGATAGAAAATGTGATTTTTGTTTGTTTCTAACATATATCTATCAATAAAAAAAATTTCGGACAAATCCGAAGGGGTCATGAATCACCCTCTAATAGAAATCTGCCTGACTCTTATAAAAACTGGCTCTTAAGGCCAAAATGACCAAGAACTACTAGTTTGATAAATACAGTATAAAAGCACAGTGTTCTGTGCTCCTCTCAATGAGCTCTATCCATTTATCAAGTTTTCAAAAAAAAAAAAAAAGGCCAATATGGACATTTCCTGGACCAACAACATAAAAAAGGCCTGACCCATATCGGCCTCACTCAGTAATGCTCTGGTGATTTTGTTGTCTTTTCTCCTCTTTTGCCCCATGCCAGGCGGAAGTGTGCGCAGGCACTGTCGCTGAGGTCATCCAGTCTGTGGTCAATGGAGCCGATGGCTGCGTTTTCTGCTTTGGGCACTCAAAACTGGGTGAGTGCTTCCTTCCCTCCCAGCATCATCTCATTGTTCTCATGAGAGAAATAAGTAATGGCGTTTGTAATTAAATGACATTGCATGTTTGTTATTTGATGACACTACGTGGAGTTCATTTAAGTGAGTGCTCTGGGCAGGAAATTTTTTATGGGGTAGAATTTCACCTTCGGAGCAGAAAAGAAGAGCTAAAAGAAGAGGTGTGTGATGCTGAAATCCCAGGGCTGGACCAGTGTGTTAGAACTCAGTCTTTCTGCTGTTGTGGGTCTTGTCAGTCAGTGAATTTATTTGTATGTTCTGTACATTTAATTATTTCATAGGGGTAACTTTTGAAATATGTTTTTGTCTTCATTGCATCAGGAAAGTTTACATATTAGCCTGTGGGAAATTCCTCGTATCATACTCCTGCAGAAAAATTTTATGGAAGCATGGTTGGTTACTGTACTGCAAATATGGCACCATCAATGGTGAAAACCAAATAATCTGATGATCACTGTCTGAGTCAGTCATTTGGCAATAATTTGACAGCGCAATTGAGTTTGAAACCTATAAATGCGAAAAGAACAGTTTTGTCTATGCCTTTAAGACTTAAAGAATTTAAGATCCCATTGCAGATAACGGAATGACGGGATATACAGTGGCGCTTGAAAGTTTGTGAACCCTTTAAAATTTTCTATATTTCTGCATAAATATGACCTAAAACATCACCAGATTTTCACACAAGTCCTAAAAGTAGATAAAGAAAACCCAGTTAAACAAATGAGACAAAAATATTATACTTGGTCATTTATTTATTGAGGAAAATGATCCAATATTACATATCTGTGAGTGGCAAAAGTATGTGAACCTCTAGGATTAGTGATTCATTTGAAGGTGAAATTAGAGTCAGGTGTATTCAATCAATGGGATGACAATCAGGTGTGAGTGGGCACCCTGTTTTATTTAAAGAACAGGGATCTATCAAAGTCTGATCTTCACAACACATGTTTGTGGAAGTGTATCATGGCACGAACAAAGGAGATTTCTGAGGACCTCAGAAAAAGCGTTGTTGATGCTCGTCAGGCTGGAAAAGGTTACAAAACCATCTCTAAAGAATTTGGAATCCACCAATCCACAGTCAGACAGATTGTGTACAAATGGAGGAAATTCAAGACCATTGTTACCCTCCCCAGGAGTGGTCGACCAACAAAGATCACTCCAAGAGCAAGGCATGTAATAGTCGGCGAGGTCACAAAGGACCCCAGGGCAACTGAAGGCCTCTCTTACATTGGCTAATGTTAATGTTCATGAGTCCACCATCAGCAGAACACTGAACAACAATGGTGTGCATGGCAGGGTTGCAAGGAGAAAGCCACTGCTCTCCAAAAAGAACATTGCTGCTCGTCTGCAGTTTGCTAAAGATCACGTGGACAAGCCAGAAGGCTATTGGAAAAATGTTTTTTTGACAGATGAGACCAAAATAGAACTTTTTGGTTTAAATGTGAAGTGTTATGTTCGGAGAAAGGAAAACACTGCATTCCAGCATAAGAACCTTATCCCATCTGTGAAATATGGTGGTGGTAGTATCATGGTTTGGGCCTGTTTTGCTGCATCTGGGCCAGGACGGCTTGCCATCATTGATGGAACAATGAATTCTGAATTACACCAGTGAATTCTAAAGGAAAATGTCAGGACATCTGTCCATGAACTGAATCTCAAGAGAAGGTGGGTCATGCAACAAGACAACGACCCTAAGCACACAAGTCGTTCTACCAAAGAATGGTTAAAGAAGAATAAAGTTAATGTTTTGGAATGGCCAAGTCAAAGTCCTGACCTTAATCCAATCAAAATGTTGTGGAAGGACCTGAAGCGAGCAGTTCACGTGAGGAAACCCACTAACATCCCAGAGTTGAAGCTGTTCTGTACCGAGGAATGGGCTAAAATTCCTCTAAGCCGATGTGCAGGACTGATCAACAGTTACCAGAAACGTTTAGTTGCAGTTATTGCTGCACGAGAGGGTCACACCAGATACTGAAAGCAAAGGTTCACATACTTTTGCCATTCACAGATATGTAATATTAGATCATTTTCCTCAATAAATAAATGACCAAGTATAATATTTTTGTCTCATTTGTTTAACTGAGTTCTCCTTATCTACTTTTTGGACTTGTGTGAAAATCTGATGATGTTTTAGGTCGTATTTATGCAGAAATCTAGAAAATTCTAAAGGGTTCACAAACTTTCAAGCGCCACTGTACATAACAAGAACACGTGTAAACATGATTAAATACGACAGTTATAAAAACATAAAATATATATTCTTTGTATACAATCTCTAATTGTCCACTTAAGTAGTTCATACAACAGAATATTTCATTGTGACAAATTGGTTCAATCTAGTAAATGTAGTAACTGGATTGCAATTTATACTTCCAAATCGCAAATTATATCCATGGTGATTGATATCACAGGGAAACTTCAATATGGCCTTCATTGGACTGATATTCTTACAGTTCCTAACAAATTCAGTGCAAATGTTCTCTCTCCTCTGGTGCAGAGGAAGGAGTCCAACGTCTTCAAGACAGCTAGCATAGCTTGTGTACTGGGATCTAAATATTATCCTTAGTGCCCTACGTTGAACAGATTCAATTTCATCACTAAGATACAATGGTAATGATGCCCAGACGGGGACAGCATACTCCAGGGCTGGTCTAATCAGGTTGCAATACACATCAATTAGGTCTTTAGTACCATAGCCGGCATTGCGCAGTTGACGTAGAATGTATAGCCGTTTAGAGGCTCTTAGTTATGTACTCACAATGAACCTTTAATGAACCACAGTTTCTGTGAGGGTGTGTTCAGGAACCAGAAGCGAGAACCAAAAGATCCAGCAAACTTGTTCTTTATTAATTCTGGGGTGGAAACCCCTGCAGGGCAGTAGGCAACGGTACAGAGTCCACAATCCAAAATCAGAATCCAGTAGTCGTAATCCAGTTTGTAAACAGGGCAGCAAACACAAAACTCAGGGTCGGGCAAAGCAGGTTCGTTATACGGGCACAGGTATATCAGAAACGAAGCCAAAAACAAAATCCAGTAGTCGTAATCCAGTTCGTAAACAGAGCAGCAAATACAAAACTCAGGGTCGGGCAAAGCAGGTTCGTTACACGGGCACAGGTATATCCGAGACGAAGCCAAAATCAAAATCCGGGACGTTCCAGTCAGAAGTATAACACGAAGAGTACAAGGCATAAACAACACAGCACAAGGAAAACGTTCTGACAAGGGCTGGCTGTGAACTAACTGCTTAAATACACATACGGGAAGTCACATGCTATAATAGGGAACAGGTGAGCTGGATCAGACTAATTAACAAAGGAATGAACAAGAGGAAGTACCTAACCACATGCAATTGGTGAAAGCCAAAACGCAGACAGGAATTACACAGACAGCCTATGACAAACAAACGGCTCCGGTTAGGGAGTTCTAAAAGTGCATAGAGTGAGAGGCAGAATAGTGTTTAACAAGGTGCGGAGAATCCGCTAAAGCACAGCTAAGTAAATTGAGTGAAGGCAAGGGGCGGAGACGAGAGCAGAGCGAGTGCTGAGAGCTCGTTAGTCAATTAGTAATGTGCAGCTGTACAATCCCTAGTGCTTGTTAGTAAGTTAGTACTATAAACAATGTTAGTTATTGTTAGTAATTTATCCAAAATAACAAACTGTTAGTATTTGTTAGTAAAGACAGAACCGCAAGGCGAAGGAAGCAAACGAGATTGGAAGGAATAATTGAAAACCCAGAAACCATGAAATCACCTGAAAACGTGGCACGCAATACTGGGGAATAAAACTGTCACATCACATATGACCAGACAGGGGAGACAATGTGCAATGCATGGCATGGAATGATACATAAACCAGAATGATAATCTAAACAGTGACTATGAGTAATGGCAGGAAAAGGACATGGCATGGCAAGACAGGAAATATACATAACATGACATGGAATGGATCAAAACATGGCCTGGTAACAGCAGAATCATAACAGTTTCTCCCATACTTTTCATTCAGATGGCAGTTTCATATTATCAAAGACCTAGCCAGCAGCCATTTCTCTGGTTGGTATTTCCTAGTTAATTAAATGTACTAGACAAATAAAAAAACTCAGATGATTCGCTACCAGTCATTTTGTTTGCAATTACCTCTGTGTGTTTTTATTCTGGGATCATCTGCAATCAAATGAGAATATTGGTGCTTAAAACAATTTTTAATCTTAGAGCTATAAGTATTTAAGTCACAAAATATCCATTTTGAGAAAATTGAGCTGCGGACTTGGGTGAATATGAAAGATGTATTCCCATCCTTACCTCCTCATGTGTGAAAATGTGACTGACAGGTTAGTACTTTTACGCATTAGGCTCTTCAATTGCCTTTGACGTTTTTTTTTTGACAGATGCCACACAGCACTATTTTTATTTGAGCTTTAAATAAATAAACCACGCTTCCCCAGTACTTAATAGTAGGGCCAAGCACTTTGAGTGCCTGGATAGGCTTTTATCACTTATTCGTCCTCTCCCTCATAGTGAAGGTGAAGTAGATTAAAAAAAACAGCCTAATGAATTATATATCGGAGGACATTGTTAATTTCACTGGCTATCCAAGGGTACTGAAGCAAGAAAAAACAAAAAGCATGCAAAGTGGATAAGCAATAACTTTGGTCCAAAGACCAATGAAACCAGCTCCCTTGGCTCTTGTATATGTCAAGGGGAAAAAAATTAATAAACATTTAGGAAATATAATAGACAATTTGAGCACAAGTT
The DNA here is from genome assembly GCA_029692085.1 of Gymnothorax javanicus. Classification (NCBI taxonomy): domain Eukaryota; kingdom Metazoa; phylum Chordata; class Actinopteri; order Anguilliformes; family Muraenidae; genus Gymnothorax; species Gymnothorax javanicus. The sequence continues at coordinate 128,117,587 of CM056193.1, read as the reverse complement.
AAATGAAGAAGGACGGATGGCTGAATCACTCTTATATTATGTCATGCTCAGTACTGCTTGACGAAATTACTTCCCCATGGAAGTGCCATAGATGACAGGACATCAATCTGTAAGAAAATAAGGAAGATGGCTCTGAGAGTCAGCCCTGCTCCAGTAGGTGTGTACCTCTTGCAACCCAAAAAGAGGGAAATATTGAGAAAAAGCAAGATTGACAATCTTGACCTAATACTTTAAGGAATCGGTATCTAGATATGATATAATATATTGAACTTGGGTTCTTAAAATGTTAGTTGGGTTACAAGTTATCTTGATCCACTGAATTAACTAGGTTGCCAAGGAGATTGGCAGTAGCAGACTCTAAAAAGAGTAGCCGGACCTCCAGTCCACACACACATAAACCACACAACACTGTTTATGTGATAAATATGAAAAAATAAATTATATTATTTAAAAAGAATTAAATATGAAAAATTGTCACTTCAAAAAGGGTTTGGTTTTGGTTGTCTCAAAGTACACAAATTTCAATGAATGTCATCTTTAAATGAAAAAAAAAAAATTTTTTTTCCCCAAATGGCATTTTTTGGAATATGTTGCAGGAATCAAATTCAAAATGAGTGAAAATTTCCAAAAATACAATAAAGTTTATCAATTTCAACATTAAATATCTTATCTTTGTAGTGTACTCAATTGAATATAGGTCGAAAAGGCTTTGAAAATCATTGTATTCTGTTTTTATTTATGTTTTACACAAGTCCCAACTTGATTGGAATTGGGGTTTGTACATATTTGACAGGTTGTATTAACAGTCCCTGTCCCTTTACGTCGGTTTCTTCAGTTGTGTTCCATTACGTTGGTAAAATAAAAGACTGAGATCTCGGAAAAGAGGTACAAATGAAATTTTCCTCAGTTTAATCCCATGTGCATTTCCTACTGCCCCACTAAGGCAATGCATGTTCCACGAGTCGGAATCCAGAAGAACAGCACCACAGCAGCGAGAACAATCTCGAAGACAGTCGAATCACCTCAACAAAAAAACCAGTCTACACCGAAGTCCGCAGAGCAATTAACATACAGTTCAAAAAAATTCTTTGAACTCTATTCTGGACTTTCATCAGCAGGATATATATCAAAAACCATCTCTTACCTAACAGTTTCCAGTCTCCGTTTTTAAAAAAAATTTCTGCTCAAAATATTTCAAAGCAACACATCCTCAGTTCACCCTTGTGAGCAAAACCCGAGCTGCAACAAAGAATGCAGCTAAAGAATGCAGCGCTTAGCCAATCTTACAGCTTCCAAGCACAATTAAGCAAAGTTCTCCAATATCGACATTATATCTATTGCTTCGTTCCACATGCAGACAATATCCTGGCTGGTTTTGGCGCTGTTATTTATGAAATACCGCATGCCATGGACAGTTTTAACAAAATTACATGCCAACGAATTAGCCCTCTACTGCACGCATTATTATTATGTAACCATGGGAAAAAATGTTTCAGTGTTGCATATCATTTAAAATGGTCTTAAATAAACAAATTTAACTTTATTTTTTGGGGGGGTACTTTGGGGTGCGTTGACATATGGCAACATTATGCAGCAATGGAATGCCCAAATGTATTTTTTTTTTTCCAAAATGACATGAAGTTCATAAAAGATTACAGACCTTTCTTACAAAAATGAAATGATTTTTATCGTCTAAAAAGACTTAAAATATGACCACCATTGATTTCAGGGGGTTGTTTAACAAATACAACAGCAATTAAAAGATATTCGGCAACAATATATACAGAAGATTTGCTGGAATCTCATATCATTCCTTGTCAAAGTGTATAGGTTACAACAATTTTTTTTCTCTACTAACATGGCAAAGGCATTCACATTTCTAGTTTAAAAATAGTAAGAATAGAGAATTTCTTGACAATATAGCATTGCAAGCTGTCACAATTCCATTTCAAATGTTAAACAGTCAAACTGAGGGCTCATTTCAGCCTTCATCTGAGCCTTGCCATAGAACACTAACGGGTTCATTCTCTAAACAAGATAATTTATATGTAAAACATACATTTATTAAAATAAAGTCTATAATAATTCTATCCATCCATAGAATTTTTATTTGTGCATCCATAATTTATTTCTACTTGTCAAACTCATACAAAACTACTCTGTATTAATGCCTAAGTATTCACTCAAACCACATGCAGTTGTTCCATTACCGCACATTGCTGCCATATGGCAACATACCTACTTTGCTGGATTAAAAGGCAATAATTACATAAAAACAAAATTCAAATGAATTTAAAAGGTTGGAACTAATCACAGATGCTTGCAATATTTTTTAAATACTGCAGACATTTGAAAAATCGAGAGAAATCTGTGCAGATTCAGGTGTGCTTCTTCAGTGACTTAGTCATCAATAGTGTGGGGAAAAATGGGACTAGCAGGGAAATTGGTGTCATGTGAGGTCAACAAAGCATGTAATTGGTAAACTCAGTGTTCTACATTGCATTTTAGACCAATCAGTGCACAAGATTATTTTCAAATTTCAGGAATTTGCCAAAGAAAGGGTATGTTGCCATATGGCAACATTGTGCAGTAGAGGGTTAATAAAAGCAGCTAGCTCACCAGGATATCCACGCTAATCCACGAGGTGTTTAGCAGAGTTCGTCGCAGGAAAAAAAAAAAATCTTTCACACAGCTTCTCAACTCAACATCCTCATCCCTCGGGCAGCTTCACCAGCAATCCTCAAACTCACTACGTCAAATCTAGAAATTAATCACAGAGCAAATAGTTATCTTACTTTCTTTTCTTAGTTTCGTCGCACATTTTTTCTCACAGACCTGCTTAAACTGCATGCTGTGTTGTCATGGGGAGTTTTTTCTTTTTTTCCGCAGAGGCTTTTTTTTTTTTTAATACAGCCTCTTGGGCCGCCCACCAACTTGCTGGTAATGCGCACATGGCATGACCGGGAAAGAAAAAGAAAGTTAAATAAATAAAATAAAATAAAATCAGAGATCTGTAACGACTGAAAATAACCTGGGTTACAATTTCCTACTCTAGACTGCATGAGTCCCTGCATGCATGTCTGACTCAACAGGTACAGTGATAAATGGAACGGCAATCCTCAAAGCTTGTAGGAATTTATTAATAGCCAAAATCAAGGGCTCTCTTAACTCATCGTAAGTGAATTTGTGAGGATGAGGTCTATCCCTGACAAAACGCCTCAACCCCACAGGTTCAGCCTCTGGTGCTATGCTAGCAATGTCCTCAACTACAGATTCTACATTGGCATTGTTTGTGTTGTCTGTGACTGGTGTATGTGTCACATCACGTTCTGGAATATAAATGACAACATGGTCTGGGGTTTACAGTGTGCGGTAGAATGTGTGACACCAGCACTACTCTCTGAGATAGCAAGGACTTCTGATTGGGCCTCATAACTTGGGTTCTCAGGGCTTAGCGTGTATGAGGGAGGCTGGACATCAATGAAACCCCCTTCCCTTTGAATGGCGGGACCTCTACTGATGATCACAGGCACCTGCATGTTCAGATACAGTTCATCCTCATCACTGTAAAGTTCATCCTTCAGATCCCCTTCCTCGTCTTGTGTGTCTTTTTTCTTTTTTTTTTTTATCTCATTTTCCTGGGCACATCTCAATGGCAAAGGAGCACATTGATATCTTCCACAACAAAAATCCGCATGGCAAAAGGAGACCCCGGTACAAACTGCGATGTGGTCCCTCCCCGTTTCAGGTTTGACCGCATTAACAGGACTGTCTCCCATTTGCTTGAGAATAACATAGATCCTCTTCTCCCATCTGTTCGCTAGTTTGTTTTTCCGTCTGATATTCACATTTCTCACTAAGACCCTGTCTTCCTCAAAGATTTCTGCCACCCCCACATCCTTGTCAAACCTGGCTTTATTCTTTTCTCCAATTTTCTGGGAATGTTTGGCAGCTAGTGTGTAGCCCTCTTGTAGGCATTGACAAAAGCCTCTGACATACTCTGAGTGGGTCTGGTGGTTTCCTTTATCAGAGTTGATGCCTAGGATCAGGTCAATCGGCAATCTGGGTTGCCTTCCAAACATTAACTCTTAGGGCGAGTAGCCTGTCATATCATTAGTACTCGTGCAATTATATGCGTGGACCAGGGGTTTGACAAAGTCACACCAGTGGTATTTATCTTTTTCTTCCAGAGTCCCTAGCAGGCCCAGGAGTGTCCTGTTGAACTGCTCTACTGGGTTTCAGCGGGGATGGTATGGGGTGGTACAAATTTTGTCACCTCCAATCAATGTGCAGAGTTCTTTGATAGTCTTGGACTCAAAGTCTCTCCCATGGTCCCTGAGCAGAGGACTGGGAAACCGGTAGGGCACAATAAAGTTTTCCCACAAAGCTTCTGACACTGTTCTGGCTTTATGGTCTTTCGTTGGCACTGCCACAACGAATTTGGTGAAGTTGTCAGTGATAACTAGTTAATCTCTGTGTCTGGATTGTCCGGCAAAAGGGACAAATAATCCATACAGAAAAGTTTGAGAAGGAAAGTGGGAGAAATGTTTTCCAAGGGTGCAGCCTTCTAAGGTACAGCCTTCCTCTGAAAACAACACTTGCACTTCTTACACTTTTCCTCAATAGACTTAGCCATTCTTGTTCAGCAGAACTGGGCACGGGCAAAACATAGCGCATGCTCAAATCCAAGTTGGCTTACCTCTTCATTTAGACCCTGTATGGCCCTTTCTCTGAACCTTTCAGGTAAGACTAACTGATAGACCAGGTTGCCCCTGTCCATCCACTTCCTGTAAGGTATGCCTTCCCTCAGCTCGAGCCTATTCCATTCTCTTAGAAGAAGTGTGACATCAGGATGCTCAAGTCTAGTCTCTCTGAAACTGGGTTTATGAGTGCTTTCCAAATAACTGATAATATGTGAGATAGATGGATGGTCTCTTTGAATTTTACACCAGTCAGAGGTTGTCACTGATGGTAAGGTGTCCTCACCAAGGATATCATCTACCACTATAGGACTAGTGACCAGAGATTGTGCCATAACAGTTTGCTCCAAGTCAGGGTGGTGATCACCGTTAAATGTCACGAGATGACACTGACACAAGGCTGAGAATACTTTGCCATCCATTTCATCTCCGGCGCATGAGAGCCTGCTTTTCAGATAATCAATATTCTCTTTCTCTTTGATGATGGCTTCATCTTCATTAGGAGGGGCTTGACGTCGCTTTGTCAACCCATCTGCATCATGGTTGGCGTGCCCTCCTCTATACTTGATGGTGAACTGGTAATTAGCGAGAGCAGCCAACCAGAGATGTCCAGCTGCATTTAACTTAGCAGATGTTAGAATGTAGGAAAGGGTAATGTTATCAGTGAGTACAGTAATGTTAGAGCCATAGAGGTAGTCATTAAACTTCTCGCAAACAGCCCACTTCAGGGCTAAGAACTCGATCTTGTGAGTTGGATAGTTTCTTTCACTCTTGGAAAGACCTCGGCTGGTATAAGCAGAGATTCCAACCCTCCCGATCTCTCCAGGAGGCTCCAGGAAAATAAGGCCATCTCCCGACCTTACGGGCACCTGTGAAATCCTCCTGAATTTCTCACTTTTCAAGCATTTATCATCCCGCATGCGCATTACATGCATACTATGCACATGCAATGTGGAGAAGTACAGCGCATGCATGCGCGTGCATGCAGTCAATGCTCTTCGCGATCGCCCAGTTACATGTTTAAAGTAATTATCGCATATTCGGTCGCTTAACGACCACAAAACTCATCACACTTTCGAATGATTAATGTAGTAGTGCTGGCCAAGTATACAGCAGACCAGAGATGGATTGGTTTACTCTTTCTATACGACAATTCCCAGATGTAATCACCATTGTAAACACATGCACAGGAATGGCACATTTAAAGATGCTGTTAAAGGCTCCAGTCCAGTATCTAGGGGCTCTTGTTCGCCGTGTACTGTTTTTAGACCCATTGTTGAAGTGACATTCTCGGGATTTTGGAGTACTTATCTTGCGATCTCGGTATGTAAATGCCGAAATGGTTGTGGATTTCCGTTGTCCATATTCCTGATTTTATTGTGGATTGTTAGTAATGCATGATGCCTTGATGGGAAAGTCAGCGTAGCTAGACATTTTCATTCAATGTCAATGAGTCATTCCGTATCAGATTTAATTTTTAGGCTTTTTTTTTAATTCTTCATTTGAATTCTTCATGTTTGATAGCTTTACAGGGATAACCAGAAAGTACAGCACTCCATCATTTGATTTTTTATAAAATTTAGTTTGTCGCCTCGCAAGATCACGGCCAAAGTGAAATTGGTCTCTGCTGCGTTTCTGGAGTAGCGGTAGCCTAGCGTTTTTGGTCGGCTTTGCCTAGCTTGAGCGGTCGGAGGTAAGACTTCACTTGACTCACACTCGCGTGGAGTTTGAATGTTTGGGAAATTTCCTAGTACTGCTGCCATGGGCTGCAAAACAGCCTGTCTTTCCTGTCGTTTCATTCTCTTTGAAAGCCTTTTGACTCTGCGCTAGCTTCTCTTCTTGTTCTGATGATTCAGTTATCTTATTTTCAAGCTTTGAGGGTTCATATTGCTTTGGTCTGATTGTTAATATAAGATACACTTTATTGAACCCCGTGGAGTAATTTGTCCTCTGCAGTTAGCCCATCCAATCGTTTGGAGCAGTGGGCAGCCACAGAGCAGCGCCCAGGGACCAACTCCAGTCTGTTCGAACCCACGACCTTCTTGCTGTGAGGCGGCAATGCTAACCATTGCGCCACTTCTCTACCTTCTCTAGCTTTTCCACTTTCTTTTAAAGCTTGGATATGTCATTCTGTCTTGTGTTGGATGATGGAACAGGCTCATGACCATGGGAGGCCATATCAAAGATGGAATGTGCATGTGCAGCAGCTTTTGTAGTTCCGAAGTGTTTCTTCATCCTGTCCAGCTTTGCTGAACGACAGTCTTCCTCAGTTCTTAATAGTAAGTGGAGCTCAGGGAACAATGGTGGATTGCTTTTTCCGAACTCTAACTTCAGGCCTATAATAAGGCTCTGATCCCAGCAGCCCCTACAAAATTGTCTGAGTAGCTGGTCATTTAAATTCTCAGAAGAGGCTCCCCCTCTAGAAATGACTCTGATGAGGAGGCTGTGAAGCCTGCTACAGTATGCTTAGGGTTTTTCTCCATAGTTTTGGTTCCAACTTAGAAATGATGCCAACAGAACATCCAAAAAAGATGGCCCGCAAATAAATGAATCGCTTGGATGTTCTGTTTGTTGTTAAAATGTTTTTTTATCCCCCGCCACGAAGTGGAAGGGGGATATAGGAATAGGTGATGTCCGTCCGTCCGTCCGTCCGTCCGTCACGCTTCGTTTCCGGACCACAACTCGAAAACCGTTAAAGATTTCTTCATGAAACTTCACATGCATATCAGTCTAGTGGTGAACTGGTGCCTTTTGATGGTTTGGTATTTTTGAAAAAAATTTTTTTGCGTTTTGGGAAAAACGTTGGAATTTGGTTGAAAATTCAGGGTTATGCGTTCCTTTCGAGCAGAACTTCGAAAACCGTTAAAGATTTCTTCATGAAACTTCACATGCATATCAGTCTAGTGGTGAACTGGTGCCTTTTGATGGTTTGGTATTTTTAAAAAAAAATTTTTTTGCGTTTTTGAGGAAAACCGTTGGAATTTGGTTGAAAATTCAGGGTTGCATTCGTTTCCGGAGCAGATCTCAAAAACCATTCAAGATATCTTCACGAAACTTCACATACATATTAGTCTAGTGGTGAACTGGTGCCTTTTGATATTTTGGTATTTTTGAAAATTTTTCATTTTTGCGTTTTTGGGGAAAACCGTTGGAATTTGGTTGAAAATTCAGGGTTGCATTCGTTTCCGGAGCAGATCTCAAAAACCATTCAAGATATCTTCACGAAACTTCACATGCATATTAGTCTAGTGGTGAACTGGTGCCTTTTGATATTTTGGTATTTATGAAAATTTTTCATTTTTGCGTTTTTGGGGAAAACTGTTGGAATTTGGTTGAAAATTCAGAGTTGCATTCGTTTCCGGAGCAGATCTCAAAAACCATTCAAGATATCTTCACGAAACTTCACATACATATTAGTCTAGTGGTGAACTGGTGCCTTTTGATATTTTGGTATTTTTGAAAATTTTTCATTTTTGCGTTTTTGGGGAAAACCGTTGGAATTTGGTTGAAAATTCAGGGTTGCATTCGTTTCCAGAGCAGATCTCAAAAACCATTCAAGATATCTTCACGAAACTTCACATGCATATTAGTCTAGTGGTGAACTGGTGCCTTTTGATAGTTTGGTATTTTTGAAAATTTTTCATTTTTGCGTTTTTGGGGAAAACTGTTGGAATTTGGTTGAAAATTCAGGGTTGCATTCGTTTCCGGAGCAGATCTCAACAACCATTCAAGATATCTTCACGAAACTTCACATGCATATTAGTCTAGTGGTGAACTGGTGCCTTTTGATATTTTGGTATTTTTTGAAAATTTTTTCATTTTTTATGCGTTTTTGGGGAAAAAACGAATTTGTTTGAAAATACAGGGTATCGTTCATTTCCAGAGCAGACAAGATATCTTCAAAACCGTTCAAGATATCTTCATGAAACTTCACATGTACTGCAGTCTAGTAGTGAACTGGTGCCTTTTGATGGTTTCATGTTTAGGATGCAATGCTACATTGAATTTCAGTGCAGTGTTACCCCTAGTTGGAATTTGGTTGAAAATTCAGGGTTGCGTTCCTTTCCGGAGCAGAACTCGAAAACCGTTAAAGATTTCTTCATGAAACTTCACATGCATATTAGTCTAGTGGTGAACTGGTGCCTTTTGATGGTTTGGCATTTTTAAAAAAAAAAAAAAATTTGCGTTTTTGGGAAAACCGTTGGAATTTGGTTGAAAATTCAGGGTTGCATTCGTTCTCGAGCAGATCTCAAAAACCATTCAAGATATCTTCACGAAACTTCACATGCATATTAGTCTAGTGGTGAACTGGTGCCTTTTGATATTTTGGTATTTTTGAAAATTTTTTTCATTTTTGCGTTTTTTTAGGGAAAACCGTTGGAATTTGGTTGAAAATTCAGGGTTGCATTAGTTTCAGAGCAGATCTCAAAACCATTCAAGATATCTTCACGAAACTTCACATGCATATTAGTCTAGTGGTGAACTGGTGCTTTTTGATATTTTGGTATTTTTGAAAATTTTTCATTTTTGGGGAAAACCGTTGGAATTTGGTTGAAAATTCAGGGTTGCATTCGTTTCCGGAGCAGATCTCAAAAACCATTCAAGAAATCTTCACGAAACTTCACATGCATATTAGTCTAGTGGTGAACTGGTGCCTTTTGATATTTTTGTATTTTTGAAAATTTTTCATTTTTGCGTTTTTGGGGAAAAACGGAATTTGTTTGAAAATACAGGGTATCGTTCATTTCCAGAGCAGACAAGATATCTTCAAAACCGTTCAAGATATCTTCATGAAACTTCACATGTACTGCAGTCTAGTAGTGAACTGGTGCCTTTTGATGGTTTCATGTTTAGGATGCAATGCTACATTGAATTTCAGTGCAGTGTTACCCATAGTTGGAATTTGGTTGAAAATTCAGGGTTGCGTTCCTTTCAGGAGCAGAACTCGAAAACAGTTAAAGATTTCTTCATGAAACTTCACATGCATATCAGTCTAGTGGTGAACTGGTGCCTTTTGATGGCTTGGTATTTTTGAAAAAAATCTTTTTTGCGTTTTTGGGGAAAAACGTTGGAATTTGGTTGCAAATTCAGGGTTGCATTCGTTTCCGGAGCAGATCTCAAAAACCATTTAAGATATCTTCACGAAACTTCACATGCATATTAGTCTAGTGGTGAACTGGTGCCTTTTGATATTTTGGTATTTTTGAAAATTTTTTCTTTTTTTTTAACCGATTTTTCATAAGGTAATTTAGGAGACAAGTATCTTGCAGCAATCCCACAAAATACTTAATTTTGCAAAATTCAAAAAACTGACTGATCACAATCTAATCTTTCAAATATTATCATTATGTCATTATCATCATCAATAATCTCTCAAATCAATCTTCATATATATAGACCTACTTTTAAAAAAACATATCCGTGGCGGGGGATGTGAGTATTTCATGCTTGTTATTCTTTATTTAGTTATCAATCTGTTCTAATCATCCTCTTTTTTTTTTTTTTTTTTTGGCTGTCGGTCATGGAGTATTTTGCATTTAATGTCCGACGGGCATTGTACGGACTTCGTTGAATTTATGAAAAATGGCCCAAATAAATTGATTACAGCGCCCATTGGATGTTCTGATTGTTGGTGATATATTTTTATTCTTTATTTTGACAAAAATCTGCTCTCATATCAATACTTTTACTTTCTGCTGGCTGCCAGATATGGAGTATTTTGCATTTCGTGTCCGACAGTCTTGATCGTGCATGCAATATTTAATTCACAATGTCAATGGTCATGGAATTGATTTGCTCACTGACTACAAGCACTATTTTATCTCTGGTGTGGAAATAAAGCGTGAATCTGTTCAATCCATCTGACTAATTTTCAAAAGAGAGACCGAATAAAGACTGTTGTCTATCTTCAACGGAAGAAAACAGACGAATAAAAAGACCAAGAAAAGTCAATAGCTATCAATTTGCATTTTGTGAAGGTCGAACACAAACATGGCCAAGTTTGTACATCTAATAATTGCTGGAATACTTGAAAAATTAGAACTTTCATGACTTTCGGGCACGGAGTATATCAGGATCTCTGTCCGAAAGTCGCTAAATTCGTCATAAATGCACAAAGTCCTGCGCCAATGTAGACGCACTTCATTGAGCAGAGCTTAAACAGAAACATTGATTGAAATTCTCAGTACTCATCTTGAAGAACTGAGCCCTCTTATCAAAAGATTCACGTTTAATATCTAAAAGATTCAGTAGATTTGAAGGAATTAAAAACAGTAATCGACTGTCGGACACAGAGTTATATTGAAACAATCTGACTGTCGCACATGGAGTTATATTAAAACACTGTCCGACTTTCGGACACGTAGACACTGCGGTACCGCAGTATTCACACAGCTACATTTGAATGTTTTGGCTGACTGAACATATCGCGGGACCATTGAATCACAATTTATCTCCGGTCTTGAGAGTGGAATGTGTTGAAGCATCTTATCGTACTCGATGAAAAGTGTAAGCGTATAGAGGAAGATTGACGATTGGTAAAGATATAATCTCTAAACTGGAGATTTGGTAGGATTTTTTAGTCGACGTGAACACTGTCGTTTAATAGGCATGTACCTTACTGTATACTTCTAAATTCTGCAGGATCGGAGACAGGGAATTTTTTTCTCATAAGAAGGAAATATTTACCCATGTTGGTGTAAATTTTGCGAAGTGGAGAGCAGATTCATTTTGTAACGCCAGAGAGGGTAGCTGCGTTTGTTTTTGGATTCCGTCCGGTCAAAAATGAACGCATGCTTGTTCATTTTTTAACGCAAAATGAACGCATGCTTGTTCATTTTTGAACACTCTGCCGTTCGTTTTTTAGCTGAACACAAACAGAGACTTGTTCATTTTTGCACGCCTGTTCAAATTTGAATGCGTTCAGAATATTGACAAGCTCCCTTAAGCAAGATTTGGGTTGCGCGCATGCTCTTTTCATACTACATATGGCAGAAGATTTATGTATCCTTTATTTAGCCAGGAAGGTCCCATTGAGATACAAGATCTCTTCTTCCAGGGAGTCCTCATCAAGACATAAATAGTTGTAACATATAAACATAAAAAAGAAGGGAAAAAAAATCACATTACAGATTATACATTGCATCAAAACAGCACAGGGGTAATAATTAAAGGAGAAACATACAGGCCATAATCAAGATATCTGTAATACATTCCATCTCAATATCACAGATTATGTAAAACAGCAACATGTTTCCTTCAGGGCAGTTTGTAAAAGTCTTTTAAAAGAATTTAAAGAGGGGAGTGCTCCTAAGGTAAAAGTATTTTGCAATTCATTCCATGCCCAGGGTGCATAAAAGGCGAAAGCAGTTTTATTAAGCTCTGTGTGCACCCGAGGGACATTTAAAAGGATCCGATTTGTTGATCTGTTACAATAGTTGCCAGGAATAGTTTTCAATTGAGACGCACTGCGTTCTTCCAGTTAGATAGTTCTTGAACCAATTCAAAGCCATGTCATTAAGCCTATACAGGCAAGTCTCTGTAATAGCAGTTGGTGAGCTACGGAATCAAACGCTTTAGATAAATCAACAAATAGGGCTGCACAGTGCTGTTTATTGTCCAAGGCTTTGATAATATCATTAGTGACTAGCATAATTGCTGTTATAGCACTATGGCCTGATCTAAAACCTGACTGAAATTCACTGAGAATATTATTAATCAGATAAAAATTGTTTCAATTGGTCATTCACAAAAGATTCAAAGACCTTGGCTATTACAGACAGCCTGGAAATGGGTCGGTAGTTATTCAAATCAGAGGGGTTTCCACACTTTAGTAAAGGGAAAACCATAGCAGACTTCCAGGTACTAGGTATGATATTAGAGGATAAGCTTAAATTAAAAACAGAAGCAATTGGCTCTGCAATAACATCTGCAGCAATTTTAAGAAAATAAGGCTCTATCTTATCAGGGCCAGAGGATTTCCTACAATCTAGGCTCATTAGAGCTTTATGAACCTGTGAGACTGAGATAGGAGCAAAAGTGAGCTGCCAAGCAGGGCGACAAGGGGCAGGCTCAAAGTTTTCTTTACCATTAGGAATCTCCGTATTACTGGGGTCGAAGGATGAACCAACAGATAAAATGACTGTTAAAAGAGTCTATAATATTGGTTATAACCCTGGATTAAACTTTGCTTCACTTTTAAAACATTAGGGAGGCTGGTTTGTGCAATAAAACCTGAGGAGTTTTTAACCAACTTCCAGAATTTGGCAGGGTTATTCAGATTTTCATTAATCATTGAAAGATAGTAATCACATTTGGAATTTTTGATTAATTTTGTGCATTTATTTCTAAATGTTCTGTATATAGTCCATTCAGAGGGATTATTGGTTTTCTTTGCTTTTGCCCAGGCGGCATTTCTTTGTCTAATAAAAGTAGAGATAGATTCTGTAAACCAAGGGTTATTTTTACCACTAATCCTATATCTTCTGAAAGGGGCATGTTTCTCACAGACAGCCAAGAAAACGGATTTAAAATACTCCCAAACTAGATCAACATCAGGCATTTACGAAACAGTACCAACGTCTCTGTTTTGAAGATCATGCAAGAAAGCTTGTTCATTAAATGTTTAAACAGTCATTTATAAATAAACCGCGGTTCAGTCTTAGCGATCTTACAGTTTCTCACACAGACAACTGCACAATGATCGCTAACATCATTATAAAAAGTTCCGACCGCAGTGAATTTGTGAGGTACGTTTGTTAAAATAATATCAAGTAATGACGATTTGCACAGATCTTTTTGGGTTAGCCGGGTTGGCGAGTTTACCAACTGTATCAAACAATTTGACTCACAGAAGTCCTTGAATTGGTTAGAGGCAGATGAGAGCCAGTCCCAGTTTAAATCTCTGAGTAAAACCATTTCTGCGTTTGTCCAATCTTGGAGATGATGTGTGAGTGAAGTGGCCGCTTCACTTGAAGCTGACGGCGGACGATAGCATCCGACCACAATAATATTTGCACCAATTGGGAGGGATACTTTCATTGCCAAAAGTTCAAAGCGGTTTAGTTCACTGATAGAACGAACGCAGATGCAGTTCATTTTGGATTTAATATAAATTGCTATCCCTCCTCCTTTTCTCGCGCGGTCTGCTCTAAGAACGTTGTATCCTTCGATACTAATCATGGCATCAGTCACTGATTTTTTCAACCACGTCTCAGAAAAGACCATAATGTCTGAATCAGTGGAATCAGCCCATATCCTTGTTAGGTCCATTTTATTCACTAAGCTGTGCACGTTCAGATGGAAAAATCGAAGTCCGTTTCTGCTTTCAAACTCATCTGACGTTTGAAGCTGCGTCAGCTCTGGGCCTGGGTTAGGTTGTATATTACCTGATAGAATGAGTAACAGAAAGACAAACCAGTCTCTCCTCGCTTGAGCCTTAGTGGAGCTGCCGCATAAGGTGAAAGCTTCCCATTTCCTCGAGACCAAAGACACCGCATCCCTCGCGGTCCGTCCCTTGGGGAGAAGCAAGACCAGGAAGAGAAGCCCTTCTTGAACAGTAGAGCCATCCTGGCAAAATCCCTATCCGAAACAGAGGCGGTCGCAGAGCATGCGGTAGGCCGTAAACAAGGCGCAGGTGTGCTTTGCTGATCCTCAGCATCCAGTGACACGTTAGCCATGGGAATCTGCAGTGCCAGGTAACCCAGCAGGTAGATCAGTAGGCAAGAGATCTGGATTTTAGGGAATTTTTTTTGAAAAACAATAAGTGCCCCCAGGGATAAGAAAATGGGCTTGTAGGAGAGGGATTGGCCAACTTTAGAGCAGGTAAAAGAAAATCTTCAACAAGAAATAGTAGAATAGTAGAACACAAAACTAGATGGACTGGCAACAAACAACACAGCCTCACACACAAGCTGCCATCTTGAAAGCCGCCATCTGGCCATGCACAGAAGATGCACAAAGCACGTTGAAAAAAGGAATATTAAGTTCTTTCGCTTTCTCTGTGATAAAAGGCAGCTAACTGTAATGGCCGGTAGTATACGGAGGCCAAGCGCAACGACGAGAGAGAGAGTAGCTCGGACACAGTACAAACACAGAAAATAATATAGATTAAACGAAAGTACTCACGCTTCCAAAGGACATATAATAGTCCAAACCACGGAAGCAAAGCGAGATAGAAAAGGGAGAAGAAACTACAACAATCAGAAGATCAGAAGTCATCAGAAACCTGACTACAGATATCTTCGGCGATAGTGCGAAGCTAAAAACAGACACTCTAGCGAAGGAGGCATGCCGGATTTCCTGCTTAAATAGATTCTGGAAAGCGCCACCCCAGCTCAATCAACCAGCTGGGCAAAGAATTCAATTGCCCAGGAATTTGATATCGTCCCGGGACATGAGCCGCAAACAAAAATCCAAACAACACGCACACCTCACAAACCATGACAGGACCCCCCCCCCTAAGGAACAGCCCCAGAGGTTCCTAGAGAGCCCCGCGCATGGAATTCCGAGATAAGGGTAGGATCCAGGATATCCCGAGAAGGGACCCAGCACAGCTCCTCAGGACCATAACCCTACCAGTTAACTAAAAACTGAGCTCCACGACCCACACGCCTCTCGGCTAAAGTACGACACACAGTGTAAACTGGCCCCCCCTCAATCATCCGCGATGGCTGCGGGAGTTTGTCAACCGGAGCCAGGATGCAAGTGCTAACCGGTTTGAGCCTGGAGACATGAGAAGAGGGGTGGATCCGTAAGGATCTAGGGAGCTTCAACCGGACTGTGACAGGATTGATCCTTCGCACATGATCGCACAATCCTTCGCATTGATCCTTCGCATCTTAAAAGGACCAATAAAGCGGGGAGCCAATTTCCGTGACTCCACTCTCAAGGGCAGGTCCCACATGGAAAGCCAGACCCTTTGGCCAACCCGATAAGATGGGGCTGAACGGCGCCTCCTATCTGCGGCGGTCTTTTGTTTCCATCCAGAGCGCAACAAGGAGGAACGGACCCTGGCCCAAACTGACCAACAACGCCGAACAAAGTGGTTAACCGAAGGAACTTCTGAATCCCTGTCAGTCTCAGGAGACAGTGGAGGCTGATAACCCAACTGAGCCTCAAACGGGGAAAGGCCTGTGGAGGAGTTACCCAGTGAATTGTGGGAATATTCGGCCCATGCTAAAAATCGACTTCCCCCCAAACATCGAAGAGTATTCTCCAAGGACTGATTGGTTCGCTTTGTCTGCCCGTTAGTCTCTGGGTGGAAACCAGAGGAAAGGCTCACAGTGGCCCCCAACTGGTTGCAAAACGCACGCCAGAATTTGGCTGTATATTGAGGGCCCCGATCAGAAACCACATCTTGAGGGAGGCCAT
This sequence comes from Gymnothorax javanicus, assembly GCA_029692085.1. Taxonomy (NCBI): domain Eukaryota; kingdom Metazoa; phylum Chordata; class Actinopteri; order Anguilliformes; family Muraenidae; genus Gymnothorax; species Gymnothorax javanicus. The sequence goes on along the minus strand of CM056193.1, from coordinate 128,101,517 downwards.
GCAGCCGGAAAACATGGTCCACAACAAGAAGGGCCGTCTCCTGCGCCGAAGGCAGCTTGGGCAGCGCGATAAAGTGGGCGGCCTTAGAAAAACGGTCAACCATGACCAGGATGACCGTGTTGCCTTCAGAAACAGGCAGCCCCGTAACAAAATCAAGAGCGATATGGCTCCACGGGCAACGGCCGCAGCAGACCAGAGGGGTGGAAGTGGGAAGTCTGGTTCCTAGCGTAAATACAGCACGCCGCTACAAACTCCCGGATGTCCTCAATCATGCTGGGCCACCAAAAACGTCGGGCCAAGAACTGCTTGGTCCGATGAACTCCCGGGTGACCCGCCAGACAGGAAGAGTGCCCCCACTGGAGAACTTGAGACCGCACTGCCAAAGGAACAAACAAACAGCCAGGCGGCTCCCCACCAGTCAAGCGTCGGGCTTGATGTTTTTAGACCCCGGGCAATAGATTACCGTAAAGTTAAAGCGGTTGAAAAACAACGACCACCGCACCTGCCGAGAATTACGTCGTTTAGTCTGTTAAATGTATTGGAGATTTTTATGATCCGTCCAAACCACAAACGGATGTTCAGCCCCCTCCAACCAATGGCGTCACTCCTCTAACGCTAACTTGATGGCTAACAACTCCTGGTCACCAATGCTGAAATTCTGTTCGGCCGCCGACAACGACCAGGAGAAGTAGGCGCATGGGTGCAACTTGTTGTCCCAAAGGGGGCGCTAGGACAAAATGGCACCTACCCCGACTTCCGACGCATCCACCTCCACAACAAATGGGAGGGAGGGGTCGGGCAAAACCAGAATGGGTTCTGAGCTAAATCATTTCTTTAACTCCTGAAAAGCAGCCTCAGCTGCTGGAGACCAAGCAAACGAAGAGGAGGTATTCTTCTTAGTAAGCGCGATAATGGGGGCAGCTACCGCGCTAAAATTATGGATAAACCTCCTATAAAAATTAACAAACCCCAAAAACCCTTGCACCTCCTTAACGTTTTGAGGGGCAGGCCAATCCCTGACCGCTGCCACTTTGTCAGGATCCATGCGGACCAACCCTTCCGAAACAATGAAGCCAAGAAACGAAACAGTCTTGGCATAAAAAACGCATTTCTCAGCCATGACAAAAAGCTTGGCTTTGAGGAGGGCCTCAAGCACTTGTCTGACGTGTTGTTTATGCTCCGAGAGCGTTGAAGAGAAAATCAGAATATCGTCAACGTAGACAAAGATGAATCTCTCCAACATCTCTCGGAGGACGTCATTAACGAGTGCTTGGAACACAGAGGGGGCGTTAATCAATCCAAACGGCATGACCAAATATTCCCAGTACCCGTCATGCATATTAAATGCCGTTTTCCACTCATCCCCCTCCCGGATCTGAACCAAGTTATAAGCATTCCGGAGGTCTAGCTTGGTAAAAAACGACGCCTCCTGCAGAGGTTCAAACGCGGAGTTCATCAACGGAAGTGGGTATCTGTTTTTAATAGTGATATTATTCAAGCCCCTGTAATCAATACAGGGTCTCAGGCCGCCATCTTTTTTGCCCACAAAAAAGAACCCTGCTCCGGCAGGAGACGTGGAGGGCCAAATAAATGCATTAGCCAGAGCCTCCTGAATATATTCTTGCATGGCCTTTGCTTAGGCCCTGACAGCGAGTATAATGAACGCCTGGGGGGAGTGGTACCCGGGTGGAGATTGATATCGCAATCGAACGTGCGATGAGGAGGTAAAGTCGAGGCCCGTTGCTTACTAAAAACCTCCGCGAGATCAGCATAATCATCAGGAACATTAGGAGGCAAACAAAAGTTCAGAGCAGCCCCCAAATTCTCACCCTGTTCGGAACCTGCCCTCTCTATGTCAGATTCCGAGTCAGAGAAATCCTCCGAATAGCATTTCTCCTCTGGCTGCCGCCAGTCAAATTCAGGATCCCACTCCAACCCCTCCTCCACCCCTTTCTCTAAATTAGGAGGGTTGTGTGAGACAAACTCCTCAGAATCACTCCAGGCATCAGCCTCCCCCATAGGTTGATGCCCCAGATGACAAGCCAAACTCTCCCTACAGTGGGACCTACAATCAGTACCCACTGGAAAATCAGACTATCCTGACTTCCCCAAATGATATGAGGCCTATGTTCCCATAGCCAAGAGTGTCCTAAAATGACAGGGAAAACAGGAGAACTGATAACAAAAAACCGGACCTCCTTAGAATGGCCACCAAAAGAGATGAACATAGTCAATGATTCAGAAACTTCAGTTATGAATCCAGTTCCCAGCAGGCGACCGTCCAAAGATCTAACAGAGCATGAATGTAAAAGAGGGCGGATAGGAATGGAATGTCTCCTAGCCCACTCTGCATCCATAAAACAATCCACAGCGTCAGAGTCCACAAAAGCTTTGATAAATATTCTGTCGCCCCACAGTCAATTCTACAGGGATTAAAGTACGGAATGGAAATTGGGTCTGTCCCTCTAGCGCCCCCCATATTGCTAGAGGGACTTCCCGTTTCCCTAAGCTCAGTGCAGCGTGGACGGATATGTCCCGGTTTGTTACAATTATAGCAGATAATACATCTGCGAACGGGCTTACAAGCCCGGTTCTCATATGAGCCATCAACCTGCATAGGCTCACCAGGAGTGGAATTTTCAGTGGGCGGAATGGGAGCTGTATGCATGCTGCAAGGAGCATTAGCCCCGTTGCCAGCAAGAGTCAATGCAGTACGTTTCTCCCTGTTACGTTCGCGGATTCACACAGCAGTGCGAACCAACGAATCTAGAGACAAACAAGGTTCCAATGTAGCCAGACCGTCCTTAACCTCCTCAGCCAAAGCGTGAACGAACACTGTCATAAGAGGCGCTTCTGGCCAGCCTGTCTCTGTCGCCAAGGAGCGAAATGTGATTGAAAATGCAGCGACACTCTCAGAGCCCTGCCTTAGATGCATTAAATGCGTAGCCGCGTCCTGACCACAAACATCCTGATCAAACACCGATACCATTTCTCTAACAAGAGTCTCCACAGTATTCACTACCGGTGAATTAGATCGAATAAGTGGGCCGATCCAAGTGAGTGCTGTGTCGGTTAACAGGGATAAAATAAATGAAACCCAAGACTCTTCATTCACAAACCGTGAAGGCTGCGCTTTAAAAAATATCTGCCTCGCCTCCATATCATGGGGGTAACTGAAGCTTAGGCTCTCAGGGAAGATGTATGGACTGTGTTGTGCAACATTTTGTGTGATTTGTGTGGACAAAGATCTAATACTCTCAGTGAGAGTTAACAGAACGTTCTCCTGTCTCTCCATGGCATTCGCCTGAAGGCGGACTCTCTCCGCCAACTCTGCCTGTTGATTGTTCAGGCTAGAAAGACCCTTGCCATAACCAGAGAGAACAGCTTGTTGGTTAGCCACAACTTTCTCTAACGCAGCCCTTGCTGACGATTCCATGTCAGCTAGAGTGTTCTGTGATGGCCGGTAGTATACGGAGGCCAAGCGCAATAACCAGAGAGAGAGAGTAGCTTGGACACAGTACAAACACAGAGAATAATATAGTCCAAACAAAAGTACTCGCGCTTCCAAAGGACGTATAATAGTCCGAGCCATGGAAACAAAGCGAGATAGAAAAGGGAGAAGAAACTCTGACAATCAGAAGATATAAAGTCATACAAAACCTGACTACAGATATCTTCGGCTATAGTGCGAAGCTAAAAACAGACACTCAAGCGAAGGAGGCATGCCTGACTTCCTGCTTAAATGGCTTCTGGGAAAGCGCCACCCCAGCTCAATCAACCAGCTGGGCAAAGAATTCGATAGCCCAGGAATTCGATATCGTCCTGGGACGAGAGCCGCAAAGAAAAGTCCAAACAACACGCATACCTCACAAACCATGACACTAACAGCGTGAATTTAGACTATAAACAGGAAGAATTTTCATTCCTAAGGGCGTGCAGCGTACATTTTGTGTCCGGGTGGCCAGATAAAAAAATTTGTGTACAACCTCCATCAATCAGTACTTTTTCAGCTTACCTTGTTGTTTGGGTACCCAGAGAAACATTCGGGTGTGTAAAGACATTAAGCGTACATCCAGTCAAGAAAATTTAGAGTTTAGTTTCTAGTGCTGCTATTCATGGTAGCAGCATATAGTGACAGCTGCCATGTTACTGATGATACACCGGGTTGCTAGGCCAGGTGTAGCATATGCATTTGGGATATTAAATATAATATGTAATTCTAAACCCCCGTTCGCACTTATAAAAACCCCGAAACCTAACATAACATAACATAAGTGGCGAGAACAGGCCGTTCAGCCCACCTAGGCTCGCCAGTTTCTTAATACTATAGGGAATCTATTACTTCAAATACTCACTGACTCAATGGTATCTAGCGCTAAATGAAACCTTTTCTTGAAAATTCCGAAGGTTTTAGCCTCAACAATATTTTCAACAATATGGTCAGGCATTTAAATGCCACATACCATGGACGGTTTTTACAAAAATTACATGCTAATGAATTCAGAAAAGCAGCTAGCTCACCAGGACATCCAAACTAATCCATGAGGTGTTTAGCAGAGTTCCTCGCAGGAAAAAAAATTCTCTCACACAGTTTCTCGACTCAATATCTTCGTCCCTCCGACAGCTTCACCAGCTATCCTCAAACTCTCTAAGTCAAAACTAGAAATTAGTCGCAGAGCAAATTGCTATCTTACGTCCTTTTCTTAGTTTTGTTGCACTTTTTTCTCACAGACCTGCTTAAACTGCATGCTCTGTCATCACAGGGATTTTTGTTTTTTTTTTCCCACAGAGACTATTTTTCTTTTTTTTACATGACCTCTGGGGCCGCCCACCAACTTGCTGGTGATGTATAAATGGCACAGCCGGGAAAGTAAAAGAAAATTAAATAAATGAAATAAAATAAGAGATCTGATCTGACTGAAAATAACCTGGGTTACAGGTGGATGAAATGTGTTTTAATAATGAAATGCTAAAACAGGACTTTATCTACCTTGGGGATTTGCTGGAGAAAAGGGCATATAGTTTCACGGCATGCTTAATCTTTCAGGTAACATCCACACAAAATGGTTTTTCTGTGGTTTTTAGGTGTTTCCTAATCTACAATTTGGCACCAAGGCCTGTGATTCCATGTTTCAGAGTGCATTTTGTCTTGTGGGTGACGGATAACAGACTTTAAATGGTCTGCACTGTATTGATGAATATAAACTGCAGAAGCAGATGGGAGATATCAGGGCACTAAAATTCTTTTGAGAGGTTTGCAGATAAATGAAAAGCAGGTTCTAATTTGAAATAAGGAAATAAAGCATGTACTACATGTTACAGGTAATGCTACATGCAATATGTGGATGTTCTGAGATATTTTTGCATTATTTATGTGTCGAACATGGTAATGCAGGGCAATGGGCCTCATGCAAGAAGCGATATAAGAACAAATTTTCTCTTATTTTTGTTCGTATCCCTGATTTTTTCGTATTTTCTTCTTACCCATTGATTTCTGGGATTCACCAATGTTTTCTTATTGTTGCTCTTCTCTTAGGTAAGATAAAATTTTACGAGTGGTTGAGAGCACTCTTACCGAGATAAGAGAAAACAGAAAACTGTAATCTCTGTCCATAAATTGCTTGTCCAATGCACGGAAACACACTTTTTAAAACCTAAACATTAAAAATTCATCATATAATCAAATTTTGATTGTTTTACGTTTTTGAGAAATTATAATGATTTTATTATCTAATTCTTGGGCTAAAGAGTTTGGCCAGTTGATCCTAATTAGGACTAAGCCATATAAACCCTTGGATACTTGCGTGAATTCTGCTTCTGAATGGCTTACCTATTGCTGTTGGACGCTTTGGCCATACAGGCCTTGCGCAGAGAACGCGTTTATAGATAACTGGCGAGCCGAGTTGGGTTGAACGGCCTGTTCTCGCCATTCATGTTATGTTATGTTATATTGCACGGATCTGTTTACTGAGACAGATGAATGGCTACTCGTACCAAATGTGAAAACAACCGTACTTGAGCATGGAAGATTACTGTTATGTGTTACAGCTCTCTTGTTCTAACAAATGCAGCGGCGAAAAGATATCTCTATTTAAACAAAGAAATTCAATGCTTGTTCGAAATGTAGGCGGATGAAAAATACAATCACAACTTGATACCACACGCAAAAACTCTGAGATTTATGGAATGATTTGTGAGTAGTTACATTTGCGTGGCAATCACAGAATAATGGATCAGTGCCGCGACAAACTGAAGAAAATGTGGCTGCGATATTTCAAAGTACAGGACGCGGTGTGAAAGTCTTGCAGCTGAAGTTATGAGATAGATACATTTTCGTTGTATGAAGCAGTGGACAGCATAATCGGCCAAAAACGCAAGGGCGAAAGAATTCAGTATGCAACATCCACCTATATCGAATGTAATCAGTACATTTTCGGCTTACCTTAATGTTTGTGTACCCAGAGAAAGATTCGGATGTGTAAAAACATCAAGCATTCAGTCAAAAAAAGTTTCGAGTTTAATTTTTCGTGCTGCTATACGTGGTAATCCATGTTACAGATGACACACCGGGTTGCTAGGGCACGCACAGCACATACATTTGCGATATTAATATTCAATATTAATATTCTAAACCCCTTTCTCAATAATAAAACCCCCCGAAATATATTGGCACCTTCTTTTAAAATCGTTCCCAATTTAAAACCACCTAGGAGCATACTGAAACGCGCTGTATCGGAATTTGACATGTATGCAAGTGTACTCGGGTATGGTACGATATTACTAGTGTGAAAGCTGACCAGCGGGGGGAGAGGGGAGGGGGGACAATCGTACTGTGGCACGGTACAGAACAATCGTACCTAGTGTGAAAGCACCCTAGATTGCCATAAGCAGTCAGCTCTTTGCACACGGCAGGTCACCTGCCCTTATATGCTGTTTAGTGGGTGTCATAATTGCTAACTTAAAACAACCGGTCACGCGCTTCCAATTTACGATCAAGTGGGGTTCAACATAGGGGTTCGGTACACATAGGTAAGAGCAGATTTGGGTGGTAAGAGCACTTGGTGCATCTGGAGTTTATTTCTCTTATTTTTTCTCTTAGCAAAAAAAATAAGAGAAAATATAAGAGAAATTTAAGAGAATGTTGCTGCATGAGGTCCATTGTGTAGTATGTTACAGTCAGATTATGAAACCAGTCATTTCATGAAATAGTTAGTGCCAAATTTCAGTCATTTCACTAAATGACTGAAAATTGCTAGTCATTTCACGAAATGCCTAGTTTCACGATGACTGTAACATGTACACCATTATTTCATCAAATTGCACATCATCCTTTCCCATTTCTTGACGTGCTGCTAAAAAAAAACCATAGAAAGAGCACACAGGCTGTAATACCAACTGGGATTTGAAAAAATAGAAAAAACCTTGAATCACTACCGCAGTTCTGTCATGGGTATTAAACTCAGTACTTTTCAAAAGTCAAATAGTGATAGATTCAATCGCGGACCATCTAAACTTTATCATGCAAATAAATGGAAGCATTTTTTTTGCAATTTTTTTTTTCAAGCAAACACAAATCAACCCCATTCCTTCAAATTTTTAGAAACTGTGAAAGTCATGTATCAGTCTTTTAGTGAAGAGTGACTGTACAAGTCATAAACATTCAGTTAACCCTTTTGCGCAGAAGCCAAATCTGGCTATTTATATGTTACCTTATTTAAGGTTTCAAGATCGCAGCTTCACACAGAGGAAGGGAATGGCTCAGCTGAGATGTGTGTTGACCTTCACAAGTCAGGCAATGGCTACAAGAAAATAGCCACTCGCCTGCACCTGCCCATATCTACTGTCAGAGGAATCATTAAGAAGTTTAAAACAACTGGAACAGTGGTAAACAAGCCTGGACGAGGACGCAAGGTTATTTTGCCACCACGCACAGTGAGGAGGATGGTAAGAGAAATAAAAAGTTCTCCAAAGCTCACTGTTAAAGAATTGCAACAAATGGTAGCATCTTGGGGTCACAAAGTCTCCAAAACAACCATCAGGCGCTATCTACATGCCAACAAGCTGTTTGGGAGGCATGCACGGAAAAAACCTTTTCTCACTCACAATCATAAACGCAAACGTCTGGAATTCGCTAAGCGGTACTGGGACTTCAACTGGGACCGTGTGCTTTGGTCAGATGAGACCAAGATAGAACTTTTTGGCAACAAACACTCTAAGTGGGTCTGGCAGAACACAAAAGATGAGTATGCAGAAAAGCACCTCATTCCCACTGTGAAGTATGGGGGAGGATCGGTAATGCTGTGGACCTGTTTCTCTTCCAGAGGCCCTGGGAACCTTGTTAGGGTGCATGGCATCATGAACGCTTTGAAATACCAGGACATTTTAAATCAAAATCTGGTGGCCTCTGCCCGAAAGCTGAAGATGGGTCGTCACTGGGTCATTCAGCAAGATAATGACCCTAAACATGTGGCCAAATCTACACAGAAATGGTTCACCAGACACAGAATCAAGCTTCTCCCATGGCCATCTCAGTCCGCAGACCTCAACCCCATTTAAAACCTGTGGAATGAGCTGAAGAGGAGAGTGCAGAGGAGAGGACCCAGGTCACTGGATGATTTAGAGAGATTGTGCAAAGAGGAATGGTGGAAGATCCCTCTTTCTGTATTCTCCCATCTTGTGAAACATTATAGGAGAAGATTAGGTGCTGTTTTGTTGGCAAAAGGGGGTTGTACAAAGTATTAACATCAGGGGTGCTAATAATTGTGGCACACATGATTTGATGTAAAAGAATTATTTCTTAATGTGGGATTTTTTTCCCACTGAATAAATGCACCTGAATTAAAGGTTGGATTTTCCTCTTTTTTCATTGTGGTCCTATATTATTTAGAAAAAAACTGAATTTATTAGAAGCTAAAGAACACATCTTAACCAGGGGTGTCAATAATTACAGAGGGCGCTGTATGTCATAAATACTGTGGCAAGTTAAAAGAGAAATATCAATTCATGTCACATTTTATCAATGAATGCTTAAATTTCTTACAATTAAATATTATTTTCGGTCCATTTAATGACATATTACTTTATTTCTGGAGTCTTTTATTTATTCTTGATTTTAGCAGCTTTGGTCCTCTGTGCTACACTGGGGTGGTGATCTACAATTGACCTGTGTGCAAGAAGTACTTAAGTCACATATCGCAAAAAAATAGCTGAAACCAGTATTAAAAGCCAAAATGGCCAGAGCATCATCTGATACCAAAGATTTCTGCAAAGCACTCAAGTCTTGTGTACTGGTGCGTTACCATTGTCCATTATCATGATCTGCAACATGTTTTGAAAACTCTGACCCCCAAAATCTCGAAAGTATTATTTTGTGACTTTTGGTAGCTAATTTGGTTGCAAAAGTAATTAATGTATGAAGTAAAAGTGAATTAACGTCCCTTAACTGATGGATGTATTAAGTGCAAACTTATCACAAAAAGGCATAGTGACTTCATCATTTGTGAATGGTGAGCAACAGGAATTCATGAAATGTCCTGCATTAATTCATGCTTTAAGTCATCATGAGTCATGCATTAGTTCAGCATTACTTGAGCATATTATTTGTACATTACTTGTAAAGTTTTTGCCAGGAATCCAGCTAATTGGGCTGCATGTCAATTGATATATGAAGTAATTATATATTAGCATTGCTTAACTAATGATTTATTGAGTGTGAACTAATCACACAAAGTCATGGTGACTTCATCATCTGCTAAGGGTGAGCAGCGGGAATTCATGATGCATCCTGCATTAATTCATGCATTAAATCATCATGGGTCATGCATTAGCAGTGAACGACAAATCGGTTGCCCGGGCGCCCGGGACAATAAGTTTTTCACGCGGACAAGTGAAAACGAAAAATCAGTTGCCCGTCGGACAACTGCCTTTACGCGCTTGAAACATTTCTGCTTGCACTCGAAACATGCTGTTCTGCTCGGATTTTTTCTGCGGTACATTCCTATCAAAAAATCTCCAACCAGAAGAATGCCAGGTTCCGTGCTGACCAATGAAATTATCGCTGCAGGCCCATTCGTTTAACTTCATATAGTGTACCGTGGGGGCAGTGACCATAGACGTTGGAACAGCCCCATACTGCCCCAAGTCTTATTATTTTTTTTTTATATATACAGGGCTCTCAAGTCTCGCATTTCAATAAGTTCACACACTCACACGCCACACATGACATTTCTCATGCTGAGAAGTGATAAAACTCGCTGCACATTAGTAACATAAACTGTATATAAAAGAGATTAGTAATCTATGAATGGATGAGGCGAAGGCAGACGGCTCTGCTTGAATCAGCAACCTATCAGCCAATCAGAAAATAGTATTTCTTGTTGCCAGGTGAAATAGCAGCGCCGTAATCACGTCTTCCACACGCGCGCGGATACTATTGTGTGCACACGGCAAAGAAGAGCTGGAAGTGGAGGCCCGAAATCAGGTAATCACTTCATCGCTTAATTTTTTTTTACAATAACTGCTTATTAAAGTCGAGGAACTGTGTAGGATATTTGCTTTATGGATCATTTTTTACCTCAGTGTAACAGTTTGGACGGTTCTGCTTAGATGAATTGACTTGTAACTTGTTACATGGAGGGTGGGGGCCAGGCGCGTCGCTAGAACAGGGAATTGGGGGGCACAGACACTTCCCTTTATGAAAAGAATTAGTCCTGGCTAGTTCTCAATCATTTTCCTTTACTGACGCGTTTTCCAATTATCGTAACTGGCAACTGAAAACACGGTTTCTCTCCATATGCGATCTAACAGCGATTAGATGATGGGCTAAATTCAGTACAGTTGCAGAACAAGAACAGAGAATTGGGTTGCACAAAACATCCGTTTAAAACAGTCATTGGTCCTGATCTGTTCTCAGTCATTTTCATGATTAACAAAAGGTTCACTCCGACAGCACTCCACACTTAACAGGTGCTGCTTGTTCTCCCCGATTAGGTAAGACGACAATCATTCATCTGGACGCGTATTTGCTCATTTAAATCAATGTTATTCAAAATTGCATACCTGCGCAAATAGCTTGAGCCGCATGCTTTTCATAGCCTATTTAACCGCCGAGTGCCACGTTTTGTTCTATCAACCCACGCAATACCGAGAGTGAAAGGCGATATTTCATTGGAACAAAGACCAGTTCAATCAACGCGAAGCATTGGCCTATTAGTACATAAATTATTTTTCTGTACTGAATTTAGCCCATGATTTCATTGCTGTTAGATCGCATATGGAGAGAAACCGTGTCTTCAGTTACCAGTTACGATAATTGGAAAACGCGCCAATAAAGGAAAATGATTGAGAACTAGCCAGGACTAATTCTTGTCATAAAGGGACGTGTCTGTGCCCCCCAATTCCCTGTTCTAGCGACGCGCCTGGTGGGGGCTCTCTGCCCTCCATGTAGTGTATTTTGGATGAAAACAAACCCTGCTCCGATCCGGTGTCAGAGGTGGTACCGCAACATCTCTTGTTTGTGACAGACAAAACGATACAAATACACAAAAGAAGTATTTAATTTAGCCTTTATTATACTGGGGAGTCCCACTGAAATTAAAAAAGCACAGATATTGGGGGGAATGAAGAGTCACTTCTTCTTATTTGAGTTTACTGGCAGTTGCGAATATTCAATAACTGATCCTGGTGTGACATCTAGTGATAGAATATTGTAACTGCGTGCATAAATTTGCAGCTCCACGTCCACTGGCGGACACATCTGCACAAGATACACCGATGTTCTTCTCGAACACGCCAAATCCAGATAATCCGTAAATGATGAATTAAATTAATATTTTAATTTGAAACGAGTAACTAAGTTGCCAGTGTCAAAGTAACGAAGTGAAAGTATACTTATCTTTTAAATGTAGGAGAGTAAAAGTCCCAGTTAAAAAAAAAATCTTCAGTAAAGTACCAATCCTCAAAAAAAAACTACTTAAATACTGTAACGAAGTACATGTACATCGTTACTATGCACCTTTGAAAACGGGAGCATCGTGCACCCCCCAGAAAATCTCACTCTAGCCTGCATTCGAAACTTGAGAGCCCTGTATATATGTATACGTATATATAAAGAATCTGAATTCAAATGTGTCAGACTTACATTTAGGCCTATGTCTTTCATATCATAAAAAATATATGCTTTCTTTATCTTGTATGCAGCCTAATGACGTGCCAGATGTAGCCTATAGAGACAATTTGGAAAATGTCTCCTTTGTTTTGATACGTAAGGGCGCGCATTGTTTATTTCCTGTTAGCTGGCAAAGGCGGTAAATTCAAGCAATGATCCAGACAATGTCACAGAAGCGGATTTCGCATTTCTTTTCCACAGCTCACACTGAGTATGCTAAGCGTCTCAGCAAAGCTAAACCGAATAAGAGACGCTTGAACGAGTGCATGTCGAGGAAAAAGGAACGCGATCGCAGCTATGTGAAGTCCCGAATAAACATAGGGAAAGCATACCAACGTTGGAGAGAATTCCGGGAGTTGAATGGTTTTAATTCTGACGCCCAGGTCGCCTTGTTTCTACTTGAGGTGAGTAGAGCTGGGCCCCGTTTCAGAAAGCGGGGTTAGTGGTAACTCTGAGTTTGTTAGCTCAGAGTTGCAGGAAACTCTGAGTTTTCCGGTTCACAATGCGAGTTCAGTCCAACTCTGAGTCAGTTACCGCGGCAGCATACTCCGTTAAGCTAACCTGCTCGCTGGCAGGTTTTCAAATAACTCAGTTTCTTCTCCTCCTGAAACTGCACCCTGCGGTTGCGTGTCCGTTCCTTGAAGAGACAGAGGGCATTGAAGCGCAAATACTGAGAAGAATTCTCTGTTAGGAGAGAGTTATCCGACCACGTTTAGATGTTTTATCGTTTTCGGACGAATATTTGTTAGAGCGTTCTGTGTCTCTGTGGAATCTATAATTCAACAAAATTTTCAGCCCGCATATTGCTCGTGTGACACACCGAGGACATTCTCTCAGTTCAAAACAAATTTCGTAGCTCTTCTTTTTTTTTTTTTTTTTTGCAAACGGCAGTTTTCATTATCTTTTTGTTTTATTAGGGAGGCATGGGCAATGCAAATGAATAAAATGACAACATTTCTTGAGTTGCTGAGAAAAAAGTTTTTATTATTTTCTAATGATTTTTTGCAGGTAAGTACAGAAGACACAGACGAAGAGTTTGCCACAAGTCCAACGACTTTCCAGGAAAGGGTCTCAGAGCCACAGGGTCCCAAAAATGGTTGATTTTGGCATTTATCAACAAAACCCATTGTGAAAATTGGGGGGTGAAGCCTGAGGGCATTTTCAAAAATGCAGTCTACTCAGAAATAAACCTGGCCAAATTATCCATTAGGGTACCTTAACAGAAATAACTGATGCTAAAGTCATCAACCCCTTTTCTGAAGTACAGCAGCACCCCCTAGGCCATTTTTAATGGAAAATGCATTGAATTTCATCCAGTTATGTTCAACAAACATTAGGTTTTGCATTGATATTAAAAAATGGTATGAATGGGTTGCCTGTGAAGTTTTTTTTTGGATCAATGGCCTGCAAAAATGTCAAAATTATCGGTGGGAGGGCAAACATTAACGCTACTCGCCCATTACTATATAAAATGCAGTGAAGTCGCTGATGCCGGCAGTTGTTTGCCCTCCCACTGCTACGAAATGAATCAAACGTTCCCCCTTCAATAACCCGTGGTGATAAAAAAAAAAAAAACCTCTGCACTGTTTTTTACAATGTCCATATACCCTCCTCCCATGATAGTTTCAATGAGCTACTGTGAATAATTCATAGTAAAACACAGTGACGTGCAGTCGGAGGTTAGTTTGGCGAGGCAGAAACCTCCCCTTTGCTTGATTAGCAATCAGACGATTAACTAGTTTAGTAAGACTATTCGGCAGAATGACGGGCCAGTTTAAGTTTCCGCGGCGTTATTACTCAGTAAATCGAACCTGAAATGCTCACTAGACAGCAGATTTGCGCGTACTTGCTTCCAGAAAGCCGAAGCAATGTCATCAACAAATATTAAAACAGTTCGACTAATGCAGAGTTCAATGCTTAATCAATATACAATGTATTCTCCTTTAAATACGCGCTTTTACACCCAAACAAAAAGCGGGCGCTTATTTTCAGTCTTCTTTTATAATCCGATTAACAAAATGTTTAAACGATATACAGAATTACCGAGAGCCGAGAATTTTTCCTTATTGATTATTCAGATTTCCATCCTCGCAGTCTCGAATTGAAAGGTATAAGTGAATGAATCTTGTGACCAGTGTTCGCGAGGTGGCGTATTTTACTGCGGTCAAGCCAGCCTCCACTCCGGAAAACACGGTCAAGCCAGCCCTCACTCATTTAAGTGGTTTGCGAATAAACGCGGCATTACGGTAACGGCGTGTCTCGACTGATTTCAAATTTTCAAAATAAAAGCTGGCTAACAAAAAGCGTTATGTCAATCAGAAATTAGCTCATTTAGAAAGAAATAGAAACTGCATTAATGACTGCAATAAAAACAATAAATACGAAACTGAATAATTAATTCAAAATTAATACTAATTTAAAAAACAAGATTAAGATGATCAGGTAATATTCTGAGGAAGAACTTCAGAACTAAAACGCCATTTGAAATAGAATGTATTTTTACCTATGTTGAGTGGACATTCAGATTAAAATTAAGCAAAAACTCCCTGTTGTCACAGACTAATTTCACTACAGAATGACAGTACAGTACCTCGCAGTGTCACTCAGCGGATATCAGGACATTCTGATGTGGCATTTCAAAATTAAAGCCCTTTGAAATAGAATGTAAATTTACCTATGTTGAGTGGACATTCAGATTAAAATTAAGCAAAAACTCCCTGTTGTCACAGACTAATTTCACTACAGCATGACAGTACAGTACCTCACAGTGTCACTCAGGAGATATCAGGACATTCTGATGTGGCATTTCAAAATTAAAGCCCTTTGAAATAGAATGTAAATTTACCTATGTTGAGTGGACATTCAGATTAAAATTAAGTAAAAACTCCCTGTTGTCACAGACTAATTTCACTACAGCATGACAGTACAGTACCTCACAGTGTCACTCAGCAGATATCAGGACATTCTGATGTGGCATTTCAAAATTTTTGAAATAGAATAAACCTATGTTGAGTGGACATTCAGATTAAAATTAAGAAAAACTCCCTGTTGTCAGAATTTCATACAATTTACCTCATGTCACTGCAGATATCAGGACATTCAGAAAATTAAAATAGAATATAAATTTACCTAAACATTCAGATTAAAATTAAGCCCCCTGTTGTCACAGACTAATTTCACTACAGCATGACAGTACAGTACCTCACAGTGTCACTCAGCAGATATCAGGACATTCTGATGTGGCATTTCAAAGTTAAAGCCCTTTGAAATAGAATGTAAATTTACCTATGTTGAGTGGACATTCAGATTAAAATTAAGCAAAAACTCCCTGTTGTCACAGACTAATTTCACTACAGCATGACAGTACAGTACCTCACAGTGTCACTCAGCAGATATCAGGACATTCTGATGTGGCCTTTCAAAATTAAAGCCCTTTGAAATAGAATGTAAATTTACCTATGTTGAGTGGACATTCAGATTAAAATTAAGCAAAACTCCCTGTTGTCACAGACTAATTTCACTACAGCATGACAGTACAGTACCTCACAGTGTCACTCAGCGGATATCAGGACATTCTGATGTGGCACTTCAAAATTAAAGGCCTTTGAAATATTGTGCATTTTTTGTTATGTTCCCTCTATTTTCATTTTAGAATTGAAGGATTATTCTTTTCTCCCGCAGTTTATTTTCCCATCACCGTGACTATAAACCATTGCAAAGCGTTACTCAGACTGTATCACAACATTCAATTTTTATATTCTGCTGCTTGAAAATGGCATGTGTTCTCTACTGTGATCCCTCTTATTTCAGATAAATTTCCTTTTTCCACAGGATAGTTTCACTTCACAATAGCATTGAGCTGGAGCATCTAGTTGAGGTATGCACTGTTAACAACTTGGAGCTGTATATAGTGAAGAGAGTGGGAAGGGGAGTGGACTCTGGGAAGATCACACCCTCCCCATATTCAACATCACTGCTTCTGCCATTGATTCCGTCATGTTTCTGGGATGTACTCTCTCTAATGCCATGAAGTGGAGGACTTACATTGGCTCTGTTGTCAAGAAGGCCCTGCAGAGCGTGTTATTCACACAATCCTCTCCCTTATGTCCCACTATTAAAGCCAATTGTGGGGACAGATGTTTCTGATTTGTGATGTATACTATCTATTCTGAAATATCTTTGTGCACTTTTTTGTTTGTTTTACTCACATATGCAGTATTTCTGAATAAATTTACTACTTTCCTATTACTCATTATCCTGCCCTCCTTATGCACACTGTGCACGACGACAGTAAGCTCAACACCTTCCTCTCATCAAGACTCTGGACACCAGATTGACCAGTAGAGCCCAGGTTTATTGACAATTGAAAGGGTGAAACTGAGGGAATACAAACATATTTGGTATAATCAGTTACATGAATTAAATGAATTCAATGATATTAATAAGTTTACATCAATCCGCAGGGATAGATTTAACTATCAAGCATGAAAAATCAAGTGACTTGAACAGTCAAATTCACTCTGTCACAACACACAGTATTTGTTATTATTAAAGGAACCTCTTTGTACCTGAAGCGCCGTATTAACCTGCATAGCGAAAACCATGACTCAAACGGCCACTAGATGGCGGCAGACGATCACAAATGAACAGCATGTGACTAATACTAGATAGCATGACGCTAGATATAATCCTAGATCGCCTAACATCGTAAAACATAAACTTTAGCAACTAAATGAGATACTATGAGACTAATAAACATAACGGAAGACTACATACCAACGATGCCACGAACAGCACAAGATGTAAATAGTTGTTTTGCTAGGAACACATGAGGAGTAAATCAAGCAGCATTCACCAGTCTGCATTACTTCCTGAGTCTGATCACATGACCTACTCTGCGGTCTTAAAGGGACAGCTTACTTAAAAGAACCAACTGAATTGTCTAAGAAATAAACACAGACTAATCAGGTAATCTGAATAACAGAGGCAGGACACTCCCCAACTGGCATTATTGAATGTCACCACCTAAAGGTCCATACAGTCCTTACTGTTTCTTATCAGGGGCAAGGAGGAGGACCGTCTCGGAGATGGGACGCTGGAAGAGTTTAGTCCCTTCTTTCTTAGAGACCTTGACCTCGACTTGACGTACCTTACCATCTTTGCTGGGGAAGACTTGAGTAATCAGTCCCAGAGGCCACTTATTCCTCACGAGCTGGTTGTCTTTGAGAAGGACGATGCTCCCAGGCTGAAGGTCTGGGGTGGGAGCCTGCCACTTCCTTCGCGGTTGCAGTGATGCAAGATATTGTTTCTTCCATCGATCCCAGAAGGTTTGGGCCAGATGTTGGACTTGGCGCCACTGGGACTTGTGGAGGTCTTTGATCCAGTCTCCGACTGGGGCTGAAGGTAGACTCACTTTCTGGGTGAGGAGGGTCGCTGGAGTAAGAATAAGGGGGTCATCCGGGTCAGTAGACACTGGAATTAGAGGTCTAGCGTTGATGATGGCAGCGACCTCCGCCATTAGTGTAGTGAGTGCTTCGTGGGTGAGTCTTGAAGTTCCCAGCTGGAGGAACATGGAGTTCAGGATTTTTCGTGCAACTCCAATCATCCTCTCCCATGAACCGCCCATATGAGAAGCATGTGGAACATTGAACTGCCATGCACATCCATGGTCCAAGAGAAACTTTTCAACTGAAGCGTTATCCATGTTCGAGGGGATCTTTAGCTCCTTACAAGCACTGACAAAGTTAGTTCCTCGATCAGAACGGATGAGCTTCACAGGGCCCCTAACAGCGAGGAAACGCCTAAGGGCGTTGATGAAGCTCGAGGTGTCAAGAGATTCAATCACTTCAATGTGGACAGCTCTTACACTCATGCAAGTAAATAAGACTGCCCACCGTTTACTTTGAGCGAGGCCACCCCTCGTGCGGCGCGAAGACACAGTCCATGGGCCGAACACATCTATGCCGACGTTCGTGAATGGAGGTTCAGTAGAGAGGCGGTCTGCTGGAAGGTCGGCCATCTTCTGTGTCTGAGGGGTGCCACGTAGCTTGCGGCATGTGACGCACCCGTGAATCACACTGCTCACCCGCTTTTTACCACCAACTATCCAGAAACCGGCAGCGCGTACAGCGCCCTCAGTGAACAGTCGTCCCTGATGTTGAGTTTTCTCATGGTGGTGTCGGATCAAGAGTGTTGCTATGTGATGCTTGCCAGGAATAATGAGTGGGGTTTTCTCCTCTTGTAGGAGTTGTGCTTCTCTTACACGACCTCCAACTCTCAGAAGGCCATCAGCATCAATGAAGGGATCAAGGGCTTTGAGAGGGCTGTCTTTAGGAAGATTCTCCTCCTTCCGCAGACAGGCATACTCGTGAGCGTAGGTCTCCTCTTGAACAGCGCGGATGATGGTTCTTTCAGACTGCGAGAGTTCATCTATGGAGATTGTGTGACAGTAATGCCAGCCTTTGCAGCCACTGGCTTTGGTAGCATGATCCTTCCGGAAGAGGCGTGCAACATGGGTGAGGCGAGCAACGGCTTGGGTCAACGACTTCAAGCTTGAAAACTTGGAGAAGCGCTGAGACCCAAGTCTTTTGCTTGACATGGTTGTGCTCATTGTAGACACCAAGGGACGGATGTCTGGATCTGACGAAGGGTTCACCAGCTCGAAGGTGTCTTCTTCAGGCTGGACTTTCAGGGGCTCTCTCAGGAACGGAGGTCCACACAACCAGCTGGTTTCTGAGAGATGTGCAGCAGTGACGGACCTCGTGGCAATATCTGCCGGATTCAGTTCTGTAGGCACGTGTTGCCACTGCTCGGGACGAGAAGACCTCCTTATCCGTAGAACTCGGTTGCTCACATACACATAGAAGCGTCTGGTCTCGTTCTTAATGTATCCTAGTCCTACTTTACTGTCGCTGTAAAGGATAGTCTCGTCCAGTTGCATGTCGATCTCTGAGGAGATGAGCTCGGCAAGTTCCACTGCAAGGACAGCTGCGCAGAGCTCAAGTCTAGGCACTGTGTGTTTGGAAAGGGGGGCCAGCCTAGCCTTTCCCATGACGAAGCCCACATGGATGGTGCCCTTTGCATCTGTTAGCCTGAGATAGGCTACAGCACCAATAGCCTTAGTCGAGGCATCACAAAAGACGCATAACTCCCTGCGCGACATTTTTGAGAGAGAGGTTTCTGCGTAGGTCCGAGGTATCTTGAGACTGCTAAGATCATCCAAAGAGGATCGCCATGTGACCCACTTCTCTTCCATTTCTCATGGGAGGGGGGAGTCCCAGTCACTGTGGTCTTTCGTCAGCTCTCGTAGGATGGCTTTACCTTGAATGGTGACGGGGGCGATGAATCCTAGAGGATCGTAGATGCTATTAACAGTTGACAGAATACCTCGGCGGGTGAAGGGTTTCTTTTCATCCCCTAACTTAAAGATGAAGGTGTCTGACATTAAGTCCCAGTTGAGGCCCAGACTGCG
The DNA here is from genome assembly GCA_029692085.1 of Gymnothorax javanicus. Classification (NCBI taxonomy): domain Eukaryota; kingdom Metazoa; phylum Chordata; class Actinopteri; order Anguilliformes; family Muraenidae; genus Gymnothorax; species Gymnothorax javanicus. The sequence goes on along the minus strand of CM056193.1, from coordinate 128,081,880 downwards.
CTGCATGGGAAGAGCGTCAGAGCCGAGATCCAGATCTTTGAAGTCATTAGCGTGGTCTTGGGATGGGAAGGCCTCCATTACTTCTCTCTTGTTCGAAGCGATTTTATGTAGTCGCAAGTTTGATCTTGAGAGGGTGTCTTGCGTCCTCTTGAGCAGGTCAACTGCTGCTTCCACTGTAGGGAAGGACTTCAAGCCGTCGTCCACGTAAAAGTCTCGGTTGACAAACTGTTTGACGTCAGGGTCTCCGACCTCTGTACTCTGCCGGAGGCAGTAGATAACCACTGCGGGAGAGGGGCTGTTGCCAAATACGTGGACTCTCATGCGGTACTCGATGATTTCCTTCGATGGGTCGTTGTCCTGGAACCACAGGAACCTCAGGAAGTTGCGGTCCTCTTCTCTGACGAGGAAGCAGTAGAACATCTGTTCGATGTCCGCTGTCACTGCTACAGCTTCCTTCCGGAACCTGAGGAGTACTCCGAGCAGACTGTTGTTGAGGTCGGGCCCGGTCAACAAGACATCGTTTAGTGAGACTCCTCCATGCTGGGCGCTCGAGTCAAACACCACGCGCATGCTTCCGGGCTTCTTGGGGTGGTACACGCCAAAGGCTGGCAAGTACCAGCGCTCTTCGTCCTCCTTCAGAGGAGGTGCCACTTCAGCATGATTGTTCTGAAACACCTTTCCCATGAATATGAGGAAATGCTGTTTCAATGATGGTTTCCTTTCAAGACTCCATCTCAGTGATGAGAGTCGATTTAAGGCCTGAACCTTGTTATCAGGGAGACGACGCCTCGGTGACTTGAATGGCAGCGGAGCTACCCAGCTGTTTTCTTCATCTTTTTTTAAGTTGTCTTTCATGATTTTCAGGAACGAGATGTCATCGATAGATGGAGCCACCTTGTTATCCTCCCTCGTTTGCTGAAACACTGTAGAGCCCAATTGCTCTGCTTCTCCACTGCAGGTAAGTTTCCCCGTTGTCAGTCGTTTAGGATGGCCGGTACCCTGAAACTGACTGTACCTCTCCTTTACCTGCAGGGTGTATGGGCAGGGCTCAAAGATGGAAGGACGTTCCTGTTCTGTTGTCCTGGTATACAGGACGTTTACGGTCTCAGGCTTGTGAACACCTCCCAAGCAGACATTTCCAACTATCACCCACCCCAGGTCGAGTTTCTGCGCATAGGGAGCATCTCGAGGGCCGTTCAACTGCTTGCGAACCTTGTGGGCCGCGATGATATCTCGCCCTAGGAGAAGCATGATGGGTGTGCTGTGATCAAGCTCTGGGATGAGATGAGCGATTGATTTCAGGTGAGGGTGGTTGGATGCAACCTTGGGAGTTGGGATCTCTGATCTGTTGTTCGATGTCGTTGCATTCAACCAGACTTGGTAGGAGAAGACTGACTTTCCCGTCCATAGATTCGATCTGATAGCCTGAAGCTCTTCTCCCCATAGCCTCTGTCACTCCTGAACAGGTACGGAGAGAGTATGGAGAGGGGGGGCCTTGGACATTGAAAGTGTCGAAGAACTCAGAACGAGCCAAGGATCTGTTGCTGTGTTCGTCGATGATCGCGTAAACCTTCGTTGCTTTCTCACGACGATGGACAGGGTAGATTTTAACAAGACAGATTTTAGAGCATGATCTGTCGCTCTGATCACCACCACAGACTGTAGTGCAGCTGCTTGCAACTTCTGAAGATGCTGGCTCCCCGCCATGCTCTGTAGAGGGGAATGGCTCCTCGGCCCGTGGTGCTGGTCCAGGGTGAAGAGCAGAGTTATGTTTCTCACTCCCGCATTCAGTGCATGTGGCTGTATATTTGCAGTCCCTGGCCATGTGTTTTGTAGATGTGCAACATTTAAAGCAGATCTTGTGCTCTTTGAGGAATGCTTTCCTCTCTTCTATGGATTTCTCCCGGAAAGATCGACATTTCCGTAGTAGGTGGGGCCTTTTGTGAATGGGGCAATGACGATCGGGGTTCTCAGCTTCAGCGTTCTGTTCTGTAGGAGAGACGTCTGTCTTGTGGACTGAGATTTCCTTTTGTCGGAATGTTTTAAAGAACTTGTCTGCTTTTGGAATGTCAGCTTGGCCAGTGAAGTTGAAGCTAGGGTCATTCCTGATTTTAGCCTGGTGGAAGATGAAGTCCACGAAAACTCCAAAGGGAGGGAATGAGACTTGATGGCGTTCTTTGTAGTCGGACCCAAGAGACAGCCACTTCTCTTGCAGGCTAGGGGGCAGCTTCTGGACCAGAGGACTGATTCCTCTGGCTGTGTCGAGGTAGTAAAGGCCTGGAAGGGTTCCGTCTGCCTTGGCCGACTGAAGTTCCATCAGGAGGTCACTGAGCTCGTGAAGTTTTGCATAATCTTTGTAGGTGATTTTGGGGAAGTTTCTGATGCGTTGGAAGAGAGCCTCTTCGACTACTTCAGGGGCTCCATAGCATGAGTCCAGTCTGTCCCATATCATCTGGAGTCCTCTTTGAGGATAATTAGCGTTGACAGCCCTGATCGTTTCGCATGCGCTCCGACTCTTTCCCAAGCCACTTGACCAGTAAATCCATCTCCTCACTGGATGTCAGATTGAGTCCTCTCACTGCGTTCAGAAAGGACTGTTGCCAAGCTCTGTAGCTCTCTGGCTGGTCGTCGAATTGGGTCATACCCATAGTAACCAGCTCGCGTCGAGCGAAATATCTGACGACATCATTCATACCTGATTGGTCATGATGAGCATTTTGAGGAGTGTGGCTGGACATGGTGTGATGTGGTGGACTGTGGTTACTGGGCCTTGCTCCACACATGCTTTGATAACCATGTGTATTTCTGGGGGTTAGAGGCGTGGTCAGAGTGGGTTGTGGCTGAAGCGCAGTTATGCTGCTCGCTGCTATGTGGGTGAGGTTGGCATCAGCTGGACTCTCCACTGCTTTGGATTGTGGAGCTTGAGTAGAATTTCTAAGCACTGGGTCTACATGCAGGTGTCTGGTTTCATCTTGAGTGGGAAGATGAGGTGTCGATGTGTACTCTGTGTATAGCTGACCAGTCTCATCCTGAGCATGTTCTTCTAGAGCTGCGGTTGAATGCTCCTTTGACTGTTCAGCGACATATTCTCTGGTCCGCTCTAGAGGGTTGAGGGGAGTCTCGTCAAGTTGGAGCTTCCCGCTACTTTGCTCACTGCCATCGACGCTGACAGCTGCTTCTAGGACCTCTGCTTCTGCCTCAGCTGCAGCTGCATCTCTCTCCAGAGACAGCTTTACCATTTGTGCTTCTAATTGTGTTTTTTTCACCTCTAACTGTGCCTTTTCCATTTTCAGGATCATATCTTGCTCTGCAAAGGCCAGTCGTGCTTTTGCCGCCTCTGCTTTGGCACGGGCTATAGCAGCAGCATTTCCAGCAGATGATTTTGTGGAACCCGATGTGTAGGATCGAGTTTTCGTGACTGCTCCTTTTAAATCCATTGTGCGTGTCCAGCGTATAACTGTGTTATCTTCTGCAATGAAGCCGTTGTTTCACTATCCTGCCCTCCTTATGCACACTGTGCACGACGACAGTAAGCTCAACACCTTCCTCTCATCAAGACTCTGGACACCAGATTGACCAGTAGAGCCCAGGTTTATTGACAATTGAAAGGGTGAAACTGAGGGAATACAAACATATTTGGTATAATCAGTTACATGAATTAAATGAATTCAATGATATTAATAAGTTTACATCAATCCGCAGGGATAGATTTAACTATCAAGCATGAAAAATCAAGTGACTTGAACAGTCAAATTCACTCTGTCACAACACACAGTATTTGTTATTATTAAAGGAACCTCTTTGTACCTGAAGCGCCGTATTAACCTGCATAGCGAAAACCATGACTCAAACGGCCACTAGATGGCGGCAGACGATCACAAATGAACAGCATGTGACTAATACTAGATAGCATGACGCTAGATATAATCCTAGATCGCCTAACATCGTAAAACATAAACTTTGCGCAACTAAATGAGATACTATGAGACTAATAAACATAACGGAAGACTACATACCAACGATGCCACGAACAGCACAAGATGTAAATAGTTGTTTTGCTAGGAACACATGAGGAGTAAATCAAGCAGCATTCACCAGTCTGCATTACTTCCTGAGTCTGATCACATGACCTACTCTGCGGTCTTAAAGGGACAGCTTACTTAAAAGAACCAACTGAATTGTCTAAGAAATAAACACAGACTAATCAGGTAATCTGAATAACAGAGGCAGGACACTCATGATGAAATCTGCTGGTACATTCAACCATACCTATTTCTCTGAAATGGCCGACATTGTCACCAGTTTCCTAAGCGTGTGGCAGGTTGATATAACTGCAGTTGAAATGTTTCTTCCCTATCAACCATCTGTTGCACTTCCAATCATTGCAATTGAAGACCTGTATGCAAGAAGTACCTAAGTCACAAAATAATACTTTTGAGATTTTGGGGGTCAAAGTTTTCAAAACATGTTGCAGATCATGACAATGGACAATGGAAACGCACCAGTAAACAAGACTTGAGTGCTTCTTTGCAGAAATCTTTGGTATCAGATGATGCTTTGGCCATTGTAGCTTTTAATACTGGTGTCAGCTCATTTTTTGCAAAATGTGACTGAAGTACTTCTTGCACACAGGTCTTCAATTGCAATGATTGGAAGTGGAACAGATGGTTGATAGGGAAGAAACATTTCAACTGCAGTTATATCAACCTGCCACACGCTTAGGAAATTGGTGACAATGTCGGCCATTTCAGAGAAATAGGTATGGTTGAATGTACCAGCAGATTTCATCATGAGTAATAGGAAAGTAGCAAATTTATTCAGAAATACTGCATATGTGAGTAAAACAAACAAAAAAGTGCACAAAGATATTTCAGAATAGATAGTATACATCACAAATCAGAAGCATCTGTCCCCACAATTGGCTTTAATAGTGGGACATAAGGGAGAGGATTGTGTGAATAACACGCTCTGCAGGGCCTTCTTGACAACAGAGCCAATGTAAGTCCTCCACTTCATGGCATTAGAGAGAGTACATCCCAGAAACATGAAGGAATCAATGGCAGAAGCAGTGATGTTGAATATGGGGAGGGTGTGATCTTCCCAGAGTCCATTCCCCTTCCCACTCTCTTCACTTTATACAGCTCCAAGTTGTTAACAGTGCATACCTCAACCAGATGCTCCAGCTCAATGCTATTGTGAAGTGAAACTATCCTGTGGAAAAAGGAAATTTATCTGAAATAAGAGGGATCACAGTAGAGAACACATGCCATTTTCAAGCAGCAGAATATAAAAATTGAATGTTGTGATACAGTCTGAGTAACGCTTTGCAGTGGTTTATAGTCACGGTGATGGGAAAATAAACTGCGGAGAAAAAAGAATAATCCTTCAATTCTAAAATGAAAATAGAGGGAACATAACAAAAAATGCACAATATTTCAAAGGCCTTTAATTTTGAAGTGCCACATCAGAATGTCCTGATGTCTTCCGAGTGACACCGTGAGGTACTGTACTGTCATGCTGTAGTGAAATTAGTCTGTGACAACAGGGAGTTTTTGCTTAATTTTAATCTGAATGTCCACTCAACATAGGTACAATTACATTCTATTTCAAAGGACTTTAATTTTGAAATGCCACATCAGAATCTGCTGATATCTGCTGAGTGACACTGTGAGGTACTGTACTGTCATGCTGTAGTGAAATTATTTTGTGACAACATGGAGTTTTTGCTTAATTTTAATTTGAATTTCCACTCAACATAGGTAAAACTACGTTCTATTTCAAAGGGCTTTAATTTTGAAATGCCACATCAGAATGTCCTGATATCCGCTGAGTGACACTGTGAAGTACTGTATTATCATGCTGTAGTGAAATTAGTCTGTGACAACAGGGAGTTTTTGCTTAATTTTAATTTGAATTTCCACTCAACATAGGTAAAATTACATTCTATTTCAAAGGGCTTTAATTTTGAAATGCCACATTAGAATGTCCTGATATCCGCTGAGTGACACTGTGAGGCACTGTACTGTCATTCTGTAGTGAAATTAGTCTGTGACAACGGGGAGTTTTTGCTTAATTTTAATCTGAATGTCCACTCAACATAGGTAAATTTACATTCTATTTCAAAGGGCTTTAATTTTGAAATGCAACATCAGAATGTCCTGATATCCGCTGAGTGACACTGTGAAGTACTGTATTATCATGCTGTAGTAAAATTAGTCTGTGACAACAGGGAGTTTTTGCTTAATTTTAATCTGAATGTCCACTCAACATAGGTACAATTACATTCTATTTCAAAGGACTTTAATTTTGAAATGCCACATCAGAATGTGCTGATATCTGCTGAGTGACACTGTGAGGTACTGTACTGTCATGCTGTAGTGAAATTAGTCTGTGACAACAGGGAGTTTTTGCTTAATTTTAATTTGAATTTCCACTCAACATAGGTAAAACTACATTCTATTTCAAAGGGCTTTAATTTTGAAATGCCACATCAGAATGTCCTGATATCCGCTGAGTGACACTGTGAGGTACTGTACTGTCATGCTGTAGTGAAATGAGTCTGTGACAACAGGGAGTTTTCGCTTAATTTTAATCTGAATGTCCACTCAACATAGGTAAAATTACATTCTATTTCAAAGGACTTTAATTTTGAAATGCAACATCAGAATGTCATGATATCCGCTGAGTGACACTGTGAAGTACTGTATTATCATGCTGTAGTGAAATTAGTCTGTGACAACAGGGAGTTTTTCCTTAATTTTAATTTTAATTTCCACTCAACATAGGTAAAACTACATTCTATTTCAAAGGGCTTTAATTTTGAAATGCCACATCAGAATCTCCTGATATCCGCTGAGTGACACTGTGAGGTACTGTACTGTCATGCTGTAGTGAAATTAGTCTGTGACAACAAGGAGTTTTCACTTAATTTTAATCTGAATGTCCACTCAACATAGGTAAAAATACATTCTATTTCAAATGGCGTTTTAGTTCTGAAGTTCTTCCTCAGAATATTACCTGATCATCTTAATCTTGTTTTTTAAATTAGTATTAATTTTGAATTAATTATTCAGTTTCATATTTATTGTTTTTATTGCAGTCATTAATGCAGTTTCTATTTCTTTCTAAATGAGCTAATTTCTGATTGACATAACGCATTTTGTTAGCCAGCTTTTATTTTGAAAATTTGAAATCAGTCGAGACACGCCGTTACCGTCATGCCGCGTTTATTCGCAAACCACTTAAATGAGTGAGGGCTGGCTTGACCGTGTTTTCCGGAGTGGAGGCTGGCTTGACCGCAGTCATATACTGATAGGTAGCAAAATTTGTCAGAACACTGGTAGGTTTTGAACGCCTGGCTGGTTTATTCCTTGGTATATTTTGCTGAAACTTCACAAATAGGGTCACAGGATATTCTGTCAACTAACTATGTACGTTACAGTAAAAATACACTCACCTTTCTTGCTATTGTTGAGAAGAAGTCAGGGCGAACTCGCGACGAACTTCAACAACTTCTGTCGAACTTATTTCACATCCCCTGGAGGTCTAGTTTGGACGAATAGATTCGTAATTTCTCAAATTAGATGGCTGTAAGTCAATCAGGGCCGTAGCTGGGATATCACGTCAGCGCGGGCTGTTTGAAATCTACCTCCAAAATGGATATTTTTGCCACGCCGTGCACTTGAAAGTTTGTAAACACTGCGCAAATTGAGGTCACGCATTCATCCAACGGGCGAATAATAGCTCTGTTCAAATCGCGTCATTGGCCGTATCACACGCAGAGTTCATGTATGAAATCCGGGTATCCTATTGAAAAGGTTGCTTTTAATCAAACCATGGTGTTCTTTTTGTATGAAAATTGTATTTACATCATTTTTTTTGAATAAGTTTTCTGAGGCTTGTTTACCGCCCCAGTTCAGCTGTTACGCATTCCATTAGAGTTTATGCAGAGCGTTGCCCATGCCTATATTAGGGAAAGAAACAACCAAGACTTCTTTTATTAAAGGCCCAATCAGTTTCTACCACGAGTGGACTCTTCAAAGTATAAAATAGGCTAATGAATAACTCTCTGGGGAGTTTTTAATTCTTCACAATAGGCCCTGGACAGTCTGCTAATTTGCTGTAATGAATGATCAGTTGTTCGTATGTTCAATTCATTCCAAGTCAAAAGACCTCAAGATAGAACAACTAATGTTTTAAAATGTGAAAATTAAAGTCTGTGGAATTATCCTGAAATAAGTTATTTGTATCAGCTTGGAATGATACCGGGCGTTTATCACAACGAGCTGTACACGGCCATTTACCCAGCTGAGTGAGCCATTCTTAAACTGCTTTCACACCGGACGCGAAACGAATTTTTCGCGCGACAGATTACATTCAAAGTCAATGCAAGGCGCGTCTTTGCATTGACTTTGAATGTAATCTGTCGCGCGAAAAATTCGTTTCGCGTCCGGTGTGAAAGCAGCTTTACTCAGAAGTTTCACTTTAAGATAAGCGCGTTCATGTTCCAAGCTTCTGAAGGAGAGGGGCGAGCGGCTCTGTTGTGTTTTGAGAACATTTCAACTGTCAACAATAGTGACGTCATATCGCCGATACAGCCTTTAATAATTGTGTGGTAATCAAAGTATCCTGCTTAAAATCAAATCCTTGTTCAAAAACACTGTGCGTACATATATGAGCACAAACCCCCATCAAAAATCCCGCCCCCCCCTCTCAGAATATAGTTCCAACGTCTATTGCGGTGACGTTCACACAGACCCACTCCGAAGATACCGTAGAATCTTTGGATATGCTGCGAATGCGCGACCGCTTATTATGTGCCTGCAGCAATGCAGACACATATTACAATCCTGCATACTTCTTTATTATTATTATTATTATGTGCCTGCAGCAATGCAGACACATATTACAATCCTGCATACTTCTTCAAACCCTATGTTCTTCTGTTACCAAAATTCTTTATTTTTATTATTATTGGGTGTGAATGCTGCAAGCAGCATTCAAACCCTATGTTCTTCTGTTACCAAAATTCTTTATTATTATTGGGTGTGGCAGCATTCAAACCCTATGTTCTTCTGTTACCAAAATTCTTTATTTTTATTATTATTATTATTATTATTATTATTATTGGGTGTGAATGCTGCAAGCAGCATTCAAACCCTATGTTCTTCTGTTACCAAAATTCTTTATTTTTATTATTATTATTGGGTGTGAATGCTGCAAGCAGCGTTCAAGCCCTATGTTCTTCTGTTACCAAAATTCTTAATTTTTATTATTATTATTATTATTATTATTATTCCGCCGGGTTTTTTGGCTCAGCGTATCTTCAGCATACTTCAACCGATTGAAAAAATTCAAAATTCACATGATTCAGCTTCATTAGGACGTTCCGGGTCATTCTTCCGATTTTTCGTAACATTCATAATTTTCCCAGAATTCAGCGGTAAACTTCCGATTCCTATTAAATCCCATTCAACGAAAACTGTGAAATGCTACTCCTTCCACAAACTTCAACCGATTCAAACCATTCCAAGTCAAAACATTCAGCTCAATTAGTACTTGCATGGAGTGTCTTTTCTAATTCCTAACATTCATATTTTCCCAGATATTCCAATTTTTTACAAAACCATTTTCCCATTGAAAATGAATTATGGAATCTTCAAAAATCAGAAAACTTCACCTTTTTTCAAACGATAACTGCCGAGTCATACTTTCAGCTAGAAACTCCATTCAAAGTGGAAAATATTCTACATTTTCCTTACTTTTTACATATGATTCATCTTTTCAATCTCATTCAAACTTTAAAAAATATTCACCGTTTTCTGAAAATTGGTTATAATGGAAGTCAATGAGAAAATCATTCAAACTCACTCATCTTCACCCACACATCACGAATTCATACAATCACGTAGAAACTCCATTCCAACTCTGAAACGTTCATATTGCCGTCGACTTTCAGTGACTAATTCATATTTTCAATATCTCTTTTAGTTTTTCTACACCGGCAGTTTAAAAAACATTAAATTTTGAGCCCTTCTCAGACTTTATAATGGGTGTCCATGGTGTGGAATCTTCGGAGCTAGAGTGGTTGATTGTATTCTTAGAGTGCGAGCTGGGAGCAGACAAGCTGAAAAATATACTTTTTAAATCGCTGTAACTTCCACAAACTTGAATCTCTCTTCATAACATTTCACAAAAACGTAGGAAAATTTGTTCTTGTTCCAGCGATATAATGTTTGTAGCAGAGAAGTACACGGTTTCGGCTCAGGGAACAGTCAAAGGACAGGAAGCAGGTAAAACTTCTCTATCTCTTCCATTCAAAATTCGCCCAAAAATTTTGGGAGAACAGCAAACGGGCTGAGTTTTTAGATCGCTGTAAATCCAACATTATATCACTCAGAGAAATAAAAAAGACATCCACACAATCAGCAAAGTCTCCTGCCTTGAACGATGTGGTTACATTGGTGACAGGACGAACATTTTTTTTTTGCGTGAGAAGCAGGAGTTTGAGGTGAGCGCTAACGAGGATTTCTTTGACTGAGTGACTCGGCGGCTCTGTGTGTGTGGCGGTTGTTTGCTCCCCGCACTGTTACTAGGAGACAAGTACTGGCATAACCCTCTGTCAATCAATCAAACGGAAAAAAAACGTTCGCGAGAAATGCCACGTTAAAAACAGAAACATACGTTAATGAACGCGATATGCCGCTGTTTGCAGTCTACCTTAAATTAAATTACTGCTTAGCAGAACAAATGTTGGTCAAATGCAACGTTTATTGGCAAAAGTTATGTCTTCACTCATTACAATACAGGCTCGCTAAGTCAACAGCAGCTGTTTGCCCGCGAAGCGAAATCTCCGAGTATATTCGTGCAGATAACGGAAGAGCTATCACAGGACAAATGCGTGCAATTATATTTCGCAGGTACGCACGCCTAAGTTACCGTCTGTAACCTATTCAAGATCTGTAGAGTTACTGTATCTAGCTAGCAAGTGAACAATGTTAGTTACTGCTTCGTCTTCTGAAATAATAAGCACTGGTTTGAGTAACAGAACAATTAATAGCGCGACTCAATGACGGTTTCCCTATAAGTTAATTAACTGTATTTGAGCGTCTAAAGTGTTTCCCTAGAGTTTTCTTGGCAAAGAGTGATAAAGGATAAAAAATAATAATTAGCTAAGTTGAAGACAAACGCATCTTGCTGAAAACAAAGCGCTGACAGCACAGTCTGGGAGTTAGATGCAGGCTGCCAGTGGTCCCTTCTGAAGGAAGCCAACCATTTATTCTGCCAGTGTAGCGAAGTCTTTCGCGATGGAATTAAACTGTCGTTTGGAGATTCTCTAACGACTGTTGTTTCGGCAAACTGTACTACATATGTTAATTATGTATATGTTAATGAATGCGATATTCCGCTGTTTGCAGTCTACATTAAATTAAATTACTGCTTAGCAGAACTAGTGTTGGTCAAATGCAACGTTTATTGGCAAAAGTTACGTCTTCACTCATTGCAATACCGGCTCGCTAAGTCGACAGCATCTGTTTGCCAGCGAAGCGAAACCTCCGAGAATATTCGTGCATATAACGGAAGAGCTATCGCAGGAACAAATGAATGCGATTGTATCTCGCAGGTAAGCAATGCCTCAGTTACCTGTATCCCATTCAAGTTCTGTGACGTTATTGTACCTAGCTAGCAAGTGAACAATATTAATTACTGCTTAGTCTCCTGAAATATGACGAACTGGTTTGAGAAACCGAACAATTAATAGCGCGACTCAATGACGGTTTCCCTATAAGTTAATTAACTGTATTTGAGTGTTTCCCTAGAGTTTTCTTGGCAAAGCGCGCTAAAGGATAAAAAATAATAATTAGCTAAGTTGAAGACAAACGCATCTTGCTGAAAACAAAGCGCTGACAGCACAGTCTGGGAGTTAGATGCAGGCTGCCAGAGGTCCCTTCTGAAGGAAGCCAACCATTTATTCTGCCAGTGTAGCGAAGTCTTTCGCGATGGAATTAAACTGTCGTTTGGAGATTCTCTGACGACTGTTGTTTCGGCAAACTGTACTACATATGTTAATTATGTATATGTTAATGAATGCGATATTCCGCTGTTTGCAGTCTACATTAAATTAAATTACTGCTTAGCAGAACTAGTGTTGGTCAAATGCAACGTTTATTGGCAAAAGTTACGTCTTCACTCATTGCAATACCGGCTCGCTAAGTCGACAGCATCTGTTTGCCAGCGAAGCGAAACCTCCGAGAATATTCGTGCATATAACGGAAGAGCTATCGCAGGAACAAATGAATGCGATTGTATCTCGCAGGTAAGCAATGCCTCAGTTACCTGTATCCCATTCAAGTTCTGTGACGTTATTGTACCTAGCTAGCAAGTGAACAATATTAATTACTGCTTAGTCTTCTGAAATATGACGAACTGGTTTGAGAAACCGAACAATTAATAGCGCGACTCAATTACGGTTTCCCTATAAGTTAATTAACTGTATTTGAGTGTTTCCCTAGAGTTTTCTTGGCAAAGCGCGCTAAAGGATAAAAAATAATAATTAGCTAAGTTGAGGACAAACGCAACTTGCCGAAAACAAAGCGCTGACAGCACAATACCTGGGAGTTAGATGCAGGCTGTCAGTGGTCACTTCTGATGGAAGCCAACCATTTATTCTGCCAGTGTAGCGAAGTCTTTCGCAATGGAATGAAACAGTCGTTTGGAGATTCTCTGACGACTGTTGTTACAGCAAACTGTCCTACATATCCCGGGCATATTGGATTCACTTAACTTAAGCATTTCGAATAACGAAGAGAATTAGCTACACCTGAGATGGGAGAATTAAAGTATCTTTAACCCTATAATACCCAGACACAGACATCATTATAGGAAAAATATGAGCCAGTAATATTTTTGAAGTATTGAAGGGTAGTATTCAGATCCACTGTTCATCATTAGGTTTTGTGACAGCAAAATATACATTGCTGAACAGAACTTCTTCCAATTCCAGGAGTATCATATCTGATACAGCCAAAAATCAGCACCCCTCCAGAACTCAACACTCGAAATTTCAAATTATTTATATGCTCTCTACTATCTATAGCTATCCCTTAACATGTATAAGAGTAAGTTTTTGTGTAATATTTACCTTGGAATGCCGAAATTCACTGCCAAAAGTCCGAGGAAATTCATGAATTCCCATTCACATGGGAGCTACTACCTTGAAGTGAGTGACTAGGGGAGAGACTACTCCTGTAATCTCACTTCTTCCGTCCAGGTGGCAGCACTGTGTATCAGATATGAAACAGTGAGCAGTCGTGGTTGTGTTGCATCTTACCAGGTGGACATGGTCCTTCAAATTTGGTGTATCATATATGATACAGGGGGTATTATAGGGTTAATCAAGGGAAATGACTGAAAACAGTTCAAGACTAATCAGTTTAAAGACATGTTTATCGCCCTCCCAGCTCTCTGTCCACTGGCCGCCACTGCTAGCGACAGGAGCTGTCGCCACTGCCGTAGCTCCTTGCATAGCGCATCAGCAAACGCGATACGATTTAGTCGGTTAATTTAGTCAAATGAATATTTAAAATATTCTCAATCCTTCACAACTCTGTCTCATATTGTATGTTTTTTTTTAACGGTGTTCTATTCTTGTAAAAAAAAAAAAAATCATACAAACAAATCAAATAGCCTATCATACCGTAGATAATTTCCGAAGAATGAATGAGTGAATGAATAAATGACAGGCAACCCGTACAGCTGGGGACTCAGCTAATCAATACTGAGGTCATTAGATTACATCTGAAATGCTCTTTGGCAGTTAAAGCCTCATACAGAGACAATAACTTGTGAAGCAGCTCAAGGTTTGAAATCGTGAAGAATCTAAAAGGCTGTCTGTCAGTCTGCCTGCCTGTCTGGATGTTTCTGTGTCCTTCTTGGACATTTTAGACTGCAGTCATAGGTCATTCAAATGTCACTGTGCCGTTGCCCACAGGTGATTGGCCGAATCAACTGCAGTTCGGCCAATCGCCTGTGTGTAACAGCACAGTGAAAACCAACAGTTAAGACCTCTTACAGAGACAATAATGTGAAGCAGCTCAAGCTTTGAAATTATGAACAGTCTAAAAGATTGTCTGTCAGTCTGCCTGTCTCTGTGTGTCACTCTGCCTGCCTGTCTGTGTCTGTGTCTGTATTTCTGTGTCCATCTTGGACATTTTGGACTGCAGTCTTTTTTTTAACTGTTAATACATTCAAACTTTGTGCTGGTTCATGTTTAACTCATTCAATCATTCTTTCATTCTTTCTTCGTTCAGCTTTCTTTCTTTCAGTTTTTTAATAAACATTCAAGTATTCTACTTAGTTTAAATATTATTACATTTTTATGGCAGCTATTCAGTGTGGCGTCAGCAAACATTCAAACATTCAAATCATTCAGACTTTATTGCATTCAAGACAGCATCGCAGTGTGGCTTCAGCTTTCAGCATTCACACCCGCAATTTCTTCAGAGATTGCTTCTCTAGTTATTATTATTATTATTATTCTGCCGGGTTTTTTGGCTCAGCTTATCTTCAGCATACTTCACCTGATTGAAAAAATTCAAAACTCGCATGATTCAGCTTCATTAGGACGTTCCGGGTCATTCTTCCGATTTTTCGTAACATTCATAATTTTCCCAGAATTCAACGGTAAACTTCCGATTCCTATTAAATCCCATTTAATGAAAACTGTGAAACTCTACTACTTCCACAAACTTCAACCGATTCAAACTATTCCAAGTCAAAACATTCAGCTCAATTAGTACTTGCATGGAATGTCTTTTCTAATTCCTAACATTCATATTTTCCCAGATATTCCAATTTTTTACAAAACCATTTTCCCATTGAAAATGAATTATGGAATCTTCAAAAATCAGAAAACTTCACCTTTTTTCAAACGATAACTGCCGATTCATACTTTCAGCTAGAAACTCCATTCAGAGTGGAAAATATTCTACATTTTCCTGACTTTTTACATATGATTCATCTTTTCAATCTCATGCAAACTTTATAAAATATTCGCCGTTTTCTGAAAATTGGTTATAATGGAAGTCAATGAGAAAATCATTCAAACTCACTCATCTTCACCCACACATCACAAATTCATACAATACGTAGAAACTCCATTCCAACTCTGAAACGTTCACATTGCCGTCGACTTTCAGTGACTAATTCATATTTTCAATATCTCTTTTAGTTTTTCTACACCGGCAGTTTAAAAAACATTAAATTTTGAGCCCTTCTCAGACTTTATAATGGGTGTCTATGGTGTGGAATCTTGGGAGCTAGAGTGGTTGATTTTATTCTTAGAGTGCGAGCTGGGAGCAGACAAGCTGAAAAATATACTTTTTAAATCGCTGCAACTTCCACAAATTTGAATCCTCTTCATGACATTTCACAAAAACGTAGGAAAATTTGTTCTTGTTCCAGCGGTATAATTTTTGTAGCAGAGAAGTACATGGTTTTGGCTCAGGGAACAGTCAAAGGACAGGAAGCAGGTAAAACTTCTCTATCTCTTCCATTCAAAATTCGCTCAAAAATTTTGGGAGAACAGCAAACGGGCAGAGTGTTTAGACCGCTGTAAATCCAACATTATATCACTCAGAGAAATAAAAAAGACATCCACACACTCAGCAAAGTCTCCTGCCTTGAACGATGTGGTTACATTGGTGACAGGACGAACATTTTTTGCGTGAGAAGCAGGAGTTTGAGGTGAGCGCTAACGAGGATTTCTTTGACTGAGTGACTCTGCGGCTCTGTGTGTGTGGCGGTTGTTTGCTCCTTGCACTGTTACTAGGAGACAAGTACTGGCATAGCCCTCTGTCAATCAATCAAACGGAAAAAAACGTTCGCTAGAAATGCAACGTTAAAAATAGAAACATATGTTAATGAATGCGATATTCCGCTGTTTGCAGTCTACATTAAATTAAATTACTGCTTAGCAGAACTAGTGTCGGTCAAATGCAACGTTTATTGGCAAAAGTTATGTCTTCACTCATTGCAATACAGGCTCACTAAGTCAACAGCTGCTGTTTGCCAGCGAAGTGAAACCTCCGAGAATATTTGCGCAGATAACGGAAGAGCTATCACAGGACAAATGCGTGCGAGTATATCTCGCAGGTAAGCAATGCCTAAATTACCGTCTGTAACCTCTTCAAGTTCTGTGACGTTATTGTACCTAGCTAGCAAGTGAACAATGTTAATTACTGCTTCGTTTTCTGAAATAACAAGCACTGGTTTGAGTAACCAAACAATTAATAGCGCAACTCAATGACGGTTTCCCTATAAGTTAATTAACTGTATTTGAGCGTTTGAAGTGTTTCCCAAGAGTTTTCTTGGCAAAGAGTGATAAAGGATAAAAAATAATAATTAGCTAAGTTGAAGACAAACGCATCTTGCTGAAAACAAAGCGCTGACAGCACAATACCTGGGAGTTAGATGCAGGCTGTCAGTGGTCCCTTCTGAAGGAAGCCAACCATTTATTCTGCCAGTGTAGCGAAGTCTTTCGCGATGGAATTAAACTGTCGTTTGGAGATTCTCTGACGACTGTTGTTACAGCAAACTGTACTACATATCCCGGGCATATTGGATTCACTTAATTTAAGCATTTCGAATAACGAAGAGAATTAGCAACACCTGAGATGGGAGAATTAAAGTATCTTTAATCAAGGGAAATGACTGAAAACAGTTCAAGACTAATAATCAGTTTAAAGACATGTTTATCGCCTCCCAGCTCTCTGTCCACTGGTCGCCACTGCTAGCGACAGGAGCTGTCGCCTACAACTCCCGTAGCTCCTTGCATAGCGCATCAGCAAACGCGGATATGTATTTAGTCTGTTAATTTAGTCAAATGAATATTTAAAATATTCTCAATCCTTCACAACTCTGTCTCATATTGTATGTTTTGTTAACTGTGTTCTATTCTTGTAAAAAAAAAAAAAAAAAAAAATCATACAAACAAATCAAATAGCCTATGGTACCGTAGATAATTTACGAAGAATGAATGAGTGAATGAATAAATGACAGGCAACCCGTACAGCTGGGGACTCAGCTAATCAATACTGAGGTCATTAGATTACATATAATATGCTCTTTGGCAGTTAGCCTCATACAGAGACAATTACTTGTGAAGCAGCTCAAGGTTTGAAATCATGAACAATCTGAAAGGCTGTCTGTCAGTCTGCCTGCCTGTCTGTGCCTGTCTGGGTGTTTCTGTGTCCATCTTGGACATTTTAGACTGCAGTCACAGGTCATTCAAATGTCACTGTGCCGTTGCCCACAGGTGATTGGCCGAATCAACTGCAGTTCGGCCAATCGCCTGTGTGTAACAGCACAGTGAAAACCAACAGTTAAGACCTCTTACAGAGACAATAACATGTGAAGCAGCTCAAGCTTTGAAATCATGAACAGTCTAAAAGATTGTCAGTCTGCCAGTCTTTGTGTGTCACTCTGCCTGCCTGTCTGTGTCTGTCTTTCTGTGTCCATCTTGGACATTTTAGACTGCAGTCTTTTTTAAACTGTTAATACATTCAAACTTTGAGCTGGTTCATGTTTAACTCATTCATTCAATCATTCTTTCATTCTTTCTTTATTCAGCTTTCTTTCTTTCAGTTTTTTAATAAACATTCGAGTATTCTACATAATTCAAATATCATTATATTTTCCTGGCAGCTATTCAGTGTGGCGTCAGCAAACA
The DNA here is from genome assembly GCA_029692085.1 of Gymnothorax javanicus. NCBI lineage: Eukaryota > Metazoa > Chordata > Actinopteri > Anguilliformes > Muraenidae > Gymnothorax > Gymnothorax javanicus. The sequence goes on along the minus strand of CM056193.1, from coordinate 128,064,152 downwards.
TTCAAACATTCAAATCATTCAGACTTTATTGCATTCAAGACAGCATCGCAGTGTGGCTTCAGCTTTCAGCATTCACACCCGCAATTTCTTCAGAAATTGCTTCTCTAGTTATTATTATTGTTATTCCAGTTCTTCTTCTTCTTATTATTATTAGTGTGCATGAAAATGCACACTATTGTTATTCCAGTTCTTCTTATTATTATTGTTATTCCAGTTCTTCTTCTTCTTATTATTATTATTAGTGTGCATGAAAATGCACACCATTGTTATTCCAGTTCTTCTTCTTCTTATTATTATTATTATTATTATTATTATTATTATTCTAACGCACTTAATGCGGCCTCAACCGTTTAACGTAGAAACTTCATTCAAACTGCATTGCGTAGGTCTTACTTAGGACACCTGTGCAATGTATTTTTCATCTTTGTAACTTTTATACTTTTTAAACTATGAATAAAAAACTATAAATTTTTTTCCCCATAGACTTAACATTGGGCTGATGACATCACAGTAGGGCAATTAAGCAAATGGAATCTTGTGCCAGATGTTCTGACCACCTGCAGCAACTGTCAGTTTCTCAGGCTTTCAGACTACAGTCTGGCTCTCTTAACACTACAGATCCTGTTCAACTGTTTCCTCTGCCTACAACTGTTTCAAAATAAAAGTCCTCACAACAAGAAATCACTCTTAAATAATTTAACTATTTAAACTACTCAGATATTTAACTGTTCAGCCATTCCAACTGTCAGTTGTCATCAACTATGACTCCTGCCAACTGTTTCACCTGTCCAAAACTGTTTCAACATAAAAGGCCTCACTGTAATAATTCACTGTTAAATAATTTAACTATTTAAACTACTCAACTGTTCAACCGTTCAGCCATTCCAACTGCCAGTTGTCATCAACTATGACTCCTGTCAACTGTTTCCTCTGTCCAAAACTATTTCAAAATAAAAGTCCTCACTGAAATAATTCACTGTTAAATAATATATCTGAACTACTCAACTATTTAACTGTTCAGCCAATCCAACTGTCAGTTGTCATCAACTATGTCTCCCGCCAACTGTTTCAAAATAAAAGTCCTCACTACAATTAATCACAATTAAATAATTTAACTATTTAAACTACTCAACCATCCAACTGTTCGACCATTCCAACTGCCCATTGTCATCAACTACGACTCCCGCCAACTGTTTCCTCTGTCCAAAACTGTTTCAAAATAGAAGTCCTCACTGCAATAATTCACTATTAAATAATTTAACTATTTAAACTACTCAACTATTTAACTGTTCAGGCATTCCAACTGTCAGTTGTCATCAACTATGAGTCCTGCCAACTGTTTCACCTGTGTACAACTGTTTCAAAATAAAAGTCCTCATTTCCATAGAACACAATTAAATAATTTAACTATTTAAACTACTCAACCATCCAACTGTTCAACCATTCCAACTGCCCATTGTCATCAACTACGACTCCCGCCAACTGTTTCCTCTGTCCAAAACTGTTTCAAAATAAAAGTCCTCACTGCAATAATTCACTATTAAATAATTTAACTATTTAAACTACTCAACTATTTAACTGTTCAGGCATTCCAACTGTCAGTTGTCATCAACTATGAGTCCTGCCAACTGTTTCACCTGTGTACAACTGTTTCAAAATAAAAGTCCTCATTTCCATAGAACACAATTAAATAATTTAACTATTTAAACTACTCAACTTTTCAACTGTTCAGCCAATCCAATTGCCGGTTGTCATCAACTATGACTGCCGCCAACTGTTTCCTCTGCCTAAAACTGTTTCAAAATAAAAGTCATCATTGAAATAATTCACTGTTAACTAATTTAACTATTTAAACTACTCAACTATTTAACTGTTCGGGCATTCCAACAGTGAGTTGTCATCAATTATGACTCCTGCCAACTGTTTCCTCTGTCCACAACTGTTTCAAAATAAAAGTTCTCACTACAAGAAATCACAATTAAATATTTTAACTATTTAAACTACTCAACTATTCAACAGTACAGCCATTTCAATTGCCAGTTGTCATCAACTATGAGTCCTGCCAACTGTTTCCTCTGTCCAAAACTGTTTCAAAATAAAAGTCCTCACTGCAATATTTCACTATTAAACAATTTAACTATTTAAACAACTCAACTATTTAACTTTTCGGGCATTCCAACAGTGAGTTGTCATCAACTATGACTCCTGCCAACTGCGTCACCTGTCCACAACTGTTTCAAAATAAAAGTCCTCATTACAATAGATCACAATCAAATAATTTAACTATTTAAACTACTCAACTTTTCAACCGTTCAGACATTCCGACTGCCCGTTGTCATCAACTTTGACTCCCGCCAACTGTTTCCTCCGTCCTTAACTGTTTCAAAATAAAAGTCCTCACTACAATAAATCATAATTAAACAGTATAACTATTTAAACTACTCAACTTTTCAACCGTTCAGCCATTCCAAGTGCCCGTTGTCATCAACTATGACTCCAGCCAACTGTTTCCTCTGTCCACAACTGTTTCAAAATAAAAGTCCTCAATGAAATAATTCACTGTTAAATAATCAAACTTTTTAAACTAAAAAACTATTTAACTGTTCAGCCATTCCAACTGTCTTCAACTATGACTCCCGCCAACTTGTTTCCTCTGCCCACATTCCACCTTATGCAACTACAGTTTACATTTTCATGCACTCGTAATTCCCTGGAATTACATTCTCTAGTTATTATTATTATATTATTATTCTAACGCACTTAATGCGGCTTCAACCGTTTAACGTAGAAACTTCGTTCAAACTGCGTTGCGTAGGTCTTACTTACGACACCTGTCCAATGTATTTTTCATCTTTGTAACTTTTATACTTTGAGTTATTAATAAAAAACTATTTATTTTTTCCCCCCATAGACTTAACATTGGGCTGATGACATCACAACTATTTAACTGTTCAGCCATTCCAACTGTCAGTTCTCATCAACTTTGACTCCCGCCAACTATATTCTCTGTCTACAACTGTTACAAAATGGAAGTCCTCTTTCTTTCTTTCTTTCTTTTATTCCCTTTTTCTTTCTTAATTTCTTTCCTTCCTTCCTTATTTATTTCCTTCCTTCTTTCCTTCATTCCTTTATTTTTCTTTCTGTCCTTCTTACTTTCTTTCCTTCCTTTCCTTCTTTCCTTCCTTCCATCCTTCTTTCCTTCCTTTCTTTTTTCTTTCCTTTCATCCTTTCCTTCCTTTCTTTCCTTACTATGTTCCATCCTTACTTTTTTCCTTTCTTCCTTCCATCTTTCCTTCCTTCTTTCTTTCCCTCTTTCCTTCTTTCCTACCTTCCTTACTGCTTTCCATCCTTCCTTCCATCTTTCCTTCTTTCCTTCCTTCTTTCTTTACTTCTTTCCTTCCTTCTTTTCTTCTATCCTTCCTTTTTTCCTTCTTTTTCTTCTTTACTTCCTTCCATCCATCTTTCCTTCCTTCATTCCTTCCTTCTTTCCTTCCTTATTTCTTCCTTCTTGCCTTCCTTCCTCCCTTCTATCTCCTTCCTTCTTTCCTTCCCTTGTTCTATCTTTCCTTCCTTCTTTTTGTCCTTCCTTCCCATTCTTTCCCTCTTTCATTTTCCTTGATAGTGAGCTATACACACTTTGAGTTTAGCTACCAACATTTGCTAAGTTAGCTGAGTAACGTGGTTAGCATGGTTAGCAGTTAGCATAGTTAGCATAAGTGCTAACAACACTAGCTAAGTTAGCGGGATAATGTGGTTAGCATGGTTAGCACTTTTAGCATAGTTAGCACACATGCTAATAACATAAGCTAAATTAGCTGAGTAACGTGGTTGGCATTGTTAGCGCTGTTAGCATAGTTAGCATTGTTAGCATACATGCTAATAACATTAGCTAGTTTAGCTGAATAACGTGGTTAGCATGGTTAGCATTGTAAGCATAGCTAGCATTGTTAGCATACATGCTAATAACATTAGCTAAGTTAGCTTAGTAACGTGGTTAGCATGGTTAGCATTGTTAGCATACATGCTAATATCATTAGCTAAGTTAGCTGAGTAACGTGGCTAGCATGGTTAGCATAGTTAGCATACATGCTAATATCATTAGCTAAGTTAGCTGAATAACGTGGTTAGCATTGTTAGCATAGTTAGCATAGTTAGCATACATGCTAATAACATTAGCTAAGTTAGCTGAGTAACGTGTTTAGCATGGTTAGCATTGTTAGCATAGTTACCATACATGCTAATATCATTAGCTAAGTTAGCCGAGTAACGTGGTTAGCATTGTTAGCATAGTTATCATTGATAGCATACATGCTAATAGCATTAGCTAAGTTAGCTGAGTAACGTGGTTAGCATGGTTAGCATTATTAGCATCGTTAGCATACATGCTAATAACATTAGCTACTGAGTAACGTGGTTAGCATGGTTGGCACTGTTAGAATAGTTAGAATTGTGAGCATACCTGCTAATAACATTAGCTAATTTAGCTGATTAACGTACTTAGCATGGTTTGCATTGTTAGCATAGTTAGCATAGTTAGTATACATGGTTATAACATTAGCTAATTTAGCTGAGTAACGTAGTTAGGATGGTTAGCATTGTTAGCATAGTTGGTATACATGATAATAACAATAGCTAATTTAGCTGAGTAACGTACTTAGCATGGTTAGCATTGTTAGCACAGTTAGCATAGTTAGCACAACTGCTAACAACATTATTCAGTTAAATAACATGGTTAGCACTACAGTTTGCATTTTCATGCACTCGTAATTCCCTGGAATTACATTCTCTAGTTATTATTATTATTGTTATTCTAACGCACTTAATGCGGCTTCAACCGTTTAACGTAGAAACTTCATTCAAACTGCGTTGCGTAGGTCTTACTTAGGACACCTGTGCAATGTATTTTTCAGCTTTGTAACTTTTATACTTTTTAAACTATGAATAAAAAACTACTATTTTTTTTCCCCATAGACTTAACATTGGGCTGATGACATCACAGTAGGGCCATTAAGCAAATTGAATCTTGTGCCAGATGTTCTGACCACCTGCAGCAACTGTCAGTTTCTCAGGCTTTCAGACTACAGTCTGGCTCTTTTAACACTACAAATCCTGTTCAACTGTTTCCTCTGCCTACAACTGTTTCAAAATAGAAGTCCTCACAACAAGAAATCACTCTTAAATAATTTAATTATTTAAACTACTCAAATATTTAACTGTTCAGCCATTCCAGCTGTCAGTTGTCATCAACTATGACTCCTGCCAACTGTTTCACCTGTCCAAAACTTTCAAAATAAAAGTCCTCACTGAAAAATAATTCACTGTTAAATAATTTAACTATTTAAACTACTCAAACTACTTTAAACTGTTCAACCATTCCAACTGCCCATTGTCATCAACTATGACTCCCGCCAACTGTTTCCTCTGTCCAAAACTGTTTCAAAATAAAAGTTCTCCCTGAAATAATACACTGTTAAATAATTTAACTAAACAACTCAACTATTTAACTGTTCAGCCAATCCAACTGTCAGTTGTCATCAACTATGACTCCTGCCAACTGATTCCTCTGTCCACAACTGTTTCAAAATGAAAGTCCTCATTATGATAAATAACAATTAAATAATTTAACTTTTTAAACTACTCAACTTTTCAACTGTTCAGCCATTCCAACTGCCAGTTGTCATCAACTATGACTCCTGTCAACTGTTTCCTCTGTCCAAAACTGTTTCAAAATAAAAGTCCTCACTGAAATAATTTACTGTTAAATAATTTAACTACTTAAACTACTCAACTATTTAACTGTTCAGCCATTCCAACTGTCAGTTGTCATCAACTATGACGCCCGCCAAGTGTTTCCTCTGTCCAGAACTGTTTCAAAATAAAAGTCCTCATTACAATAAATCACAATTAAATTTAACTATTTAAACTACTCAACTTTTCAACCGTTCAGCCATTCCAACTGCCCGTTGTCATCAACTTTGACTTCCGCCAACTGTTTCCTCCGTCCGTAACTGTTTCAAAATAAAAGTCCTCACTACAATAAATCATAATTAAATAATATAACTATTTAAACTACTCAACTTTTCAACTGTTCAGCTATTCCAACTGCCCGTTGTCATCAACTATGACTCCAGCCAACTGTTTCCTCTGTCCAAAACTGTTTCAAAATAAAAGTCCTCACTGCAATAATTCACTGTTAACTAATTTAACTATTTAAACGACTCAACTATTGAACTGTTCAGCCATTCCAACTGTCAGTTGTCATCAATTTTGACTCTCGCCAACTGTTTCCTCCGTCCACAACTGTTTCAAAATAAAAGTTCTCACTACAGGAAATCACAATTAAATAATCAAACTTTTTAAACTAAAAAACTATTAAACTGTTCAGCCATTCCAACTGTCTTCAACTATGACTCCCGCCAACTTGTTTCCTCTGCCCACATTCCACCTTATGCAACTACAGTTTGCATTTTCATGCACTCGTAATTCCCTGGAATTACATTCTCTAGTTATTATTATTATTCCGCCGGGTTTTTTGGCTCAGCTTATCTTCAGCATACTTCAACCGATGGAAAAAATTCAAAATTCACATGATTCAGCTTCATTAGGACGTTCCGGGTCATTCTTCCGATTTTTCGTAACATTCATAATTTTCCCAGAATTCAACGGTAAACTTCCGATTCCTATTAAATCCCATTCAACGAAAACTGTGAAACGCTACTCCTTCCACAAACTTCAACCGATTCAAACCATTCCAAGTCAAAACATTCAGCTCAATTAGTACTTGCATGGAATGTCTTTTCTAATTCCTAACATTCATATTTTCCCAGCTTTACAATTTTTTACAAAACCATTTTCCCATTGAAAATGAATTATGGAATCTTCAAAAATCAGAAAACTTCACCTTTTTTCAAACGATAACTGCCGAGTCATACTTTCAGCTAGAAACTCCATTCAAAGTGGAAAATATTCTACATTTTCCTGACTTTTTACATATGATTCATCTTTCCAATCTCATTCAAACTTTAAAAAATATTCACCGTTTTCTGAAAATTGGTTATAATAGAAGTCAATGAGAAAATCATTCAAACTCACTCATCTTCACCCACACATCACAAATTCATACAATCACGTAGAAACTCCATTCCAACTCTGAAACGTTCACATTGCCGTCGACTTTCAGTGACTAATTAATATTTTCAATATCTCTTTTAGTTTTTCTACCCCGGCAGTATAAAAAACATTAAATTTTGAGCCCTTCTCAGACTTTATAATGGGTGTCTATGGTGTGGAATCTTCCGAGCTAGAGTGGTTGATTGTATTCTTAGAGTGCGAGCTAGGAGCAGACAAGCTGATAAATATACTTTTTAAATCGCTGTAACTTCCACAAACTTGAATCTCTCTTCATGACATTTCACAAAAACGTAGGAAAATTTGTTCTTGTTCCAGCGGTATAATTTTTGTAGCAGAGAAGTATATGGTTTTGGCTCAGGGAACAGTCAAAGGACAGGAAGCAGGTAAAACTTCTCTATCTCTTCCATTCAAAATTCGCTCAAAAATTTTGGGAGAACAGCAAACGGGCAGAGTTTTTAGATCGCTGTAAATCCAACATTATATCACTCAGAGAAATAAAAAAGACATCCACACACTCAGCAAAGTCTCCTGCCTTGAACGATGTGGTTACATTGGTGACAGGACTAACATTTTTTATGCGTGAGAAGCAGGAGTTTGTGGTGAGCGCTTAACGAGGATTTCTTTGACTGAGTGACTCGGGCGGCTCTGTGTGTGTGGCGGTTGTTTGCTCCTCGCACTGTTACTAGGAGACAAGTACTGGCATAGCCCTCTGTCAATCAATCAAACGGAAAAAAACGTTCGCTAGAAGTGCCACGTTAAAAATAGAAACATATGTTAATGAACGCGATATGCCGCTGTTTGCAGTCTACCTTAAATTAAATTACTGCTTAGCAGAACAAATGTTGGTCAAATGCAACGTTTATTGGCAAAAGTTATGTCTTCACTCATAACAATACAGGCTCGCTAAGTCAAAAGCAGCTGTTTGCCAGCGAAGCGAAATCTCCGAGAATATTCGTGCAGATAACGGAAGGGCTATCACAGGACAAATGCGTGCAATTATATTTCGCAGGTAAGCATGCCTAAGTTACCGTCTGTAACCTATTCAAGTTCTGTAAAGTTACTGTATCTAGCTAGCAAGTGAACAATGTTAGTTACTGCTTCGTCTTCTGAAATAACAAGCAATGGTTTGAGTAACCGAACAATTAATAGCGCGACTCAATGACGGTTTCCCTATAAGTTAATAACTGTATTTGAGCGTCTAAAGTGTTTCCCTAGAGTTTTCTTGGCAAAGAGTGATAAAGGATAAAAAATAATTAAAGCTGCAAGCAGCGTTGAAAGGGCCCACGCACCCCTCGTGCACGTTGGGGGTGGTGGCGAGATGTTTACGGGTGCAGGTGTGCATTCACATCCATTGCACACTGCTAGACTGTACAATGTGTTTTCCTGAGTGGAGTGCAAACACCATTCCTGAAATCAATAGGTGGAGTACGTAAAAGTATGACGGCTGTTCATGAAAAAAAATTTAAATTTTAATTCAGAATAATGGACTTCCTGTTGGGTTCGTGTCATGGCACTTCATAATTTTTTTACAAGTCTTGGCATGTTTCATGTCTCCGCCAAAGTTTGTTTATGTAGGTGAACTGAAACTTGTTTTGTTGAAATTTTCTTGAGGCACTACGATGCCATTTTGACATTCCTGCGTGCCAAACCTATACCATAGTAATTGTAATCCCAGGCTCCACGAGTGTGTTGATTCTTGTAAGTTTTCAAGCATGCTGAGACCCTCAAAAGGGTTATTCTTTTGAAAAAATTATTAGGGAGCGCCACAAAGCCATTGTGCCACATTAAGTGCCAATTAGGATATCAAATCGAAAATTATAAGACACTGACAATTTGTGCAACGTTTTGCAAGTTTTGGAACATCAAATGGCCTAAAAACGTGTTTTCGTAAAATTTGGAAAATCACAGGAAATGGCTCTTAGCTCACTTCCTGTTTGGCCGAAAAATTTCTAAAAAATTACCATAACCCTGCACGAGAGATATAATGATCATAACAAATATCATGAATATTCATGCACTTTTATCCTAACATGGCAGTGGCTAGAAGGCGCTGTGGAGCCACCTGGCCACTCCCGATCTAATATCAGCATATATTTATACTAGAGAGGACACTTTTATCAAGCTTGTAAAGTTTCAGGCAAATCTCACAAAGTATGTGGGAGTAAAACTAACTTCTTGTTTCATGGCGGAACATTGAAATTCGTTGCGACGTCACGGATACATCGTTCAATGAATCCAAAAACGCTTCGCAATTTAACATCGGCAAGGTCTTTAGATATCATTCGCCAAATTTGAAGTTGATTGGATAAAACCTCTAAGAGGAGTTTGTTAAAGTACGATGCCTGTTAATGGCAAAAAATCAAAAAAGCTGCAATTTCAATTAAAAATGGCAGACTTCCTGTTGAGTCTAGTTCATGGCGCCAAGAGACTTTTTTTTAGGTCTCGGCATAATCCACATGCACACCGAATTTCGTACATGTAGGTTAAACGGGCTGCGAGGGCTACTTCATTGAAATTTTCTAGGGAGCGCTTTAATGCTATTTTGCCACACCCATGCGTGTTCCCAATATCCTTGTTAAAGAAATGACCGGCTTAATACGTCTGCAAAATTTCGTGAGTATTCAAGCATGTTTAGACAATCAAAAGGGCAATTGTTTTAAAAAAATGATTGGGGGCGCTATAGAGCCATTGTCCCACATTTAGTTCCAGTTGGTGTATCAAATTGAAAACCATGAGATAGTTTTAATTTCTGCAACGTTTTCCAAGTTTTGGAGTATTCTAAGGCCCTCAAACATGTGTTCGTAAAATTTGGATAATCGCAGGAAATGGCTCATAGCTCACTTCCTGTTTGGCCAAAAAATTTCAAAAAAGTTTCCATAACCCTGCATGACAAATTCAATGATCACACCAAATTTCATGAACATTCAAGCACTTTTATCTTAACATGGCCGTGGCTAGTGGGCGCTGTGGAGCCACCTGGCCAATCCCGATCAAATATCAGCATATATTTATACTTGGGAGGACAATTTTATCAAGCTTGTAAAGTTTCAGGCAAATCTCACATAGTATGTGGGAGTAAAACCAACTTCCTGTTTCATGGCGGAACATCCAAATTCGCCGCAACGCCACGGATACATTGTTAGATGAATCCAAAAAAGCTTTGCAATTTAACATCGGCAAGGTCTTTAGATGTCATACGCCAAATTTTAAATTGATTGGATAAAATGTCTAGGAGGAGTTTGTTAAAGTACGATGCCTGTGAATGGCGAAAAATCAAGAAAAGTTGCAATTTCAATTAAAAATGGCGGACTTCCTGTTGAGTCTAGGTCATGGCACCAAGAGACTTTTTTTTCGGGCTTGGCATAATCTACATGGACACCGAATTTTGTACATGTAGGCTAAACATGCTGCGAGGGCTGCTTCATTGAAATTTTCTAGGTGGCGCTATAATGCGATTTTGCCATGCCCATCTGTAAACCCTATATCATAGTAAAACATATGACCGGCTTTATAAGTTTGCAAAATTTCGTGAGTTTTCGCGCATGCTGAGGCCCTCAAAAATGCAATTATCTATTAGGGGGCGCTATAGAGCCACCATGTCACACCCACTGCCAAATGAGACATCAAATCGAAGAAATTTATGTTTTCAACCTATGAGCCAAGTTTAGCGAGTTTTCTAGTATGATAAGACCCTCAAGAATGTGTTTGTAAAATCTGAAAAAACGCAGGAAATGGCTCATAGCTCACTTCCTGTGAGGCAAAAAAATTTCAAAAAAATTGACAAGAAACTTCATAATGACTACCATGGCCATATCGAATTTCGTGAGAATCCGAGCAATTACGTTCCAAAATGGCCGCGTGTTTGGTGGCGCGATAGAGCCACCGGGGCATGTCCAAGCACAAAAATAACAAAACTTTGAAATTTTCACCACGACTGACGTCTCTGCAAATTTTTGTGAGTTTTCGTGCATGGCAAGGCCCTAAAAAACGCGTTCTCGCAGCAGAATAAAAATAATAATAATAATAATAGCCAAGAAGAGGAAGAAGAAGAAGAATAAAAATCCCTTCAAAAACAATAGGTTCCTCGTACCTTCAGTGCCAGGACCCGTTCCGGGCCCTGGCACCAGTCGGTGCCCGGGCCCTAATTAAAGCTGCAAGCAGCGTTGAAAGGGCCCTCGCACCCCTCGTGCACATTGGGGATGGTGGCAAATCCTGATGGGTGCAGGAGTGCCTTGGACAACCATTGGACAGTGCTGTACTAAGAACAGTGTTATTTCCTGAGTGGAGTGCAATCACAATTCCTGAAATAAATAGGTCGTGGGGCGCTGTGGTGCCATTTTGACATGCCTGTGTGCAAAACCTATGTCATAGTAATAGTAATATCGGGCTCCATGAGTGTGAAGATTTTTGTCAATTTTCAAGCATGTTGAGATCCTCAAAAGGGCAATTCTTTTGAAAAAATGATTAGGGGGTGCTATTTATTCATTGTACCACATTAAGTTCCGAATCGCAAATCAAATCAAAGACCATAAGACAGTTACAATTTCTGCAATGTTTTGCAAGTTTTGGAGTATCCTAAAACCTTCAAACATGTGTTTGTAAAATTTGGAAAAATGCAGGATATGGCTCATAGCTGAATTCCTGTTTGGCCAAAAAATGTCAAAAAAAATTCAAATTTTTTTGGATGACAAATCCCATGACCACACCAAATTTCATAAAAATTAAATCATTTTTATCTTAACATGGTCGTGGCTAGAGGGCGCTGTGGAGCCAATTGACCACGCCCAATCTAATATCAGCATATATTTATACTTTGGACAAAAGTTTCATCAAGCTTGAAAAGTTTTGGGCAAGTATCACAAGGTATGTGCGAGTGAAACCAACTTCCTGTTTCATGTCCAAACATCGAAATTCGCTGCGACGCCACGGATGCATCGTTCGATATATCCCAAAAACCTTCACAATTTAACTTCAGACAGGTCTTACGATGTCACTTGCCAAATTTTAAGTTGATCGGATAAAATCTCTAGGAGGAGTTCGTTAAAGTACGACGCCTGTGACTGACAAAAAATTTTTAAAAGTTGAAATTTCAATTAAAAATGACGGACTTCCTGTTGAGTCTAGGTCATGGCACCAAGAGACTTTTTTTTAGGTCACAGCATAAATCACATGTCCACCAAATTTCATACATGTAGATTTACCGAGCTGCAAGGGCTGCTTCATTGAAATTTTCCAGGGGGCGCTATAATGCCATTTTGCCACGCCGATCTGTAAGTTTTTTATCATAGTAATACGGATGATTTGCTTTATACGTGTACAAAATTTTGTGAGTTTACAAGCATGTTGAGACCCTCAAAACGACAATTCTTTTAAAAATCTGATTGGGGGCGCTGTAGAGCCATTATGGCACATTTAGTGCCAATTTATATTTCAAATTCATAACGATAAGACAATTATACTTTTTGTAACATTTTGCAAGTTTTCGAGTATTCTCAGGCCTTTAAACGCGTGTTCGTAAAATTTGGAAAAACGCAGGAAATGGCTCACAGCTCACTTCCTGTTTGGCCAAAAAATGTTTAAAAAATTACCATAACCCGGCATAACAAATGCAATAATCACACCAAATTTCATGAACATTCAAGCACTTTTATCTTAACATGGCCGTGTCTAGAGGGCGCTGTGGAGCCACCTGACCACTCCCGATCTAATATCAGCATATATTTATACTTGAAAGGGGACTATTATCAAGCCTGTAAAGTTTCGGGCAAATCTCACAAAGTATGTGGGAGTAATCCCAACTTCCTGCTTCATGGCGGAACATCGAAATTGGCCGCGACACCACGGATAAATCGTTCGATGAATCCAAAAAAGCTTCGCAATTTAACATCGGCAAGGTCTTAAGATGTCATAAGCCAAATTTTAATTTGATCAGATAAAATCTCTAGGAGGAGTTCGTGAAAGTACGACGCCTGTGAATGGTGAAAAATCAAAAAAAGTTGTGATTTCAATTAAAAATGGCGGACTTCCTGTTCTGTCTAGGTCATGGCACCAAGAGACTTTTTTTTAGGTCTTGGCATAATCCACATGGGCACCGAATTTCATACATGTAGGTTAAACGGGCTGCGAGGGCTGCTTCTTTGAAATTTTCTGGGGGGCGCTATAAAGCCATTTTGCCTCGAACATCAGTAAACCCTCTACAATTATAAATCTTATGCCCAACTTAATAAGTATGCAAAATTTTGTGAGTTTTTGAGCATGCTGAGGCCCTCAAAAATGCAATTATGTATTAGGGGGTGCTATAGAGCCACCATGTCACAGCCAGTGCCAAATGGGATATCAAATCGAACAGCTTCATATTTTCAACCTCTGTGCAATGCTTGGTGAGTTTTCAAGTATGCTAAGGCCCTCAAAAATGTGTTTGTAAAATCTGGAAAAACGCAGGAAATGGCTCACAGATCACTTCCTGTGAGGAAAAAAAATTTCAAAAAAATTGACAAAACCCTTCATTATGACTACTATGGCCATATCGAATTTCGTGAGAATCCGAGCAAGTGCGTTCCAAAATTTCCGCTATTTGGTGGCGCTATAGAGCCATCGGGGCAGGTACATATACGTTGCATGCAGAAAACTAAAATTTTCACCAGGCCTGAGGTGCCTGCCAATTTTCATGAGTTTTTGACCATGTTAAGGGCCTCAAAAATGCAATTCATTTCGGTTAATAATAATAATAATAATAATAATAATAATAAACATTACAATTACAATAGGGTCCTCGCACCATTCGGTGCTCGGGCCCTAACTAAGAAGAAGAAGAAGAAAAATCCCTTCAAAAACAATAGGTTCCTCGCACCTTCGGTGCCAGGACCCGGGTCGGTGCTCGGGCCCTAATAATTAGGTAAGTTGAAGACAAACGCATCTTGCTGAAAACAAAGCGCTGACAGCACAGTCTGGGAGTATGATGCAGGCTGCCAGTGGTCCCTTCTGAAGGAAGCCAACCATTTATTCTGCCAGTGTAGCGAAGTCTTTCGCGATGGAATTTAACTGTCGTTTGGAGATTCTCTGACGACTGTTGTTTCAGCAAACTGTACTACATATGTTAATTATGTATATGTTAATGAATGCGATATTCCGCTGTTTGCAGTCTACATTAAATGAAACTATTGCTTAGCAGAACTAGTGTTGGTCAAATGCAACGTTTACTGGCAAAAGTTATGTCTTCGCTCATTGCAATACCGGCTCGCTAAGTCAAAAGCATCTGTTTGCCAGCGAAGCAAAACCTCCGAGAATATTCGTGCACAGAACAGAAGAGCTATCACAGGAACCAATGAATGCGATTGTATCTCGCAGGTAAGCACACCTAAGTTACCTGTATTCCATTCAAGTTCTGTAACGTTATTGTACCTAGCTAGCAAGTGAACAATATTAATTACTGCTTAGTCTCCGGAAATATGACGAACTGGTTTGAGAAACCGAACAATTAATAACGCGACTCAATGACGGTTTCCCTATAAGTTAATTAACTGTATTTGAGCGTCTAAAGTGTTTCCCTAGAGTTTTCTTGGCAAAGCGCGCTAAAGGATAAAAAATAATAATTAGCTAAGTTGAGGACAAACACAACTTGCCGAAAACAAAGCGCTGACAGCGCAATACCTGGGAGTTAGATGCAGGCTGTCAGTCTGATGGAAGCCAACCATGTATTCTGCCAGTGTAGCGAAGTCTTTCGCAATGGAATGAAACAGTCGTTTGGAGATTCTCTGACGACTGTTGTTACAGCAAACTGTACTGCATATCCCGGGCATATTGGATTCACTTAACTTAAGCATTTCGAATAACGAAGAGAATTAGCTACACCTGAGATGGGAGAATTAAAGTATCTTTAACCCTATAATACCCAGACACAGACATCATTATAGGAAAAATATGACCCAGTAATATTTTTGAAGTCTTGAAGGGTAGTATTCAGATCCACTGTTCATCATTAGGTTTTGTGACAGCAAAATATACATTGCTGAACAGAACTTCTTCTAATTCCAGGAGTATCCTATCTGATACAGCCAAAAATCAGCACCCCTTCAGAACTCAACACTCGAAATTTCAAATTATTTATATGCTCTCTACTATCTATAGCTATCCCTTAACATGTATAAGAGTAAGTTTTTGTGTAATATTTACCTTGGAATGCCGAAATTCACTGCCAAAAGTCCGAGGAAATTCATGAATTCCCATTCACATGGGAGCTACTACCTTGAAGTGAGTGACTAGGGGAGAGACTACTCCTGTAATGTCACTTCTTCTTTCCAGGTGGCAGCACTGTGTATCAGATGTGATACAGTGAGCAGTCGTGGTTGTGTTGCATCTTACCAGGTGGACATGGTCCTTCAAATTTGGTGTATCATATATGATACAGGGGGTATTATAGGGTTAATCAAGGGAAATGACTGAAAACAGTTCAAGACTAATCAGTTTAAAGACATGTTTATCGCCCTCCCAGCTCTCTGTCCACTGGCCGCCACTGCTAGCGACAGGAGCTGTCGCCTACTCCCCGTAGCTCCTTGCATAGCGCATCAGCAAACGCGGATACGTATTTAGTCGGTTAATTTAGTCAAATGAATATTTAAAATATTCTCAATCCTTCACAACTCTGTCTCATATTGTATGTTTTTTTTTAACGGTGTTCTATTCTTGTAAAAAAAAAAAAAATCATACAAACAAATCAAATAGTCTATCGTACCATAGATAATTTACGAAGAATGAATGAGTGAATGAATAAATGACAGGCAACCCGTACAGCTGGGGACTCAGCTAATCAATACTGAGGTCATTAGATTACATCTGAAATGCTCTTTGGCAGTTAAAGCCTCAGACAGAGACAATAACTTGTGAAGCAGCTCAAGGTTTGAAATTGTGAAAAATCTAAAAGGCTGTCTGTCAGTCTGCCTGCCTGTCTGGATGTTTCTGTGTCCTTCTTGGACATTTTAGACTGCAGTCATAGGTCATTCAAATGTCACTGTGCCGTTGCCCACAGGTGATTGGCCGAATCAACTGCAGTTCGGCCAATCGCCTGTGTGTAACAGCACAGTGAAAACCAACAGTTAAGACCTTTAACAGAGACAATAACGTGAAGCAGCTCAAGCTTTGAAATCATGAACAGTCTAAAAGATTGTCTGTCAGTCTGCCTGTCTCTGTGTGTCACTCTGTCTGCCTGTCTGTGTCTGTGTCTGTATTTCTGTGTCCATCTTGGACATTTTGGACTGCAGTCTTTTTTTTTTACTGTTAATACATTCAAACTTTGTGCTGGTTCATGTTTAACTCATTCAATCATTCTTTCATTCTTTCTTCATTCAGCTTTCTTTCTTTCAGTTTTTTAATAAACATTCAAGTATTCTACTTAGTTTAAATATTATTACATTTTCATGGCAGCTATTCAGTGTGGCGTCAGCAAACATTCAAACATTCAAATCATTCAGACTTTATTGCATTCAAGACAGCATCGCAGTGTGGCTTCAGCTTTCAGCATTCACACCCGCAATTTCTTCAGAAATTGCTTCTCTAGTTAGTGGGCCTGAGCTGAGTGCAGGCCCACTACTCTCCCCAGTAGGGAGTGTAGTGGGCCTGGGCAAAGCCCAGGCCACTTATATTATTCTGTGCCTATATTTTTATTATTTATTCTTCAGTAAAAATTTCGGTTCACAACTAGTCTTACAGCTTTGAGAAAACCCATACAATATATATATTAAATCGTGCGGCTCGACCGGGAAAGGTGTGGTATGTCTTTTCTAAGCAATCCGACTTACGCATTTCCCACAATTCCCGAAAAACATGGATTTTCATCCCTCCCTAGCAACCAGGCAGAACTCCATAGCAACTGCCTAGTTACGCACGAGCAATCACCCACACCACCATAGCAACTGCCAAGCAACGCCTTAGCAACCATCAGGAATACCATAGCTACCGCCTGGCAACGCCCTAGCAACCACGAGGAGCACCACAGCAACAGCCTAGCAACACTCTAGCAAAAGCCCAGAACACCATGAAATATGTCTTGCAATACCTTGCCAACCACCAGGAACAACATAGCAACTGCCCAGCAACACCTTAGCAACCACCCAGAACACCATAGCAACCGCCTAGCAACGCCCTAGCAACCACCCAAAACACCATAGCAACCGCCTAGCAACCACCCAGAACACCATAGCAACCACCTAGCAACGACCCAGAACTCCATAGCAACCGCCTAGCAACACCCTAGCAACCACCCAAAACACCATAACAACCGCCAAGCAACCACCTGGAACACCATCGCAACAGCCTAGCAACGCCGTAGCAACCACCAGAACACCATAGCAACCACCTAGCAACAGACCCTAGCAACCACCCAGAACTCCAGCAACCGCAACCACCTAGCAACGCCCAACCACCTGCAAACAACTGCCTAGCAACCAACTAGCAACCACCCAAAACACCATAAACACCCAGAACACCATAGCAACCAACAACTGCCTAGCAACCACCCAAACACCATAGCAACAGCCTAGCAATGCCCTAGCAACCACCCAGAACACCATAGCAACCCCAGCTCCATAGCAACGCCCTAGCAACCACCCAAAACACCATAGCAACCACCGAACACCAGCAACCACCTGAAACAACCATAGCATCCGCAACGACCCAGAACCCATGCAACGCCCTAGCAACCACCCAGAACACAATAGTAACCGCCTAGCAACGCCCTAGCAACCACCCAGAACACCATAGCAACCACCTTGCAACACCCTAGAAACCACCCAGAACACAATAGCAACCGCCTCGCAATGCCCTAGCAACCACCTGAAACACCATAGCAACAGCCTAGCAATGCCCTAGCAACCACCCAGAACACCATAGCAACCACCTAGCAACCACCCAGAACACCATAGCAACCACCTAGCAACCACCCAAAACACCATAGCAACCGCCTAGCAACCACCCGGAACACCATAGCAACTGCCTAGCAACCAACTAGCAACCACCCAAAACACCATAGCAACCACCTAGCAACGACCTCTGAACTACTACTAAACACTTTTTATTATTTTATAGTTAGTGTTTTTTTACGTCTAAAAAATGCAGACAAAATATAGACAGAGACAAAATAGACAATTGAGTAGTCCCAACAGCATCCCAGGGCACCCCTGTGTCCTGACCTGCAGAGGCCAGGCCCACTCTTACAATTTCTGCAGGAATTGTCTAGTTATTCCATATTCTTCCGTAATCGAACAGTTCGCTACTCCTCCCACAGTTTTCACCCGATCCCCACACATTACACATCAAAACATGCGGCTCCCTTGTGAGGAGTGTGCTATGACTTTTCTAAGCAATCCAACTTACGGATTTCCCACAATTCCCAAAAAACATGGACTTCTGAAACCTCGTTATAATGGAAGTCAATGAGAAAATCCTTCAAACTCACTCATCTTCACCCTCTCACCGTGAACTCATATATTCACGTAGAAACTCTGTTCCAACTCCCAAACATTGACAAGCAACGCCCAAGCAACCATGAGGAACAGCATAGCAACTGCCTAGCAATGACCTAGCAACCACCCAGAACACTATAGCAACCACCCAGAACGCCCTAGCAACCACCCAGAACACCATAGCAACCATGTAGAAACGCCCTAGCAACCACCCAGAACACCATGGCAACCAGCTAGCAAAGCCCTAGCAACCACCCAGAACACCATAGCAACCGCCTTGCAACGCCCTTGCAACCACCCAGAACACCATAGCAACCGCCTAGCAACGCCCTAGCAACCACTCAGAAGACCATAGCAACCGCCTGGCAACGCCCTAGCAACCACCCAGAACACCATAGCAACCGCCTAGCAATGCCCTAGCAACCACCCAGAACACCATAGCAACCACCTAGCAACGTCCTAGCTACCACCCAGAACACGATAGCAACTACCTAGCAACGTCCTAGCAACCACCCAGAACACCATAGCAACCACCTAGCAAAGCCCTAGCAACCACCCAGAACACCATAGCAACCGCCTAGCAACACCCTAGCAACCACCCAAAACACCATGGCAACCACCTAGCAACGCCCTAGCAACCACCCAGAACACCATAGCAACCGCCTAGCAATGCCCTAGCAACCACCAGGAACTCCATAGCAACCGCCCAGCAACGCCCTATAGAGCACCCAGAACACCATATCAACGGCTTACCAGATCCCTGGCAAGCACCTCGAACACTGTACGTGTAGAGCAGCAGGCACATTCAAAATTTCTACCGGAATTTTCTAGTTAAACTATGTTACTCTGTAGATTATGTAGCCATCTAGCTAGTTTGCTAACGTTAACTCTGGAGAATCTTTGTAAATAATCGCCATAATTAAGCGGTGTCATTTGTTTTTGCCCCAAATTCAGTATCTAGTTTGCAGTACCAGTGATTGCTTTTGAGCTAGCTTGCTAGCTAGCTAACGTCCCAAAAATGTGAAAATGCAGTTTGGACACACGGAAGCTAGCTATGATAGTAAAGTCATGGCCAAATCAAATCATATCGCTTAAACAGGATTTTCCACAGTTAACGTTAGTGTGACAGAGTGGTTTTTAAATCCATCGACTCTCAGCAAAAGGTGTAGATCTTTCACCATTATTGCCTTGCAGTTCCCTGTAATGTTTGCCGTTTTTCCTAAGCTATGTCTATAATGCAGCTCATAGCAATGTGTGTAGAAGTTGCTTCCATGTGAGACAAAGTTGTCCAAGTTTTGAAGCATTTGACTGGACTTGAAGATGCCCACTCAGTTATATGTTAATTGGAACGATTGTGTTTACTCTTTCTCTCGATAGTCTGTCAGCCATGGGATTCAATGAGAGCAGGCGATATCGTAAGGTTGAGAGACCTTTTTGTCTAATGCCTTCATGCTGATATGGTATATGCAGCAGTGAATGTGCACCTCGGGGCCGTGTTTGTAATTAAAGCCGTGACATATCTTGTCTTTGCCACAGAGCTCCAAATAACAGTCTACTTTAAGCATCTGTGGTGGCTGGCATCCTTCTGAGTCCGTTACATTAGCTAACTAGATGGCTAAATAATCAAAAGAGTACCGTAGTTTAATCGATCGGTCACACAGCATATAACCAAAGATAACGCTGTGTCTGCGGGAGTGGGTCAGGGAGTCACCGCCCCCGGCCCCCATAATATGCTCCCTCAAGAGCAATCACTGGTTCAGCGAACAAGCCGGTTAAATTACAGCGAAAACAAATGACGCCGCTTAATTAGGATGATCATTTCCAAAGATTCTCCATAGTTAATGTTAGCTAGCTAGCTAGATAGCTACATAATCTACAGAGTAACATAGTTTAATAAGTGATCGTGCATTCGCGGCATTAGCCACACATTCCGCAGAATCTTTGGAGTAGGTCTGTGTAAACGTCACCGCCCCCACGGTACACTGTATGAAGTTAAACGAATGGATCCTTCAAAGTAAAAATCAAATCACCCTGAGAGGGAAATTTTATTGGAACTCCCATTTGGAAGATATAAATTGGAAAAAAGCATGGCTTTTACCTAATAAGTTTTGTATTCCCTAACAAAGTCAAAGAAATCCATTGCAAAATTTTGCATAAAATTTATCCTGTGAACTCTATAATTTCCAAATACGCGGACAGTATTAACTCTTGTTCATTTTGTGGACATGCTGATGAAACATCTGTCCATCTATTTTTTCACTGTACAATAACAAAAAAATTTTGGGCTGACCTAAATTGTCATGTCTTCAATATCACTGATGTTTCTCATTGTTTCACGCTTAAAGATATAATTTGTTATTATGATAATAGGAGTAACAAATCTTTAAACTTTTTTATGTTAGTGGGTAAATTTTATATTCATAAGCAGAAGTTTTTAGGTTGTCAACCTTCTTTCCATCTCTTTTTGATTGAATTTAATTCATTGCTGGACTCTCTTGCCCGTACAAACAAAAAAAGCAACAGGTTCTTGGAATATTACGGAAACATATTTGATGTAACCCCTTGAAGTGTAAATTTTCTGTCTGTCTTTAATTACTTTTTGATTCTGAATTGTTGTATTGTGTGTGGGTGTTTTTTTTTTTTTCATTTATTGATTCTATTATTGAATCTCTCAAGTCCCTTAGTATAGGGGCTTGTCTGTCATTGCATCGTCGTTGCCACATCCTTTCTTTTTTGCATATTTTGATGTTATTAGCTCTCACGTTTTGTTGTGTATTCCTTTGTACCTGACTTGATTTGTGTACTCGTAACTTTGCTAAATAAAGTTTTGTTAATTGAAAAAAAGAAAGTTAAACAAATGGAGGCTGCAGCGGAAGCGATAATTTCATTGGTTAACGCGGAACCTGGCATTCTGTTGGTTGGCGATTTGATATACGGACAACCACCATTCCAGACAGGCAACTGATTTTCATTGAAGAGCTTGTCCGTGGACAACCAGTCAAAAAACTGATTTGTCGTTCACTGATTAGTTCAGTATGACTTACGCATACATGATGTGCCCTTATTGTAAAGTGTGACCACCGAGTTTTTGTTGGTTAATCATGCAAGAGCTTTGCGCTACATCAAGATAGCAACAGGCCAACATTGCGCCTAATCACACCTCATTTTATGACCAGTACGCCCTTGGCTGCTCAATTTGGAGCAAATGAATTGGCTATTTATGCAACGAGGACACTGGATAGGAAGTTGGTATTTTCCTTGGTCGTAAAGTAGCAAAGACACTTGCGTTACGTTTTGCGCCCCACTGCACTGGGTGTAAGATAGAGGCCATAGAAGCTTTTGAAATGGTTCAGAAGAGAGTTATGAAGTAAATTTTGGGATAAGAGATAAAAGTTATGAGGAGAGGCTGAAGAATCTTAATCCCTTCTGTCTCAGTAAAAGGAGACTTAGGCTGGGCTTAGACCAAACGACTTTTCAAGCGATTTCAAAGTCGCAGATAAATTTCCAAAATTGGAATAAAATCATGAGTTTTGCAAAAGTTGCAGCGCGCTCCCGTGATCTCGGTCGTTAGATGTAAGGTGGTCATGAAACTCAATCCGAGCTGTTTTGAGGCAGTCTTTGTCCCGTCTTAGCGTTATGACAATATCAAACATGTTTAATACTATCGCGGGTGTTTCGTCTAGTCTTATGCAAATTGTGTTGTTAAATGACGTGACCATTATCAACAACCAATATTACGGAAACATATTTGATGTAACCCCTTGAAGTGTAAATTTTCTGTCTGTCTTTAATTACTTTTTGATTCTGAATTGTTGTATTGTGTGTGGGTGTTTTTTTTTTTTCATTTATTGATTCTATTATTGAATCTCTCAAGTCCCTTAGTATAGGGGCTTGTCTGTCATTGCATCGTCGTTGCCACATCCTTTCTTTTTTGCATATTTTGATGTTATTAGCTCTCACGTTTTGTTGTGTATTCCTTTGTACCTGACTTGATTTGTGTACTCGTAACTTTGCTAAATAAAGTTTTGTTAATTGAAAAAAAGAAAGTTAAACAAATGGAGGCTGCAGCGGAAGCGATAATTTCATTGGTTAACACGGAACCTGGCATTCTGTTGGTTGGCGATTTGATATACGGACAACCACCATTCCAGACAGGCAACTGATTTTCATTGAAGAGCTTGTCCGTGGACAACCAGTCAAAAAACTGATTTGTCGTTCACTGATTAGTTCAGTATGACTTACGCATACATGATGTGCCCTTATTGTAAAGTGTGACCACCGAGTTTTTGTTGGTTAATCATGCAAGAGCTTTGCGCTACATCAAGATAGCAACAGGCCAACATTGCGCCTAATCACACCTCATTTTATGACCAGTACGCCCTTGGCTGCTCAATTTGGAGCAAATGAATTGGCTATTTATGCAACGAGGACACTGGATAGGAAGTTGGTATTTTCCTTGGTCGTAAAGTAGCAAAGACACTTATGCGTTCGCTTTTCGCCCACTGCACTGGGTGTAAGATAGAGGCCATAGAAGCTTTTGAAATGGTTCAGAAGAGAGTTATGAAGTAAATTTTGGGATAAGAGATAAAAGTTATGAGGAGAGGCTGAAGAATCTTAATCCCTTCTGTCTCAGTAAAAGGAGACTTAGGCTGGGCTTAGACCAAACGACTTTTCAAGCGATTTCAAAGTCGCAGATAAATTTCCAAAATTGGAATAAAATCATGAGTTTTGCAAAAGTTGCAGCGCGCTCCCGAGATCTCGGTCGTTAGATGTAAGGTGGTCATGAAACTCAATCCGAGCTGTTTTGAGGCAGTCTTTGTCCCGTCTTAGCGTTATGACAATATCAAACATGTTTAATACTATCGCGGGTGTTTCGTCTAGTCTTATGCAAATTGTGTTGTTAAATGACGTGACCATTATCAACAACCAATAGGTGTGCTCTTCCCAGCACCAAGCAGAAAGAAGCAAACTAGTTTGAACAGACATGGAGGGGAGGCGAAAGAGTGTGGTTCTCTTGGACGGTAGAACAGGAAGAGAAACTGGGGGAGTTGTTTTTTTTTCCGAACAGAGCACTGCACACTCAAGGGCAGCGGTGGCCAAAAGCTGCTTCTGTTTTTGCTCCATTCTTCTCTGCTCTAAAGTTCTTGTCGTAAATTTTCACCAGTTGCAGGATGAGAAATCATACAGGTTAACAGACACACCTATGATTTCTCATCCCGGACCTGGTAGAAAAAATCCGAAAAATTTCTTAAAAGTATTCTTTGAATGTAACTATTTTTCATCAATGAAATTGTAAACGGAGCGTGAAAATTTCATTAGAAATATTTTTACATGAGTTGCTGGATAGCTCACTTGGTAAAGCATCGCGTTGCGAGGCAGAAGTGACTATCATGTCGCGGGTTCAATTCCCGCCTCGTACCAGCCGGCAGTGGTCGGCAGCTTTTTCAGAGTAGCGCGCAATTGGCTATTGCGCTACAGGGTTGCAAATTGGGAAGGGACTGCCGGAGAGGGAAAATAATAGTTGCCTTATTCGTTGCTCAAGCGCCTCTTGTTGGCCAGACGGGCGTTTGTCAGGAAGATTCCAAACCTGTTCGTGTCCAGGTATCCTCCGCCCTCGTTCTGAACTTGCGAAGATTCAACCAATGAGTGTATAAGAAGCGGTGGCTGACAGGCACGTGCTTCGGAGGAGAGCCGTGAACTGTCTTCACTCTCCTGAATTGGCAGCAAGGGGTCGCATACGAGCAAGCCTTCTACAGAGTTCACCAATTGGCCATTCCAGATTCAGCTGGGATTGGAGATGCCAAATTTAAAAAAAAGAAAAAAAAAGAAATATTTTTACATGCTAAATAAGCTTTCTATCCACCCAGGACAGTGAAATTGCCACGTTCGTGCTGATGTTACACTTGGACATGTCAGGGATCCTCGATTGCGCTCCACTCTATGAAAATCTTGATCACAATCGCCAATCTCTTATCCATACTCTTATTGCGATTATGCTGACTGTACCTTGTTTAATACAGTCTGTATGGGCGGTACGCATGATGAGCAGAAGCTCCGAAAAGTGATCCACTCTGGCCAACGACAAATTGTGCTGCGCTACGGAAAGCATCTGGTTGGTGTTTGTTTACCGTGGCGTGAGTTCATGTGCTCTCTCATCGTTGTCAAAATGAATAGCTTCCAATAATTAATAGCCTCCAATAACAAGTTATTTTTCTAACAAGAGACCATCTGGAATCAAACCAGCCGCGATGGCTGCATGGCGCTTGCACGAAGAGGGGCTCGATTAAAACATGTATAATTATAATT
The DNA here is from genome assembly GCA_029692085.1 of Gymnothorax javanicus. Taxonomy (NCBI): domain Eukaryota; kingdom Metazoa; phylum Chordata; class Actinopteri; order Anguilliformes; family Muraenidae; genus Gymnothorax; species Gymnothorax javanicus. Next base: position 128,039,259 of record CM056193.1, on the reverse strand, counting down.
ATGATAAACATAATCTATCGCACCTATCATACCCATATTCAAACTCATGGTTTCTTTTCCATCTCAGCTACTGACATGCAATGCCGTCAGTGTGTTAACGCGGACAGACAGAACGTATGATTCCAGTACCAGCTAGCCTACGCTCCATGGCTGGAATAATAAAAAAAAAAAAAAATCCATATGACTTTATTTACGTGCAATCAGTATAAATAGATATATGCTTCTTGTGATGCTCATGCAATGTTATCCATTAAAAAAATTATTAGTAAGAACCGGGATTTTCTTACCATTTTACTAGTACGCCCGCACTGATTTCATATGCTCAAAATCCGTACTAAATACAGACAAACCGAAGGGTTGGACATGCATGAGAAATAATCTCGAAAGGAATCTAGTTGCAGTCTTGCAGGTAGTGACCCTGCAAGATCCCCAGTCTTCGCAAAATTTTAGTCTGTGACTATGATTTGTCTTTAGGTGTGAGAGGGTGTCAGATGTTAGTCTTTTAAAAGTCTTCTTAAAGTTTTACCAAAGTCCTTTAGTGTATAGTAGGCCTTTGGGGCAATCTGATTGAGGTCTTTAAATATGTTGAAGGAATTAACAAAGTTGACCATGCGGGATTACTTAAACCAAATTCTGTTAGCAGAATTTGGGATTATAAATAGATGTTAGTCAAGGGGAAATTTAGCACTAATACTAAGAAATATTTTTTCACACAGAGTGATCACAGGTTAGAATGGCTTACCTGGCCATATTGTTTAGCCAGAAACTGGGAGTTTTCAAGTCCAGACTTCATGCAGTGCTGGATGCCATCTTGTCCATGAGTATCTGAGGTCATCCTTGAAGGTGCACTATGCAAGTTTGTTGACATCACTTCTGTTGACATTCGAATTCAAACAAAACAGAGGTAGCTGACGCCTCCCTCCCATAGTTCCCTCCCTCACGTGCTTCCGTAACTGTCAACTCTCGTCGGTGATTGGCCGGAACAGTTTGTTATGTTATGGGGCACAGCCTGTGCCCCCTGTGTTTATTTGCAGTTTGTGACGCCTGTGCGGTCTCCAGAGCCCGGTTTTTTTTTTTTTTACAGTGAATTCAGGGGCAGGCAGCTAGCGGATTGTGGGGAGATTTCGGCGAATTGAGACAAAAATATAATCGAGCAGAAAATAAACAAACTTGCATAGTGCACCTTTAACAGTGATTCTAAATTGCCCACTACACATTGTTGTCTCAATAATAGTAGGCCCAGAGCAATTATCTTAAAAACTTGTGACCATTGATGTCAGTAAAATAGCCAATATTCTATCATCATATTCAAGTATTCATGTGACAGTCACCATCACAGTTCAGTTAATCCCTATTCCATGTCACATTTTAACCATATTCAGAATCTGTCATTATCATATTTGTCCTTATTCGCAGCTTGAGACTGTCATTTCTAGTTCAGTTGGGTCGTACTCAGAGAGCTAAAGGTGAAGCTGAAGTGTTTCAGCGTGGTCTTAAATCGCTGCGGTAACCCCCTTCATGCAGCAATGAATTGGCGTAGCAGCTGCCACGTTTCTCCGTCTTATTCAGACTGCGAAGGGTAAGTCGTTGCCTTAGCGCCGGATATGTGTGCATGTAGCTCGCTTCATGATACTGGAATCAAACATTTTCATAAATCAAACATTTTTCAAAAAAAGGACTTGTGGCAATATTGTGGTATATAAGAAAAATATGCTTGTAAAAATTTGTAAGCACTTCGGTTTGCTTGGCAGTTCACATGAGCAATTTTTAATACACAATCACATCTGCCTGTTTTCTTGTCTCAATGTTATATCTTAAATCTGCAACGACAGCTTATCCCATTCACACAGACGGTGAAGAGCATCAGTTACTCCCTTTCGACAGCGCTGAAACACCTCCCGAGGTGTATCAGAAACGGCTCACTTAAATACTCCTCTCAAACACCTTGCACCGTTTAGACAGAAACTGAAGGAGAAGCAGAGGCACGGTCTTTGAGTGAAAGCAGGCGCATGCGTCTACTGCATCTACTGACTATCCATGGTGATGATCAGCGATTCTGTGATCAATCTCGGGGTCTATTTGAGGTAGCCGTGTGCGCGCACTCAGCAGGATCAGCTGCAGTTGGCACGACTTAGCCGATCCTCCTCCACCCGTTGTAGGCTTTGTGCAATCAATTAAGCCAGCGATTCGCTGTTTTGGATATGGCAATCCCTGCTTTGATGTTGATCCTTGATCTCAGGATCTGACTTTTGTGCAACAGGCCCCTGGTTGTGGTGATCCATCCATATTAGGAAGCAGTGGCAGCTGGTGAACTGGCAATGGGAGAAGCTCAAACCATCCCTTGAAAATAATGATTGGTCATGACCTGTTTTCAATCTTAATAAAATTGAGTTTACTTGACTCCAAAATCCTAAGGACCATCAGGTGTCGCCAGTTCTCCTTGTTAAGTGGAAACAAGCCCGAATAGCCTTTTTCTCGGCCTGTTTTCAATCATTCATTTAAATTTAGCCTGGAATCCATCCGTATCAAGCTTTGGTCGCTCCCAACGGTCACTTGCTGATACAGTCTGGCCTCAGTCGGTAGGCCAGCGTTGAGCCCTTAAGTCACTAATGAACTGTACATATAAATATTCATGTTTTCTGCTCTTGGCTGACCTTTTGGCGAGAACCACCAATCGCACGGCGCCATTTGCAGAATGAATGCTGACCGGGTTATCCATCGCATCTTGTAGTCAGAAGTGGTAACTAAGTAGGCGAGCAATTAAACATTGGGATATACAAGTATCTATCTTATATCTGCATGTTGCGTGTATATTTCCTTTTACTTTGCTACATCAGGCATTTTACAACACAACTAACGGCTGTACTCGGCATTACGAATATGAGTTAGCTGGCCAGCTACGGCATTCCTGAATGTTATTTGACATGAGCTTAAAAATTAGATTGTGGCTTGCTTGTGTTTACTCTTGGAGTGGTTGTTAGGTTTTGAACAGGATAATGTTTGGCCATATCTGCATTTTGTTTATTTCAGTGGGATTCCCCAGTATAATAAAGGCTAAATTAAATAATACTCAAATTACGTAACGTATTTCACTGTAATTGGCATTAGCTATAGCTTGAAGGGTATTGCATCAGCTAGGTTAAGTCTATGAAGCTGGTATGCAATACAACAGTTGCTAATTTATTCCTTGCCTGTCTACTTTCTTCGGAAAAGAGAAGATGGATAGCTTGTTCCAATTATTGCAACCTATTGCTGCACAACGTTTCGGCATTTTTAACGTGGATGGCCAGCGCTTATTTTGCAGCTTTTTCCCGCTTGTTTAATATCTGATATCAATCCAGTACAAGATCATAGTGATCAAATATATTCCTTTTTCCTTTAAAAACGATTAAACATTGATGGCAATAACAGTATCACTGAACATACAAACACAAGCATTATTTCAGTTTGAAAGTTTCATTCGTACTTTGCCGCAGTCCATACTGTATTTCTGTATTGCCAAATGTTACGTGACCGCTGCTGAGAGAGACACAGGTCTCGAACAAAGATCATTTTCTCTTGATCTGTTGGTCTTAAAAATTCTATTGCAGCAGCAGAATGTTTGGAAGATATGTGGCCTGAGAAAAATAAGTCCAGTATTTAATTCTGTGAGAATGGGGCAAAATAATCGGTGATAATCTGTGCCCACGTTCACTTCTCCCCATTGGAATCAATTCATTCAGGACCCGCCGCAAGTCTATCTAAAGGGGCGGTGCACCCTTGCGACTGTGAGCCAATCACAGATCTCGCATGGATTTTGTGCGAATATTCTAAAGTCAAACGCTAGCCTACCGACTGAGACCAGACATATCAGCAAGTGACCGTTGGGAGCCACCAAAGCTTGATATGGATGGATTCCAGGCTATTTAAATTACCATTACAGATACTCAGAAAACTCAACATTATCAGGTGTGGCCAGTTTTCATTGATAACACATACCTGTCAACTCTCACGCGGAATTGAAGTCCTTGTGCATGGTGGTTTATCTGTTTCACGTGCGTTATAGTGGATTTCACCACTAGTAAAGGTTGCCAGGTCTGTGCAACAAAACCAGCCAAATGGCCAAAACTAGCCCAACAGGCAGCCACCCCAAAAACCAGACCAATGTCAGAATGCAAAAAAAGCCCTCAAAACCTCCGCAACACCATATATACGGCCTTTAAAGTCCAACAACATTGCTGTCATTGTCAAATATATTACCAGTGATGTTGATAGGTTTTCAATTTAGTGAGTCCCCGGGACCCACAGGTGGTGATTTGAGTGGGTCCCTGGGAAATTCAATGGGTCCCTAATGAAAAACATTTTTCTTTCTATTTCTTATATTCTTCTATTTCTTAAATTGAAGTGTTAAACTCCTTTGATGGTGGTATGGTATGATATGGTTATAATTAACAGATATATTCATGCATGTTCAAAATGTATCTGAAATTAAACAAATAAAATTCCAAATCTGAAAAGTTTATTGCAAAACAACTGTCACAGTGGCATGGCATACAAAATTCAAATAAAATAGCATTTTTGTAGCAACATAAATAGCACCAAACTAAATTACTAAAATTCAAATGAAAACAAAATGGTGTCTGTAGTACCAAAATAAATTATCAATAAAAGTGCTGATTTTAACACATAAACAAAACATTCTCATCACCATGACTGAGTCAACAAATAAATTGTCACCAAAATAACACCAAAATCTTCTTGTCTGAACATCAACTAAATCAAACTGAGTCTGAATTGAGTCAATCACTGTGAAACTTTTAGCACAAAAATGAAACTTACCTAACACAGTGGAAAGTCTGTTGAGAAAAATAAGATGATGCAGATATGTTAGTGGTGTATTGTAAGCAGCGTTTGAATTTAAAACGCATGTTAAAATGCTGTTGTACGCAGACAGCTAAACGAACGTTTAAACACTATTTCACAAGATGGGATCATCGCACGTTTAACTGCACGCAGGTAACCTTGCATTTAGTCCTCAGACTAAACAGGTGCGGTCAAATTACGACAACCTGCCATTGCATAATGGGCAATTCCAATTGTCGTTACCGGTTAATAACCCCGTATGTAAGGGTAGTTGAGTTGTGGACACGCAGTTCGCACAGAGATGTCGGCAAAGAAAACATGGCGAGAATTTCACTTCGCTTCATTGAATGTCAAACTCTCTTTGCATGTCCTATGGACATGAGCAAGATACTGACGTCAGACGCATCCTTCACCAAAACTGTTTCATCCTCGGCATTCGTGGTGATTTCACACACTCATTTGTGCTTTCACTATCAGTGAAGAGTAAAAATGCAGTTCGGACTTCACTCACTATGGAAGCCCATAGTGGACAATATTCAAATGAAAATGTAATCCCACTATTGCATTATAATTTTCCACTTATGAATGAGTTATTTGAGACGATATTAAATTGAAAATGCATTAATCCAATTATCACTTTCATTTTCACATACACATATGGGAAATCTATGACTATATTCAAATGATAATGAAAAGCTGTTTGACATTTCATTTTTCAAAGTCATGCTCCATAATACAGTGGACAATATTCAAATGCAATCAGCAAAACAGCACCCCCAGCCTATTGCATTTACATTTACATGTCAACACGCTCTTTTAGGGTCAACATGAAAATGAAAATGCTGTTTTCTAATCACTTGGAAATAATAATGATATAATAATGATGACGACATTTGACATTTCATTTTCAAAGACTTATCCTGCAATACATGGGACAGTATTCAAATGCAGTAAGGGAAACAGTGCCTCCCAGTCCATTGCATTTTCAAATACATGTCACCACGCTCTTTTTGGGACACAAGGAAAATTAAAATGCAATCTGTTAGCATCTCATCAAGGCGGGTCTTCCACTAGGACGTCACTCATTAGGGGCGCGAACGGAAACCATGTTCCTTATTTGCATACCAACCAATCATCTTCTGGGTAGCGCTTGTACGCACGGAGGCTTACTGATAAAGTCATGATGGCCAGACTGATATGTATTGTGTGCCATCGCGCATTAGGCTACGTTGCGCTTTGGATGTAGACTTCTCGGCAGCTAGTATGCTAGCTAACATTAACTAAGGTAAATATTTGTAAATGATCATAACACTAAAGCGATATGATTTGATTTTTGCCCCAACTTTATTAACTGAGCTAGCTGTAATATGCATGAACTTATCCGAGGCTTCGCGGCAGTGTTGTGCAAGTGCAACCCAAGTGTGCTTGCAGATTTCAGAGACGTTAGCTAGCTTGCTAGTGAGTCTGAAAGCAATCGCTTAGGTACAGCTAGCTAGCTATGATGCCGACTGGAGAAGCTCTTACAGCCCTGATTTGTCAATTTCCAAGCCATCTCGCACACACGACCTCTTTCACCATTGATTAGCAGCTTCTTTTACCTAACGAACAAACTGACAGTGCAGCCTGAAACGTGTTATTTCATTGCTAGTTAAAGCAGCATTATCCTTCCATGCGTGCTATAGCATATTACATTACTCCAGACAAAACGCCATCCGTCTTCCCACCCTGCTGACGCTAGTTAGGGGAAATGTTTGTCATCATTTTTATACTTAATCGCTGTGATTCGGTTTTTGCCCTTGCTTCACAAGCTAGCTAGCTGACAGCGATTGCTCTTGTGTTTGCCAAGTTGCAGGTTCGCCCCTGGCCTCTCCTGAAACATGCGCAATGTATATATCATGCAGAAAGGTCCGATAAACGGCCAGCAGTCAGGCTGCCGCTGTTCCTGGTTTAATCGCGATTCCAAAGCCATGTAGCAATGGGAGAAGTTTTGATGACTCTGGCCGAAAACGATGTTCCTCACTTGCTAACTTAACCTGCTGTAATATGAACTTCCTTGATATGTCTGGCAGCACTTTTGTACGTCCCAACAGTACTATCAGATTTCTGGGAGATTTAAATGGATAGCTCATTACCTGGCTAGCTCAAGAACAATCGGCAAGCACAAAAGCAATCGCTGTCAGCTAGCTAGCTTGTGAAGCTAGGGCAAAAACCGAATCACAGCGATTAAGGATAAAAATGATGATAAACATTTCCCCTAACTAGCGTCAGCAGGGTGGGGAGACGGATAGCGTTTTATCAGGAGTAATGTAATACGCTATAGCACACATAGAAGGATAATGCTGCTTTAACTAGATATGAAATAGCATGTCTCAGGGTGAACTGTCAGTTTGTTCTTTAGGTAAAAGAAGCTGCTGATCAATGGTGAAAGAGGTCGTGTGTGTGAGATGGCGTTGAAAGCCACAAATCAGGGCTGTAAGAGCTTCTCCAGTAGGCATCATAGCTAGCTAGCTGCACCTAAGCGACTGCTTTTAGACTCACTAGCAAGCTAGCTAATGTCTCTGAAATCTGCAAGCACACTTGGGTTGCAGTTGCACAACACTGCCGCGAAGCCTCGGATAAGTTCATGCATATTACAGCTAGCTCAGTTAATAGAGTTGGGGCAAAAAGCAAATCATATCGCTTTAATGTCATGATCATTTACAAATATTTTCCTCAGTTAACGTTAGCCAGCATACTAGCTGCCGAGATGCCTACATCCAAAGCGCAACGTAGCCTAATGCGCGATGGCACACAATACATATCAGTCTAGCCATCATGACATTATCAGTAAGCCTCCGTGCGTACAAGCGCTACCCAGAAGATGATTGGTTGGTATGCAAATGAGGAACATGGTTTCCGTTCGCGCCCCTAATGAGTGACGTCCTAGCGGAAGACCCGCCTTTGATGAGACGCTAACAGATTGCATTTTAATTTTCATTGTGTCCCAAAAAGAGCGTGGTGACATGTATTTGAAAATGCAATGGACTGGGAGGCGCTGTTTCCCTTACTGCATTTGAATATTTTCCCATGTATTGCAGGATAAGTCTTTGAAAATGAAATGTCAAATGTCGTCATCATTATTATTTCCAAGTGATTAGAAAACAGCATTTTCATTTTCATGTTGACCCTAAAAGAGCGTGTTGACATGTAAATGTAAATGCAATAGGCTGGGGGCGCTGTTTTGCTAATTGCATTTGAATATTGTCCACTGTATTGCGGAGCATGACTTTGAAAATGAAATGTCAAACAGCTTTTCATTATCATTTGAATATAGTCATAGATTTCCCAGATGTGTATGTGAAAATGAAAGTGATAATTGGATTAATGCATTTTCAATTTAATATTGTCTCAAATAACTCATAAGTGGAAAATTATAATGCATTTGTGGGATTACATTTTCATTTGAATATTGTCCACTATGGGCTTCCATAACTCACGGTAGCCGTTTTGGAAAATGTAAACGTAGATGTAAACGAAAAATGTGGCCTTGCAAAACCCCTCTATTAAAGCAATTCTTACCTCTCTGGCACGCGGCAGAGCACTTAGTAAAAATTTGAACATGAACAACTCCGCCTCTCTCCAAAGTCCCACCCTCTTCCCCTGCCTGACCTCTGAGGCTCCCTCCTCCCCTGACGATGCGGTGAGAAAGTGAGAAAGCGAGCGATGAAGCTGACAGACGCGAAACAAATTAAGACGACAGATTACATTCAAAGTCAATGCAAAGACGCCAATCTCCGCGATTCGTCTTTGCATTGACTTTGAATGTAATCTGTCGAACTAAAAAATTCGCTTTTCGTCGTGTGAAAGCATCTTGAAACGGGGAAATGGAGTCAGATTCAGAGGCACCGGTTAGTGAATACTAAACAACAGTAATGACATAATATTCAGTTATATATGTGGTATAAAATAAAATGCCCTCGTATGTCTGACGAACTACTATTAACGTTATTATAGTAGTTATAGCATTTCAGCGCCTGTTTGTTTACAGTCAGATGCGTCGTTTTTCGACAGAATTCATACATATTTTCTTGCAAAACTGCTGTCATAACGTCTTACCTCACCAGAATTGTCCCGATAACGTTAGTCATTAAATTATGAGCAGTTGCAGCTGTTTTATTTGCAGGCTAACTGTTGAGTACCTGTTTTGTCTCTACCGCTCTGCTGCTCTGCCAGAGAGGCGTGCGACTCGCAAGCGGTGACAGCGGTAGGCAACTGGAAGGGACGCGGCGACGGATGACAAGACAGGAAGCTCGGCAAATCATTTTACTCGGACCGAAGAAAATGATTGGTCAGACTTTTATCAGAAATATATAAGAATTGAATATTGATGAGTTTCAACACCTGGTGGATTTCTTTTACATTTTAATGTGCCATACGCTTATTAGGAGCATTTTAAGATTACAAAAGAGAAGTGTAAAAATGCCAGAAAGGCAAGAATTGCTTTAAGTGAATAAGAAACTGAAGAAAGCAACTAATTTATGCATTCATTTCATTTCCAGAAAAGGCGCAAGTCTTGCTCAAAGTCTACCAGGCAACCAGATGAAGGCATGTCGGCGTCACTTATTTAGGTGCAAATCAATCTGTGGTAGTAGTTTTCGCGAGTTAAACCTACCTTCAAGAGCGTTAAGTTTTCTTTTGTTATTTGACCGCAGGCGTTTAAAATATTTAGACGCACGCGGACAGTTGCTCCTGTGAAACGGTGATTAAAATTAATCTCATGCTAAACGCGCGATTAAGAAAGCTATCTGTGTGTAAACCTTAAAACGCTTTTGTGAAATTGGCCCAATGTATCGTTTTTTCATGGGAAAAATGAGGTGAGTCCCTGGGACGCATACAGGGCTGGCGCGGTCATATAGGCGAACTAGGCAATTGCCTAGAGCGGCACTTTCTCAGGAGCGGCAAAATGGGGCAAGTGAGTACAATCTTGGAGAAACAAAGACCGTCAGGCTCAATCATTCTGTGAGCATATTGAAAGGCTGAGGAATATATGTCAATCACACACACGCGCGCGCGCGACCTAACGATTCCCACCCGAGTGGGGGTAGAACACGCCCACTTCCGCATATGACGTCGCCCCCCTCCGTCACCCTAAAACATACCTCCGTCAAAACCGAACATTAATGCTCGAATTCATAAAGGGTGATGATAACCCGATTATTTTAGTCACGCACAACTACTGTACGGTGGCTAAAACAGAGAAGTACGTGTGTGGATAAACTCCTGTGACTAGCGCAATTCAGGCAGAACATAATCGGGTGTTTACCCATCCGTGTACAAGTCCCCGCTTAGCCGATGTGCAGTGGTGTCATGTGCATGGTATTACGTAATATGTGTACCAAAAGGGCATGCCTATCTGAAGAAACCCGGAGATCGCGGCACATATGCTCTGCTGATTTCCGCTCAATTGAGAAAGTCAGAACTAAAATGTAGAAAAAACACGCTGACAATTTCACCAGTGACGTGCGGTGGAGGTTAGTTTGGTGAGGCAGAAACCTCCCCTTTGCTTAATTAGCAATCAGACGATTAACTAGTTTAGTAAGACTATTCGGCAGAATGACGGGCCAGTTTAAGTTTCCGTGGCGTTATTACTCAGTAGGCTACATCGAACTTGAAATGCTCACGAAACTGCAGATTTGCGAGTACTTGCTCACAGGAAACCAGAGACGTGCGGTGAGGTGAGGCAGTGACCCAAACTTTTATCACAGGATTTTGTGAACTTGTTCCCACGTACTATTCCTGATTGACAATCAAAACAATTAAGACCAAGCCTATAGGAAGCCTGACACTGATAGAGGAGATAATGACAAAAAGATTAATTCACGTATACGCTTCAATTCGAGACTGCAAGGATGGAAATCTGAATAATCAATTAGGAAAAATTCTCGGCTCTCTGTAATTCTGTATATCGTTTAATCATTTTGTTAACCGGATTATGAAAGAAGACTGAAAATAAACTCCCGCTTTTTGTTTGGGTGTAAAAGCGCGTATTTAAAGGAGAATTCATTGTATATTGATTAAGCATTGAACTCTGCATAAATCGAACTGTTTTAATATTTGTTGATGACATTGCTTCGGCTTCCTGGAAGCAAGTACGCGCAAATCTGCTGTCTAGTGAGCATTTCAGGTTCGATGTACTGAGTAATAACGCCGCGGAAACTTAAACTGGCCCGTCATTCTGCCGAATAGTCTTACTAAACTAGTTAATCGTCTGATTGCTAATCAAGCAAAGGGGAGGTTTCTGCCTCACCAAACTAACCTCCACCGCACGTCACTGGTGAATTTCACCCATGACCAGAGAATGGGTCTAATTGAGTGTGTAAAAGGTAGGAGAACAGTTACAGAGGATAAAAAGAGGGACACCGATGCCAATCGAAAGAAAACTGAACTGCATCAGGTGGTTGCAGACAAATTGACAGTTGAGACTGAAATAGCGTTTTCTGTGATAAAAACGTGCAGCATTAATGCCTCCTGGGTTAACGATTGCGACGTGGGTGCCGTCAATAGCACCGATCACTCCTGGAAAATTATCTACGACATGAAATCCTTGAATAACTGCTCGTCTTTCATTCTCTTCCTGGGGGAAATCTTATGAAGTGGTTTTTCCTGGCACATATTGCCTCGGTAACACGACGAACTACTTGACAGCAGATAGCCTGTAATACACCACACGTGTCACCAACATCCATTTGAAATGCACCACATGCATAAAAGTGCAAGGCAATACATAGTTGGTGTACTGGAAGAAGGGCATGGTTTCGTCTTGTGGGATGGTCAATGTCTGCTTCGATTAGGTGTAGAATATAACGGTATGATTCTTTGGAAATTCTGTATCGCTTGACAAATTTCGTGTCGCTATACTCTTCTAAAGGATTCGTCCTGCCTTTGAAAACCCTCAATTCGGCACCTTGCCTTTGGTCAGCCATCTCTTCCTGTGCTATTTCAATTATGGGCAAGAGATCCATAGTCATACGTCCAGCCACACAAGCAAACCAACAGAGCTTGTACACGAGCTTGGTAGCTTGTACACGAGATAAACAATCCCCTTGGGACGATTAGAATTTATATTGTTACTTAGACAGGTGTGACTAACCATGTACGTGGGATAAACAGCAGCTGATCTGATCTCTCTTTATGAATTCGGGCCTAAATTTGTCCGCTCGATCATCACCTGTTTATACACTGTTTAGCCAAGTTAACCGTGATCAAGGGAAAAACACCCTTTATGAATTCGGGGGTAAGAGTTGTTCTACACAGTCTTCCGCTGTTTATATTCGTGAAGCGGTTGCGAAACGAACGTTGTTCGTATCCATGAGGCAGTAGCACAAAGAATGCTGTACACCGCTGGAAAGTTGCGGTGGTTGGCTCACTGAATATCAGCATCCCCTGGGTGCTCGGCTTAGCTCTTGACTTGTACGCATCTTTGCCCGGTCCCATTAACGGTAGTATTACAAGCCAAACAATAACATTGCATTACGTAAGCTTACCAACAAACCTGATGGACCTTTATTTTCCTACCTCACTCTCGCACATTCTGATCACAAGTATTTATCAGCCAAAATTTTGACTTCGGTAATTGCTGAATTCATTGGTTACTGTAGGCAGCATACGTGCGCTCATCAATACTAACACAGCTGCGCGTCTGGCTCCTAGGCTCCATGGTTATATATCAGCTGCCCAGCTAATCTCTGACCTTTATAATAGCTAACGATACCACTGCGACGCGCAACTTTTTTTTTTTTCGCGTCGTAAAATTGATGTAACTCTCGGGAAAGAAAACCTATACTCTTAGCGACAGCAAATATAGCCGAACGTGGCTAGTTAGCAACACTTTTCAGTTACCGTCTGGCTTATTATTTAGGTTAATGTTGTTAGCTAGCTTGTGGATGATGGACTTAAATGTAGAAACACATTTAGCGACAGCTAGTTAGCTTGCGAGATAACGTAGGATATTTTCAATTAGCTATATAGCTAGCTAGCTAGCCTTTCTATTTACAGTGATACCGCATCGGTCATCGCACTGAAAATAAAACGAATCCATTGGTGGCGAATGCAGTTATGTAAGATATTGCTGTGTGAATCTACTGAGTGTATAACCACGGCAATCTCCGGTCAAGCCCTCCAAATACTCCGGGGAATCAGCTAAGGGACCCCGTCATTTGGTGGCGTGCTATTGCGGCTCTAATATTGTAACTGACGAGCCAGCTAAGTTAGCAACCTGTTAGGGAAGCCGTCACGGGTTTCCTACCCCTGACTGACATATTTCATTCAAAACGGAGGTATGTTTTAGGGTGACGGAGGGGGGCGACGTCATATGTGGAAGTGGGCGTGTTCTACCCCAACTCGGGTGGGAATCGTTAGGTCGCCGCACGCACACACGCTACATCTGCACACGCCCCCTCCCCGGCCTCCCGCCCCCAGATCTCAAGAGCCAATGGTAGCCTGGCCTACTGACATGAATTTGTTTGTGTGCCTGAAAAAAAAAAAAAACTTTCGAAAGATGTAAGGCTTCGGAGACAAAGGTTGCAGCATGTCTAAACGTATGGGGTAAGGTTACTGTCAAAAGTTTCGTGCGTGTACACATAAAAATCGTGCACGTATTAAAAATGTGTGCGTGTTAGTCCATAGTTGTGCATAAATAAAAAATTTGTAAACTCTTGTTTTAGTCAAATCACGCATACATTATGCAGTGTATAAATTCTCTGTGAGAATACAACTCATAAAGTTACAACTTCACTAAATTACAAAATACGGATTGCAGTTTACGGACGTCGAATCTGAATAGAGTGAAATAACTGTCAAAACTACGTCACGAGGTCACGGGCATTATGTATCGAGTGGAAGATATCATCGATTCTACAAACTGCGCATGTGTCAGAAATTCGACCGTGGGTTCAATTCAATGAGTGTATATCAATGAGTGTATATAGAACGTGTCTGTCCTGTTCTCTAGCTAGCTGGCATTGGTTTATGTGATCTGTTGTGGGTATTGTGCAGAGAAATAATGATTCCATTAAAGTTAATTGTTTGAAATATCATGTGGCATGCTGGTTATCAATCAACTCAGCTGTGCTTGCCATGGCGTGCTGATCGTGCCAGTAAACCTTTGAAACGGTTATAATATCAAAATTGTTTAAATCCACGCGTTGGCTTTTAGCTAGCTAGCATGATTACAAACACTCCCACCAAATTAGCTTGCTACTAGGACAGCTAAAACCCGTCTCTCCGCAGCATACCCATTTCAGAATGAGTCCGATCTGCTGCCAACATTGCCTGCTACTCGCCATTGATCATTCGCGATGAAAATGCCAATGCAGCACACTGCTTGCTCCAATAATGCTTGAAAGACACACATGCCACTTAGCTAACGTTATAAGAACATTGAACAATAATTTAAATCGATCGCTCAAAAATGTAAATGAGCATCAGGTTCGATGCTGAACGAGCGTGGCTGAGTGACTTAGCCAGCCAGCTAACGTTTATGGTCGCTTCGCGTTGAGCTATAGCCTGTACGATATCTGATTTCTACTTGAAGCAGCAATGGAGCCCCAATTAGCTAACATGAGCTGGTCAAATGCGTGAACGCAGTGCAGCCATTATTAAGTCATGAACATTATCACCGTCCCCAACGTTTTCAATCTATTGCATTTCGTTAAAGGTGGCAGGAAGAGTGAGATAATGAATCTTGCCGATCGAGAAAATGAGCAAAATTTTCTTAACTGTATTGGACTGATTTTGATAAGGTGGTCCAACCTGACTGGAAACGGAGCCATAGTGTTGCCTACACCGATGAGCTGAAGCCTTTATTATCAGCATAATGTGTGCGAAAATTCCTTAGTGCAATAATTTGTCCATTTTAATATTTAATATGAATGTTAATTTTAATAAATCGGCATAAGCCCGTTTTCAGATACACCGTCTGGGCGTAAGATTTGGGTTGGATGCGCAAATAAAAAGGCGGAAGTATCTTTCACCTCGAACTTAACAATGACTGCAACCTGAGATGTGAATAACTAATGCTCCTGTATCATGAACAGCATGTGAAATCATGCGGCATACGTGATAATTCCTCCAAACTTGAAAGAACCAACCCCTATAGTATTTGAAACGAAAATTCTCATAGGAAAGGAAACGGGGCAAGGGGCAGAGATCGAAATCCACCAGCAAACATTGTGAATTCTAAGGCACGAAGGAGGTCTAACAAGCTAGCAGCACGTTAGCTACAGCTTTAAACTGGGAATCAGGTCTGCACAGTGACCTTTAACTAGCTAGCTAGCTAGCTTAGGGCACGTTTCTCCAAGGCCTCGCTGTTAACCATGTCACTAACATTATGTCAGCAACTTACATAGTTTTTACTTAGACTGTAAATGGTTCCAGCAATGCAAGGTAGCAATAGTGCTTTCACGCATTAATGTTAGCTGTGGAAAAAGCCCAGCTACCAAACGGAAAATACAAGGCAGCGTTCGCATTTGCTGAACTCCAAGACCATAGTGCTGGTTGATAGCAATGCACCTCGCTGATATGAGAGAACGACACGTTATACTTCAAACCAAGCGTCCAGAAAAAATGTAAACCCGACAGTAACAACAGTCTGTGAGAATTAAACGAACCGAGTGAGAAACTAGTGGGATGGAATGCTAGCCAGCTTTTCAGCAGGGGTACGGGCAAGCTCCAGAGAGCTAGACTGATGGTTTGAATTCAGTTTGGTGCGCTACATTACAAAGGAATAAATATCTCGCTAGCGTTAAAGTTAAATTCACTACCAATTTGAAGTGTGACATGACCACAGTAACGCGTTCGTGTTGTGATCCTCATTCCAACCGATTGGAAAAACGTACAGAGGCTTTCCCTGTTAACGGTTGGTTACGTACCCATCAGGCTAGCTAGGACAGCGCAAGCATCCTTAGATATGATTACCGTATTGTTCCGAATATAAGACGATCCTGGATATAAGACGACCCCCCTTTCTCAAGACAGATTTTTGGAAAGATGAGGGTTTTGATGAAAAAAAAACTTGTTTTAATCACAAATGAATAATATTTACAAAAACTTTTTGATAATACTGATAAAAGATATTGATAAAAAAAAAAAAACAATATAAAACAAGGCAGGCTGTTGTTTGGCGCCATCTATTGTTGTGAACGTATATTGACTATGGACTATGAAATACACAGAGAGAATCGCTGATTTTGACTGTTAAAAGCCTAGTCCCCGAAAATAAGACGATCCCACTTTTTCTAAGGGGATTTCCCGGGAAAAAACATCGTCTTATATTCAGAACAATACGGTAATACCATGCCCATTGGCACAAAACCGCTTTACGGCCAGGTTCCCTGTGGGCTATTCACCAGTACCACGCGTTTGACCATTCAGAGTCAGATGTGAGGCATATATTGACCAATCAGTGCCTTAATCGTTGATTAAAAACAACTCCTTATAACTTCGTTCTCAAAAAGTGTCAACCAAAATTGCGCCTCGATTCATTTTTTAATATGTATTCCAGTACTACTTAAGAAGGAAATTCGATTGTATGCTCTTTAAATAACAAAAAAAAATGACAGGAATTTTTCCATTATAGTCAATGGGAAATTGAGAGGTGCGGTGCACTGGACGCCATATTGGTTTCTTCAACTTTTCGCTCCGACAGCCTCTCCTTTTCTATATACACTCATTGAATTGAACCCACGGTCGAATTTCTGACACATGCGCAGTTTGTAGAATCGATGTTATCTTCCACTCGATACATAATGCCCGTGACCTCGTGACGTAGTTTTGACAGTTAGTTCACGCTATTCAGATTTCGTATTCATTCTGAAGAAAGGGACGTCCGTAAACTGCATCCGTATTTGTAATTTAGTGAAGTTGCAACTTTATGAGTTGTATTCTCACAGAGAATTTATACACTGCATAATCTATGCGTGATTTGACTTAAACAAGAGTTTACAAAATTTTTATTTATGCACAACTATGGACTAACACGCACACATTTTTAATACGTGCACGATTTTTATGTGTACACGCACGAAACTTTTGACAGTAACCTTACCCCATATAAACGACCAAAATTATCCGGTTATGAAAACAAAAAGAGAAAACTTTAAAGGAGCAAGCACTACAAAAGCAGAGGGATTCGTTTTTAAGATATATTGATCCCGCCAGCATTTGCAAGGATGCTCCTTCAAGTTCAAGAGGAGAGACGGCAAGTGCTAACAGCACAACCACTCCCGCCGGCACCATTGCTTTGCAGGACCCGGAGGTAGCAGAGACAGGTGGTGCTAGCGCAAGTAGCAGCATCGCCAGAGCAGAGGACGCTAGCCAGCAGTCAAATTTAGCGTCAAATCCACTATTAAGTCAGGACATTGCTAACTCAGCTAGCGACATCTTCACTTCACCAGACAAGGCAAGTGCCAGCAGCATCAGCAGAGCGCCCACACATACACCTGCACAAACAGTTGTACACTCTAAGGATAGTTTGAATGATCCCGGCAAATGGCCACCAACAGTAAACCGGACTGCGAGACATTTTGACCCAGAGAGGACCATATCAAGTCAGAGGAATACATTTTCCTAGAGACAGTGCAAACAGGAAATTCTCTGAGTGTCATTATAGTCGGATGTTTACAAACGGAGAGAGACTAGAAAGGCCCTGGCTCATTTATTCAGTGAGCAAGGACGTTACTTTTTGCTTCTGTTGTAAAATTTTTTGTGGAAGTGAGAGAAAGTCAGCTCTTGCAAGAGGCGGTGTTAAAGACTGGAAAAACATATCAAACATCCTCAGCGCCCATGAAAAATCAACGGAGCATGTTGAAAATTTTCATAAGTGGAAAGAGCTGGACATGAGACTGTCTTCCCAAAACAATTGATGCACAAAATCAGCGGAGACTGGCTGCAGAGACAGTGCACTGGCAAAATGTATTGCAGCGGTTGATTAGTCTTATCTAAGTTATGGCTATTCAAAACCTTGTATTTCATGGTAGCACAGACAGATTGTATGAGCATAATAACGGGAATTTTCTCAAACTAGTGGAGATGATTGGTCTTTTTGACAGCATCATGGCCGAACACATCAGGAGAGTAACTTCAAAAGAGACGCACGTACACTATTTAGGCAAAGACATTCAAAATGAAATCATAACGATGCTAATTGTTCATTGAGCGAATCAACTGTTTGATTGCAAATTGATCAAAGTAAATGGGAAGGGGGTGAAAGCAATAGACCGATCCAGAGTACAGCCCACCCAGGCCTATCCAGCCACTGAGATCCAGCTAGCGCTCGCCATAACCTTGGACAAACAAACACTTATCCGAACTGCTTTCTCTATTGGGAAGAGTACATTCGCGCTTTGTTTTTGCATCTTTGTAATTATAAAATCTCACAATGGCAAAGCGGTGTTGTTATGGTGAGTGTAAATCGGACACGAGATACCCAGACAGGGTCGTAAACACTACTTTCAGGAGGGAGAGGGCTGGATATGGCAATTTATTTGCTAATAATTACTTATTATTCTTAAAGCTCAACTCGCGTTGTTTACGAACAATAACGCCCCTTGATGGTTTTGCACTGGGCCGTAAAAGGGTCAAGAGGCTGCAGGTTTTCATTCAAACAGAGCAGAAACACACCTGATAGGATTAATGCAGGCTTCACACAGAGCTCCGTTTCAATCAAAGACTGTCTTGGGCAATAACACTTGGGCGCTCCGGAAAAGGTTTTTGATCTTATCACACCTTATTTAATTGAATGCTATGTACCCTGCTTTGCAAGAGCACTGGCTGTGAACAATGCTTCTCTGTTCCTTGTCGATCGTTATTATCAATGAGTGTGGCTTCTGGGACTTCAGCATTGAGCGATAGCATTTGCATTTCGCTTCAACTTCACGGGCGTTTATAACAGAAAATGACACTTCGTGAATATACCCAGATAAAAAATAATTATAACCCTTGTCTTTTGCTTTTTTTTTTTTTTTTTTTTTTGCGATCCGTTTTTAAAAACTCGAGACTGACGTTTTCAGGAAGCGCTTCCAATGAGGTTATGAGGGACGTTGGCGCCATCTTCAGCAAAGCTTGACCTAGGTCCGGCTGCTGCTATGCGTAGTTAGGGGGTGGGCGGAGCTATGGATCGGTCTATGGTCGAGTGGAGGAGGATGATTGAAGACCTTAACTTTGCTTAGTTCAGCACGCAATTTGCCTTAATGTGTTTGCTTGATTATTACATTTGGCCGTTGTGTGCGAATCTTGTTCAATTATTAAGTAAAAAAAATGCTAAAAATTTGCGGCACAGATTTGCCTGAACGTGCTTGCCCAGTCTTCGGTGCATTTGTCCATTGCTTGTAATGCGAAAATAATTGGCAGTTGTTTCGGGTACGGCAGTTTTCCAATGCATTTCAATGTAGAGAGGTACGGCAGTCCCAATTTCAAACCCTGCCCTAACCTAACCCTGACCCCTAACCATAATCCCTAATCCTTATCATAGACTGTATAAAAAGATTGACGAAGCTACCGCCACGTCACCCATTGATTTCAGCATACCATAAAGGAAGCCTCGATTTTGGCAATTTGAATTGCGCCATGTTGTCATTTTGAAACCGGATGTGATTTCTATTGGATGAGAGCGTGAATTGAAGATCCGGGGAGGAACGTGGCTCTGGATCTGACCGTATCGGACGAGGACCGGATCCAGAGCATATTCTGGCTTTATCCTTTATTCTAGTGTATTTGGGACCATAATTTACAAAAATGAACATCATGATATATCGAAGGAGACTTGAAACTTGCTACAGCTACTGTAAAAAATGTGTGAAAAATCATTATTTAAATGATAAATCAGGTAGGACTTCTTTTGCATTGAACTTCTTTCTGCAACCACCGACGTTAAATAGAATGCCATTCTACGGTACTTCCGCATGGGCTTCATTTTTCAGACCAGGGTGCTGCGTCCATCTTTTTATACAGTCTATGATCCTAATCCTAATCCCCTCAAATCGATGGCAGTACCCATAAAACTGCCGTATCTCTAGACACTGCGAAAATAATTTCTCTCTCACATTCACGTTTGATGCGCTTCACAGTTTTCTACTTCGCGTATATTTTTAGACGCTTAAAAACCAGGGCCATCTTAACATGATTTTATTTTTAAGAAATCTTTTTTAATAATACGTTAAAGTTTTCCAACGAGAGGTGGAATTCAGAGGTCTGCTATTTATTCAGATTACTGACATTAGTTCAATCTAACGCGGTGGCCTGGTTCGGTTAGTCTGCTTCTCATTATCTCTTCTAAATCATTCTTGGCTAGATTTTGGTTTTGATTGGTCAGTTGACTGAATAAATGGCTTGATTGCAAGTTAGGTGAAGTGGGCTACACGGGAATTGATCCAAGTCCTGCTGTGGACCGCTGGATGAACTCAGCCAAGCGTGCCAGGCGACTTGACTACAAAAAGCTGTGGGACAGAGATGTTCTCTGTGTTTAAATAACCAAGCAGTAGGCCCAATGATGCATTACAATGCACATGTGTGTGTACTGTTATGGCGTCAATTTGTTATGGCCCCAATTTGTTATGGCGTAGCGGACAGCAAGGGATGACAGACAAAATTTTAAAACTTTAACAGATTTAATTAAACACACACTTTGAACTAATCTACAATCTACTCTACTGACCAAGATTGAAATAAACAAAAAAAAAAGAGATATTTACAGTCCCTTGGTAATTGAGATGGGCTGCTGTGTTACGATGTCCTGGGACAGGAAAATGCTCCAACACAGACAAAAATCCACAAAAAGCTTCACAGGTCTTGAAAAGAGTGACAGGTCTGGTCAAATGTATCCTTCCACAATTTCTCCTTGCAATTTCTCCTACTACTTTTCACTCTCTCAATTTTTCTCCTTATATACTCTTTTCCAGCCCCCTCTGAGGCATGCCCAGGACATGCCCCAAACCTAGCTCCAGACTGGGCTTAACAAAAAAAAAGTCAATACTGCCATCTAGTGGCTTTTTTTTTCCACATTACACCTCCATTCCAAAAGGGAAAAATTTTGACTTATAAAGGCAAAATTTTTCTTTTCAATACAAAAATGGTTAAGTAGACACTTGTATATATATACATATAATACAATATGCTAATAAACACGTGATATATATACACACATACTCAAACACGGGATAAGCAATCAGCAATTACATTGTCAGAACCCTTTACATGCTTAATTTCCAAGTCAAACTCCTGTAAAATCAAACTCCAATTCAACAATCTCCGATTCTTGTTTTTCATCTTACTCAAAAACATTAACGGATTGTGGTCAGTATATACAATCATTGGCTTTTGCCCTGTACAAACATAAACCTCAAAGTGTTGTAAGGATAGAACCAGAGCCAACAGCTCCTTCTCAATTGTGGAATAGTTCTTTTGGTGGCGATTGAACTTCCTGGAGAAGTATGCCACGGGATGCTCAATGTCATCAGAGTCACTTCTCTGTAGGAGCACAGATCCACAAGCTTGGTCGCTAGCATCGACTGCCATGGAGAACGGTTTGTTGAAGTCAGGAGATTTGAGCACGGGGAAGTGACACAGCAGAGTCTTCAGGCGATCGAAGGCTCTTCGGCATGCTTCATCCCAAGTGAACTTTACGCCTTTCTTCAGTTGGTTGGTGAGACTGAGAGCAATCTCAGCAAAGTTCTTGCAGAACTTGCGGTAGTACCCGATCATTCCAAGGAAGCGGCGCAAAGCTTTTTTGTTGTCAGGAACTGGAAAGTCCAGGATGGCTTGGACTTTACCATTTATGGGTGCCACCTTACCCTGGCCTATGACGTAGCCAAGATACGTGACAGTAGCACAACCAAAGTCACTCTTGTTCAGGTTAACAGTCAAGTTAGCCTGGGTCAAGCGCTGGAACAACGTCTCTACATCTTTCAGATGTTCTTCCCAGGAGTCACTCCATGTGATCAGGTCGTTGATGTACGCACCCGTGTGTGGCAATCCAGCGATTGTAGACTGTGTCATCCTTTGGAACGTGGCTGGGGAATTTTTCATGCCAAAGGGTAGGACTTCATACTGGTATAACCCAGATGGTGTGGCAAAAGCAGAGATGCTCTTGGCCCTCTCAGTTAAAGGCACACATCAATAACCCTTCAATAAATCAATCTTGGTCAGAAACTTTGCTTGCCCTACTCTATCGATACAATCATCAATCCTAGGTATTGGACACACATCAGTTCTAGTTACAGCATTGACTTTGTGATAATCTGTACAGAATGAAATACTTCCATCAGGTTTTGGAACTAGAACGCAGGGTGAACTCCAATCTGAGTTAGAGGGTCTGATAATATCATGTTCTAATATGTACTCAACCTCTTTCTCAGCAATCTTTCTCTTTTCAGGATTCATCCAGTACGGATGCTGTTTTATTGGTTTGGCATCACCAACATCGACATCATGAGAGGCTATAGAAACTCTCTTTGGAACATCAGGAAATCGATCTTTATATTTCTTGATCAACCTCTCAAACTGATCTTTCTGTGAGGGTTCTAAGTGCTGGAGTTTTACATCAAGATTTTGCAACACTTCAGAATTTGACAATTTACATGAAAGAACTTCAGCTTTAATTCTAGGTTCATCATCTTGAAACTCCCCTCATCTTCACAAGTCTCGCCATAGGAGGATCTGAAGTGACAGCTGCAACCCGAGCATTCCTATCATGATAAGGCTTCAGCATGTTAATGTGACACAACTGTTTTGGCTTTCTCCTATCTGGAGTCTTCACAATGTAATTGAGATCATTGAGTTTTGTCAGAATTTCATAAGGACCATGAAATCTAGCCTGCAATGGATTGGACTGCAAGGGAAACAACACAAGGACCTTGTCTCCTGGTTTAAACTCACGGCTTCTAGCCTTATGATCATACCAAGTTTTCATATTCCCCTGACTTGATTTCAAGTTCTCTTTGGCTAGATCACAAGCTGCACGCAGTCTTTCCTTGAACTTGCTAACATAGTCTAACAGACTGATATGCGGCTCTTTCTCTTGCCATTGTTCACTCAACAATAGCAAAGGTCCTCTCACTTCATGACCAAACACTAGCTCAAACGGACTGAATCCAGTAGACTCTTGCACTGCTTCTCTAGCTGCAAACAACAGCAAATGAACACCTTCATCCCAGTCTTTCTCATGGTCATAACAATAAGTCCTCATCATTGTCTTGAGAGTGGAATGAAACCGCTCTAAGGCACCCTGACTCTCTGTATGATAGGCACTGGAAAGAATCTGCTTTGCACCTAGTTCATACACAACCTGCTGAAACAATCCGGAAGTGAAATTGCTACCTTGATCTGACTGAATTTCCCCGGGAAGGCAAAACAACGTGAAGAACTTTATCAAAGCCTTCGAGATTGCAGTTGCCTTGATGTTTCGTAGAGGTATGGCTTCAGGGAATCTGGTAGATGCACACATGATTGTCAACAAGTACTGATTTCCAGATCTAGTCTTGGGTAATGGACCAACACAATCAACGATGACCTTGGAGAAGGGCTCCCCAAATGCTGGGATAGGCTGCAATGGAGCTACAGGTGGGTCTAACTGGTGTTTTCCAACTACCTGGCAAGTGTGACAGGTTTCGCAAAAATTGGAAACATCTTTCCGAAGTCCAGGCCAGAAGAAGTGTTTCATGATCTTGTCAACAGTCTTGTTAACACCAAGATGACCTCCTAAAGGCAAACTATGAGCCATTGTTAAGATCTCATTCCTGTAGACCTTCGGAATAACAATTTGCTTGACCACTGCCCAATCTGCATTGGCAGGGATATCAGGAGGGCGCCACTTCCGCATCAACACTCTATCCTTGAGATAATACCCAACTGGAACTGCGTCTATTTCTTCATCAGGAAGGGCTCTCTTCTTTAGTACACAAATTTCAGGATCATTGGTTTGCTCCTGAATCAACCGCTTTCTGGACAGAGACGAGTCTCCAGACACATCAGAATCACCAGACCCGTCTGGCTGGCTGAACAGAGAACTGATAAAAGTGTCTGATAAGTCCTCAAATGGAGAAACCATAGTAGGCTGAACAGAGTCATGAGGCGAACCACCTGAGTCATGACTATTCAATGTGCTGGATGGCACCACATCATCTTCTTCTTGAGCCTTCTTGGCCATAGCACGGGTCACTGCACAGGAAGGACACAGAGATGGGTCTTCATCGCCATCTTCAGTGCTCGGCTGTGAAGTAAGATGAACAGGGGGAACTACATTGCCCCCAGCCAGGTCATTGCCTAGCAACAGAGAAACACCCTTGATAGGTAGACTTGACATAAGTCCCACCTTTACCTGTCCTGAAACTAAATCTGACTTCAAGAATACAGAGCGCAGGGTGCGGGGTACAGTCCTCCCTTCAATACCTTGTACAAGTATGAAATCCCCAGAAGCGGTCTCATCACGTAACTCCAAGGAGTCCATCAACAAAAGTGACTGAGAAGCTCCGGTATCCCTTAGGATATATATGGGGACAGGAGGAGAATGCTCATTCAGAGCCACAAATCCCTCTGACACAAATGGAAGGAATTCCTCCCTCACAAAGTCAGCAGTATCAGGCTTCTTAGCCTCACAAGGAGCAGGCAATTTAGCAGATCAGTGATCTACTACAGGGGTTTCTAACCTTGTCTTCACAAAGGCATTGGGTTTGGTATCCTTTTCTTTTTATTTCTTAGCTTTAAGGAACCAACAGTTAGTTGTAACATGACCAGATTTCTTGCAATAATTGCAAACTAGACCACTTTTGTCACTGTCAGCTTTCACACTTTGATCAGACCTTTGACTGGATTTCTGAGCACGATCACCAGATTTGTCTTTGTCTTTGGGTGAGGAATCTTGGGTATCACCGTTACCGTTCTTCTGAAATTTGGACCATCTATTGTTACTGCTGGACTGAAATTTGGACTTATGTGTGAGAACATATTCGACTGCAAACTTGGCAGCTGATTGCAAATTCAGTGCTTGCTTCTCATTAAGGTAGGTCTTAATATCATCCTTGACACAGTTCTTGAATTCTTCAACTAACACCATCTCTTTTAGTGAGTTGAAATCATCCTTGACCTCCATAGAAGTACACCAGCGCTCAGGGCAAACCTTCTTCTCATTAGCAAATTCCACATAAGTCTGATTGTCAGATTTCTTCAGACCTCTGAATTTCTGTCAGTAAGCCTCTGGAACCAACTCATAAGCTGTCAAAATAACCTTTTTGACAACCTCATAATCAGAGGAATCATCTGCAGACAAAGCCGAATAGGCTTGTTGAGCTTTACCCTTGAGGACAGTTTGCAACATCAGAGGCCAGTGTTCCTTTGGCCACTGACAACTCTTAGCTACCTTCTCGAAGCACTGGAAATACTTATCAACCTCCTTCTCCGAGAATGGAGGCACCAGCTTTACCTCCTGGCAAGCACAAAATTTGTTTTCAGCTTCCATTTTAATTTTTAATTGCTCCATTTGGAGCCTTTCTTCTCTGTCTAATTTTTCTAAATCGAAATCTCTCTGTCTCTGTCTCTCTCTTTCTGCTTTTTCCTCTTTCTCTCAAACTGCCTTTCTTTCTCTCTTTCTGCTCTCTCAAACTCTCGTTGTTTTTCTTTTTCCTCCCTTTCTTTTCTCTCCAGCATTTTTAATTAAAGTTCCATTTCTACATTTGGATTTTCCACTGGAAACTGTTCCAGATCTCCTGGTGCAAACACATTTTCATCAATGTAATATTCAACAATCTCTCTAGCCAGTCTTGCTTTTCGCATGGCTGGTTTTACATGTCAGCTCTAACTGTCTGCATATTTCTGGCAGTTCTGTCTTTTTAAAAGACTTCAAAACCTCTACAGTTGGTGATGCCAAGAAATCATCCATTGCTGTTGATCTGTCTATATATATCTAGGAAAATTCAAAAAACAATTTCACAATTTGAAATTTTAGATTTTCAATAAATGACTCACACAATGGTCTATCCCGGACGAGCCCCCACTTTGTTATGGCCCCAATTTGTTATGCGTCAATTTGTTATGACGTCACGGACAGCAAGGGATGACAGACAAAATTCTTAAACTTCAACAGATTTAATTAAACAAACACTTAGAACTAATCTACAATCTACCCTACTGACCAAGATTGAAATAAAAAAAAAAAAAAAAAAAGATATTTTACAGTCCCCTGGTAATTGAGATGGGCTGCTGTGTTGCGATGTCCTGGGACAGGAAAATGCTCCAACACAGGCAAAAATCCACAAAAAGCTTCACAGGTCTTGAAAAGAGTGACAGGTCTGGGCAAATGTATCCTTCCACAATTTCTCCTAGCAATTTCTCCTACTACCCTTCACTCTCTCAATTTTTCTCCTTATAGACTTTTTTCCAGCCCCCTCTGAGGCATGCCCAGGACATGCCCCAAACCTAGCTCCAGACTGGGCTTAACCAAAAAAATGTCAATACTGCCATCTAGTGGCTTTTTTTTCCCACAGTACAATGATAATAGGAGTAACAAATCTTTAAACCATGTTGTCAACTTTTTTATTTTAGTGGGTAAATTTTATATTCATAAGTAGAAGTTTTTAGGTTGTCAACCTTCTTTCCACCTCTTTTTGATTGAATTTAATTCATTGCTGGACTCTCTTGCCCTTACAAACAAAAAAAGCAACAGGTTCTTGGAATATTACAGAAACATATTTGATGTAACCCCTTGAAGTGTAAATTTTCTGTCTGTCCTTAATTATCTTTTGATTCTGAATTATTGTTGTATTGTGTGTGGGTGTTTTTTTTCTCATTTATTTATTTATTCTATTATTGAATCTCTCAAGTCCTTTAGTATAGGGGCTTGTCTGTCATTGCATCGTCGTTGTCACCTCCTTTCTTTTTTGCATATTTTGATGTGATTAGCTCTCACGTTTTGTTGTGTATTCCTTTGTACCTGACTTGATTTGTATACTCGTAACTTTGCTAAATAAAGTTTTGTCAATTGAAAAAAAAAAAAGTTAAACAAATGCAGGCACTTGGCGGCAGCAATAATTTCATTGGTTAACACGGAACCTGGCATTCTGTTGGTTGGCGATTTGATATACGGACAACCACCATTCCAGACGGGCAACTGATTTTCATTGAAGAGCTTGCCTGTGGACAACCAGTCAAAAAACTGATTTGTCGTTCACTGCTCACTAAAGTGGTTCCGGTACCGAATTTAACCACTGAGCGAGGAAACCTCCGAAGGCCAGATATAAGACCCCAACAGCCTATTTAGAAAATATCTGTTGCTGATCGGCCGTCCTCCGAAGAGATTTGACAGATCAGCATTTCACCAAAGACAGCTTTGTCAATAAAGGATAATTCGACACAGGATAAGCATTTCAGCTGCTTCTCAAACCTGAAGCAGTTGCATTGATCAAGCGCTCGGAGCCACAAGCTGTAAATAACGATACAACAGCAAATAATGTAAGTGAAGCTAACGTGTTACGGGTGGCTAGCAGGATCGCTAACGATAGTTAGCAATAACAACTGGCCTCAAATGCAGGCTTTGTAAAATATCTGAAAATAAATCCTGGATCGGTAGCGACTGTCCGTGACTCACAGACACAGAAGCTGTAAGTTGCTTTTACTGCATAAGCCAACCTGACGTGATAGCCAGTTGATTGTGGCTGTAGCACTGCGGCTAACGTAGCCAAGTTAATGTTGCTAATGTTTGTGTCCTAAATATGCAAGAGTAATATCAGGGGAAATTCTACAGAAGGTGTGTGAACATAAACCTCTTTTGAAGCTAACTTTTTATACTTGTTTGTAATTTGGATGCTGGGTACAACTGTCCACGGTAACGGAACTTGCTGTCTGTAAAACCTGTATTGCAAGGGTTTGTGTCTGTGGTTGTTATAAATGCTCGGTTACCAGCTACTGCATGTTAGTTTGCCCGTGTGAATTAAAAATGCTCCTGGTTAACTTATATGCAGTAATTCTGATCGGTATGCTTGTGTTACTTCGGTAAGCATCAATGTGGCAGTTTCATCACAATGTTGCCCGATTGTAGCCACTACAGTTGAAGCTAACCGGAGAGGTGCTGTATGTGTCTGCTAAGTTGGGCTGAAAAGGCTGCAGTTAGACCAGACCTAGGTTTTGCAGATCTTGGGATACGTGTTTGGGTTTGTTTACGGCTGCTTGAGATCGCTTCACTTATCCATGACCGGGATCAGCCGGATACTTCACAAATATCTGGGCTAGCTCTCTGATGCTACTGTGAAAGCAATTGCGAAACGCAGAAGCTCTAACGTGTCTGGTATAACAAACGATTTCTCTGTACTACCGTGACATAATTTCGTCCCCCTTTAGAAATTGTTGTGGCTAATAAAAAGCCGAAAAAGGTGGAGATTAAATGGGAAATTCTTTCCTGTAGAAGTGATCGATTCGCTAGCTCCACATAAGCAACTGTTCACGCTAACGGAACTTACACGGCCTGTAAAACCTGTATTATGTTCATAACATAACCAGAGCTCTCTCTAGCTGTTGCGTACTATCCATAAAGCTGCTTTCACATCGGACGCAAAACAAATTTTTCACGGGACAGATTACATTCAAAGTCAATGCAAAGACGCGAATACATGCGTTATGGGCACGCTAAGCAGCTTTCACAACGGACGCGAAACTAATTTTTGCGAGACAGATTACATTCAAAGTCAATGCAAAGACGCGAATACACGCGTTATGGGCACGTCAAGCCGCTTTCACACCGGACACGAAACAAATTTTTGCGCGACAGATTACATTCAAAGTCGATGCAAAGACAATGCATTGACTTTGAATGTAATCAGTCACGCGAAAAATTCGTTTTGCGTCCAGTGTGAAAGCGGCTTATCGCACCCATTTTCCAGAAGCAAACGCTGATCATTCTGACGCAATATGTAAACCATTACCACAGGCAATTTCCAAAAAGGCCGTTTAGCCTGGAGCTTTCACCCCTTCGCCATATGCCAGCGCAGAAGCTGTTCGTTACTCCACGCTAACGACACACCACAGTTATGCATACTGTGATGTATCGGTGTGTGTCAATCTGGTGCTGCCACCCAGTGGCACAGATAAGAAAAATAAAGAGAGAGATTTCCGTTTCCAGTAATGGCTGCCTTTGTTGTCTTTGCGTGTTTAAAGAGTGGGAACATCCCTTAATATCTGTGGTATTTTAGCCATCCGAAAATAAGAAAGACATAAAACACACAAACCAGCAGGTCCTTATCATACACACCAAAGCAGTCCATAAGTTGTTGGTCCACTTTTTGCTGCTCCTCACTGTCCATGTTTCGCTCTAAACTCAGACCCACCGGATTTCTACGGTCTCCAGTCTACACTTGGATATGTCGACCCGTTCTACAAATGTGTCTGTATGGGGTGGATTCTACCTTTCCCTCAATCCTAGCTATAGAGTGGAAACACCGGTGTACTCACTAGGTTTGGGCGGTTCCACCGTTTACGGCACCAGTTCCGGTACCGCATAAATACCCGGTTCCGAGTCGAAACCGGTTCCGAGTAATTCAAAGAAAAACATAACAATTTAAGGTCAAAGGTATTTCTATGTCTGCCATTATTGTGTCCTTGTAAAATCATAGAATTTGCAAAGTTGGCAATAAAATCTGTTTGTCTATGTCTTTTGGCATGAATTTCTTGAAACTTATCTGATGTTAGAGGTTAAAATTTGCGCGGCTCTCAGTCATCGGACTCGAGCTGCTGAGGAAGAGCCGTGTAGTATGTACAAGAAAGTTGTGAATTTTTGTGGTCGCTAGAAAGTTGTGCCATGACTCACGATTTAATGGAATAGTACTGGTACTCAGTCCAAGAACCACGCTCCATTCTGTGAGAACAGATATCCTTAAAGATCCATGATTTATTCATCTAGAATATCTGATAAACTGTGACTCCAGTCCAGAGAGAGAGAGAGAGAGAGAGAAAAAAAACGATTTTTGAAGAGGCTTTTTGAGACTTGTTCCAGCATTTATAATAAGAAGAATCACAAGTACCCTTTTTTTAAATAATTTTCTCCCAATTACATGTAATTCATTTTGGTGATAAGTAAAACTGACTCAAAAAGAAATATCAATAACACAATTGTTGCAATATTCATGCCATGACAACAGTAAAAAAACCCTGTCGAAAAAAATGAAAATTCCTATTACAGTTTATAATTTACTTTGTCCTGCTGTGAAAATTAAAAAATATTAATGTTACATTTCGTAATTGAATTTGCGGGATTAACTGTTTCTGGCCGCAAACTAACATTCTTCCAATTTTAATAAATTGACATCTTCAACATGGAAGTTATCATTGACAATAAAATTATCGGTTATTATTCGGTAAGAAACCTCGAAAACATCGTAGGGGTGTTTTCTTTCGACCACAAAAAATATCTTAAAGACGGCATGTTAACGATGACTGGCGCAGCACGCAGATTTGTTTCAGCGTGGAGGATCCGGCCAGAAGGATCGTGGGTTCGTCTTCTTAGAAAGTTGATTACATAATCCATAGTACAGGGCCACTGCCAGGCGCGCCTCAACCGCAGAGGCAGATAAGCAATGCTTGTCTGTCAAATCTCTTCGGAGGACGGCCGATCAGCAACAGATATTTTCTAAATAGGCTGTTGGGGTCTTATATCTGGCCTTCGGAGGTTTCCTCGCTCAGTGGTTAAATTCGGTACCGGAACCACTTTAGTGAGCAGTGAACGACAAATCAGTTTTTTGACTGGTTGTCCACGGGCAAGCTCTTCAATGAAAATCAGTTGCCCGTCTGGAATGGTGGTTGTCCGTATATCAAATCGCCAACCAACAGAATGCCAGGTTCCGTGTTAACCAATGAAATTATTGCTGCCGCTGCGGCCTGCATTTGTTTAACTTTTTTTTTTCAATTGACAAAACTTTATTTAGCAAAGTTACGAGTATACAAATCAAGTCAGGTACAAAGGAGTACACAACAAAACGTGAGAGCTAATCACATCAAAATATGCAAAAAAGAAAGGATGTGACAACGACGATGCAATGACAGACAAGCCCCTATACTAAAGGACTTGAGAGATTCAATAATAGAATAAATAAATAAATGAGAAAAAAAACACCCACACACAATACAACAATAATTCAGAATCAAAAGATAATTAAGGACAGACAGAAAATTTACAACTGTAATATTCCAAGAACCTGTTGCTTTTTTTGTTTGTAAGGGCAAGAGAGTCCAGCAATGAATTAAATTCAATCAAAAAGAGGTGGAAAGAAGGTTGACAACCTAAAAACTTCTACTTATGAATATAAAATTTACCAACTAAAATAAAAAAGTTGACAACATGGTTTAAAGATTTGTTACTCCTATTATCATTGTAATGTGGAAAAAAAAAAGCCACTAGATGGCAGTATTGACATTTTTTTGGTTAAGCCCAGTCTGGAGCTAGGTTTGGGGCATGTCCTGGGCATGCCTCAGAGGGGGCTGGAAAAGAGTCTATAAGGAGAAAAATTGAGAGAGTGAAGGGTAGTAGGAGAAATTGCTAGGAGAAATTGTGGAAGGATACATTTGCCCAGACCTGTCACTCTTTTCAAGACCTGTGAAGCTTTTTGTGGATTTTTGCCTGTGTTGGAGCATTTTCCTGTCCCAGGACATCGCAACACAGCAGCCCATCTCAATTACCAGGGGACTGTAAATATCTCTCTTTTTTTTTTTTTTATTTCAATCTTGGTCAGTAGGGTAGATTGTAGATTAGTTCTAAGTGTTTGTTTAATTAAATCTGTTGAAGTTTAAGAATTTTGTCTGTCATCCCTTGCTGTCCGTGACGTCATAACAAATTGACGCCATAACAAATTGGGGCCATAACAAATTGGGGGCTCGGGTCCGGGATAGACCATTGTGCGTGTCATTTATTGAAAATCTAAAATTTCAAATTGTGAAATTGTTTTTTGAATTTTCCTAGATATATATAGACAGATCAACAGCAATGGATGATTTCTTGGCATCACCAACTGTAGAGGTTCTGAAGTCTTTTAAAAAGACAGAACTGCCAGAAATATGCAGACAGTTAGAGCTGCATAAAACGAGGAGACAACATAAAGAACTTTTAATTCAAGGTCGCGGGTAAAAACATAATTATGTGTGAACAAGGCAAGAACTGAGGGAAATTAAAGTGAGCAAGGAAAATAGCATCTTGGGAGAAAGAAACAAAATAAATTAATGTTGTTTACGCTACTGGATCCCCTTGAATAATTCAATTCAATTCAATTTTATTTTTACAGCGCTTTTCACAGAAAGACTGTCACAAAGACGCTTTACAGTGCAAAA
The DNA here is from genome assembly GCA_029692085.1 of Gymnothorax javanicus. Classification (NCBI taxonomy): domain Eukaryota; kingdom Metazoa; phylum Chordata; class Actinopteri; order Anguilliformes; family Muraenidae; genus Gymnothorax; species Gymnothorax javanicus. The sequence goes on along the minus strand of CM056193.1, from coordinate 128,007,087 downwards.
ATAAATAAATAAATAAATAAAGTAAATAAATGAATAAATAAATAAAGTAGAAAGCACTCAGTAGAGCACATACCTCCACCAATAGCACTATCAGTATTGGCCAAACTTGAATCATCCACCATCACTTTGACCTGTGATCCTACAATGTTAATGTTAATCAATTTGTGCTGGGCCCATAGTTCCTCCTTACACCAAATTTCATCCAATTTCTCTGGGCGATTTAAGTATGTTCATTCCAGTTTTTCGATTATCTGCGATTTAAACAAAATGCTGCCAAACTCCAAACTTTTGTGTTTAAAATTATGTTCCAAGGCCATGTGGAAGTGAGCAATTAAAATATGCCTGTGTCAGAAATATTAAAGGGGACCTATTATGCTGATCCTCATTTTAATACATATACAATTGTGCCCAAAATTATTCATACCCCTACCAATTTTTGTTTTTTTTCGAGATATTTTTTGACAAATCAAATTTTGTCTTGCATAAATGACACAGTAAGTTGACTCTTTGTTGTCCACTAACCATTTCTTGACAGATTTGGCCGTGTGTTTAGGATCATTATCCTGTTGAAAGATCCATTCCTGCCCAAGACCAAGTTTTTTGGCGGATTGCTTAATGTTTTCACTTTGGATCTGGATATACTGGTCCTGTTTCAGAATGCTACTGACTTTAACAAGGTTTCCGGGCCCATTCGCTGAAAAGCAACCCCAGAGCATAATACTCCCGTCACCTTATTTGACCGTTGGGACCGTGTTTTTCAGGTTGAACGCTTCACCTTTCTTACGCCAAACAAAAGCCCCATTTCTGTGCCTTAACAGCTCCATCTTTGTTTCATCTGTCCATAACATTGACAGCCAGAAGCTTATATCTTCATCCAGGTGAGCACAAACAGCTAACGTTCCCTTTGGCCGTGGCTGTTTGCTGCCAGCAAACAAAAAAAGCTACCCACTGATTTCTGGTGGCATCGTCTTTTGGAAGAGAAATAGGTGCTTTTCTTCGCGTCCAAAAGTAAACGGACAAGCAGCTTTGGGAGAGATACTGACAAAACTGCACCTCAAATGATCTGCGGTTCTTCTTTTGTATTTCCAAAAGTGTAGACGCTACTAAGGCATAGTATGATCTGCCTTTGTTAGTGCCTGCTAAAATAGTTTCCGGTGTGGGCAGGTCCAGCGCCGTGATTGGCTCTGGCTAGGTCTGTATTAATTGGACGGCACAACCTGACGTCAGGTTTTGCCCAGATCTCGTGAAGATCTCGGGACGAGCTGTTCAGAGAGGAAATCGCGTTCACGAAATCATGTTCTTGGATTGCGGCAAAACCCCTGTATCTTATGTTTAGAAACTTTCGGAGGTTGAGTATGGACATCCAACATTATAATATTACCTACAGTCGCACCAAAAATTATTCATACCCCTACCAATTTTTGTTTTTTTTCGAGATATTTTTTGACAAATCAAATTTATTCTTGCACAAATGACACAGTAAGTTGACATAAGGCTGTAAGAAGCACAGTAAACAATTTTTTAAGGAATACAATACTTTTTGGTATTTTATTTGACAGATTTACAAAAAATGCCATGTCCAGAATTATTCATACCCTTTTCTAAGTAATTGATGGTAAAGCCTTTGTTCACGATTACAGCGTCCAAATGTGTCCTGTGGTTGATCACAAGGTTTCTACATGTTTCCACGGGGATTTTGGCCCACTCCTCTTTGGCAAACTTCTCCAAGATCCTTAAGGTTTCAGGGTTTCCTTGCCATGAACGTGGTCTTCAGTTCCCTGCACTGATTTTTGATAGGATTGTGGTCGGTGCTCTGGCTTGGACACTCCAAAACGTTCACTTTGTTGTCCTCTCACCATTTCTTGACAGATTTGGCTGTGTGTTTAGGATCATTATCCTGCTGAAAGATCCATTCCTGCCCAAGACCAAGTCTTTTGGCGGATTGCTTAATGTTTTCACTGAGGATCTGGATATACTGGTCCTGTTTCATGATGCCATTCACTTTAACAAGGTTTCCGGGCCCATTCGCTGAGAAGCAACCCCAGTGCATGATACTCCCGCCACTGTGTTTGACTGTTGGGACCGTGTTTTTCAGGTTGAACACTTCACCTTCTTACGCCACTTAGACTTCTCCAACCCAGACACACAAGAACTAGTCTAGCCTTGGCAAAAGCTCACCTGGATGAAGATATAAGCTTCTGGCTGTCAATGTTATGGACAGATGAAACAAAGATGGAGCTGTTTAGGCACAGAGATGGGGCTTTTGTTTGGCGTAAGAAAGGTGAAGCGTTCAACCTGAAAAACACGGTCCCAACGGTCAAATAAGGTGACGGGAGTATTATGCTCTGGGGTTGCTTTTCAGCGAATGGGCCCGGAAACCTTGTTAAAGTCAGTAGCATTCTGAAACAGGACCAGTATATCCAGATCCAAAGTGAAAACATTAAGCAATCCGCCAAAAAACTTGGTCTTGGGCAGGAATGGATCTTTCAACAGGATAATGATCCTAAACACACGGCCAAATCTGTCAAGAAATGGTTAGTGGACAACAAAGAGAACATTTTGGAGTGGCCAAGCCAGGGCACCGACCACAATCCTATCAAAAATCTGTGGAGGGAACTGAAGACCAAGGTCATGGCAAGGAAACCCTCAAACCTTATGGACCTGGAGAAGTTTGCCAAAGAGGAGTGGGCCAAAATCCCCGTGCAGACGTGCAGAAACCTTGTGATCAACCTCAGGACGCGTTTGGAGGCTGTAATCGTGAATAAAGGCTTTTCCATCAATTACTGAGAAAAGGGTATGAATAATTCTGGACATGGCATTTTTTGTAAATCTGTCAAATGAAATACCAAGAAGTTTTGTATTTCTTGAAAAATTGTTTACTATACTTCTTACAGCCTTATGTCAACTTACTGTGTCATTTATGCAAGACAAAATTTGATTTGTCAAAAAATATCCCGAAAAAAAACAAAAATTGGTAGGGGTATGAATAATTTTGGGCACAATTGTATATGTATTAAAATGAGGATCAGCATAATAGGTCCCCTTTAATATTTCTGACACAGGCATATTTTAATTGCTCACTTCCACATGGCCTTGGAACATAATTTTAAACACAAAAGTTTGGAGTTTGGCAGCATTTTGTTTAAATCGCAGATAATCGAAAAACTGGAATGAACATACCAGCGAAATCGGCCCAGAGAAATTGGATGAAATTTGGTGTAAGGAGGAACTATGGGCCCAGCACAAATTGATTAACATTAACATTGTAGGATCACAGGTCAAAGTGATGGTGGATGATTCAAGTTTGGCCAATACTGATAGTGCTATTGGTGGAGGTATGTGCTCTACTGAGTGCTTTCTACTTTATTTATTTATTCATTTATTTACTTTATTTATTTATTTATTTATTTTTGCACTGTAAAGCGTCTTCGTGACAGTCTTTCTGTGAAAAGCGCTGTAAAAATAAAATTGAATTGAATTGAATTATTCAAGGGGATCCAGTAGCGTAAACAACATTAATTTATTTTGTTTCTTTCTCCCAAGATGCTATTTTCCTTGCTCACTTTAATTTCCCTCAGTTCTTGCCTTGTTCACACATAATTATGTTTTTACCCGCGACCTTGAATTAAAAGTTCTTTATGTCGTCTCCTCGTTTTATGCACGCGTTCAAAAGTGATCCGGGATTCCCGTGTATGAGGACTTTTTTCATTGGAGGATAATTACAACAATTTTGAGCAATATGTGAAAATACATCTCTTATTAGCCACATTTTTGGACATTCCTGAGATCAGGTTTCTGCAGTGGTTTGCTTGTGCGCCATCACTTTGTGAACAAGTAATTAAAGTAAATTAATACACTGAATATGAAATGTAGCCACATGGAAGTGTAACGGCAATATTGTTATAAAATATCTCACCTTGCTTAAACAGTACAACCAACAATAAAAAAAAATCACTTAATGCAGAAATGTAGGGATCTATGTAAATAACCAAATTAATGTAGCCTAAACATAACGGGATGTAGGCCTACTGTAGGATGCACTGCAAAAAAGTTTAAGTGTTTCCAAGAGGATTTGGTGAGACTTGGTCAAACATTTTTGTTGATAAGTGATGACAAGAGTCCAGCCTACATGGATTTGACTAATTTTAAGATAATGTTTTTCTGCAGCAGTTTTAAAATCTAATAATTTAAGGTAGTTTCAACTGTATATGGGCTTATATGGATGCATGATGTTTTAAGAATATGCAGACCAATAAGTAGCCTAGTTTTTACAGTGGGAATCTTGAGATATGTGCCTTTGCGATTTTTTTATAGTTGTAAATCATCATGTATGGCAGCACTATACTTGAAAGCCTACTACTCAAGATATTCCCATAATTAGTTAATAATTTCAAAAGAGTCATGGTCAGCCAGCTATATGTTCCCCAGTTCCACTGTGGGAATCTTGAGCTATGTCCCTTGAAGTTCATTATAGCTGGATGTATGTGCCTACTTGGCAATGCTCTATTTGATGAAACGGGTTTGTTCCCAAAGTAGTTCAAATTTCAGTTGATTTGTTAGCCCCAAGGCCCAGATTACCTCACAAAAAAAAAAAAAAAAAAAGGTTTACTGTGGAAGTCCAAAGATATGTCTCTTCAAGCTTATTACGGCTGAATATGTGCATGCATGGTAGCACTATTTTTCAATGACTACGAAACAATGACTAAGGTCACATTTTCAACAAATCAACAATCTAGTGATGGAAGGCCAACAACAACCACAACACTAAATAGAACAATATATATTTACACAATCAATTAATTAAAAACATGGTAAAATTAAAAGGCAGCCTGAACTATGCCTTAGTCACGGAACCTGCCGCCTACTCTTGAGCTGATACAACCCAAAAGGCCATGTGCACAGGAATGGTCTCAGGGCTGGAATGAAATGGCACAGCTGTGCTACATGTGCCTCTTCAGGGCTTAAGTGCTCTCACCTCAAATGGCCAATCTCTTCTATAGTCCTTACGTCTCCCTCCCACATAAAATTACATCTGAACTGAACTGTGTCATTCTACTCTGGGCTCCATCCGTGTGTCTTATTGTATTACTAGAAATAAACCCTAATTTTGGATTGTACTCTGACTATGCAGTTGGTTTTTGGTTTGGAATGCCGAACATCTCTGGCAGTGATCACAATAATTGCCCAGTTGTTATAGAGCTGTTATCCAGGTGGTAATGGGAAACCATTGCCTTTTCAGCTGAGCAGTACTGTACCAATGTGAAATGGGGACAAAAAAAACATGTTCCAATCACCGATCTATGTAGAATAACTGGATTGCTGACGTGATGGAGAACTGCGTTGGGAGGTCGCGGAAGTGGTCGAGCGGCCATTTTACTATGCCTAGTAGTAAGCAACCGTTATATAGTATTCTATGGCAGAGAAGCGTTGATGTGCAGCTTTCCAATGCAGAGCGACATTTTTTGAGGGATGTGGCGAGACAATGCACTGGCTGTAGTAAAGACAGATACACATAAATGAATTTCAATGGATATATTGCTTATTATTAGCCACTGGCGATCTACCTTAATGGCAGATAATGTGTCAAGGTTAGCCCAGCTAACGGTTATTATTGGAGTACTTCAAATTAATGTTAGCTAGCGTGATCCATCAGGTTAGCCTAAAGCTACCTAGATTACTGAACTTAAGTTAATCAGATCAATCAATGTCACATGGCATAAATTAGATAATCCAGTAAAACTGCTGTGTAACGCTGTCTATAATATTAGACCAGACAAACTAGATAACAAAACCAGGTGTTGACTGGTCAAATCATTAAGGCTAATTTACGCCAGCACTAAAAAAGGCTAACGTTTTGTGGACACTAAATTACCGTTGATGAACAAATTTAATTTTGCCAGGTTATCAATGATGATGTAACATTAGAACTACTTAAATAATGTGATATACACTCGACAATGAATGGCAGGCAGTTTTACATACATCTCCATAACGCACAACTCACTTCACTTCTCATGTAAACACTGATTTAGTGACCTTGATAAGTTTCAATTGCGTTCTCTTCAGCGAACCCACTTTAAGCAAATGCCGGAAAAAAATTAGCCTAGCCGTGGCAGCTACTGAGTGAAGACATCGCAAGAGAAAACTCAAAACAAGACATCCGTTGGGACTTACATATGCATTATGCGCGATTGAATCTCACACCCAGTGTTTCTAAAATAAAGACAGCGGTTGACAAGATGCGAGCTTACGAATAATTTATTTTTTCCATGAAGTTTTTAAATCCGCCCACACAGAATAATAATAATACGTGCAGGATTGACGTCTTGTCTTCTTCAGTCTCAATGACTTTGGACTTCAATTTCGTTGTACCACTGCCTCACTCAGGTGAGATGTAGAAAAATCCGTATAGATTTCCGAGGGAAAGCACTCATTGGTCGTACATATTGTCAAATACTGATGTTGTCCATTGAAAATGTTAAAGGCACATACAACTGCTGTCTACAGTAGTTAAATCTGCGGTCTGAGGCATTTTTCGTACAGTCAGGTCGATCTGAGGAGGAAATATAAAATACCGCCTCTTCCGTGTCTGTGAAAAGATATCTTCTCAATTAATTATATTTTTGGCTGCAACGTGTTCAATATGAGTAATGTTCTGAGATATTATAGTTCGGCATAACCAATAGGGCGGCACGGGTACTTCAGAATTATGACGTCATCAGCTATCCAGGTATTCTATATAGCTCAGTGGTTCCAATGCGAAACAGAAACAAAAGAGGTTATGATTTAATGCTTTCATTGTCTGATGATAAATTCAAAATATTTGCAAAAACATAGCCAATTATTGAAATACAATGATGGAAAGAAAATAATTAGGTGTGAATGCTGAAAGCATTCAAACCCTATGTTCTTCTGTTACCAAAATTCTTTATTGGATGTCAATGCTGAAAGCATTCAAACCCTATGTTTTTCTGTTATTATGTTCCTCTGTTCTGTTATCTTTCTTATTCCGCCGCGTTTTTTGATTCACCGTAACTTCAACATACTTCAACCGATTCAAACCATTCAAATTTCATCTTATTCAGTTCCATGAGGGCATTATCGGAAACTTTCAGATTTTCAGTAACATTCATAGTTTTCTGGAAATTCAACGTTAAAATTCTGATTCCTATTAAATCCCATTCAAAAAAAACTTTGGCCCTGAATGCGTTCCACAAACTTCAACCGATTCAAACCATTCAAACATCAAAATGTTCAGCTGAATTAGGAATCGATAGGAATGACTTTTCTAATTCCTAACATTCATACTTTCCCAGATATTCCAGGTTTTTTCCAAACCGTTTTCCCATGGGAAATGAATTACGGAATCTTCAAAAATCAGAAAATTTCACCTTTTTTCAGACGGTAACTACTGATTCATACTTTCAGTTAAAAACTCCATTCCAACTGGTTTGAATCATACCTCTCATCAAGGACTCAGTGTGTTAGAGTACACGACCTGAAATCAGCGTCACGCGACAACAACCTTGGAGTTCCACAAGGATCAGAGTTGGGGCCCACTGCTTTTTAGTTTGTTTATTAATGACCTCCCAAGTTGTTGTCCTTCAAATGTAACCTGTCAGATGTATGCAGATGATGCAGTTCTATATGTTCACACTAAAGACATTGAGCAAGCTGCCCAGGAATTGACTAATGCCATGACCAATGTGTATCACTGGCTTCAGAGCTCTCAGTTGCATCTAAACATCTCAAAAACTGTTTGTATGCATTTCTCAAAAAGAGCGAACAATAACAGTGATCCCAACATTTTTGTACAGGGTAAAAAGATTGAGGTAGTTCAAGAATTTAAATACCTAGGTGTTATTTTGGACTCTCAGCTTCATTTCAAACAGCAGGTTAAAAGGATTGTGAGTAGAATTAAATTTAACCTGTCCAACTTTAGATTTGTTAGAAACAACTTAACCCCAGAATTGGCAAAGTTATACTTTGATGCAATGATTATGCCACACGTTTTACTGCTTGACCAGCTGGGCACCTGCCTGTTAAACAACCCTGAAGCCAGTTGAAACGGTCTATAAACAGACATTAAAAGTTTTGGATAAGAAACCTAAATCGTACCACCACTGCTTGATATTGGATAAGCATGAGCGCCTAAACTGGGACAACACAATAAAATATACTGATTCTGTACTTGTCTATAAAATCTTACTTGACCAAGCTTCACCACCACTTCAAGAATTTGTAAAAAGAAACTCAAGTAGATCAACCAGAGCAGGCCTTAGAGGTGACTGTATTGTACCAAAAAAAGTACCTCTGGTCAAGCAGTGTTCTCATTTTGCGCGTCCCAGACCTGCAACCAAACACCAAGCTCAATACGCGAACTCCCGACCCTTACCTCCTTTTCCAAACACCTTAGAGCATGGCTGCTGGAAAACCAGATGTGAAATCATAACTGTGTCTAATTTTGCATATGTTTAATGGGCTAAGTGTGTTGGGGCACCATCTACAATTGTCCACTGTTGCGTACATAAGTACATCTATGTATTCCACTTTTGTGAATTAGTGCTTTCATAAGATATCTATGTATGTTCGTTTAGTGCAATATTTACTCACACATCTGCAGGTGCAACCGTGTGCTATGGCATCGTGCAATATTATATTCAACATGGCACTTTATAATCTTGGGCAGTTGGGTAATGTGCAATGCAACATGCACTTTATATTTCTGTGCAATAATGGGCAATGTGCAATATAACGAGGACCTGAGCTCCCAGGCAGCTAGCACTTTGCACTTTAGCATTTTGGCACTTTAGCACTATGGCACTTTAATTAGCACTCCAGCACTTTATAATTCAGTTTGTATAATTACCAAGGTCCCTCAACTCCCAACCCGTTCTCTTCTGGACTGTATGATGTTTTTAGGTTGTCTATGGTTGATGTATGTTGCTTGTCTTTTAATACGCTCTGTGTTTTTATTCCTATTTCGGATGTTTGTTTTGCTTTGTTTTATGTGTTAACACCAACCTGCAAATGGAACTGGGGATGGAAATTAGACACCAGGCTATAATCCCATGTATTTACATGTAAATGTTCATTAATGCATATTGTCCCATTTAAAAAAAAAAATAAAATATAAATCTCAAATCTCAAAGTATTCAACATTTTCCTGACATTTTATGAATGATTCAACTTTTCAATCCCATTCAAACTTTAAAAATATTCACCATTTTCTGAAACTTTGTTATTATGGAAGTCAATGAGAAAATCCTTCAAACTCACTCAACAGTCATTTGATTACATATAAAATGCTCCTTGGCAGTTAAAGCCTCATACAGAGACAATAGGCCTATTTCACATTTCCGGGTATACAAACCGGAAAGCGGGTAAACTGACTTCCACTAGTTTATGCTAGCTTGATGCTCCATGAATCAACAATAGTAGTCGGGTGATCCCGGTCCTGACTGTTCAAACTGTAACTCGAAGAAGCAAGCCTAAAAGATTGTCTGTCAGTCTGCCTGTCTCTGTCTGTCACTCTGCCTGCCTGTCTGTGTCTGTCTCTGTCTTTCTGTGTCCATCTTGGACATTTTAGACTGCAGTCTTTTTTTTAACCGTTAATACATTCAAACTTTGAATGAATGAGTTAAACATGAACCAGCTCAATCATTCATTCATTCTTTCATTCTTTCTTTGTTCAGCTTTGTTTCTTTCAGTTTTTTAATAAACATTCAAGTATTCTGCATAATTCAAATATTATTATATTTTCATGGCAGCTATTCAGTGTGGCGTCAGCAAACATTCAAATCATTAAAACTTTATTGTATTCAAGACAGCATCGCAGTGTGGCTTCAGCTTTCAGCATTCACACCCGCAATTTCTTCAGAAATTGCTTCTCTAATTATCATGAAATATACAACCCCATTTCCAAAAAAGTTGGGACATTGTGTAAAATGTATATAAAAACAGAATGCAATGATTTTCAAATCATTTGAACTCCATATTTCTTTGAAAGTAGAAGAAAGACAATATTCCAGATGTTGAAACTGAGGTATTTTATTGTTTTTTGGAAAATACTTGCTCATTTTGAGTTTGATGCCAGCAACACTTTTCAAAAAAGTTGGCACAGGGGCATGTTTACCACTGTGTTGCATCACATCTTCAATCAACAGTCAGTATGTGTCTGGGAACTAAGGAGACCAAATGTTGTAGTTTTGAAAGCAAAATGTTTTCTGATTGCTTTATATAGGATTTCAGCTGCTGAATACTTTGCAGCTTCTTTTGTCATATTTTTTATTTCATAATATGCCAAATATTATCAGTGGGTGACTGGTGTGGACTGCTGACAGACCACTAGCACCCAGGCTCTTTTACTATAGAGCCTTGTTGTTGCAATATGTGCAGAGTATGGTGTTTGGCATGTTGCTGAAATGAGCAAGGCCTTCCCTTAAAGGCGTCTGGATGGCAGTAAATGTCGCACCAAAACCTGTATATACAGTGCCATGAAAAAGTACTTGCCCCCTTCCTGATTTCTGATTTTTTGCATATTTGTCACACTTAAATCTTTCAGATCATCAAACAAATTTTAATATTAGACAAAGACAACCCAAGTAAATACAAAATGCAGTTTTTAAATGATGATTTCATTTATTAAGGGAAAAAAGCTATCCAAACCTACCTGGCTCTATGTGAAAAAGTAATTGCCCCCTACATCCTAATAACTGGTTGTGCCACCCTCTGCGACAGCAACTGCAGTCAAACATTTGCAATAACTGGCAGTGAGTCTTTCACATCGCTGTGGAGGAATTTTAGCCCACTCTTCTTTACAGAATTGTTTTAATTCAGCCACATTGGTGGGTTTTTGAGCATGAACAACCTGTTTAAGGTCATGTCACTGCATGTCCAGCAGATTTAAGTCTGGACTTTGACTAGGCTTCTCCAAAATCTTCATTTTGTTCTTTTAAGCCATTCAGAGGTGGACTTGCTAGTGTTTTTCGGATCATTGTCCTGCTGCATAACCCAAGTGCGCTTGAGCTTGAGGTCACAAACTGATGGTTGGACATTCTCCTTCAGGATTTTCCGGTAGAGCGCAGAATTCATAGTTCCATCAATTACGACAAGTTGTCCAGGTCCTGAAGCAGCCCCAAACCATCACACTACCACCACCATGTTTGACTTTTGGTATGATGTTCTTTTTATGAAATGCTGTGTTTGTTTTATGGCGGATGTAAAGGGACGTGCACCTTCCAAAAAGTTCAACTTTTGTCTTGTCAGTCCACAAAATATTTTCCCAAAAGTCTTGGGGATTATCAAGATGTTTTTTGGCAAAGGTGAGACGAGCCTTTGTGTTATTTTTGGTCAGCAGTGGTTATCGCCTTGGAACTCTCCCATGGATGCCATTTTTGCCCTGCGTCTTTCTTATTGTTGAATCATGAACACTGACGTTAACTTAGGCAAGTGAGGCCTGCAATTGTTCAGATGCTGTTCTGGGTTCTTTTGTGACCTCCTGGATGAGTCGTCAATGCGCTCTTGGAGTAATTTTGGTAGGCTGGCCACTCCTGGGAAGGTTTACCACTGTTCCAAATTTTCTCCATTTGTGGATAATGGCTCTCACCGTGATTTGCCGGAGTCCCAAAGCCTTAGACATGGATTTGCAACCCTTTCCAGACTGATCGATGTCAATTTCTTTGTTTCTCATCTGGTCTTGAACCTCTTTAGTTCGCAGCATGACGTGTTGCTTTTTGAGATCTTTTAGCCTACTTCACTTTGTCAAACAGGTTCTATTGAAGTGATTTCTTGATTCAACAGGTCTGGCAATAATCAGGCCTGGGTGTGGCTCGTGAAATTGGGCTCAAAAAATGTGGTTAATCACAGTTAATTCATGATTTTGGGGGGGCAATTACATTTTCCACATAGGGCCAGGTAGGTTTGGATAGCTTTTTCCCCTTAATAAATGAAATCATCATTTAAAAACTGCATTTTGTATTTACTCGGGTTAGCTTTGTCTTATATAAAAATTTGTTTGATGATCTGAAAGATTTAAGTGTGAAAAATATGCAAAAAAGTAAGAAATCAGGAAGGGGGGCAAATACTTTTTCATGGCACTGTATCGTTCACCATTAATGGTGTCTACAACCCCAATTCCCGAAATAGTTGGGACAAAGTGTAAATTGTGAATAAAATCAAAACGCAATGACTTTCAAATCACACCAGCCAGTATTTTATTCACAACTGAACAGAGATAACATAGCAAATGTTGAAACTAAGAAATTTTTACAATATTTTCCACAAAATGAGCTCATCTCAAATTTGATGGCTGCTACAGGTCTCAAGAAAGTTGGGACAGGGGCCTGTTTACCATGGTGTAGCATCCCCTCTTTTTTTAACTCAGAGTGGAGGTGTCTGGGCAGAGCCGTCGCAAGGGCTGCGCGAAGTGTGCGACCGCACAGGGCCTTGCGCCTTTAGGGGGCCTCGCGGCTGGTGTGTAATTTTTATTTATTTATTTTTTTTTAATAAATTAATAGCCTACATATTTTACATCACTGCACTTGACTGATCATGCTCCTTAAATGACAATTCTCTGTGTTAGTTTCATTATTTACCATTTCATCTCGATAAAAGCTTACCCAGATTTTTTTTTTTTTTTTTTTTTTTTAATGTCGTCATACGTAACATGCTCTGTCTCGCTGCTCACTCGCCTTTCCTAACTGTGAGATTGCTCTCAGGGTCTTATTGACGATATCAATAATTGGCATCGGGGTAGCGAAACTTTTCAAAGTTATTTAAAACAATTTTCGGACCTCCATGTCGCAGGAGAGACTATGCGGGCTCGCCCTTCTGTCTACTGAAAAAGACGTTGCATCCAGGCTAAATTATAACGATTTAATTGCTGAGTTTGCGGCCCAAAAGGCAAGGAAAGTGACCATCACCTTATCAATGAATGGTGAGCGGGAATCTGATGTTTTAAAGTTATACTGCAGCAGAGCGTTTGTGACTGACTAGTATGAGAAAATATACTGCATCGTAATCAAATGTAAACTGTCGCGTTTGTCAGCGGATACTACGCCTTTGTTAATCTGAGATTTTTCCATAGAAATGAGTCAAAATAAGCAATTGTCACCAGTGAGTGTGAGCCATTAGGTATTAGTGTTTGTTGAATTGTAATTCGTGACGCACTGTCATACTTCAACATGCCAATATAAAGTGAAAGCTGAGCTGATTTGATGATGCCAATCGTTGTGCAGTTGATTTTTTTTACCTTTGCAAGTTTATGAAATCCAAAAAATCATAGTTGAAATTATTGCCACAATAAGGCTTTTTTAGTCTAAAAATGCATGTCATTTCACTGGGTATAACTAGAACAGCTATGTACTTGCAGCCTGACATGATTAGTGCACGTGAGCAGGGCCTCGCGCATCAAGTCGGCACAGGGCCTCGCACCCCCCCTGCGACGGCCCTGCGTCTGGGCATTGAGGAGATAAGTTTCTTGAGTCTAGCCATTGGAATTTGATCCCACTCTTGTTTAATACAGGCTTCCAGCTGCTGGAGAGTTTTGGGTCTCCTTTGACAGACTTTTCATTTAATTATGCGCCAAATGTTCTCAATCGGTGAAAGATCTGGACTGCAGGCAGGCCAGTTCAGCAAACGGACTTTTCTACTACGAAACCATGCTGTTGCAATAGCTGCAGTATGTGGTTTTGCATTGTCCTGCTGAAAAACGCAAGGCCTTCCCTGGAATAGTTGTCGTCTGGAGGGGAGCATATGTTGCTCTTAATCCTTTATATATCTTTCAGCATTCATGGTGCCTTTTTAAAACATGCAAGTGTCCCACACCATATGCACTAATGCATCCCCATACCATCAGACATTCTGGCTTTTGAACTGAACGCTGATAACAGGAGGGGTGGTCTTTCTCCTCTTTAACCCGGAGGACACGACGCCCATGATTTCCAAGAAGAATGTCAAATTTGGACTCGTCTGAACACAGGACACTTTGCCACTTTGCTACAGTCCATTTTAACCACTTGTTTCCTGTATATTTACATTACCGCAACTCACGCCTGCCCCATCTCTTATCAGTTGGCTTATCGAACTTGCCCGGAAACGTGTGTACTCGTGTTACTGCCGACCGGCTCGAGTCCCGGAGCCGCGTGTCTTATCACGTTGCTCGCTTTGCATCTAAACACACAGAACTGTTATCATGAATGCTTTTTGCTTTGCATCTAAACACAGACAATGGTTTGAGTTCATGTGACATTATGATTGGTCTTGGGTGATATAAGAAGTAGCGTGCATACATTCCATTACTTTCAGTTTGTAAATTTTGTTTCGTTCATTTTCAACGTGATCACATGGTGACAGCCAAACGAATTGATGCTGTTCCTGCTGTGGCAGGACAAAAAGCTTGTAAAGATGCTGTCAACCTGCGGGCCACATGCGCTAAACAGTGAAGCGGAATCGTCAGGGTGAGCGAATGGTGAAACCACATTGTACTGTTGAGAACAACTACGGCATGAGCAGTGTTGATTGCAGTGATCAACTGGCTAGTTCGCACCCGCTGACTGCGAAAAAGTTGAGAGTGTGCAAATCTTATGTAGTTTGCGCCAAGAACGGTGTAAGGAAAGAGTCACGCTACATGTGCGTGAGTTATGAGATTCCATTATGCTTCGAACCGTGCTTCCATACTTACCATACTGTCATGAATTCTTTATGTAAGTTTTTTTACATCTATGAGCTATCGTTCATAGACGGATCCGGGACTCAAGTCCGGCGGTTGTTCGCGAGTAAACATGACTCCGAGCACTAAGTGGTAAAATGAGCCTTGGCCCACAGAACATGGCGGCGCTTCTGGATCACGCTCAAAAATGGCTTCCTTTTTGCATGATGGAGTTTTAGGTGGTATCTGTGGATGGCACGGCAGACTGTGTTTACAGACAATGGTCTCTTGAAGTATTCCTGGGCCCATTTAGTAATGTCAATGACAGAATCATGCCGATGAGTGATGCAGTGGCGTCTGAGGGCCCGAAGATCACGGGCATTCAGTAAAGGTCTTCGGCCTTGTCCCTCACGCACAGAGATTTTTCCAGTTTCTCTGAATCTTTTGATGATGTTATGCACTGTCAATGATGAGACCTTCAAAGCCTTTGCAATTTGACGTTGAGGAACAATTTTTTAAAGTATTCTACAATTTTTTTTACACAAGCCTTCACAGGTTGGAGAGCCTCTGGCCATCTTTCCTTCTGAGAGACTCAGCCTCTCTAAGACATCCCTTTTGTAGCCAATCATGTTACACACCTGATGCCAGTTAACTTTATTACTTATTACTTAAATGTTCTTTGAGCTGATTCTCTTATATATTAATTGCTTTTTCAGCCCTTTTGTGCCTGTGTCCCAACTTTTTTTAGACCTGTTGCAGCCAGATTTGAAATGAGCTTTGTGGATAAAAATGTAAAATGTCTCAGTTTAAACATTTGAAATGTTATCTATGTTCTATTGTAAATAACATAATAGCTCGTGGTCTGAAAAACATTACATTTTGATTTTATTCACAATTTACACTTCGTCCCAACTATTTCGGAATTGGGGTTGTACACAGATGTGCAAGTTACCCATGCCATGTGTACAAATGCACCCCCATATTATCATGGATACTGACTTTTGAATTGTTTGCTGATAACAAGCCGGATGGCCCCCTCCTCTTTAACCCAGAGGACGAGCATTCATGATTTCTAAAAAGAATTTCACATTTTGATCAGTCAAACCACAGGCAGTTTTCCATTTCACCTTAGTACATTTTATATGAGCTCGGACCCAGTGAAAAAGGTAGTGTTTCTGATCTTGTTTATATACGCCTGGTTTAATCTCTACTTGGCAGAGATTTAACTTGCATTTGTGGGTGCAGTGACAAACTGTGTTGACTGGCAATGGGTCACAGAAGTGTTCCTGCATCCATCCCGTGATTCCAATACAGAATTCTTCCTATTTTTAATGGAGTGCCGCCTGAGGACCTGAAACACAGCCACTCAGAATTGGATTTTGGCCTTGTCCCATGCGTACTGAGATTTTTCTGTATTCTCAGAATCTTTTAATGATATTATGTAGCATAGAGGATCATGGGCTCTATCCTTCACACTGCCCTACCCGTTGCCACTACCCGCTACCCGTGAATTACGCATTCAGAAGCTTCCACTATCCCTAAACGGTATCTTGCGGCCACACTACCCGCTATACATTATGCCGACTCCCTTATTTGCGCCTGGAGGTGTGCCCGTGGGCGTGTTTATGCGCTTTCCCTACAATTGCTATCTTGAGCACACACGTTAGGGAAAGCGTAAAGCGGGTCCTCAAACCACCTGCTACCAAATGGGCTTTTACAAGAGCGCGCTCAGGTGGCTTCAATGCGCGTTCACTTGGACACATGTGGACGTGCACATGCGGCTCCACTTCCCAAATTAACTCGCCTATAAAAAGCCACCTTGCTTTAGCCTCAGTTGAACCCCTGAGAAAATGGCAGAGATAGTACTAAATCGCCTTGATCGCCAGTTAAATAATAGAAGATGCCCAGAACGCGTGTACCGCCAGCGCACCAGCTACCTGGGCCTTTCAGGTAAGTCTATATTGTTTGTATTTTGTATCAATCATTTTTTCCACTTTTATAATAATATGTAATTATTATATATAATATATTTTATTGATATATATTAAATATAATATTCTAAAATTATAATAATACCATACAAGTATTATTTCCCACAGAATGAGAATGCGTGACAAAACTGTGCATCTCCCGTCAGGCAGTGACGGAATTATGTCACCTGGTTGCAGATGATGTAGACACCGCTGCCAGCTGTCCGTATGCCTTGCCCGTTGCTGTTAGGGTTATTGTTGCGCTATTTGGGTCATTCCAACACCCACTCAGCTTAATTGGAGGCGTAACCCAATCTGCTGTAAGCTCAGCTATAACTGAAGTCACTGCCAGCATAGTCCGACATGCCTGTAAGTACATCACTGGCATCCCTGTGACACCCGAGAGACAACGCAGGGTAAAGCGGGATTTTTTTGGCAAGATATGTGTTCCCTAGGGTTCTGGGTGCCGTCGACTGCACACTCGTTCTGATTCAGGCTCCGGCTCTGAACAGTGGCGCCTATGTGAATCGTAAAAGAACCCATTCCATCAACGTCCAGGTGATTTGCGATGCATGGGGTTACATCTTGAATGTATACGCAAATCATCCTGGCGGTTGCCACAACGCTTTTATGGAGCAGTTGGTCATTCCTGCAGTCTTCCAGGGGGACCCCCCTACACATTTTTGACATCTCCTCCTAGGCCATAGGACCTATGGCCTAGGAGGAGATGTCAAAAATGTGTTTTTCAAAAAATTCAAAATTCCAGAAAATCAAATATGGCGGACCTTAGAAGTCCTTATGGGGAAGTTGTCGAGATTGGACCAAGGAATGTCTGTACCAAGTTTCATGTAAATCGGATTTACAGCGTAGGAGTTATGACCTTGAAAGTGAAAACCTGTTTTTGTTGAATTATAGCGCCACCATCAGGCCAATTGAATTAAAAATGCCATGGTCAGCATTTACACACAACTTCCAACCAATGTGCAAAATTTCAGGTCTCTACCATTTACTATCTCACGGGACTTTGCAAAAACATTTCTGAAGAAGAAAAGAAATAAATATAGCCGCAAGCGACAATTCCGGGGTTCAAGCCACGAAAGACCATTAGTAGTTGAAAGCTTTAACAGCTTAATTAACAAGTGTTGCCACGAAACGTGGCCGTGTCCCCCACCAGGTGACGGAAATCGACTGGGGTCGGCGTATCACAAAATTACACTTTGAAGCCAAAGATGAATAAAATCGGTCAAAGCGTTCTCGAGATTTCGCGAGGACGGACGGACGGACGGCCGGACGGCTGGACTGATGGAGCTGAATACTATGTCCCCCGGCCCTAATACACCTTGACCCCAAAGATGAATGGAATGGGTCAAACCGTTCGAGATATTGCGCTCACAACAAACGGGATGGGACGGACAGATGGCCGAACGGGTGGGGCTGAATTCTATATTCCCTGCCCCTAATACACCTTGACACCAAAGATGAATGGAATCGGTCAAACCGTTCTTGAGATATCATGTTGACAAGGTATTTGTAAGTGGTCAAATGGTCATAATGACCTTGAGAATAATGGCAAGGTCACGTAAATCGAGTGGGCTGTGAGCGCTCCCCTAATACACCTTGACACCAAAGATGAATGGAATCGGTCATACCGTTCTTGAGATATCGCGTTCACAACAAACGGGACATGACGGACAGGCGAATTGGCGGACGGAGCTGAATACTATGTCCCCCGCCCCTAATACACCTTGAAACCAAAGATGAATGGAATTGGTCATACCGTTCTTGAGATATCGCGTTCACAACAAATGGGACATGACGGACAGACGAACGGGCGGACGAAGCTGAATACTATGTCCCCCGCCCCTAATACACCTTGAAACCAAAGACGAATGGAATCGGTCAAACCGTTCTTGAGATATTGCGTTCACAACAAACGGGACATGACGGATGGATGGACGGACGGACGGAGCTGAATGCTATGTCCCCCGCCCCTAATACACCTTGACACCAAAGACGAATGGAATCGGTCAAACCAATCTTGAGATATCACGTTCACAACAAACGGGAAGGGACGGACGGACGTACGGCCGGGCGGACGGATGGAGCTGAATACTATGTCCCCCGCCCCTAATACACCTTAACACTAAAGATGAATGGAATCGGTCGAACCGTTCTTGAGATATCGCGTTCAGAACAAACGGGACATGACAGACGGACTGATGGAGCTGAATACTATGTCCCCCGGCCTTAATACACCTTGACCCTAAAGATGAATGGAATGGGTCAAACCGTTCTTGAGATATTGCGTTCACAACAAACGGGATGGGACAGACGGACGGCCGGACGTATGGAGCTGAATTCTATATCCCCCGCCCCTAATACACCTTGACACCAAAGATGAATGGAATCGGTCAAACCATTCTTGAGATATCGTGTTCACAACAAAGAGGACATGACGGACAGACGAACAAGCGGACGGAGCTGAATACTATGTCCCCCCACCCCTGATACACCTTGAAACCAAAGACGAATGGAATCGGTCAAACTGTTCTTGAGATATCATGTTGACAAGGTATTTGTAAGTGGTCAAGTGGTCGTAATGACCTTGAGAATAATGGCAAGGTCACGTAAATCGATTGGGCTGTGAGCACTCCCCTAATACACCTTGACACCAAAGGTAAATGGAATCGGTCAAACCGTTCTTGAGATATCGTGTTCACAACAAAGGGGACATGACGGACAGACGAACGGGCGGACGGAGCTGAATACTATGTCCCCCCGCCCCTGATACACCTTGAAACCAAAGACGAATGGAATCGGTCGAACCGTTCTTGAGATATCACGTTCACAACAAACGGGACATGACGGACGGATGGACGGACGGATGGAGCTGAATTCTATATCCCCCGCCCCGAATACACCTTGACACCAAAGATGAATGGAATCGGTCAAACTGTTCTTGAGATATCATGTTGACAAGGTATTTGTAAGTGGTCAAATGATCGTAATGACCTTGAGAATAATGCTAAGGTCACGGAAATCTACTGGGGTCGGCGTATCACACTAATATACCTTAACACCAAAGATGAATGGAATCGGTCAAACCATTCTTGAGATATCGCGTTCACAACAAACGGGACATGACGGACAGATGGACGGACGGATGGAGCTGAATACTATGTCCCCCGCCCCTAACACACCTTGACACCAAAGATGAATGGAATCGGTCGAACCGTTCTTGAGATATCGCGTTCACAACAAGCGGGACCTGACGGACAGACGGACGGACGGACGGACGGAGCTGAGTACTATGTCCCCCGCCCCTAATACACCTTGACACCAAAGATGAATGGAATCGGTCAAACCGTTCTTGAGATATCACGTTCACAATAAACGGTACGGGACGAACGGACGGACGGACGGACGGCCGGGCAGACGGATGGAGCTGAATACTATGTCCCCCGCCCCTGATACACCTTGACACCAAAGATGAATGGAATCGGTCATACCGTTCTTGAGATATCATGTTGCCAAGGAATTTGTAAGTGGTCAAATGATCATAATGACCTTGAGAATAATGCCAAGGTCACGGAAATCTACTGGGGTTGGCGTATCACACCAATATACCTTAACACCAAAGATGAATGGAATCGGTCAAACCATTCTTGAGATATCGCGTTCACAACAAACGGGACATGACGGACGGACGGACGGAGCTGAATACTATGTCTCCCGCTCCGCTCGCTGTCGTGGCGGCAGGGGACAAAAACCACTTTAAGAGTGTGTTGCAGGCATTTCTGTGGACCTATTTTGCCAGTGTAATGATTGGACCAACAACTTTTGATGTATAGTCTGATTTGTGTTATGTTAGGCTATTTTGTGCATTTATGGCGCCTCCTACTGGTCGATTTGATTGAAACTTTCAGGCTATGTTTCAGGTTCTTGTGTGGACATATCCTGTGAGTTTTGTAATGATTGGAAAAACTATTTATGATTTATAGTCTGATTTGTGTTATACCACGTTGCTTTGTTTTGCATTTATAGCGCCCCCTATCAGACAATTTGAATGAAATTTTCAGAGTATGTTTCAAGTACTTATATGAATATATCCTGTGAGTTTTATGGCTATAGGACAAACAAATGCTGATTTATCGTCTGATTTGTGTTATACCATGCTGCTTTGTTTTGCATTTATAGCGCCCCCTATCAGTCAATTTGAATCACATTTTCTGGGTATGTTTCAGGTACTTATTTGAATATATCCTGTGAGTTTTATGGCTATAGGACAAACAATTGCTGATTTATAGTCTGATTTGTGTTATACCACGCTGCTTTGTTTTGCATTTATAGCGCCCCCTATCAGTCAATTTGAATGAAATTTTCAGAATATGTTTCAAGTACTTATATGAATATATCCTGTGAGTTTTATGGCTATTGGACAAACAATTGCTGATAAATAGTCTGATTTGTGTTATGCTATGCTGCTTTGTTTTGTATTTATAGTGCCCCCTATCAATCAATTTGAATGAAATTTTCTGGGTATGTTTCAGGTCCTTATATGAATATATCATGTGGGTTTTATGGCTATAGGACAAACAATTGCTAATTTACAGCGCCCTCCATAATGGTTAAGATGTGTTAAAAGCCTTAAAATAAATTCAGTTTTTATTGCAGAAGCATACTCTCACACTGAAAATTGTAGAAGAATGCAACCTTCAACTCAAGGGAATTTTAAGGCAAAAAAAAAAAATCCCTGACAAAGAAATAATTATTTTTCATAAAATCACCTGTTCCACAATTATTGGCACCCCTAACAATTCCTAGGAAATAAATGTAATTGAAGTATTTCTGTCATTTCTACAGTAGTTTACAAAGTTGATCAGATTATCTAGGAACATTTAATTAGTAATTCATCACTTCCTGTTTCCCTGGGGTATAAATATGACATGACACAGAGGCCATTTCTCTTATCCACTCTTCAACATGGGAAAGACAAAGGAACACACCATTCAAGTAAGGCAGATGTGTGTCGACCTTCACAAGTCAGGCAATGGCTACAAGAAAACAGCCACTCACCTGCACCTGCCCATATCTACTGTCAGAGGAATCATTAAGAAGTTTAAAACAACTGGAACAGTGGTAAACAAGCCTGGACGAGGACGCAAGGTTATTTTGCCACCACGCACAGTGAGGAGGATGGTAAGAGAAATAAAAAGTTCTCCAAAGCTCACTGTTAAAGAATTGCAACAAATGGGGGGTCACAAAGTCTCCAAAACAACCATCAGGCGCTATCTACATGCCAACAAGCTGTTTTGGAGGCATGCACGGAAAAAACCTTTTCTCACTCACAATCATAAACGCAAACATCTGGAGTTCGCTAAGCGGTACTGGGACCTCAACTGGGACCGTGTGCTTTGGTCAGATGAGACCAAGATAGAGCTTTTTGGCAACAAACACTCTAAGTGGGTCTGGCGGAACACAAAAGATGAGTATGCAGAAAAAGCACCTCATGCCCACTGTGAAGTATGGGGAGGATCGATGATGCTGTGGGCCTGTTTCTCTTCCAGAGGCCCTGGGAACCTTGTTAGGGTGCATGGCATCATGAACGCTTTGAAATACCAGGACATTTTAAATCAAAATCTGGTGGCCTCTGCCCGAAAGCTGAAGATGGGTCGTCACTGGGTCTTTCAGCAAGATAATGACCCAAAACATGTGGCCAAATCTACACAGAAATGGTTCACCAGACACATAATCAAGCTCCTCCAGTGGCCATCTCAGTCCCCAGACCTCAACCCCATTGAAAACCTGTGGAATGAGCTGAAGAGGAGAGTGCAGAGGAGAGGACCCAGGTCGCTGGATGATTTAGAGACATTGTGCAAAGAGGAATGGTCGAAGATCCCTCTGTATTCTCCCATCTTATGAAACATTATAGGAGAAGATTAGGTGCTGTTTTGTTGGCAAAAGGGGGTTGCACAAAGTATGAACATCAGGGGTGCTAATAATTGTGGCACACATGATTTGATGTAAAAGAATTATTTCTTAATGTGGGATTTTTTTCCCACTGAATAAATGCATTTGAATTAAAGGTTGGATTTTCCTCTTTTTTTTCCATTGTGGTCCTATATTATTGAGAAAAAAACTGAATTTATTTGAAGCTAAAGAACACATCTTTACGAGGGGTGCCAATAATTATGGAGGGTGCTGTATAGTCTGATTTGTATTATAGCGCCCCCTATGGGCTGATTTGCATGAACCTGTCAAGGTATGTTCCTGGTACTTATATGGACATTTTCTGCAAGTTCTGTGATAATTGGCCCAATGTTGGTTGAATTTTGTCCATTTATGTGCTAAGCAACGCCCCTGCTGAAGTTCATTGGTCAATATCTTGGAAACAAAATGAGATTTCAACAAGCTTTACGCAATCTTTACGCAAGCTTGGTCCACTGATGATCCACAGCAAATTTCAAAGGAATCGGACCTACGGCCTAGGAGGAGATGTCAAAAATGTGTTTTTCAAAAAATTCAAAATTCTGGAAAATCGAATATGGCGGACCTTAGAGTTCCCTTGGGAAAGTTGTAGAGATTGGACCAAGGAATGTCTGTTCCAAGTTTTGTGTAAATCGGACTTACAACGTAGGAGTTATGACCTTTAAAGTGAAAACCTGTTTTTCTTGAATTATAGCGCCACCATCAGGCCGATTGAGTTAAAAATGCCTTGGTCAGCATTTACACACAACTTCCAACCAATGTGCAAAATTTCAGGTCTCTACCATTTACCATCTCACGGGAATTTGCGAAAACATTTCTGAAGAAGAAAAGAAATAATAATAATAGTAATAATAAACCAGCACAACACAATCTCACTGAGTAAAATTGCACTTTACAAAAAATTCAGTAGCAGCTGTGACGAAATGCTAACAAGCTAGTTTAAAAAGTTTGTTAAACACCTAACTAGTAGACAAACTTCACCTACCTCAGACCCAGGTCAAAGGGGATCAAATCAAGCCAATATGAGTATTTTAATGACATCCAAAAGACAATGGACTAATTAGGATTGCCGGCTTGTCTGATAGACTAACAGCAGCTCCAATTACAATCAGCTCATGACTGGTTGCCAGGCAGGTATTACCAGAGACAAATGAATAACTTTCATCCAGTGCCATATATGGCGCTGAAATAAAACATATCTAGCCAATGGCGTTGCTGCACTAAAACAAGCAAGGGCTACGTTCACACTGCAGGCAAATGTGGCCCAAATCTAATTTTTTTACCCCCTTTGTGACTCAGGTCAGATTCTTTTATGAGAGTGTGAACAGGACAAGTCACATGGAATCTGATCTTTTCAAATGCGATCTGGGCCATTTTCAAATGTGTTACTGCATCGGATTCATATTGGATTCTTTTGAAGGCGACCGCAGTCTGAACAGCCGTGTCGCGTTGAATCAAAGAGTATGATGTGAATAGCCAAACAAAAAATCCGATTTGAGCAATAAATCGGAATTGAGCATAAGGGCCTGCAGTGAGAACATAGCCCTCAGTTGAGGTTCACGACAGTTTCAACTGATTTTTGACAGTTGGAATTGTCAGGACGCTCTGGATTGAGCCATAAAGTAAGGGTTTGAAAGCCAATGGGGAGGGAAAAAGCGATTTTAACCATACTTTGGGGTAAAGTCATCGAACTGTTAGTTTTTTTTAAATCAGATTTCACTGCTGATTTGACATGTGTGGGTTTATGTCTCTAAGACCATTAATAGTGAAGTTATGGTTATTGCCCTATTCAAAACATGGGAAGCCCAGTTTGCTGCTAGGCGGTTGCTAGGGCATTGCTAGGCGGTTGCTAAGGTGTTCCGGGTGGTTTCTAGGGCGTGCTAGGCAGTTGCTATGGTGTTTTAGGTGGTTGCTCTATGGTGTTTTAGGTAGTTGCTAGGTCATTGCTAGGCGGTTGCTATGGTGTTCCGGGTAGTTGCTAGGGCTTTGCTAAGTGGTTGCTATGGTGTTCTGGGTGGTTGCAAGGGCATTACTAGGTGGTTGTTATGGTGTTCTGGGTGGTTGTTTAGGCATTGCTAGGCGGTTGCTATGGTGTTCTGGGTGGTTGCTAGGGCGTTGCTAGGCGGTTGCTATGGTGTTCCGGGTGGTTTCTAGGGCGTGCTAGGCAGTTGCAATGGTGTTTTAGGTGGTTGCTCTATGGTGTTTTAGGTAGTTGCTAGGTCATTGCTAGGCGGTTGCTATGGTGTTCCGGGTAGTTGCTAGGGCTTTGCTAAGTGGTTGCTATGGTGTTCTGGGTGGTTGCAAGGGCATTACTAGGTGGTTGTTATGGTGTTCTGGGTGGTTGTTAAGGCATTGCTAGGCGGTTGCTATGGTGTTCTGGGTGGTTGCTAGGGCGTTGCTAGGCGGTTGCTATGGTGTTCTGGGTGGTTGCGAGGACGTTGCTAGGCGGTTGCTTTGGTGCTCTTGGTGGTTGCTAGTGCGTTGCTAGGCAGTTGCTATGGTGTTCTGGGTGGTTGCTAGAGCATTGTTAGGCGGTTGCTATGGTGTTCTGGGTGGTTGCTAGGGCTTTGCTATCTGGTTGCCATGGTGTTCTGGGTGGATGCTAGGGCATTTCTAGGCAGTTGCTATGGTGTTCTGGGTGGTTGCTAGGGCGTTCTGGGTGGTTGCTATGGTGTTCTGGGTGGTTGCTATATCGTTGCTAGGCGTTGCTCTGCTGTTCCTAATGGTTGCTTGGGCGTTGCTTGTTAATGTTTGGGAGTTGGAACAGAGTTTCTACGTTAATATATGAGTTCACGGTGAGCGGGTGAAGATGAGCGAGTTTGAAGAATTTTCTCATTGACTTCCATTCTAACGAGGTTTCAGAAGTCCTTGTTTTTCGGGAATTGTGGGAAATCCATAAGTCTGATCGCTTAGAAAAGTCATCGCACACTCCTCACAAGGGAGCCGCACGTTTTCATGTGTAATGTGTGGGGATCGGGTGAAAACTGTGGGAGGAGTAGCGAACCGTGCGATTACAGAAGAATATGGAATAATAATAATAACTAGAAAATTCCGGTAGGAATTTTGAATGTGCCTGCTGCTCTACACGTACAGTGTTCGAGGTGCTTGCGAGGGATCTGGTAAGCCGTTGATATGTTGTTCTGGGTGCTCTATAGGGCGTTGCTGGGCGGTTGCTATGGAGTTGCAGGTGGTTGCTAGGGCATTGCTAGGCGGTTGCTATGGTTTTCTTGGTGGTTGCTAGTGCCTTGCTAGGCGGTTGCTATGGTGATCTGGGTGGTTGCTAGGATGTTGCTAGGTAGTTGCTATGGTGTTCTGGGTGGTTGCTAGGGCGTTTCTAGGCGGTTGCTATGGTGTTATGGGTGGTTGCTAGGGCGTTGCTAGGCAGTTGCTATGGTGTTCTGGGTGGTTGCTTGGGCGTTGCTAGGCGGTAGCTATGGTGTTCTGGGTGGTTGCTAGGGTTTTGCTAGCTGGTTGCCATGGTGTTCTGGGTAGTTGCTAGGACGTTGGTAGGTAGTTGCTATGGTGTTCTGGGTGGTTGCTAGGGCGTTTCTAGGCCGTTGCTATGGTGTTTTGGGTGGTTGCTAGGGTGTTGCTAGGCAGTTGCTATGGTGTTCTGGGTGGTTGCAAGGGCTTTGCTAGGCGGTTGCTATGGTGTTCTGGGTGGTTGCTAGGGCGTTGCTAGGCAGTTGCTATGATGTTCTGGGTTGTTGCTAGGACGTTGCTAGGTGGTTGCTATGGTGTTCTGGGTGGTTGCTAGGGCATTGCGAGGCGGTTGCTATTGTGTTCTGGGTGGTTTCTAGGGTGTTGCTAGGTGGTTGCTATGGTGTTCTGGGTGGTTGCTAGGGCGTTGCTAGGCGGTTACTATTGTGTTCTGGGTGGTTGCTAGGGCGTTGCAAGGCGGATGCTATGGTGTTCTGGGTGGTTTCTAGGGCGTTGCTAGGCGGTTGCTATGGTGTTCTGGTTGGTTGCTAGGGCGTTGCTAGGCGGTTGCTATGGTGTTCTGGGTGGTTGCTAGGGCGTTGCTAGGCGGTTGCTATGGTGTTCTGGGTGGTTGCTAGGGCATTACTAGACAGTTGCTATGGTGTTCTGGGTCGTTGCTAGGGCGTTTTGGGTGGTTGCTATGGTGTTTTGGGTGGTTGCTAGGTCGTTGCTAGGTGGTTGCTATGCTGTTCCTAATGTTTGCTTGGGCGTTGCTTGTCAATGTTTGGGAGTTGGAACAGAGTTTCTACGTGAATATATGAGTTCACGGTGAGAGGGTGAAGATGAGTGAGTTTTCTCATTGACTTCCATTATAACAAGGTTTCAGAAGTACATGTTTTTCGGGAATTGTGGGAAATCCGTATGTCAGATCGCTTTGAAAAGTCATAGCACACTCCTCACAAGGGAGCCGCACGTTTTCATGTGTAATGTGTGGGGATTGGGTGAAAACTGTGGGAAGAGTAGCGAACCGTGCGATTACGGAAGAATATGGAATAACTAGAAAATTCTGGTAAAAATTTTGAATGTGCCTGCTGCTCTACAAGTATAGTGTTCGAGGTGCTTGCCAGGGTTCTGGTAAGTGGTTGATATGGTGTTCTGGGTGGTTGCTAGGGCATTGCTATGCAGTTGCTATGGTGTTCTGGGTGGTTGCAAGGGTTTTGCAAGGCGGTTGCTATGGTGTTCTGGGTGGTTGCTAGGGCGTTGCTAGGCGGTTGCTATGGTGTTCTGGGTGGTTGCTAGGGCGTTGCTAGGCGGTTGCTATGGTGTTCTGGGTGGTTGCTACGGCGTTGCTAGGCGGTTGCTATGGTGTTCTGGGTGGTTGCTAGGGCGTTGCTAGGCGGTTGCTATGGTGTTCTGGGTGGTTGCTACGGCGTTGCTAGGCGGTTGCTATGGTGTTCTGGGTGGCTGCTAGGGGGTTGCTAGGCTGTTACTATGGTGTTCTGGCTGGTTGCTAGGGCTTTGCTAGGTGGTTGCCATAGTGTTCTTGGTGGTTGCTAGGGCGTTTCTAGGCGGTTGCGATGGTGTTCTGGGTGGTTGCTAGGGCGTTGCTAGGCCGTTGCTATGGTGTTCTGGGTGGTTGCTAGGGCGTTGCTAGGCGGTTGCTATGGTGTTCTGGGTGGTTGCTTGGGTGTTGCTAGGCAGTTGCTATGGTGTTCTGGGTGGTTGCTAGGGCGTTGCTCTGCAGTTGCTATGGTGTTCTGGGTGGTTGCTAGGGCTTTGCTAGGTGGTTGCCATGGTGCTCTGGGTGGTTTCTAGGGCGTTTCTAGGCGGTTGCTTTGGTGTTCTGGGTGGTTGCTAGGGCGTTCTGGGTGGTTGCTATGGTGTTCTGGGTGGTTGCTAGGGCGTTGCTAGGCGGTTGCTATGGTGGTCTGCGTGGTTGCTAGGGCGTTGCTATGCAGTTGCTATGGTGTTCTGGGTGGTTGCTAGGGCTTTGCTAGGTGGTTGCCATGGTGCTCTGGGTGGTTTCTAGGGCGTTTCTAGGCAGTTGCTATGGTGTTCTGGGTGGTTGCTAGGGCGTTCTGGGTGGTGGCTATGGTGTTTTGGGTGGTTGCTAGGGCGTTGCTAGGCGGTTGCTATGGTGTTCTGGGTGGTTGCTAGGGCTTTGCTAGGCGGTTGCCATGGTGCTCTGGGTGGTTTCTAGGGCGTTTCTAGGCGGTTGCTATGGTGTTCTGGGTTGTTGCTAGGGCGTTCTGGGTGGTTGCTAGGTCGTTGCTAGGCGGTTGCTATGCTGTTCCTAATGGTTGCTTAGGCTTGCTTGTCAATGTTTGGGAGTTGGAACAGAGTTTCTATATGAGCATATGAGTTCACGGTGAGAGGGTGAAGATGAGTGAGTTTTCTCATTGACTTCCATTATAACGAGGTTTCAGAAGTCCATGATTTTCGGGAATTGTGAGAAATCCGTAAGTCGGATCACTTAGAAAAGTCATAGCTCACTCCTCACAAGGGAGCCGCACGTTTTCATGTGTAATGTGTGGGGATCGGGTGAAAACTGTGGGAGGAGTAGCGAACCGTGCGATTACGGAAGAATATGGAATAATAATAATAACTAGAATTGCATTTCCTGAAGGAAATACCAGTGCATGCAAAGCAAAGTTGTAAAATCAGAAAATCAATTCACAGTTAATGATTTTTTTTTTTAAAAAAAGCTAAAAGTTGCACAGCCATCTAAGAGCCAACTTTGAGTAGGTATGCTTGAGTAGAAACAGTAAAGACCAGGGTAATTGTTACACCTAGGCCCTACTCACTTAGCGGAGAGAGAGAAAGAGAGGGACAGAGAAAGATAAGAAGAGTGCTGAATGCACTTTGAAGTTACCTCATATCACACGGAGGAACACCATGAGGAAAACAAATATCACAGTATATGGATAGTGACAAACGGGAGTTGAAGCATGATTAACAGAGAGGAAAGTTTTAAAAAAGTATTGTGACATAGATTAAGTGAAAATACATTATCGCGTCAGAACACGGTACACTTGTATGCAAGTGCTTTCAATCAGTATTTACTTTGGTGAGGGACATCATTTTTAATTAGAGAAACTGATCCTGTTGGTTAAAAACGCTTCAGTCTAGTTGCTCTGGAGCGCGTTTCCCAAAAGCGTAGTTGCTACGTAGTTCGTCCATTCACAGTCAGTGGGCCCAACCATGTAAGTTAGCATCTGTGACTTTGGGAAACACACCCCTGATTTTCTCATCTTAAGTCACACTAATAATGAATGACATCAAGTATAGGCTACAATAAGTTTATTAATGAACCAATATGTTTGATGTGTGACATTGAGATTTTTGTGCAACGATTTCAACAGCTTACCTGTAAAATTGCATTGCATAAATAATTATGAGAAAATAAATTAGTTGCATGGAAATCGTGGTGAGTGCAGCACCACTACCTCTCTAATGAACCCTGATCTCTGAATTGTAAATGTCTCAATGACAACCGAGGAAATTACTGTGTAATTTCTCAAAATGTCCACTAGATGAATGTATACCATGACAAATATCATGAATATGTAATTAATATAATACATAATAGCACAAACAACGAGCTACTACTACTACTAGAAATGAAAAGTACATGAGGGAGACACAAAAACAAGGGCAGCTACGGAAGAGGAGAAGACACTTTAAGCACAAGCAAATGAAGCCGAGTTTATTCTCCTGATTACAGTGATGGCTGTGTCTTATTTGTTCGATATCAAAACGACACATCAAGCTATTTTGTCCATTCTGTGAGCGTATGCATCTTAGTGTTGATTGAAAGAATACAGACATTTCGCTAGCTGGATAGCTAACTTCGCGATCAATGCTGCATAATGAAATAAAATATTATTTGGATATCTGTGTAGCGAGCTACGTAGCGTGGCCGCGATGGCCACGCAAGGAAAATTAGCAATTAATTCGGTTAATTGTCTGATTGTGCTGTCTAAATGAAACGAGTTAAGTTGCTAGCTACTAAGCAAGCAAAATTCGTGTGTGAAATTAAAGGTTATTGTGGAGATCTGCGCTTGTCCGCTACTTTAACTTAATATTTGGGTGCAGCTTCCAAATCATTCACCACGTATACCGCATGCGAACAGTTCGGTAAACCTCCCTTTCATTTTGTTGCCTGATTTCCTAATTGTCCATAATGTTCATTCATAATTTAATGCGTGAAAAACGGATAAAATTGCTGGATAATGCAATAAAATTAGTCATCACAGCTCACGGTTATATTAAATTTTAAATAGCCCCGGAATGCAGCAACTTAATTACTTTTTTTCTCCCCATCAACCGGTTAGTCCGAGGCGTTTGCAAGATTGGCTAAGGTGACGAGAGTAATAGCGGAAAACCCATACTATCAGCCACCATAAAGCCGCTTTCATACTGGACGCGAAACGAATTTTTCGCACGACATACTACATTCAAAGTCAATGCAAAGACGCGAATTCGTGTCGCGTCCAGTGTGAAAGCAGCTTAACTCTTTAGCTACCACCATTTGTAAACGATGGATAATTACTATTCTTAGCCAGCTCAGTGTTCATGCAACTAATACATCTGACGGAGACTGTAGCCTAGCAGCCAACTCTGATTTAAGCCACTCCGCAAAAAATTGCGGAGGTCCGAAATCACTTTCTCTTCGCTAGCGCAGATGTTCCTCCGTCTTGATCGGACCATTTTAACTAATGCGTACCCAATAATTATAATATTCAGGTATTAGTGCAAGGAATGAGCTCGTTTACGGTAGAAATCCCAATATTTGAACTAGCAGAAATGGGCCTGTATAGGCTCTTCTCACTGTCTGTGAGAAACGTATTTCATTGGAACTGACTGTCACCCAGTCTAATGGGAGAGCCGCGTTTTCTCCGTATTCACTTCAACTCCGAGAAACGAGGCCCGTTTGAACTGCAACGGTTGAAACATAGGTGAGGCCAGAGTCACCTCTGCTGACGAGTAGCATCCAGCTGCAGCCCCGGACGTGACACAAGCCCCTGACGCGACGGAAGAGAAATAATGGCTATTCACCGTTTTAATGCTGCATTCGGTAACGCGTCCCACGATCCGTGTTCTCAGGACACGACTGGTGAATTCCGTTCTTTTGAGCTCACTACCTCACTTCCTCGTACCTTCGACTTTAATTCACGACACGACTCGTGTTTACGAGTGTTACCGAATGCAGCATTATTCACTTAGCTAGCTCGCTAGCTAGGCTAGCAAACTAGCTATTTCGCTAGTCTTGCTAGTGATATTTACGCTAGCGAACCACCTAGCTAGCCAGCTTGTGAGCTAATTGCATCTTATGCACATAGCTAAACCGATAGAAACAGTAAATGGTTAGTTTACCATTACTTACTGTTCTTCAGCAGGCTAGCTAGCATGACTATTCAATAAATATCACTTGCTAGGCTAGCGAAATAGCTAGCTAGCTAGGTCGCTAGCCTGGCTAAAGAGCTAGCTAAGTGAATAAAAATAGTGAATAGCCATTATTTCATTTCCGTCAAGCCAGGGGCTTGTGTCACGTTAGGGGCTTCTGCTCCGGGGCTGCAGCCGGATAGTATTGCTGCTGACAGTTAAGTTGCAGCGGTTACGGTTTTAAAAATTAACGACTGACTCACTTAACGGCTGAATCACAGAGGTCATTAGAAAAATGATTTTCCTCTTGAGCCACCCGCTATAAAATGCGAGATTTCTCGAAAGTCGTAGGTTGTATCACTTAAATAAGGCCACAGGAGGCATGCTGAGGCTTTGCTGAAAATTTCAATATAAATATTGTGTCATTTAAGTCGAAAAAATGTAGCATTAGAGCAGTTTGAAAAAACTGTCCCGAACTGGTTTCTGGGGAAAGTCAGGCTGTCATTTTATATGGGGTTAGATGAGAGATCTGTCTGGATTTGTTGTTGGTTTGAGGCTCAGACGGCAAAAAGTGTAGGTCCAATTCAAACCACTGATACATGAGAGGAACAAGCACAAGTTCATCTACATTTTGATGTGAATATTATGTAGGTAGTCTAAAATTTGTGGGAGAAATAGCAAATCAAAGACAAAAATTTTAGGTGATTTTCAAACTCCCCTCCACTCTAATGATTAGCTCACACACTCAAAGTCTCAAGATTCCGTGCCATAGAAACCCATTGTAAAGTTTAAGATATTTAATTTTAAAAATATTTAAAAAGTAAAAATCATAGAAAAATGAAAATAACATAGCATCAGTGTGCTTTCCAAAACCTACGCAACGGAGTTTGAATGAAGTCTCTAAGTTAAACGGTTGAGGCTGAATTAATCGCAATAGCTTGGTTGGAAGAAAGGAAAACTATAATAATAATAATAATAAGAAGAAGAAGTCTAGGAAGAACAGTACAGTGCATTGCTTTGCATGCACTGTAATAAGAAGTCTAGGAAGAACAGTACAGTGCATTGCTTTGCATGCACTGTAATAATAATAATAATAAGTCTAGGAAGAACTGTACAGTGCATTGCTTTGCATGCACTGTAATAATAATAATAAGTCTAGGAAGAACAGTACAGTGCATTGCTTTGCATGCACTGTAATAAGAAGTCTAGGAAGAACAGTACAGTGCATTGCTTTGCATGCACTGTAATAATAATAAGAAGAAGTCTAGGAAGAACAGTACAGTGCATTGCTTTGCATGCACTGTAATTATGTCGAATACTTGAATTTTTATTAAAAAAACAGAAAGCTGAGCAAAGAAAGAATGAAAACAGTTGCTGGTAGCTATATGCTGGAATAGGATCTCGATCTACTGTTTTTTCTGCTTTGCCATCTTTACTGTAACGTGTTGTCTTGTACGCACCCAGCAAAAAGTGCCTGCTTTCCCGCACACAATCTGCTTTCGCGGGAGGCGAAATGTTTTTTTCCCTGCTAGAGTTCCGGACACCAACAGAAACTTATTTGCGTACAGCCAATCGGCGACCTTGTGCAGCACTTCTGAAGGAGTGTCTTGAGCCAGTTAATTTTTTTCTCTTCACTGGCCTTGCACTAATAATGTAAAAATAACCGAGATTGCGTCAGCTTATTCTAGAAAATATGAATGCTCTGAACAGATGATTTTAAGTTTCCTTGCTGGAAACATTAAAAATGATAGGCAGGATTGGAAACGGCCATCGCATTTTCAAATGAAGTCCATGAAGATTTCATGTCCTGGAGCTGGTTTCAGCCACTGTACCAACTACTATACCGGAAATTCTTTCACTGAGTTTGAGGCAGAATTATTCTTTTAGAGTCGTCTGTATCTTTGTCTCTTAAAAACGACCGTGTTGAGGTGTGGAAAAAGGCCAGCAGAGGGCAGAATCGAACCGCAAATGATCCATATTTAAGATACCGTATATGACCATTTAGTAGCCCGGGAGTTTTTTTCGCAAAATCGACTTGAACCCCAGGCGTTTATAAGAACCAGGCGGGTATTTGCTACAGGCCATTATTTATTTTTGCACCGACCAGCACAAGGCCAGTTCGGCTCTCCTACACAGTTATAAACTGACTGAATTTAACCGTTAAATTAACGCATTGTCTCCTTGTCATTTTAACTGTAAGTGGAGTTCTGCGCGCACTTAACCGTGGTTTATACTGAACATGCACTGAACTCCGTGGTAAGCTTAATGTAAAATGACAGTTAAAATAACTGGCTAAAAGGCGTCAGTTAAATGACCTGGCAAAAAAGGCTTCAGTTTATTCGTTTATTGTTAACAGTGTATACGCGGAAACTGAAACTGGCGCGGTTTCATTTA
Source organism: Gymnothorax javanicus (assembly GCA_029692085.1). Lineage (NCBI taxonomy): Eukaryota > Metazoa > Chordata > Actinopteri > Anguilliformes > Muraenidae > Gymnothorax > Gymnothorax javanicus. The sequence goes on along the minus strand of CM056193.1, from coordinate 127,973,280 downwards.
CATACTTTAGTTTTGAGACTCCTACATTGATCCCAGTTGGGGCAACACGAAATGTCATCCTGTTATCCATCGTCTTAGGGCAAAGACGGACTAAATGAAGACAACAAGTAGGTATGAACACTTCAGAATGAAGTTGTTCCGATCTTAATACACAAAGCATACATATAAATTCATATGTGCATATAACGACTAGTTTCTTCCAGGTATAGACCTGAGTCAGAGTCGCAGGCACAGCTGAATGCGAACGCTTTTTTTTTTCTTCTTCTTTTTTTTAACGAAACGAAAACGTAGGTAACTGAGCGATTTGCTAGGCCCATATAAAGGGTAAGATTTTTCTTTAGCTTTGCCAAATAATACAGCATTAATATTGTTAATTTACAATTCCTTATTCGTGTTCTTTTTTAAGATAAAAAAGAACACGGAGAACAAATCCCCCACCCAAAAAAATAATAATTGTCGACACCCATGTTTACTGTTTACATGCATCTCATTGGACATTTATACATACACAAGATGGCAGAGCTATTCTGCCTTGAGCGCTTTGGTCCAGCCAGTGACGTTGTCCACTCCAGTTTCTTAATATCTCTGTGCCAAAGACCGTCGGCAATTCCCCCCCCATCTTTATTGACATCAGATATACATACAAAGACAAACCGAAGCTTGTTTTAGCGTCTGTGTTACCGCAACACGGGGTAACACAGACGTTTATATACAATAGTGCGAATAATCGCCCGGGCGTTTAATTGAACCGGCGTTTAATACGCAAAATGAGGTCTGACCCCGGAGACTCCTTGCACACAGGCGCGTCTTTGCACGCGGGCGATTATTTAGTCATATACGGTATTTGAGTTTAGCTGAGTCATTTCGTGCAATGGAGATTGTGGCGCAGGCGTTTCTTACAGATTGCGACTTCTAACTGAAAAATGGTAAATCTAATCTAGGAAGTGGATGTACCGTACGAAAGAGGAGAGTCAGCTGAGTAAAATACATCAAAATAGTGTTCGTAGTGCAAAAAATATGGAAACACGAGCAAGTTAGAAAACTGTGCGTTTAGCCTTTGCAAGCTGCATTTTCTGTCCGTATTTAGCATGGGAGTTAATGGAGCTTCGGTGAGCTTTTCGGCTCATACAGCCAAATCCGTTTGCTCAGTTGCTTCCATAGTTACATTTTGGTGATCAGCACAACTTTTGCTACAAAGAGGATAAAAAAAAATTATGCGGACTGAAAACTGTGGGAGTTAGAGCAAGTTTAAGAGAAAACTCTTGGACCGTATTGCCGATGTTCGTTGCTCTAGCCGTGAGGTCTCCACGCTCTAAGTTCCCAGTATTAATTGTTAGAAAAAAAAATTTAAAGAATTATAATTAGAAAATTATGGAAGTTACAAAAAGTTGGACGGTAAAGAAATTATCCAAGCGTAGCTTAAGTTTACAGTTTGAATGACGTTTCTAGCTAAAGGTATGACGGGGTAAAAATAGCTGAAAATAGCTACATTTTAAGAAATCTGTGTCATTGTTTCCTATGGAACAAAAAAATAAGAAAAAGTGAAATATTTTAAAAAGTGTAAATAGTATGAAAGAGAAAAATAATAACCATAATGTCCTGAAGAAGCTGCACGTTTTGATATATGAATTGTTGAAATAGCACAAAGTATGTAGGAGTAGTTGAATCGGGTAGAAATAGGATAGAACGGCGGAAGAAGTAAGAATAATAATAATAATAATAATTATATTATTATTATTATTATTATTATTATAAGTATAAAGAAAATGGTCGACATAAAAAACAATAGTGTGACTGCTGTCAGCATTCACACCAATAATAATAAACCTACAGGCTTGAACCCCTAACCAGCACAAAAACAATAGGGTTTCAGCCCTACGGGCTTGAACCCCTAACCAGCACAAAAACAATAGGGTTTCAGCCCTACGGGCTTGAACCCCTAATGATAATAATAATAATAATAATAATAAGAATAATCCGAGCAAAAGCAATAGGTTTCCTACAGCTCCGCTGTACGGAACCCTAATAATAAGAATAAGAATAACCTGAGCAAAAGCAATAGGTTTCCTACAGCTCTGCTGTACGGAACCCTAATAATAGAAGAATAATAATAATAATAATAATAACCCGAGCAAAAGCAATAGGTTTCCTACAGCTCCGCTGTACGGAACCCTAATAATAATAAGAATAACCCGAGCAAAAACAATCGATTTCCTACAGCTCCGCTGTACGGAACCCTAATTATTATTATTATTATTATTATCTTTCTATGATATAGTTATGGGGATATATGATTAGGTTTCATTTGTTCTAGCTTAATATCTAATCACTTCCATGGGTGACTGAAATTTCTAATAATAATAATAATAATAATAGTCGCATGATTATTATTATTATTATTATAAGTAGTAGTAGTAGTAGTAGTAGTAGTAGTAGTAGTAGTAGTGGGATATATGATTTACTTTTAGTTGTTCTAGTGACACGCCTAGTTTTTTATACGAGCCACTGAAGTTTATAGTTTACCCACCTTTATTTTTACCACTACAGCGCTGATGGGAACGGAAAGGAAACCAAAGAATATGGAAACGAGAAAACATGAAATGAAACTGAATGAAATAAAAAACAAAAACAACATCCCCCGCCGGAGTTGCAACTGTGATATGCGTATCATCAGTCTTCCTGCAGGATAATAATAAGAACTAGAGGCACTCATAGAGTGCAAACCTCCGCCAAGGTAGCACAATCCAAATCTTCATGAGTGGGAGCAAAGATAATTGTCCTCACACCATTTAGCAAAGGCAGGTAGGGCACATCCATGGTCTGACTGTGGGCTTGGAGAAGTGTCAGTAAGGCTGTATCATCAGAGAATTTCACAAGAAAATTCCCCGACTAGGATGACCTGCAACTGTCAGTATACATGATAAAAAGCAGTGGGGACAAAACGCAGCCCTGTGGAGAACCAGTGTTAGCAACAATAGTGTCGAACGTCTGCTCATTTACACGGACCCACAGTTCTGTCGGTTAAAAAGTTCAAAATCAGAAGTAAAATCTGCTCTGGTAAGTTAAAATAGGAAGCCAGTTTCTCAATTAAAATAAATGGCTGCATCTTATTAAAAGCAGAGGAAAAGTCTGCGAATAGAAGTCTTATACGGCTGTTTGGATTCTCGAGGTGCTTGTATGCTTTATCCAAAATAAAAAGCTTTGCATCATCAACACCTTTGCCTGTTTGATATGCAAACTGTAATGGGTCAAGTTTGCCATGAATTAACCCATTTTGGACGGATGACGTGTTAAAACGCAAATTTTTTGCGTGCCCAGAGGCGGGTGACGTGTTGACACGTCAAACGTGACACTCTTCTTCATGCCTGAGTAAACACGCTAAACTTAATTTGGGAATTCCCGGCTTGCCCTTAGATCGTCATTAGTTACCTCCCCTGTGGTTAGATGGCAGCACCGAAGCCGAGGAATCCCCTTTAGAGTGGAGACTGAATGCATGTTCTCGGCTTTTTTCGATGACAATACACGTGAAATGGCGACTTCCAGGAAGCGCCCGCTGTCTTTGGGTGAAGTTTAGGACGTTATTTGCGCAAGCAGTGGTTCAGAAAATGCTGATTGTGATGCGTCTTCATTAGAAGATTGTGTGGAAAATAATTCTGATGAGCGAACCGATAGTATGGTTCGTAGGTCCCGGAATTGTAGTAGGTCTAATTTTCGCGACTTTTTGGACAGTTCCGATTCAGATTCTGACAGTGCTAACGATGTGGCTTGGCAACATTCTGGCGACGGCAGTGCTAGTGATAGTTCGATAGGCCATGATACTGCTGCAATAGACTCCCAGGGTGACAATTCTGGGATTGAAAAGGCAAATAAAAGGTGTTTTGTTAGCTAAAAACATCTTAAAATACAACAGAAGTACTTTTTCGAGAATAAAAACAGATTATATTGAAGATAAAATCAAATCTAAAAAAAACTTAATTTTCCCCCAAATTAATCCCGTCCAGGGGTACGGAAATTATCTAAAAATCCCGTCCACAAGGGGTTAAGGACACCACCTCCTCCCTTATGATTTTCTCAAAGTTTTTTATAACAAGGGATGTGAGTGCTACAGGCCTAAAATCGCTTTCTTCCCTGGGGTTTTTGGACTTAGGGACAGGAATTAAAATGGATGATTTCCAGATTCTGGGTAGCTGTCCCTTTTCAGCACACATCTGAAAAAGTGATGTGAAAACTCCACTGAGCTGGTCAGCACAGTGCCGCAGTCCACAGATTCTGTCAGGCCCAACAGCCTTCCTAATATCCATCCTCTTGAATAATTTTGTCACGTTCCTGTAATATTGTGATTCCACTCTGAGTGGTAAGAGACTCCTTTAATAAGGAGATATCGCCTAAGAAGCATGACTTTTCGAATCGAGAAAAGAAGGAATTAAAAGCATCTGGCAGGTCATTGTCATCCACTCCCTTTACAGTTATATGTTGCCCTGTAGTACTTGGAGTTTGATTTAAGGATGCCATTAACTTAATATCCTGCCAGGCCGTTCTGAGGTTGCCACTGGTGTAATGCTCCTCAATTTTGCTATTATAGTCAATTTTTGCCTTCCTTATTTTATTCTTGAGCTTTCTAGAAGCATCTTTATTCATCAGACTATCACCAGTATAGCATACCTTTTCCTTATTATTTATGGCAGTGGTAATTTCGAGATTTCGTCTCGTTACTGTCTGTAAAGTCAGTGTCTATCAGAGAGGGGGGATAAAACAACGGTGATTGGGCCTATGACCCACTGATGAAAGCACTTATATTTCATTCTTTGCCAGGTAAAGCGATAAGTGTGTCTGTGGCGACATTCCCGCGCTATATTCAAATACAGGCGCACATCTACCGACGATTTTTACATCACTAAGCAGTGTTTGGTCTGTCCAGAAGGTAGGAGGAGCCGCAAGCTATCTTGAGGGAAGTAAGGAACCCCGGGAGAAGCGTTGGCAAGGTAGGCGTCAGAAGGCATCCAGTAGCAGTACTTTCCCTAACCTGAACCCTGGCTCTATCCCCTAACCCTTAATCTAACTTGTCCTTTACACTATATGTCAGTTGTACGGATGAAATTAAGGGAGGACCGTGAAAAATGCAGCCTTCCAAGAAGCGGAAAGTACCGCTACTGGATCCCTTCGGACGTCTACCCAATGGCAATGGCAAATACCATACTGTGCAGCTATACTGTGCACAGTAGAAACTAACATTAGCTGAGTCTCTGTTGAGGCTACTACTGAAACTAAAATTATAACGTAATTTCAGGAAGCAAACGGGAAAAAAGCTACGTTAAAACGCCTCGAGAAATTACTTTTATTTTTAAAAAGTTTTAACGTTACCTGTTAACCAACTACCGTTTTCATTATTTACACAGGGCTCTCAACTTTCACATATTCGGCTTGAGTTTAAATGACATATTAATGTTCCCGTGCTGCAGTCAGAAATTATTCTATCAGACCGTTTGTAGAGATTCTCAGCCTCTCAGGTGGAATTGAAGTCCGTGTGCATTGAAGTTTATCAGCTTCACATGTGTTACGGTGGATTTTGCCACTTGGAATATGAGAACAATTATGATTCCGGAATTCTCACGCTTTTCTTCACTCAGGGGTTGGAAGCAGTGGAATTGCAAAAAAAATGTTTCAAATGGTCTAATTTCATTTAAACAATTTGAACAATTGTGAAACACACGCATTTCTTCGATTGAATAATTACTGACTACAGAACGGGAATGTGAATGAAGCACAAATTCTCACGGCGAATGTGTGAGAGTTGGCAGCCCTTTAAGTTAATTGATTTATCATAATAGCCTAATATGTTACTGGAATGAGATGACGCTAATGGATGACAAGCGTCACCTAATTTTTACTTTTACTGAGTTCAATAGCCGTGTCGAAGAGCATCTTTCCCGTCTGCATGAGAGTTGAGGTGGCGTGGAACTGTTAAGAGCCGTAAATTTACCGACGTCATACAGGCGACCCTGTTGGGTCTCGACAAGAGTTATGGGAAATGAGGTCCAGAAGCGCACCTACAATTACAGCTTACTGCCAAAGATGTCAAAATAAACAAACCAATTCAAATCTTACGGATTACCACTTTAAGTCCTGTGGTTACCCAGGGTTTGTTATTGGGATAAATGACAACTTTTTTGGATGGAATAACTGAGTCAACACAGAAAGTTATGTACGATGAAACTGTGTCAATAAGACTGTTTGGTGTTTACATGTCCACAAGACTTCCGAGTCAAAGCCCTTCACGAAGAATGTCGAGCATGCTCATAGCGCATTGTCCAGTTTGGTTCGATTCAAGCATTTACATGCAAGCATAATGCGACTATTAACCGCATTATCTGGGTATGTTAGTCGGACTATGAGAAATTCAATTTAGCGCGATTCCAGGCGGACTAACATGTTTACATGCATTTTAAAAGTCTGGTTATAGTCGCACTAACACAATAATTCGATTTCTCTAATGTCATGTAAACGCACTGACGGATAAAGGTTAGATACTTGTATCTAATATCTCTATATGAAATGTTATAACTTTTGAACAGATGAGAACAAATCCTTTATCATGTTATCTAATTGTACTAAATATCGTTCTTGGACGCAAATGAGTTAACCCTTAAATTCCCAACTATAGTAAAAGTTGAAAGAAAAATCTATGTATTCTGTTAATGTCCTGGGGAGTGGCTAATAACAACCCAATAGCAATTTTTAATTTTTGGTGACCTTTGACCTCATATTAGTTTTGTGACATGGGCATTTCGGGGACCTTATTGCTAAAATGACTTGAATGATAAAACAGTTGACATATAGCTGAAGTATTAGGCATAGCTTATTTTTCATTAGCTTACCTGTTTGTCTACTTTATCCAGTAATGAATAGGTGCTGATCTATAGTGTGGATTCCACCATGGGGGCGGCCATATTGGAAAGGTTAGCTGGTGCAGCCAGTGTAGTGTCAGTTCCACTTTTATGCATCAGATGGCAGCACTGATGGTCTAAATTTGTCACTATGGGCATTAGGTTGCAAAATTTATGTGGGGTCAGTGGTTTTGACAACCCCCAAAATCGTGTGACAAATTTGTCACAGGGGGCATTTAAGGGTTAATGTCTGCGATGGGTGACTCAGGGATGCGTTTTCCAACGTTGTCACTAGGTGGCAGCAAAATCATATATGATATGGTATGGTTGTCAGGCGTCTGTTAAACGAGAGTAGTAAATTTCATTATTCCAAGCCTTCAGCGAGGATGAGAGTAGTAATTTTCATTTATTCCAAGCCTTCAGTGAGTAATAAATGAGAATTACAACTCAAGTTTCATTAATTTGATATCTTGGGCTCACAAATTTGAGATCCTATTCATCCTATGAAAGTCAGAATCATATAATTTGGAAAATGAAAAAAGCGTTAGTTTCAAGTTGGTGGTCTATTCTATTAGCCACCAGGAACTGTTCTCTTTTTCATTTTTTTGCATTTTTCCATGTGCTGTGATCACCCATAAATGTATGGTAAATGTAAAAGTAAAGGTTACTTTTTTTTCTAGAAAAGGAGGGAACGGGTACTTAGGCTACGCTTTATGGCAGGTTTCTAAATCCATAAATCCATCCTGCATTAGTGCATAGTGATCTTAAGTGAACTGGGGGTCAATTTAGAGCATGCATAAAATGTTTCAGTAAAATAATGTTATGAGGAAATTTTAAATGACAGATAAAATTGTATTAACTTTAATACACTGCCCGGCCAAAAAAAAAAAGTCGCACACTCAAATATTTAGTTGGAACCCCTGTAGCTTTGATTACAGTGCATATTCGTCTTGTCATTGTTTTGACAACTATATGCAATGCCAGAACATTTATTTTCGATCAGAAATGCCATCATTTTTGGCCGTGATCTTGTCTTCTCTACATAATGGTTGAACCACTCAGTGGTCTTTCTTGAGCACATCCCAATAACTTTCAATGTGTTTAAGGTCAGGACTTTGTGGTGGCAAATTTGTTTGTGAAAATGATTCCTCATACTTGTTTTTGTCATGAATGGTTTTCTTTGCTAAATACAGGCCAATAACTTGCCCGTTCTGAAATACTGTAACATCTTTTCCACCATAAGGGGATGTGTCTTCCGACATGATTTTTTAAGAAATGAGTAGCGAAGCGCTTCATCAGTCAGAGTTAAAATGATTATTGCCAGCTGAAACATATTAATAACCGCAATAATGATCCAATTATAGAATTTGTTCATTAATTTCCAAACGGTGACTTTTTTTTTGGCCGGGCAGTGCATGTTTCACTGATGAATACAGACTCTTCAAAACGATCGCACAGATGTAGATGCCTCCGGACATGGACCTGCTCTATTTATGCACGCAATTACACTATCCTATCAATAGCTGGCTCGGACGAAACGGTTATTGCATAAACGGATTAGAATATGGATGACTAAAGTCCTATCCCTGTTTCCAGGAATTGTATCAATTAAATCAAACAAACCTCTCAGCCAAGCCTGATGTACGAAGTGCCTAATATACAGTACTGTGCAAAAGTCTTAAGCACATTTAAAGCAATGTTGTCAGGCAAATATGCTTGCAAAAATAATGAAATTAGCAGTTTCCAATGACTGAGAAATGTACAATACAGCGCTGTACACTGTTAAAAACTAAATCAAATAGATATCAAATAAATAAGTATAAGTACCCTTTGCCTAAAAATTTGGGACACTGTTCTGTTGTGTTACAGTTTTATAAGATGATTGGCTTTTTGCTTGTTCTAAGTAGAGTGGGAAACCGTTCTTCTGCAGGCTGACTGTCTCACTAGCGTCAATCCCTCTAAGTAATTCCAGACAGCCATGATGATGTTGACATCAGGGCTCGGTCTAGACTATATTATCTGTTTGGACTATTTTTAATGAAAAACCAAGATTCATTTTTAAATGTATTTTTTAAATTAGAATTTGCAATTTCAAATTTACTTTTTATCCTCAGCAACACCAATGAGGAAAACAAAAAGTCAACATCTGAAGCCAGATTTTTATTTTAAAAAATGCAGGGTGCCTAAGACATTTGCACAGTACTGTACTTGCCCATAGTATCTATCCAGTGTGGCCACTGGACCAATGGACACGCCCACTGTCCACATTACACCCCCCGAAGCTGTCGATTCCCCTCCGCTTATTGTCCTCCTCCAGCAGCACCTTGGACAGCGCATGTTGGACGGGATTCTGTTCAGCACCCCTGGCGGCTGCTCTAAGCTGGACAGCTCCCACCAGTTGCGGCCAGGCATGCGAGAAAGGCTCTCCAGGCGCATTCCGCACGAGGCCACACACCTGATCCCCAAGACAAGAACACAATATAAAGCCGGCACGGCAACAGACAGGGACAGGTTGGCTGAGAGTGCGTTTCGCAAGTGCGCTACTAACCACTGTTCTCTCTCTCTCTCTTTTCCCTATCTGAGTCCAAAGGCAAAGAGACTGGGGATTCTGAGTTTAGGCTCCCACCAGAAAGCCTCGCTCTGGCTACAACTCTACCATGTGACAGTAGCTAATACCTTTAAGGGCCTTGAGGCTCACTAAGTCTACTCTCTGTTGGATTATTTCTGTAAATAAAATTACTGCCCAGTAGGCTGGATTCTCGCCAAACTGTTGCACTGTCTTTGCCTGCTTTTCTGGTGGTTTGCCACACCAGCATTAAGAAAAATGATCTTTTGTGACAGAAAAAAATGGTTGCAACCACTTCAGCTATAATGGGCCAAAGGTATTCCAATGAAGTAGTGAAAAAAAATCAGTTTTCTGAGGCAAAAATTCTACATGGTATTGATACTATGTTATTCTACTATCAATTGAAGTCAAAATGCGTGATTCCCTATCATTAATTTACGCGTAGATTCGTCTCTTGAAGAATTCAGTTGTCATCTAAAACCTCTTACAATCTCTCACTGAAATGTCCTCACTTAAATGTATGTTTAGGCATATCTGCATTCATGCACATGTGAAACTTTCCCGGTAATTATCTATTGATTGACACGCTTTATCCAATTTCAGACAGTATAAACTTTCCACAGTAATTGAAAGACATCGATTGGACCCTCAGTAAAGTATTTAAACCCTTGCGTAACAGCAAGTTGGGTTTTATTCTATTAACGTTGTGCATGGTTGCGCGTCTGAAAATGAAGTGATTGCATTGGAAAAAGGCTTCCAGAACCTACTCTGGAGTGCTCATGTTACATTTACGAGATCAAAATGTGATACGAAGATGGACAGTTATTCCAAATGGAATAGACTGGAGGGCTGAAAGGATTGATTTCCTGGAGGAGAAATTTAATGATGGGGAGTTTTTCTTCATGCAGCGTGAGTTCAACTGTCTTTGTATGGAGTACCTCTATCTTACTTATAGCCAGGTAACTAGCTAGCTATTTCTTATTTTCGGTTTACCACTGTGATCTCAGAGCTAGTTTGCCAGGTTGTTTAACGAGTAACCTTTCGCCTTTGCTAATAATACTGCATGTGGTGGCATTTTGTTCAATGCAGCAGTCTGTTTTAGAATTTATACCGCATTCAATGAAATAGAATGCCTTGGATTTTCGCTCGTTTAAAATGCAAACAGCGTGAAGACTTCGGTCAATCCCCTGCTACGTTTCTTGCACCAACTCTGTTCAATCTAAGGTTGCATATTGCCTGCTTTTTCCTGATGGTGGACTGTCTGTTTTGTTAAAATAAGGTATATTTCAGACATTAATGTGTTAGTGAGTTATACTTGCTCCTTAAAGGGTGTGAAATGCGTTTATACAAGCTTGCGTTTTGCTTTGGTTTTGCTTTGGTGGTGGAAGGAAAAAGCAACCTGTCCATTGCAGGAGTCTGCCGTAGAATAAGCAGTTCCTTTAATGAGAACATGTATTGGCTGTTGGGGCTCTGAAGAACAATGGACAAAATTATAAACTTTATCATGGAGAAGAAGCATGTTTTTGGTTTGGAGAGGTTACTGGTGACCATTGATGTCCATCTGCGCCTATACTGATAAACTCATGTATAAATACGATTTCTTTATGATTTCACAGTGCGCTATTTTGAGTGCTCTGACAGCATGGGGAGCCACTTGGAGAGCTGTCTTATTGGGCTCATTAGGAATAGATCATTTTAAAAATCACTATCAGATGAAGTACACTTGTGGTCAAGGAGTTTATGATCCCAGAAATGTATTGTTTTAACTCCCAGCCATTTTTTAATTCTCAGTATTTTTTTATAATTTCATTGCTGAATTTTAATGAAGATTTTTTGTGTCTGTGGCCCTTACTCTGAACTAAAATTATGAAAATAAATTGAAATACAATCTAATTATAAATGCTGCAAGTATCTTGTCTCATTTAAGCCATTTCCTACCTCTCCGTTAGTTCAAATCTTGAATTATAAAGCCTGAAATCAGGTAACACATAAATAGCCATATTTGACTTCTGCGCAAAGGGGTTAAAATGACACTATGTTTTGATGGTTTCCGCAGCTTCCCTTAGTGACTGGTATCACTCTGCTTAGCTGCCACCACCCATTTTCTCCTTGGGTCTTTTTTCATGTGAAAAGAGTGTCCTTCTTTATTTTGACAACCAGGTATGCATCACTGGGTATTTAGCATTTTCCCCAGCTCAAAACAGCTCAGTAGCCACTAAAAAAAAGCTAAAGGAAATCTCGGCCTTATGACGGTTGCCAAGGATGCACTCTCCCTGCTTTGTTAACTTCCGCTTTTCTGTGTACCTTGTATGCTCATTCTGCCACCCTACAGGCTACTGCAGAGCTGATTTTATATGAGTCCTCTATTCTCCAACAGTAATTCTTAGAGTTCTTTTCCACTTCTGCCATCCACATAACTGTGCATACAATGTAAGCACACGTCACCGTCCTGGCAGATTTTTTTTTTTTTTATCATATGCCTTGAACTTCTTAATTAACGCCCAGATAGTCACAGTTGCCATTTTACACTTTATAGCTATCTTCTTAAAGCCATTTTCCCATGTCTGAGGCTCAACAACTTTTGGTCACACATCTCTGCTGTATTCATTCGTTGTAACCATGGTGGTGGATGACAGAGGGAGAATGGTATGTGTATCAGCTTATATTTATTCCCAAGGAAAACGGAAGGCTATTTGGTTGCCCTTATTATTATGGAGAAATAAAAAAAGGAATTGGGAATTTACTTCTATTAGATTTTTGAAGATTTTCTAGGAGTGCCAATGATTGTGGCACACTTTTTGGGAAACATTTTTCTATTATATTGTTAATTTTAGTTTTTTTCTTTTGATAAGATTCTTTAAATTCTGGGTCAGAATTTTGGCACATTTTAAATAATAATAATAATAATAATAATAATATATTGATAAAGAACTTTTAATTCAGAACACTGAAAAAGTGCTGTACAATGCATTAAAAACAAGACACACAAAGCAATGAAACAGAATTTATACCAACTGAAACATTATAATGTACAGTGTCTTAATACATGCTACGGAGTTTGCAAAGCACTTTCCACTGCACTAAACTAAGACAACAAAGCAATTAACTGCAACTCAACTGACAAAAAGCATTTCTACATACAAGAGTCTTTATACCCGTTTTGAAAGTGGCCAGGGTCTGAGGTGCCATCAAATGGTCGAGGAGGGCATTCAATAAATGGAGGGCAGCAGAAATGAAGGCCGATCTCCCGTGGAGTCCGGTACAGTCTTGGGGGTGGGAAGGCACAAGCTGTGATTGAGCCTGGGACGATGCACACAACAGCCCAATTGCGGGAGGATTTTCGGGGGGTTAGGAGTTCTTTAGGAGCATTGCTGTTGATGCATTTAAATGTAAACAGGAGGATTTTAAACTTGAGATGGGGTGACAGTGCAAAGATGACAGGATGGGGGTGATGTGCTGATATTTCTGCACTCTCACCAGAAATTCAGCAGGATTAACAACCACCACATTTTTCATAGCATTCTTATGGAATTATTACCAATGGTGCCAATATTAGTGGAGGGCACTGTACACAAAATTCATGACACAATGTTTTTTAAGGGTTGCTGATTATGTTAACAAGTGCACAGCCAATTCCAAGCTATTTCAAAATCTATTCCTCAACATCAGATGGGGAAGTCCAAATCAATTAAATTTTATTTGTATAGCAGCTTTCACAGAATGACTGTCACAAAGATGTTTTAAAGAGCAAAAAAGGCGCTAATCCGTAAAATAGCAAAATTAATCCCCTAAATAGCAAATGACTGTCCAGAAGCCAAAAGGACAGATCAAATATAGCCAACCTGTTAATCTGTTACTGTTCTGTCATGAGAAAAAAAGAGATTTAGTTTATTCTGTGGCCACTTGGTGGTGCTTATTCTGTTTTGTGCATAGACCCGACCGGTTCAAGTCCCCAAGCGCTCACTGCCAAGGCCGCGCCCCTTTTTGGGGGTAAACAATCACGCTCATGCGCTTAAATCAATGACTAACAAGTGTGAAAATCGAGCAGGAAAATGCCTACAAGTTGTTGTGTGCCGAGTTGCACATCAAATAAAATGACCAGTCCAGATCTCAGGTTCCCCATCCTACCTGGAAAAGGGAAGAATCCAAAAAGGAGAGTTAAGAGAAGATGAAGAGGGACAGCTATGGGATCCAGTGTCTTCCCATATTTATATGTGTGGGAAACACTTCATAACAGGCCATGCCACTCTTTTTTTAAACTTAGAAAGCAACGCAAGTACCCTTTAATGTGTAAGACTTGGTACTATACTTCAATAGGTTTGTTCGTTACGATTTTGTTTTGTGTCATTATTTATTCTTAAATTCCTTAACTAGCTAATGTAAAGTAGCGTCAGCCAACCGAGTTAGGTTTGTGGTATAACCTTATGTGCATTTGTTAGTTATTCTTAACCCCAAACTGAAACAGGCTTCGAAATTCTTGGTAGTGAAAGGGAAAGAGTGTTGACCAATCAACCTTAATTTATTAAGATAACACAAACGCTCAGGTTCGGGAACAGTAGCAAAATAATCGCTAGACATATCAGTAAATCGAGAAATGAATGTAAACAGGAAATTAAGTTTAAGAAATCTGATAAATTCCACAGCTAAACACACATCAAATTGCATTATGGTCAATGGGATCAGAGGTTTTCTATACCCCAACAGGGGGCGCGGCCTTGACGTTTTGCGAAATACCCCGATGTGCCGGTCGGGTCTATTATGGCCCTCGTTGTTTACCATCTCTATCCTGTAGGCAGCCATTTTCTTTTTTCCCTGACATCTTGATAGAGAGCACATTGTGAATTTAGGTAGAAAAAGCATCTAAATTCATCTTCTTTGGGAATCACTATAGAAGCATCATCTGTATGTTTGTAATAAGATGCTTATGTTTGCTTTGATATGTATATTTCATATTGATGACTGGGTTTGGCCATGTTTTTTGTGTCATGTGTTGTTCATTGTTCGGCATGTATCTTGTCATGTCTATGGCTTTCAGTTAGCTTAATTATTAGCCATGTATGTAAGATAGGTTTTACGACGCTAAAAATACATGACGAAAATGTATGTTAATGAGGGTTATTATGCTCAATATTGCCTTTATTTTCTTTATTCATTTCAGTTTTACTCTGTTCTCATGCTGTCAATATAAAGCGATGGTGCTCAATAAATCCATCATACATTGACTACAGTGTGTGGAAGGAGTTATCTGTCTGCCTAGTAAAGGAAGGGGACTCTTTGACGAGGGCAGAATAGTTACATTTTTCTGGGTGGTCACCCTTTGATGTCCCTTGTGATGTCAGAAAGGACAGATATTGAAATGCCTTATTGCTGTCCTACATGAGATGTTGGATCAGAGGACAAAGGGCTTTATCTGAAAGCCTATCCATTTATTTGACTGACAGGAAAATCCTACACCATGATTGGGAAGGATGACTCCATGCAGAGCCTGGGTATCATCCCATGTGCCATCTCCTGGCTCTTCAAGCTCATCAATGAACGTAAAGAAAAGACGGGTGCCCGCTTTTCAGTGCGTGTCTCTGCGGTGGAAGTCTGGGGCAAAGACGAGAATCTTAAGGATTTACTGTCCGAGGTGGCCACAGGCAGCCTACAGGATGGCCAGTCCCCTGGGGTTTACCTCTGCGAGGATCCGATCTGTGGAATGCAGGTAAGCAGTGAGGGTTATGACTTTATGGTATACAAGCATGCAGTGCAGTTTCAAAGATTTAAAAAAATAAATTAATTAAGAAAGATTAACATTTATATCAACATTTGGGACAATTTTTAGTGAAATGCTTTTCCATGGCAAATGGATTAATCATGCAAGACAAGCATGTCTGTCTAGTCCCCATCAAAATGGGGGTAATCTCTCCTGTGATCTGGAAAAACCTAGTGAACTTATCAGAGGCAAGGATTCTCGCAACTGAACAAAAACCTTTGGATTCTGGACTTCTCCTAACTGAAAAAAATAATAGAAACTAGATTTTGACAGTTCAAATAACACTAATAGCTAACTGTTTTAAGATTTTCACCACTCTTAATTACTGCAAATGAGGGTCAAACTCAGTTTCTCCCAAAAGTTACACACGTACTAGGTTTTTCCAGATCAGAGGAGATCTTTCCTTGAAATAATAGGATCAGTTCATCTTTGTTCACCGTTTATCCCTTGAGTTTCTTCTAGTCTCTCCATTTACTGGGATTCCTAACACTTGGAATTTTTCCCTCATTAAATTGGCCACAAAACCTTGAGGTATATTTTGTAAGTTAAATCATTCATTATGCATGCTGATTGTTAGTTGATGGGGCCTTCCTTGCATAGGTGGAGTTTGCTGGGGACAGGGGGAGCAGGACCCCCCCCAGTGAAATAGCAAAGTACAGAAACCCTTGAATAAAGTGCATTAATCTGCAGTAGGATTTATTATCTGGAAATGGGATTGCCGGAACTACCCATCCAAACCACTTCTCATTTCTCGCGAAATATAATAACAGGAACATGGGGAAAAAACGTTTAAAACATGTAAAACATATTGGAATATATTTAGAAATGGAGACCTGCCATTCGGGAGGCGACTCCACCTCTAATGCATGATCAGGCCCAGCCTTACTCTTAAACTGTTTCTGATTGAGATTCCACACAAAGGTGGACAAGCAAACTGAAATTCAAAAGTGGACAAAATGGCAAACCAATTGATGTTTAATGTGGCTGGGAATCTTGGATTCATAAAACAATACGACACTTTTGGAAAATGTGTTTTTGGGTTAGTTTCTTGGAATAGTGAAGTTTTATTTAAATTTTATTTATTTTTATTTAAAAAATCTCGTAATTTTCCTTCTAGATAATTTTTATATTGTTATTCACTATAAGTGCCAGAGGCCAATAGCAAGTAAGACTTTAGGTTTTTTGCAAATTTCTGTATTTTGTCAATAAAAATAGTTTGTTACTAAGAAACGACTTTGTGTCATGTCCGTACGACAGAAAAAATACAAAAAAGTTTTCATAGCAACCACACCTTTTAAGGTTTTGGTTGTGACTGTAAATCCTCTTTGTATTTTCATTGAGAATGAATCTTGAGTTTGCCGACTTTGGCTGCTGTTGGAAAGGTCTGCATTATTTGCATATTTAAATTTGTCCATACGACAGTTCACAGAATTGCCCTTTTTTCAGCATGTCCAGACCATGGACTGTATATAAATATGGACAGCCGAACAGCTCCTGAAAAGTGAAGCCAAAATGTCTCGATTGAAATCCAGTGGCTGGCTGCAGTACAATTTATAAGCCCGCCCCCTCCATGTTAGTGGATGGGTCACAGGCTACACAAAATAAAATCAAGTACATGTCAAATAATTTTTTTTTGAAAATAATTTCTGCCTTTTTAAAAAGTTCATACCATGCTGATATATGTCCAAATGTTCATTTCTCTAATAAGTTTGCAGTTATCTATTTATTTGATACTATAGAAAAGGGCCGTGATTGACAGCTGCTGTGCTTGACGGAGCGTGATGGCCCCTGCCCGCTGCGGACCTTCTTTCACGAGAATATCATCTTTACATAATTGGAGTAGAAAATTAGACAGGAGATTTGCGTTCGCTGAAAATTTTCAGAGGGCAGGCTAACCGCGGTTGTGTGTTTTTAGATTGATTTTAAAAAAAGGACGAAATGAGTTGTTCTGGAGTGAACTGTACTAACTGACCTGACCGATCTTCGCAGTTTTATTCGGTAAGTCAAATTTCTTTTTCTTTAGCTGATGTGAACAGTCAGCCAAGTTAAGTTATCATCTAGGTAGCTAGCTAACTTGGCTACCGTTAAACAGCAACCAGTTCAACGTTAAAGTGTATTGTGGGGGAAAGTGGTGATAGATAGCCAGTCATACCCAGCGTAATATATATATATACTTAACGCCATTAAAAACGCACCAGTGAGGTATGTACTGTATTTGCTGCAAATTGAAGAATCAATGGATTTTTATTGGTTTACCCGTGAGATACAAGTAGAAATAGAGAAAAGCATGTGGTTTTGTAAACCCGACATTTGCCACATGGATGCGCCAAGCATTTCAGTAATAACGGACATTGAGTTGTTTTTGAAGTGTACACTGATGCTTGACTTGTTCTTTTGGGTGTGTTCAGTAGCTTTCTTAAGGCCAACCAAAAAAACGAAAAATGTTACGGCATCAAGAAAATGTAACGGCTTGTGGCACAGGAGAGAGAAAAAGAGCCATGGGCATGTTACGGGCAGGTCTCATCCGCCAAGAGGTGGTGCGTCATTTGCACTGTCACCGTTCAACAATCAGTCGGCTGTCTATCCGAGAATGGAATACAGGCACTGTCACTGACCGACCTCGCTTAGGGCAGCCACGAGTGACTATGGTAGCTCAAGAGCGCCACATCTGTTTACAGCCTGTACATGACAGATTCTTGACAGCAACCCAAACTGATCATGAGATGAGGGGTCCGAGAGGACTGCGGGTGAGTGCAAGTACCGTTCAACGCCGTCTACGTGAGCAAAACATGCGTGCACACGGCCCCTACAGAAAATACATTTTTTGCCCATTTACGCATGGCTGCCCTTAGTGGGGTCGGTCAGCAACAGTCCCTGTTTTCCATACTCAGACAGAAACAGGGAAATAAAGTACCAAAACATGACACAGAAGCAGGTGTCCCCAGTCAGAAGTGAAGCGTTCCTACTCCTGTTGATGGGCATTAACTACGAAACATGGCAGCGGGGGTCTATTTACCTATAGACCTCATTAATGAACCAACGAATTGCAACGCTGCTGTTGCCGCTCACTTACATAGACTGTACAGTCTCAGTTTATGAGCTATTACAGGCACTTAACGTTACGTTAATAGCGCAGCAACCAGACCAGGTTAAAAGATCGGGGGGAGGTCGGGTGGATGTATGGGCGGGATCTCGATACCACGGCTCGACCCCCGATCACTACTGCGCTGACTCTGGCTCCAAATGTGCAACATGGCAGCGCCCGTATCTGGGATATTTTGGCTCCATTTTTGATCAATGGGAGTGAATGGAGACGCGTCTTCCATCTTTATATACAGTCCATGGTTCAGACACATGAACGCCTGGCCTTTCCTGCAAATGAATTGATATACAATGAAACAAAAGGCTGCTTTGATTTTGTAAGTTATCAATAGAGGGCAGCAGCTGCTTAAGAGGTCAAGGTCGCTTTGATCTGATGTGAAAAACACATCTTTGAAGGAAGATGAGATGACTTAAAGGGCGGGGCCTCAGAGCCCCCTGGCTGAATCACTCCACTCAGTGAGTGGCTCTGTGCAGTTGGTCAGACGACATTTTGTTAATAAACAACTGCTTTTACACTTACAGTGTGTTAGAATAGAGCAGTGGACCAGTGATGGTGACCAAAATGGGACCAAGGATCCTGTCAGAAATTGCAGAATTCTCATAAATGTGACACCATTAAACTTCTCGTTCTAGACGTAACTGTTCATGTTTCTAGTATTGTATTCAGAATCATTGTTTACTGTGAGTGCTTCTCACAACTTTGTTTTTCTATTGCAGAGCTGTTAGTGTTTGTTATTGGCATGTTTGTAGTATTTACAGAAGTCTGGATCATGGAAATATTCAGACTCTGTCCTTAGATCTTCATAATGCCATGAGGACAGGCCATGTGTCTGACACTGGTCGTGCATTTTTTGAAGCGTTTTTAGCTTACCGGCCCTATGGGCCGATAAGCTATTGTCATGGTGTGGCGTCCATCGTCCGGAACATTTTTAGTCTTTTTTTTTGGCCTGATGAATTTTCATGTAAATTTGCAATAACATACTACTAGACCATATCTCCAGATGTTTTTTTTTTTTTTTTTCGGATTTTTGTTTGAATCATTTTTGTCCATTTTATGGGCCCTTGAAATTTTGGCCCCAATGTTAAAGATAGGACTGAGAAATTTTTTTTTAATTATTTCTTAAAAACTGCGTGATAAATTTTTTTCTAAATCAGGCAATCAACTTACCTTGGTACCGTCAATGTACAGTGCGAGCGCCATTTTGACTGAATCGACGGAAGTGGGTCTAGTGGAGGCGCTGTACTTTATGAATATGCAAGATGGCCTGTGGAGGCTTAATGATTGCAGATAGAGAATAAGTTTGTATTATCGACATATAGGAAGTCATATATGTAGTTTCAATGGGTGACCTTGAACTTGACCTTCAGTGACCTTCAACGGCCAAACTATACAGTGAAATTTCAATGACTTATATCAGCAAAATCGTTACAGATTGAGTGTGGGTTTGTATTAGAGACGTATAGGAAGTCAGATATGAACTTTCACTTGATGACCTTCATATCGATCTTCGAAGGTCAAACTTGACCAAGAGAAAATTCAATGACTTCTGTCACTGAAAAGGTCACAGATGGAGCCTTGGTTTGTGTTACTGACAGAGGAAGTCACACATGAACTTTCCTTTGGTGACATTCAACTTGACTGTTGGTGACCTTTGAAGGTCAAACTTGACATAATACAACTACAATGACTTGTATTGCCGAAACGGTCACAGATGGAGTCTAGGGGCTCTAAATTCGTTGACCAGGCGCAGGCACGGCGACTAGGGGGAGCGCCGCGCCAACGGGGTGTATCCAGGCGTATTTTGCAATTTCGTGCCCGGTGCAGCCCAGCGCAAGTACTCCTCTGTCCCGCCTCTGTCCCTCCTGCCAGCGCAAGTGGCAAAGAGGGAGGGGAGAAGCCTTAAGTGGGTTTAATACAGCCGAGTCAAATCTTCACCAATCAAATGAGCTCCTCTCCTCACGTTTAAAATTGGAATAGAGAAGCCTCTGTCCTATATCTGCATGATGCGTGAATGTTGCATTTTACTTTGCTGCTTCAGGCATGTTTGCTGCACCGCTTACGTCTATATTAAGCATTACGAGTATTAGTTAGCTGGCTAGCTAGGGCATTCGCGAATTATTACCATTAGCGAACTTGAATGGAATTTCGAAACGAAACTACGTCAGATCATTCAAACTTATGAAGTTGGAATGAAATATGATGGTTGCTCATTTATTTCTTCTGCCTGCATCATTGGGAAGAGAAACGATGGATAGCATGTTCCTATTATTACACCCAGTTGCTGCTTAAAATTTTGGGATTAACATGCATGGACAATAATGGAAGATACGTTACACGTTTATTTTCAATACGTGATCTTAACTCAGTATGAGATCATAGCAATCAGGCTGTATTCCTTTCCCCCACTAAAAATGATAAAACCTAAGTGACAATAATAGTATTAAGCTGCTTGCACACTGGACGCGAAACAAATTTTTCGCACGACAGATTACATTCAAAGTCAATGCAAAGACGCGAATACACGCATGTATTTGCGTCTTTGCATTGACTTTGAATGTAATCAGTCGTGCAAAATACTGTATTTGTTTCGCGTCCGGTGTGAAAGCAGCAGAAGGGCACATACCCACATAGCCTACACACGCACTCACGCGCCCACATGTACACATCTCTCTCTCTCTCTCTCTCTCTCTCTCTCTTTGATCTGACATCAGGACAATCGATATAGATACTATAATTTATGTACTGATTCAGATAGTTACATTAAATAGTGGTTGCTGTAATTATTTATTGCATTGAAATGTGCCTGACATTCTGGAACCCTGCCTGTGAGATTTCGGTGACGTTTGCGCACTGTGCGCCGGTCAGCCAAATTACCACTGCACAGAAAGTAAACCAGGTTGGAGCTGGCGAGCTTTCTGCGCAACTTCAGTGGAGACTTTTGCTACGAAATTGTCACTGCGTCTTGATGAATATGTGACACCTCCCCCTACTACGCCGCCACACCCATCTCGGCGAACGTCCGTCAACCCAATTGCCAAAGTGGCTGCGCATGGTGTTGCACCGCACGAAATTACCACTGCGCGGGCTGCACCGGATGAAATTACCACTGCGTGGGCTGCACCACGCTACGCCACCCTGCGCTGCGCCAAGAAATTAGAGCCCTATGTTTGTATTAGAGACATGTAGGAAGTCATATATGAACTTTCATTTGGTGACCTTCGTATTGACCTTCAAAGGTCAAATGTGACCCAGTGAAAATTCAATGACTTGTATGATTAAAATGGTCACAGATGGAGCCTAGGTTTGCGTTACTGACATCTAGGAAGTCGCATATGAACTTTCATTTGGTGACATTCAACTTGACTGTCAGTGACCTTTGAGGGTCAAACTTGACAGTGAAATTACAATGACTCGTATCACCAAAATGGTCACAGATTGAGCCGTTTGTATAAAGACGTTTAGAAAGTCATATATGAAGTCCATTTGCTGGCCACAACTTGACAATTTGTAACCTTTAAAGTTCACAATTGACATATTGAATTTTCAATGACTTGTATCACCAAGACTGCTTCAGAGCTTAGGATTGTGTTCGTATTACAGGAGGTCTTATGAATGTATTTGAACTTTTATTCAGTGACCTTGACATTGATTTTCATTTAGGCAAATGTCAAACTTCACATGAAATTTTCATAACTTGTATCATCACGATAAGACTGCTTGCCGGTAAGGTACAGGACCCTTGGTCCTATTTTTACAATATGTGACCGATTCCTAGAAAACATTCACTACAAAATTGAGCAATTATTCTAAATGAAAATTAGTACTTATCTTTTCTGCAGTGAAACCAAAAACTTAACTCAGTGACATACTAGTATTTCTAAGCCTCCGTCACATACCTGTTTCTTGTTAAACTTGATTTGATACATTGGCCATTTAGTGTTACATCTCAAAAGGTCACTGACCTGGCTGAGCTTTTCTAGTTGATGCGTTTTCAAAGTTACTTGTTATGTCTTCGTTGATATCCGTACGACATATGGCCGTACAACAATTTTTACTTGTGCAGGAATAAAATACACAAAACACAAATGTGAGACCAGAGTCTACTCCCTCTTTCAGAGCTGATATGAACAGCAGTTATTGAATATTATAGCCATTTCAGGCTTTATAAATGTTCTCAATTTGCATTTTGAATAAAACTCTGAAACTCTGCAACCTTTTTCCTTGTTGAATTTCTTAAATGCTGACAAAAATATGAAATTTAGGGCTAAATTCCAAAAGAATCACAAATGTCCGTACGACAGATTTTGGTTGTCCGTACAACAGTTACTTTTTTTGACTAAATGTTCTCAATACTTCATGGAAAACTAAAATATCTTTTAGAAAGGATTTCCACCCTCTAAGCAATTACCTGTAGACTATATCGAGGGCTGACTGTAATAAACAGTTATGGCCAGATGTTAGAAGTTGGACATAACTGTTTATTGCAGTCAGCCCTCGAAATGACATCACTATCATGATTTTTTTAGCATCAACTCACAGATTTTTTCATTTGAAGTTATATGTTGAAAAAATGCCTTTCCTCTGTGTCCGTAAGACAGATATTTATTTTTTTTATTTTTATTTATTAAGCTTTGACAGAAGTCAGGAAGTGATTGCACAGGTGGCATGGCACCTATTGTGAGGCGATCAACCCGTGACATGTACAGACAATTGAACAAAGAAAAAAAAAGTAATAATAAAATAAGACAGTATACTAGCAAGTGTAAGTAATATCAGAGGGACAGACATGAGCAATGATATTTGCCAACCCACGAACAGGAATCATCAGAAGAAAAATAGTTATTAAACTTTTCTGTATAAAAATGAAATAGCTTCAATTTAAAAGCAGCTGTATTATCAGAAATTTGATAGAGGTGACTGGCGTTCCACAAATAAAATAATCTGTTAAAATAAGAATGGCGAAAAGTTTCAGTCCTAAATTTTGGAATTTTCATTAAAAAATGTATCCTCATTTTGAAATGAAACAAAATGGTTATAGTCGATATCATATTCCCCCTTCAAGCATTTGCACAAGAATACGCAATCAAATTTATCACGTCTGTTGCCCAGCGGTAAAAGATCAAGCTTCATTAGTCGGGCTTTGTAATTGCTTCCAACACAATCATTATAACCAAGAATGTACTTAGTGGCTCTCCGTTGCACACCTTCAATATGAAGGAGAGATTTTTTTGATGAAACGGCCCAAGATTGGGTGGAGTATTCTAAAAGTGGTCTTATCAGTGAAATATACAGTTTTCGTTTAGTTTGAACTGAACATGTATGACCGCAAGTTCTTTGAATTAATCTAAGCATGCGATTTGCTTTACTGACCAAGACATTTGCATGTGCATCCCATGATAAATTTGATGACACCACAATCCCAAGGTCACGCATGCAGTCGACTTTTTCAATTAAATTACCATTCATTGTGTAATGATGAAGAATGGGAATTCGCTTCCTTGTAACGCTCAATAGTTTACATTTACCAGCGTTAAATCTCATGTCCCATTTACGGCTCCAATCCAAGATGTTTTCTAGGTCGCACTGCAGCTGTGAACAGTCTTGCGTATTTCTGATTTCTCTTATGCATTTAGAATCATCCGCAAACAAGGCAACCCTAGTCTCAGGACTTACAGTCTGGCATGTCATTAATATACAGCAGAAACATCAAAGGACCTAAAATTGATCCTTGTGAAACTCCTGATTTGACGGGAGACCAGGATGATAGGGCTCCATCGACCGCAACTCTTTGTTTACGATTGGATAAATACGACGTAAACCACTTTAAAAGATTGTCATGAAATCCATATGTCTGGAGTTTATGTAATAGTTAGTCATGGGGGACAGAATCGAAAGCAGATGAAAAGTCTAGATATAAAATATCGATTTGTCCAGACTGATCTAAGAATTTACCAACTTCGTGAAATACCTGGATTACCTGAGTTGTTGTCGACCGACCCTTAACAAAACCATGTTGTAGGTGATGCAAAACAGGCACTACATGAGGATAGACAAAATTAAGTATACACCTTTCCAGCACCTTGCTACAAATGCATAATAATGATACCGGTCGATAATTACTCACATTTTCTTTGTCGGATTTTTTATGGACTAGAATAACATTTGCTCTGAGCCAATCAAGTGGTAATTCTCCAGTTTGAAGAGATTTGTTAAAAAGACTACAAAGCGACAGAGCTAATTCGTGAGCACATTCTTTTAAAATCCGAGCCGGTAACTTGTCAGGCCCACATGCTTTATTTGTATCAAGGTTAATCAAAACTGATTCAACATCATGGAGAGTAATCCTTAAATCACCCAAATGAGCATGTTTAAAAACGGTTGTATCCGGATATGTTCGTTCTAGAGGTTGAGGGGTAAATAGGGATTGAAAATACTTGTTGAACAGACTAGCCTTTGTGCTAGGATCGGAGGCAGTTTTATCTCCATAAGCAACAAAACTGGGGACACTTTTTGTCTTTGTTTTACTCTTGAAGAATTTCCCAGAAACGCTTTGGTGTTTTGGCAAGAGAATCACTGAGAACATCCAAATACTGATTGTACTTGAAAGTACTAACATTTTTTAATTTATTCCTTAGTTTACGAAATTTCGCCCACAACGCTGCAGTATTGCATTTTTTAGCTCGTTTCCGTGTGGATTGTACTTTGTTGCTCAGGTGGCGCACTTCACTGTCAACCCAGGCAGGAGAATTTACATCCTTAATTACAGCGATGGGAATAAATTTACTGACAGATGAATGCACGAGATCAAGCCAACTTTGCCAGTTAACATTAATATCAGGATGGAGAAGAGCAGAGTGAAATGACACTTTGCCCATGTGAGATCGTAGCCCGATAAAGTCAGCTCTTTTAAAATTGAAGCATGATCACTGTCAAACTGACCAAATGTTACATTGGGCTCGGAGCAGCGTTCAGGGATATTGCTGAAAACTAAATCCAGCACATTTCCCTTAAGATGAGTAGGTTGGTCAATGATCTGGGTAAGGGAAAAGCTGTCAGCCAAGTCACACAGCGTGTGTCCAGTGTTCGCCGATTCATCCCACCAGGGTATATCTGGGAGATTAAAATCGCCAAGTGCGAATATAATTTTGTACTCAATACTGCATTTAGTAAAAACTTTAGACAAAAAATCATAAAAAGATATAGGATCACTGTCTGGAGGTCTGTAGCTCAAAATAATGCATACTTTCAATGATTTACTAGGCACAAGTTCGCAAATTATAGCCTCACAAATACTGGGTTCCAAATCAGGTCGACGGCGGGAGATAATATTATTACGAATACCAAGAAAAACTCCGCCGCCTCGTTTGCCACCTCTGTCTCTGCGATACGGGCTGTAACCCTTGGGAAGAATTTCATTTGACTCGACAGAGTCGTTCAACCAAGTTTCTGTGAGGGCGACGATATCAGGCATGCCAGCGTATATTAAGCCTTGAAGTTGAATCGACTTGTTACGTTTTTTATTTGGCCAAATTTGCATAAATAATGTAAATATTATTTTTACTGCATTTACTGCGTTGCGTAGGTCTTACTTAGGACACCAGTGCAATGTCATTTTCATCTTTGTAACTTTTACACTTTTTAAACTATGAATTAAAAACTATTAATTTTTTTCCTCATAGACTTAACATTGGGCTGATGACATCACAGTTGGGCCATTAAGCAATTAGAATCTTGGGCCAGGTGTCCTGACCACCTGCAGCAACTGTCAGTTTCTCAGCCTTTAAGACTACAATCTGGCTCTCTTAAGACTACAGATCCTGTTCAACTGTTTCTTCTGGCCACAACTGTTTCAAAATAAAAGTCCTCACTACAATAAATCACAATTAAATAATTTAACTATTTAAACTTCTCAACCATTCAACTGTTCAACCATTCCAGCTGCCAGTTGTCATCAACTATGACTCCTGCCAACTGTATCCTCTACCTACAACTGTTTCAAAATAAAAGTCCTCACTAGCTAGTTAGCCTTGTTAGCATAACAACTAATGGCATTAATGAAGTTAGCTGAGTCACGTGGTTAGCATGGTTAGCATTGTTAGCATAACAGCTAATGACATTAGTTAAGTTAGCTGAGTAATGTGGTTAGCATGGTTAGATTGTTTGCATAGTTAACATTGTGAGCATAACAGCTAATTACATCAATTAAGTTAGCTAAGTAACGTGGTTAATGCTTAACACTGTTAGCATAGTTAACATTGTTAGCATAACAGCTAATTACATTAATTAAGTTAGCTAAGTAATGTGGTTAGCATAGATAGCATTGTTAGCATAGCTGCTAACAGCATTAGCTAAGTTAGCTGAGTAACGTGGTTAGCATGCTTTGCATGTATAGCATAGTAAGCATAATTGCTAAAAACATTAGCTAAGTTAGCTAAGTAACGTGATTAGCATAGATAGCGTAGTTAGCATTGTTAGCATAGTTAGCATAACTGCTAAAAACATAAGCTAATTTAGCTAAGTAAGATGTTTAGCATAGTTAGCATAACTGCTAACAAACATTAACTAAATTAGCTAAGGAGAACTGCACACTGTTAACATAGCTAATTAGTAGCATTAGTCAAATAATTTAACAATTAAATGACTCAACTATTTAACTGTTCAGCCATTCAAACTGTCAGTTGTCATTAAATATGCCTCCAGTCAACTAAAGTAAACCACCACCTACCTAGCAACCAACATAGCAACCATCGAAATAAAGCATCTATGTCAGTTTCTATATCATTCAAGATGATTATACTACCAACCACAATCGTAACTGCTTTATTTAGCAACCTTGATCACACTAGCAACGCCCTAGCAACCACCCGGAACAACATAGCAACCACCTAGCAACGCCCTAGCAACCACCCGGAAAGCCATAGCAACTGCCTAGCAATGCCCTAGAAACCATCAAGAACCCCATAGCAACTGCCAAGCAGTGCCCTAGTAAGCACCTGGAACACCATAGCAACTGCCTAGCAACGGCCTAGCAACCATCAAGAACGCCATAGCAACCGCCTAGCAACGCCCTAGCAACCTCCCAGCACTCCATAGCAACCACCTAGCAATGCCTTAGCAACCACCCGGAACTCCATGGCAACTGCCTAGCAATGCCCTAGCAACCACCCAGAACACCATAGCAACCGCCTATGAATGCCCTAGCAACCACCCGGAACACCATAGCAACCACTTTGCAACGCCCTAGCAACCACCCGGAACACCATAGCAACTGCCCAGCAATGCCTTAGCAACCACCCAGGACACAATAGTAAACCGCCTAGCAACGCCCTAGCAACCACCCGGAACACCATAACAACCAGTTCCCAGAACCCTGGCAAGCAGCCTGAACACTCTATGTGTAGAACAGCAGGCACATTCAAAATTTCTATGGGAATTTTCTCGTCATCTGACTAACAACCTAGCTACCAATATCATAAAGCAATTATTTGCCACAAATTCCACCTTAAGCAACTACAGCTTGCATTTTCACGCACTCATAATTCCCTGGAATTACATTGTCTATTTATTATTATTATTCTTCTAACACACTTAATGCGGCCTAAACCGTTTAACGTAGAAACTTCATTCAAACTGCATTGCATAGGTCTTACTTAGGACACCTGTGCAATGTATTTTTCATATTTGTAACTTTTATACTTTTTAAACTATGAATTAAAAAGTATAATTTTTTTTCCCCATAGACTTAACATTGGGCTGATGACATCACAGTTGGGCCATTAAGCAATAGAGTACTAAAGTGATGACATCGCAGCTACTTAGCTACTGGTGTCGGAAGTAAAATCCCTATAGGAATTTATAATGGGGTTTGGACACTCTCTGGCATTGCTCGAACTCGGATTAATTTGATGAGCCGCCTCGCTCCGAGATTAGCCTATGGGGTATACAGATACAAATGATCACATCAAATTCGTTGTTTATTGCCAAAAATTATATGCTTTTGCACTTGTAGTCCAGTTTGTAGTCCACTTCTGCGAACTACAAATCCGTTGCATTAGCTGGTGAGTACCCCGTGATTTGTTCCCAACCAATAGGGTACCTCAGTTTCCTCAAACGTGGACAACGTACAACGACGGTAGGGTAGCCGATCAGTGCCTTAAATTGCCGTTGTCTATGCATCCGTTACCACATAGGGGGCCACCATTAGCTAGCTACATACCTAGAAATGAATGGATAACGATGAGCCATTTCGCTAGCTAGCATTTAGCTACGCTAGCGAATCACCTAGCTAGCCAGCTTGTGAGCTCATTACATCTTGTGCACACTGCTAAATCAATAGAAACAGTAAATGGTTAGTTTAATGTCACTTACTGTCATTTAGCAAGCTAGCTAGCATTAAAATACACCGACTATAAATGGCTAAGCTGGCGAAATCGCTAGTTCGCTAGCCTAGCCAGCGAGGTAGTTCAGTCAGTAAAAATGGTGAATAGCCATTATTTGGCTACTTAGCTAGCGTCAAGCCGGGAACATTTCGCGAGTTTGCATTTACATATTGCCACCTAATACGACGTTAGTCAGCCACCGAAGTCGGTAAACTAGCTCGCTGGCTAAGTTAGCCAGCTAAAAGTCAGTTTGCTTGCTCGGTTTGCCTCACATGGTGAATATTAATCGCTAAAAACAATGAATTGCGGCACTTAACTAGCGTTAGATGAGCAATCAGACCTGAATTAGCAACGTAGCTCGGTCAGTTATGCGTTGACAAAGCTGATTAGCTCGTTCGCTAGCTAGCTGGCAAGTTTTTAACCAAACAAACGATGGCCAAAGATGCTTAGCTATTAAAGTAAATCGCCGCTAGTTGTTAAACTTGATATCTAGCAAGTAAAAATAACCAAGTAGAGCGTAGAATGGCTGACGAATTCACAGGCAAGTTGCAGGTAATTTGTTACGCATTTTAAACTCGTTCTGCTCGGGAATCAGGAGGATCATGGGACGTGTAGTTATTAGACTACAAATAGGAGTAACATGGTGGCGAAAAATTAAAATGATTTAAATTGTAGCTGACTCTGGTCAAGAAAAACGACATTTTTTGTTACTCAGAAATATGACTGAAAATCTCGAAATCGATGGAGACTGGAAAACAACGGAAAGTGCTTCAAAAGTGAGCTGAGAAAAACATCTATGGGTAAAATGAATGGGAAATTTTACTTCCGCCACCATGGTGACGTCATCACTTTAGTACTCGATTAGAATCTTGTGCCAGGTGTCCTGACCACTAGCAGCAACTGTCAGTTTCTCAGGCTTTAAGACGACAATCTGGCTCTCTTAAGACTACAGATCCTGTTCAACTGTTTCATCTGCCTACAGCTGTTTCAAAAAAAAAGTCCTCACTACAAGAATTCACTATTAAATAATTTAACTATTTAAACTACTCAACTATTTAACTGTTCACCCATTCCAACTGTCAGTTGTCATCAACTATGACTCCCGCCAACTGTTTCCTCTGTCCACAACTGTTTCAAAATAAAAGTCCTCACTACAATGATTCACTATTAAATAATTTAACTATTTAAACTACTCAACTATTTAACTGTTCAGCCATTCCAACTGTCAGTTGTCATCAATTATGACTCCCGCCAACTGTTTCCTCTGTCCACAACTGTTTCAAAATTAAAGTCCTCAATACAATTATTCACAATTAAATAATTCAACTATTTAAACTACTCAACCATCCAACTGTTCAACCATTCCAACTAGCAACCGCCCAGTAACGCCCTAGCAACCACCCGGAACACCATAGAAACCACCTAGCAACACCGTAGCAACCACCCAGAACACCATAGCAATGCCCAAGCAACCACCCAAAACACCATAGCAACCGTTTAGCAATGCCATAGCAACCACTCAGAACACCAAAGCAACCACTTGGCAACGTGTTAGCAACCACCCGGAACACCATAGCAACGGCCTAGCATCGCCCTAGCAACCACCCAGAACACCATAGCAACCGCCTAACAATGCCCCAGCAACCACAAGGAACACCATAGAAACCACCTAGCAACGCCCTAGCAACCTCCGAGAACACCGTACCAACCGCCTAGCAATGCCCTAGCAACCATTAGGAACATCAAAGCAATCACCTAGCAACGGCCTGGCAACCACCCGGAACACCATAGCAACTGCCTAGCAACAGCCTAGCAACCATCAAGAAAGCCATAGCAACCGCCTAGCAATGCCTTAGCAACCTCCCGGCACTCCATAGCAACCACCTAGCAACGCCCTAGGAACCACCCGGAACACCATAGCAACTGCCTAGCAACGGCCAAGCAACCAACAAGAATGCCATAGCAACCACCTAGCAATGCCGTAGCAACCTCCCGGCACTCCATAGCAACCGCCTAGCAACGCATTAGCAACAACACGGAACACCATAGCAACCACCTTGCAACGCCTTAGCAAGAACTCAGAACACCATAGCAACCGCCTAGCAATGCCCAGCAACCACCAGAAAGACCATAGCAACCACCTAGCAACGCCCGAGCAACCATTAGGAACACCATAGCAACTGCCTAGCAACGCCGTAGCAACCATTAGGAACACCATAGCAACCGACTAGCAACGGCCTGGCAACCACCCGGAACACCATAGCAACCGCCTACCAATGGCCTAGCAACCATCAGGAACGCCGTAGCAACTGCCTAGCAATGCCCAACCAACCTCCCGGCACTCCATAGCAACCGCCTAGCAACACATTAGCAACAACACGGAACACCATAGCAACTGCCTAGCAATGCACTAGCAACCACACGGAACACCATAGAAACTGCCTAGCAACACCCTAGCAACCTCCCAGAACACCGTAGCAACTGCCTTGCAACGTCCTAGCAACTATTAAGAACATCATAGCAACTGCCTAGCAATGGCCTGGCAACCACCCAGAACACCGTAACAACCGCCTAGTAACGCCCTAGCAACCATTAGGAACACCATAGCAACTGCCTAGCAATGGCCTGGCAACCACCCAGAACACCATAGCAACTGCCTAGCAATGCCATAGCAACCACCCAAAACACCATAGCAACCGCCTAGCAATGCCATAGCAACCACCCAAAACACCATAGCAACCGCCTAGCAACGCCCTAACAACCACCCAGAACACCATAGCAACTGCCTTGCAATGCCCTAGCAACCTAACGGAACACCATAGCAACGGCCTAGCAATGCCATAGAAACCACCCAAAACACCATAGCAACTGCCTAGCAACGCCTCAGCAACAACCCGGAACACCATAGCTACCAACTAGCAACACCCTAGAAACCACCTGGAACTCCATAACAACCGCCCCTACAACCATCAAGAACACCAAAGCAACTGCCAAGCAACGCCCTAGCAACCACCAGGAACACCATAGCAACCACTTAGCAATGGCCTAGCGACCATCAAGAATGCCATAGCAACCGTCTAGCAACACCCTAGCAACCTCCATAGCAACTGCCTAGCAAAGCCCTAACAAACAACAGGAACTCCATGGCAACTGCCTAGCAACGCCCTATCAACCATTTAGAACACCATAGCAACTGCCTAGCAACGCCCAAGCAACCACCAAGAACACCATAGCAACCGCCTAGCAACACCCTAGCAACCACCCAGAACACCATAGCAACCACCTAGCAACGCCCTAGCAACCACCCGGAACAGCCTAGCAACCGCCTAGCAATGCCTCAGCAACCACCCAGAACACCACCATAGCAACCGCCTAGCAATGCCCTGGCAACCACCCGGAACACCATATCAACCACTTACCAGAACCCTCGCAAGCACCCAGAACACTCTATGCAGAGAGCAGCAGGCACATTCAAAATTTCTACTGGAATTTTCTAGTTATTTTTATTAGAATTATTATTATTTATTCCATATTCTTCCGTAATCGCATGGTTCGCTACTCCTCCCACAGTTTTCACCTGACCCCCACACATTACACATGAAAACGTGCGACTCCCTTGAGGACTCGACGAATTCCCTCAATTCCCGAAAAACGGATTTTCGTCCCTCCCTAACAACCAGGCAGAACACCATAGCAACCGCTAGCTACGCACAAGCAATCACCCACACCACCATAGCAACTGCCAAGCAACGCCTTAGCGACCTTCAGAAATACCATAGCAACCGCCTGGCAATGCCCTAGTAACAACGAGGAGCACCATAGCAACAGCCTAGCAACACTCTAGCAAAAACCAAGAACACCATGGAAAGTGCCCTGCAATAACTCGCCAACCACCCGAAACTCCATAGCAACTGCCTAGCAACGCCCTAGCTACCACCCAGAACACCATAGCAAATGCCTAGCTATGCCCTAGCAACCATTAGGAACACCATAGCAAACGCCTAGCAATGCCCTATCAACCACCTGGAACAACATAGCAACCGCCTAGCAACAACCTAGAAACCACCAAGAACACCATAGCAACCGCCTAGCAATGCCCTAGCAACCACCCGGAACTCCATAGCAACTGCCTAGCAACGCCCTAGCAACCACCCGAAACACCATAGCAACCGCCTCGCAATACGCTAGCAAGCACCTTATACACCGTATCAACTGCTTACCAGAACCCTGACAAGCACCCTGAACACTGTAAATATAGAGCAGCAGGCACATTCAAAATTTCTACAGGAATTATTTAGTTATTATTATTCTTCCAGATTCTTCCGTAATCGCTCGGTTCGCTACTCCTCCCACAGTTTTCACCCGACCCCCTCACATTATACATGAAAACATGCGGCTCCATTATGAGGATGGTGCTATGTCTTTCCTTAGCGATCCAACTTACGGATTTCCCACAATTCCTGAAAAACATGGATTTTCATCCCTCCCTAGCAACCAGGCAGAACACCATAGCAACCGCCTAGCTACGCACAAGAAATCACGTACACCACCATAGCAACTGCCAAGCAACATCTTAGCAACCATCAGGAATATCATAGCAACCGTCTGGCAATGCCCTAGCAACCACAAGGAGCACCATAGCAACAGCCTTGCAACGCTCTAGCAAAAACCCAGAACGCCATGGAAAGTGCCTTGCAATACCTTGCCAACCACCAGGAACAACATGGCAACTGCCCAGCAACACCTTAGCAACCTTCAGCAACACCATAGCAACCATCTAGCAATGCCCGAGCAACCACCTGGAACTCCATAGCAACCGCCATGCAATGCCCAAGCAACCAGCAAGAACACCATAGCAACTGACTAGCAACGCCCTAGCAACCACCTGGAACACCATAGCAACTGCCTAGCAAAGCCCTAGCAACTACTCGGACCACCATAGCAACCGCCTAGCAACGCCCTAGGAACCACCCGGAATACCATAGTAACTGCCTAGCAACGGCCAAGCAACCAACAAGAACGCCATAGCAACCGCCTAGCAATGCCCTAGCAACCTCCCGGCACTCCATAGCAACCGCCTAGCAATGCATTAGCAACAACACGGAACATCATAGCAACCGCCTTGCAATGCCTTAGCAACCACTCAGAACACCATAGCAACCACCTAGCAATGCCAAGCAACCACCAGAAAGACCATAGCAACCACCTAGCAACGCCCTAGCAACCACCTGGAACTCCATAGCAACCGCCTTGCAAGCACCTGGAACACCATAGCAACCGCCTAGCAACACCCTAGCAACCACCCGCAACTCCATAGCAACTGGCTAGCAATGCCCTAGCAACCACCAGGAACTCCATAGCAACCGCTTAGCAACACCCTAGCAATCATCAAGAACACCCTAGCAATCGACTAGCAATGCCCTAGCAACCACCCGAAACTCCATAGCAACCGCCTAGCAATGCCCTAGCAACCATCAAAAACACCATAGCAGCCGCCTAGCAATGCCCTAGCAACCACCCAGAACACCATAGCAACTGCCTAGCAATGCCCTAGCAACCATGAAGAACACCATAGCAACCACCCTGGACTCCATAGCAACTGACTAGCAACGCCCTAGCAACCACCTAGAACTCCATAGCAACCGCCTAACAACGCCCTACCAGAATTTTCTAATTATTATTTTTCTGTTTTCTTCCGTAATCGCTTGGTTCGCTACTCCTCCCACAGTTTTCACCCGACCCCAACATATTACACATGAAAACGTGCAGCTCCCTTCTAAGGAGTGTGCTATGTCTTTTCTAAGTTATCCAACCTACGGATTTCTCACAATTCCCGGAAAACATGGAATTTCGTCCCTCCCTAGCAACCAGGCAGAACACCATTGCAACCGCCTAGCTACGCACAAGCAATCACCCACACCACCATAGCAACTGCCAAGCAATGCCTTCACAACCGTCAGGAATACCACATCAACCGCCTGGCAATGGCCTAGCAACCATGAGGAGCACCAAAGCAAAAGCCTAGCAACGATCTAGCTAAAACCCAGAACACCATGGAAAGTGCCTTGCAATACCTTGCCAACCACCAGGAACAACATAGCAACTGTCCAGCAACACCTTAGTAACCTTCAAGAACACCATAGCAACTGCTTAGCAATGCCCGAGCAACCACCTGTATCTCTGCAGCAACTGCCCAGCAGCACCCTAGCAACCACCCGGAACTCCATAGCAACCGCCTATCAATGCCCTAGCAACCATCCAGAACACCATACTAACTGCCAAGCAACGCCCTAGCAACCACCCAGAACACCATAGCAATCGCCTCGCAAGCACCCGGAACACCATAGCAACCTCTTAGCAATGCCTGAACAATCACCTGTTACTCTGCAGCAACCGCCCAGCAACGCCCTAGCAACCACCTGGAACTTCATAGGAACCTCCTCGCAACGCCCTAGCAACCACCTCGAACTCAATAGCAACTGCCTAGCAATGCCCTAGCAACCACCCAGAACACCACAGCAACGCCGTAGCAACCATTAGGAACACCATATCAACCACTTACCAGAACCCTGGCAAGCACCCCAAACACTGTATGCACAGAGCAGCAGGCACATTTGAAATTTCTGCCGGAATTTTCAAGTTATTATTACTACTCTAATGTGATCACTGTGCTGTTTACGTCTCCCTTAGGGAGCTTGTCAATATTCTGAACAGTGAACGCATTCATTTTCGAACGGACGCCTTTTCATTTTTGGATGCGTTCGAGGCTGCAAACCTGGTCACTGCGTTCGATGATGAAGACCCTTCTGTTCATTTTCTGATGCGTTCATTTCCCGATGTGTTCATTCTCCGATGCCTGCCCAGGGCCTGATACGTTCATTTATGTGTGAAGTGAGCTTTTAGATTATGGGCGCGGATATTCTTTTGTGAACGACGACTGAATATGGATGACGGATTATATAAACACTTGTACAGGCCTATTTTAAATTCTCAGTTCCTTAAAGTGAAATAGTTTCCATTGTCATTGTTAGGTTTTTTTTCATATAAAGTGAAATTGTTCTCATTGTCATTGTTAGTTTTTTTTTTTTTTTTTTTTCATTTACTGGGTATAATCCGCCTACTAAAGATCATTTGCCAATTTAGGTGACGCTTCAGGAATGGGATTATATGGGACCTACTCCTCTTCTCTGAACAGAAACATATGCCGGTTATCTAAACAAAAACATATTAAACCTAGTCGACTGAACAAATTAAGTATTAATCGTGCACATAATCCAAAAGTCTTGTCACCGGTATTCCAGCGTGTCGCATGAATTCAGGTCTCACTCCGTGATCTCGTATCCCTGAACCAGCTAATCCCCATGGCATCACAAGATTACTTAGTCGTTTATCTTGCAATCAAGCTTATTCATTAACTGAACTGATAACACCCTTATTATAAGGGTTATATTCATAAAGGGGAAAGATAAATATTAACATTCAGACATGCTGATTTTATAATAGCCTACTGTACACATGCAGAGGTTGTACTTTGCTCATCTGATTGTCCAGATCTGGACTTGTCGTCTGCAGCTCCCACAGAGCGGCGGTTTCATGTGTTGTGGTTTCAATCTGAAAAAAATACTGTACAATAAATGAGAAACGCAGTGTCTACGTGTCCGAAAGTCGGACAGGGTTTTAATATATCTCCGTGTCCGACAGTCGGATGGTTTCAATATAACTCCGTGTCCGACAGTCGATTATTGTTTTTAATTTCTTCAAATCTACCGAATCTTTTAGATATTAAACGTGAATGTTTTGATAAGAGGGCTCAGTACCTCAAGATGAGTACCGAGAATTTCAATCAATGTTTCTGTTTAAGCTCTGCTCAATAAAGTGAGTCGACATTGGCGCGGGACTTTGTGCATTTATGACGATCCTAAAATACTCCGTGTCTGAAAGTCATAAAAGTTCTAATTTTTCGAGTATTCCAGCAATTATTAGACGTACAAACTTGGCCATGTTTGTGTTCGACCTTCACAAAATGCAAATTGATGGCTATCGACTTTTCTTGGTCTTTTCATTCGTCTGTTTTCTTCCGTTGAGACAACAGTCTTTATTCGGTCTCTCTTTTGAAAATTAGTCAGATGGATTGAACAGATTCACGCTTTATTTCCACACCAGAGATAAAATAGTGCTTGTAGTCAGTGAGCAAATCAATTCCATGACCATTGACATTGTGAATTAAATATCGCATGCACGATCAAGACTGTCCGACGCGAAATGCAAAATACTCCATGTCCGGCAGCCAGCAAAAAGTAAAAGTATTGATAGGAGAACAGATTTATAACGAAATAAAGAATAAAAATATAGCACCAACAAACAGAACATCCAAAAAAGATGGCCCGCAAATAAATAAATCGCAGTGATCATTGGATGTTCTGTTTGTTGTTGAAATGTTTCTTTTTATTCTTTATTTCGTTATCAATCTGTTAAAATCGTCCTCTTTTTTTTTTTTTTTTTTTTTTTTTTTGGCTGTCAGACACGGAGTATTTTGCATTTAATGTCCGACAGGCATTGTAGGGGAGACCGGGTCTAGTTGTTGCACGTCCATGTTGTTACATTCTAAATAGTTCCGATAATAAAACACAGACGGAGCTCTAATTTTTCCTGCTGCTCCGCGAAGGTGACCCGCGTCTTTATGTGACAGAAGGACATACGTCAAAAGTCGCAGGTTGGTGTTTCAGAAAAATGCTCGAAAAAGTAACTCTCTTGGTGTTTGGGAGATTTTGATTCACATCAAGCGTAGCTGATGCATACCCGAGATTTTCTGGATTATGAGAGAGGAAGACATTTGCCACTGTGCCATGGCACACCCATGTAAAGATTGCACTGGAACATTTCAAAATGTCGGGACAATGGCGAAGGGTTGCTGATGGACTAGTTGATACACCCAAGTTGTTACAGTAAGAACTTGCCTCAAAACCTGTAACAACTTGGGCAAGATCAAATTACCTCACTGAATGACTTTCTACCTTTTTGTATCTCAGAAAGATGCCTTGATAATAGTAGTAAGGCATCCCCCTGAACTTGCCTACTTAAGTGGGAAACACGTCTCACTTAAGCAAATTCTTATTGTAACAAAACGCCCCACAACCTGCAACAAACTACCCCTCCTGTAACAAACAACCCCATATATGGGGTAGTTTGTTACAGGTGACAGGGGTCTATTTTTTCCTCACCAGCACTTCGCATGCGCAGAATATAGGGGTTGCTGCAGATCAGTCATGTAGTCTAATAAACTTTCTATCTTTACAGTGCATATTGATAACAAAAACCTGATATTGTCAATTCTACAGCCGTTGAAAGAAAAAGTGTAACAACTAGATGCGGTCTCCCCTACGGACTTCGTTGTATTTATAAAAATGGCCCAAATAAATTGATTGCAGTGCCCATTGGATGTTCTGATTGTTGGTGATAAATTTTTATTCTTTATATCGTTATAAATCTGCTCTCATATCAATACTTCTACTACTTTCTGCTGGCTGCCGGACATGGAGTATTTTGCATTTCGCGTCGGACAGTCTTGTTCGTGCATGCGATATTTAATTCACAATGTCAATGGTCATGGAATTGATTTGCTCACTGACTACAAGCACTATTTTATCTCTGGTGTGGAAATAAAGCGTGAATCTGTTCGATCCATTTGACTAATTTTCAAAAGAGAGACCGAATAAAGACTGTTGTCTATCTTCAACGGAAGAAAACAGACGAATAAAAAGACCAAGAAAAGTCGATAGCAATCAATTTGCCTTTTGTGAAGGTCGAACACAAACACGGCCAAGTTTGTACGTCTAATAATTGCTGGAATACTCGAAAAATTAGAACTTGTATGACTTTCGGACACGGAGTATTTTAGGATCTCTGTTCGACAGTCGCTAAATTCTTAAATGCACAAAGTCCCGCGCCAATGTCGACTCATGAGCAGAGCTTAAACAGAAACATTGACTGAAATTCTCGGTACTCATCTTGAAGAACTGAGCCCTCTTATCAAAACATTCACGTTTAATATCTAAAAGATTCAGTAGATTTGAAGAAATTAAAAACAATAATCGACTGTCGGACACGGAGTTATATTGAAACCATCCGACTGTCGGACACGGAGATATATTAAAACCCTGTCCGACTTTCGGACACGTAGACACTGCGTATATCGCATGACAAATGGTACAAAATCTGCGACAATCAATGGAACAAAATCTGAATATCACTGCCGAATTTATCTTGCACGTAGTGGGCTGTAAAGTGTGGCATTTTTTTATTTTTTTTTTGGCTTGCGCGTTCACAGGTTTAAGAAGAAAGGATTAATATCGCGGATAATTTTGCAATTTGATATGAGCGGGACAAAGTTATCCTAGTTCTTTTACTCACAATCGTAGAATTAAACTTGGACTGTCGCGCAGATGATGTGATACAATGCGTAAACTATAATTTTAATGTATTTAATTTAATTTAATTACAATCTTTTGCATACAAATTGCCTAGCGGTCACATCATGATTTGGAATTCTAAAATGCTTTTTTATATAAGAAGGAAAAAGTGGCATACTGACACCACACGGAAGCGATGTTCATTCCAGTAAAGTATTCACACAGCAACATTTGAATGTTTTGGCTGACTGAACGTACCACGGTACCATTGAATCACTATTTATCTCCGGTCTTGAGTGTGGAATGTGTTAAAGAATCTTATCGAACTCGATGAAAAGCGTAAGCGTATAGCGGAAGATAGACGATCGGTAAAGATATTATATCGAAACTGGAGATTTGGTAGGATTTTTTAGTCGACGTGAAAACTGTCGTTTAATAGGCATGTACCTTACAATATAGTTCTAAATTCTGCAGGATGGGAGACGGGGAATTTTTTTCTCGTAAGAAGGAAATATTTTCGCATGTTGGTGTAAATTTTGCGAAGTGAAGAGCAGATTAATTTTGTAACGCGAGAGAGGGTTGCTGCGTTAATTTTTAGATGCCGTCCGGTCAAAAATGAAAGCATGCTTGTTCATTTTTGAAAGCAAAATGAACACATGCTTGTTCATTTTTGAACACTCTGCTGTTCGTTTTTTAGCTGAACACGAACGGAGACTTGTTCATTTTTGAATGCCTGTCCAAATTTGAATGCGTTCAAAATATTGACAAGCTCTCTTAAGTATATTAAACCTCAATGCAAAACCACCAAGTTAAGTATGTTGCTGCACCAGTGGCAGGATTATACAACCCCAATTCCGAAATAGTTGGGACGAAGTGTAAATTGTGAGTTAAATCAAAATGTAATAACTTTCAGATCACATGAGCCAATGTTATTTACAATAAAACATAGATAACATTTCAAACGTTGAAACTCAGACATTTTACATTTTTATCCACAAAATGAGCTTATTTCAAATTTTCTGGCAGCAACAGGTCTAAAAAATGTTGGGATACAGGCATAAAAGGGCAGAAAAAGCAATTGATATATTAGAGAATCAGCTGAAAGAACATTTAGCAAGTAATTGTAGTGCGTGTCCGCATCCATAGAGATTTTCTTGTGAACGCTCTACAGACTGCAATTCTTCTCCGATCCTTTTGATATTTCACATGCTCGTTGATAGTGGTTAGAGGACGAAGCCAATCGATTTTGGTTGAGTTTCGTCATGCGGTGTCTGAAATATTCCCAAAAAACCAACAAAAATTTTCCCATTGGAAAGAAT
Organism: Gymnothorax javanicus; assembly: GCA_029692085.1. Lineage (NCBI taxonomy): Eukaryota > Metazoa > Chordata > Actinopteri > Anguilliformes > Muraenidae > Gymnothorax > Gymnothorax javanicus. The sequence goes on along the minus strand of CM056193.1, from coordinate 127,932,865 downwards.
GGGAGTTGGGTTCTCATTGCTAGAGTGCGTGATGTCACACCTAGAGTGGGAGCTGGAATCACAGAGGCTGCAAAAAATACTTTTCATATCACTATAACTTCCACAAATTTGAATCCCTCCTCATGAAATTTCCTAAAAATGTAGGAAAATTTGTTGTTTTCACTATAGTTTTTGTAGCACAGAAGTACACAGTTTTGCCTCAGGGAGCAGTCAAAGGACTTGAGGCACGTCTAATTTCTCTATCTTTCCCATTCAAAAATCACCCAAAAATTTTTGTGAGAACAGCAAACACACAGAGCTTTTAGATCGCTGTAATTCCAACATTATATTACTCAGAGAAATAAAAAAAGACACCCGCACACTCAGCAAAGTCTCGTGCCTTGAATGATTTGGTTACATTTGTGACAGGTTGAACATTTTTTGAGTGAGAAGCAGGAGTTTGAGGTACGCGCGCGCGTGCGTTTTCTTTTGTTCAGCAGGGGGCATGGCAGTAATATTGCGCACTCAGTCGCGCCTCTTCCAGTACTGCCGAATTATCCCTTTTTTTTCTTTTTTGACCAGGCGGCACAGCCTTCTGAAGTTAAGTGAGAGAAGCCACAAATTATTTCACGGAATTGTGACGAAAAAAATAATAAAATAAAAAGTTGATGCACTAGTCAAACCTATGGCTGGAGAGCGCGGTGGTTTAATTATCTAGGGTTTACAGTATGATATACTTCCTATGCATCTCGGGTACAAAATAATCATGCAAAGACTTCGATCACGATCATTAGGCGAGCTACTGTTACTTGCTTTAACGTAAATTGAGATAATGGTGTTCAAAAGCCATGAGGAAAATAAATAATTTCTTCATTGACGTTACGCAGAGGAAAATGGTTTGTATTTTTTTTTAATCGCATTGAATACACATCTACTATCAAAGTCAAAATATGCTTTGGTTATTAAGACATAGCCAAGTGTACTCTTTCTTCGGTTAGGAAGAACGCTGCCGTTATTAAGGTCAGACTGAATAACATGAAACTTGATCATTTTGTTCATTCTAATTCATGAAACATCGCGCTTAAAGAATACCGTTCATGTACCGAAGTGCAGGATATATAGCCAACATTGATACGATATCATATAACATATCTGTGCACGTAGGAAGCTTACTTTTTAGATGAGCTGTTATGCATAATTTCACAGAACAGGTAGCCTATTCAATTCATAAGGTTAAAGATATTAATTCATCTCGAACAAATATAAACAGTTACGTTGGCGATTTACCTTTTTGAAGTCAAGGAGCTTCAAAACGGACTGTTTAAATTTAAAATGGGCATTTAATTTCATTTTTAAGATTAAATGCGTTCGCGAATGGGTGGGAGGACATGTCTTGCGATATGCCCCAGGGCAGTGAGCACTAGGCTATTGGCGCCTCCTTTTGAAATCGTTCTAGGAAATAAAAAGCAGGTAAAGAGGTTGGCCACGGAATTCTTTCCATATTGACAATATTTTATTAGACACTCGGACTAGTTTGAAGACAAGTTTACGAGTCCGCCATAATTTTTACTTTTGTGTGCACTAGCGGACTACCGCGAATTTCGAACCCTGTTATTATCTTGTAAGTGCAACACTGCAACATCTCACCTTAAAAATCTGTCAATTGGGCCTTGATTCTTCCATTTGGCCATCTCTCCGCTAGCCCTCTGCACGTCAGCTACACTCGTGTCAAAGCATAATGCATGTACAATAGGCGGATTGCTATGACGACCACCGCAGACGATTCCTGCGAATTGGCTATGTCAGGGAGCGGGTCGAAAACGAAAGTTCGCTATTCTGACAGTAACATAAGGGGGAGGGGACATATATATGGTCATTTATGTTTTGTTTCTTGCGGTTTTATTGGACACCGGATGCATTCGTTTTAACTGATCTTTGAAAAAATAGTGCCGTGCGGAAAAAGCACTTTCTGGGCTGAGTGGTGGTCGGTGGATTCCGAGTGCTGGTCGGTGCATTCCGAGTGCTGGTCGGCGCCGACCAGCATCGGCAAAACCCTGTATATATGGGCCAGGCTCACGAAATGTGCGCCACCCCACCAGCGGGTACTGAAAAATAATGAAAGTACCCATAGAGCTTAGCTGTGAGTGGTTTTTTAATCTATAGGTGTTGTGGGATCATATTCCGAAGCCGCGCGACGGCGAAGTTTTTCATTTTTTCGTGGTACCTGGTCAAAGTTGGGTCCCTCAACTCATTTTTTGGGCCGGGTTTCTGCTTTAGTTTCAAGACATGCATATCTTCTAAAGCCTCATACATGCATAGATATAGCTATGTCTTCTCAAAGTGCCCTAATATGTATAGGATAGTATAGCTGATGGAAAAATGGTATATAGCTAATATGCTGTTGGGATTGTCAACCCTGCCATGGCCCTGAAGTCGGGGTACGTTTTGTGTCGGCTGCAAAATTGCTCTTGAGAGTGCAAACTGCTCTCTAACACAATGTGTAAAATTAATTCAGGCAACCCTATGCTCTCAGTGGTAATTGTATGTGATAAAGGTATGTGTATACTCTCTGAATACCAAATATCATGGTCATTGGTGGAATATTTGGTGAGTTATATGCATTTCCCTATACCCTTGCTCGTCTAAGTCAGAAACACGAAAACCTTCTGTTTGCCTATAATCCATCCAGAGGCCTATCACTAGTGATAATAAAGTTATTTAAGCCTCCAATCAGTGTTATAATTGTATATAAGTGATGTCCAGAGGTATATCACCTGAAATTAGAAACCCTACAGTGATTTTTTTTTTCCCTCGGGATCCCGTCGCTGCTGAAAAAAAGAAATTCTGGTCTGCAAATACCTGAAAAATGTTATAAAAACCTATATCAAAACTCAAAAATCTCCTGGAAACACTCCTTATGGCTTAAAAGTATGTAGCCTAAGCAATACCAAGCCAGAACAGGTGTCTATTAGCTCAAAATATCGGTATATCGGTCAGAAACCGAATCTAAGTCAGAAACCGCGACTAATGCCGCTTTCCCACTGAAATTAGCGGGTCGACGCGGATTTTTTAAACGCGGGTCGACCCGCTTACAATCGGCATTTGGCTCCTTTCCCATTGGCAAAAAAAGCCGGGTCTGTTCCCAAACTTGGTCCTGGACATCCACTGTTTCTGCTGGTTTTTGTTCCAACCACAATTGCAATCCCAGATCTTTAACAAGTTGCTAATTTTTCTTAACTGCACTACCCATATTCATATGGATTGTTTACCCTGTTAAGCCACATTGTCAGAAACAGCTATTTGAGCGGTAGCTGATGAGCGGCATTGTTAATCTTTTCCAACCCGCAAAATGAGTAGCGCTCAGTTTGCAACAGCCGAATCACCGGCATCAGCATCCTTTTTCCGACTCATGTAAAGATAAAGCTCCAGTAAATGATTAAAACCATTTCTGGTTTAAATGTAAGACATTTAAGTTTACTTTCACACCATTATATTGACTGAAAATATTAATTTTATTTTTGTATTTTAAGGTAAATTTCAATTGAATGTCCGCAAAGAAGTAGCCTATCCCACTCAGGAAACAGTTCCGTTAACTGATGGTAATCAAAATGTTCGACATTAAACGATGGTTCTTTTTAGATATAGCGAGAAATAATACATCTTTACCTTTCTTGTTAAAGAGGGACAATACTGTGGTGGTTTTTAGTTTTATACTTACGGGTTCAGCCTTCTCGTATCCTCGGTCATATGGCGAAGCGAATGTAATGGCTGGCCGCCAGTGCGTGCAAGCATCTCTAGTCTTTATCAAAACCGTTTCGGGAGAAAATTTCATATGAAAGCTGCATATGGAGGCTGCGCCAGGATCGTTCATGCGCAATAAAGGTAACCACAATGTCTTTCTAAAGCAAGGAAATGACGCAAAAGCTCCTTCTTTAATCGAAAATATTGCTTGGTTAAACAAACGAGGAAGGTGACCTGAAGAATTTTGGAATACGTAAATTAGCGGGTTGACCCGGGTCTGGCGTTCCCACTGCAAGCCGATCGGAGCCGAGCCGATTGAAGGCGATTTTAACCCGGGTCGCTTGCCGAGTCGTTTGACGCGGGTCGACGCGGGTCGGTGAGCCTTTCCCGCTGCCACCAAAAGCCGATTGTTTGCGGGTTTAAACGGTTTTTTTGGCCAGTGGGAAAGGGGTATAAGTCAGAAACCCGGCAAAGTGTACCAAACTCAACCCGACTGACTTGCTATTGCCATAATACTTCACTAATAGACAGAATAAGAGTCTTAAGTAGGTAATTGATCACTTACCAATGGAAGATGCCACTTGTAGGCTGGTGGATAGGCTGCTTGACAGTTCTTTTTTTTTTTATTTTGGGTCCTGGGTTCCCCTAGCCTGAGCCCCGGGGGTTTTTTATGATGATTGCATGTTTCTGTCTTTTAGTTATTGTTATTTTGTTTGTAGGTGCTGCCTGGTGTCCCCGACCACCTATGCATGTTATTTGAACAAGTTTATGACTGATTGGCCACCGATTGCGGCCACAGCGGCCGCCACGCCCCGCGTCAGTTTCTGCCTGAGATCCCGGTATCTGACTGAGAGCGTGGGCCGATCGGTCCGATGTCGGGCCTCCGACCGACGCAATCGTTATACAACCCCAATTCCGAAATAGTTGGGACAAAGTGTAAATTGTGAATAAAATCAAAATGCAATTACTTTTAGATCACATGAGCCAATATGTTATTTACAATAGAACATAGATAACATTTCAAAAGTTGAAACTGAGACATTTTACATTTTTATGCACAAAATGAGCTAATTTTGTGGATAAAATTGTAAAACTTATCAGTTTCAACATTTGCTATGTTATCTCTGTTCTATTGTGAATAAAATACTGGCTGGTGTGATTTGAAAGTCATTGCATTTTGATTTTATTCACAATTTACACTTTGTCCCAACTATTTTGGAATTGGGGTTGTATTTTCGATCAAATCGGCTAAAATAGATGCTAACATGTCACACCAACATGGAATATCATATCCCTGACCACCTCTGTAACGACTGAGGCCACATTTGGCCGAATACGCCCGGTTTCTGCCTGAGATGCCCGGGTTTCTGACTTAGAAATCAAAGGCAGAAACTCTAAGTCAGAAACCGACCAAAATACTTCGCGCGCTGTAGCTTTGTCGTTATTCATAACATAACATGAATGGCGAGAACAGGCCGTTCAGCCCAACTAGGCTCGCCCGTTTCTTTGTACTATCGTGAATATATCACTTCAGATAACTCAATGACTCAATGGTATCTAACTTTAAGTCAAGCCTGCTCTTGAAAACTCCCAAGGTCTCTGCTTCAACAATATGGTCAGGCAAGCTGTTCCACACCGAAATTACTCTTTGGGTGAAGAAATATTTCCGAATATCAGTGCTAAATTTGCCTTTGGTCAGCTTCCATTTGTGACCCCGAGTTCTACTAACAACACTTGGTTGAAGGAATCCTACATAATTCACTTTGTTAATCCCTTTAACATATTTAAAGACCTAAATCAGATCACCCCTTAGTCTCCTTTTCCTAAGACTAAAGAGATTAAGGATCTTCAGCCTTTTCTCATAGCTTTCATCTTTTATACCCGGAATTAGCTTAGTGGCTCTTCTCTGAACTTTCTCTAAAGCCTCTATGTCTTTCTTAAAGTATGGTCCCCAGAACTGTACACAATACTCTAGATGTGGTCTGACGAATGTGTTGTACAAAAGAAGCATCACCTCCTTGGATTTGAACTCAATACTTTTGGCATGTATCCCAGCATCCGATTGGCTTTTTTAACTGCTACGGCACAATGGCTAGAGCCTGTGAGGGTTTGGTCAACAATCACTCCCAGATCTTTCTCTTGTGGAGCACATTCCAGTTTAAAACCTCCCATGAAGTAATCCCGTCTAATGTTTTTATTACCTACATGTACTACTTTACATTTCACTACATTAAATTTCATTTGCCACATTTCTGCCCAATTCTGGATTCTATCCAAATCATCCTGAATCACTTTAGTGGACTCTAAACTATTTGCCAAACCTCCCAATTTAGTATCATCTGCAAATTTCACTAATCTGCTCTCAATATTCCTATCAAGGTCATTAATGTAGATGAGGAACAGCAGGGGTCCCAACACCGATCCCTGGGGGACGCCACTCCCCACCCTACCTAGCTCTGATGATATACCACTGACCACCACTCTTTGTGTTCTGTCCTGCAACCAGTTATGAATCCACTTCAGAATACCTCCTGTAACTCCAATGGAGCTCATTTTAAAAATTAGTCTCTTATGCGGTACTGTGTCAAATGCTTTCTGAAAATCCAAATATATGATGTCATAAGCCCTGCTCTGGTCATAAGTCTTAGTGGCCTCTTCAAAAAATTCCAGAAGGTTTGTCAGGCATGACCTTCCTTTACGGAAACCATGTTGGCTTTCCCTCAAGATATTGTTACGTTCCAGAAATAAGTCCAGCTCATCTTTTATGATAGATTCCAATATTTTGCATGCAATGCAAGTTAAACTGACTGGCCTGTAATTACCTGGCTCAGTACGGTCCCCTTTCTTATATATTGGTATTATATTACCCTGTTTCCAATCATTTGGTACTTCTCCAGTTTCTAAAGACCGTCTAAAGATAGCAGATAGCGGCTTAAAGATGATCTCACTAACTTCCCTGAGCACTCTAGGATATAAGCCATCAGGACCCGCCGCCTTATCTGCCTTTAGTTTATGCAACTTGTCTAATACTACGTTATCCCTAACCTCAATTTCCGCTAAATAATCTTGAGCATTGGACATGCCCTCTGGCCGAATAAAGACCCGCTCTATGGTAAAATTCTCAACAAAGTAACCGTTTAAGGTGTCCGCAATATCCTTGTTATTATATAGCAGCGATCCATTTTTATTCTTTATGCACTTAACCTGCTCTTTGACTTTCCTTTTTCTACTACAGTACTGAAAAGAAGCGCTTAGGGTTAGTTTTTGCCCCTCTGCAATTTGTCTTTCATACAGTCTTCTAGCATTCCTCAGCTCTTTTTTGACCACAGCCCGCATTTTACAGTATTCGGCCTTAGTAATCTCATTGTTATCCTCTATGTACATCTTATAAAGATTCCTCTTTTCCCTCAAACTCCTACGAATAGCTGCGGTCATCCACTGCAGATTCAATAAATAATTGATCTAAACAGTGATTTCCACTCTGATTTAGGCCAACAACAATACCTGAATTGCATTTGGCTATATCTTTTACAGTTTTTTAAAAATACATCTAAGTCATAAACTTTTCTTAAAAAGGTCATTTTTTGGGGGACACAAAAATCCCACTCAATCCCTATAGGTTGGAGTTTTTTTTTTTTGCCCTAATGCACCATATATTTGCTTCATCCTGAAGGATTATTAGGGTGTTGGGACCTTTTTTTAATTTTTCTAGAGTGCTAAATGTAAAATCTAAGTCAGAAACCAGTACCTTATGGACAATTTATTAAATGTCACCGCAATACACAAAATGGCGATAGGGACGTATGCCAACTGTCAGACATAGCCTACACATGGCTATTATGCACAGGAAAAAAAAAAAAAAGAACACACTTAAATATAAAAAAACAAAAAGTGAACTATTTCACTTTTTACATGGACATCAAAAAAGTGCCATTTTTGGCCACTTTTCCAACTTTAAGGGCAAAAAAGGCAGGGAAATATTTATTACAGACTGACAAAAGTGGGGTGTTCCAAGTTGTTCTTGGTGAGCTCTATCCATTCATGGTGGTTCTGGAATGATCTAAGCAAAATATAAGATTTGCTAGCCTGTGGACATTATATATATATATATATATATATATACACACTCAGCGCCATTAAAAACGCACAGGTGAGGTATGTACTGTATTTGCGGCAAATTGAAGAATCCATTGATTTTTATTGCTTTTCCAGTGGGGCACGAGAGGAAATACAGGAAAGCGTGTGGTATTGTAATCCTGACGCGCACCACATGCACGCGCCAAGCACTTCAGTAATAACAAACATATACAAACAAAACTGATCATGAGATGAGGGGTCCGATACGATTGAGGGTGAGCGCAAGTACCGTTAGACGCCGTCTATGTGAGCAACACATGCGTGCACATGGGCCCTACAGAAAACCCCGTTTTTGCCCATTTACGCATGGCTGCCCTTGCTGTGGTCAGTCAGCGACAGTCCCTGTTTTCCATTCTCAGACAGAAACAGGGAAATAAAGTGCCAAAAAATTACACAGAGGCAGGTGCCCACAGTCAGAAGTGAAGAGTTCCTACTCCTGTTGATGGGCAAAAAATGGGTTTTCTGTAGGGTCCGTGTGCACGCATGTTTTGCTCACATAGACGGCGTCAAACGGTACTTGCGCTCACCCTCAATCATCTCGGGCCCCTCATCTCATGATCAGTTTTGGTTGCTGTCCGGAATCTGTCATGTACAGGCTGTAACCAGATGTGGCGCTCTTGAGCTGCCATCGTCACTCGTGGCTGCCCTAAGCGAGGTCGGTCAGTGACAGTTCCTGTGTTCTATTCTCGGATAGACAGCTGACTGATTGTTGAACGGTGACAGTGCAAATGACGCTCCACCTCTCGGCGGCTGAGATCTGCCCGTAACACGCCAAAGGCTCTTTTTCTCTCTCCAAGCCGCTCCATTTTCTTGATGCAGTAGCATTTTTCGTTTTTTTTTTTTTGTTGCTTTATGTAGGCTTTTGACCACACCAAAAAGAACAAGTCAAGTGTCACTGTGCGCATCGCGAACAGCACAATGTTTGTTATTACTGAAGTGCTCGGCGCGTGCACGTGGTGCGCGTCAGGATTACAATACCGCACGCTTTTCTTTATTTCCTCTCGTGCCTCACTGGAAAAGCAATAAAAATCAATCGATTCTTCAATTTGCCGCAAATATAGTACATACCTCACCTGTGCGTTTTTAATGGCGTTTTATATATATGCGTTCCGGTCCGACCCATAACCTGTCAGTGCAGATGTTGAGATGGAGGCGTTCTATCAATGCATGCAGTTACACTATTCTGCCACTAGATGGCAAACCCGGACCAGTTATTGAATATTCACTAGCAAGCCGACCTCGAACAAATGAAATTCCTCAACCAAGCCTCCTGGGCAAACTGCTCAATATATACTGGACAAAGAAAGTTAGGGATCACTCTGATTTTTAATATTGAAATATGATATGGAACATAATTTGAACTATCAAATATTTCAAATTCGAAAATTGGGGTGATCCCTAATTTTCTTTGTCCAGTATACTTGCCCATACTATCTATCCATCGATTCCAGAAATGCTCTGTCGTGACTGAAAAATTCGATGTCCTCTGGAGCAACCACTTCATCTATACTGAGCCAGTGGTATTCAAATTAGTAGTAAAGAAAAATCCGTTTTCTGAAGCAAAAATTTGAAATGATATTCATACTGTTATTCTTCTATCACTATCATTTATCTTCTATCGTTTCCCTCATGCCGAGGAAATTCTGGGCCAGGACGCAAACGCGCGACCACCGCAAATCCACAGTACCCCCGGACACTCCGTCCAGGGCTACAATAATGTCTTTTTGTGATAAAAAAAGTCACTATCTAGTTAAGTTAACTGCCAACAGGTGTGTAACATGATTGGGTATAAAAGGCATGTCTTAGAGAGGCTGAGTCTCTCAGAAGTAAAGATGGGACCTGTGAAGGCTTGCGTAAAAAAAAATTGTGGAATACTTTAAAAACAATGTTCCTCAACATCAAATTGCAAAGGCTTTGAAGGTCTCGTCATCGACAGTGCATAACATCATCAAAAGATTCAGAGAAACTGGAAAAATCTCTTTGCCTAAGGGGACAAGATGATCTGCCCATGATCTTCGGGCCCTCAGATGCCACTGCATCACTCACCAGCATAATTCTGGCATTGACATTACTAAATGGGTCCAGGAATACTTCAAGAAACCACTGTCTGTAAACACAGTCTGCCGTGCCATCCACAGATGCCACCTAAAACTCTATCATGCAAAAAGGAAGCCATTGTTGAGCATTATCCAGAAGCGCGGCCATGTTCTGTGGGCCAAGGCTCATTTAAAATGGACTGTAGCAAAGTGGCAAAGTGTCCTGTGGTTAGACGAGTCCAAATTTGACATTCTTGTTGGAAATTATGGGCATCGTGTCCTCTGGGCTAAAGAGGAGAAAGACCACCCCTCCTGTTATCAGCGTTCAGTTCAAAAGCCAGCATCTCTGATGGTATGGGGATGCATTAGTGCATATGGTGTTGGTCACTTGCATGTTTTAAAAAGCACCATGAATGCTGAAAGGTATATAAAGGTTTTAGAGCAACATATGCTCCCCTCCAGACGACATCTATTCCTGGGAAGGCCTTGTGTATTTCAGCAGGACAATGAAAAACCACATACTGCAGCTTTGCAACAGCATGGCTTCGTAGTAGAAGAGTCCGTGTGCTGAACTGGCCTGCCTGCAGTCCCGATCTTTCACCGATTGAGAACATTTGGCGCATAATTAAACGAAAAGTCCGTCAAAGGAGACCCAAAATTCTCCAACAGCTGTAAGCCTGTATTAAACAAGAGTGGGATCAAATTCCAATGGGTCAACTCAAGAAACTTGTCTCCTCAATGACCAGACGCCTCCACTCTGTGTTAAAAAGAGGAGGGGATGCTACACCATGGTAAACAGGCCCCTGTCCCAACTTTTTTGAGACCTGTAGACCTATCAAATTTGAAATGAGCTCATTTTGTGGATAAAATTGTAAAATTTCTCAGTTTCAACATTTGCTGTTATCTCTGTTCTATTGTGAATAAAATACTGGCTGGTGTGATTTGAAAGTCATTGCGTTTTGATTTTATTCACAATTCACACTTTGTCTCAACTATTTCGGAATTGGGGTTGTATTTCATACTACACAAAAGAACCACCCACCCACTTGCAATTTTTTCTTTTCTCAGGCCAGATATCAATGGTGAATATTCAGAGCAATTTGTTTGGCTTTGGCGTTTAGGTCCATTTATGTTATCATCAGAAAATCCAAAACTACAGCAGTTATATCCAACTCTGTCTGTCCAATTTTCAAGAAGATCCCGCTGAAGTCCTCATAAAGTTAGCAGAAAATCCAAGCATTGCAGTAATAAAAAAAAATAATAAACTAGAGGCACTCCTTGAGTGCAAACCTCTGCCAAGGCAGCACAGTCCAAATCTTGGTGAGTGGGAGCAAAGTTCAGTTGTCGTATGTAATAGGATTTCAAGATGGCTGCCGTGGTTTTCAGAGATTTCAGAGATATCCGTTCATTACTTTTTGAGTTATCTTGTTCATAGACAGGCAAACAAATGGCACCAATCACATAACCTCCTGCCAGCTTCATTTGACCGAGGTAATAAGCAATCTGGTACAATCTGGAAACAATAAAATTCTGAGGAAGATTGTTAGTTATGTTACCTTAGATTTTCTTTACTTCTGCAGCTCCAGCACTTGCTGTGATCGAACCAAATCGTCTGGTAGTAAGTGTTTCTAAACATCTGTAGGCAGATGCAATTAACGATGGTTTTTATCTAAAGATTACATGGCATTCTAAAACCAATCAAATATTCTTCGGCCAGGTTCACGAAGCAATTACTTGCATTTCGTTCAAAAAATGCTTTGTTGCTATTAAAACTATTCTGATGTAACATGATGGCATAAAACATATTAAACCCAACCAAATATTTTCTAGAAATATTCACGATACTTATAGATATGTATTGTACATGGCCCACACTGAGTGCCTATAATTAAGAATTCCAATGTATTTACAGGCATACTACCTGCCAACTCTCCCAGATTCTGCAGGAGACTCCTGGAAAATCCCATCTCCCGACATCCCGACTAGTGCCAAATATCTCCTGGATTTCGAAGTTATCAATGAGTATTGTTCAATTTTCAATTTCAATTCAATTTATTTGTCTAGCGCTTTTCACAGAGACTGTCACAAAGATGCTTTACAGTGAGAGATTAAATAAATGAAAGGGCAGTGCCCAGCCTATTCTCCACTACAGCAAATGAGGCAAAAAACTCCCAGTAGGGAGAAAAATCCTCAAACAGTGGTGAGAAAAAAATTCCCAGTGGGAAGAAATCTCAGGAGGAACCCGGCTATAGTGGGGAAGCCCATCCTCCGCGGGCTAGCTAAATAATAACAAAATAAAGTCAAATAGAGTAAAATAGCAAAAGAGTTCCATTTAAGTCCATCTGAACAGTGGCGTCTGTAGCACCAGGAAGTGGCATGTCGAGGATGGTGCAGAACTGGATCAGGACTGGAGCAGGACAGCAGCAGCCAGCGCTCATGGTGAGGGACAGGGCTTGGACGGTCCAGGACTCAAGGTAGTGGACGGAAAGAGACACAGAAAAAAGGGGGGTGAGGCACTGGATAAAACTACTGCATGCTAATAAAAAAAACCATTCTATGTCATGTGCCAAGTGAGAAATTATTAGCAGACTGGTCAGGAAACGGTCAACACCCCTCCATCCATTTCCTGCAGCACAGAGGCCCTACACTTACACCAGGCTGTAAGATCACTTTTGATTTTCTAAACACGAGTACCATATGGACCTCCTCGGTGACTAAGGCTGTAGCAAGCCCCACTGGCACCGTTGATGCATGCTCAGTGCCACCGGTTCCACATGGATTTGCTTAACACTACCACCAGTACCAAATGGACCTCCTCGGTGACTAAGGCTGTAGCAAGCCCCACTGGCCCCATTAATGCATGCTCAGTGCCACCGGTTCCACATGGATTGCTAAACACTACTACCAGTACTATGTGGACCTCCCCAGTGACTAAGACTGTAGCAAGCCCCACTGGCACCGTTAATGCATGCTCAGTGCCACCGGTTCCACATGGATTTACTTAACTCTGGCTTCCAATATCTTGTGAACCCATCATAAAACTAGGTTGTAAACAGTCCCACCAGAGCCAAATAAATGTTTATACATAACTAATCATGAACTAATCATAGCCTTGACTAAAAAGGTAAGTTTTTAGCCTACTCTTGAAGACAGAGAGTGTGTCTGAGGCCCGACTGTTTGATGGGAGATTGTTCCACAAGACTGGGGCTTTGTAAGAGAATGCTCTGCCTCCAAATGTAACTCTGAATATATTTTGAATTTTCAAATATCCAGCACCGTGTGAACGAAGAAATCTTGGAGGGGAGTAAGGAACGAGAAATGCACTAAGATATTCTGGGGCCAAATCATTTAAGGCTTTGTGTGTAAGCAGTAGAATTTTATATTCAATTCTAAATTTGACAGGCAGCCAGTGAAGATTTTTGAGGACTGGACTAATGTGGTCATATTTCTTCGTCCTGGTCAGGACCCTAGCAGCAGCATTCTGCACTATTTGAAGGCAATTCAGGGTAGAACTGGTGCAGCCTGACAGTAAAACGTTACAGTAATCCAGCCGAGAGGACACAAATGCATGAACCATTTTTTCGGCGTCCTGAAGAGACAACATTTTTCACTGTTTAGATATGTTTCTAAGATGGAAGAAAGCCACTTTTATAATGCTATTAATATGACAGTGGACAGAGAGTTCTGAATCGAAGGTGACACCAAGGTTTTTGACAACTGCTTTGGCAGAAACCGGGAGTCCATCAACATCAAGTGAAAACTTGAGGAATGTGTTTCTGAGCGATTTGGGACCAATTACCAATATTTCAGTCTTATCTGGATTTAAAGAGAGAAAATTCTGTGTCATCCATGCTTTAACAGCTTTAAGACACATCTCTAATCTAGTTAGTGGATCAATTTCACCTGGCTTAAAAGATATATAAAGCTGTGTGTCATCTGCATAACAGCGGTACTTCACATCATATCTACTTATGATGTTTCGAAGGGGAAGCATGTATAAGGAAAACAGCAGAGGGCCCAGAACAGATCCTTGAAGTATTCCAAAATTTACCTTGGAATACTCGGAGGAATTACCATTTACTCTAACAAACTGACATCTGTCAGAAAGATAAGACTGAAACCATGAAAGAGCGAGTCCAGAAATACCAACCAGATTTTCTAGCCTGTAAAGAAGAATATGGTGGTCTATCGTGTCGAAGGCAGCACTTAGATCAAGTAGGACAAGGACAGAGATGTGGCCACAGTCCATGGAGAGAAGTAGATCATTCATTACTACAGTGAGGGCTGTTTCAGTGCTATGATGTTTTCTAAAGTCAGACTGAAACCTCTCATGTACCGTATTCATTTGCAGGAAGAAGGTAAGCTGTTAGGCAACACATTTCTCAAGGATCTTGGATAAAAATGCATTTATTGTCCAAAATGTGTATTTTCTGTAGCATTATAATTCAAATTAATCAATTTCTGTTCTCTGAATTTCAAAGAAAAGAACTACATCCCAGATAGACAGGTGTTGTCATAGGCTGTCATAGGCTCATCATGTTCTCGTAAGCATACCAGCCAGTCAGCTTCTAGGGAGGGCATGCACGCTGTAGGGAGGCACTGGTCCTTTTATTTGTCACTTTCAACGTGATCACACCCACGCAACCTCCTTCAATCATGATTAGCAGATTCTGCTCTACAAACGCTGCAAGTACACAGTTTTGGCATGGGACATGTCATTTCACCTGTAGTTATCGCCGCATTATATTGTTATGTATGCGATCGCACATTACGCAACTCTTTAGAATATATCGCCATCTAGCGAGCTAACATTAGTTAAGAAAAATCGTTAGAAATAATCGTCATATTTAAGCAATGTTATTTGGTTCTTGCCCCAACTTCACCAGCTAGCTGCAACAGCGATTGCCCTTGAACTAGCTAACAAGCTGACGAACGTCCCAATAATCTAAAAGTATAGTTGGGACGTGCGAAAGCGCTACAAAACATATCAGAAAAGTTCATACTTATTACAGCTAGCTAGTGAAGTTAAAGACAAAAACCAAAACATATCGCTCAAATACTACGATTATTTTCAAAGATTCTCCTTAGCTTATGTTGGCTAGCTAGCCAAAGGAACCTCTATATAATGTAAAGAGTACAGTAATATGCAATTTCATGTACATGGCAGTGTAAAGCAGTCTAACTACCATGAAATAATCAATACGTAAGCCGTTTAGTTAGTCCACCTGATAAACAACTTTCTTATAACCTCAATCCGTCTTCCACTCTGAACTCGCTGCTGAGACTCAGCAGTAACTGACTAACGTTAACTAGATAGCTATGTCACAACATGGTGTGGGTGAGATTGCATTTACAGTGACCATGGGTGCAAGACCTTCGTCAACAGACGGATTTCCGTCAATAATGAATTCTTGGTTCCGTCAAAGTCCGTTATTCAGGGCTGTGCAGGTGCGCAGTGGTGGTGGAAAAAAAAATGATCTGCTCGTGCTCACGAAGTAACGTCTCACCCTGGAACCTCCCAGATTTCCCATTGGAACACCTTAATTTATGTTGCCGCCACTAGGGGCAGTATTTCGAGGCTAAAAATTGTACTTGATTATGGACATTAATGAGGAAGCCGAAGACGATGACGCATTTAGGTCTGTAAAAATGTGCACAAACGTGGAATATAATCACATATCACCATAGCGTTTATATGTACGGGTATTTTTGATAACGTTGCGAAATTGTTGCTATGCATTGGTGTGTAACAGTAATGTTAACGTCAAGCGAAGCGTCCATCGAAAATCTTCCCAACCGTTTATTTTTAGAAAGATCCGCATTTATGAAAAGTGCGTGAATATTAGTGTGATGTTTATTTCGGATCGAATTTTGAATGCGGTGGAGGGTTGACAACATGTTCGAAGACCTTAGTAGTTTTAGTTAGCAGACTGTAGCATAGTTTTAATCAAATAGCTAGAGCCCGCAGTGATGCACCCGCGTTTTTGAGGCAACGTGTTTGCGCAGAATAAAAGAATAAAAAGTTCCGAATCTTAAAGAGGCAAGTTTCTTAAAGGGGAAACGCCACTTTTCAATATTAGTTTTGTGTTTTTTTCCATAGTAAGCATGGCAGGTCTAGCAAGACTTTTGGGTAAATGACAGCAAATAATTTATTAGGCTAAATTGAAAATATCAGGGAGATATTGGCCCAATGTTTTATCTACCTGTGGAGGTTGACTAAATACAGATGGCTCCAAACAACCCAGCAAGACCAGTGAAATGGGCAGCATCCTAAAATATTTCAAGAAATGATCAGACTGTTCCCATAACAGACACCGACAGAGATGAACAGTGTGCATTTGGTCTCAAATTGTGTTATTAGACTCTTTTAATTATTCAATCTTGCCCGTTGTAAAAATTATACTTCCATCACCATAATCTGATAGCATATTATTATCATTGTGGAAGATTATTTGTTGCTTGATCTAAACAGAGGGCCATTTACCTAAGAACTTGTCAGAGCTTTTCTAGAGTGTCCTTTAATCACACTTGCACATACTGTACAGTTTCTTTAATTTTGTAAATGAATAAACTCAAGTGACTGGAATATCTTAAATAATATTCTTTCTGATATCATGAAAAAATCAAAATTAGAGAGCAAAGTGAAGCAAATTTACATATACTGATTGCTTACATTACTTTGTTTACTGTTGTAGCTCTGTATTGTAATATAATGTACATTTCAAAAATGTTTTTATTCATGTAACCTGATAAGAGTTCATTGTGTCTTCCCACAAGACACTATTTGCCTCAATACCCTTACATTTTTTTTAAAGGTAAGCATTAAACATTGGCACAATTTAGGGCCTTTTATAATCTCAAATTCTTGGCCAGACTGCCCTGAGAATGCACCAAATTTGACCATGTTTCAAAAATTTTCCGGGGGGGCATTCCCCAGGACTCCCCTAGGGACTTTGTGCCTTCGGCGCTTGTCACTTCGCCCATGCCAAAATATGTTCAGTCAAAAAAAAATTTTCCACTTGCAC
This sequence comes from Gymnothorax javanicus, assembly GCA_029692085.1. Taxonomy (NCBI): domain Eukaryota; kingdom Metazoa; phylum Chordata; class Actinopteri; order Anguilliformes; family Muraenidae; genus Gymnothorax; species Gymnothorax javanicus. The sequence goes on along the minus strand of CM056193.1, from coordinate 127,915,947 downwards.
CCATGAGTGACCAATCTTAAAAGGGTCAGTGACTCCCAAGAGCGTGCATGACTAACTTTAGAGGCTATATGAACATGAACACTGCTGTCCTTATTGATAGAAAAAATTGCTAGTGCTGGCATCTTGTGCCATGATAGGCAATTCTCAGAGACCTTCCTCACAACAGCCAAACTGGCCGCTTACAAAGCATTGCAAGCATCTGCAAGGAGTGTATCTGCATCAAGTGTTGGACCCCACTCCTCATCAACCAGGGAACTTAAATAGGCATGAAATGTATGGAACCAAAATTCTAATACTGTCCTTTAATAAAATTTATGACACAGTGACCAGTTAACTATAATACAACTCAAGAAATAGAAAATCAATGACTGCAAGTACTATGTATGTTTAATATGGTACCCAAAAGTTAATTACTGTTCACTATCAATGGAAACACTAGTCTTTGCAGATTTATGCCTTAAAAACCCAGTTTAAGTAGTAAAAATTGTGTTGAAATTAGCTGAGGAAAATTGCCGTAACCCAGGAGCTACCGGGAGCACTGCCCCCGGTCCTCCGGCAGGGCATTACTGCTGGACCCCACAAATAATACACCTTTGAGTCCCAGGACCCCACCCGATTTGGCTCGCTCGCTACGGTTACTCGTAAGAATCTCCTTGATTTATGAAACTCAATGTTGGCAGGTCTGCAGGCATTAGCGTAGTCTTATTTTTCATCTTCAGTCAAACAGTGCACAGAACTTAGCCTACATTGTTCAGCTTATAAATGTGCAATTACAGTTGGCAACGTATGCATAGTACGCATCACCTTTTCATGCATAGTTTACCTTTTCAGTTAACTTTTGAAAAATTTAGGCAGGCTAATATACGATGAATTAATGAGGTTTTAGTTCCCTCAAATTTGCGGGATCATCTGGCTAATCATTCACATTACCCTCAGAAATTTCACCTTTTACCAATACTGAAATTATAGTCAGACATGTGTAAGATTTTTGAAATATATTTGCCTTAAAGTCAACAGGCATATTTTATTACTTTTGAGTGAATATTTATGATCATGATTAATGCTACTTTTACTGCACCATAGAAGGCTCCTCATATTCCAGAATGACTACTGTGCTCACTCCAACAAACAGGTCTGCCATGATTATACAAGTGTTTGCAGACACTCAATCCTTTCAACTTATTCACATTGTGTCCACACATACAACGTGAGCTCAAAACACACACACACACACACACACACACATCAATGCACTTTCCTTTCTCAAATTCATTTGCTCTGGAAAAGAACAAAGATTGCAGTTCCAAGTGGTTACACGCATATCTGAGTATTACAACAGGTGGAGCACAAACATGTACGTTAAAACTGAAAATGAAATGTCTGCACTGTTAAATCAGCGCAAAAAAAATTTATTGTACAACAGTTTCGGTCGATGTGGCCTTTGTCAGGTACAGAGGAGGGCAAATGTGTCGGTAAAGCTATATATAAAAACTTGTGATATGGAAAAGGGCAGGTATATCAATTAATCTATTAACACGCAATATGTCAAACAGACTCATAAATGTTAATGCAGATTATGTTCTCCTTAACCCTTTTGTGTAGATGTGTCCACCAGCAGTCATGGAGCTACAAATTTATGCATGCACTTACAATATTCTATCACTAAATGGCACACCCAGATCAGTTATTGAGTATTCACAAGCAAGCCGAGCTTGAACATGGTTTAGAATATGGACGAATTCACTCCCATCTAGGGATTAATATTTTTCCCGAAAATGAGACATTTACTATCCCGGGAAAAGAAGCACATTTTCCCGGGAATCCCGGGAAATTGACTTGTTTTTAAGGTATAATTTTGGCTACCGTTATATAACATTGGTCATAGTTCAGGCAGCACCATACTTAACAAAGAGACATGTGGGTCCCAAACATGACTGATTTAATGTACTATCTGGTGGTATATATAATTATTGAGGCACAAAAATGCAATTTCAACATTAATCAATATCATAACAATATAAACTGCGCAAGACGCATGCAGCTTGACGTTCGCTGCAGATGAGAGGGAGAAAACGCCTGTGATCTGTCGCTGTCTGGCTGAACAGCCTCATGGAAATGATATTTTACAATTCTTCATATTATAAACTAACGAAATTCGTTAAGGCAAGTAGTTGTGCTTTCATAGTCATAGTTTAGAGCTCAGATAGATTCCATAATCTGCGTGCATTCAGATGCTGTGGGTGCGTCTGCGGAGGCCGGAGACGGGCGTGTGTGCCGCAGTGTCAGACTGTCGGCTAAATAAAGTCAGTGATCACTCAAAGTTAAAAGGCAAAGTTCCAAAACGCATCCACTCACTGGGTGGAAGGTTTCAGATGGATTCAGGAGATTTTTCTTTAGGCTATTCAATGAGAGCCCCTTTTCACCAAAGCCCGCTGCATCTCTGTCTGAAGTGTTTTGCATGAGGTATGAATGTTCTTGTAGTGTTGAGCTTTCACCTGGAGTTTTGTCTGAGATTTTAAATGTTGCAGTGAGCCGACTGTTGAACCTCAGTCTTGCACATTTGATCCCTCCTCAGACAGAGCAGCGCGTCCTCATTATTTAATATTTTGAAGTAAGCTATATATGAAGTATTTCCAGCGCATGTCAAAAATCGTGTTGTGTTAGTCTAATTCAGATTATAGAGCCACAAGTTACTTAACTAACTGCGCTAAAGGTCAGAAGTGTTTGAATTCAGGGCGTTTTGTGATTGTTAATCAATTAAGGCCGATGTAATTCGCACTTATACGTGTGGCCAATGCTGATTTTTTTTCTGGCCACACTTACTCGCTGCGCCAGTTGATGAAGTTTTTAGAACGTACCGCTTAAAATAAGTTTGGCCGAGAAAAAAATTTAGCTTTGGACACACTTAAAATAAGTGTGGGCATTGGAGCAATGTGAATCTTGGCCACACTTATAAGTGCGTCTGGCGCGAATTTCAATCAATTTTTGTGCTTGGACGCACTTAAGTGCGAATTGTCAGTTCGATTAATTATAGTACTCTCTTTCCCTACACGCACACACACACACACAGCTGTTCCGCCTGCGCACACACACGGCTGTTGAATATGTTTTAAGAAAGTAAAATAGGCCTACATATTTTCTAAATATATTCCATTATCTTATAAATATTTTTTAATGTTTTTTTTCCCGGTTTCCCGTTTTTCTGTTTCCCGGGAAACGGGAAATGGTTTGGAGGTCAAATCCCGGGAATCCCGTTTCCCGGGATTAAACCCTACTCCCATCCCTGTTTTTCAGGAGTTGCATGAATTAAACTCCTTAGTTAAGCCCGATGTGCAAACTGCTCAATATACTTGCCCATAGTATCAATCCAGCAGTTCAAAAAAATGATCTCTTGCGATAGAAAAAATCGTTGTCCTCTGTAGCAAGCACTTCAGTAACAGTGACCCAATGGTATTCCAAGTAGTTAAAAAAAAAAATCAGTTTCTGAGGCAAAAATTCGCCATGGTATTGACACTATGTCATTCTACTATCAATTTCAGTCATCACATACGAAAAACGGGCAATTTCCTATCATGGATTAATGCGTAGATCTGTCAGTTGAAGAATTTAGCTGTCTTTTAGAGCCTTATACAAGCTCTCACGGAAATCCAATCACTTTAATGGTGAAAAAAGAAAAAATCAGAAAAAATCGTTGTCCTCTGCAGTAACCACTTCAGCTACAGTAAGCCAATGGTATCCAAATTAGTAGTTTAGAAAAATCAGTTTTCTGAAGCAAAAATTCCACACGGTATTGATAATCTCTCATTCTACTATCAATTATAGTCATCACATAAAAAATGCGTAGTTCCATACCATGGATTTACGTGTAGATTCCTCCATTGACAAATTCTGCACTCCTTTATATCCTCCTTAGTACTCTCCTTGATTAGCCGGGCACTCAGTTGCCAACTCAGGCTCATCTGCGTCACGCACAGTTATAGATCACGCCGACGTGAAACCTACCCGAAAATAATCTATTGATTGACAGGTTTCTTATCCAATTCCAGAGAGTATAAACTTTCCACAGATACTGAAAGACATTGATTGGACAATCAGAAAAGTATGTAAACCTTTGCGTAACAGCAAGGTAGGTTGTATTCTCTTAACGTTGCGCACAGTTGCGCAGCTGAAAATGACGAGTTTTCAAAGAAAAAAAGACTTCCAAAACCGGCCTGAAGTGTTCAGTTACATTTACGAGATTTAAATTAGGTATGAACAGAGTCAATGGGAATTATTCCAAATGAAACAGGACTGGAGGGTTTCGTCTACCTGATAGACGATGTCTATGTCTTTGGAGGACGAATTCAATGAAGAAAGGTTTATCTTCATTTTATGAGTAAGTGCAGTTGCCTATTTTACTTATGGCTAGCTGTCTAGCTGTTTTTTATTCTCGGTTTGCCAAAGCCATGATGATCGCAGAGCTTGCCACCTTAGTTAATAAGAGTAACTGTTAGTCTTTGCTGAAAATACTGCATTTTTGCTCAATGTGGCTTTTTGTTTTAGAATTTATGCCATATTGGGGCGCCCCGGTGGCTCATCGGTCTAAGCGCGCGCACCATAAAGGCTGTGTCCTTCCCGCAGCGACCCGGGTTCGACTCCAGCTCAGGTCATTTGCTGCATGTCTTCCCCCATTCTTCTCCCCAACCTTCCTGTCTCTCCACACTGTATAACTGTCAAATAAAGGAAAAATTCCCCAAAAAAAATCTTAAAAAAAAAAAAAAAAGAATTTATGCCATATTCAGTGAAATTGAATGCCAAGGTTTTGGCTTGTTTAAACTGTCAACAGCTCAAGCACTTCGGTTGACCCCCTACTACGTTCCTTCCACCTTTCTGTTCAATCTCAGGTAGCATATTGCCTGCTTTTTCCTAATTGTGGAATGTCTGTTCTGTTAAAATAAGGTATTTTTCAGATATTACTGTGTTATTGAGTGATACTTTTTCCTTTATAAGGTGTGGAAAGTGTTCAGAACGGCTTGCAATCTCGGATGTGGGAACCGCTAGCTTCTCATAACAGGGTGAATGTTCAGACCGTTCAATAAGGAATTCCTTTAATGAGTTTGGGGGCTGGTTTGTGGGACTCTGAAGAAAATTGGTCAAAATTTATCATGGAGAAAATGGCATGTTTTGGGTTTGAAGAGGTTACTGGTGACCATTGATGTCCAGCTACGACTATACAGTGCCGTGAAAAAGTATTTGCCCCCTTCTTGATTTCTTATTTTTTTGCATATTTGTCACACTTAAATGTTTCAGATCAGCAAATAAATTATAATATTAGACAAAGACAACCCAAGTAAAACAAAATGCAGTTTTAAATGATGATTTAATTTAGTAAGGGGAAAAAGCTAACCAAACCTACCTGGCCTGGTGTGAAAAAGTAATTGCCCCTTAAACCTAATAACTGGTTGTGCCTCCCTCTGCGACAACAACTGCAATCAAGTGTTTGCGATAACTGGCAATGAGTCTTTCACATCGCTGTGGAGGAAGTGTGGCCCACTCTTCTTTGCAGAATGTTTTAATTCAGCCAAATTGGAGGGTTTTTGAGCATGAACGGCCCGTTTAAGGTCATGCCACAGCATCACAATCGGATTTAAGTCCGGACTTTGCTTAGGCCGCTCCAAAACCTTCGGTTTGTTTTTTTTTTAAGCCATTCAGAGGTGGACTTGCTAGTGTGTTTCAGATCATTGTCCTGCTGCATAACCAAAGTGTGCTTGAGCTTTAGGTCACCAACTGATGGTTGGACATTCTCCTTCAGAATTTTCCAGTGGAGAGCAGAATTCATAGTTCCATCAATTACGACAAGTCGTCCAGGTCCTGAAGCAGCAGAGCAGCCCCAAACCATCACACTACCACCACCATGTTTGACTTTTGGTATGGTGTTCTTCTTATGAAATGATATATTAGTTTTACACCTGATGCACACCTTCCAAAAAGTTCAACTTTTGTCTCGTCAGTCCACAGAATATTTTCCCTTAAGTCTTGGGGATCATCAAGACGTATTTTGGCAAACATGAGACGAGCCCTTGTGTTCTTTTTGGTCAGCCGTGGTTTTCGCCTTGGAACCCTCCCATGGATGCCATTTTTGCCCAGTCTCTTTCTTATTGTTGAATCATGAATACTGACTTTAAATGAGGCAAGTGAGGCCTGCAGTTCTTTAGATGTTGTTCTGGGTTCTTTTGTGACCTCCTGGATGAGTGATCGATGTGCTTTTGGAGTAATTCTGGTAGGCCGGCCACTCCTGGGAAGGTTCACCACTGTTCCAAGTTTTCTCCATTTGTGGATAATGGCTTTCACCGTGATTCGCTGGAGTCCCAAAGCCTTAGAAATGGCTTTGCCACCCTTTCCAGACTGATAGATCTCAATTTCTTTGTTTCTCATCTGTTCTTGAATTTCTTTAGTTCGCAGCATGACATGTTGCTTTTTGAGATCTTTTAGCCTACTTCACTTTGTCAAACAGGGTCTATTTAAGTGATTTCTTGATTCAACAGGTCTGGCAGTAATCAGGCCTGGGTGTGGCTAGTGAAACTGGACTCAAAAAATGTGGTTAATCACAGTTAATTCATGATTTAACAAGGGGGGCAATTACTTTTTCACATAGGGCCAGGTAGGTTTGGATAGCTTTTTCCCCTTAATAAATGAAATCATCATTTCAAAACTGCGTTTTGTATTTACTCGGGTTATCTTTGACTTATATTAAAATTTGTTTGATGATCTGAAGCACTTAAGTGTGAAAAATGTGCAAAAAAGTAAGAAATCAGGAAGGGGGCAAATACTTTTTCACGGCACTGTATTTATAAACTCATACTTAATTCAACTAAAAGATAATAAATTCATTTTGAATTTTATGACTCAAAAGTTGATTTGCATTAAAAATATGATTCTTTTATGATTTGACGGTGCACCACTTTGAAGGGTCTGAGAGTTTGGGAAGCCACCTGGAGAGCTGTCTTATTTGGCTCCTGAAGCATAGATAATTGAGAATTCGATGTTCAGATGAAGAATACTTGTGGCTTAGGAGTTTATGATCCCAGAAATGTATTGGTTTAACTCCCAGCCATTTATCAATTATCAGTATTATTTTTTTTTATAATTTCAGTGCTGAATTTTCATTAAGATTTTGTATGTTTGTTGCCCTTTTTCTCTGGCAAAATTATGAAAATAAACTGAAACACGATGGAATTCTAAATTCTTCAAGTGTCCTGACTCAGTTGAGCCATTCCTTTCCTGTCTGTGAATCTGCAATCTTGAATTATAAAGCCTTAAATAAGGTAACACATAAATAGCCAGATTTGGCTTCTGTGCAAAGGGGTTAAACTATAGTCTTGATCTGTTTTCAGTCATTTTTCTTGATGAAAGATACTTTAACTCTCCTTTCTCAGGTGTAGCCAATTGTCTTCGTTGAGACGAGAAATAAACGCATCAGTTGAACGAAAAAAAAGAGCCCGTTTCAATCTTTGTTTTCAATTAAACAATCATTAATCAATTGCCTATTAAGAGGTCTTCTGGGTAAAAATAACCATAATAATGTAAAAACTAAGAAGTAAACATCCTCAACATGATTTTAACCTCATAAAATGTAGTATTTTGGTAAAAAATTTTTTACATGGTTGCCATGGAAACAGCACTTTAATGACAAAATCTGAAAATATTTTGTGGCACTGATATTTCAATAACCCATTGTCAGATTTGTACTCAAATTAGTCTCATATGAATGGTTTAACATAGTTCTATGACATGACATAGGATTTTTTTGTTTGGAACATTTATGAATATTTAATTAGCTCTGTTATGTAACCATAACGAAAATCGCTATCGTCAACTTGCTTCATTTTCAAATTTAACCCCATAGGGATGCACCTATCTACAGTTGTTGAAAATCCTATGTTATTTCATAGATCTTCAACAGATACAACTTCAGTCCAAATTTCAAGTCAATCAGATGAATATTAATGATTTTATGAATACCACAAGGTTGAAAATCAGTCAAAATTGTGATTTTCAGTAATTTGCATTTAAAGTCACAAGTAACAATTGAGGCAGTGGAAAAACATAGATTCTTGGTGTTTACTGGCATCTCACTGCATTCCTTTCTTTATTTATTTTATGTGAAAATCAAAAATATTGAAATTTTCAAAAAAAATGGAAATTTTTACCCTGAAGACCCCTTAAGGCACATGAATTAAACATTTTTATAGAATTTATTATTCACTCACCTTAACATTTCATTATAAGGGAGACTGTGTACTTAACCGCCAACGGATTATAAATATTGTGGGAAAAAGTGTTGACCAAGAACAATGATCGAAATCGGGTCAATAATCTCATCCGTTTCAAGGGATGTTTTCCTCCCCTTCGGTTTTCCGTCCCCTGGCCGCCACTGTTATACACTGATAGATTAAGATGTAAAGAATGTTACTGTCTTCGACTGAGATTTATTTAGCTTTGATGTCATTTATATTACAAGAAAACTTTCCTCTCGAACATGCGAAGTACAGCGCAAGAGAAATCAATCACCCCACCCCGATTATAATTGCCTGTCTCTCAGATTGAGACAACCGCACCGATCATTTGGCCTCAGCCTCAGATTCAATTCGCCCATGAATATCCATCACATGCGGGGTCGGATGCCGCTGCAGCAGGTTTTTCAATATCAATGATGACCAGCGCAGATGATTCCCGCGAATTGGCCATGCCAGGGCACGGTTCAATAACGAAAGTTTGCTATTCTGACAATAACAGAAGGGTGGAGCATATTTAGGGTCATTCATGTGTCATTTCTAGGGTGTTATTGGACACTGGATGCTCTCATTTTAACTGATCTTTGAAAAAAATCGGGAAAAATCAAGCTGGACAGGAAAGGCTGAGTGGTGGTCCATGGATTCAGAGTGCTGGACAGCGCCGACTAGCATCGGTAGAACCCTGCCTCCACCCACAAAGCAATGAATGACTTATTTTAAAAATAAATTCAAGCACAAATGCATAAATAAGAGACTCATTAAAAAACAAGAAATGATTAAAAACAACAACTGAGGAAATGAACCATGAATCAGGGGCTGAGGGGAAGTGAATGAGGGCCACTTGAGCAACTTTTGAAGCATGAACCTATGAAGCTCTGGGATTATATAAAGTAGATTCATACAACGCAGAAAGTTGATGCGTGATCTTCAGTGCGATTTGTTTGGTGTCCACCCCTTGCCTTCCGAAAATAATATAAAAATAAATGGCGAGTAAATAAAACTGTTTCTTGAAGCTCATTTGCTTAAGTAGTTTTTGAAACCAAGTTTTATGGATTATTATGATCCTGGAGTGCTTAGCAAGGCATTTATTAGGGTGTGGCACTGCCCTGTATTAAATAGAGAGGAGTGAGCACTGCAGTTGAAATGTTTTGATAAAAGCTATAAGTTGATATTTTTACCGGAATAGTGACTTGGTTATCAAGATTGGATGCTTTGAAAGGATTCTGTGGGATGATATTGATGTGTTGTGCTAATTGTATGTCATTCTACCATTCATTCCAGGGAATTCTGTATTTTCATTGGTTAACACCAGGTGTCTATTCACCGGCAAACTACCTCGCACTGGGTCAAGACCAGAGTTGCCAAGTCTGCTTATAATACGCGACTTTGGGCTTCTTTTTTCCTGAAGACGCTTGAAAAAATTACGGGTGGCGGGTTGCGGTTTTATTGGGCTTGTTTTTAAAAATCTGGTTGCTTGTTAGAGAAGTGTAACAAGCGACCTTATTGTTATATGTTTATGGTTGCTATCTCTCCCCGATTCATTGATTGACTCTGTCTGCTCACAGCCTCACGAGCAATGTGAGAGAACCCGCCCCCTCCCCTCCTTGTCCCTTGCTCAACGCAATGAAAGATAATTCCCCCCCGCTCAACAAAACGAAAGAGATTCCACCCCAGATCTACACCGTCTTAGTATCGTCTAATTTATATATACTACTCAAAATTTGATAGGGATCATAGGAATTTTTTTGTGAAATGACATGCAAATTTGGTAACTGCCACTGATGAACAATATATTGGATAAATGACATGCAGTCAGACACAAAACACATTTGCAAGTGCATTTAATGACATTAAACAAGCGTGCAGCCTCACACTTTTGGCTTTCACGAACACTTCATGTTTTCACCTCTGACATGTAAAGTGAAAACAGTCAGTGTTCGTTTGATGTTTCATTACCACAGTTAATGTCAATAACGGGTATGGCCTCCCCTAGCTTGAATGACGGCTTGACAACGTCGGGTCATACTGTCAATCAGAACCCAGATGCTTGCAATTGGAATGTTGTTCCATTCTTCAACAAGGGCATTTCCGAGCTCTTCTAGAGTTGTGGGTTGTGCCCTACGACTGGAAATGGCGACCTGCAGCATGTTCCACACATGCTCGATAAGGTTTAGGTCCAGCGAACGCGCGGGCCAGTCCATGCGGACAATTGTCTCCTGCTCTAGGAATTGATTCACCACCCTAGCACGATGGGGACGGGCGTTATCATCCATCAAGATGAAATCAGGGCCAACAGTACCAGCGTATGGTCTTACGTACACATTGAGGATCTCATCCCTGTACCGAACCCCTGTCATTGTCCCTCTCCCCATGACATGCAGGCCCGTTCTGCCGTTCCTGCTTATTCCTCCCCAGACCATAATTGATCCGCCACCATAACGGTCGTGTTCGTTGATGTAGGCATCATTAAATCGCTCACATTGTCTTCGCCACACCCGTTGCCTCCTGACAGTAAAGTCCAAGCAATATCGGGACTCATCAGTAAAGAGAACTGGAGCCCAATCGTTGTGTGTCCATGTGACATGATCGTGAGCCCAATCCAAACGGTCACGCCTATGACGCACGGTCAGTGGGATTTGAACACATGGCCTTCTTGAGTTGAGGCCGGCAGTATGAAGACGATACCCTGACCCCCGTGGCGTTATGAAGGTCATTTCGTAGGGTGGTGGCTGTCCAGAAAGGATGACGTCATGCCTGAAGTGTGAGAAAGTGGTCTTGTCGTTGTGTAGTCGATCTCTGACGACCACCCCCATGACGGTGTGCTGCTGTACCAAACGTTTGATGCGGTTCCACGCTCTGTTCTAACGCTTTGGCTGGCGTTAAGTAGCAACGCGACGCGTTGTAAGCCAGACTCAAGCATTCCGATGCATCTTCCCAATTACTCTGAAGTCAATCGACGTCTAAGACGTTGAGGAGACATTGTTATTGCTAAATGTAAAGCAAAAAATTTGGGAACTTCCAAATTTTCACCAACAAACAACACACACGCCTGAGTTGAAATGGTGAAGTGTTAGTCAAAGCCAAAATGTGAGGCTGCACGCTCATTTAATGTCATGAAATGCACGTGCAAATGTGTTTTGTGTCTGACTGCATGTCATTTATCCAATATATTGTTCATCAGTGGCAGTTACCAAATTTGCATGTCATGTCACAAAAAAATTCCTAGGATCCCTATCAAATTTTGAGTAGTATATATATTGCGCTTGTTTTGGGCTTGTTTTTGAAGCTGCAGTCGCTTATTTGTCTAATCAGAGTTGGCAACCCTGACCTCGTCATGATAACGCCGACAAAATAAGGCTACAGTTTGCGTACAGCCTTACTCGCTAGCGAGCTAGTTGGCTACCTAGCAATAGTATAGCTAGCGCGCCAATGTATTTAGCTACACAGCCAACTGGCTAGCAAGCTAAATAGGCTGCAGTTCACTTTCAATGCGTACACTGTCATACTCGTTAGCGAGCTAGTTGGCTTTCAAGCTAGCAAGCCAAAGTGATATCGAACTGTGTGTCATAGCTAGCACGCCAATATTTTCGTAGGGGTGTTGACAAGAGTCATGGTAGAATGGAGATAAACCAACAATTTTTTATTCGAGCACTCGGTATTAATCGTAGGCTAGTTACCTGGAAATTTACATTTGAAACCTTGCGCAAGCGCTCTGTTTCAAATGAAATTTCCTGGTATCCATTCCACGATAAATACCTCGTGTTCAAAAAAAAACTGTAGGTTTATCTCCTAATTAAATTATTACATTTATTGACTAATGTAAATCCTGCAGCGCCCACATTACCATTAGGGCGCGTTGGGCCTGATACTGCCAAAGCTGGTCCGAATCAGAGACATAATTATCTCCGCTAAGGAGGTTATGTTTTTGCCGGTATTGTTTTGCCTATCTGTCTGTTTGTGTACTAGATAACTCAAAAAGTAATGAAAGGATATCTCTGAATTTTTGCAGGTGGGTTGCTATTACATCAGGGATAAAATAAACAAGAATGTGATTCTGAACTTAGCCATTGTCTGCAAGCGTGGACAGGGCCATTAAATTTTTCAGTCTGTGTTTAACATACAGTAATTACAGGAAGGACCCTGTAGTTGCAGATCTGTTCCTGTTTCAGCAGGGCATAGTTATCTGAATGGTCTCATCACATGTCTGCCTGAGTCAACCAGCAAGTGATCTTCACTAATTGAATACAGCACTCTCTTTTTGGGTGACTTGCTAAGTCTGTCCATCTGAAGAAGTCACTTATCTCTAGAGTACTAATTGGGCGATTATTCTTCTCATTCAGCTGCTAAGCTGTCGCTCTAACTCTACCCTGCCCCTTTCCTTAGCTCCAGAATCAAAGTGAGCTCCGCGCCCCCTCAGCAGAGAAAGCTGCCTTCTTCCTGGATGCTGCCATAGCTTCCCGAAGCAGTAGCAGACCTGACTGCAATGAGGAGGAGAAGCGCAACTCGCATATGCTCTTCACCTTGCACATCTACCAGTATCGTATGGAGAAGACCAGCAAGGGAGGCAGTGAGTGCCGACAATGCTCTGTCACACACCAATAGTGGGGCAGTTCAGGTCAATTTTTGGAGGAATTGTGCACTTTGGGTTAAAAGCATGATGCATGGCACGGACATTTAATAACCTCTTATGGTTAGTTTGGGATGTGGATCCGTGTGAGCAGCGACCACTGGTGACTGTGTTGGCCATTTCTCAAGATGGCTGATCATTTCTTTGAATCCATGTGTTGATTAAAAAACGAAATTCCAGATTTTCTCTCAAAGCCTCAAAAACAGAAGCCCCAGATTTCAATTATAAAGGAAGACTGCACCTTGTTTTCCCAGATTGTATAAGGCATGCTGGTCCAGAAAAAGCAATCTCAAAGACCTTTTCAATCATCAAAATCAGCCGTGGCTCCACCATCAGTTTCCAAAGACGGTGACATGAGATCTGGCATTAAGGCAAATTTAATGGCTGGACTTGAAGCACGACATGACCAATAGAAGCAAGGCCAAAGGTGACTTCAGTAATACTGGATGGTGCAGAGGTAGTTCAAATGCTGTCACTGAAGCATTCACAGACATTTGAAGAGTATATCAAGTCTTATGTTCGTGCCATATATTCAGAATCAGCTGGAAAATGTACGTTTTATGACTAAAACAGCCTGAAGGCGGCTACCAGAAAAAGGAGAGTAGTGGGCATAGTGTTAGCCAGAATGGAATCTCAGGGGGTCTCACCCCTGCGACCAGGCCAAGACAAAACCACCTACGGTAGTGGTTCATCCCATCAAACCAGCTTGTTGCACACTAAAGGAACAACTGATGGGTATTCATGCCATTGACACAGAAGAAAGAGTCCAAGACAGCACTTCAATTCAAAAGACCACATTTAATTATACTAGAAACTCATCTTAAATGTACAGCTGTACTTGTATCTAAACATGAGTGCATTAGTGTATTTTTTTTCTGCATATAAAAGAAAATAATGGCATTAGTGAAACCTCAAACCTACTTGAATTCAGTGTAGTACTTTGTCTATGTCGCAGGCAAAACTGAAAGTGATCTTAGACAATACGCATGCTCCAATAGAGGGTATCGCCAATACGAAAAAAATGCCCGGATGTAGCGCTTTCGGCAAAATATCTTGCTACATCTGGAACTCACTCACTTCTAGTACGTTGTTGAGGTCACGTTTATCATTTACTGTGAACTACCTACAGTTTAACAATGCATGCACACATACATATATACGGTCATTGTGCGTATAAGTCTCTCATTCAGGGGTATTTCTGAAGTTTTTCCCGCTTATTTTCGTTCGACGAACACACGGCAGCTTCACAATAACGACCCATGGCCTTAATAACTACAGTTCAGTTACTTTTGGGCTCTGCAGAGACCGGAAGCAACTGGGTTACCAAACTATCTCATAATGCATCTGAAACGGGGCACGAATGCAACATCCGGGCATTTTTTTCGTATTGGCGATACCCTCTATTGCGGAGAGCCTCAGTTTGAACTATCCCAAAGAATACTGGGAACAGCCGAAGGACGTCTAAAATGCCGAATGCCTTTGACCTGTGGTCTTCAACGTCGTTCCTGGGGACCCACTGTATATGCAGGTTTTTGCTCTAGCCACAATTGTAATCGCAGGATTTTAACAAGCTGTTAATTTGTCTTCCGTGCATTTAATGTTTAGAGCAGTTATTCGCCCTCTTAACTCACAAGTTTACAGAATTATCTGTTTGCCATCAAGAATAAAAAATACCATACCCACATTGCGATGTATTGGAAATAACAGCACAAAATGAGAGAAAGCCTTGTAACCAATCAAATTAAAGATGTAGTTGGCTCCTAATTGGTAAAAACTAATTTGCACATCATGACAAATGTATTCGACAAGCAAATGGTATACAGTCAAACCAGTTTTGTGTTATGTTAATCGAATTAAGTTCACCTTAAGTTTTTTGAAAGAACTTGAAACAGTTGTATCCAGCAGCCTAAGTTGGGGTTTACTGATTTCCTGTGTCTAATTTGATCTGTTTGAAATGTTAAATTACATGAAATTTCTTGCAGTATAGAAATAAACACACCATCTTCCGGGGTATTTTATTCTTCATAGCACGTAGAGATGTTTCTATGTAACATTTGGCTAAAGGGAGTAATTAATAGCTCTAAACATGAAAAACACCCAACTAAGACATTAACAACTCTGCTCCAGCGAGTTGCTGGAAGAGCCCCACTCAAGCTCCACGAATTCCTGATCCTGACCCGCACCAAGCTACCCTGTTCTGCATTCTCTTTACCCCTGAATCTCATTAAAAACCAGTCAAACTTCATTTTTATTGTATGCATTGTATTTAGGTCCAGCCACTCCCCGTGTCAGTACAATCTGGCCAGCCGTGGACCCAGCACGCAATCCGACTCGCCTGAGCCAATTGGAAAAGATTGAAGCCGTCCTCCAGCATCATGAGGCCATGATGTCAGCCGCCGCCTCCGACACCAGGCAATCCTTCACAGCATTAGCCCCTCCTGCACCTGTACCAGCTCCTGACCCTGTGCTACCCATGGGGGCTTCAGAACCTTGAGTAGGATCCCCTGAGCGTTACGACGGAGACCCAAAGACACACACCCCCTTCCTTACAAACTGCTCCCTGCTGTTCTCCCTCTAGCCCCGTAGCATCGCTTCCGAGCAGGCAAAGGTGGCCTTCACTATTAACCACCTAACGGGACGGGCCCGTCTCTGGGGCGCCGCTGAGTGGGAGAGACAGTCTCCAGTCCTTCGCAGGGGAGTTATGTAAGGTTTGAGGGTCTCCAGCTCTGACACTGCTCAGGGACTACTGACCCTGAAACAAGGGAACAGGATGATTGCTGACTACTCCATCGATTTCCGCACCAGAGCCACTTGGAGCCGTTGGAACACTGCGGCCCAGATGGACGCCTTCCTCCACGGTTTAGATGACTACCTCAAGGATGAGCTGGTTTCATACAAGGTTCCCCCCACACTCGACGGAATCATCGAGCTAGTCATTAGAATTGACCTCCGCATCCATGCTCATAGGCGGGAGAGACGTCAGGGGGCTCTCCACTGTCAAACGCCAGCCTGATCCAGAGCGGGTCCCACCTGGTCGTCCACCTCGCCTATTCCGCAGATGGAGGTCTGAACCGGTGCAGCTGGACCGCACACTTCTCACCCCAGAAGAACGGTAGCCAGGGAGATACGGGTGAGCTCGACTACACTATCTACTAACAACCACAGACTGCATTTCCAAGCATGGCTCCTCCTGCCTGACGGTCCCCTCCTCTTGGCTGCCCTGGTGGACTCTGGTGCTGAAGCCAGCATCATGAGCGAGGAGTTGGCCCAGCAGTTCGGGCTCAGTTGGGTTCCTCTGCCTTGTCCGGTCCTCGCCCGGGCTCTTGACGACCAACGACTGGGTACCGTTACCCACCAGACCACCCCGGTTCCCATGCTCCTGTTCGGCAATCATCACGAGACCATCCAGTTCCACATCCTGAACTCTCCTGGCCTGCCACTAATCCTGGGCTATCCTTTGCTTCTTCGACATAAAAACGAAATAACAGTCAAGAACCGCTATCCCCTGCCACTCATCTCTTCTGACTTCAAACTTCTTCAGGGGTCCACCATCTTCACCAAGCTCGATCTCCATAACGCCTATCATCTGGTCCATATCAGAGAGAGGGACGAGTGGAAGACGGCATTCAACACCCCTGCAGGTTACTACGAGTACCGGGTTATGTCTTTCGGTCTCACTAACACTCCTGCTGCCTTCCAGGCCCTGGTGAACAATGTGCTCCGGGACATGCTCAACCGCTTTGTCTTCGTTTACCTGGACAATATCCTTATCTTCGCTAAGACCAGAAAGGAGCACGTTCATCATGTCAGGTCTGTGCTTCAACGCCTCCTGGAGGGAGTTCTGTTTGTAAAGGCAGAGAAATGCGAATTCCATGCCTCCTCCATCTTGTTCCTGGGGTACATCGTGGCTATTGGAAGCATCCGGATGGACCCAGCAAAGGTCTCTGCTGTCACCGCTTGGCCTGTTCCTGACTCCCGCAAACAACTGCAATGCTTCCTGGGGTTTGCCAATTTCTATCGCCGCTTCATACGCAACTACAGTTCAGTAGCCGCCCCTCTTACTGCCCTCACCAGTTCAAAGGTACCCTTCCAGGGGTCCCCTGCTGCTGACGAGGCCTTCCAGACCCTGAAAACCAGATTCACCTCTGTGCCCATCCTCCAGATGCCTCACCCTGATCGCCAGTTCATGGTGGAGGTAGACACCTCAGATGTAGGGGTAGGAGCTGTCCTGTCCCAAAGGTCCGCCTCTGACCAGAAGCTTCACCCCTGCTCCTTCTTCTCTCGGCACCTGTCTTCTGTCGAGAGGAACTACAACATCGGGAACAGGGAGCTGTTGGTGGTGAAGTTGGCACTGGAGGAGTGGCGGCATTGGTTGGAGGGCACCAAGGAACCCTTCTTAGTATGGACTGACACTAAGAACCTTGAGTACATCTGCATTGCCAAGAGGCTGAACTCCCGCCAGGCCCGCTGGTTCCTCTTCTTCACGCGTTTCAATTTCACTCTCTACTATCGCCCGGGTCCCACAACGCCAAGCCTGATGTCCTGTCCCGACAATTCCTGAAGGGGGAGATTCTGCTGAGGGGCCTGCTTCCATCCTTCCCTCCCCCTGTGTCATAGCCGTCTTGTCCTGGGACATTGAGGAGGGAGTGAGGGCCGCCACTAAGGGTCAACCTGGTCCCAGCGCCTGTCCCCCAACTGTCTGTTCATCCCTGAAGCCCCGAGGTCGGAGGTTCTGCAGTGGGTCCACACTTCCAAGTTCACCTGCTATCCTGGTACTCAGCAAACCCATGACATCCTCCTCCAACGCTTCTGGTGGCCCACCCTGGAGGAAGACACCCGCAACTTTGTGAAGGCGTGTCCCATCTGCAACCAGCACAAGGCTTCCCATCAGGCTCCTGCTGGACTCCTCCAACCCCTTCCTGTCCCACATCGACCTTGGTCCCACATCTCTTTAGACTTCGTCACAGGCCTTCCACCTTCTGATGGTAACACAGTCATCCTCACGGTGGTTGACCGCTTCAGTAAAATGGCTCACTTCGTCCCTTTGCCCAAGCTGCTGTCAGCCAAGGAGACTGTGCAACTGGTCCTGCAGCAGGTCTTCCGCCTACATGGCCTCCCCGCGGATGTGGTGTTCGACCGAGGTCCTCAGTCTTCCTCAGGTTTCTGGAAGGAGTTCTGTAGCCTGATGGGAGCCACCGCCAGTCTCTCTTCTGGATTCCACCCTCAGTCTAATGGGCAAACGGAGTGGATGAACCAGGAGATGGAGACGGCCCTCCGCTGCATGGTGTCCCAGAACCCTTCCTCCCAGAGTTGGGTTCAAGTACTTTCAAGTTCTTTCAAGAATTGGAGGCAATTATTTTTTTTTAAATACCAAAGTGCTTGCACTTGTATCGGAGTACTTCCTATTAATGTCTAAAGTACTTGTACTTGTATTCAAGTACTTTTCAAAGTTCTTGACCAATCTGTCTCCTAAGTGCTGACAGAGATTGGTCAAGTACTTTGAAAAGTACTTGGATAAAAGTACATGTACTTATTATTAGGTATCATTAGGCATTAGGCATAATAATATTATTAGGCCTAATGCCTAATATTAGGCATTATTAGGTAGTACTCAGATACAAATACGAGCACTATGGTATGTAAAAAAAAAAATGCTTGCATACAATTCTCAAAAGTACTTGAAAGTACTTGGACCCAACTCTGCTTCCTCCTGGTCTAAGCAGCTCCTGTGGGTGGAGTACACCCACAATTCCCTCACCAGCTCCGCCATGGGCCTCTCTCCATTCTAGTGCATCTCTGGCTATCAGCCTCCGCTTTTTCCGGCCTTGGAGAGAGAGGTCTCCTGCCCATCAGCCCTAGCCCTCGTTTGCCGCTGTTGCCGACCTGGGCACAGGCTGGCTCTGCCCTCCAGCGTGCCATTGGGCACTACGCTGTCTCAGCCAACCAGCGGCATTCTCCTGCTCCAGTCTACCAGGTTAGCCGGAAGGTGTGGTTCTTCACCTGAGGTCTGCCTCATCAGATGAAGTCTAAGAAACTGGCACCCAGATTCGTCTGCGCATTCCCCATCCAGAGGGTCATCAGTCCTACGGTGGTGAGACTCAAGCTTCCTCGCTCCATGTGTGTCCACCCCACCTTCCATGTGTCTAAGGTGAAGCCGGTCCACGAGAGTCCTCGGTCGCCGGCTGTTCCACCTCCTCCTCCGCCTCACCTGATTGATGGGGGTCCGGCTTACTCCGTGCGGCACCTGCTCCGGTCCTGTCGTCATGGGAGGGGACTTCAGTATCTGGTGTACTGGGAGGCTACGGTCCAGAACAGAGGTCTTGGGTTCCTGCTCGCCACATCCTCGACCCGGACCTCATCACCGACTTCCACTATCACCATCCTGACTAGCCCTCTGATACCACCGTACTTTTGGGGAATCCCCACCCGCCGGCCCATACTTCTTCCCGACCTGATCGCCCTGTGGGGGATCCTACTGCTGAGGAGCCATTGGTCGACGGGGACTCCGACCACTCGAGCTCCCCTGACGATCCTACTGAGGAACAATCAGTCAACATTGATTCTGACCACTGAGGCTTCCCTGACGATCCGGCTGAGGAGATGGATTGGTCCGGCTCTGAGCAGTATTGGGCCCTGTCTCCGGCCCCCTCCGCCCGCCCGACCTTGGTGTTCCTTCCTTGTGGGACATGGGAGCCGTCCCTTGAGGGGGGGTTCTGTCACAGTCTGCTGCTGCTGCCTCTTCCTCTGCCTGGCCACACCCCTTCCACGGCAATTGCTCTCAGCTGAGTCTCGTTAACCTGCCAGCAAATAAGCAGCTCTATTCTCCAACTCACTGCCAGATTGTTGTTGCAGCACACACTACTCTCCAGGGTTTACCTTGGGTCTGACTACCTGGAATCGACTCTGCCTACCTCTGACGACATCCTCTCGTTCCTGCCCCGGTAAACCTGATTGCCTTCTGCCTCTGACTATGAGTTCTGCCTGTGTGCTTCCTGGTTCCTGTTTGCCGTCTTCCAAGCCCCCGTCCAAGCCACCCGTCTTGCCACTCCACCCCCTGCCTGTATGGATACAAACTCATCTGCCGAGCCTCAAGCCAGCCTGCTCCGGTGGCCCAGTGGTAACTCTCCCGCCCTCTAGTGTGGGCAGCCCAGGTTCAGATCCCGCCATCGGTGCCTGCTCCAGCGAGTTGCTGGAAGAGCCCCACTCAAGCTCCACAAATTCCTAATCCTGACCGCACCAAGCTACCCTATTCTGCATTCTGGTTACCCCTGCTGGAATCTCATTAAAAACCAGTAAACCTTCATTTTTGTTGTTTGCGTTGCATTTGGGTCCTGCCACTCCCCGTGTCAGCATGTGTATCTCGCTTGTTTAGAACAGAGATTCTCCAAGAAAGGGCTCTCGTGGAAAGACTGGCCATTTCTTTAACATCAGTAGCCTATTCAATCTGTGACAAGATCGTGCGAGGAGATCGAGTTTGGCGCTCCATCCGCCGATCTACCTTAAGGGTTTTTTTTTTTTTTTTTTGACATTTCTCGGTGTTACAGCTTCAAACATTTTTCTAAAGTAACTAAATGAGTATTAGAATGCACATCAGTAACAAAATCTTGTTATTCTTCAATATTTATCGAGATTTCAGGTGGCAAACAACAGTGTTGGTAGTAGTGCTGTCCTTCGACATTACTGACCGAAGCAATGGGATTTCTCTCAACTGGGGCTCCCAGCATAGCCAGTCCGTCCGTGAGTCGCCAGCTCAGTGCGAAGCAGTATCCGGGTCGATCTCTCAGTTGAGAATATAGCCCGGCCTGCAATTTTTTTCCCCCACGCCGGTTTTGTGCTCAAATATAACATGTAACATGTGACCAATCATTTCTCATTTCAGAGCCGCATACATAAAAACTTGGAATAATGAAACTAGCAATAGACAACATCGGAGTTAGCTTGCAATACCCGTTATCCATTGCGCGTGACGTCATGCATTTTTGGCTGGAGGTATAAACTCTGCCATATCTCATATGGATTTCCATTGACAACCACCAACACAACGTTCATTCCTACCATTTATTCGCGATATTTGCACACTTATGTCTGAAGATGCAGAGCAACAACGACATGGAAAGTATGCGATTTGGTGGTGTTTGTTTTTTAAAGTTTTAGGGAGTTTAAAAGGTTGAAGTACGTGATGAATGCAGTGGCTGCATACATTCAGTTTCATTTTGTAATACAACTATGGGCTGCGAACCATACAGCGGAATGGGAATGGGTAGTGGGTATGAGGAGGAGCGTTGAGTTTTCACTGAAGGTGCAAAGCTTCCTCCGTGTCAATGAAAACAAGGTAGAGTTCTCTCTAAAATGTGGATTTAAGAGATTTCCAAATCATTGTATTCTGTTCTTATTCACGTTTTACACAACGTCCCAAATTCATTGGAATTGGGGTTTGTATGTGTATATATATTATTTATATATATGCAACCCCAATTCCAAAAAATTTGGGATATTATGTAAAATGAAAATAAAAACAGAATGCAATGGCTTGCAAATCTCATAAACTGACATTTTATTCACAATAGAGCAAAAACAACATATCAGATGTTGAAAGTGAGACATTTTACCATTGCATGAAAAATATTAGCTCATTCTGAATTTGTTGGCAGCAACACATCTCAAAAAAGTTGGGAAAGGGCCATGTTTACCATTTTTTAGAATCCCCTCTTCTTTTAACCACAGTCTGTAAACGTCTGGGAAGTGAGGAGACCCATTGCTGATGTTTTGGGAGAGGAATGCTGTCCCACTCTTGTCAGATGTAGGATTCTAGCTGCTCAACAGTCCTGGGTCTTCTTTGCCGGATGTTTCATTTTATGATGTGTCAAATGTTTTCGATTAGTGAATGGTATGGACTGCAGGTAGGCCATTTCAGCACTCAGACTCTTCCACTGCGAAGCCATGCTGTTGTGATAGATGCAGTATGTGGTTTGGTATTGTTTTGCAGAAATATGCAAGGCCTTCCTTGAAAGATGCGTTGTCTGGATGGGAGCATATGTTGTAAAACCTCTATTTACTTTTCAGCATTGATAATGCCTTTCCAGATGTGTAAGCTGCCCACACCATAGGCACTAATGCAACCCAATACCATCAAAGATGTAGGCTTTTGAACTGTGCGCTGATAACAAGGTGGATGGTCCCTCTCCTCTTAAGATCGCACGACACGGCGTCCATGGTTTCCAAAAAGAATTTCAAATTTTGATTCTTCTGATCACAGAACAGTTTTCCATTCCACCGCAGTCCATTTTAAATGAACTTTGGCCCAGAGAAGACGGCGGCGTTTCTAGATTGTGTTCACATATGGCTTCTTCTTTGCTGGATACAACTTGAGCTTGCATTTGTAGATGGCACTGCAAACTGTGTTCACAGATGATGATTCCTGGAAGTGTTCCTGAGCCCATACGGTGTATTCCAGTGCAGAATCATGCCTGTTTTTAATGCAGTGCCGTCTGAGGGCCCGAGGATCACTGGCATCCAATATTGACCTTTGGACTTGTCCCTTTCGCACAGAGATTTCTCCAGATTCTCTGAATCTTTTGATACTATTATGTACTGTAGATTCAAAGTCTTCTCAATTTTATATTGAGGACCATTTTTCTGAAATTGTTCCGCAATTTTTAGAAGCAGTTTTTTTTGCAGATTGGTGAATCTTTGACCATCTTTACTTCTGAGAGACTCTGCCTCTCAAAAATGCTTTTTTTTATATGCAGTCATGTTACAGACCTGTTGCCAATTAACCTAATGAGTTGCAAAATGCTCCTCCAACTGTTTTTTATTAGTACCACTTACTTTTCCAGCCTTTTGTTGCCCCTCTCTGAACTTTTTTTGAGATTTGTTGCTGCCATCAAATGAGCTAATATTTTTTATAAAATAGTAAAATGTCTCACTTTCAACATCTGATATACTGTCTATGTTCTATTGTGAATAAAATGTGGGTTTATGAGATTCATATTTACAATTTACACTGCATCCTGAGTTTTTTGGAATTGGGGTTATATATATATATATATGTATATATATTTATTTGTTTATTTATTTATTTACGCACACAGCGAGGAAAATAAATATTGAACACGTCAACATTTTTCTCAGTAAATATATTTCTAATGGTGCTATTGAAATTAAATTCTCACCAGATGTCGGTAACAACCCAAGTAAGCCACACATACAAAGAAATAAAAATAAATAAGTCCATAAATTAAGTTATGTGTAACAAAGTGGAGTGACACAGGGAAAAAGTATTGAACACGCTTAAGATTAGTAATGCACTAATCCGCCATGGCCTCTATGCACGCTCACTGCGCAAAACTCCATTGCTGAAGAAAAAGCATGTTGAAACTCGTTTAAAGTTTGCTGCACAACATTTGGAGAAGCCTATGAAATACTGGGAGAATATATTTGTCGTCTGGTCAGATGAGACCAAAAAGCACACACCATGTTCGGAGGACAAACGGCACTGCACATCACCCCCAAAACACCTTACCAACAGTGAAGTTTGGAGGTGGTAACCTCATGGTGTGGGGCTGTTTTTCAGCATATGGTACCAGCAGACTTCATATAATTGAAGGACAGATGAATGGAGAAATGTACCAAGACATTCTTGATAAGAATCTGCTGCCATTTACCAGGATGCTGAAGATGAAATGAGGGTGGACATTTCGGCAAGACAATGATCCCAAATACACATCCAAGGAAACTCTCAATTGGTTTCAGAGAAAGAAAATAAAGCTGCTTGAATGGCCCAGTCAATCACCCGACTTGAATCCAATTGAAAATCTATGGATAAAACTGAAGATCAGAGTGCATAAAAGAGACCCCCGGAACCTTCAAGATTTGAGGCCGTTCGTGTGGAAGAATGGGGTAAAATCACTCGTGAGCAACGCATATGACTAGTTCCTCAATACAGGAGGCGCCTTGAAGCTGTCACTACCAACAAAGGCTTTTCTACTAAGTATAAAATAAATTTTAGTAAGCATGTTCAATACTTTTTCCCTGTGTCATTCCACTTTATTACACATAATTTATGGACTATTTGTTTTGATTTCTTTGCATGTATGGATTACTTGGGTTGTTACCAACATCTGGTGAAAATTTCAAGTCAATAGCCCCATTAGAAATATTTTTACTGAGAAATATGTTGACGGGTTGAATACTTACTTTCCCCATTGTATATATAAATATATTTTTTATGCACATATATATATTTTCTTATTGAGACGAATGGCTGTATGGACATCAGCGACGGAGGCCATTTTGAAAAATAGCTGCCATAGTCACCGGGGGTCACTTGTAACATAGATCCACATCCCAAAATATCCAGTCGGGGTCACTCTGTCTATGTACCAGGTTTCATGCTTTTAACCCAAATTGCACATTTTGGGTCTCAACTGCTCCAGAACAACCAGGCTCTATTTCACTTAGCATTGCACTCAAACTCTACTTTATTATACATTTCATCCAGACTTCACTTTTTGTAGTATTTCATCGTGACCGCACTCTATTTGTAGCCCCTGGACGAAGTCAGGTGGCTACTATGGATTCATGCGCGTCATTTCCGCCGCTGCCACCGCATCCGCGTCCGTAAGCACTTCATTATGGACGCAATACAGGCTGTAATTTTTGACCGATTACTTTCATATTTGGTATGGACGTGTTATACCTCACTTATGACTCCTATCGATTTTGGTTGCCATGGCGACAGTATTGGTCAAATAATATGCAAATTAGTGGAAAAACATAAAGATTTCCTTGTGGACGCAGTAAAGGCAGTAATTTTTGACCGATTACTTTCATATTTGGTCCGGACATGTGTTACACTTCACTTATGACAGTTATCAATTTTGTTTGCCATGGCGACAATATTGGCCAAAGAATGTGCAAAAAAGGGGAGAAGCAGGCTTTGAGGGGCTACAACCCCATGGTTGCAGCCAACCGGACTGTCTAGTTATGATTTGATCTTGACTCTACAGTCTGAAACATTCACCCCTCACTGTGTTGTCTTGTATGTTACATCCTAGCTCTGTATGTTTAAATATTCCTCCTCACTCTACTGGTTTTAACATTCCATCCTGGATCTACAGTTTTTAACAATTCGCATTGACTCTACCGTCTTAAACAGCCCACTCAGATTTTACCATCTTGACTATTCACATATGACTTTATTGTTTTTAACATTCCACTCCCACTTAACTGCATTTAACATTCCACCTTCACTCTACTGTGTTTTGCATTCCACACTGACCATACTGTTTTTAAGATTCCATCCAAATTCTACGGTTTTTGACAATCCACCAGAACTCTGAAGTGCTCTGCATACCACCTTGACTATACTGTCTTCAGCATTCCATCCAGACTCCACATTGTTTAACATTTTTGGCTCTTTCTCTGCAGTATTAATGAGTTTATTGTTCCAACCAGACTATATTGTGTTTTGCACTCCATCCTGACTGCACACTCTTTACTGTTTTATCTTGACTCAACCTTATTTCTCTTTTCCTTCCCTCATGCTCAGTGTCTGGTGGCCGGAGCAGACTGCACCTGATTGACTTAGGGAGCTGTGTGAAGGTCCTCAGTAAGATCCGTGACAATTCTACAGGCTACTGCCTCTCTCTCTCTGCCCTTGGAAACGTCATCCTGGCTCTCGTTAATGGCAGCAAGCACATTCCATACAAGTGAGCCAGCCAAACTCTGCAGCTGAACACGTCCTCTAAAAGTAAACCATACACACTTACTTAGTGTTGAGCAAATTCTCTCTTGTAATCCTTACAAACTCCCTTACAGCTGAGCGCATCCTCTACAATTCATGCCAGCGTCACACTAGTGTCTGGGGTTCCATTGATTTCCAGCTAAATGCATGCCAGTGCTGTACATAGAGATACTGTATGTACGCAGATGGGTAAGGTTTCTCTGGTCATTGAGTTTCCAAAGTTCAAATATGCAGTATTTTTCCTAGCGAATATGCACACCATACATACGTTCATTCAATGGAGGAGCTGAAGTCACTGATGACCCCTATGACCTCATTCACTGGTTTCCGTTTATGTCAACACCCAGTGTAATGTAATGTCATACTTAAAGACTACAAAGTGCAGGGAGGCAGCATTACAGTACTGTTCGCGAAAAGACGGAAGATTTTTCACTGAACCTGTCTTCCTCTATGGGCGATATTACCGCACAATATTACCATTTATATTAGGGCTACCAAAATATATGCAAATTCAAGCATAAATTAATTGAGAAAAAATTACCAAAAATTTTTATATATCTCTAAGTTGGTTACGTCGAGACATCTTGCAAGACCAAACAAAGCATCAAAGACTTAGAAAACTGGGTTGGCATATGAAAAAGCAAGTGGAATGCATGAACTGACGTAAAGATTCGAGAAGTGAAAGACGAAGTGACTACATGTCAGTGATTCCGCTTTATATATCCTAAATGAGTGAAAAACATTTATTACAGAATATACATGCAAAATATATACCAATTTTCTTGACACAAAATATCATAACACGGAATTCCCAAGTAGCCTTTTGAAAAAAGTATCGGTTGGACATTTTGTAACATTGTGCTTTTGATGGTACTGGTGTATGTCAGAAATGCAAATGTAAAAGTGCCATCTCGAAGTGAAATAGTAAATTTAAGCTTGCTCTACATCCATTTATATTAATATTTAGGATTGTTCTCAGCCTAATTGCACATTTCTGGGGCTTTTTTCCCGTTCGGCTGTTTTCGTCGCCAAAGCCAGTATCTGACCCTGTTAGGCCACATAACACAACAATACCTGAAGCTATTGAGCTGCATGGTGTACTAACACAAGATTAGACTCATGCAGACAACAGATGGCGAGCCTTGCACCGGACTACATCTACTGATAATACGTATACATGAGCTGTTCAGCTGACTGTTTTGACCAGTCCCTAACCAGTAACCACCGTCTTTCTTACGTTATCCTCACGGCCTTGTAACTAGTTAGATTTCCGTCTTTTCGTGAACAGTACTGTATTTCTTGTCATTGTACAGACAGGTATGCATGATGCAATATGTAATTCTATAGCTACTAAGCCATTTAACTATCGTCCTGTAGTCGTTAGCTAATCAGCTAATTTTCCGCTGTCCACGTGTACTTGTTTCTGGGTTCATGCTGTGATACGTTGATATTATTTCTAATTCTTTCCTTTAAATGTGGCTGCGGCATTCGCCATACAAACTTTTTTAGCGCTGAGCGCATCCCCAACAAGTAATCCATGCAAGCACCCTTACAGCTGAGGGCTTCCCCTGCAAGCAAGCCATGAAAACTGCTAGAGATAACCAATTCCCCAGCAAATGAGAAATATTGGTATAGTGAAGCAGTCCCAGCAAATATGTCACAAAAACTGTTAGATTAATGAAAGCACATACCCAGCTCACATTTGCAGAACATTGTTAGGGTGTCAAGTACACCTCAAAGAAGTATGTGACGCTCATGTGAAAAGTGAACTTTTACTTTTGACATTAGCATAACATACTCTTGTAAACTGTTTGGTGAAGACACAGCTTTGTTATGATGGAGACATAGCAGGTGCTCTTTAACTTCAGTCTGAGGTACTACTGAAGAAGAAAGCTCTGAAATGACAGGTTGCACATTTCAACAAGCTTTGAAAATATAATCAATTCTTTCTCCAGGGCTCATATGAGTTTGCACCATGATAGTCTAATGTCATCATGGGAAATTTACATTGCAAAGCATTGGGCCAGTTAAAGGAGGAAAAGTAAAAACTGGACAGGTGGAAAGTAATTAGAGGCCATTTGGAGAGTGTTGCATATACTGGAGATACAGTAACAGCTTGGTATAAAACCTCCTTGTAAAGTCTCGCAGACTCAGTAATCTGCACTTGGGATTAGTCTTTATGCTTGTGCATCTTTCATTACACTCTCTTGTTGACACATATTGGCTAGGAATGTTAATGTAACATAACATGAGTGGCGAGAACAGGTCATTCAGCCCAACTAGGTGTAATGGAATGTGAGAACACTAGGGTGCGCTATACCATTGAGGCATGATGAATGTAGTCGAGAGGAGAACAAGAAAATAAAACAATAGTGGCTGCTCGAGAATGGTCGCTGTCATCATTGTCATCGTATAACCGGGGTATAACATTGCATGCTCAACTCCAAAACATTGTACACTAGGCTCGCTATTTTCTTATTTCTATACTGAATCTTAAAATTCAGGAATTTGATGACTAAACTAGTACTAAATCAAGCCTGCTCTTGAAAATTCCCCAAGTTTCTGCCTCAGCAATATGATCGGCCAAGCTATTCCACACTGAGATTACTCTCTGCGTGAAAAAAATATTTCCTAATATCAGCGCTAAATTTACTCTTTGTCAACTTCCATTTGTGACCCCGAGCTCTACTAACAAAACTTGGCCTAAGTAATCCACATAATTCACCAATGACAATCCCTGTTACATATTTGAAGACCTCAATCAGATCACATTTTCACATTTCACATTTTCCTAAGACTGAAGAGATTAAGGATCTTCAGCCTCTTCTCATAGCTTTCATAGTAAAACCTGGAATTAACCCCTTTGCGCAGAAGCCAAATTTGGCTATTTATGGGTTTCCCAATTTGATGCTGTATAATTCAAGATTTAAGCTTCATAAAGGGGAAAAATGTGGCTCAACTCAGAAAAGACACTTACAGCATTTAGAATTACATTGTATTTCAGTTTATTTTCATGAATTTAGTAGAGAAAATGGGCTGCAGACATAAAAAATCTTCATGAGAATTCACCATTGAAACTGTAAAAAAAAAATTCTGAAGATTGAAAAATGGCTGGGGGTTAAAACAATACATTTCTGGGATAATAAACTCCTAGACCACAAGTACTCCTCATCTGAACATGAAATATTAAATTATTCACTTTTTTATAAGCCAAATAAGATAGCTATCCAGGTGGCTCCCCAAACTCCCAGAGCCTTGAAAATGGCGCACTTTCAATTCATAAAATAATCATATTTTTAACGCAAATCAACTTTGTACTCGTGAAGTTCAATATGAATGGATGATTTTCTGCTTGAATTTGGCATGAGTTTATCAATATAGGCGCAGCTGGACATCAATGGTCACCACTGACCTCTCCAAACCAAAAACATGCCTTTTCTCCACGATAAAGTTCAGAGTCTCGCAAAGGTCGCGTTACACTTTCTGATTGTCCGTCATTGTGACGGACAGGGGCATAAAAATTCCGTCATAATTAGTTATTATCCGTCATTGTAATTTTATTTTTTTAAATGATAATCGTTTATTTTTTAAAATAAAATAAACAGTATAATTTATAGATTACGCATTAGCTGATGCCGACAGTGATTCATGTAGACACACATTGCGCACTGTGTTAAATACAGCACTGCGTGGATTTTCGAACTTACTGCTGTATGAACTTTATAAAACATAACAAATGATTTCTCCCCCCACACAGTAACAGTGTGCAGATGAACAATGCTTTCAGTTATTGCTGGGCTTCACTAAGCCTAACAACCGCAGTCTCACTAAGCGGTCCTACGAAGCTGCTTATCAACTCGTTATGTCAACCGCGGCTTTCCCCACCTAGATATCTGCGTGTTCACATAACAGAGACGGCGTTTGTAGTATATGACCAATCGTCTACCGGCAGCAGAGCAGCATATTTTACAAATGAAGAGCTAATGATCATATTACAAAAATATGGGGAATAGGACTAGTTCTTGTTCACTAACATTGACGTCATATTCAGACAGGCGTATTAGCGTGGTTGGCAAGAACAAAAGTAAAACAATACAGTAAAAAGGGGAAGTATGGCATCCTGCAGTTGTGGAACCGATTCGGCGGTCTCTGACTATGTACGAAACCTTGACAGTACCGCGAAGACAAGATATTTCTCTAAGCTTAAGTGCAACGAAGGTTTG
This sequence comes from Gymnothorax javanicus, assembly GCA_029692085.1. Taxonomy (NCBI): domain Eukaryota; kingdom Metazoa; phylum Chordata; class Actinopteri; order Anguilliformes; family Muraenidae; genus Gymnothorax; species Gymnothorax javanicus. The sequence continues at coordinate 127,886,079 of CM056193.1, read as the reverse complement.
CGTAGGCTTCCGGATCCTAACGAGCTGAAAGGTTGGAGGAACGACCCTTCTTTGGGTCTGGGTCCGCTGGATCATCACTTGATATTCCTTCATAGAACATAAATTCTACATTTGTTGATCATCATTGAGCAGTGAAAGTAATTCACAGTAGTACGTTTACCGGAGCGATTTTAAAAGGGGGCGTCAATATATTTTGGGGGTTTTTATTCGTGATAAGGGGGTTTAGAATTTATCATTAATATTTAATATTTAATATCGCGAATGCATAGCCTATACTGCGCATTCCCTAGCCAGCTGGGGTGTCATCAGTAACAAGGCTGCCGCCGTTACAGCTGCAGTAGACATTAAACTCTAAATTTTCTTGACTGGATGTACGATGGACGTTTTTACACACTCTAATGTTTCTCTGGGTGCCCAAAAGTCAAGATAAGCCGAAAGTACTGATCTCAGATCATACTGATGACGGTTGAAAACGGAATTATTTCCAATACTAATATCCGAACTGTCACTTACTCGCTACTGGAAAGCATGTAGAACCGATCGAATTACCCAACACAAAAAGCAAGATCATTCCCTTGCCATGATCGAATAATAAAATGCGAAAACTTAGCAAAATGTCATGTTAGAAATTATGGAAAATAACTTGCGACTTACCCGACAGAAAGTGAATAGCACAAACACTTGAGTGGATCGACGGCACCCAGTTCTTTCATCAAATTGAATTGATCCAAGCGGATTTTTAGGTTCTTGTTCAGGAATACGAAGGAAACGTATGCCTGAGCCCTTAATGAATCGGTTTGTGCAGTTAATTACGCTGCAGCTAACTGGTATTATTACAGAAAATGGAAGACAACTGTACTTCGCCTATTAAATCAATTGTAATGTTGATGCTTTTTTTGCCAACCACGCTAGTCAACAAACCCTCGTGACCAGGTTCCTGACATCAGGAGTACTACTGCTATACAGGATCGTACCAGAGATGCCAAGTCTGACGCATTCGGCTTGAGTCTCTCGCCTCTTAGTGGCATTGACTTCCTGTGCCGTAGTCAGCAATTATTCAATCAACTCGAACTGAAGAAATTCACTTGCGGAATTCAAGTCATTGTGCATTAAGTTAATCAGTTTCACGTGCATTACGGTGGATTTCCCCACTAGTGACACGGAAATTGATTATGACTCGGGAATTCTCACGCTTGTCTTTACTGAAGGATTGAAAGCAATGGAATTGCATAAAGACGTTTCAAATGGTCTTATTTCATTTAAACAATTTAAACGATCATGAAACACATGCATTGTTTCCAATCCCTGAGTAAAGAGAAGCACGAGACGTCCGGAGTCATAATCGCTTTCCATAGTGAGGTCCACCTTCATGCAAGTGAAACTGAAACTTCAATGCACAAGGATTTTAATTTCGCGTGAGAATCTCATTAATAAGCGTTCATTGAATAATTGCGGACTACGGTGAATAAGCCTAAAAACCTGCGTGAGACCTACACCGAATGCGTGAGACTTGGCATCTATGTCATACAGATCAAAGACAATGCTCGAGACAATATGACACCCACCACCAATTGGACTGGGGTGTGAATTACATTCTGTCAAAATGACGGACGGCCTTCAAAATATTCCGTCATTATTAAAAAAATCCGTCAATGACGGAAAATATTTGGTTAACGCGACCTCTGGAGTCTCGTCCGTTTATCTACAAAGCCGCGACAGCAAGCACACATACTCATTAGAGGAACTGCATATTTTACGGTCAGAATGTTCACGCTGGCGGAAAGCTTGCTGTTTACAATTTTGATCATCCCAGCGAAACGCAAGCTTGTAACAACGTTCACACCCACTATGGAACAAGTATAACTCAGGTCACAGTAATAGCTGTTCGCACCTTAAAAGAGCGAAAATTCACGGCATTCCGTTTCATTGAATGTGGTATAGATTCTAAAACTGATCGCCTAGTTAAGGAAAATGCTAGCACACTGCAGTATCGACTACTCTTTTGTTACCCAATGTGACAAACTAGCTCTGTGATCACGGTGGTAAACCAAAAATAAGAAATAGCTGGCTAGTTAGCTAGCAGGCTAAAATTAAGATAGAGCAACACCACACAAAGACAGCTTTGCTCACTTTTTCGATAGAATTATTGAGCTGCTCCTCAAAAGTATCAATGCTGTCAGCCCTCCTGTCTGTTCCATTCAGAATACCTGCTATTTTCCATCTCAGAATCACATTTCCATCCCGTAAATAAGCTCAGCTCTCCAGGCTCAGTTCTGGAGGTTTTTTGTTCCCATGCAACCACGTCAGTCTGAGCTGCGTAAAGTGTATTGAATACAACATAACCCTATTACACAAGTATTTTAATATGTTTTTTAAGGTCCAATCAATGTCTTTCACTTACTGAGGAAAGCTTATACTGTCTGCAATTAGATAAAAATCGTGTCAACCAACTGGTAGTTACCAGGAGAATTTCACGTGGGCGTGGACTACAGCTGGGCTTTCATGCAGATACCATTGAATCACCATTAAAGTGATTGGATTTCCGTGAGAGCTTGTACGAGGCTCTAAAAGACAGCTAAATTCTTCAACCGACATATCTACGCGTTAATCCACAATAGGAAATTGCGCGTTTTTAATATGTGATGACTGAAATTGATAGTAGAATGACATAGTCTCAATATCATGGCGAATTTTTGCCTCAGGAAACAGATTTTTTTTTAATTACTTGGAATACCATTGAGTCACTTTAACTGAAGTGGTTGCTACAGAGGACAATGATTTTTTCTGTCGCAAGAGATTATTTTTTAAAACTGCTGGATAGATACTATGGGCAAGGATATTGAGCAGTTTGCACATCAGGCTTAGCTGAGGAGTTTAATTCATGCAACTCCTGAAAAACAGGGATAGGAGTGAACTCGTCAATATTCTAGACTGTGTTCCAGCTCTGCTGGCTTGTGAATATTCAATAACTGATCTGGGGGTGCCATCTCGTGATAGAGTAGTGCAGCTGCTTCCATAAAAAGAGCTGCTCCATGTCCGCAGGCGTCTATGTCTGCAGAAAGTCGTTAACTTTGTGGCTCTTCTCTGAACTTTTTCTAGAGACTCTATATTGTTCGTGAAATATGGTCCCCAGAACTGTACACAATTCTCTAGATGTGGTCTGACGAATGTGTTGTAAAAGAGAAGCATAACCTCCTTGAATTTATACTCAATACTTCTGACTATATATTCCAGCAACCTGTTGGGCTTTTTAACTGCTTCAGCACAGTGGCTAGAACCTGTACGGGTTTGATCAACAACCACTCCCAGATCTTTTTCATGTGGTGCACGTTCCAGTTTTAAACCTCCCAAGAAGTAATCCTGTCTAATGTCTTTTATTACCTACATGTAGAACTTTATACTTGGCTACATTGAATTTCATTTGCCACATTTCTGCCCAATTCTGAATTCTACCTGAATCATCCTGAATCACTTTAGTGGACTCTAAACTGTTCGCCAAACCTCCCAATTTACTGCCCCAAATCCAAAAAAGTTGGGATGCTGTGTAAAATGTAAATAAGCACAGAATGCAATGATTTGCAGATCTCATAAACTGACATTTTATTCACAATAGAACAAAAACAACATATCAGATGTTGAAAGTGAGGCCTTTCATTTGCCATTTCATGAAAAATATTAGCTCATTTTGAATTTGATGACAGCAATACATCTCAAAAAAGTTGGGATAGGGTCATGTTTACCATTGTTTAGTATCCCCTCTTCTTTCTAACAGCAGTCTGTAAATGTATGGGAAGTAAGGAGACCAATTGCTGATGTTTTGGGAGAGGACTATTGTCCCACTCGTCAAATGTAGGATTCTAGCCTCTCAACAGTCCTGGGTCTTTGTTGGATTTTTCATTTTATGATGCACCAAATGTTTTCTATTAGCGAATGGTCTGGACTGCAGGTAGGCAAGTTCAGCACTGTGCAAAGCTATGCTGTTGTGATGGATGCAGTCTGTGGTTTGGCATTGTTTTGCAGAAATATGCAAGGCCTTCCTTGAAAGATACCTTGTCTAGATGGGAGCATATGTTGTTGTAAAACCTCTATATACTTTTCAGCATTGATAGTGCCTTTCTAGATGTGTAAGCTGCCCACACCATAGGCACTAATGCAACCTGATACCGTCAGAGATGTAGGCTTTTGAACTGTGCGCTGGTAACAAGGTGGATGGTCCCTCTCCTCTTAAGACCGCACAACACGGCGTCCATGGTTTCCAAAAAGAATTTCAAATTTTGATTCTTCTGATCACTGAATGGTTTACCATTCTGCCTCAGTCCATTTTAAATGAACATTGGCCCAGAGAAGACGGCAGCGTTTCTGGATTGTGTTCACATATTGCTTCTTCTTTGCATGATACAGCTTTAGCTTGCATTTGTAGATTGCACGGCGAACTGTGTTCACAGACAATGATCTCTGGAAGTGTTCCTGAGCCCGTGCGGTGTATTCCAGTGCAGAATCATGCCTGTTTTTAATGCAGTGCCGCCTGAGGGCTCGAAGATTATGAACATCCAATACTGACATTGGGACTTGTTCCTTGCGCACAGAGATTTCTCCAGGTTCTCTGAATCTTTTGATGATATTATGTACTGTAGATTCAAAGTCTTAGCAATTTTACATTGAGGAGCATTTTTCTGAAATTGTTCTACAATTTTTAGACAGTTCTTTGCAGATTGGTGAATCTCTGTCCATCTTTACTTCTGAGAGACTCTGCCTCTTTAAAATGCTCTTTTTATACCCAGTCATATTACTAATCTGTTGCCAATTAACCTACTTATGTGCAAAATGCTCCTCCAGCTGTCTTTTTTTATCAGTACCACTTATTTTTCCAGCCGTCTGTTGCCCCTCTCCCAACTTTTTAGAGATGTGTTGCTGCCATCAAGTTCAAAATGATATAATATTTCTCATGAAATGGTGAAATGTCTCACTTTCAACATCTGATATGTTTTCGATGTTTTATTGTGAATGAAATGTGGGTTTATGAGATTTGTAAATCATTGCATTCCGTTTTTATTTACAATTAACACAGCATCCCAACTTTTTTGGAATTGGGGTTGTAGTATCATCTGCAAATGTAACTAATTTGCTTTGAATATTCCTATCAAGGTCATTAATGTAGATGAGGAAGACCAGGGGTCCCACCACTGATCGCTGAGGGACTCCACTTCCCACAATGCCTGGCTCAGATGAGATCCCTGTGACCACAGCTGTTTGTGTTCTGTCTTAAAACCAGTTCTGAATCCACTCCAGAATACCTCCTGTAATTCCAATGGACCTCATTTTAAAAATTTGTCTCTCATGCGGTACTGTATCAAATACTTTCTGAAAATCCAAGTATAAGATGTCATAAGCCCTGTTCTGATCAGAAGTCTTGGTGGCCTCTTCAAAGAATTCCAAAAGGTTTGGCAGGCATGACGTTCCCTTACGGAAACCATGTTGGCTGTCCTTCAAGATATTATTACGTTCAAGAAATAATTCCAGCTCCTCTTTTTTGATAGATCCCAGTATTTTGCATGTAATGCAAGTTAAACTGACAGGCCTGTAATTTTCTAGCTCAGTACTGTCCCCTTTATTATATATTGGTATAATATTGCCCTGCTTCCAATCATTTGGTATTTCTCCAGTTTGTAAAGACGGCCTGAAAATAACCGAGAGTGGTTTAGAGGTGATCTCGCTAACTTCCCTGAGCACTCTAGGGTATAACAGTTCAGAGGAGTAGTTGTGCGCACATCTCATACCAAATTAGGCCCGGTGCTGGATTCACATGTAATTCAAGCAAAGAAAGTAAAAAAATCCGCACACTGGATTAAAGCTCCCAAACCTTTATTGATGCAACGTTTCGACCACTCACGGGGTCTTCATCAGGCAAATGACTGACAGACAGACAGACAGACAGACAGACAGACAAATATATAGGCAGGTATTTACCTAGTCATTGGCTGATAAAGTATCAGCTGACAACCAATAGGATACAGACACATTGGCACAAGGCACAATGAGTGCCTGCCCTTTAAAGGGACTCAGTATTTAAATGCACAATAGACAAAGAGAGCAATAAGTACATCATCAATGCATCAATTTTGCAATCATAAAATACATAAAAGAAAAACATTCTGTTCATTGTTATGTGGCCTGGATCATCATCAGCAATAATTGCCAAAATATAGGCCAAACAGTAACATTTCAATGATATTAACAGAGAAAACACAGTAAGCAGCCAATGAATTTTAAGAGTAAAAACAACAGGAAATGTTAATGCTGGATAATTTCATAATAGAAATTACTACTATGAGAATAAAGCTATTAATAGAAAAATAGAAAAGTGTAAAAATGGAAAAAAAGCCTTTAAAAAAGCAATATCAAATTCCTCATTTAAACCATTAGCGGACATGGTATTGTCTATCCAAAAAGTTTAAATTGGAGAAGCCTCCTTTCTAAATCACCACCCCTCCGAGGTTTCTCCACTTTTTCCACGTTTCCTAAATTTTCCACATTTGTGGAAAAAAGTGGAAAACTATTGGTTGTGATTTAGATACTTTATCAGCCTTTTTGGATCTATTTCCTAATACCATGTCCCTAATGGTTTAAATGAGAATTTGATGTAAGTCTGTCAGTCATTTTGCCTTTTCTATTGAAGACCCCCTCATAGAGTGGTCGAAACGTTTAAAATCAATAAAGGTTTGGGAGCTTTAATCCAGTGTGAACAGAATTTTTTATTTTATGATTTGCTCTAGGTAAAAAATACCATCAGGGCCTGCCACCATTTCTGTCTTTAGTTTATGCAACTTGTCTAATACTGCATTATCCCTCACTTCAATTTCTGCTAAATAATTTTGAGCATTGGAAATGCCCTCTGGCTGAATAAAAATCAGCTCCCAGATAAAATTCTCAACAAAGTAACTATCTAAGGTATCAGCGATATGCTTATTAGCTCGCCGGGACGAATGTGCTCGGAGAGCTATTGCCATACCCTATGCTTAGGTGTCCGCGTCCGTGGACAGCAAGGTTAAAGTTTTTTAAAGTGAATGTAGTTTCTATTCTTATAAAAGTAGGCCTATCATATTTGACGTGTGTTCCTTATGGCAAGGCCTTTGCATTCATACCAAATTTTTTTTGACCTAGTGACCCTAGTATTGAACTTTAACCTACTTTTCAAAAAACTTGAACTTCAGCCACAGTACTTCATCTGTAAGAGGTAGAGCTTATATTCCTCACATGTCTATTCCTTATGGCAAGACCTTTCCAACCATACCATATTAATTGACCTGGTGACCTTAATATTGACCTTTGACCTACTTCTCAAAAACTTTAACTTTGGCCACAAAACTTTAATTTTTGTTGTCTATAGCATTTTATCTTTAAGGGATAGGGCTTTCATATCTCACTTATTCAATGCTTCCGGCGAGCTGTGTTGTCTTCTGACAACTCTTGTTCTCATACAGCAGTGTTCCATTTTTATTCTTTATACACTTAACCTCCTCTTTGACTTTCCTTTCTCTATTAAAGTACTGAAAAACACACATAGGATTAGTTTTTTCCCCTTCCGCAATTTGCCTTTTATACAGTCTTCTAGCATTCCTCAGTTCTTTTTTTGACCATAGACCGCATGTTACAGTATTCGACGTGATGATTTGCCAATGATTTTCCAAGGAATCCATCAAGGCGGAAAGTAGCCCTGCTGCAGTAGGTGAGTCCTTGCCCAGGAAAACAACAAGCCTATGAGGCAGTTGTCAATTGATTTCTTTGCTGTTGTCATGAGACCCAGTTAAAGTGATAACACCGTCTTGAAAGAGCACTTGAGATGTATCCAAATGATGAAATGATTCCTCTTTGAGACTGTTCAATGTTGAAGTAAGTTTATGATATTAGATATATTTCCTATAATTGCAATACATCGGTTATTCATTTTAATTGTCAGCAAGGCCAACTAACTGATACTTTTAGCAAGCTATATTTTCATCATGAATTAATGCTAATTTAAGCCATTGTATGTAACCTTTACAGAATTGCGCGGATAAATTAACCAGCTTCTAAGCAAACTTTGACGTTATCTACCATGTTCCGATACATGGAAGTAAACGTCCTTTCATTTCATTGTGTAATTTCGTTCAAATTTTAGCAGATCATGGGCAATTGAATATTAAATCGTTTTTCTCTCAAGAAACCCCATTAGCCCACTGAATCAAACTGCAGAGGGAGAGGGAAAAAACATTCTCATCCTGACTCGCCATATATTGACACAACCTGAGTAAGCGATGATATACGAAGAACAGAGAGGCTTTTCGCATCATTATTTCAGGGGGATGATAGTGAGCTGATCATTTCAATCACCTGTGCTGGATTCCATGTGGCTTTTTCTGTAAATGTATGATTTGTAATCAACAAGTACTGGGTTCCAGTGATTTCTTTGTTGTAAACATACATGCAAGATAAAGACTTGATAACATCGTAGGGGGTGCAAAAACTTTTGACTGGTAGTGTATATATATATATATACTGGACAAAGAAAGTTAGGGATCACTCTGATTTTTAATATTGAAATATGATATGGAACATAATTTGAACTATCAAATATTTCAATTTCGAAAATTGGGGTGATCCCTAATTTTCTTTGTCCAGTATATATATATATACACAGTGCCGTGAAAAAGTATTTGCCCCCTTCCTGATTTCTTACTTTTTTGCATATTTTTCACACTTAAATGTTTCAGATCATCAAACAAATTTTAATATTAGACAAAGATAACCTGAGTAAATATAAAATGGAGTTTTTAAATGATGATTTCATTTATTAAGGGGAAAAAGCTATCCAAACCTACCTGGCCCGATGTGAAAAAATAATTGCCCCCCCCCCTTTAATCATGAACTAACTGTGTGATTAGCCACATTTTTTGAGTCCAATTTCGCTAGCCACACCCAGGCCTGACTACTGCCAGACCTGTTGAATCGAGAAATCATTTTAATAGAACCTGTCTGACAAAGTGAAGTAGGCTAAAAGATCTTAAAAAGCAACATGTCATGCCGCAAACTAAAGAAATTCAAGAACAGATGAGATACAAAGAAATTGACATCTATCAGTCTGGAAAGGGTTGCAAAGCCATTTCTAAGGCTTTGGGACTCCGGCGAATCACGGTGAGAGCCATTACCCGTAAATGGAGAAAACTTGGAACAGTGGTGAACCTTCCCAGGAGCGGCTGGCCACCCAAAATTACTCCAAGAGCGCATCGACGACTCATCCAGGAGGTCACAAACGAACCCAGAACAACACCTAAAGATCTGCAGGTCTCACTTGCCTCAGTTAAAGTCAGTGTTCATGATTCAACAATAAGGAAGAGACAGGGCAAAAATGGCATCCACGGGAGAGTTCCAAGGCAAAAACACTGCTGATGAAAAAGAACACAAAGGCTCGTCTCACATTTGCCAAAAAACATCTTGATGATCCCATACTTGTGATTTTTCTGCTAATTCGCAGAATTCCGCTTTTTTTATCTCCAAAAAAAAAAATTTAAACTCCGATTTTTCAGCCATGAAAATCCGATTTCATATCTACAGCATTCCGACTTTTAGTATTTCCGAAACTGAATTGAAACGGAGCGCGTGATTGGCTGATCTCTCCCCATTGACCAATGAATGCGGTTGTTAGTTGCCACAAAGGCAGAGTGGTTGTTGATTTCTCGCACGTTGTCGGCTTCATAGACATATATACGTAGACGCCGCATTGAGGCGCCATATTGGATGTGGCAAGAGCGAATGGAGAAGATGCCTCATTAGCTATGTTTCCATCCACTTGTCAATCGAATTATCTGAAGTTCGCCAACAATATTCATGCGAATAAAGGTGGTGAAAATGCATTTCCATCTAACAGCATTAAAGTGAATAAAAACTTGTGTGTAATGACGTCACTTGCTGTTATGCGATAAAATCGGTGTATCGAATAGATTTGACATTTTAAGCTGTTTCCATTCATTTTTGCACTGAATCGCAGAACCTTCGAGTGAACAAAAGTAGTGTGGTAGCCAACAAAATTAACTAGTTTGCCAAAATGGATCGCGTCTACCAACAAATGATGATAATTGCACAAGTTGTAATACTGCTTATTTGCCAGCTATTAGAAACATAGCAAACCATTATCAGAAGGCAACGACGGCATCAAAACACCGTCACGATACAGTCGCAGATTTATTCGGCAAATAACATTTCCATCAGCATTCATCACGTAAGCCTTTTACCGATCAAGAAAAAATCCGATGAGCTCAACCATATAAACCCAGCAAAAAATTTCACGTGAAAAACGTGTCATAGCAAGTAGTAAACACGTGTTCACAACATGTGTTGTGTACTTGAAAAGTGGCGTGTCGAAAACACATGTGAAACACGTACAGAAAACGTACAAAACACGTGTCAAACACATGATTTACATGTGTACCTGACACATGTAAAAAACACGTGGCAAACACATGAAACACGTGTCAGACACAAGATTTACACGTGTACCTGACACGTGCAAATCATGTGTTTGACATGTGTTTTGTACACGTATTATGTACACGTATAAATCATGTGTTTGATCCGTGTTTTTTACACGTGTCAAGTACACGTGTAAATCATGGGTTTGACACGTGTTTTGTACACGTGTTGGGTACACTTATAAATCATGTGTTTGATATGTTTTTTACACATGTCAAGTACACGTGTAAATCATGTGTTTGACACGTATTTTGTTCATGTTTTCTGTACACGTGTTAATCATGTGTTTGACACGTGTTTTGTACATGTTTTCTGTGCACGTGTTAATCATGTGTTTGACACGTGTATTGTACACGTGTCAGGTATACGTGTAAATCTTGTTTGACACGTCTTTTGTACACGTGTAACGTACACGTGTAAAGCGTGTGTTTGCCACGTGTTTTTTACATGTGTCAGGTACATGTGTAAATCATGTGTTTGACACGTGTTTTGTACACGTGTCAGGTACACGTGTAAATCATGTGTTTGACAGGTGTTTTGTCCACGTTTTCTGTACGTGTTTCACACGTGTTTTCGACATGCCGCTTTTCACGTACACAACACGTGTTGTGAACACGTGTTTAGTACTTGCTATGACAGATGTTTTTCACGTTTTACGCATAAAATTTTTTGCTGGGAGGGCACTGACGGCGATTCCGCAAGAGGGCACGGCAGTGGACTGCCGTCGGTTAAGTGGGATTTTGGGGGCAGCACGGCGAGTGAACAGGGCACCATCGCCGTCGGTGCCGCCGGTTACGGCGAGGCCTGATAACTCCGCAACATGACAGTGACAAATGACTCTAGTACATTAGCATTCACCTAATGGTTACTTTTTTGTTTTTCACCCTAATGGTCTTGCACGATAATTTACCAAATTCATCAGTGAAACGTGAATGAAATTAGGAAAAGAGCCAGCTATAACTGGTAAAATCTTACAAAATTAACCTGTCTGTTTTTGTTATTCCAAAAGATTGTGCAGAAGTTTGCCTGAGCAAGATCCATTTTAAACTTCATGAAAACCACATGGCTAATGACCTTGAGCTTAATGGGTAAAAATATGGATTAAATATTGGCTATAAGGTAAAATATTAGGATATTAATGCTCTTGAAATATATTTTCAAAAGTCACCTTTTTACGTCTTTTGCTTTGTCAGAAATGTCAGATGGCACTTGACAGAGATGGCAATTTCGACATTGAAGTTCGAACGTTTTCAAAACTTTTAAACACTTCCGGTTCCGACGCGGTGTTCGAGAGATGTTTCGAAACGTCACGTGATCGCAATCAGTCCACCGCGAAAATAAAATAAATGCCACGGGAAAATACAGGTTTTGAGGTGTTTTTTTGCGTTGAGTTTCTGAGAGAGAGAGAGAGAGATTAATTTTCTAAAGCTTGCCAGGTACTCTTTTCAATGTGTCAATAAGTTGAAGCACCCATTATTACTGAGTTTGCGATTTGCGTAATTTCACACATCTCCTCCGAAACCACTGTGAATAATGAATCTATTTTCCGCATATCCCGGTTTTACTGTGTGACAAAGACGATGCGGCAGGTTTTGAATTTAGTTAGGAAGTGAAAACTGCCTTTTGAAGCCGTTTTTGCAAGTAAAACTGGCTAATTCAGGGATACTCACTCTTTTCCAGAATGAGCCGCAGTGGGTGCAGGCTTTCATTCTAATCATGCAGTCACACACCTGATTCTACTTATCAAGGGTCCATGGCAAAAGCTTTAAGGGTTGATTAGTAGAATCAGGTGTGCGACAGGTTGGATAGAGTGAAAGCTTCCACCCACTGTGGCTCATTCTGGAAAAGAGTGAGTATCCCTGGGCTAATTCAATCAGCTGTACGTAGCACGGGTATCAGCTAGTGTTTGTTTATTTGTTTGCTTTTTTGTTTAAATAAACTTGTAATTTGATTCCAGGTGGTAGAGAAGCAGAGAAGCCAGCTGACTCAGAAAAATAATGTGCGGCAAATATTATCCCTGAATAAAAATCTTTGAGCAAAATGTTACTGAATCTAAATCTTTATACCACATTTTATTGATGTGCGTAATCACAATGAGGTGCAATACCAACTATGCAGAATCAAAAATTGTAATTGTCAAGTCCATTTATATATAAACGGCTGACCTGACACAATCATTCTCAATGAATGAATGAATGAGAACATTTAACAGCAAAATAAAAAAACTGTGCCATTCAATAAGAAATAGTCATGTCATAAAAGACATTTATAATTTACTGATTGTGCCTCTGTCAAAACTATTCATATTTTTGGATTTTTGAAAGGTGGGGCTTCAGCACATCAACACCAACAATAATTAAAAGCTGCAATGACAACTTCTGCCAGTGGATGCCAATGTTGAGCGAGCAAGTTTTGAAATCTTTCAAAACATTTCGAAACAATGATTTAAATGTTTTGAAACGTTTTGAAGCTTTAAATTTGCCATCCCTAGCAAATGATTTTGGAGAACAAGTTTCTCCAATAGTATCTGTCTGCGTCCTGCAACACTACAAGACACGCCCACTACCAGACACGCCTACTACCAAATACTTGGTTCATGTGTTGGACAGTTCGATGAGGCGGTGAGGCTTTTGTTTTATATACACTGGATTTACACTTTTTTGGAAATCTGTTCTCAATTTAAAAAATAAATAAATAAAATTAAAAAAATACCACGGGTAACTTCACAGCTAATATTCACTCCGTATTTTCCATTGAGTTGACCGATGCAAATGTTCTGTTAAGACATCTCATATTTCCTGTATGAATTAGTGTCAGTCGCGGTGCATGGATGACGCCTACTGGTCAATATCGATATTGCAGTTTAACTCTGAATTAGTTCACCGTCTCTGACAAAGTTGTGCAACGCAACACACAAGACGGACGGAGGTATGAAGGTATTCACGGATGGGACGCACAGACAGAAATACAGACATGAAGACTACCACTTCGTTTACATGTACCCGGGTATTTATGAAAACGGGTATATTCGCCTCCCCCGCATAAGAAAATAATTCTATTTACATGATCATCAAAAACAGCCAGAGAAGGCGGTCACAAACAGGTCAAAGAAATCGATAGCCAACCGGAGATCTGAAAACCGACGAGGACCGTCACGTCACAGGGTTAAAACTCCGTTTCCCCTATTCACATGAGTGTCTGAAGACGGAGTTTTCAGAAATCTCCACTTTGCCCGGAGTTTTCGAAAGTATCCGTTTCCTTTTTTTTTTTAATTTGGCATCTCCAATCCCACCCGAATCTGGAATGCCCAATTGGTGAACTATGTACAAGGCTTGCTCGTATGCGACCCCTTGCTGCCAATTCAGGAGAGTGTAGACAGTTAGCGGTTCTCCTCCGAAGCACGCGCCTGTCAACCACCCCTTCTTATACATAATTGGCTGAATCTTCGCAAGTTCAGAACGAGGGCGGAGGATACCCGGACGTGTCCAGGCTTAGAATCTTCCTGACGAGCGCCCGTCTGGCCAACAGGAGGCGCTTGAGCAACGAACAAGGCAACTATACGAACAAGGCAACTATTGTAATCCCCTCCGGCTGTCCCTTCCCAATTTGCAACCCTATAGCCAATTGTGCGCTTCTCTGGACAAAGCTGCCGACCACTGCCGGCTGGTATGAAGCGGGGCTCGAACCCGCGACGTGATAATCACTTCTGCTTCGCAAAGCGATGCTTTACCGAGTGAGCTATCCGGCGGCCGAAAGTATCTTTTTTCAGTGACTGAAACCCCCGTTTACATGTAAATGATGCAACCACTTAGATAAATATGCGTCTTTACAGATATCCAGCTACGTGTAAACGAAGCATACAACTCCGGTCTACTGCGTTCTGTTACCACAGGAGGGTTCCATTGCTCAGTGGTTTCCCGCCACTATCATATAGGCTACGCTTTCTTGTTTCACATCTCACTGTTCATTCAGACAGCTTATATGAAGTTGCGTACCGCGATTTAGAAGACTTTTTACCGCCAAAGAGGAAGATCTCGCGTGGACCGCGATTTAGAAAAGTACAAGACACGCCTCCTACTATAAGTTACGCCTACTACACGTTACGCCTCCGTCTTGCAGCTTGCAGACAGACCCTCCTCAGTTTCTCAGCAGGAAAATTCCCAAAATGGCCGTTGAACTTTCTCCAGAGGGTGGCACCAAACTAGATTTGCCCAATCTCATTTTCCCCCTAATGACTCAAGCCCTGAACACTTAAAGACTTAAGTGACCTCACCTGTGAGTGATTGAGTGTGCGAGCGTTCAAGGGCTGGAAAATGTATAAATAGGAATGGGCAGCACTTTGCAGCATATCGCGCTACCTTGACGTCACCATGTTGCTGACACTGGCGACTATAGGTATTTATATGTTACGGCTCTTTTTTTTTTCTCCAAAAACGGAGGCGCCTGAGGGAAAGGCTTCCTGATTTAAATGTCTTACAGGCGCTTGCATTGCCGAGTGGACGAGAGGCCAGACTCTTCCGTGCTTTTTACGTCACAACGCGGGATTGTGGGTAATTCTCTTTGGCAAAGTCTGCAACGATGCCCACTTTCGGGAAGGGAACATTAAGGGCTCAAAAAGTCTGCGAGCATGTCCTCATGCACTTGATGACGTGACAATAGGACAGCCCTTAACTTCACGGGAGCACGCCTCAAAGTCTGTGAGTCCGTGAGAGTGGGCATTGGGATTGGGCCTATGTGTTTAGGATATGTGAATTACCTGTGTTTTTCACGTGTAAATATTCACGTGTAAATTACATGTGTTTTTCACGTGATATTTACGTGAAATGACTAACGTGTTGAAATACACTTACCCTACACGTTTTTCATGTGACCTTTATGTGAAATGATTCACGTGTAGAAATACTTACCCTTCACATGTTTTTTACATGTTTACGTGAAATGATTAACGTGTAGAAATACACTTACCCTACACATGTTTTTCATGTGATACTTCCATGAAATGATTCACGTGTAGACATACACTTACCCTACACGTTTTTCACGTGACCCTTACGTGAAATGATTCACCTGTAGAAATACACTTACCCTACACGTTTTTCACGTGATGTTTATGTGAAATGATTCACATGTTGAAATACACTTACCCTTAACATGTTTTTCACGTGATATTTACGTGAAATGATTCATGTGTAGAAATACACTTACCCTACACGTTTTGCACGTGATTTTTATGTGAAATGATTCACGTGGAGAAATACACTTACCTTTCACGTTTTTCACGTGATATTTACGTGAAATGATTCACATGTAGAAATACACTTACCTTTCACGTTTTTCACGTGATATTTACGTGAAATGATTCACGTGTAGAAAGACACTTACCCTATACATGTTTTTCAAGTGACACTTCCGTGAAGATTCCCGTGTAGAAATACACTTACCCTACACCTGTTTTTCACGTGATATTTATGTGAAATGATTCACATGTATAAATACACTTACCCCTCACGTTTTTCACGTGATATTTTACACTTACCCTTCACGTGTTTTTCACGTGATATTTACGTGAAGTGATTCACATGTAGAAATACACTTACCCTACACGTTTTTCACATGATATTTATGTGAAATGATTCACATGTAGAAATACACTTACCCTTCACGTTTTTCACGTGATATTTACATGAAATGATTCACATGTAGAAATACACTTACCCTTCACATGTTTTTCCACGTGATATTTACGTGAAATGATTCGCATGTATAAATACACTTACCCTTCACGTGTTTTTCACGTGATACTTACGTGAAATGATTCACGTGTAGAAATACACTTACCCTACTCATGTTTTTCACGTGATATTTATGTGAAATGATTCACGTGTAGAAATACACAAACCCTTCACGTGTTTTTCAGGTGATATTTACGTGAAATGATTCACGTGTATAAATACACTTACCCTACACGTGTTTTACTCGTGTCATACACGTGTAGTGTTTCCTGGGAACTTTGTGTCGATATCTTGAAATCAACTCGAATTTCACCGTTTCCATAAGGCATTTTTAATTCGATATGACTTAATTCGCATAAGAATGTGTGGATGGAAACATGGCTAGTACTTGTGCTGCATCTAATCGTACCAACCGGTTTACAGTCCAAACCTGATCTCATGGGATTACCTTTCACAGGTAAGACTAAAAAAATACTTGCGATTGTATTTGGCCATTATAACATAATTTTCCGAACAGAATTCGCTGACTTTGTGGCTAATAGGACTAGTTCTTGTTTACTAACATTGACGTCATATTCAGACATGCGTATTGGCGTGGTTGGCAAGACAAGCGTAAATCAATACAACAAAACGGGGAAGTATGGCATTCCTGCAGTTGTGGAACCGATGCGGCAGTCTCTGAATATGTACAAAACCTCGACAGTACCGCGAAGACAAGATATTTCTCCAAGCTTAAGTACAACGAAGGTTTGTGTAGGCTTCCGGATCCTAACGAGCTGAAAGGTTGGATGAACGACCCTTCTTTGGGTCTGGGTCGGCTGGATCATCACTTGATATTCCTTCATCGAACATAAATTCTACATTCGTTGATCATCGTTGAGCAGTGAAAGTAATTCACAGTAGTACATTTACCGGAGCGATTTTAAAAGGGGGCGCCAATATATTTTGGGGGGTTTTATTTGTGATAAGGGGGTTTAGAATTTGTCATTAATATTTAATATCGCGACTGCATATACTGCACATTCCCTAGCCAGCTGGGGTGTCATCAGTAACAAGGCTGCCGCCGTTACAGCTGCAGTAGACATTAAACTCTAAATTTTCTTGACTGGATGTACGATGGACGTTTTTACACACTCTAATGTTTATCTGGGTTCCCAAAAGTCAAGATAAGCCGAAAGTACTGATCTCAGTTCATACTGATGACAGTTGAAAACGGAATTATTTCCAATACTAATATCCGAACTGTCCCTTACTCGCTACTGGAAAGCATAAGGAACCGATCGAATTACCCAACACAAAAAGCAAGATCATTCCCTTGCTATGACCGAATAATAAAATGCAAAAAATTAGCAAAATTTCATGTTAGAAATTATGGAAAATAACTTGCGACTTACCCGACAGAAAGTGAATAGTACAAACACGCGAGTGGGTCGACGGCACCCAGTTCTTTCGTCGAATTGAGTTGATCCAAGCGGATTTTTAGGTTCTTGTTCAGGAATACGAAGGAAACGTATTCCTGAGCCCTTAAAGAATCAGTTTGTGCAATTAATTACTCTGCAACTAACTGGTATTATTACAGAAAGTGGAAGACAACTGTACTTCACCTATTAAATCAATCATAATGTTGATGCTTTTTGCCAACCACGCTAGTCAACAAACCCACATGACCAGGTTTGTGACATCACGAGAACTACTGCTATACTATCAAGTTCCGCGCATAATACTGTGCATTCCCGCGGTGAAACCAGCCTCCAAACAACGAAGAAGTCTTTCCTATTTAACTAAATTGGCCCGAAGTAACTACTCTGATTGTTGTTAGTTGCTTAGCTAACTTTTCACATACTATGTAGGTTTCTCAAAGATAAAGACCTGAGAAAGCGGTGGGAAACAGCTGTCAGACGGGAGGGGTTTTCTGCTAGTCCGTCATCCATGCTCTGCAGTGAGCACTTCAGACCAGAGGATTTTGACAGGACAGGTCAGACATTCAGGATAAGAGATGGAGCTGTTCCTTCAGTATTCAGTTTCCCAGCTCATCTCCACAGGGTAGGTGTATAGGCTGTAAGGATTAGATAATTCAATGCCACACTGTGCTGAAAATGTTTTTTCCCTTTCTGAATGTGAAGGAATCAGTGATGTATTTTGTTTCACACTGTGAGATAATTTTAAGCATGATTACACGCGAGGGTGTGCTTGACCGTCATTATTGTCACGACAGTGATGCAGCCAGGAACGAGGCGCTTGCCATTATACAACTATTACCATTACCAACAAAATAAAATGTATAATCAAAATGTATTCATACTGTGGGCATTTCGATCTCAAAATATAAACCTTTTTTTGCTAGTATTCTCCCTGTTTCAGTGGAAATAGCCTACATGAGATCTGACGTAAAAGTGGTAATCTGTAAAATTTCCGTCTCGTAACTGTCTGTTAAGTCAGTGTCTATCAGAGAGGGGGGATAAAACAACGGTGATTGGGCCTATGACCCATTGATGAAAGCACTTGTATTTCATTCTTTGCCAGGTAAAGCGATCAGTGTGTCTGTGGCAACGTTCCCGCGCTATATTCAAATACAGGCGCACATCTAGTGACGATTTTTACGTCAGTAGGCAGTGTTTGGTCTGTCCAGAATGTAGGAGGAGCCGCAAGCTAGCTAGAAGGATGTAAGGAACCCCGGGAGAGGCAATGGCAAGGTAGACATCAGAAGGGATCCAGTAGCGTTACTTTCTTTAACCTGAACCTTGGCTCTATCCACTGGCGCCGGAAAGGGGGGGTCAGGGGACTATTGCCCCCCCACCACTTTTACCCTCCTCCCACTTTATTTTTAAGCATAAATAGGTTAGGAGGTTTGCGCATGCATAGTCTATTGTCACTCTGTCTTCAATGATCATCATCTAGGCACAGCGCTTCTCTGCCCAGTGGCGTAATAATGGGGGATGCAGCGAGTAAAACGGCACTAGGACCCAGTAGCGGGGGCAGCGAGCGAGCCTTGATCGGCACTCTCGCGACAGTAGGGAGTTTTCGCAACTACGACAGCAGGGGCCTGGGACGGTAAGTTGATGCCAAAGTCGATTTGCACATGCGGGACCCTGAAACTTCTTCCGTTTTCTCCAAATCTGCTTCAGTAGTAGGCCGATTTCTCGTTCGTCATGGATCTTCTACGATGGAGCGTGTTGGAGTGCAACCAGCCAATCAGCACTTGGCCGCGTCATCAGCACTCAGAGCGTGATGTATGCAAATATTCGCTCTCACCTCTGGCTTTTTCGATGCATCATGGATTCAACAACTAGGCCTACTACTAGTAGTAATGCTTTTCCTGTGAGTATGTGACGACTGTACGTACATCGCGCAGTCAGGTGCGCAAAACTGCATAATAATTTAGAACTTTAGATCCCATTATTGAAACTTAAATACGAGTTTGTTATTGTTCAGGAATGGTTTTGGCAAGTCAATGCAGCTCGCCTAAAATCTTTTAAGTAAGTGACCATTCTCGTCATCGTTTCCAGTGAACTATTACTACATGAATATTTAGAAGAAACACCAACTAACTTTACATGCGCGCACAAGAGAGGGAGTGCATCTGCAGCTGACGTCACGCACCGTCCTCGTACTCCTTTTGCGAAACTGTGCATAAGTCAATTTGTGTCACAGGTGCGGGTATGATCACAAGTGGTTGCTCACCGGTATAGATCCTGCTCTAGTGTGATTGGCGGGCACTCCTTTGACCCCGGCCGCACATACCGTTAAGACTGATCTCTCTCTTCATGGGAATGCTCATTTCAACCAATATTTACATTTAGTGTTCTTCTGCATGTGCAATTGGATATTTAAACCACTGCAACTGCATTTATGTCTCAGTCATGGTGTTGGCAAGTCGATATCATTACAGTACATTATGCACCATTTTAATTAAACATACGCCGTTATAACATTAAATAATTTAGATTTCTTTTTGGAAAATGCTTAATAAAACAAACAATGATAATTTTATTCTGCTGTTATATCGTCATCGAGACAGCAAGTGTATCTGGGTAATGGCCATGAGCGAGAGCGCAGATCAACTGTTTTTACGATTTCCACTCGCTCGCTGATTTTTGTTCCCACAATTCCTTTCTGTTCACAAAATTTCAGATCATCCCAACAAAGTTATGTTAATGTGTCGTTCATTTGCTCATTATGCCTATTGTTCTTGATGATGACCATTATTAAGATAACATTATTATCTTATAATTATTAAGAAAGAAATCGGAAACTTTGGATTATAGAATGAAATAGTGTAGTAACTCCTAGTGTGTTTTACGTAGGTCTAGAACACTTTGAGGCGCGTGCTTTATCAAAGTGAATTGTATTGCGACGCAAGTAGCTTTTAGAACTGCATAATATTATGTATCGGCTAATTTACGACTAATTGGTTGAGAACGCCGCTATAATTATCGGTCGCTGACGGCAAGAATAGTGTCACACTGGGATGACCGGCAGGGGAAAATTCCGAGTATTGTATGACCGATGGTATATCAGTGAATTGCCTGGGCATTGCCAGTCATATCTTCTGCGAAGTAGACTAGACTTTGAAGCTGGTGAGACATACACAGGCTATATTTGAATGAGCTGGTTCAATAAACCCTGAAATCGCAATCAGAAATAATTGGTATCACAACGGTGGTTGTAATCTTTCTTTGTTAGGGCTGGTTCATACTCTACGCAAGGTACGCGAGCGCGAACGCAAGGCAACGCATCGAGCAACGCAAGGTAGCCATCTTGCGTCCTTGCGTAGCAGAGTGTGTCGTCCAAATTTTTGTAACGCGACGCATCGACGCGTGTATTTACGTGAGATTCCAATAGGGGAGATAAAGCAAATAATGCACCATACGCTCTGTTCAACACTCCAAAAAGAAAAAAGGAGGAGAAGGAGAAGACTTTGCTACCCCCTATTGCATGAGCAGTGTACCGCTTTTTAACGAGACACAGCGCTGCAAGGGACGCGTGTTTTGGCTTCTCTGTGGACCGAATGGAACGGACCTGTGCTCGCGTCCGCTCGCGCACCTTGCGTAGAGTATGAACCGGCCCTAAATCTCCTTTTTGTGCTATGCGCTTTCGACAAAGAAGCGTTTCATGCGTCATTTGTCCCTATTTCCGTTCTGAAAATGCCCGATCGCGTGCTGTACGTTCCCTAAGGACATTATCCCTGATCCAGAATCAGTAACACTGCGGGTTATTTCCCCCCGCGGCACCAGGGGGCGCTGCCAGCAGCTTAATGGGAGACACACATAGACAGGCTATATTTCAGAGAGCCGGCTCATCAAACCCTGAACTCGCGATCAGAGACAATTTGGTCCCACAACCCTGGTCGTAATCTTTCTTTGTTAATGGCGGTTTTGTGCTTTCAACACTGTACGCGCTCTCAACAAAAGCGCGTATCATGTGGTAATTTACCCTATTTCCGTTCATAAAATGACCGCTCGCGTTCTGTTTCACAAGCTATGTCTGATCCAGGATCAGTAACACTGCGGGTTATCTCCCCCCGAGCCACCAGGGGGCGCCGCCAGCGGCTTAATGGGATGACCCATATGAAGTTTTACACTCATTGGTTGGACACTTGAGAGACTGCATGCGCATTCTCTGGTGGACACTTGGGAAATTATAATTGAGATTTATGTTAGTGCATACATGTTCGTTGATGTATGCACTTGTTTGTTGGATGTAATGTAAGTGGTTGCTGGGTGATTAATAAAATCTTTAAAAAAAAAAAAAAAAATTAAGAAACTCGCATAGGAGGAGTGGGTCGTCATTTTGGACAGTTACGAAGAATGTAAATATATAAAAAACAGGAAAAAGCAACACTGTTGCTGCTAATAAGGCCAGAGAGGAATTCTGGCGGAAAATTGCTGACCGTAAGTCCTCTGATGAAGGACTAGTGGAAATCACATCAGTTTCTGAGCCAAATCAAACAAAATGAAATTAAATTATAGAATGAACTTTCTTATCTCTCGGCCAATTCTCATGATGTTGCTGTTAACTACAACGCCTTTTCGAGAGCTTTCAACAGGTCATAAATTCATTTAAAATTCATTTAAAATTAATTGCGTTTCAATTTTTTTGTCACATAGTTAACCATATTCATTCATCACCAAAATCAAATAACGCAGTATGTAAACACATGGCAGCTCCTTCACGCGAACATGTTTATTAAGCGGTTTTACTCGAAACTGTGGATTCTTTGTCCATAACATGCCCTAAGATGAAACATGGGGGGGAATCTTTGAAGTTCTTTCTTACACCCTCACTATATAGGAACTGCCATGTGTTCACAAAAGTGATGTCACATTCCCGGTTAGCACAACTGTAACAATAACTTTATTGTTTCATTACGATTCAGGAGCATGCATATATACTTTATCTGTTATCTACATCTGTTGCTGCTGTCTCTCTCAAATTCACATTCACAAAATCAATAACTGCTACCCTTACTCTAGCTCTTTGTCTATTCAAATGTATAACTTGCTTTTGATATGTTTTCCTTACTCAAGCCCCCCCCACCTCCCACTCCCACTACCACTACCACTACCACCACCACCTCACACACTCTCACTCACTCACACTCTCACTCTTTCACATTCTCACTCTCACACTCTCCCCACCCACTTTGTAAATAATTTATCAACTCCAACTCATTAGTAAACTTGCACTTCATATAATTGCGGGAGCTTTGCCCCATTTAGCACCCTTTTCTTGGGCCCACATTCTCATACAGCACTTGGCGGCCCAGCCATATACTAGGTTGCACCTAGTCTTGTTTAGGGTAGAATTTCTGTGGTAGCAGCATCGTAAACGTCTTCATCGGTGTGGAAGAAACACATATGCGCAACTGTGTACAAGTACAATTTTCAATTCGCAAGTAATTGTGTGCGCGCTATAATCCGCCGATGTCAGCAGTTTGATTGACTTTGCAGTACTTAATATATATTTTTGCATGCATGTACTATGCGATTTAAGCTCTGGCTGATCCTGCCTACCCAGCCATGGACCTAACTACGCGTTAATTCATGATGTACATTGAAACGAAAAGTCCAAAGCATTCGTTTTAAAGACGAGGTGATGGATTTGAGGCATGAGTGTCTGGGTTAACGGGAATGAGCCAAACGTCTGTTTATTTTATATACCGTAAGTGTTGCAATATAGGGGTACGGATGAGGTGCACGGAATAGAGGCACTGTGAATGAGCTGAACACGCAACACGGCACTTTTTGGCCCCCCCACTTCTTAAGTGAATCCGGTGCTCCTGGCTTTATCCCCTAATCCTAAATCTAACTTGTCCCTTACACTAAAAGGAGTTTTCGGAAACTACAACGGTGCAAGAGCTATACTGGTGAGCAGTCAACTGTGCCCATCCCCACACCCATACCACCGTCTGACTTGTGTGCAGTTTCGCAGAAGGAGTACCGGGATGGTGTATGATGGCAGCTGTCTGTGCACTCCCTCTGTGGTGCACGCATGTAAATTTAGTTTGTGCTTCCTTATGATATACATGTAGAATTAGGACTCTAAGGGTGTTTGGAAAGTCACTTAAAATTATTTGAGCCATTCCTGAACAATAACTAACTTGTATTTAAGTTTCAATAATGGGATCTAAAGGTCTAAATTATTTTGCAGTTTCACACCGGCCCACTCGGACAAAGAAATAAACCTGACTGCGCCTTGTACATAGTCGCTGCATACTCACAGGAAAAGCATTACTAGTAGTAGGCCTAGTTGTTGAATCCATGTCCATGATGCATCGAAAAAGCCAGAGGTGCGAGCGAATATTTGCATACACCACGCTCTGAGTGCTGAAGATGCAGCCAAGTGCTGACTGGCTGGTTGCACTCCATCACGCTCCATCGTAGAACATCCACGACGAACGAGAAATCGGCCTACTACTGTAGCAGATTCGGAGAATACGGAAGAAGTTTCAGGGTCGCGCATGCGCAAATCGACGTTGGCATCAGTTAACCGTCCCAGACGCCTGCCGCCGTAGTTGCGAAAGCTCCCTTATATGTCAGTTTTACGGATGGAATTAAGGGAGGACCGTTAAATATACAGCCTTCCAAGAAGCGGAAAGTACCGCTACTGGATCCCTTCTGACGTCTACCCAATGGCAATGGCAAATACCATACTGTGTAGCTATACTGTGCCCAGTAGAAACTAACGTTAACTGAGTTTCTGTTGAGGCTACTACTGAAACTAAAATTAAAACGTAACTTCAGGAAGCAAACGGGAAAAAAGCTACGTTAACCGCCTCGACAAATTATTTTTATATAAAAAAAAAGTTATAACGTTACCTGTTAACCAACTACCGTTTTCATTATTTACTACAGGGCTCTCAACTTTCTCATATTCGGCTTGAGTTTAAATGACATATTCACGTTCCCGTGCTGTAGTCAGAAATTATACTGTCAGACCGCTTGTAGAGATTCTCAGGTGGAACTGAAGTCCTTGTGCATTGAAGTTTATCAGTTTCACATGTGTTACGGTGGATTTCACCACTAGTAATATGAGAACAATTATGATTCCGGAATTCTCACGCTTTTCTTCACTCGGGGGTTGGAAGCAGTGGAACTGCATAAAAATGTTTCAAATGGTCTTATTTCATCTAAACAATTTGAACGATCGTGAAACACGCATTTCGTTGATTAAATAATTACTGGCTACTGCACGGGAACGTGAATGAAGCACAAATTCTCACGGCGAATGCGTGAGAGTTGGCAGCCCTTTAAGTTAATCGATTTATCATAATAGCCTGATACGTTACTGGAATGAGATGACACTGATGGATGACTAACGTCACTTACTTTTTTTACCTTTATTGAGTTCAATTGCCGTGTCAAAGAGCATCTTTCCCGTCTGCATGAGAGTTGAGGAGGCGTGGAACTGGTAAGAGCCGTCAATTTACCGACGTCATACAGGCGACACTGTTGGGTCCCGACAAGAGTTATGGGAAATAAGGTTCAGAAGCGCACCTGGGGCCTATTGCACAAATGTCGGATCCTGAGATCCTGGATCAACCCCAAAGCGAGGATTGCCATATCCCTAACAGCGCGTCGCTGTCTTAATTGGTTGCACAAAGCCAACAGCGGGTGGAGGAGAATTGGCGAAGTGAAGCCCAGTGCCGCTAATCCTGCTGAGTACTCGCACTCGGCTGCCTCTAATAGACCCCGGGATCGATCACAGAATCGCTGATCGTCACCATGGGCACCAAGTAGCTGCAGCAAACGCATGCGCCAGAAACACTCAAAGACCACGTTTTAACTGAGGGACGATGGGATTGCTGAAATGTTTCTGCTTGCTATTCCTTTAGTTTCTGTCTGAATGGTGCGAGACGTTTGATAGGAGTATTAAAGCGAGCTAAACTCAAGTGATAGTAAATTCGGGAGGTGATTCAGCGCTGTCAAAAAGGAGTTGCGGATGCATTTCAGCGTTACCGTGAACGAGATAAGCCGTAGCTGTCAGACAGACTTAAAGTCTCGCGAAAACAGCAATAATAAAATATGAGAGTGATAAATGTACGTTCCAATTGACGGCAGAGATATGCCAAAGAGACCGCTGAAAATGTATATGTTTATCATCAGTATATCGGCAGTGCGCCGTAGGTGGGTTTTTTTGTCCTGTACAAACTGAACAAAAGTGCGATCTAGAAGACGTTGTCAGATCAGTTGAGTTTACTTGCGGCTGTTAAACACCTCTGATGAAGACATACTCAAATTTAAAAGTAGAGTGTTAGCGTCAGAAAATTACGTCAAGGAGCCTCCTGAAAATGTTTGATTCCAGTATCGCGAAGCCAGCGACACTGCATTCGTGTCCTATCCAGCATTAAGGCAACGAGTCCACCTTGCCCGTCGCAGTCGGAGTAAAGACGGAGAAAAGTAGCAGCAGTGCTGTTACCGCAGCGATTTAAGACCGCGCTGAAACACGGTAACCTACTTCATTCAGCACTGCTCATTTTCTACTCTGATGGAAGTCTCAACTTGGGGAATAAGGACAAATCTGACAATGACGGATTCTAAATATGGTTAAAAGGTGACATGGAAGGGGGACTGATTGAACTGTGATGGTCACTGTCACATGGATACTTGAATATAATGATCGAATATTGGCTATTTTACTGACATCAATGGTCACAAGTTTCTAAACAATTACTCTGGGCCTATTATAATTGAGATAGCAATGTGTAGTGGACAATTCAGAATGACTGTTAAGGACGTTGATTTTCAATTTGGGCGACTGCTGAATGAGGTGAGGTGAAATTGGCTGCAGACAAGAGTTTAGCTAGTTAAATAGCTTGCTCCGGTGCTGGCTAGCTCCACAGACTTTGTTTCCATAGTAACTAGTGCCATGGCTTAGCTCACACGCTCTGTGCAACCGAAATGGGGCTTGAGATCAGGCTAATCCCGTGCCGATCCTGGGCTAATCCCTTATCCTGCCTTTGTGCAATAGGCCCCTGGGGCCTATTGCACAAAAGTCGGATCCTGAGATCCTGGATCAACGCCAAAGCGAGGATTGCCATATCCCAAACAGCGCGTTGCTGGCTTAATTCATTGCACAAAGCCAACAGCCGGTGAAGGTGGATAGGCTATGTAAAGCCCGATGCGGCTGATCCTGCTGAGTGCGCGCACTCGGTAATCTCAGATAGCCCCCGAAATCGATCACAGAATCGCTGGTCATCGCCGTGGACACTATCTCCGTTTCTCAATATGCGTTCTTCTGTGTTCTTCTGTTCTTGTAAACTTGAGAAACGTCATCCGTTTGAAACCACGTACTGTCTCAATTCAAAGTTCGCATCTCGACGAGAGCGGTTAGCTGCAGGGTGAAGTTGCCTTCAGCTGTCGACTTCCAGGCTGCTCAGCCTGTCAGGCTGCGTAAACACCGCCCCCAAGTACAGCCAATCAGATCGCGAGCTAGAGTACAACCAATCCGCTCACGAGGCAGCCAATTCAATTCAAATTCCTCTCCTCAAAGCGGAGCGGGCTTAAGAACATCAATATTGTTAAAAACGAATGCATTTAATCGTCTTTTCTCATTAAAGAAACTGATTCGGGAGGTAACGTTAGATATTTCAGCTATTTTGTTTATGTTAACTAATGCAAAGAAGTGCTTTTTTTTGTCTTACAGTTAACTTATAGACCTAAACTAAGCTAAACAGGTCATACTTGTTAACCTAAACACTTCTACAATATAACTTCAAGGATAACTCTGTTTGAAACATAAAATTGGCCTACTTGTGTGATATTTTGTTCAATAAGCTGTTTAGTTGAGCTTCTTAAAAACTTCAACTGCAAGTTGCTGTAACGTTACCTGCCTTCAAGGCTGATTGTAGAGACTAGTGCCTTGCAGGCTGGTTAGAAGGCTAATGTTAATTTGATAATGTATAATCTTCAATAGTATTGCCTCAGATGCCTTTAAGGCTGATTGTAGGGACTAGTGCCTTCCAGGCTGATCGAAGAGACTAGTGCCTTGCAGGCTGGTTAGAAGGCTAATGTTGATTTCATATTGTATAATCTTTAAAAGTATTCAGTCAGATGCCTTCAAGGCTGATTGTAGAGACTAGTGCCTTCCAGGCTGACCGTAGAGACTAGTGCCTTGCAGGCTGGTTAGAAGGCTAATGTTGATTTCATATTGTATGATCTTTCATAGTATTCAGTCATATGGTTTCAAGGCTGATTGTAGAGACTAGTGCCCTCCAGGCTGACAGTAGAGACTAGTGCCTTACAGGCTGGCTAGAAGGCTAATGTTGATTTCATACTGTATGATCTTTCATAGTATTCAGTCAGATGCCTTCAAGGCATCAGGGCCTGGGGTGGGTGCTGGGGCGGGACCTGCTGCCGGAGCATCAGGGCCCAGGGTGGGTGCGGAGGCTGTTTTTTTTTTTTTTTACTTTTTTAGCGGGGTGGGTAGATAGGGCTCCACGATGGCGCCAAGACATCGTTTCAACTCATAAAAAGAGTGTAAAAAGTAAAGACAACATCAATATGCAACAACACCTCGGTCAGTTTTCTGAGGTAACGTGGTTGGTTTCGAACGGTAATAAATCTATGGGCTGAAAAATAGAAGATTTTAAATTAGGCTTGGAAGGTTCCAACTCAGTAGAGACTCCCAGTAGAGACCCCCTCAGTAATGCTGAGGGAGTCTCTACTGTCAGCCTTGAAGGCATCAGAATTGTAAACACGCACACACATATATATATGAAATCATCAGCCTACCAACTAGCCTGCAAGGCGCTAGTCTCTACTGTCAGGCTGGAAGGCACTAGTCTGTACAATCAGATTTGAAGGCATCTGACTGAATATTATCAAAGATTGTACAATATGAAATCAACATTAGCCTTCTAACCAGCCTGCAAGGCACTAGTCTCTACAATCAGCCTTGAAGGCACTAGTGCTCTGCAATCAGCCTTGAAGGCATCTGAGGCAATATTATTGAAGATTATACAATATTAAATCAATATTAGCCTTCTAACCAGCCTGCAAGGCACTAGTCTCTACTGTCAGGCTGGAAGGCACTAGTCTGTACAGTCAGATTTGAAGGCATCTGACTGAATATTATCAAAGATTATACAATATGAAATCAACATTAGCTTTCTAACCAGCCTGCAAGGCACTAGTCTCTACAATCAGCCTTGAAGGCACTAGTGCTGTACAATCAGCCTTGAAGGCATCTGAGGCAATACTATTGAAGATTATTAGCCTTCTAACCAGCCTGCAAGGCACTAGTCTCTACAATCAGCCTTGAAGGCAGTTAACGTTACAGCAACTTGCAGTTGAGGTTTTTAAGAAGCTCGACTAGACAGCATTGAAAAAAAAAACTCACAAGTAGGCCAATTTTATGTTTCAAACAGAGTTATACTTAAAGTTATATTGTAGAAGTGTTTAAGTTAACAAGTATGACCTGTTTAGCTAAGATTAGGTCTATAAGTTCACTTTAAGACAAAAAAATAGCACTTGTTTGCATTAGTTATTATAATCAAAATAGCCGAAATATCTAAGCTCCCGAATCAGTTTCTTTAATGAGAAAACTCACGATTAAATGCATTCGTTTTTAACAATATTAATGTTCTTAAGCCCACTTACCGAGTAAAGGCTTCCGAATTGAATTGGCTGCCTCGTGAGCGGATTGGTTGTACTCTAGCTCACGATCTGATTGGTTGTACTTGGGGGCGGTGTTCACGCAGCCTGACAGGCTGAGCAGCCTGGAAGTCGACATCTGAAGGCAACTTCACCCTGCAGCGAACGGTTACCAGTCCCGGAAGTGTTCTTGACACGCCCATTTTTCCAAGGATGCATCGGATGGTAACTTGTGTGAACTTGACAGCACGCATAGCCCAGAATTCTTTTCGGCATCCAAGCGGGAGCAGGACGCCCCTAAGAATGACCAAAGAAGGCCAGGGTTGTGTTTCCCAAAAGCGTAGTTGCTAACTAAATTAGCATCTTACGTAGTTCGTCCATTCACAGTCAATGGCCCTGCTGAAAAAACCAGCACAGACCAGCATGTGCTGGTCTTACTGATGACCAGCATATGTTGTGTTTTGGCCACATGTATGCTGGTTTATGCTGGTGACCAGCACATGCTGGATTATGCTGGTGACCAGCATGCACCAGCATATGTTGTGTTTTGGACATATGTATGCTGGTTTATGCTGGTGACCAGCACATGGTGGTTTATGCTGGTGACCAGCATGGACCAGCATATATTGTGTTTTGGACAAATGTATGCTGGTTTATGCTGGTGACCAGCATGGACCAGCATACGTTGTGTTTTGGACACATGTATGCTGGTTTATGCTGGTGACCAGCACTTGCTGGTTTGTGCTGGTGAACAGCATGACCAGCATATGTTGTGTGTTTGGTGCTGTTCTATGCTGGTGGACCATCTTCACCACCAGCAGGATATAATTTGGTCCTTCTTTGTACCTGCTGATCAGATCCACATTACAATAATACACACAAAAAATAACTGCAATTGTTGAAAGTTACAGTAAAAAAAATGAAGCCATGTGCCTCAAATACAAACATTTATTGACAGATCGTTAGAAAAAAATAAGAAAATATACTGAAAATTGAGTACAAAACTGGGCATGTGGATTGAATACTGAATAAAAGACCATAAAAATTGATATATTTCATAATCCAGAACAATCGCTATAGGGAACTACATAAGAACACAGGTAGTCCATAATATATCTCCTGAGGTGCAAAAATGGACCACAGCAATTTTATCCTTCTCTCATTAAAAAAGTAACGTTTTTACCAAAGCTTCCATCTCGGATACTGCGGCCGGCTGCTTTTCGTCGCTGCATCTAAATTTGAAAGAGAAGAGCAATTCAAATGTAAATGTAGAACAAAAAACCATGTTTGTCCAGGTACAAAGTATACACTTGAAGAGCACAGGGGAAAAACAATCGGTCACATCTGAGCCGAATTGAGTTTTATCACCCCATCTGTTATTTATCCCAGCCGTTTTAAATTTTCGTCATTGTTTTACAAAATCTCTAATAATTTAATGTAACTTTTTTCAAACACATAAAGGAGACTAGAATAACGTGATGAGAACTTACTGCCAGTGGATATTTCCCAGGCTTGAGACCCAGTAGATTACTGGGCTGGACAAAGCTGGATTTTCAAAGTTTGAAACATGTAAATGCCCCTGTAACTACTAATATGCTGTATAATCATTATCACATTTGATTAACATAATCAGTATCATATTTGAGAAGTCATGTGATCAATACTCACAAGCAGTGGACTGGGTCCAGTCACCCCATTCTGAATAGAATAGAATTTGTTGGTGGAGCAGGACTCAGGGGGGACTTATCAGACACCAAGGCAGATGCAAAAAAAAAAAAAAAAAAAAAAGGAAAAAAAGGCAACAAGAAGAATATCTTCAAAACAGTAGATAATGACTGTACATTTACTATATTATTGCATTTTCTAGCAGAATCATAGATGTTGACAGTAGGGATGTTAACAATTACTCGAAGTATCGATGATTGATCGTTGAGTATACTCAGTCAAAAAAGAAACTTCACACTCATAAATTCTAAATATTTTCTTGAAACTTAATACAAGAGATATTATTATTATTATTAGGGGTATATGCGTTGTCAAAGACATCATGACACACAGCAACTCCGACGTGCACAAGCATGCAGCACGTGCGAGCATACATCAAGGTAAAAGCATGTTTCCTCGTGTTCCTAGTCACGTGACCTTATGAGACACTTGCAATTGAGCCCACGTTAGCACGGTAGAGTGACATCTCGGAAAAACAAGTTCTTACAGTCAATTATCCGTTGATTTGCAATGCCATGACTGTCAAACATTCAACGTGAACGTGCCATTGGCATGCTGAATACGGGAACGTCGGTCACTGACGTTGCCGGGGTTATGGGATGCAGTCGACGGACTATCCATGATCTTCGGACACGCTCCAACAAACTGGCACCACAGCAGACCCGACCTCGTTTGGGTAGACCACGGTGACAACACAAGCAGAAGACCGACAAATCGCTCTTACGCCATTTGCGTAATCGATTTCTCACTGCAACGCCCACTAGGAATGAATTGTTTAGAGGTCGTGTGACTGCCCAAACCATACGTGTCGCCTGCGCACTGCTTCGCCTCCATGCACGCCGCCATATCGTGGACCAATTTTAACTCAGTTACACCGACGCCAACGGCTTCTCTGGGCACAACGACATCTGAGATGGACTCCGCGTGATTGGAATAGGGTCATTTTTAGTGACGAATGCAGATTCACTTTGCACTTCGTTGATGGGAGAGTTAGAGTTTGGAGGAGACGCGGTGAACGCAACGCCCAGTGTTGTGTGCAAGTGGACCGTTTTGGGGGGTAGTGTTATGGTTTGGGGTGCCTTTAATGGTCCTGCCCGTTCCGACTGATGGTCGCTCAAGGAAACCTAACTGCTGCTCATTCCAGAGCTTTTGCCATTCATGGCAGCTCATGGCCCAGGTCTGACATTCCAACACGATAATGCCAGACCTCATACGCCAATTTAACGCGGAATTTTCTTAGGAATGCTGGCATCAATGTCATGGAGTGGCCTCAAGGTCTCCTGACCTTAATCCCATAGAACATGTATGGGATGTGTTGGGCAGAAGACTCCGTCAAGTAAGGAACCCTCCACAGAATTTGCAGGAACTTGGTGCCATGTTGGTTCAATTATGGCAACGCATCCCCCAAGCTGTGTTCAGACGCATCATTCAATCCATGAGGAGACGCTATGTCAAGAGTTGTGAACGCCCATGGAGGGCATACGCGCTATTGACATGCTTTCATCAAGTTGTAACTTACCATTTTTACTCTCTTACATTTCCGTAGCATTTCCGTGGAACTGGTTACATTATGAACATGATTTTTATGGTACAATCGTCCTTAATGGGTACAGAATGGAATTAAATCATTATTTAAAACCACTTTTCTTGTATGTTCAACTTATCGACCTCCAAACGAGTGTGAAATTTCTTTTTGACTGAGTATATTTACTCGATCATGTGACCTTTGATCGAAAAGTGAATCTGGAAAAGCGAGTGTAATATGTCCTATAGGTCTATTGTACTTTCTATGTATTTTCAAAAGCTGTTTCAATTATCCACCAGAGGAGGGCGCACGATAACAATTACACTGAGCGGCCATACAGTTAATGTTTTTACTTAAAGGGGAACTCAAGGATAATGCATAATGTTGTTTTATACAAACATAATTAGTAAATAAGTGTTGCAAAATACAAAAATGTGGAATTTTTGTTTTCAAAGACTAGATAAATGAGGTTTTATTCCCCTAATTAGCTGTCGCCTGCTTCAACGGTCGCTAAGCGGATAATGACGACACGCCGCCTTTTCGCCCAGAGGTATGCGCTGTTATTGTGTTGATAGGGTGATTGTCCCAGTCCATTATTTTATGACAAAAGATCGTTCAATATGGCCCATTGGCTAGTTGCACAAGATGGTGTTGCGAACTTTCTGAAATACGCAGGATTGCTTCAATATTAACGGTTTGCTTCTGTTACTTATCAGCCTATAGGCTATCAGATGCTGAGCAGGTGACAGGTATATCATCCGAGAAGTGTGATTTTAGCTGTCGCCGATATTCCAGGGCCAGATTTTCTGTTTCGGTTTCATATTGAATTTACTTTTGAAATTTTCTGATGCAACTACCTAGCTAGTTCTGCTACATCGTTATGGTTTTTCTTAGATGTGCTCAGCTAACCATAGCTACAGAAGTGATGGTCGTGAGAGTGCAACTGACGCTGAGGGGAAGGTAAACGAAGTATCGGCAATATTAAAATATCGTTGATCGCATGTTAGATTTATGAAACGGCATTTTGACATTATCGAATATTTACACATTAATTACCAGATATTTTCGCATTTGTTGTCTGTCGCTTAAAGCCAGTTCATCGCTCATCAGTGAGAACGGCTGGAAATGTGCTGCTAGTTAAACACCCTCTCGTTTCTTGGTGGAGCAGCTGATGTCTCGTTAAGAGTGCCAACGAACAAACATCAGTCACGGGTAATCAAGATAAATCTTATGGACATCATTCGCGGTTAATTAAGACAAATCCTGGGAATATCGGCGATAGCTAAAATCACATTTCCGGGATGATATACCTGTCATCTGCTCAGCATCTGACATAAGCTGAAAAGTAACAGAAGCAAATCGTTAATATTGAAGCAACCCTCCATATTTCAGAAAGCACACACGCTGCAGCTCGCGATCAACTCATATCTTTCGCACAGACTCATGTGCGAACGTCTCGTAATTTTGTGATGCAATGTTTAACAATGCTATTTAAAATAAATTTGACTGTCACTCAACCAATTAGTGTGAGCCACTGTTGCTAATCAAAAGTAAACTGCGGTAGATTTAGGTCATCAAGCACTGAAGGGTGCAAGTTTTGGCTTCCCTTTGTTACAGCCCACGAATCGCCACTGCGCTTTTTTTAAGAAGCCGTATGGCGAGGCAAGTAACATTAATATTCAATTTTTGTTTCAATACTGGTAGGTTTTTTTAAAGCAAATATGCAGGGAGAATAAGCAAAAATGTTGCTGTGAAAGACTTGAAATAAAGCTTTGATTGTGAAATAAAAAGGCATTTTGAATTACTTGGTGTATATACAAAGCAAAAACATTTAAAAAAAATAACAATTTTAACGATGATTGATCGTTAACGTTATCAGTAATCGAGTAACGCAATTTCTTGAAATTGACATCCCTAGTTGACAGAAATGAAACAATCATGCTTCCTCTTTGTCCAAAATGCTATTGATTGTTATTGATGGAACAATTCTCAATGTTTTTGGATTAGTCCAGTCAACGATATCGACAAGCTAGCTCTGTAAAGCCAAACTGCAGACTTTCAATTACACTACTGAATATTAAAAACCAAGTGTGCGTTGCTGGTCTAACAGAGACATTTATTCAGTTCCAAGAGAAGAAATAAAACTTTGATTCAGTGGAGCTTTTTTTTTTTTTTTTTGCAAATTATCCTCTTTAGTGACAGAATACACTTACATGAAGGCTCTGAGCAGACTGGTTATGTTTTGTCAGTAAGTGATTACTCATGAGCTAAAGTAATATGCATACACATGTTCTGTATCACCTTAAGCATCCTGGATAAACATTATCATTACTGTATTCAACTAAGATGTGTTAGCTAATCAGTTCCTTTCTTTAACTGCAAAAAGTGTCATTAAGTGAAGATGCACATTTTTAAACAGCTGAATTAAAGTTATATGCCATGTCAAATATAATTGAATGGTAAGGACTAATACACAACAAGACACCTCCCTTACACACCAAACAAGATTTTAAAAGCTCAATCTCGCAAGCTAACTTATATTAGCTTGTGACAGTCAAGTATACTTTCAATACATCTAACATGGCAAGGTAGCCATGTTAGCTTCAGGTTGCTATAGTGACAACGTCTGCTCATCGACCTAACTAGCTAGCTATCCCGCCTGTCATTAACCAATTTCGCGAATGCTTAGCTTTAGCGGTTTTCAGACAGCTGTAAATATTTTCATGATGCTTTTATTATAAAAACAGGTAATACCCACAATTATCTAGCCAGCTATATCAGCTTAACTCCCAAACATCAGCTAGTAAACGGTAATGACTTGAACATAACAGCAACCTACCGCCAGCTGACTTGACGTTGAACGTTAGCCACGTTTGAATTTCGATTTTCTAATTGACGAGCATGCTAGCTAGCGAGCTTGCTAACGTTACGTTCGCCTGAAGTTGCGTAAGTACATCTAAACTAATGCCTCTAGCTTGTTAAGTTAGAAAGCCATAAAATGGTTTAAGCCTCAATTACAAAATATTAATGACTGACTTTTCACATACGGGGAAATAACATTGCTTAAGACCTCAAAATCCCAAACATTACCGTTACTTTAGATTGGCCTCACCTGAATGAGCTGTGAAGCTCGCTGATACGATCCGTAATGCACGCGCTCCAGCTCCAGAGAGACCAATGAACGGCCATCAACCGTCCTTCCCACCGCTCTCTCTCGAACATGGAACGCAATTAAAAGCCGAAGTTCCTTCTTGATGTTGACACGTTTATGGGGCATAGAAAACAGTAAGCACTCTCATCGATTTGCCAAGCATAAATATTCCGTCTGAATGTCTTGCAAATATAAATAATTCACTTCACTTAATAAATATTATTTTGATTTTAAGTTTTTGTTTTTTAATTGATGTTATGACATTTTAAATTAATGTCAAATACTGAATTAAATAATTATTGGTAAATATTAACATCTCAAAGCAGAGAAAGGAAATACAATTATAGCTGTGAAAGTCTTTTATGAGTCTACTATTATTCCAATGACATACTCCAGACTTCATAATGTCTAATCTGTTGTGTTACTGTTTCAGTGACATGGCTTATTCTTCGCACTTGCTATCCGTCTCTTTTGATCAAATCCTCTGCCAAATAACTATAATGTAATGAAATGATATTAAAAGTTAAAGAATGCATTTTGTGTCATTAACAATACTTATTCATGCTTCAGTAATTTGGCCTGTAAGCCTAATTATTACCAATTGTGTGTGCATGTGCGTGTGCACGTCTTCTTTTAAAAGATATGACATGCAGTTGTTGGTCCACAAATTTAGAGGTAATTTCTTGCATCATTTTCTGCTAAATTCTGATTGAGCATGGTCCAGACCTACTTGAAACGGCAGGTCCACCTTCCCCTGTGCTCCATCCCCATCAGCCAAATTCGGATGGCAACCTGAGTCAGGTATGTTTACTTACCTGAGTTTCAAAAAAAAAAAAAAAAAATTTACAAAAAACTGTATAGTGTTCTTCCTCTTAAAAATAATATGAAAGTCGCTACAAATCAAACACAGAGACAGTACTTGTCTTGCAGTCTTGTTGACTGTGTGCAGTTTTAGTTGTGTAGAGTGGGCCATTGAAGTCTGATTGGCTGCTGAATGTTGACATTTTTTATGCAACATTTGCATGGGGACTGTTAATAAGAAAAGTACTCTTACCCCTAGCCCTAGAACATCTATAATCTTAAAACAATGGAACTGTTCACGCTGGGGTTAGCCCACACTAAACCCCATTGGGGTTCCAAAGGGCAAAACTGCTGTAGGCTCATAGGGGTTAGCCAGTGCAGTGCCTGAGTGGGCAAGCTCAACTGAGGACTGCCCACAGAAAGCCCACAAAGAGGCTCAAAGGGGACACATTGCCGTAGGCTACACCTGGCTAATCTACTGGGGTCCCGCATGGGATTAGTGAGGGTTGCCCCTGCCCAAACTGCATACAGTTAACCCATTTTGGGCCCACACAGGCGTGTTTGCTGGGCTGTTTCTTGATGGCGGATTAGCTTCACTCGCAGCTCCACCAGCAAGAAAACAGCAAAGACCAGCATGGAGATAATGCTGCTCTGTGCCGGTCTATGCTTGCAGACCAGCATAGATCAGCACCAACCAGCATGGATATGATGCTGGTCTATGCCAGTCCACGCTGGCAGACCAGCATAAACTAGCATAGACTAGCATGGATATCATGTTGGTCTGTGCTGGTATACGCTGGTCTATGCTGGCTGACCATCAACCAGCATGGAGATAATGCTGGTCTATGCTGGTCCATACTGGCAGACCAGCATCGACCAGCACCAAACCAGCATCAACCAGCACGGAGATCATGCTGGTCTGTGCTGGTCTATGTTGGTCTACCAGCATTGACCAACATTATCTCCATGCTGTTTGGTGGTCTCCCAGCATTGACCAGCACCAAACCAGCATCTACCAGCATTATCTCCATGCTGGTTGATGGTCAGCCAGCATGGACCAGCATAGACCAGCTTTAACCAGCACAAAACCAACATGGACTAGCATGGAGATAATGCTGGTCTATGCTGGTTGGTGCTGGCAGACCAGCATGGACCAGCTTGGGCTAGCAACAAACCAGCAGGGACCAGCATTGACCAGCATGATTTCCATGCTGGTGCATGCTGGTTTTTTCAGCAGGGGGGTCAAACTATGTAAGTTAGCATGTGTGGTTTCGGGAAATGCACCCCAGGATCGGTATAAGCTGCTTTCACACCGGACGCGAAACGAATTTTTCGCGCGACAGATTTTCATTCAAAGTCAATGAAAAGACGCGGATACACGCGAAACGCGTATATTCGCGTCTTTGCATTGACTTTGAATGTAATCTGTCGTGCGAAAAATTCGTTTCGCGTCCAGTGTGGAAGCGGCTTATGTCTTTTGTTGTTGAAACATTCGTTCGCTATTTCTTGGCTAAATACTCTTCTGGTAATTTTAAGGCGAGGAACTATTGTCTGAGTAAATTTTGAATATTGGCTGCCTTACGATATTTTGTGTCGAATATGCTCCAGTGTTTTCGGAGTAGAGAAACTGCGCAACAACCGGCGGAACGTAGCTAAGCTCAGCACCTTAACTAGCTTACGCTCACAGACCCCTCTTCCCCCACAGATAACATTACTAAGGGGAAAGAGGATAATGGCGTGATGGCGGAGGAAGTCGCAGCTTACTGGCTGGCGAATTGCGTAATACCAACGAGAACACATCGTCTCAAACCGTCGACAGCGTTCTGAGTGCTCGTAGCCTTGGAAGTGCACTCCTCCTAGAACGACTAGCGAGAATGTTCCTCCCGAGACTGCAAGTCCGTTCTTAGCATTCTTGGTATTGAGAAACGGCATATGTCACTGCAGCAAACGTACGCGCTAGTAATACTCAAAGACTACGTTCAGATAGCTAAAGGGACGATGGGATAGCTGAAATGCCTCCGCTTGTAACTCCTTTAGTGTCTGTCTGAATTGTGCGAGACGTTTGAGAGGAGTAATAAAGTGAGCTAAACTCAAGTGAAAGTAAACTCTGGAGGAGTTTCAGCGTCGTCAAAAAGGAGTAGCTGATGCATTTCGGCGTTACCGTAAACGAGATGAGCCATCGCTGTCAGGCATATATCAGATCAAGCGAGAGGATTTGGGGGCGGCTTCGCGTGAAGCCGAGTCCAGCACTGAAGTAGACGGAGATCTTCAAATGTAATTACGTACCTCAAATGCCCTGCGATTTTGCTACAAGCCCTTTATTGTTCTAAACAAATTGAATTGATAGTCCGATCTAGAAGACGTTTTCAGATTACTTGAGTTTATTTCCTGCTTTTAATAATCTCTGACGGAGGCATACTCCAATTAAGAAGTTAAATGTTAACGGCTGAAAATTACGTCGAGGAGCCTCCTGAAAATGTTTGATTCTAGGCCAGCACGAAGGCAACGACTCAGCAGTCTGAGTAAAGACGGCGAAAAGTAGCAGCTGTGCTGTATGTAGGGGTTACCGCAGCGATTTAAGACCGCGCTGAAACACGGTAACCTACTTCATACAGCGCTACTCATTTTCTACTCCGATGGAAGTCTCAACTTGGGGAATAAGGACAAATCTGATAATGACGGATTCTAAATATGGTTAAAATGTGACATGGAAGGGGGACTGATTGAACTGTGATGGTCACTGTCACATGGATATTTGAATATAATGATCGAATATTGGCTAGTTTACTGACATCAATGGTCACAAGTTTCTAAGATAATTATTCTGGGCCTACTATAATTGAGATAGCAATGTGTAGTGGACAATTCAGAACGACTGTTAAGGACATTGATTTTCAATTTGGGTGACTGCTGAATGAGGTAAAGTGAAATTGGCTGGAGGCAGGAGCTTAGCTAGTTCGTAAGCTTGCTCCGGAGCTGGCTAGCTCCACAGACTTTGTTTCCATAGTAACTAGTGCAGGGGTGGCCAACCCTGGTCCTGGAGAGCCACAGTGTCTGCTGGTTTTTAGTGTTACTAAGCACTTGATTGATGAATTAAAGCAGTTGATTACACGCTTAACTCATCTCACCCGGTGTCTTAGGTTTAAATCGGGTGGAGAAAACCAAACTGAGCACACCCCGTGGCTCTCCAGGACCAGGGTTATCCACTCCTGCTCTATAAACTTTTATCTGTACTCTATACTTCTACTTTGTCTGCATTACAACTATGCTAAATATCCAACCACATTGACAAATCTTGGTTAACATGTAGATTGCTGTCACAACCTGCAAGTGTGCTTAATTGGCTCTAGGAGTCTTGTGGGTTGTTCCTGCTAATGGCTTGATTGGCTCATTATTACCCAATTAAACCTGAGACGCCAGGTGAGATCAGTTAAGTGAGTAATCAACTGCTTTAATCTATCACTCAAGTGCTGAGTAACACCAAAAACCAGCAGACACTGAGGCTCTCCAGGACCAGGGTTGGCCACCCCTGAACTAGTGCCATGGCTTAGCTCACACGCTCTGTGCAACCGAAATGGGGCTTGAGATCAGGCTAATCCCGTGCCGATCCTGGGCTAATCCCTTATCCCGCCTTCGTGCAATAGGCCCCTGCAATTACAGCTTACTGCCAAAGATGTCAATATAAACAAACCAATTCAAAACTTACGGATTACCACTTTAACTAGTCCTTGTCAGCCAGCCAATTTGGTCTTATGTTTTGTGGACATCGTGATTTCCCAAAACTGAATAAAAACCGCACGTAGCAACGCAAAACTGCTTTGCTAGCTCAATCGTGTTGTAACTAGAATATCCACTGGAAAAAAAAAATCATTTGTTCATGGACTGATAGTTATACTTCTGCCGACATCTCAGTCATTTTTAAGCTAACAAGTGTGTGACAACCACTCGCCAGCACATCTGATCTTTATCTACGACGAACTTATATTAACGGTTATATTTAATTTTGGAGTTGACCGAGAAGTCAATGATTTTGTTGATATACTGGCTAAATTCAATGAATGTTATTTTACTTTTATCTGAGTGCAATAGTGGCAGATTAAATTCTTTAAAAGCTTGGAGCTTGTGACTAATTTTGACTTGACCTAGAAATCAAAGATTGCATGTGTTTGTTGGCTTGAATATACATTGGATAATGATTCAGTTTTTTATTATTTTATTGAATTCTTAGTACACTTATGGCAGTAAAAATCACAAAAACCCAGGAGCTTCGGGGCCTTCGCCCCCCTTGTCCCCCCACCAGGGCGCTGCCCTGGACCCAGCTGGAGGCCGCCCCCAGACCCGCGGCTAAATTTTCAGATAATTTCACTTCACCCAAATCACATCCCTGTGATCCCCAAGACTTTTGGGAAAATATTCTGTGGACTGAGGAGACAAAAGTTGAACTTTCTGGAAGGTGTGTGTCCCGTTACATCAGGCGTAAAACTAACACAGCATTTCATAAAAAGAACATCATACCAAAAGTCAAACATGGTGGTGGTAGTGTGATGGTTTGGGGCTGCTTTGCTGCTTCAGGACCTGGACAACTTGTCATAATTGATGGAACTATGAATTCTGCTCTCTACTGGAAAAACCTGAAGGAGAATGTCCAACCCTCAGATTGTGATCTCGAGCTCAAGCGCACTTGGGTTACGCAGCAGGACGATGATCCGAAACACACCAGTAAGTCCACCTATGAATGGCTTAATAAAAACAAAATGAAGATTTTGGAGAGGCCTAGTCAAAGTCCAGACTAAAATCTGCTTGAGATGCTGTGGCATGACCTTATACAGGCCATTCATGCTCAAAAACCCTC
Organism: Gymnothorax javanicus; assembly: GCA_029692085.1. Classification (NCBI taxonomy): domain Eukaryota; kingdom Metazoa; phylum Chordata; class Actinopteri; order Anguilliformes; family Muraenidae; genus Gymnothorax; species Gymnothorax javanicus. Next base: position 127,844,693 of record CM056193.1, on the reverse strand, counting down.
CAATGTGGTTGAATTAAGACAATTCTGCAAAGGTGAGTGGGCTAAAATTCTTCCAAGGCAATGTGAAAGACTCATTGCCAGTTATCGCAAACGTTTGATTGCAGTTCTTGTCGCCGAGGGTGGCACAACCTGTTATTTGGATGTAGGGGGCAATTACTATTTCACATAGGGCGAGGTAGGTTTGGATAGCATTTTTCCCTTAATAAATGAAATCATCATTTAAAAACTGCGTTTTGTATATACTCGGGTTGTCTTTGTCTAATATTAAAATTTGTTTGATGATCTGAAACACTTAAGTGCAGCAAATATGCAAAAAAATAAGAAATCAGGAAGGGGGCAAATACTTTTTCATGGCACTGTGTATATATATATATATATATATATATATATATACTCAGCGCCATTAAAAACGCACAGGTGAGGTATGTACTGTATTTGCGACAAATTGAAGAATCGATTGATTCTTATTGCTTTTCCAGTGAGGCACAAGAGGAAATAAAGAAAAGCGCGTGATATTGTAATCCTGACGCGCACCACATGCACGCGCCAAGCACTTCAGTAATAACAAACATTGAGCTGTTCGTGATGTGTACAGTGACACTTGACTTGTTCTTTTTGGTGTGGTCAATAGCCTACATAAAGCCAACAAAAAAAATGAAAAATGCTACTGCATCAATAAAATGGAAAGGCTTGTGACACAGGAGAGAGAAAAAGAGCCTTTGGCATGTAACAGGCAGATCTCAGCCGCAGAGAGGTGGTGCGTCATTTGCACTGTCACCGTTCAACAATCAGTCCGCTGTCTATCCGAGAATGGAACACAGACACTGTCACTGACTGACCCCGCTTAGGGTAGCCATGAGTGACGATGACAGCTCAAGAGCGCCACATCTGGTTACAGCCTGTACGTGACAGATTCCGGACAGCAACCAAAACTGATCATGAGATGAGGGGTCCAAGACGATTGAGGGTGAGCACAAGTACCAATTGACGCCGTCCATGTGAGCAACACATGAGGGCACACGGGCCCCACAGAAAACCCAGTTTTTGCCCATTTACGCATTGGCTGCCCCTACCGTGGTCGGTCAGTGACAGTCCCTGTTTTCCATTCTCAGACAGAAACAGGGAAATAAAGTGCCAAAAAATTACACAGAGGCAGGTGCCCACAGTCAGAAGTGAAGAGTTCCTACTCCTGTTGATGGGCAAAAAATGGGTTTTCTGGAGGGGCCGTGTGAACGCATGTTTTGCTCACGTAGATGGCCAAAGGCTCTTTTTCTCTCCTGTGTCACAAGCCGTTCCATTTTCTTGATGCAGTAGCATTTTTTAATCTTTTTTGTTGGCTTTATGTAGGCTATTGACCACACCAAAAAGAACAAGTCAAGTGTCACTGTACACATCACAAACAGCTCAATGTTTGTTATTACTGGAGTGCTTGACGCGTGCATGTGGTGCGCGTCAGGATTACAATACCACGCGCTTTTCTTTATTTCCTCTCGTGCCTCACTGGAAAAGCAATAAAAATCAATCGATTCTTCAATTTGCCGCAAATACAGTACATACCTCACCTGTGCGTTTTAATGGCGCTGAGTATGTATGGACCAGGCTCACGAAATGTGCGCCACCCCCCCCAAATGTGTCCACAGGCTAGCAAATCTTATATTTTGCGTAGATCATTCCAGAACCACCATGAATGGATAGAGCTCACCAAGAGCAACTTGGAACACCCCACTTTTGTCGGGTCTCGATAAATATTTCCCTGTCTTTTTGCCCTTAAAGTTGGAAAAGTGGCCAAAAATTGCACTTTTTGATGTCCATGCAAAAAGTGAAATAGTTCACTTTTTGTTTTTTTATATTTAAGTGTGTTCTATTTTTTTTTTTTCCTGTGCATAATAGACATGTGTGGGCTATGTCTGACAGTCGGCATACGTCCCTATCGTCGTTTTGTGTATTGCGGTGACATTTAATAAATTGTCCACAAGGTACTGGTTTCTGACTTAGATTTTACATTTAGCACTCTAGAAAAATAAAAAAAAAGGTCCCTACACCCTAATAATCCTTCAGGATGAAGCAAATATATGGTGCATTAGGGCAAAAAAAAAAAAACTCCAACCTGCAGGGATTGAGTGGGATTTTTGTGTCCCCCAAAAAATGACCTCTTTCAGAAAAGTTTATGACTAAGATGTATTTTTAAAAAACTGTAAAAGATATAGCCAAATGCAACTCAGGTATTGTTTTTGGCCTAAATCAAAGTGGAAATGACTGTTTAGATCAATTATTTATTGAATAACGACATAGCTACAGCGGGCAAAGCATTTTGGTCGGTTCTTGGCTTAGGGTTTCTGCCTTAGATTTCTAAGTCAGAAACCCGGGCATCTCAGGCAGAAAACCGGGCGTATTCGGCCAAATGTGGCCCCAGTCGTTGCACAGGTGGTCAGGGACGTGATATTCCATGTTGGTTTGTATGTATGTATTTTATGTATACGTGTATTTTAGCCGATTTGATCGAAAATACAACCCCAATTCCAAAATAGTTGGGACAAAGTGTAAATTGTGAATAAAATCAAAACGCAATGACTTTCAAATCACACCAGCCAGTACTTTATTCACAATAGAACAGAGAGATAACATAGCAAATGTTGAAACTGATAAATTTTACAATTTTATCCACAAAATGAGCTCATTTTGTGCATAAAAATGTAAAATGTCTCAGTTTCAACTTTTGAAATGTTACCTATGTTCTATTGTAAATAACATATTGGCTCATGTGATCTAAAAGTCATTGCATTTTGATTTTATTCACAATTTACACTTCATCAGTCGGAGGCCCGACATCGGACCGATCGGCCCACGCTCTCAGTCAGAAACCGGGATCTCAGGTAGAAACTGACGCGGGGCGTGGCCGGCCGCTGTGGCCGCAATCGGTGGCCAATCAGTCATAAACTTGTTCAAATAACATGCATAGGTGGTCGGTGACACCAGACAACACCTACAACAAAGTAACAAAAACTAAAAGACAGAAACATGCAATCATCATAAAAAACTCCCGGGGCTCAGGCTAGGGGAACCTAGTACCCAAAATAAAAAAAAAAAAGAACTGTCATGCAGCCCGTCCACCAGCCTACCAGTGGCATCTTCCATTGGTAAGTGATCAATTACCTACTTGAGACTCTTATTCTATCTATTTGTTAAGTATTATGGCAATAGCAAGTCAGTTGGGTTGAGTTTGGTACACTTTGACGGGTTTCTGACTTAGTCACGGTTTCTGACTTAGATTCAGTTTCTGACCGATATACCGATATTTCGAGCTAATAGACACCTGTTCTGGCTTGGTATTGCCTAGGCTACATACTTTTAAGCCATAAGGAGTGTTTCTAGGAGATTTTTGAGTTTTGATATCAGTTTTTATTACATTTTTCGGGTATTTGCAGACCAGAATTTCTTTCAGCAGCGACGGGATCCCGAGGGAAAAAAAAATCACTGTAGGGTTTCTAATTTCAGGTGATATACCTCTGGACATCACTTATATACAATTATAACACTGATTGGAGGCTTAAATAACTTAATTATCACTAGTTATAGGCCTCTGGATGGATTATAGGCCAACAGTAGGTTTTCATGTTTCTGACTTAGACGAGCAAGGGTATAGGGAAATGCGTACAACTCACCAAATATTGCACCAATGACCATGATATTTGATATTCAGAGAGTAGACATGTACCTTTATCACATACAATTACCACTGAGAGCATAGGGTTGCCTGAATTAATTTTACACAGTGTTAGAGAGCAGTTTGCACTCGCGCAGCAATTTTGCAGCCACACGCAAAACGTACCCCGACTTCAGGCCATGGCAGGGTTGACAATCCCAACAGCATATTAGCTATATACCATTTTTCCATCAGCTATACTATCCTTCTATACATATCAGGGCATTTTGAGAAGATGTAGCTATATCTATGCATGTATGAGGCTTTAGAAGATATGCATGTCTTGAAACTAAGGCAGAAACCCGGCCCAAAAAATGAGTTGAGGGACCCAACTTTGACCAGGTACCACGAAAAAATGAAAAACGTCGCCGTTGCACGGCTTTGGAATATGATCCCACAACACCTATAGATTAAAAAACCACTCACAGCTAAGCTGTATGGGTACTTTCATTATTTTTCAGTACCGGGGGGTGGCGCACATTTCGTGAGCCTGGCCTATATACATACACACACACATAAATATATATATATATATATAGATATATATACACAGTGCCTGTCAAAAGTTTGGGAACACCTTTTCTTTTATTGTTTTTATGAGGTATACATGCACATTCTCATTGTTTATAGGTAACAAACCAAGTAATTTAATGGTATGAACATTTATTTGAATAAACAAATGTATGGATGCACTAACACTGGTATACATACATAATTGTCACTTAAACTTTATTTTCTTCAAAAAATCCTCCCTTTTGCTAGGTTGACATTATGTTCCCGGCGGCCACGGCAACCATCTTTCAGGCCACCGTGGACAAAACGGGATGGACGTGAGGCAACGCGGGGGGCAAACCTGACAGGCCGTGATTGCCGTGGATGCCGGGCCAGATTTTTGAACTGTCAAATGCTAGGTTGACGTTATGTTCCTGGCAGCCACGGCAATCACCTTTCAGGCCACCATGGACAAAATGGGATGGACATGAGACAACGCGGGGGAACGGGATGGGCAAACGTGACAGGCCGTGATTGCCGTGGATGCCGGGCCAGATTTTTAAACTGTCAAATAATTTGCCATGGCAGTCACAATGCAGAGAAACCTAGTAGGCCATAGTAAAACAGGGTGAGCGCAACAAAACGTGACAATACGTAACAGGCCGTAACAAAACTTGGAGGCGGTCCGTAGTGGGACAGGAAGCATGTGTATTTTCCGGCATCTCACGGTCCTTTCAAGTTTTGTCATGTTCTGCCGCGTTTAGTGCGCATTTAGTCACGGTTGCTTCACGGTTGCTGTGCATTTTGTCCCGTTTTGCCATGGTTCTCTCGGCAAGCTAGGGTGTATGGTAGCTGTTTCGTCGCATTCAATCACGGCGCGTCCCGGCGTGTCATGGTTTGCTGGCGGGCGCGCTACGGCGCGTTGCGTTCTACTACGGTCTGACACGGTGCACGTGGTCTGGGAGGGAGTTTATAGAAGCCGGGCCCGGCAGGGGAGCTTCATTCGAGTCTGAGCATTCGCGACACGACATCTTTGATAGATTACTGCAGATTACTGTCTTATATTACTGCACTCTGGCCGTCCCTCTCTGCAACGGCTGCTGGCCTTCTTCTTGCTGACGCAAAAACTGGATGTATGCACCCAGCAAACATGCAAACACAAAATCTTCTTCATCTTGGACATTCATGATGTTGTCACGCCGAAGTCTCAGGATACAATGATTGCAGAGGTGTATAAATTACTGGAAAAAAATAACTAAGTAAAAGTAGAAGCACCATAACTGAAAGTTACTTTGGTAAAAGTTGAAGTCACCCATAAGAAAATTACTTGAGCAAAAGTCGTAAAGTAGCTCACATTAAATTTACTTAAGTACCAAAAGCATCTTGTGAAAAAATATACTTAAGTATCAAAAGTGCAAATACAAGTACGAAGTATTTTTCATAGTACGCATAGAAAGAAGCAAAGCAGCCACGCATTGTTCCCTCCTTGTGCTCTTTCATCAATTTTCAGGTGAATGAAAGATTCAGTATTCAAAAACAAACAGGCAGTCTCTCCTTTCATACTTCTTCTTCCTCTTCTTCGAGTTTACTGGCAGGTAAAAAAAACCATTATAATTGACTATAATTTATAGTGGAAGTACATAGTATCAATCCCATATCAAATTTTTGCTTCAGAAAACATTTTTCTTAACTACTAATTGGGATACCATTGGCTCACTGTAGCTGAAGTGGTTGCTACAGAGGACAAAGATTTTTTTTCTGTAGCAAGAGATAATTTTTTTGAACTGCTGGATAGATACTATGGGCAAGTTTATTGAGGAGTTTCCACATCAGGCTTAGCTGAGGAGTTTAATTCAGGCAACTCCTGAAAAACAGGGATTGGAGTGAACTCGTCCATATTCTAAACCGTGTTCGAGCTCGGCTTGCTTGTGAATATTCAATAACTGATGTGGGTCTGCCATCTAGTGATAGAATATTGTAACTGCGTGAATAAATTTGCAGCTCCATGTCCGCTGGTGGACACATCTGCACAAAGCGCTTAAGATACCCTGCCGAGCACCGTTGTTCTTCTCAAACACGCCACATCTAGATAATCCTTTAATGATGAATTACATTCATATTTTAATTTGTAACAAGTAACGAAGTGGCCAGTGTCAAAGTAACAAAGTAAAAGTATACTTTTTATCTTTTAAATGTAGTCGAGTAAAAGTAGAAGTCCCGGTTAAAAAAAAAAAAAAAAAAAAAAACTCAAGTGGTTTTTTTTGAGGATTTGTACTTTACTTAAGTACTGTAGCGAAGTACATGTACTTCATTACTATACACCTCTGAATGATTGCTATTGTTTGGGAGGCCTTCTTTTTATATCGCCTTGACAGAACGTGAAAAACATGTCAGACCTTGATCAGAACGTGAGAAACGTGTCAGACCTTGATCGGAACATGAGAAACGTGAGGGACCCCATCAGAACGTGACGGGCCGGGAGGGAACGTACTGGCATCCGTGGTAGACCGCGGGCCGAACTGGAGCCTCCGGGACTCAGCAGCCCCTTTTCCCCCACGGCCCATCAGGGATACCATGATAGACTGTGAGAAAACTTGCCAAGACGTGAATACAGAGAAAAAATGGCCAAAATCCCACGGCGCGCTACGTTTTGGGCAAACGGGGCTGCCGTTGTCGCCGGGAACATAATGTCAACCTAGCATTAGCAGCTATAATGGCTTTACAAACTCTTGGCATGCGGACAGTTAATTTTTCCAAACTTTCATCAGAAATGCTTTGCCAAGCCTGTTGTAAAACTTCCCAAAGGTTTTCTTGACCAGTTGGATTTTTCTTTCTGACCATCCGATCCAGTTCATCCCAAAGCAGTTCAATAGGATTTAGGGAGCTTGTCAATATTCTGAACAGTGAACGCATTCATTTTTGAACGGGCGCCTGTTCATTTTTGGATGCGTTCGAGGCTGCAAACCTGGTCACTGCGTTTGATGATGAACACCCTTCTGTTCATTTTCTGATGCATTCATTTCCCGATGTGTTCATTCTCCGATGCCTGCCCAGGGCCTGATGCGTTCATCTATGTGTGAAGTGAGCTTTTAGATTATGGGCGCAGATATTCTTTTGTGAACGACGACTGAATATGGATGATGGATTATATAAACACTTGTACAGGCCTATTTTAAATTCTCAGTTCCTTAAAGTGAAATAGTTTCCATTGTCATTGTAAGGTTTTTTTTTTCATATAAAGTGAAATTGTTCTCATTGTCATAGTTAGTTTTTTTTTCACATACTGGGTATAATCCGCCTGCTAAAGATCATTTGCCAATTTAGGTGACGCTTCAAGAATGGGATTATATGCGACCTACTCCTGTTCTCTGAACAAAAACATATTCCGGTTATCTAAACAAAAACATATTAAACTTAGTCGACTGAACAAATTAAGTATTAATCGTGCACATCATCCAAAAGTCTTGTCACCGGTATTCCAGCGTGTCGCATGAATTCAGGTCTCACTCCGTGATCTCGTATCCCTGAACCAGCTAATCCCCATGGCATCACAAGACTACTTAGTCGTTTATCTTGCAATCAAGCTTATTCATTAATTGAACTGAAAACACCCTTATAATAAGGGTTATATTCATAAAGGGGAAAGGGGGGGGAGAGATAAATATTTGTGAAATTGTTCTCATTGTCATAGTTAGTTTTTTTTTCACATACTGGGTATAATCCGCCTGCTAAAGATCATTTGCCAATTTAGGTGACACTTCAAGAATGGGATTATATGCGACCTACTCCTGTTCTCTGAACAAAAACATATTCCGGTTATCTAAACAAAAACATATTAAACTTAGTCGACTGAACAAATTAAGTATTAATCGTGCACATCATCCAAAAGTCTTGTCACCGGTATTCCAGCATGTCGCATGAATTCAGGTCTCACTCCGTGATCTCGTATCCCTGAACCAGCTAATCCCCATGGCATCACAAGACTACTTAGTCGTTTATCTTGCAATCAAGCTTATTCATTAATTGAACTGAAAACACCCTTATAATAAGGGTTATATTCATAAAGGGGAAAGGGGGGGGAGAGATAAATATTTATTAACATTCAGACATGCTGATTTTATAACCTACTGTACACATGCAGAGGTTTTACTTTGCTCATCTGATTATCTAGATCTGGACTTGTCGTCGGCAGCTCCCACAGAGCGGCGGTTTCTTGTGTTGTGGTTTCTGAAAAAAATACTGTACAATAAATGAGAAACGCAGTGTCTACGTGTCCGAAAGTCGGACAGGGTTTTAATATATCTCCGTGTCCGACAGTCGGATGGTTTCAATATAACTCCGTGTCCGACAGTCGATTATTGTTTTTAATTTCTTCAAATCTACTGAATCTTTTAGATATTAAACGTGAATGTTTTGATAAGAGGGCTCAGTTCTTCAAGATGAGTACCGAGAATTTCAATCAATGTTTCTGTTTAAGCTCTGCTCAATAAAGTGAGTCGACATTGGCGCGGGACTTTGTGCATTTACGACGAATTTAGCGACTGTCGGACAGAGATCCTAAAATACTCCGTGTCCGAAAGTCATAAAAGTTCTAATTTTTCGAGTATTCCAGCAATTATTAGACGTACAAACTCGGCCATGTTTGTGTTCGACCTTCACAAAATGCAAATTGATAGCTATCGACTTTTCTTGGTCTTTTCATTCGTCTGTTTTCTTCCGTTGAGACAACAGTCTTTATTCGGTCTTTCTTTTGAAAATTAGTCAGATGGATCGACCAGATTCACGCTTTATTTCCACACCAGAGATAAAATAGTGCTTGCAGTCAGTGAGCAAATCAATTCCATGACCATTGACATTGTGAATTAAATATCGCATGCACGATCAAGACTGTCCCACGTGAAATGCAAAATACTCCATGTCCGGCAGCCAGCAAAAAGTAAAAGTATTGATATGGGAACAGATTTATAACGAAATAAAGAATAAAAATATATCACCAACAAACAGAACATCCAAAAAAGATGGCCCGCAAATTAATAAATCGCAGTGTTCATTTGATGTTCTGTTTGTTGTTGAAATGTTTCTTTTCATTCTTGATTTCGTTATCAATCTGTTCTAATCGTCCTCTTTTTTTTGCTGTCAGACACGGAGTATTTTGCATTTAATGTCCGACTGGCATTGTAGGGGAGACCGGGTCTAGTTGTTACACGTCCGTGTTGTTACATTCTAAATAGTTCCGATAATAAAACACAGACGGCGCTCTAATTTTTCCTGCTGCTCCGCAAAGGTGACCCGCGTCTTTACGTGACAGAAGGACATACGTCAAAAGTCGCAGGTTGGTGTTTCAGAAAAATGCTCGAAAAGGTAACTTTCTTGGTGTTTGGGAGATTTTGATTCACATCAAGCGTAGCTGATACATACCCGAGATTTTCTGGATTATGAGAGAGGAAGACATCAGCCACTGTGTCATGGAACACCCATGTAAAGATTGCACTGGAACATTTCAAAATGTCGGGACAATGGCAAAGGGTTGCTGATTTACTAGTTGATACACCCAATTTGTTACAGTAAGAACTTGCCCCAAAACCTGTAACAACTTGGGCAAGATCAAATTACCTCACTGAATGACTTTTACCTTTTTTGTATTTCAGAAAGATGCCTTGATAATAGTAGTAAGGCATCCCCCTTAACTTGCCTACTTAAGTGGGAAACACGACTCACTTAAGCAAATTCTTAGTGTAACAAAATGCCCCACAACCTGCAACAAACTACCCCTCCTGTAACAAACAACCCCATATATGGGGTAGTTTGTTACAGGTGACAGGGGTCTATTTTTTCCTCACCAGCATTTCGCATGCGCAGAATATAGGGGTTGCTGCAGATCAGTCATGTAGTCTAATAAACCTTCTATCTTTACAGTGCATATTGATAACAAAAACCTGATAATGTCAATTCTACAGCCGTTAAAAGAAAAAGTGTAACAACTAGACCCGGTCTCCCCTACGGGCTTCATTGTATTCATAAAAATGGCCCAAATAAATTGATTGCAGTGCCCATTGGATGTTCTGATTGTTGGTGATAAATTTTTATTCTTTATATCGTTATAAATCTGCTCTCATATCAATACCTCTACTTTCTGCTGGCTGCCGGACATGGGGTATTTTGCATTTCGCGTCCGACAGTCTTGATCGTGCACGCGATATTTAATTCACAATGTCAATGGTCATGGAATTGATTTGCTCACTGACTACAAGCACTATTTTATCTCTGGTGTGGAAATAAAGTGTGAATCTGTTCGATCCATCTGACTAATTTTCAAAAGAGAGACCGAATAAAGACTGTTGTCTATCTTCAACGGAAGAAAACAGACGAATAAAAAGACCAAGAAAAGTCGATAGCTATCAATTTGCATTTTGTGAAGGTCGAACACAAACATGGCCGAGTTTGTACGTCTAATAATTGCTGGAATACTCAAAAAATTAGAACTTTTATGACTTTCGGACACGGAGTATTTTAGGATCTCTGTCCGACAGTCGCTAAATTCTTAAATGCACAAAGTCCCGCGCCAATGTCGACTCATGAGCAGAGCTTAAACAGAAACATTGACTGAAATTCTCGGTACTCATCTTGAAGAACTGAGCCCTCTTATCAAAACATTCACGTTTAATATCTAAAAGATTCAGTGGATTCAAAGAAATTAAAAACAATAATCGACTGTCGGACACGGAGTTATATTGAAACCATCCGACTGTCGGACACGGAGATATATTAAAACCCTGTCCGACTTTCGGACACGTAGACACTGCGTATATCGCATGACAAATGGTACAAAATCTGCGACAATCAATGGAACAAAATCTGAATATCATTGCAGAATTTATCTTGTACGTAGTGGGCTGTAAAGTGTGGCATTTTTTTTTTTTTTTTTGCTTGCGCGTTCACAGGTTTAAACAGAAAGGATTAATATCGCGGATAATTTTGCAATTTGATATGAGCGGGACTAAGTTATCCTAGTTCTTATACTCACAATAGTAGAATTAAACTTGGACTGTCGCGCAGATGATGTGATACAATGCGTAGACTATAATTTTAATGTATTTAATTTAATTTATTTACAATCTTTTGCATACAAATTGCCTAGCGGTCACATCATGATTTGGAATTCTAAAATGCTTTTTTATATAAGAAGGAAAAAGTGGAATACTGACACCACACGGAAGCGATGTTCATTCCAGTAAAGTATTCACACAGCAACATTTGAATGTTTTGGCTGACTGAACGTACCCCGGTACCATTGAATCACTATTTATCTCCGGTCTTGAGTGTGGAATGTGTTCAAGAATCTTATCGAACTCGATGAAAAGCGTAAGCGTATAGCGGAAGATAGACGATCGGCAAAGATATAATATCGAAATTGGAGATTTGGTAGGATTTTTTAGTGGACGTGAAAACTGTCGTTTAATAGGTATGTACCTTGCAATATACTTCTAAATTCTGCAGGATGGGAGACGGGGAATTCTTTTCTCGTAAGAAGGAAATATTTTCGCATGTTGGTGTAAATTTTGCGAAGTGGAGAGCAGATTAATTTTGTATCGCGAGAGAGGGTAGCTGCGTTAATTTTTGGATGCCTTCCGGTCAAAAATGAACGCATGCTTGCTCATTTTTGAAAGCAAAATGAACACATGCTCGTTCATTTTTGAACACTCTGCCGTTCGTTTTTTAGCTGAACACGAACGGAAACTTGTTCATTTTTGAATGCCTGTTCAAATTTGAATGCGTTCAGAATATTGACAAGCTCCCTTAAGTCTGGTGACTGGGGTGGCCACTCCATGACAGATAAGACTCCAGCTGACTGTTTACTCTCTAAATAACGTTAACAGAGCTTGGATGTATGTTTTGGGTCATTGTCTTATTGCATGGTAAAGTTGGACCTTATTCGCTGCAGCCCAGATGGAATTGCATGGCGTTGAAGTATGGAATGGTAGCCATGTTGATCCAATATTCCTTTTACCCAGACCAGGTCTCCAACTTTCCCTTCTCCAAAACAACCCCAAACCATTACACTCCCACCTCCATGCTTCACTGTGGGTGTAAGACAGTCTGGTGTCATCTTCTCTCCTGTTCTCCGTCTCACATAAGTTCTCCTTTCAGAGCCAAAAATTTAAAATTTTGACTCATCTGTCCACAGAACTTTCTTCCAGTCATTCACTGTCCAATTTTTGTGTTTTTGCCCACATCAATCACTTTGCCTTATTTACAGCCTTCAGGAGTGGTTTCCGACAAGAAATTCTTCCAATCAGCCCTGCAGCTCTGAGCCTTCTAGCAACAGTGGATGTTGACACTGGTACATCACGTCTGACATTCAGTTCTGCTGTAAGCTGAGGGCTAGTTAAGTGTCTATTTCGAAGGCTGGACACCCTGATGTGCTTGTCCTCTCGAGGAGTGGTGCATTTTGACCCTCCACTTCTTTTTCTGTCTTTGTTCGACCCAGTACTACCTTTTCTCTCCAGACAGTAGTGAACTCCTTTAAGTGAAATCTTCAGTTTCTTAGCAATAGCTCTCAAGCAATAGCCCTCCTCTCTCAATACAACAACAGACTGGCGTTTTTCCAAAGAAATTTGCTTCTTTCTTGCCATTTCAGAGGTTGGAATCCCTGAACAAGCACATGCCTTATGTACTACTCAGTATCCATGCTCAACCAGTACACTGTTTTTCATGCATCACTGAATTCATTTAGGACCTATTGGATGTTTAATATTATTTATATCAGGGCAATTCAACATTATTCTGAAAAGGCCGGTGTGGGTGCAGGTTTTCATTCCAAACAAGCACTTACACACCTGAAACTACTAATCAACTGCAAAGGTCTTTGCTAAAGAGCTTGATTAGTAGGATCAGGTGTGTAACTGCTAGGGTGGAACGAAAGCCTGCACCCACACCGGCCCTTTCAGGATAATGTTGAATAGCCTTGATGTGTATAATGAGTTAACAAGTTGTACGAATCTGCTATCAACACAAACCTGTGAAGTGGAACAGAACATAACAACACATATTTGATAATTCTCTGGACAGCTAGATCAAACTTAAGATAAAAATCTAACTAATCTCATCTGGAATTACATTTACTCTTATCTTCATGCAGTAAAATCTCTATTGTTTTGGGCTCACGTTTGCATGTTTTACATTTTGAGTACTTTCTGTCAGGGGCTTGTAGACTTTGCTACAGTTCAACACAAGCTATATCCATCCAAGAGAAGATTTTAATGTTTCAGCTGTATTGTGTGGATTAACCTACAATTTACTGAGAATATTTACCAAGAATCCATCCATCCATCCATCCATCCATCCATCCATCCATATCTATACCGCTTCTTCCTCATTAGGGTCATGGGGGAGCTGATCCTATGCCAGGTTACTATGGGCAAAAGGCAAGGAGACATCCTGGACAGCTCGCCAATCCATTGCAGGGCACACACACCATTCACTCACACACTCATGCCTATGGGAAATTTAGAGTCTCCAATTAGCCTGATTTGCATGTCCTTGGACAGTGGGAGGAAACCAGAGTACCCAGAGGAACCCCGTACAAACATGGGGAGAACATGCAAACTTCACACAGAAAGGCCGCAGGCCGGATTTGAACCCACAACCTTCATGCTGTGAGGTGACAGTGCTCCCCACTGTGCCGTCCCACCAAGAATTTATAATTTAATACCAGAAGTATTGGTTTGCATAATATGATGTTTCCTCATTGAGACATTCCAATAGCTGTTGTTCTCCATTCCACATTTTCTCATTTCTGGACCATGATTACCGTCAGCTAATGCAATACTGTACCAACTGACTGTCAAGAAAAGAGTCTCTCACTGTGGTTACCATAGGGAATATGGGAAGTCAGATAAATGATGCTTGCCGCTGTGTGTGCGATGAAGGTGGCTGATAGTGCCTGAAGACTGAGTTTTATGAAAGGGAATTGCCGTGGGCATTGCCGAAGAGAACTGCTTAACTTTCCTAGTGTGTATAAGACCATTTCTCTTGGTTATCACAGCTGAAATCAGAGGCAATTCAGAGGACTGGTAGTAACCAACACTGGGAAAGACATAAAGGAAACCAGTCAATTTCTGTACAATACAGAAATTATTGGGTGGACTATTATTTCAAAATGGTGTATACATAAGATTTTATACATTATCTATACCACATTTTAAATAATTACGTATTGCACATTGTTCCAGAAGACAGAATTTGGCTTGTTTAATCAGAATTTTGTACATTCTTCTGTGTTTTTGTCTATTGCAGAGACAGCAAGCTGACCATGCTACTTCGAGAGTCTCTTGGCAACATGAACTGCCGCACTACAATGATCGCACACATCTCTGCATCACCTTGCAATTTCTCTGAGACTCTATCTACTATCCAGATTTCTTCACGGGTACTGAGGATGAAGAAGAAGAAGTCTAAAGTAAATATGTATTTTTTTTGAGAATAACATTTTTTCTTCTTTTTTTCTCCTTAAATTCCAGTGCAGTTCTGTCTGAAGTCACCTCTAACAGGGTGTATCAGAAAAAGGTAGACTCTCTGAAATCACACCATAAAACTAAAATGCGAAGATGTTTAGAAAATCTGGTCATACTTGTTGATTGACTATGTGTTGTAGGAATTTTGATTTTATATTCCTGGTGTTACCTTCAAAAAGAACTCAGACAGAGACAAAGGAGTTAATATCCAAGCCAAAGTCAGTTTACTTTTTCAGCAGAAAAAGGATCCCTGCACACAACAGGTCTCGTCAGTCGTTACAAGGATAAGGACAGTCTCTTTTGGTGTGGTTTAAGTAAGAGTCCATCTTGACATCCTCCTCCCACCCCCGAGCTGATTTACGCATCATGGTATCAACAGGAATGTTGCAGACGCACACAGCCCACGTAAAGCCGGCCCCGAAGTATTCATAGATCTTATCGTTCGGCATCCCAGGCTCTTCTTGTTCCCTTTTTCCTGAGAATACATAAAGTTGGGAGAGAAAGAGAACATCTTGGCCCTGTCAGGACTGCATGGCTCCAGATAAACTATAAGCAATTACGTATTGTTCAAATTTGTGGAAGCTACAACTATGAAGGCCTAGGCTAATCAGAAACAGGCAAGAGTACACTACCATAGCCTAAGAAAAATTGAGCCAGAGCAAGCAAGGATAACCAATAATAATTAAATGAACCAAATAATAATTAAATGAATCAATATAAAAATGATTCCACATTTCCCCGGTTTATAATTGATTATCCACCAGCATGCCACTTCTCTTGATTTTCGACATGTGCTTCATTCACGGGGAGAGTATACACTTCACTACTGTCCTGTAACAGAAACATCTGATATTGTGGATTAGCACTCAACATTTTTGATATCAATACTTTAATTATGGGAACCCCACAGCAACTGCAGAAGAGCAGTACTGCAAATCCCCCTGCTACAAGACTTAATACAGACCTAATTCCTGCTTCCCATCCTCCAGACAGGAGCCAGTCCCACCAGGAGCTTGCCGATGCTGGTGCGAGGTCTCGCTCTTGTGCATCTGATATATCCTTCAAACGTTGCAAGGCTTGATCAATCACCCCTCCTGCCTCATCATTAGCTGGTATGTAGGTACAGTATGCCCTATAAGCTGACAGACGACCCCCCCATGCTGCTGTCAACAAATACAATGAGCAGTAGTAGCATCCTGCAATTTCAACTTGGGCACATATTTTTGACCACTTAGATCCTTCGAATCTCCCATTCAGGGTGCAGTCCCAGGCTAGATCCCTTTCCACAGAGATCTCCGCCCGGGCTCCCCCAGGTTGAGAACTCTGCCTTCTACTTCCCGGTGTCTCCTTTTCAAAGCCCACCGATCACAGAAGCACCACTGGCCGACTGACGCATTCGCTTTGACCGTTTCACCAGCCTCGCCTGTTCACAGAGGTCGTCTCCAACGCCCCTCTGCTAGGTGTGGGCTGTCACCCACGTACCACGTGTTGCCCACAACCTTACATGCGACAAACACGCCGACTAGATAGTACCACGGCAATATGTCAATTCATACTTCACCAGACACCACTTCACCAGACACGGGGGTCTTCAGTCGTCTCCCCAGCACTATTTGCAACATTTCTGTAATCGGCTTGCGAGGGTGTCAATCTGCAAGTTGCAACGCATAGTAGATTGCTGGGGGTCCGGTTCCCAGAACCACCATCTGATCCCCAGCAACCTCACTTCGTTCATTTCCCTCGAACACACGCATTGCCTCCCACGTAGTAGGACCTGTAGGAACCACCCCGAGCCCCAGTTTAGACATTACGTCCCTCCCCAGGAGGTTTACTGGGCACTGTGTGGAAATTATTACAGAGCAGTGTGTAGCAATTCCCTCATCAGGATCCTCAAATTTGAGTTCCTCTGTTGCTACGCTGTTCCATTGCCCCATTCGCAGCACAAGTTTGTATCATATCAGTGCTGAGCCGATGTGGAAAAATTACTCTTACTTTTCTGAACAGCTCGACATGCCCCCGTGTCACACATAAAAGAAATTGGTGTGTCATTTACAATCAGGGTTTTCCAAGCATTCGTTGGTGCAGCCATTAATGCAAACAATTTAATTTCATCATAGGGCAATGGCTCCCCAGATGCTAACCCCAGATAGCAAGCACCTCCGCTCCGGATCTGCCCCGGCTCTGAGGCGGATCAGCTGGAGTCGGCACAGAGCCGGGGCAGATCCGAAGCGGAGGTGCTTGCTATCCCGGGCAGTTAGTCATTCCGAATTGTTCTAGTCACTTATTTGTGGATACCCACAGAAAATCAAGTTTCCCCTGGCACCCCTAGGTTACCCCCACAAACTCTGTGCCATTTCCTTTGACACATCGCCAAAACTTCTGCTCCGAACTGTAATGGACTACCATGAGTGGGACATTAGAACCCATATTTCCCAACTTCAGATATCCATCCCTATCGGTGCAGTATTTCAACCCAGTACTATATTAAGTGGGGGTAGACTGGGGTCTATTGAAACTAATCCACTACGAGCAGTAGACACTGCCATGGCGCATTTAACTATACTGTTCACATTCATTGTAGGCGCTACATATGTTTAAAATGAACAGACACAGGGAGAGGTAAGCCATTTTATTAGACCCTTCTTTTTTTTTTTTTTTTATGAATAAGTCCGGAGTCTCTACTGACTTGGAGCGTAAATAAGTTCTTCACCGAGGTTGAGACGGACGAGCTCTATATGCCACGCCCCCTTTGTAATCGGACTCCCTCCAAGTCTATCCTGACTTATTCAGATGTACCTACACACCAGCTGGAGGAGGAGATACCACCTTACAATGTAACTGATGTATCCACGTCTCTCTTTCTGGATTGTTACTGCAGTCGGTGTGGTCAGGAGCACTTGATTTGGACCCTTCCACGCCGGGTCACTCCACTTCCGCTTTTTACTGACACTCCGCACCAGGATCCAATCTCCAGGCTTTATCTCTCCGGGTGGCAGCTCTGCTACTGATCTGGGAGAAAGCACATTTCGAATCTCACTTTTGTTAGTCAACATTCTATTCATATACTCTGCCAGAGTTGCCTCTTCTACTTGTGTTCTCTGTAATTAGTGTGGTTCACTTACATTCAAAAGGTTTCCCATGTACTACTTCATAAGGTGACAACCCCAATGACCGCTGTGATGTTATTCTCATGCTACTTAATGCCAACGGCAGACATGCAACCCAGTTCCATTTAGTCTCAGCCATGGCTTTGCGCAGTTTTGCTTTTAAGGTCCGATTAGTCCTTTCTACCAATCCCGCTGATTGTGGATGATATGCGCAATGTTTTTTCAATTCTATTCCTAATTTTGCACCCAAACAAGCCAGTACTTCATTTCTAAATTCTGGCCCATTATCACTATATAACGCTTTTGGAATCCCCCACCTAGGAATAATTTCCCTACTCAAAACTTTAGCCACTGTAATCGCATCTATAGCTGTGGCTGGGAAGGCTTCTATCCATCTAGAAAAGAGTCATACCAATACCAACACATATCTCTTCCATTTGCATGGTGTTAAATGTATGAAACGTGTGGAATGGCCCAGGAGGTGTAGGGATTGCCCCCTTCTGTACTACTACCCCTCCCCGTGTGTCCCGTGTGTTATAACTTCGTCATGTTGGACATTTCTTAAAAAAAATTTTTTTTAGTAAAGAAGTGAAAGTACTTTGATCTATTAACCTCTTGGTCCCCCCTCTTGGTACATGGCACTGCCCATGCACCAAATCTACAGCAATATGGAAGAGGGATTTTGGTAATATAGGCTTACCATTGGGTCCTACCCACCCGTCATCAGTGTGTTGTGTTCCATGTGATGTCCATTGACATTTTTCTTGTGGGGGAGCAGGATCATGCTCTGCTCGCTGCAGGTCACATGAAATTGAGTCTTCAGATTGGTGTAACAGCCCCACAAGAGTGTGTTTGGTTATTGCCCTTGCTTCTCTGTCTGCAAAGGCATCAGCCAAACTGATTGGGTCAGCATGTTTGGTGTGCAGAGGGCTACAATCAACACAGATTCATGAGTACAGACTGCATATCCAACACATGGGTTGCCTTTATCGACTCTTGACGCCGAACCATCAACAAAGTATTCAAAATCAGGTTTTGATAGTGGGGTGTCCTTAAGTCCAGGACATGCAGTGTTATTAGATAGGACTTCTTTTACACAATGGGGAATACATTTTATTTTTTTTTTTTCCTCTCAGTGAATTATGATTAAGCAATCCTGTCATGATTCTGTTGTTGCCAGGCCATGTTTTTGTCATGATTCTTCTTTTACCAAGCCATGTTTTGATTTAGTCCATGTCATGTTTTGTATTTTGCCTGTCTTGCCTTGCCATGTCTTTTTCCTACCATTACTCATATTCACTGTTTAGATTATCATTCGGGTTTATGTATTTCTCCATGCTATGCATTGCACATTGTCTCCCCTGTCTGGTCATATGTGTTAGACAGTTTTATTCCCCAGTTTTGCATGCCACGTTTTCAGGTGATTTCATGGTTTCTGGGTTTCCAATTATTCCTTCCAATCTCGTTTGCTTCCTTCGCCTTGCTGTTCTGTCTTTACTAACAAATACTAACAGTTTATTTTGGATAAATTACTAACATTAACTAACATTGTTTATAGTACTAACTTACTAACGAGCACTAGGGATGGTATAGCTGCACAGTACTAATTGATTAACAACTCGCAGCACTCGCTCTGCTCTTATCTCCGCCCCTTGCCTTCACTCACTTTACTTTGCTGCAATTCGGCGGATTCTCCGCACCTTGTTTAAAACTGTTCTGCCTCTCACTCTCTGTGCACTTTAGAACTCCCTAACCGGAGTCGTTTGTTTGTCATAGGCTGTCCGTGTAATACTTGTCCTGCATCTCAAAGAAATTCAGTTAGCCACAACATTAGAAACACTTGTCCATGTTTGTATAATTTACATTCAATTGTTACGTCATCTAAAGTTCCCTCTGTTTACAGTTAATGATCGTTTAAGAGGGGTTAGCATTTATTTTATCAAGAAATAGGGACTTTTCCTCGGTTTCATAAGGAATAATTATTCTGTTTACTTCTGCAACTTTGTCCTTTTACAACTCCACAGTCATTAAAATGGCTTAACTCCTACAAATTTGCACTGCTAATATACCTGTTTTTCTTAGAAATTTCACTTTTTACCAATCCTGCAATTACAGTAAGGATTCCATAAAATACTGTAAATATTGGCTAATCAACGGGCACCTCAAATTATTCTTGAATAAATGCTAATTTCATTGTAGACATTTATATGAGCACTTCATGGAATAGAATCACAACTGTATTCAATCTAACAAAGACAACTAACAAATATGCCAGCAGCGCTTCAGGTCGCTGGTCGCATTTGCGACCAAGATTTACGTTTTGCGACTTACATTCTCACATCGGTCGCGACCAACACTTCATGCACTGTGCGCCTATTCTGGGCAGCGATTCACTCCCTAATTATCAGCCGCCGGCCGCGAATTTTTTTCTGCAGGTTGGTTGGTACCATTACGTACATCAGCCAATCACAGGTCGGCTGGTGGCATGACCAATCATAGCTCGGCAAAGCATTCGACCTTGTCACTGTCAGCTGAGTTGGGCGCGCGGCAAATTTATAAAACCTTGTCTGACAATAACGATGTAAATGCTCCACAATACGCGAAATTATAAGTACACTAGCTGGTCTGCTGCAGAAGTCCAATGGTCTATGTAGTAGGCCTTGGCTTCGGTGACTAATACTGCAGATCGGAGAGCAAATTTCATATCAGAAAGTGTTTTCATTACCGGTTTTTCATTTCGCTATTTAGATTTCGCGCATTTCTTAGGGTAATGGAAACGCACCTTGAGAGTGAGAACGATGTCCGACGTTATTAGCCCGAAAACACAGTCTGCTTCGTGACCATAGACTGCTCGTGACACAGTTTTGAGTCTTGTTTATACCAGCTATGAGTGCTTGCGTCCAGTGGCGAATGGTTTTATTTAGCGTTTCAATATCAATCGCTAACCTTCTATCCTGATGGATTAGGTTGGATGCGCACTTCCACTCTGATCTGAAGTTCCGCATGTACATGATTATTCATGCAGTATGTATGAAATCGGAGACTGGTTGGTCCGAGTGCAAGATTATTTATTTTCATTAGAGTACGATAAAGATGAGAAAAGCTGCGGTTCTAATAGATTTGTGGTCCGTTTTCTTTGGGGTTCAGATAATTGGCCAGCTGTCGGAGGAATAGTATTTTGTCGATTGCAACAAATGTTCAAAACTGATTCAAAAACTAACTGGTGACGCCTGTCCAATGTACTCCAGCGACGACCATAGGCTCATCAGCGCAATGCCTCAAATATGAGTCTGTGTCACGAACAGTGTACGGTCACGAAGCAGACTGTTTTTTTTGGGGTGGGCAAATAACGTCGGACATCGTCCTCACTCTATGTGTGCGTTTCCGTTACCCTTCGAAATGCTCAAAATCTGCATAGCGAAATTAAAAAAAAACTGGTAAATGATAATAATAATTATTATTATAATAAGCCGTCCTACTACATTGTTACCGGTGAAAGATTTCTTGAAACTTTGTGCTAACGAACTTGGCATACTGCTCCTACTTTTTACCAAATATTTAGGGTGGATCACTTTGGGAACTATATTAATTTTAATGTTAAACTTTCAATTTGTGATGAAAAAATGTCGCCAAATTATGCTTTTTACAGCTTCAGTTCCTCCTGGGTCTCATTTTCAAAGCAATTAAGCCATATTTGGTGTCAAATTGTTCCTTGGGATGGCAGCAACAATAACAGTTATAAATTTTAGAATTAGCACTGTGATAATTGGGAGTTATTCATTGATTTATCCCCATATGTTGGTTTTAGGGGGGTGCTCATCAAAATTTGGCCATAATTTTTCTGTGACTGATTCAGTTTATGCACTGGGGACGGTTTGATGAAAAGTTGTCCCTTGGAGAAATGGAGAGTTGTACATACATTTAGACTTGTATGATAACTCTCCAAAATGATAACTGCATTTATACATTTTTCAAACATTCTTGTGAACATCAAGATCTACTTTTCAGTTCACAAAGTGCTTTCTGATAATGTTTCTTAAATAAATGCAGCAACAACTGATAGTCTGTTCAGGTATCTTTATTTGGGCTTGTAAATATTCAGAAAAGTATCATGGTACTTTGCGTGACCACAGTTTTGGCCTGCGCGCCCAACTTTTTCAGGTTGGGAACGCATGCGCTCCTAGGTCCAAAAGTTAGTCTGGAGGCTTGGGAAGCCTTGTCCTTTGCGTTGTCACGGTCAATTTTTGCTGTTTCCCTGTAGAATACATAAAACTTAAACAAGGGTGGCAGAAAATACAACTGAGGGGGCAAAACTCCCTTTAGCACCCGCAGTGTTTTTGGTGTATGAGCTTTTTAAACCAGAAGTGTCAGTGCTTAAGAAGCACCGGTTTTGTTTTTTTTTTTTTTCGATTTACCGGTGGACCGCAACAGCCTAATAGCTAGCAGCTTTCAGTGGTCATAGCTGGCAGTGAGTGACCCCTAGATTCCACCGGGCGCGTATCTGCAGCGTTTGCTCCATCTTGCAGGCGACTTCATGTTCCACTGAGCGCGAAACGTCAGCACAGCATCCTGCCAGCTGATACAATCGACCTGCTCAGATTTTGCATATTTCGTCATTTTAACCAGGATATTTGTGCGACGAACTGAAATGCTTTCCATTGTTTTTTCTGCTTTAATTGCATTTAATGTCATTTCTGACTTTGTTGTGTACTTACTACAGTCCAGCCGCGAACGCCATAGATTTAAAAAAAACATTGTGCCAGTGTTTTAGTTAAAACAAAATCACAGACAAGTAGTTGAAAAGTAAGTTATAAACGAATTTTATCGCAAAGATTTGTGGCCAGTCTCTTTTAGTTAAAAGCGTATTCCCTTTGATAGTTACTTCATGCCTGGCACGATCTGGTGTGCAATTCCCATTAGCACAAATACTAACGTAGTTGGATCCAATGACTGTATATGGTCGAACTATAGGAAACGTATCACTGCTGTATTCAGATCAGTGCGACTGCGGCCCGCCAGCGCCAGAAATAGACTCGGCGTGTATTCTCGGCGGAGCAGCGCGGAGAGCCGCCTCTAGGACGCTGCCGAGACATGCCGTGGCACGGCTGGTGGAATCACAACCATTGTCTAGAATGGCCGCAATCAACTCCAGCAACCGTGTCGCGGCAGTAACGCAGCCAAGACACTCCAGGTGGAATCAAGGGGTGAGGATGTCTAATGGAAAGTTTACAGAAACCATGTTTCACAGGGATCCACAGCCCAATAGTTTTTCTTGCCAACAATTAAAAAGTAGTCAGCAGGTGAAGATCTCATTGAGCTGCAAATAAGAAAAATCATATTGAGGATATTATGGTTGAAATGAAACCTTTCAGTGCAGAAAATCAGCAAGAACATGGCTAGGAACTCATTTGTTGGAGTTGGAACAAAAGTGATCAAAGCAAGCAAAATAGGAAATGTCCTAATGCTGTGGATTGCAGTGGTCAGTTCAGAGTAACTCAGTCCAGGCATATTGTGTACTTGCAGGGCTGCAGTGTTTGTGTTTAACCAGAGATGATTATGACAACGTGTAATCATGTAAACAAAAGTCAGACGTGCTAAGAACATATTTTACTGACAGTATGGACATCTCTATGAAAATATGTCACTACTTCCGAAATGTAAGATCTCTTTTTACTTCTTACTGGCAAGGCTTGTTTAAGAAGAAAAATGACACTGGTGGTTTCTCCTTTTGCAGCAGTACACTTCCAGCTCCTCTGGAGGTGAGAGCTCTTGCGAGGAAGGAAGGATGCGGCGGCCCACTCAACTGCGGACATTGAACTCCCAGAATGTAGTGGACACAGAAATGCCTCTGCTGTATCTCCCCAGTGACCCTGAAGACTACTCCAGCAGTGAGCAGTCCTGTGACACAGTCATCTATGTGGGGCCCAATGGGTCAACTTTGTCAGACAAGGAGCTGACAGACAATGAAGGCCCCCCAGAGTTTGTGCCTATCATCCCTTCTCTGCATAAAAGCAAGGTGGAGGAGGGGAAATCATCGGTACGGACAGTGACAGACCCAGAGCTGGTTTACCCCCTATTGCAGCAGCGTCCACCCACACAGCCATTACAGCTGCAAACGGCTCAGCCACTGGA
Source organism: Gymnothorax javanicus (assembly GCA_029692085.1). NCBI lineage: Eukaryota > Metazoa > Chordata > Actinopteri > Anguilliformes > Muraenidae > Gymnothorax > Gymnothorax javanicus. The sequence continues at coordinate 127,820,745 of CM056193.1, read as the reverse complement.
GGTAGTAGAGGAGGGAGGAGAGTCAGGAAAGCAGGAAAAGGATTGCCTCAAGTGCAACACCTTTGCTGAGCTCCAGGAGCGGCTTGGGTGTATCGATGGGAGAGAGGAGGTCAGCAGCTTCGCTTATGAGGGACTTTCCACCAACCGGGCACCTGGGGCTGGACCTTTGCATGGAGGCCATGGGGAAGGGGCTACCAAAACTGGGGTGGAGACCCATTTACACACAACAACAAGGCGTATCTCAAATGATCCTCAGCTAGAGGAAATCCGAGAGGTTTTGGAGGAGGCAGAGATTGCCCAGTCTATGATTGAGAGTCTGTCAAGGCCAGCGGTGGGTGGCCGTGCCCTCTCAACAAGCAGGAGCTTGACTGGTGGGAGCAGCAGTGGTAATTCCACACAGCCTGTGCCTTTCCAGAGAGCCAGGAGTTCCAATTTCTATGACAGCAAGGAAGGCACTGAATCCACTGAGGCTAAGCCCCGTCCCATGGGCTCTCCCAGGCTGGGAGTGGCCAGCCTAACTAAGACCACAGACTACAAGCCACCCTCATCTCCATCCCAACGCTGTAAGATGTACACTCAGAAGGGTGTGGTGCCAGGTGTAGCACCAGCCTCATCCCCTCAGGGCCTGAGTTGGGATAGTGGGAAGTCCTCCACTGAGTCACTGCTGCAGTCTGAGTCCAGGACATCACCTACAGTTATGAGCCCTCAGGCTCTGAAAAAGTCTCTCTTCCCTGTAATTGCAAGCTCCTCCTCCTCCTCTGCTGAGACTCAAGACAAGGACTTAGCACCTGCCATTGCCACAGCTGCCACTGTGACAGTTCAGCAGCCACTGGAGCTCAATGGGGAGGATGAGCTCGTGTTCACCCAAGTGGAGGAACTTACCATCAGTGGAATCATGGAGAGCGGCCGGCCCACAAACATACTGAGTTTCAACAGCGACTGCTCTATGCAGGCTTTGGCCTCTGGCTCCTGCCCTGTTAGTATCATTGGCAGCATCAGTAAAGACTCTGAGTGCTTCCCAAGAGCTGTTATCAGTACTATCCCAACTTCCACTTCCTCCACCATCACAGAGGTCAGCATCTCGAAGTGTGTGGCCATCCAAAAAGCTGAGGGGGAAGTGAAAGCGACCATAACCAGCTCCTCTATCAGCTCCTGGTTCAGTGAGATGAGCACTGGCAGCGATGGAGACCAATCCTGCTGCAGCTTTGTTGCCCAGCAAAGTTATGGACAGGGGCAAGCCCTGGCAGAGCCTCTAAAGATTGGTCTTCTGGAGGAATGTCTATTTGAGGACTCAAACAAAGATGAGAGTCCAGAGGATGTAGCTGCTGACACAGAGGTGCTCGGAGAGAATGCTGCAGAGTTGAGTGTACCAAGCAAAGGGAAACTTAAGAGTCTAGTCCAATCCATGGTCTCAGGCTCTAATGCTCTGATCTTGGGTGACCAGGGTGGTGTCTTCCCCCTCAAGACTAATATTGCTGTCCATCCCTGTATGGCTGTCAAGCCAATGACCCACCATGATGCAGTCCAGCTGCCCAGTCCAGGTTTTACCCAGAGCCCACAGAAAATGATAACGGGAAAATCCATCCTGGTCTCTGGAGACATTTACTTTGAGGACCCCTGGATGAAGAGAGATGGTGAAGAACTCGAGCCACCGGAACAAACCTGTGAAGTGAACCCAGAAAGGAGAGCAGTGGATGTGGTGAAGAGCTTTAGCCCTGCTGACCGAGTCAACTCAAGCAGTGGGGAGGCAGCTTGCTCCCTGGATATACTAAAGCGGGTAGTGGATGGCTGTGAAATGGTGCTTGATGTATCAGACAGCCTTGCTCCTGTACAATTAGCTGATGTGCTTCGTACGGCCAGCCTTCCACGTGGTTGGCACCAAATGAACAGTCATGATGATGATGCTCCCCTGTGTTGCACGAGTGGGGTCCACAGAGGATCAGGAACCACCAGCTCAACTCCCTGCAGTCCCAGGTCCACTCTGGAAAGGAAGGGGTCCTTTTCAAAGCAGGGCCTCTTCACCTGGACAAAAGGGATGCCACCTCTGCCTCCAGTTAGGAAGTCCAGCCTGGATCACAAAAATAGAGTTGGCCTGCATGGTTCAGGGAACAGTCAGACACTGTTCCTGGGAAGCTCTGCTGAGAAATCCATCAGTAATGGAAAGCTGAAGGGCCCTGGTGTGGAGAGTAGCAGCAGACTGTTTAGTGCAAAGCTAGAGCAGCTGGCCAGCAGGACCAACTCTTTGGGGAGATCCCCTGCAGGGCACTATGACTGCTTGTCTTTGGAGAGAGCGGACTGTCTTAGTGCGGTGGATTCAAGGTGCAGCACTAGGAGAGACTGCACTATGCCAAGAACTGGTAAAGGCCTGAAACATGGCTCAGCTTCCTCATTAGCTCCTAGCACTGGGGGACATGGCAACACACCACAGTCACCAAAGGCCAGCCAGTCTAAGATCTCAGCAGTCAGCAAGCTCCTAATGGTTAGCCCGAAGGCTCGCAGCTTGTCTGCCTCCAGCACCAAGACCCTGAGCTTCTCCACAAAGTCCCTACCACAGTCTGTGAACAGGAGCTCAAGCATACCTCTCAATGGGAAGAACCAGAGCCCAAGCCAGAACCAGAACCAATCTCAGAATCAGAGCTCCTGGTCAACTCAGTCCCTGAGCCGTAGCAGGGGCACGGGCCTTGCTGCTAAGCTCCCCTTACGGGCTGTGAATGGGCGAATCTCTGAGCTCCTCCAGGGCAGTGGGAGTTCTCGTGCCGGACACAATCGGGTGGTGTCGAAGCCTGAGGAGAGGACCTCCCAGGGAGAGGAGAGATCATTAGTGCTCCACACCCTCCCCTCACCTTACAGCAAGATTACTGCCCCCCGGAAGCCACATCACTGCAGCAGCGGGCACGCTAGTGACAACAGCAGCGTGCTGAGTGGTGAGCTGCCGCCTGCCATGGGCAAGACTGCCCTCTTCTACCACAGTGGTGGCAGCAGCGGTTACGAGAGTTTGATAAGGGACAGTGAGGCAACAGGTAGTACCTCCTCTGCCCTGGATTCAATGAGTGAGAACAGCAGCTCTGCTAGCAGCCGCCAGAGTCTCAAAAACTCAAAGAAGAGGAACAATGGAGGTAAACCTTTTTACTCATATTATCCTGCATGATTTTGAGCAAACTAGCCTGGCTGGGTAATGTGTGAATTTCAATTTTTATCAAACCCTCACATCATTAAATGTCTTTTTCAATGAAAATTATGTCCAAAACATGGCACTGCATTAGTTGCTACAAGCGTAACACAAATAAAACAAGGACAGTAAACAAAGCCAATGATTAAATATTGAAGTTAAGAATGAATTTGAATTTTTTTTTTGACCATTTCCTTCCCACAATAATAACACACACAACCTCACTGTAGCATACCAGTTCCTTTAGTGTATGGCTAGGATGCAATCAGATATCATACTGTTGTTTGAGTTATGCGTAAATACAAGAAAAATATTTATATATTAATGTTTATTTAGCACCGGGAAGCCTTGCAAGCAATTTTTGTGACTGCTGGTATACTTTGTTCATAAAGAAAAAATAAATTACATTTGTCTTATTCCTATATTACGTACATATAATTTTGTATTAAAGTAACAGTGGAGAAAAGTCCAACATTATAACAAATTATAACATAACGTAATATAACATGCGTGGAGAGAACAGGCTGTTCAGTCCAACTATGCTCGCCAGTTTCTAATAACTGTACTGAATCTATCACTTCAGATACTCAATGACTCAATGGTATCCAGCGCTAAATCAAATCTGCTCTGGAAAATTCCCAAGGTTCTGCCTCAACAATATGGTCAGGCAAGGTATTCCACACTGAGATTACTCTCTGGGTGAAAAAATATTTCCTAATATCAGTGCTAAATTTACTCTTGGCCAACTTCCATTTGTGACCCCGAGTTCTACGAATAAAACTTGGCATAAGTACATAATTATAACATAATTCACTTTGTTAATCCCTTTAACATATTTAAAGGCCCCAATCAGATCGCCCCCGAAGTCTCCTTTTCCTAAAACTAAAGAGATTAAGGATCTTCAGCCTCTTCTCATATCTTTCATCTTTAATACGTGGAATTAACTTTGTGCCTCTTCTCTTAGCTTTTTTGAGAGCCTGTACATCATTCTTACAGAATGGTCCCCAAAATTATACACAATACTCTAGATGTGGTGTGACGAATGTGTTGTACAGGAGAAGTATGACCTCCTTGGATTTATACTCAATACTTTTGGCTATATATACCAGCATCACATTGGCCTTTTAACTGCTACGGCAAAATCGCTAGAACCTGAGAGGGTTTGGTCAACAATCGCTCCCAGATCTTTTTCCATGTGGAGCACATTCCAGTTTTAAATCTCCCATGAAGAAATCCTGTCTAATGTTTTTATTACCTACATGTAGAACTTTAGATTTAGATGCATTAAATTTCATTTGCCTCATTTCTGCCCAATTCTGAATTCTACCTAAATCATCTTGAATCACTGTAGTGGACTCGAAACTGTTCGCCAAACCTCCCAATTTAGCATCATCCGCAAATTTAACTAATTTGCTTTCAATATTCTGATCAAGGTCATGAATGCCGATGAGGAAGAACAGGGGTCCCAAAACCAATCCCTGAGGGATTCCACTACCCACCATACCTAGCTCAGATGAGATTCCACTGACAACCATTCCTTGTGTTCTGTCCTGTAACCAGTTTTGAATCCACTCCAGAATACCTCCAGTAATTCCAACAGAGCTTATTTTAAAAATTATTTTCTCATGCGGAACTGTATCAAATGCTTTCTGAAAATCCAAGTATACTCAGTCAAAAAAGAAACTTCACACTCATAAATTTCTAAATATTTTCTTGAAACTTAATACAAGAGATATTATTATTAGGTGGAAATGCGTTGTCAAAGACATCATGACACACAGCAACTCCGACGTGCACAAGCATGCAGCACGTGCGAGCATACATCAAGGTAAAAGCATGTTTCCTCGTGTTCCTAGTCACGTGACCTTATGAGACACGTGCAATTGAGCCCACGTTAGCACGGTAGAGTGACATCTCGGAAAAACAAGTTCTTACAGTCAATTATCCGTTGATTTGCAATGCCACGACTGTCAAACATTCAACGTGAACGTGCCATTGGCATGCTGAATACGGAACGCGGTCACTGACGTTGCCAGGGTTATGGGATGCAGTCGACGGACTATCCATGATCTTCGGACACGTCTCCAACAAACTGGCACCACAGCAGACCGACCTCGTTCGGGTAGACCACGGTGACGACACAAGCAGAAGACCGACAAATCGTCTTCGTCATTTGCGTAATCGATTTCTCACTGCAACGTCCACTAGGAATGAATTGTTTAGGCGTCGTGTGACTGCCCAAACCATACGTAATCGCCTGCGCACTGCTCGTCTCCATGCACGCCGGCCATATCGTGGACCAATTTTAACCCAGTTACACCGGCGTCAACGGCTTCTCTGGGCACAACGACATCTGAGATGGACTCAGCGTGATTGGAATAGGTCGTTTTAGTGACGAATCCAGATTCACTTTGCACTTCGCTGATGGGAGAGTTAGAGTTTGGAGACGCGGTGAACGCAACGCCCAGTGTGCAGGAAGTGGACCGTTTTGGGGGCAGTAGTGTTATGTTTTGGGGTGCCTTTAATGGTCCTGCCGTTCCCGACTGATGGTCGCTTCAGGAAACCTAACTGCTGCAGGATACAGAGCTTTTGCCATTCATGGCAGCTCATGGCCCAGGTCTGACATTCCAACACGATAATGCCAGACCTCATACGGCCAATTTAACGCAGAATTTTCTTAGGAATGCTGGCATCAATGTCATGGAGTGGCCCTCAAGGTCTCCCGACCTTAATCCCATAGAACATGTATGGGATGTGTTGGGCAGAAGACTCCGTCAAGTAAGGAACCCTCCACAGAATTTGCAGGAACTTGGTGCCATGTTGGTTCAATTATGGCGACGCATCCCCCAAGCTGTGTTCAGACGCATCATTCAATCCATGAGGAGACGTTAGCGTCGCAGTTGTGAATGCTCATGGAGGGCATACGCTATTGACATGCTTTCATCAAGTTGTAACTTACCATTTTTACTCTCTTACATTTCCGTAGCATTTCTGGTGGAACTGGTTACATTATGAACATGATTTTTATGGTACACCATCCTTAATGGGTACAGAATGGAGTTAAATCGTTATTTAAAACCACTTTTCTTGTATGTTCAAATTATCGACCTCCAAACGAGTGTGAAGTTTCTTTTTGACTGAGTATATATGATGTCTTAAGCCCTGCTCTGATTATAAGTCTTGATGGCCTCTTCAAAGAATTCCAGAAGGTTTGTCAGGCATGGCCTTCCCTTGCGGAAACCAGGCTATCCCTCACGATGTTATTACATTTAAGAAATAATTCCAGCTCATCTTTTATGATAGATTCCAGTATTTTTCATACAATACAAGTTACACTGACTGGCCTGTAATTTCCTGCCTCAGTACGGTCCCCTTTCTTATATATTGGTATTATATTGTCCTGCCTCCAATAATTTGGTATTTCTCCTGTTTCTAAAGACCATCTGAAGATTGCTGATCATGGTTTAGAGATGATCTCACTAACTTCCCTGAGCACCCTAGGGTATAAGCCATCAGGACCTGCAGCATTATCTGTCTTCAGTTTATGCAACTTGTCTAATACTTCATTATCCCTCACCTCAACTTCTGTTAAATAATCTTGAGCATTGGAAATGTCCTCTGGCCAAATAAAAATCAGCTCTGAGGTAAATTTCTCAACAAAGTAGCTATTTAAGGTATCAGCAATATCCTTATTCTCATACAGCAGCAATCCATCTTTATTCTTTATACACTTAACCTCCTCTTTGACTTTCCTTTTTCTACTGCAGTACTGAAAAAAAGCTGTTCGGATTAGTTTTTTTGCAATTTGCCTTTCATACAGTCTTCTTGTATTCCTCAGCTCTTTTTTGACCATAGCCCGCATTTTACAGTATTCGGCCTTAGTATTCTCATTACTGTCCTTTATGTACAATGCTGTGAAAAAGTAGCTGCCCCCCTTGTTAAATCATTAATTAACTGTGATTAACCACATTTTTTGAGTCCAATTTCACTAGCCACACCCAGGCCTGATTACTGCCAGACCTGTTGAATCAAGAAATCACTTAAATAGAACCTGTCTGACAAAGTGAAGTTGGCTAAAAGATCTCAAAAAGCAACAGATCATGCCGTGATCTCAATAAATTCAAGAACAGATGAGAAACAAAGTCATTGATATCTATCAGTCTGAAAGGGTTACCAAGCCATTTCTAAGGCTTTGGGACTCCAGCAAACTATGGTGAGAGCCATTATCCACAAATGGAGAAAATTTAGAACAGTGGTGAACCTTCCCAGGAGTGGCCGGCCTACCAAAATTACTCCAAGAGCGCATTGACGACTCATCCACGAGGTCACAAAAGAACCCAGAACAACATCTAAAGAACTGCCTCACTTGCCTCAGTGTTAGTCAGTGTTCATGATTCAACAATAAGAAAGAAACTGGGCAAAAATGGCATCCATGGGAGAGTTCCAAGGCGAAAACCACTGCTGACCAAAATGAACATAAAGCCTCATCTCACATTTGCCAAAAAACATCTTGATGATCCCCAAGACTTTTGGGAAAATGTTCTATGGACTGATGAGACAAAAGTTGAACTTTTTGGAAGGTGTGCGTCCTGTTACATCTGGCGTAAAACTAACACAGCATTTCAGAAAAAGAACATCATGCCAGCAGTCAAACATGGTAGTGGTAGTGTGATGGTCTGGGGCTGCTTTGCTGCCTCAGGACCTGCATGACTTGCCATAATTGATGGAACCATGAATTCTGCTCTCGACCAGAAAATCCTGAAGGAGAATGTCCGACCATCAGTTCGTGACCTCAAGCTCAAGTGCACTTGGGTTATGCAGCATGACAATGATCCGAAACACGCCAGCAAGTCCACCTCTGACTGGCTTAAAAAAATTAATTAAATGAAGGTTTTGGAGTGGCCTAGCCAAAGTCCAGACTTAAATCCGATAGAGATGCTGTGGCATAACCTTAAACAGTTGACAAAAATATAAAAAAGAAAATGTTAGCGCTCACATTGCAAAACATAAATATTTATTACTGCATGACGGCAGAAAACGGACACGTTTCAGCCATAGGCTTTCCTCAGCGTTTCTAATACAACTGTGGGAGTAACCATTAAAAAACCAACCAGGGATCACCAGACAATCAATAACCAGCTGATGACAATTAGGCCTACTACATCAATATACAAAGAGAGAGGGGGAAAAAATTAATTAATTAATTAATATATATATACTCAAAATTTGATAGGGATCATAGGAATTTTTTTGTGAAATGACATGCAAATTTGGTAACGGCCACTTATGAACAATATATTGGATAAATGACATGCAGTCAGACACAAAACACATTTGCAAGTGCATTTAATGACATTAAATGAGCGTGCAGCCTCACACTTTTGGCTTTCACGAACACTTCATGGTTTCACCTCTGACATGTAAAGTGAAAACAGACAGTGTTCGTTTGATGTTTCATTACCACAGTTAATGTCAATAACGGGTATGGCCTCCCCTAGCTTGAATGACGGCTTGACAACGTCGGGTCATACTGTCAATCAGAACCCAGATGCTTGCAATTGGAATGTTGTTCCATTCTTCAACAAGGGCATTTCCGAGCTCTTCTAGAGTTGTGGGTTGTGCCCTACGACCGGAAATGGCGACCTGCAGCATGTTCCACACGTGCTCGATAGGGTTTAGGTCCGGCGAACGCGCGGGCCAGTCCATGCGGACAATTGTCTCCTGCTCTAGGAATTGATTCACCACCCTAGCACGATGGGGATGGGCGTTATCATCCATCAAGATGAAATCAGGGCCAACAGCACCAGCGTATGGTCTTACGTACACATTGAGGATCTCATCCCTGTACCGCACCCTGTCATCGTCCCTCTCCCCATGACATGCAGGTCCGTTCTGCCATTCCTGCTTATTCCTCCCCAGACCATAATTGATCCGCCATCATAACGGTCGTGTTCATTGATGTAGGCATCATTAAATCGCTCACGTTGTCTTCGCCACACCCGTTGCCTCCTGTCAGTAAAGTCCAAGCAATATCGGGACTCATCAGTAAAGAGAACTGGAGCCCAATCGTTGTGTGTCCATGTGACATGATCGTGAGCCCAATCCAAACGGTCACGCCTATGACGCACGGTCAGTGGATTTGAACACATGGCCTTCTTGAGTTGAGGCCGGCAGTATGAAGACGATTCCGTGTCGTCTGAGTGGATACCCTGACCCCCGAGGCGTTATGAAGGTCATTTCGTAGGGTGGTGGCTTTCCAGAAAGGATGAAGTCGTGCCTGAAGTGTGAGAAAGTGGTCCTTTCGTTGTGTAGTCGATCTCTGACGACCACCCCCATGACGGTGTGCTGCTGTACCAAACGTTTGATGCGGTTCCACGCTCTGTTCACAACGCTTTGGCTGACGTTAAGTGCATTAGCAACGTGATGTTGTGAGAAGCCAGAGTCAAGCATTCCGATGCATCTTCCCAATTGCTCTGAAGTCAATCGACGTCTAAGACGTTGAGGAGACATTGTTATTGCTAAATGTAATGCAAAAATTTGGGAACTTCCAAATTTTCACCAACAAAACAACACACACGCCTGAGTTGAAATGGTGAAGTGTTAGTCAAAGCCAAAATGTGAGGCTGCACGCTCATTTAATGTCATGAAATGCACGTGCAAATGTGTTTTGTGTCTGACTGCATGTCATTTATCCAATACATTGTTCATCAGTGGCAGTTACCAAATTTGCATGTCATTTCACAAAAAAATTCCTATGATCCCTATCAAATTTTGAGTAATATATATATATATATATATATATATATATATATTCAACAGCAAAACACAAATCAAAATTAGTCACGTATTATCAATCCAATCAGATTTAGACAATAATCCTTGCGTACATCTATAAAAAGTTCATAAATATACAACTGTTATTGGCATACCTTCTCACAAAAAACAAGACAGGGACAATTCCTCATTTAAACCCCTTGGAAACTCAGTTTGTAAATGACATATCCAAAAGGCCTCCCTTTGACGCAATTTCCTCTCCCTATCCCCTCCCCTCAACAGCGGCCTAACTACTTCAATACCCATGAAATGTAGTCTGCAGACATCATGACCGACCAATTCGTTTCGTAGCAAATATAGGAGAGTTAACAAATTCACGGCCAACAACGGGATCGCTAGATAAAGCGATTCCGTTTGCTACGAAACGATCCAGTAATATGAGAGATAAGCTTGTGAAGACGGATCTACGTGTGCGGTCCACACATTTTTTGAGCTTTCTTCCCCCAGGAAATTTCCCGTGTTTGAATTATGTTAATTGCAATGCCATGATCAAAGGTGACCATTTTTCACATCCCCATGCAGGAAGTAGAATAAAAATTCGGGATAGAATCACTTGTAAAACTACACATGTAATCTACTTATTGAAATGTCCTTGCGGGTTTTGTTATGTGGGCGAGACAAAAAGGGAATTGAGACTAAGGATCTCTGAACATAAGAGTAACATTAGAAATGGTCTCCTATTGTTAGGCATTTTAATTCGGTCGGTCATGATGTCTGCAGACTACGTTTCATGGGTATTGAAGTAGTTAGACCGCTGTTGAGGGGTGGGGATAGAGAGAGGAAATTGCTTCAAAGGGAGGCCTTTTGGATATGTCATTTACAAACTGAGTTTCCTAGGGGTTTAAATGAGGAATTGTGCCTGTCTTGTTTTTTGTGAGAAGGTATGCCAATTACGGTTGTATATGTATGAACTTTTTATAGACATACGCAAGGATTATTGTCTAAACCGGATTGGATTGATAATATGTGACTTATTTTGATTTGTGTTTTGCTGTTGAATATATATATATATATACAGTGCCTGACAAAAGTCTTGTCACTTATCCAAGTTGTAGGAACAACAAATAATAACCTGACTTGTAGCTGATCAATTGGAATAAAAAAAAAAAGCCCTCTAGATTAAGCGAAATATACCAAAATAGAGTTTTGTGTCATTGATTGAGTTTTATAATTTAATTTGTACAGAAAGGTCAGATTTTGCTTGGACAAAAGTCTTGTCGCATTGAAAAAAATGTGGAAATTATACATACACTTTATTTTGAATACACAAATATGCCACTATAATATCAGAACATAAAGCCATGGTGCCTTGGAAAAAAGAATTAATATTAAGTGTATGACTCCATGAGCTTGGAGGACTGCATCCATACGTCTTGGCAATGACTGAGATAACTTGATGATGAAATCATCTGGAATGGCATAGAAAGCAGTCTTGCAGGACTCCCAGAGTTCATCAAGATTCTATGATTTCATCTTCCAAGCCTCCTCCTTCATCTTACCCCTGAAATGCTCAATAATGTTCATGTCAGGTGACTGGGTTGGCCAATCCTGGAGTACCTTCACCTTCTTCGCTTTCAGGAACTGTGACATGGAGGCAGAAGAATGAGAAGGAGCAGCAGTATAAGTAGGGCAGCAAGAACTTCTTGATATTTCAGGCTGTTGATGTTGCCATCCACTCTGCAGATCTTTCTCACACCCCCATGCTGGATGTAACAACAAACCATGATTTTTCCTCCACCAAACATGATTGTTTTCTGGGAGAATCTTGGGTCCATGAGGGTTCCAACAGGTCTTGTACGGCGACTGGCATGCAGTTCAATGGATGATTCACCAGAAAAATAAACTTTCAGCCACTTTTCCAGTATCAATCCTTTCTGCGAGCTGTGGGCCTTGGCAAATGCAATGCAGGTGTTTTGTTCTCTGTTTAATGCAGACTTCTGTGTACTAATTTGGCTATGAAAACCACTTTGAGAGAGAATTTGACAAACTCTTCCTGTAGATACCGGGATTTTTGGTGACATTTCCTCATGTAGCTTCGCTGTAGTTGAAGAAGGGCTAGCCTTGAACAGTTGAAGCAACAAACGGTCCTTTCAAACAGTTGTCATACTGGGGTCTGTCTGACCTGCGCTTGCCATGAAGGTCACCAGTTTCTTCAGATCTTTTTCTCATCCCCTCCACTTGACATTTGGATACATTAAAGATGTCTGCCACCTCAGCAGCAGACTTAGTCTTCAGGCTCTTGATGATCAGCACTTTGGTCTGTGGTTGAATCTTTGGTATGTTGTCAGAGGTCTAGTCGCACCTCATATGAAAGTCTGGTGTGCTGGGGTTATTTCTATACACATCTGGGAATGTGTTAATTACAGTATTTGTCATAGGTCAAACTCTAATCTGCGATTTGTTGCATCATCTGAAGAGACGACAAGACTTTTGTCCTAGCAAAAAAAAAGATGTTATGGGCTTAGCCAAGCTGTGAACATCAGAACACTTTTTGACGGTTTCATTTTGCACCAAATTATTAATGTGAAAGCCCTTGACATTAAAATGGACCATTTATTGTAACAATTGATTGGTTAGAAATAAAGTTATATGCTATTTTTAGTTACTATGTCCTTTTGCGACAAGACTTTTGTCAGGCACTGTGTATATATATATATATATATATATATAGTTATGTATGAGTATTTTATGTAAAGCACTGTATATCATTTGGAAATAGAGATTGTTACATACTATTTGTGCTGCCTTACTGGTCAGCTATTTGTTTATTTTGGTTATCATTTAGCACCCTCTGGTGGTATGTCTGTAGAAAAACATGATCTGATGCAATACCACTTCTTTGTGAAGAAATAGACGAGTGCTTTCTGGAAGCTTCTGGCATCTTCCTGCCTGGAGGGGGCGGGATTACCCAGGAATCCTGTAGCTCTTTCCAGAATGTTGCTAGTCTATATAAATGCTGTGATTTTGGTCAGTAGAGGCAGAGTTTTTGTTATGGCAACAGAGTTACATAGTGGCATTAGAGTGTTATTATAAGATTAAACAGTGGATTATTTGTAGAAGTTTTTTTTTATCAGTGAAGAATAAATTTGTTTAAGTTGTCATTGCTGGTTTTCTTTGTTGTGATTTTCAAGTCATAACTATATATATATGTATATATATATATATATATATATATATATATATATAATTAATTTTTTTTTTTTTCCCTCTCTCTTTGTATATTGAAGTAGTAGGCCTAATTGTCATCAGCTGGTTATTGATTGTCTGATGATCCCTGGCTGGTTTTTTAATGGTCACTCCCATAGTTGCATTAGAAATGCTGAGGAAAGCCTATGGCTGAAACGCATCCGTTTTCTGCCGTCGTGCAGCAATAAATATTTATATTTTGCATTGTGAGTGCTGATATTTTCTCTTTTATATTTTTGTCAACTTTTTGGGACAGCACCCGTTACTCTATATAGTAAAACCTGAGTTTAGCACGCATACTCGTTTAATTAAATGACCTTATACAGGCCATTCATGCTCGAAAACCCTCCAATGTGGCTGAATTAAAACAATTCTGTTCCCAAGAGTAGGCCAAAATTCCTCCACAGCAATGTGAAAGAGTCATTGCTAGTTATCGCAAACGCTTGATTGAAGTTGTTGTCGCCGAGGGTGGCACAACGAGTTATTAGGTTTAGGGGGCAATTACTTTTTCTCATTGGGCCAGGTGGGTTTGGATTGCTTTTTCCCTCAATCAATGAAATAATCATTGAAAAACTGCATTTTGTCTTTACTTGGGTTATCTTTGCCTAATATTAAAATTTCTTTGATGATCTGAATTATTTAAGTGTGACAAATATGCAAAAAATAAGAAATCAGGAAGGGGGAAAATACGTTTTCACAGCACTATTAGAACCATTTTTGAAAGTCAGACACCTTGCCTATTACACACAGCTAATGACAGTATAGTTTGTGGGACAATATAGCGATGTTGTCGGGGCAGGCAGGACCTCAGTAAGATAAGGCAATCTGATAGGAGGTTATTCTACACTTGATTGACAGGTCAGAAAGGTCCATTATTGATTTCATGTAATGTTGGATCATAGAGATGAAAATAAGTAAACAGATAACAATATATAGTAAAAGTAAAATAGTAATGAATTTTTGAGAGAAAAAGTCAATGTCTAGTGTGACTACCCTTTGGTCTAATTGTGGCATTTAATCTTTCAGGCATAGTTTTCGCATATTTTTTACAAGTATTTCTTCACCCGCTAAACCATTCCATATGGTTTGAAGTTCATTAAAAAGAAATTCTTGTGATGTTACAATAGATTTTCTAAATCAGATTAAGGTCCGGACTTTGAACATGCCAAGTCATAACTTTTATACCACCAGATGTTTCTTTCACAAATATTCTTGCACAATTTAGAGGTGTGTTTTGCGTCATTATCTTGTTGAAAATAAAAATCAGTCTCTTTCCAGATGGCAATGCATGCCTCAGCAGGATGCTGTGATACTGCTTTTGATCCATGATTCCATTGATTTTTATGAGATCACTGGCTTCTTTTGAGCAGAGTAAACCCCAAACCATAATATTTCCATTTCCATGTTTTGCTGAAGGGGTTAAACAGTCATTTTTGAAAAATTCTCCAACACTACAATACACATTAGTTCTGCATTTGGATGAGAAAATTTTTAATTTTGATTCATCGGTCCAAAGCACTTGTTCCCAGTCTATTGATGTCCAATCCTTGATTTTGTGGCAAACTCAAGTCTTTTTTTGATATTGCCAGCTCTTGGCAGCAACACGACCAGTCAGCCCATTTTCCAACAGGCGTCTGGAAATAGTAAATTTAGATACTTTCATCTCTTCGCTTCTAGCGCAATTAATACCATCACCAAGTTGTCGTGCTGTCAACCGCCAATTTTTTGTATCTCCCGCCACGAAGTGGATCGGGGGATGTTGGAATGGCGCTCGTCCCTCCGTCCGTCATTCCGTCCGTCCGTCCATCCAGGTTCAATGGGGACAAGTTTTCTCGGAAACTGTTGCACCTACGCGAATGAAATTTTATATGTGGCCAGTACTGATGACCCTACTGAATGAGTTCGACAATTGATTCCGAGAAATTCATTTTTACAGAGTTATGGCCCTTGACTCTGTTCGTGGACTTAAGTGTATGGGTGTTGCAATGGGGACAAGTTCTCTCGGCAACTATTGCACGTACGTGGATGAAATTCTGTGGGTGACCAGTACTAATGATCCTATTGAATGAGTTCGACAGTTGATTCCGAGAAATTTAGTTCTACGGAGTTATGGTCCTTGTTTCTGTTCGCCGACTCACTGTATGGGATTTGCAATGGGGACAAGTTTTCTTGGCAACTATTGCACCTTCATAGGTGAAATTTTGCGCGTGGCCAGTTCTAATGACCCTATTGCATGAGTTCGACAATTGATTCTGAGAAATTTTTTTTCACGGAGTTATGGCCCTTGACTCTGAACTTGGTGTATGGGTGTTTAATGGGGACAAGTTTTCTCCATTCCCCCGTGACCATTCTTACCGTGGTGGGGGATATTGGTGACAATGTTGCCTTGTTTTGCTTGTCATGTACATATAACGAACATCAAAGGCTCTTAACTTCCATTATGCTCCTAAATTGCCACTAGTTTTCAGTGAACCAGTCTCTTTGCTTGATGGTGTTTCTAACAGTGCCATGGCGGCATTTAACGTCTTTAGCATCGCGTAAGGCCACAATGCGGCTACAAACTATCTCAGAGGGCTCCTTCCGTTGTGCCACCATGTTTAATACTGTGATGCTGCTCAAAAGTTCATGTCACCTTATTTACTGGAACAACTGACCATCAGAGATAATTTTGCAAAGTAATGTTGCCTCAAATCAGTTTAAACAAATTTTGTAGTATCAATAATCATGGAATTAGCCTTCAAACATGCATTCAGGCTATGCAAGAGTCAAAAAAATTTAAACCTTCCAGTTGTTATAAAAAATAGATGTTTTCAGTGTTTTTTGTTAATTCCTCATATTTTTTTTCTCAATATACTCCTGGGATTGACTTTATTTGTTCTCATTGCCAAAAATAGTATTCTCAATACATTTTCACCTAAAACATTATAGAGAAGTGACATATTAGGACCCCTTTTAGATGAAAATGGTGGTGCATAATCATCACTGCACGCTACTGTACAATGCAGCAGGATAAAACATTTACAATTTAACTTTCAAGTACAAAAAACGCTTTACTGCCAGTTAAGTTCAAAGATGGGTAATTAACAACTTGCGTCAATTTTGTCATGTCCTTAATGTTTCATTTGATTGCCTTCCCACTATCCCACCATTCTTGTCAATTTCCAGTGCTGTCCTCCTAAATTGTTTAATTATTGTATTGTTTCCTCCCTCTCACTCCCTATGCCTATTCGCATGCTTACAAGCTTCTCCACCTCATTGTTGTAAGGGTTTCTCCTTTTTGTGCTGATAACTAAGAAATGCAAATTATGATGCCATTTGAAGGCATGTAGCCCAAAGTTACATTGTAGTATGACTCTCGGGTTTGTGGCCCATACAGACATCAACAGGCTGCAGAAGTGGCGCAAGGTAACATTTCATCGCAGTGCCGTTATGCTGGGTTGGCTTTATCTGATCCTTTGGTCTGTTCTGTCCCCAGGGTCCCAGCGGAGGCGGCTGATCCCCACATTCTCCCTGGAAATGTCCTCCCCAGTCAGGAAGCCCATCATCAGCCATGGGGTGCGCTGGGTGGATGGGCCGCTTCATCCCGCCCAGCGGACAATGGCTGAACCCTTTGAGATCAAAGTGTACGAGATCGACAATGTACAGCATCTGCGAAGGAGGAGGGGAGCAGGAAACAAGGTGAGAGCGAGTTGCACACAAAAAGCAGACTTGAGCGAAGTTTACCGTTCAAATGTCACATGCTGCATGCAAACTTTGTGGTGATGAACATAAGGTATTTGACTCTTGCATTGCGCTTCAGAGACCAGTTTGAAAATGAGCAATCAAGTTTTACTGCCTAGGCAATTATGCATATGGCAGAATTCAGTTAGATGCTTGTTTTTGCCGCAAGGTCAATTCACTCCAATGTTTTCATATAATATGTTTTTGATATATTATTTTTTATTCTGCATTGTACACAACCTTGTTTTGGAAGCTTTTTTAGTTGACAGTATCTCTTTACGATGGCCCTGCAAATCACCGTAGACAACAACACTGGCACAAATGAAAAGATTAATTACTAATGGTGGATACAAGTAGGAGGCCATTTGTATTTTTTCCCTTCTGTATGTTTTGTTAGTCAGCAGCCAGCCCTCAGAGCTACATGAGAGTTTACAAAAACAATGGTTGGATTGACTGGTCTGCAAGGCTTTTATTAGGGCCCGAGCCGACTGCAAGTCATCTGCGGAGGGCCCTATTGAAATCGCGCTGTTTATTATTATTATTTATTTATTTATTTATTTTTTTTTTTAAATTATTGTTATTATTATTATTCTTCCGACATTTCAAAGGCCAATTTCGCCCCTTTCCCAACGCTGAAAATGCGTCTAACTTTCCACATTCGTCCGGCCAGATCCAAAATTTAATATTTTTGTGGGCTTGCACGTGGTCGACGCGAAATGCCGAAATAGCGCCCCCTAAACACGTTTCAAAATTCCCATAGGGAAATTCGGTAACTTTCTCTTAGGCAGACAAAATTTGGTAGATATATGTAGCATACCCAGACATACAAAAAATTTCATTGGAGCCACGCCCTAAACCCAACAGGAGGTCGGCCATTTTGATTTGAATTTTTGCATTTCAAAACGAACTCCTCCTAGGGATTTTGCCCGATCGACTTAAAATTTGGTAGAGAGCATCTAGAGACCAATCTGATCAAAAATTGTGCTCTGCATGTCTGTCGGTCAAAGGGCGTGACTGCTAGGGCGTGACAAAATTTGGCGACTCGACAAAAAAATTTCAAAATGCTCTCACGCCCATATACTTGATCATAGCAGCTTCAAACTTTCTGGACATGATGATGTCTCTGCCCTGAACGTCCCCATATCCTAACTTTTCACTTTACTTATAGCGCCCCCCGGTAGTAACAAGAAGTGACCAGTTTTTACTTTGAAAGCGAACTCCTCCTTGGGATTTTGCCTGATCGACTTCAAATTTGATCCAGATCATCTAGAGAGCAAGCTGATCAAAAGTTGTGCTCTGTCACTCAAAGGGCGTGGCTGCTAGGGCGTTACAAAAATTGGAGACTCACCAAAAAAATTTCAAAATGCTCTCACGCCAACATACTTGATCGTAGCAGCTTCAAACTTGCTGCAAATGATGATGGCTCCGCCGTGAACGTCACAATATCATAACTTCCCACTTTCATAATAGCGCCCTCTGGTGGTAACAGGAAGGGAGCAGTTCGGTTACTTTGTCGTAGGCAGACGAAATTCGACACACGTATGTATCATACCCAGACATACAAAAAACTCATTGGAGCCACGCCCTAAACCCAACAGGAAGGCGGCCATTTTGATTTGAATTTTTCAATTTTAAAACGAACTCCTCCTAGGGTTTCGACCGATTGACTTCAAATTTGGTACAGATCATCTAGAGACCAAGCTGATCAAAAGTTGTGCTCTGCATGTCTGTAGGGCAAAGGGCGTGCCTGCTAGGGCGTGACAAAGTTTGACGACTCACCAAAAAATTTCAAAATGCTGTCACGCCAACATACTTGACCAATCTTACTGAAGATGATGATGGCTCCGCCCTGAACGTCCAAATATATTAACTTCCCACTTTACTAATCGCGCCCCCTGGTGGTAACAGGAAGTGACCATTTTTTACTTGAACATGTACTGATGACACATAGTTGAACCCATCAACTTCATTCCACTTCTAAAACATGCAGAACAAGTTGTTGAAGCTACATTATGAATGCTGTAAAGCTACAAGTTCGTGTGGAAACGCAGCGAAGATGGATCACTTGCCATGAAAATACGTTTGTGTTTTTGATGTCTTTACTGAACTCGTATCATCATAAAAATTGATACACAGGTCAAGGATGGCAAGCTGTTAAATCTTATAGGGGCCTCGCCCATGGGGGGAGCAAAATTTCTCTATGGCGCCCCCTTGTGGAAACAGGAAATTTCATATTTTACATTGACATTGGCCGATTTGCTCGAAACTTCGCATTTGTGCTGACGGTCTGCCCCTGAATGTACCTGCCCACATTTGGTTACGTTCAGAGCGCCCCCTGGTGGATGACCTATCAACTTTTCATAACTCCTTCCTGCTTTGTCCGATTCGCTCGAAACTTTGTCACAGGTTGGTGTCTGTACTTGACCTGTCCACTGGTCGTGAGTGCACACCTGCACCCATCAGGATCTCACCACTACCCCCAACGTGCACAAGGGTGCGACGGCCCGTTCAACGCTGCTTGCAGCTTTAATTGTTTTTTCTTTGCAAAATTTTTTTTACGACTTTCACCCCCTTCCTTGTAGGAGCTAATGTACTTCAGCGCCAGGCTAAAGATCCTCGAGCATCGTCAGCAGAGGATTTCAGAGGTGCGGGCCAAGTACGACTGGCTGAAAAAGGAGCTGGAGCAGACCAAACAGCATCTGATGCTGG
This sequence comes from Gymnothorax javanicus, assembly GCA_029692085.1. Classification (NCBI taxonomy): domain Eukaryota; kingdom Metazoa; phylum Chordata; class Actinopteri; order Anguilliformes; family Muraenidae; genus Gymnothorax; species Gymnothorax javanicus. The sequence goes on along the minus strand of CM056193.1, from coordinate 127,801,127 downwards.
CGCCGGAAAAGTGGACCAGAGAATGTGAGTCCCGGCAGCATCAGCAACAGCATAGGCAGCTAACTGCTCGCATTTATGCCCAGTCAATGAAGAGTAGCTATTTAGCCATGGGCCCACCCACTGCACGTGTCCGGAGAATATCGTTTCAGTAACAGTTATTAGCTGCAGTGTCTTGAATAAAGTGGCAAATCTATTAATATACTCTTCAAAAAATAGGGGATATTGAAATTGCAAGGTCAATAACAAACTAATGATAAAGAATAATTGGTCCCAAACTAACTGCATCTTAACAATGAAGGAATTGAGTGAACAATTCACCCGATATTTCATTAACTAAACAGTTTCTCTTGATGTCATGGTCCGTGAATTAAGGAATGGGTGGGAAACGGAAATTGAAAGTTGACATTTTTGCGTCAATCATGCGTAATGCCCCCATTATTGGCCAAACACTCATTGATTTGTCGAGGCATGTGGCCTTTCACGTTGATGCACACGTCGACCCAAGATTTCCCAGTCATTTTCAATGGGGAAAAGGTCAGGGCTTATTGCTGGCCAGGGCATCCTGCGGATATTGTGCCTTTGAAGGTAGTTATTGACAATTCTTGCACAGTCTGCAGGGGCGTTGTCATCCTGAAAGACAAAACGCTGCCCTTTAGGTCGTGCAGACTGGACAACATAGGCTGTCCGAATGTTGTCCCGATAGGACTGACCAGTGACTCTTCCTTGTACGATATGGAGTGGGGTTTGGTTAGTCATAGTGATCCCACCCCACACCATAACAGACCCACCACCAAATCTGTCATGCTGCCTGAGGTTAACATTGGCATGGCCTTCTTTATGACATTGCCAGATGTGACCACGCCTATCAAGGAAGTCTAAAGTGTATCGGGACTCATCTGAGAACATTACTCGTGACCACGGATGATTTCCCCAGTTCCTGCGCTGTGCACACCATTCGCTTCTTTTGGCAATGTGGCGATTGGTCAATGGCGGCACTATACGAGGCAGTCTAACATGAAGATGGGCATCTTGTAGACTATTTCTAATTGTCTGACCTGTCAGTCGCACACCAGTCGCACACTGGTGTAGGTTTGCAGCAATCTGATTTGCTGTTTGAGTGCGATTTCTCAGAGCCTAGGTACAAATCAACCTATCCTGGGGTCTTGTGGTTGACTGTGGACGCCCTGAACGGCGTCGATCATCAACATCATGGGTTTGCTGATACTTGCTCCATAATCTTCTTATCACACACTGGGAAACATTGAAGAAATTGGCAGCCTCAGATTGAGGGCTGCCAGTTTCAAGCATACCAATTGCTCTTAGACGTTCAACACGTTGGAGAAGTTGCATTGCGAAAAAAACAAACAAAATCAACAAAGGATTGCAGTCAGAAGCCATCAGAATGAAAAAATCTCAATCACAAGGGAGTAGATGACCTTTGTCTAAAGTTTCAAAATCGAATATGCACCCCAGCCACGTGTTTGGGATTTCTATGTGCTGCACATGCGCACCACTGGCTGCGTTTTGGTGCTCTGTTTTAGAGCAGTTCATGTTATCTTCATTGCAGTCAGTTATTGTGTCCAAAACACAATCATGACCTTGGTAATGACCTTGAAATTCCAATATTCCCTACTTCTTTTGAAGAGCACACCATCTGTACCGCTTCCTCCGAACTAGGGTCGCGGGGAAGCTGGAGGATATCCCAGCTGACTGTGAGTGCAAGGCAGTGACACACTCTGTGCAGCTCGCCAATCTATTGCAGGGTGCACAAACCATTCATAAACCATTCACTCAAACTCTCATACTTGCAGGCAATATAGAGTCTCCAGTTTTTTGGACAATCAACATGGGCAGTTTTTTGTTTCTTTTTGGTTGTATGGAGCGAGATTAATGTGAGTAGTTGGCAAAGAAATTGCCATTTGGCACGGTCCCCTTAATAGTCTACCTGCTCCATGAGCAAAATTTATGTACAGATTTAAAATGTTGCATATTAACAGAGCCATTTAATTTTTAATGTGAATGTGTATGAACGTATCCTTCCGACTATCAGCAAGCATCAGAAAGTGAATTTTTTTTTTTTTTTTTTAACTGTAATAGATGTGTAGTAGACATGTAACGCCATGCCTCCAGCCCTCTATCTCACCGGCCTATTAAGATCCAGACCGCACTCCACACTCTCAATCACTGCCTGTATCTGTTCCCTATTGCCTACCTGCAATAGTGTTTCTCTAGATAAATCAAAGCTTTGCATTCATTTGGTGCGAAGTCTCAAAAGCCTTACAAGCCTGTTGTTTCAGTATCGTCTTTTTAAGGCTTAGATCCCACATATTCACATGTATTTGTAAAACTCTCTAATTAAGCGCTGTTTTTTATGTTTTATGTTCAGCGCTCCTTTTTTTGTAACCAGGAACCTTGTTTCCTTGTTTATTTATATTTGTAATACTTAAGCACTGTTTCCTTAGTCACAGTTCTCTGTATTACGAATATTATAATCCAGGAACCTCGTTTCCTTGCTCCTTTGTACTTTGTTCTAATTTGCCTTCCTGCATTGCCGAGAAGGCATAATAAATCCGATCCATCTTCGATCCAGTTCCCACTGTTCCTGTTCTCTGTGCACTCTCGACTGGCCCACAGAGCAAACCCTTACAAGAGGAAGATAAATCTCCTGTCTTAGTGGGCTTGGTCTTGTCTATTTCTAGGGACCATCTCAGAAACAATCCTCGGGATATAATTCAGATTTTCTTGCGGATCTTTTCAGTCTTTCTTTGTCAATCTACTGAAGGACTTACGTTATAACAAAAGTATCTGTACAGCAAAATCCTGAGACATTATTTAGCATTGTGGTATTAGTTGTAATGACTTGCATCTGTGAATGCAGAAATGAGCAAAGTATATGGGTGAAAACACAAAAAACCACCCCAATGTAGTGGTCAATCTTTGCACATGCATTTTTGGGAAAAATTATCTCATATATACTCCATTTTTGCTGTTTTATGTTTGTACTGATGTATACTGATAATTAAGGTAACATTTTGAACATGAAGTATGCTGTTGCATTTTTATTTCCATTTCTTGCTAGGAATCATTCAAGTTTTAAACTTTGAAATCTCACATTGTGAAAGTCCTCTCTTATCTCCCCTGCATACACCTGTTTACATTCATAAAGCTTGAAACTGTTTGTGCTATTCAAGTGAATTTACGGCCTTGAGTAACCACCATTTCGATGGAGGTTATTTATTTTCTGATTCTGGAAACAGGGCTATTTACAGAGTGAGTCAAAAAAACTATACACTTTTTAAATGTCCAATTATTATATTTTGTAGTAATGTATACAACATCTTTTTACATGTACGTTTTCAGCAGGTCTTTCTGCTTCTTTTGTTACCAGTTTGCACCTTGTTAGATTAAACCCATGACTGCTGTGGAACAATTTAAGGAGTTAAGTGAAATTTCACTTGTGCCAACTGATCAGGCTCTGATACAAAGCAAACAAAACAGAATTCCCTCTGTGAAGTTTCAAGTCAACATAAAACAATTATGGCACGTGAGGAAACTGACGCCGAAAACTCTGCAGCACATTTGTAACGTTCCATGTCCTATGATATTCAGTGACCAATAAGGCCCTTTGCCTGGGGGTAAACTGTGAACGCACCATGCTTGGCAGTGCTAGGTGATTACGACCAATGCACAGGCAAGATTCATATGCCTGTTTTTATGCCTGTTCAAATGACTATGCAACCCATTATGACATGCATGGTCAATTTCATATCCAGCCCTGGTCAGTTGGCAAAAGTCAGATTTCACTTGAGTCCCTTAACTCTTTCGCAGGCAAATTTTGGCCCAGATGCATACCCCCACGGACGGATTAATTTTGGGTTTTTACCAAAATATGATTGTTATTCAAAATAACAAGAAAATAACACCAAATCTCATAATAAGTTTCCCATAACTGATGTTTTTATGTTTTAATCCTCTCCAGAATCGCTAAAATCGTTTGGATCCAAGTCACTCCCGCTCTCTGGATATTCAAACTCATCGTCAGAGTCATTCAATAAAGCAAAAAAACTTCATCCACGCTTGTATTTACGTTTAGAAACACGGCTAGAATGCGGCTATTTGTACTGCCGATGCCATGTTCACATGTCCCACAATTTGACCGAAGTAGTCTCAGATTTAGCGTTTTTAGAAATCCCATGCCTCGTTCACGGCTAAAAATACAGTGCTGGGTGACCTGAGAGACAGCCAATGGTAATGAGTGTAACTAACAAGGGAATTCCCGCAATCGGGGAATTTAAAGAAGACTTTATAAAACACGTTGGTTAAAACGACAAAAATGTCACTGTGCCTGCGAAAGGGTTAATTGTCCTCTGTGTAGTCATGCCTGAAACCTAATGAGGTGTAACTGGTACCAGATCTGAGGCAAAAGTACAAAATATGTTGTATACATGTATTTTGCTACACCATCACAAAATGACCCGTTAAAAAGTATATAGTTTTTTTTGACTCACTCTGTATATAAGCCAGAGCTTTGCACTTAATCAGTGCGAAGTCTCGTAAGCCTGCTGTTATGCTCTAGTCTGTTACAGATATTGTACCGTTTACTCGCATTTATCTAGAACTACATTTATTAAGCACTGTGGTGATTGTTTAAGCACAGCACCTTTCTATAATATACAAAACCCAAAACCAGTGAAGTTGGCACGTTATGTAAATCGTAGATAAAAACAGAATACAATGATTTGCAAATCCTTTTCAACTTATATTCAATTGAATACACTGCAAAGACAAGATGTTTAATGTTCAAACTGAGAAACTTGATTTTTTTTTTGCAAATAATCATTAACTTAGAATTTAAAGGCAGCAACACATTGCAAAAAAGTTGGCACAGGGGCCTTTTTACCACTGTGTTACATCACCTTTCCTTTTAACGACACTCAGTAAACGTTTGGGAACTGAGGAGACCAATTTTTGAAGCTTTTCAGGTGGAACTCTTTCCCATTCATGCTTGATGTACAGCTTAAGTTGTTCAACAGTCCGGGGTCTCCGTTGTCGTATTTTACGCTTCATAATGCGCCACACATTTTCAATGGGAGACAGGTCTGGACTACAGGCAGGCCAGTCTAGTACCCGCACTCTTTTACTATGGAGCCATGCTGTTGTAACACGTGCAGAATGTGGCTTGGCATTGTCTTGCTGAAATAAGCAGGGGCGTCCATGAAAAAGACGTTGCTTGGATGGCAACATATGTTGCTCCAAAACCTGTATGTACCTTTCAGCATTAATGGTGCCTTCACATATGTGTAAGTTGCCCATGCCTTGGGCACTAATACACCCCCATACCATCACAGATGCTGGCTTTTGAACTTTGCGCCTATAACAGTCCGGATGGTTCTTTTCCTCTTTGGTCCGGAGGACACGACGCCCACAGTTTCCAAAAACAATTTGAAATGTGGACTCGTCAGACCACAGAACACTTTTCCACTTTGCATCAGTCCATCTTAGATGAGCTTGGGCCCAGCGAAGCCGGGCGTTTCTGGGTGCTGTTGACAAATGGCTTTAAGCTTTGCATTGTAGAGTTTTTACTTGCACTTGCAGATGTAGCGACGAACTGTAGTTACTGACAGTGGTTTTCTGAAGTGTTCCTGAGCTCATGTGGTGATGTCCTTTACACACTGATGTCGGTTTTTGATGCAGTACCGCCTGAGGGATCGAAGGTCACGGGCATTCAATGTTGGTTTTCGGCCTTGTCGCTTCGTGCAGTGATTTCTCCAGATTCTCTGAACCTTTTGACGATATTACGGACCGTAGATGATGAAATCCCTAAATTTCTTGCAATAGCTCGTTGAGGAATGTTGTTTTTAAACTGTTCGACAATCAGCTCACGCATTTGTTCACTAAGTGGTGACCCTCGCCCCATCCTTGTTTGTGAATGACTGAGCATTTCAGGGAAGCTGCTTTTATACCCAATCATGGCACCCACCTGTTCCCAATTAGCCCGTTCACCTGTGGGATGTTCCAAATAAGTGTTTGATGAGCATTCCTCAACTCTCTCAGTCTTTTTTGCCACTTGTGCCAGCTTTTTTGAAACATGTTGCAGGCATCAAATTCCAAATGAGCTAATATTTGCAAAAAATTACAAAGTTTACCTGTTCGAACATTAAGTAACTTGTCTTTGCAGTGTATTCAATTGAATATTGGTTGAAAAGGATTTGCAAATCATTGTATTCTGTTTTTATTTACGATTTACACAACGTGCCAACTTCACTGGTTTTGGGTTTTGTAATTTTGGAACATCATTTCCAGTCTGTTTTTCATTTGTCTTATTCTGCCTTTTCTACAATACAGAAGCCCAAAAAAACCAGCTCCATCTTTGCATCGGAATCCAGTCCCACGTTTTGCATTTTTCAGTGCACTTTGCCCAGTGCACAGAAAAGGTCATTACAATTATAAGGGCCTATGAATATTATGGATGCAAATGGTTTACTTGCTTATGAAATTGGTCAAAAACGACTATGCATTGGTTCATACCATGTTGAAAATCATAATGCAGAAAAGTCATGCATTTGTATGTCAATGTTGAACCGTTATGGCACAGACTGTTGTATTAATGTATATGGTGAACTATAGTGAACTAACTAAAGTATGATAAAAGAAAGTTTACATCAAATGTAACTTACTAAAATACTTGTAGTAAACCCATGTCAACTGAAAAATGCTGGTGAAATCAACAGTTTTCATTTGCCGAGTGTTTCAAAGGCAATGAATTGATTTGACATTCCCACAGGGTCTGCAAATATTTACGCAAGTGTAAATTGTCAAACAAAATATTTTCAGATTTTAAGATTTTTCATTATTAAAACAGTCAAAGTAACTATATAGTCTGTATTTAAAAGTTAGAATGGTCTGAGTATTGCTTAATGGTGAGTAGGAAGACCAAACTGAGAAAGCGTATGTCAATGTTCAACCGTTACGCCCTAAAACAGTTTATCAGGCAGACATTCATTCACAAATGGGATAGATTAAAGTGAGAATTCTTGTTTCCTTTAAACTGGATGTTTTCACACATAATCTTAAATTAACCCTGCAGCCTTTTGAAAATATCTAGAGGAATTTAAAGCAAGTTAAAAAAAACTAAAATGTCCGGGGGTTGTTGAAAAGACAGCTTGAAAATCTTTTTTTCGTTACAATGTATTGATTTCCTGTTTCTAGTGTGCTTTTGGCATAAACCCCTTGCGTACGGGAAATGCACATACGCGGGCTGGCTCGCTTACTGGCATACCGGGAACTGCAAATGCGCGGAGTGCTCTGTTGACCACCGTGGTCTGATTTGAGTATGTGGGTGTCTTGCCGTGGCCGGGATTATTGGCTAACTCTTGTTATGGTCGCCAAGGAAGGATTTCATGCACATTCTTCGCCTGTTTGCTGCGATGATTCCCAGGAAAAGTATTTTATCCACAATTTTTGGGTGATGGCACAACACGACAATAGAAACTGAATTTTTATGCTTCATTTCTCACTCTGTATAAATGAATACAGAAAAATCGAAAAATATACAAAATCACTGTCGCATTCCAAGACGCCTGTTTCGTGTGGTGCAGTTTGTTACATGGTTTGATGCACAAACTAACTTCGCAAGTGTCACGTCTGAACTGGGACTCACGCCGAACTTTGTTCTTGGAACAGACGACGCTCTGTTTCCGTGGTTTTTGGGTCTTCTCTCCAAGAAGTGCCATCCAAGGAGTCTGCTCGGAGCAGGCAACTCCGCCCATTCTCTTGGCTAAACTCACATCTTCAGCTCAGGATACACACCCAATGAGCAATCAGGTACTTCATTAGTCTGACCCAATATTGGTGCAAAATCATTCACGGCAATCGCCTCACAGCAATTGCAAATTGACACCAAACACCATCTAGTATACCCATCCGCGAATACGTGGTTCCCGGCTACGGGAACAGATTGCCTGCTCGCGCATACAGTATGCAGGTCCCGCCTGACTGGCTCGTATGTATTGCATATACGCCAGTCAATTGAGCATTCAATCGAATACAAAACCGTACACAAGGGGATAACTTGGACTAATTAAACGGTTAAAATGAATTCACTACGTAGCTTCCATGTGTGTTTTCTTGTGTCAAGTGTATGTCAATGTTACAACCATTATAAGGTGTGTGGAAGTGCTTTCATATACCTGTACTTTTTAATCAGGGCAGAAAGTTATCTTTTCCCTATCATTTTCTGACATGACAATATGGTCTCAAATGAGATTCATATTTGGGTGGCACGGTGGCATAGTAGTTAGCACTGTTGCCTCACAGCAAGAAGGTCGTGGGTTCAATTCTGGCCTTTCTGTGTGGAGTTCAGGTGGGTTTTCTCTGGGTACTCTGGTTTCCTCCCACAGTCCATAGACATGCATGCCAGGTTAATTGGAGACACTAAATTGTCCATAGGTATGAGTGTGAGAGCAAATGGTGAGAAGATTTGAATAGTGTCTTGTAATGAACTGTGGAGGGCAGCATTACGCTGTACAGTATACAGCCTGCCGGAATCTCAGATGAAGAAGAAGAGTTTCATATTTGTTATAAAATTCCTCAAAATTTTATTTTTTGATGATCATGTGAGGTAATCAGGTGGTTTTTTGTGTTTTCATCCATTTCTATTATAGAGCTCATGATGTGAAAATTAATACTTCTGTGCCACTTACTACTGTCTCATTTTTTTCCCAGTTGACGTACAGCAGACATTTGAGGTAGACTCCCTAGAATACCTGGAAGCCTTAGAGTTTGTCACCGAGCGACTGGAGAGCCGAGTCAACTTCTGCAAATCCCACCTGATGATGATTACCTGCTTCGATGTCATCTCCAGGCAGCGGTAGAGAAGGAGACAGCATTAACTTGTTTTGCCTCTGTACAACAACGGACCTATGGAAAGTTGAGCTGTTCGGTTGTGGCGGGCCACAGGTGATGTGGTCAAATGTAATGGTTATACACTATTTCCAGGTTATTGAGGAGCAGGACAAAAAAAGGGGTAACACTTTATAATAAGGGGACATGAATCATGTAGTCATTATGCATTACTTCATACATGAATTCATCATGACTCATCATGAGTTAAAATGAATTCATGCTTACTCATGTCGGAATTCATGCAATGACATCATATCAACTAAGGCATTACTTACTGTAATGAGTTCATCATGAATCAAAAGTAATTAAGCATGATCATGATGAGTTCATGGTTCATTAATGACAGTCGTTTCACTTTTGGCAGAATTGAAATAGACGTTTTCATCCATTACTTCATTTTTACTTCATGTATCACGATGAGTTCATAGTTCATTAAAGACAGTCATTTCACTTGAACTCATGAGAAATTGGGCTTTAATTCATGTCATTCAAGGATTCCTTCCAAATAGCATTTGACTCATCTGTTGTAATGAAAGCTACTGTATAGCTACCACTTTAGTTGAGGGGGCACAAACATGATGAACTCATGAGAAAGTGAGCTTTAATTCATGTTATTCAATGATTCTTTCCCAATAGCATTTCACAAATTTGTTGTAATGAAAGCCGTTTGTCCACCACTTCAGTTGAGGGGGCACAAACATGATGAACTCATGAGAAAGTACGCTTAGTTCATGTCATTAAATGATTTCTTAGCAATAGCATTTGATACATCTGTTGCGATAAAAGCATTCATCGTCACCACTTTAGTTGAGGGGGCACAAACATGATCAACTCATGGGAAGCTAATGCATGAAGTAAGAATGAATTAATGGATTAAATCAGTATGTACTAATGCATGAAGTAGTACATAACTTCACTGTAATATTGTATCTTTATAATCAAAAAGTGATGGCAAATCCAAGTAAAATATCAATTGCAATTCTGCCAAAAGTGAACTGACTATGTCTTTGTAGGCCCATGAATTCATGAGCAACTAACCTTCAATTCGTGTTGTTCAATATTCCCAATAGACTAACATTTGTACATTTATACTGTATGTTGTGATGATAGCTACCATACGTCCACCACTTTAGTTGAGGGGACACAAACATGATGAATTCATGAGAAATTAAGCTTTAATTCATGGCATTCAATGACAAAAATGACAAGCTAATATATCTACCACTTTAGTTAAGGGGGCACAAACATGATTAATTCATGGGAAGCTAGTACATGAAGTAAGAATGAAGTAATGGATGCAAACGTCTATTTCGATTCTGCCAAAAGTGAAACGACTGTCTTTAATGAACCATGAACTCATCATAATCATGCTTAATTACTTTTGATTCATGATGAATTCATTACAGTAAGTAATGCCTTAGTTGATATGATGTCATTGCATGAATTCAGACATGAGTAAGCATGAATTCATGTTAACTCAAGATGTGTCATGATGCATTCATGCATGAAATCATGCATGAATCATGATGAACTCATGAGTGAATCATGCATGAACTAATGCATGATAACTACATGATTCATGTCCCCTTATTATAAAGTGTTACCGAAAAAAGGATAATAATTTTTGAAAGCTGGGGGAAGGCAACAATAGGTGGACAGTGGAGATTGACTTAGTTCAATGACATGCCATCTCCCTTGAAGTTGGCAGAGCACTTTCTTTGAGTGACTTCACAGTCCTATGGTTGTAAATAAGTCTTGCATGCTTGCTTCAAAGAAGACCTGATATGCCCGTGGAAACCATTAATTGAGGAGAACTATGGTGAGAAACCAAGCCTGGAAAAGAAAAAAAGGACAACTAAGTGCCTTGCAAAGACTTCGGTATTGAAATTGTTTGTTTGCGTACAGTTGGTGTTAGCTGAAGTAGACTTTAAAAACCTACAAAAAATCCAACAATTGCTGCTCGTTTTTCTTGGTGTTTTATCCTGACTTGCTGTTTATCAGTCCGTGGTACTTGTATTGTGATGAAATTTTAATGTCACAAAATGCTGTGTATGTTTTCTGTTATTTTTTTATCCTCCCTAAAAAAAACAAATCTTGAAAATCATTTAGAATGTATGGGTTAAAATGGAAAAACAAGACAAAAAGTTTGTTTGGCTCAACAGTTTTTTTTCCCCATTCTTGGCAACACTATTCTTCTCATGTATCCCATAATCATTTAAAATTGGTGTGATACAACCCATGAGGTACAGGTCTGGTATCACAAACATGATACAGCTTTCTCCCATCGCGATTGTTAACAAATGGAATCTGACCAAAAGACAACTAATATGTTCCCAAAGGTAACTTTACTAGTTCTGCTGATAACCATTCACCAATGCTGGCATTAGCTTCTAGTTGACAGTTAATTCAAGTCAATGGGATGAACAATTAGTTGCCTTGCATGCTAACACTTTAGGCCAGTAACATAATAAGTTACACATGTAACTGTTGTTGTAGGCGTTTTATAAATTTGATGCCAAAAGCATGCTTGCTGGCAAATTTTTCATCCCATTGACTTGAATAGACTGCCAGCCAAAAGCTGATGTTAATGGGGCTGGGGCTGTCAATGCCACTGAGGGAGAACAAGAAAACTTGCCATGCTAAAAGTATACGTGTATTGAGAAATCAAAAAATGGGCAAATTATACCTCTAAGGAAAGCAAATGGCAGGAGATGATGAATAAATACTTACTGGACACTCACTCAAACAGGAAGTGAGTAAAAGAGGCATTTTGAACTCCCTTTTAACTTGCGCACAACCCCCAAAAAACCAAGTGAAAATAGGCCCTTTCTGACAGCCTAATTTGTAGGAAATGGGGACACATGGTAAGGAAGTCAAGTGCATCAACCATCATCTGCCCGTCCAAATTTGTGCATTTCTTGATCTTGTTTTGTTTTGTTTTCTATTTCTAGCAGATAAGATTTATGATTGTCAAAAAGTATGTTATTGTTTGACTACTGGGTTAGCTGACCCGGTTAATGCGCCGTTTGCAGAGTGGTAGTGAGCACCACAGCCCGGGTTGGACTCGGGTCGTGCCAGTGCCTGGTAGCCTTTACAGAGCAACAAACAATTGGCTTCCCGCTGCAGGGAAATAAATTGAGAGGGACTGCCAGTTTGGGATTACACAGCATTGTTCATTGCTCAAGGGCCTCCTGTTAGCCAGCTGGTCACTCATCAGTAAAATTCCAAGCTTGTACATGTTCAGGTTTCCTCCACCCTCGCTCTGGGGTAGGTTTCACAAAAGCATAGATGCTAATTACGTTAGCAACTTACATAGCTAGGTCAATCATATACAGCCAATGGTACCAACTAGGTTAGCAACTATGCTTTTGGGACTGCACCCAGGGACTTGCTTCCCGCTCACTCACCCATGCCCGAGGCTCTGGTTCATGCTGGTATGCTTGCGGTAGCTGTTGGTGTTCAGCTGCATCCGTATTGTTGCCGATTTCTTCCTCATTTTCCATTTGTCCTACCTCTCCATTGTCATCATCCCTGTAGCACGTTGTTGAACTTGTACTAGAATCACCCTGTTCAACTTTGATGTCTAAGTCAAGCAAAAATTCTGACATTTTAGTGGATTTTGACGTCTTGCTTGCAATGTAAAATACACATACCACATGTGACGTCACAGCTCTTGGCCCAATTCACAGTGCTGTTCAAGGACGATATTGGGGGTTGCTAAAAGCCCATTTTATGCCCGTGATTACTCTATTCCACCATCATCTCAAGGCGAAAAGTGTTGATTGTTAGAGAGACTATTGCATGCCCTTTCAGATGATACCAAATACGAAAATGTTTTTATAAAGTTTCAAATCAATACAAGTCTACTGCACAGAAGTTCAGTGACCTTTGTGTTTTTTGGCTTCCGACTCCAAATGTGGTGAGGTTTAACATAACATAACATAAAATAACATGAGTGGCGAGAACAGGCCACTCAGCCCAACTAGCTCGCCAGTTTCTTTTTACTATTGTGAATATGTCTCTTCAGATACTCAATGACTCAATGGTATCTAGCTTTAAGTGAAGCCTGCTCTTGAAAATACCCAAGGATTCTGCCTCAACAACATGGTCAGGCAAGCTATTCCACATCGAAATTACTCTTTGGGTGAAAAAATGTTTCCTAATATCAGTGCTAAATTTACCCTTGGTCAACTTCCATTTGTGACCCCGAGTTCTACTAACAAAACTTGGCCGAAGGCATCCTACGTAATTCACTCTGTTGATCTCTTTAACATATTTAAAGACCTCAATCAGATCACCCCTAAGTCTCCTTTTCCTAAAACTAAAGAGATTAAGGATCTTCAGCCTCTTCTCATTGCTTTCATCTTTTATACCTGGAATTAGCTTCGTGGCTGTTCTCTGAACTTTTTCTAGAGCCTCTATACAGCCTCTATATGAGCCTCTATACGCGCGCGCGCGTTTTCTTTTGTTCAGCCGGGGGAATGGCAGTAAAATTGCGCACTCAGTCGCGCTTCTTCCAGTACTGCCGAATTATCCCTTTTTTTTCTTTTTTGACCGGGCGGCACAGCCTTCTGAAGTTAACTGAGAGAGGCCACAAATTATTTCACGGAATTGTTATGAAAAAAATGATAAAATAAAAAATTGACGCACTAGTCAAACCAATGGCTGGAGAGCGCGGTGGTTTCATTATCTAGGGTTTACAGTATGATATACTTCCTATACATCTCTGGTACAAAATAATCATGCAAAGACTTCGATCACGATCATTAGGCGAGCCACTGTTACTTGCTTTAACGTAAATTGAGATAATGGTGTTCAAAAGCCATGAGGAAAATAAATAATTTCTTCATTGACGTTACGCAGAGAAAAATGGCTTGTATTTTTTTAATCGCACTGAATACACATCTATTATCAAAGTCAAAATATGCTTTGGTTATTAAGACATAGCCAAGTGTACTACTCTTTCTTCGGTTAGGAAGAACGCTGACGTTATTAAGGTCAGACTGAATAACATGAAACTTGACCATTTTGTTCATTCTAATTCATGAAACATCGCGCTTAAAGAATACCATTCATGTACCGAAGTGCAGGATATATAGCCAACACTGATACGATATCATATAACACATCTGTGCACGTAGGAAGCTTACTTTTTCAGTTGAGCTGTTTATTATGCATAATTTCACAGAACAGGTAGCCTATTCAATTCATAAGGTTAAAGACATTAATTCATCTCGAACAAATATAAACAGTTACGTTGGCGATTTACCTTTTTGAAGTCAAGGAGCTTCAAAACGGGCTATTTAAATTTAAAATGGGCATTTAATTTCATTTTTAAGATTAAATGCGTTCGCGAATGGGTGGGAGCACATGTCTTGCGATATGCCCCAGGGCAGTGAGCACTATTGGTGCCTCCTTTTGAAATCGTTCTGGGAAATAAAAAGCAGATAAAGAGGTTGGCCACGGAATTCTTTCCATGTTGACAATATTTTATTAGACAATCGGACTAGTTTGAAGACAAGTTTACGAGTCCGCCTTAATTTTTACTTTTGTGTGCACTAGCGGACTACCGCGAATTTCGCACCCTGTCATTATCTTGTAAGTGCAACACTGCAACATCTCACCTTAAAAATCTGCCACTTGGGCCCTGATTCTTCCATTTGGCCATCTCTCCGCTAGCCCTCTGCACGTCAGCTACACTCGTGTCAAAGCAAAATACATGAGCAATAGGCGGATTGCTATGACGACCACCGCAGACGATTCCTGCGAATTGGCTATGTCAGGGAGCGGGTCGAAAACGAAAGTTCGCTATTCTGACAGTAACATAAGGGGAAGGGGACATATATATGGTCATTTATGTTTTTGTTTCTTGCGGTTTTATTGGACACGGATGCATTCGTTTTAACTGATCTTTGAAAAAATAGTGCCGTGCGGAAAAAGCACTTTCTGGGCTGAGTGGTGGTCGGTGGATTCCGAGTGCTGGTCGGTGCATTCCGAGTGCTGGTCGGCGCCGACCAGCATCGGCAGAACCCTGTCTAAATCTTTCTTAAAGTATGGTCCCCAGAAATGTACACAATACTCCAGATGTGGTCTGATGAATGTGTTGTACAAGGGAAGTATGACCTCCTTGGATTTGTACTCAATACTTTTGGCAATGCATCCCAGCATCTGATTGGCTTTTTTAACTGCTACGGCACAATGGCTAGAACCTGTGACGGTTTGGTCAACAATCACTCCCAGATCTTTTTCATATGGAGCACATTCCAGTTTTAAACCTCCCATGAAGTAATCGGTCTAATGTTTTTATTCCCTACATGTACAACTTTACATTTCGCTACATTAAATTTCATTTGCCACATTTCTGCCTAATTCTGGATTTTATCCAAATCATCCTGAATCACTTTAGTGGACTCTAAACTATTTGCCAAACCTCCCAACTTCGATCATCTGCAAATTTAACTACGTAATTTGCTCTCAATATTCCTATCAAGGTCATTAATGTAGATGAGGAACAGCAGGGGTCCCAACACTGATCCCTGAAGGACTCCACTCCCCACCATACCTAGTTCAGATGAGATTCCACTGACCACCACTCTTTGTGTTCTGTCCTCTAACCAGTTTTGAATCCACTCCAGAATACCTCATGTAACTCCAATGGAGCTCATTTTAGAAATTAGTCTCTTATGTGGTACTGTATCAAATGCTTTCTGAAAATCCAAGAATATGATGTCATAAGCCCTGCTCTGATCATAAGTCTTGGTGGCCTCTTCAAAAAATTCCAGAAGGTTTGTCAGGCATGACCTTCCCTTACAGAAACCATGTTGGCTATCCCTCAAGATATTATTACGTTCAAGAAATAATTCCAGCTCGTCTTTTATGATAAATTCCAGTATTTTGTATGCAATGCAAGTTAAACTGACTGGCCTGTAATTTCCTGGCTCAGTACGGTCCCCTTTCTTAGATATTGGTATTATATTGCCCTGCTTCCAATCATTTGGTATTTCTCCAGTTTCTAAAGACTGTCTGAAGATAGCTGAGAGCGGTTTAAAGATGATCTCACTAACTTCCGTGAGCACTCCAGGATATAAGCCATCAGGACCCGCCGCCTTATCTACCTTTAGTTTATGCAACTTGTCTAATACTTCATTATCCCTAACCTCAATTTCCGCAAAATAATCTTGAGCATTGGACATGCCCTCTGGCCGGATAAAAACCCGCTCCGAGGTAAAATTTTCAACAAAGTAACGATTTAAGGTATCCGCAATATCCTTGCTATCATATAGCAGCGATCCGTCTGTATTTTTATGCACTTAACCTTTTCTTTGACTTTCCTTTTTCTGCTACAGTACTGAAAGAAGCGCTTAGGGTTAGTTTTTGCCCCCTCTGCAGTTTGTCTTTCATACAGTCTTCTAGCACTGAAAAAAAACTGTATTTTTAAGATTTTATATATTTGAGACACGAGGGAAGAAATAGAGCCCAAGATTGCGGGTTTGTATGTGCGCAGAACAGCAAGGTAGCATATCTTGACAGGGCGGAGAAATTGACAGAACACGGACCGGGAGGGAATGACAAGCAAGCTCAGGTTTGCAGCAGACTGGGGTGCGTTTCCTAAAATCACTGATGCTAACTTACATAGCTGGAATCATCGACTAAATGGACAAACTATGTTGGTTGGTAATGTAGTGAGCAAATGTGTTCTTGGGAAACGCACCGCATGAGAAAGCTTTGTATTATTACAATGAAAACAGTGTATGCTAATAAGCCATGATTAATTTTCGTCAATGTTGCCTGGACAAAGAATTTTCTGTTTATTCGCCAAAAACTGTCTGTTGATGCATTTAAGATCTGATTATCTGGTGCACAGTTTCTGGCTCACAGGCAGCAGAACGAAGTGCAGATTGTACTACCGCATTCTTACTATACTGCTGGATCCTGAATAGAAACTGGATAAAACCTAAGCCAGTGGGTCAAAAAGGATGTTTCTTGTCAAGTAAGTGCAATAGCGACAGTGTTTGGAGACTAACATGGCAGTGTTTCGATATGAAATCATGCAATACGCGTTTTGATTTATTGCGATCATAACAGTTTAGCTGAACATTTGTTGCCCTGGCCAGTTGTTTCCAGCACAGCTGGCGTCACTTCCCTTGGTGGAATCATGTGACTTGGTAAGAATGGCGGCGACCATCATAAATGTAGATCCATGCCTATAAAAATAGATTTAAAATGGTAAACGACCTAAGAAATCAACGAAAATTTCAGAATTGGTAGAGATTATGATAATCTATCGTGTAATTGTGTCTTTTCAAATATGATAAATGAGTGGAGTTTCCCTTTAACTTACTGCACCAAAAAATTGTCATTTATAACATCTAGAAATTCTTCCTCCCCTTTACCCTGTCCTTTCACCATTTCCGCATCGATACCAGGATAATTGAAGTCTCCCATAATTATAGTTCCTCCTCCTTTACAAGCTTGCCTAATCCTCTAGCTTTCAGCCAAAAGGAAACCAGTCGCGTTTCACCTCTCCAGACAGTCTATATCTCACACCTAATAAATAAGGTATTTGGTGAGCTGCCGGATAGCTCACTCGGTTAAAGCATCGCACTGTGAAGCAGAAGTGACGATCACGATGCGGGTTCGAGCCCCGGTCATACCAACCGGCAGAGGTCGGCAGCTTTTGCAGAGCGCACAATTAGCCATTGCGCTACATAGATGCAAATCGGGAAGGGTCTGCCGGGAAGGGTAATATAACATGGTTCAGTTGTTCGTTGCTTAGGCGCCTCCTGTTGGCCAAGACGGGCGCTCGTCAGGAAGATTCTGAGCTTGTTCTTGTTCGGGTATCCTCCGGCCTCGCTCTGAACTTGCAATGATTCAACCAATGAGTGTATAAGAAGCGGTGGCTGACGGGCGCGTGCTTCGGAGGAGAGCTGCGAACTGTCTGCACTCTCCTGAATTGGCAACAAGGGGTCACATACAAGCAAGCGTTGTACATAGTTCCCCAACTGGGCATTCCAGATTCGGGTGGAATTGGAGATGCCAAATTTAAAAAAATAAAAATAATATACTATTCAAAAAAAGTAGGGGATATTGGATTTACAAGTACCATGAAATGCAGATCATGAGGTCAGGAAGGAAACAAATGACATAAAAACATTAAGGAAACATTTGTCAATTTATTCTAAACCCTGTGTACAGTCAGTAAAGGACAGATTCTCCAGAATAAGGGTCGACACAAACACAGGGTCACACAGCAAATTTACCACCATTGTGAAACAGAGTCAGTAGCGGGTAAAACCCCTCGGTTGGCTAGACAAGCTCGAATTCGGCGTGGCATACTCCTAACGAGGCGTCCCAGGTCATTTTGGGGAACGTTATTCCATTCCTGTTGCAATGCTGCAGCAAGTTCTTGGACATTGGCAGGAGGTTGTTGGCGTTGGCGTAGCCGCTGTCCAAGCATGTCCCAGACATGCTCGATGGGGAAAAGGTCCGGACTGAGTGCTGGCCATGGTAATGTGGTGATATTTTGCTGCTGGAGGTAATCTGTAACGATCCTGGCCCTATGACATCTGGCATTGTCATCTTGGAAAATGAAACGGCGGCCATAACGGCGTGCAAACGGGCACAACATGGGGTGCCAAGATGTTGTCCCGTAGTAGTGCCCTGTGACACGTCCAGCAACAACATGCAAGTCTGTTCTGCGGCAGCAGTGATGCCTCCCCACACCATTACAGATCCACCCCCATACGGATCATGTCTAATGACGTTAACGTCATGGAAACGTTCGTTACGTCGGCGCCAAACCCTCCTGCGTCTGTCAAGGAAGTCCACAGTGAACCTCGACTCATCTGAGAACATTACGTTGTTCCATCGGCGATTATCCCAGCGTTGATGATGGCGACACCATTGAGAGTGGCCCTAATGTGACGATCCCTCAAACAGGGAATGACACGAGGGCGTCAGGCGTGTAAGTGAAATCTGTGCAGACGATTCCTGATGGTCTGGCCACTCACTACCAAGCCAGTATCCCTTTGAAGTTGAGACCTTATCTGATTTGCTGTTACCATACGATTTCTCAAGACAATAGTGCGGATGAATCTGTCCTGAGCCTGAGTTGTTGCCCTTGGTCGACCCGGATCGTGGTCTATCCTGAACAGACCCTGTAGCACGATGTCTGGACCATAATCTGCTGATGACAGACTGGGAAACATTCATTGCCCTTGCCACAACGACCTGTCTTGTGCCACCCTGTAGCATGCCAAGGGCACGTAACTTCTCCTCCTGTGTTAGACGGCGCATGGTCTCTGTTTAATTAATGACTTCAACCACTGATAATCTGATGCTTTCTCTTCAAAATCTTCCTTTACAGTGGCTCTAACCTTCAATTCAGAGTCAGGCAAATTTGTGGCACAACCCCCTGATCATCAATAGCATCCCATGCAGATCGTGAGAGTGTCATTGATGTGTTTGGGTGATGAATTTCTTTGGAAATGCTTCCTCAGTAAGGAACTATACAACATGGTTTCGTATCCCTTTGTATATGTGAAAATTTTGATCTCAAAATAAAATATCCCCTACTTTTTTTGAATAGATAATTACAAATCTGTAATTTGGCATTACAGATAGACCACAGGAGGCATTTTAAAAAAAAAAAAAAACAATGTGCCAGTTAAAATTAGCTGAGTAGAATGAATTTAACTCTGCTATTTGTTGGGGCATAAAAGGTTTACCATGATATAGTAGCAAAAATGAAACCATGATTAACCTCTTCAACCCAAACTCGCACTGATTTTCAGACAGATTTTCTTTGGCATGCCATCAGAAATATAGAAGCCTCTCACCTTTTAATGGATAATTACTCTCAACCAGTTCCATTTAGTATTGCCTGAATAAATATCAAACAATTTATTTACGGAATTTATTTACTGAACACGGAACGTAGTGTCCAGCAGTCATAATATACAGCATCGTTCAAATACAAATTCAGGCATTTGATTTATAAGGGATTAACAGTGGCAGTGCCCTGGAAATCCAAATGAACAATGCAAATAAAGTATGAAGCATTAATCCCCTCCCAAAGCCCTCTTTTATTAGAAGTACCGTAAAAACCCATTCACTTCATGTGGTCTCAAAGCAGTGTTGGAGACACCGTGGCCACATTGGTGCTTCATAGTTGTAGCTGTAGCTATGTGTTGAAAAACATGTATACATGAAACCTGATTGCTGTGCTAATGATTTTCCCATATTGTAGCCCCACCTACCTTCGATCTCATGAGTCCCCTCCCATCAGCAATCGCGTCTGCTGGATGATCGTGCCCCACCTTATTATCTTTATCACAGTAGCTACTGAGGGAAAATATTTATTTGTAATCTCAGGTCGTCTATTTGACAAGGCTTGCTTGTGTTGTACAATTTATTTACACAACATGATTTGCAAAGTGCCATGCATTTGATCAGCAGCTTAGCCCATTAATATATATGCATGTATGAAATATATGTCATATATAGGTGCATCTGTGTTGCACTCACGCTTCATGTAGACACATGCAATGTCTAATTTATATTTCAAAAACATTTTCCTTTGACTGCAAACTGTTTTTTAAATTGTGCAGGACAAGTTGGCGGAAGCCTTTTGCTGATGAAGGAATAACATGTTGATTTCTAGGTCTGTGTTTGTTGATGGAAAATTGCTTTTCATGACCTTGTGACTCTTTCCATATGCTTTTAAAAGTAACATAGTGTGGCAAGCAGTGAGCAGGGTAGAGCAGAAAGGCTGCCTCATTTTTTTTTGAATTTGCATTTTACCATAACTTTTCACATATCAGTTCACAAATAGTGGCTAGACAAGCGGTTTGGCTGAACATTGATGTGATCCACGAAACATGTTTTTGTTTGGTATTATATGTGTTGGAAGAACAATTGAAATTCCTGAAACTCTTTAAAGGAGATTGCGAATGAACGGGGTGTTGTACTAGGTATAAAACTGAGATGGACAAGAGTACAACTGCCATGAAAAGAAGAATAAAACAAATATCAATGCAACAGAAGGACTAATGTAAATAAAGGAGTGTTGAAAGAAATGGCATTGCTGGTTATTCTTTCTTTGCTCATCTTACGTTATAGATTATAAATTCTTATAAATTCACTTATAAATTCTGAAAATGTCCAAAGAAATGGAAGAGATCATCTTGTAGGTGCTTTCACCCCACACCTTGAAGAGTCTCACTATCCCAGAGCAGCAAACTCACAGGGCTCATTGCTCCACAGAGGCTCAGAGCTTGTCCCTTCCTTCCCTCCATGTACCCAATTCAGAGATCAATTGAGGTCCGCCACTGTTAGAAAGAACGCAATTTGTTAGACGAATTTAGAAATACAAACTAGAATATTTAGAAGATATCTTGAGCCAGAAAAAACCACACAGAAGACCACACAAATTTCACATTTCAAAGCTATTTTCTGGACAGTCCCACAAGTAGGTACATATAACCACAAGATGGTTCAAATTGGGCAGTGGGCAAATTTGCCTATACCATGCAAAACCTCCTATGCACATTATTTGGCCAATACTGTTGCCATGGCAACCAAAATCGACAGATGTCATTAGTGGAGTGTAACACATGTCCATACCAAATATGAAAGTAATCGGTCAAAAATTGCAGCCTGTACTGTGTCCACAAAGAAATCTCTATATTTTGCCACTAATTTGCATATTATTCAGCCAATACTGTTGCCATGGCAACAAAAAATTGATAGGTGTCATAAGTGAAGTACAAAACATGTCAAAACCTATTTTGAAAGAAATCGGTCAAAATTATAATCTGTAGAGCGTCAAGAAAGTGCCTGCAGATGCGGCGGCTGAGACGATACTCGTGAATCCATAGTAGCCGCCTGACTTTGTCCGGGGACTACAATTAACCATTAACAAATTAACAATAGCAATACAGGAGAGGAAGATCAACAGGTTAACAATTTATGTCAGGCATTCCCCACAGTTTACTTCCATACCTGGTTCTACTAATCAACCTCTGGAATGTTTGTTAAGGGCCTTGATTAGTAGAATCAGTTGTGTGGCAGCTTGGTTGGTTTGAAAGTCTGCACCCTCAGTGGCTCTTTCTGGAGAAGGTTCCCTACCCCTGGCAGACAACAATGTTGAATGCTTTGTGGTTCACAAAATCATTGAAGTGTGACCAGAAGCGCAAGTTACACTTTGCTCAGTGGAGTAAAAACAAGGCCTGGGAGATATAAAACCTACACAATGTACAACAGTTTATGAAAACATCTAAATGGCTTTTCTGAGAAATATGTAGTATAGAATAAAAATGGCTTGAATACACCACTGTTAACTGATCTTATCACAATTACAGGTGATCCTGAAAGTGTTGTTATATCCTAATAAATTAACATACAACCATATACTATATGTAGTAACAATCTATATTTGTCTAATCTTAAAAGGACAAATGTGTCTCAAATGTATTGTAGTTATGATCCAGAATGATCCGGAAGGCCAATGTCTCGTCAATCATGTACATATACTGGAAGACTCTTAATTAGGGCCCAAGCGACGACTGCAAGTCGTCCGCAGAGGACCCTATTGAAATCGCGCTGTTCATTATTATTAGGGGCCGAGCCGACTGCAAGTCGTCAGTGGAAGACCCGATTGAAATCGCACGGTTTATTTTAATAAGGGCCCGAGCCGACTGCAAGTCATCAGCGGAGGACCCTATTGAAATCGTGCTGTTTATTAGGGCCCGAGCCGACTTAAAGTTGTCCGAGGACCCAATTGAAATCGTACTGTTTATTAGGGCCCGAGCCGACTGCAAGTCGTCTGCGGAGGGCCCTTTTGAAATCGCGCTGTTTATTATTATTATTCTTAGGGCCCGAGCCGACTGCAAGTCATCTGCGGAGGGCCCTATTGAAATCGCGCTGTTTATTAGGGCCCGAGCCGACAGCAAGTCGTCTGCGGAGGGCCCTATTGAAATCGCACTGTTTATTATTATTATTATTATTAGGGCCCGAGCAACGACTGCAAGTCGTCCGCAGAGGACCCTATTGAAATCGTGCTGTTTATTATTATTATTATTATTATTATTCCTCCGATATTTCAAGGGCCAATTTCGCCCCTTTCTCAAACTTGAAAACGCTTGTAACTTTCCACATTTGTCCGGCCACATCCGAAATTTGATATTTTTGAGTGGTCGTTCATGGTCTACGCAAAATACCTAAATAGCGCCCCCTAAACACGTTTCAAAATTCCCATAGGGAAATTCGGTTACTTTCTCGTAGGCAGACGAAATTCGGTACACATATGTATCATACCCAGACATACAAAAAATTTCATTGGAACCACACCCTAAACCCAACAGGAAGTCGGCCATTTTGATTTGAATTTTTGAATTTTAAAACGAACTCCTCCTAGGGATTTTCCCCGATCGACTTCAAATTTGGTCCAGATCATCTAGAGACCAAGCTGATCAAAAGTTGTGCTCTGCATGTCTCTAGGTCTAGGGGTGTGGCTGCTAGGGCGTGACAAATTTTGGCGACTCGCGAAAAAAATTTCAAAATGCTCTCACGCCAATATATTTGATTGTAGCAGCTTCAATCTTGCTGGAAATGATAAAGTCTACGCCCTGAACGTCATGATATCATAACTTCCCACTTTACTAATAGCACCCCCTAGTGGTTACAGGAAGTGTGCAGTTCAGTTACCTTGTCGGAGGCAGGCGAAATTCTATACACATATGTACCATACCCAGACATACAAAAAACTCTTTGGAGCCACGCCCTAAACCCAACAGGAAGTCAGCCATTTTGATTTGAATTTTTTAATTTTAAAACGAACTCCTCTAAGTGTTTTCGACTGATCGACTTCAAATTTGGTCCAGATCATCTAGAGACCAAGCTGATGAAAAGTTGTGCTCTGCTTGTCTGTAGGTCAAAGGGCGTGGCTCCTTGGGCGTGACTAATTTTGGTGGCTCGTCAAAAAAATTTCAAAATGCTGTCACGCCAACATACTTGAATGTGAAAGCTTCAATCTTGCTGGAGATGATGATGGCCCCGCCCTGAACATCCAAATATATTAACTTCCCACTTTACTAATAGCGACCCATGGTGGTAACAGGAAGTGACCATTTTTTACATTAACATGAACTGATGACACATAGTTGAACCCATCAACTTCATTCCACCTCTAAAACATGCAGAACAAGTTAGAGAAGCTACTTTATGAATGCTGTGAAGCTACAAGTAATGGCATTCCTGTGGCAACGCGGCGAAGATGGATCTCTAGCCATGAAAGTACGTTTGTGTTTTTGATGTCTTTACTGAACTCGTATCATCATAAAAATTGATAAACAGGTCAAGGATGGCAAGCTGTTAAATCTCATACGGGCCTCGCCAATGGGAGGAGCAAAATGTCTCTATAGCGCCCCCGTGTGGAAACAGGAAATGCCATATTTTAAATTTACATTGGCCGATTTGCTCGAAACTTTATCATAGGTTGGTGCCTGTACTTGACCTGTCCACTTGTCGTGAGTGCACATCTGCACCTGTCAGGATCTCACCACTACCCCCAATGTGCACAGGGGGGCGAGGGCCCGTTCAACGCTGCTTGCAGCTTTAATTACGGGCCCGAGCACTCACGGTGCGAGGACCGTATTGTATCTGTTGTGATTATTACGGGCCCGAGCACTCACGGTGCGAGGACCGTATTGTATCTGTAGTGATTATTATTATTATTATTATTATTATTCTTATTCTTATTATTATTATTCTTATTACGGGCCCGAGCACTCACGGTGCGAGGACTGTATTGTATCTGAAGTGATTATTATTATTATTCTTATTATTCTTATTATTATCTCCGCCAAGGAGATAATGCGATCGAGTCGGTTTATTTATTTATTTATTTATTTATTTGTCCGTCCTTCTGCCTGTCTGTGGACAGGATTTCTCGGAAACTACTGGACGGATCTTCATGAAATTTTCACCAGAGGCAGATCTTGGGCCAGGGACGACTCCATTAAAATTTTGTGATGATCCGGATCCGGATCTGGATTCTGGATCTGGATCTGTATTTACAATCTTAGTGGCATATCTTGGAAACTACTTGACGGATCTTCATGAAATTTTCACCAGAGATAGATCTTGGTCAAGGGACGACTCCATTAAAATTGTGTCATGATCCAGATCCGCATTTGGATTCTGGATCCGGATCTGTATTTACAATCTCAGTGACATTTCTCCGAAACTAATGAACAGATTTTGATCAAATCAAGGTGGAAAGTGATTGCGCAATCACACCCCGAGGGTAATTGTCCAGTCAGGCCACTGATTGTGCAATCATACCCGGCGCCATTGTCCATCACCGCCAGCGGCGGTGATTATCCAATCACACCACTGATTGCGCAATCATGCACCGGCAGTGATTGTCCAATCACGGCCTGTGCAGTCACATCGATGCGATTGCGCAATCACACGATCATCACGTGACATCATGGTCACGTGATGATCATGTGATCGCTCTGTACTTTGATGACGGCTTTGGAGAATGGATGCTCCAAACATACAAAAATCCCATTAAAACTTGTCACATGGGTGGTCCTGAAATCTTCCAAAGAGAAAGATCTTGCATTTGTATCAACATCATCCCTTGGCGGAGATCAGAAATCTCAGATTGCTCTTGTTATTATTATTATTATTATTATTATTATTATTATTATTATTCCACTTTACAGGGCTTTTTGGGGGCTTTAGCGTGTTTCAATTCGAACAAAAATGGGGCTGAAAAATCAGGCCTGGTGAAATTTCTATGATTTTATTGGTTTCGCCAGTGGGCGGGGCAAAATGGCTCCACAGCGCCCCCTAGAAAAATTTAAAAATTCATGAAAAATCTGTGGTTTGCCCGATTATGCTGAAATTTGGTAGGCACGTAGAGCTTGCCAAGACAAACGGATTTGCTATACGGGACGTTTTTGTCCAATGCACAGGAAGACCGCTAGGTGGCGTTGAAAATTCAAAAATTAGGCCATTTTTGCCCATTTCAGGCATCGGAATTTAACGAACTCCTCCTAGGGGTTTTGCCGGATTCTCATGAAAATCACTGTGTTTACGCTTGACCCCTTGAAGATCAAAAGTTATTAAAATCAGCTTGGTTGGAGTCAAGGTGTGGGCGTGGCAGGGCCGCCATTTTAAGCGTTTTGCCATGAAATTTCAAATGCTTATAACATCAGTGATAATTGTCTGACGTGCACCATACCTCAGGAGTATTATAAGAGTCCCGGCCTGAAACCACTCAAATTGTCATATTCAGCCATACTGACAGCGCCCCCTCCTGGCGACAGGAAATGACAAAAATTGGGCATGTGTCATACTTTTGCGAACTCCACCTACAGATTTCATCTGAATGTCATGAAAACGGGCATGGACACTCTTGAGAGTTGTGACATGAAAAGTTATTAAAATCTTCTTGTTCGGATTAACCCTGTGGGCGTGATGGGGCGGCCATTTTGAGCATCTCGTCGTGAACATTGATTCACTCATAAATTTAGGTAAACTTTGTTCTTTACATACCAAACTTCACAAGCTGGTCAGTTTCCATGGACAATTACGAATTGAATTGGTTTTGCAAGTGGGCGGGGCCAACTGCCTCGCTAGCGCCCTCTAAACTGCAGCCCCAAGGCCTTCTTCCACGTACACTGATGAAAGTTGCTGGACATATGTATCACACCCACGTCTACAAAAAAGTCCCGTGACACCATAGGCTAAAGTCAACAGGAAGTCGGCCATTTTGAATTGAACGGCCATTTTTGGCGATTTGCACGTTGCGTACTTTCACGAACTCCTCCTAGGGATTATGTCTGATTCGCATGAAAATTGCTGTGTGTACTCTTGACCCCTTGAAGATCAAAAGTTATTAAATTCATTTCGGTGGGAGTCACGGTATGGGCGTGGCAGGGCCGCCATTTTAAGCAATTCACCATTAAAATTAAAATACTTATAACTTCAGTGTACATTGTCCCACATGCACCAAACTTCATGCGTATCATTTGAGACTTGCCCTGAAGCAAATCAAATTGTCCTTTTCAGCCATACTGACAGCGCCCCCTCCTGGCGACAGGAAATGTCCAAAATTTGTCATGTGTCATACTTTTGCGAACTCCTCCTACAGATTTTATCTGAAATAAATGAAAACGGGCGTGGACACTCCGGAGAACCGTGACATCAAAATTTATTAAAATTCTTATTGTTTGGATTAACCCTGCGGGCATTACAGGGCGGCCATTTTGAGCATCTCAGTGTGAACAACAATTCCCTAATAAATTTAGTAAAACCTTGTTCATTACACAACAAACTTCACATACTGGTCAGTTTCCAGAGTAATTTATGAACTGTATCGGTTTCGCATATCGGCAAGGCCAACTGCCTCGCTAGCGCCCTCTAAACTGCACCCCCAAGGCACACTTCCACGTACACTGATGAAAATTAGTGGGCATATGTAGCACACCCACATCTACAAAAAATTCTCTTGACACCATAGGCTAAAGTCAACAGGAAGTCGGCCATTTTGTATTGAACAGCCATTTTTGGTGATTTGCATGTTGCGTTCTTTTGCGAACTCCTCCAAAGGATTTTTTTTGGATTTTCATGATAACCACTGTGTGTAGTCTTGACCCCTTGTAGAGTAAAACTTATTAATTTTATTTCGGTGGGAGTCATGGTGTGGGCGTGGCAGAGCCGCCATTTTAAGCGATTCGCCATGAAAATTCAAATGCTTATGACTTCAGTGTACACTGTCCGACATCCACCAAACTTTATTCATATCATAAGAGTCCCGCCATGAAGCCAGTCACATGGTCATACTTAGCCATACAGACAGCGACCCCTCCTGGCGACAGGAAATTACCAAAATTGTGCATGTGTCATACTTTTGTGAACTTCTCCAGCAGATTTCATCTGAATGTCATGAAAAAGGTTGTGGACACTCTTGAGCCCTGTGACATGAAAACTTATCAAAATCTCTTGTTGTCAATTAACGGTGTGGGTGTGACGGGGCGGCCATTTTGAGCATCCTTCCGTGACAGGCGACAGTGACAGGTCTGAAGAACATTTACAAGCAATTCCTGCGACAGACCAAAGCAACGTTACCTCCAGTCGGCAAGCGCAGGTATTGGCGGTCGCTCGTTCTTGGCGGTGCATCGGTGTGCTCAGGCCCGTACAACGCCGCTTGCGGCTTTTATTATCATTATTCTTCCACTTTACAGGGCTTTTTGGGGGCTTTAACGTGTTTCAATTCAAACAAAAATGTGCCTGAAAAATCAGGCCTGGTGAAAATACTATGATTTTTTTGGTTTCGCCAGTGGGCGGGGCAAAATGGCTCCACAGCGCCCCCTAGAAAAATTAAAAAATTCATAAAAAATCTGTGGTTTGCCCAATTATGCTGAAATTTGGTAGGCATGTACAGCTTGCCAAGACAAACGGATTTGCCATTTGGGAAGTTTTTGTCCAATGCACAGGATGCCCGCTAGGTGGCGTTGAAAATACAAAATTTGGCAATTTTTGCTGATTTCAGGCATCGGAATTTAATGAACGCCTCCTAGGGGTTTTGCCGGATTCTCACGAAAATCACTGTGTTTACTCTTGACCCCTTGAAGATCAAAAGTTATTAAATTCATTTTGGTGCGAGTCACGGTGTGGGCGTGGCTGGGCCGCCATTTTAAGCAATTAACCATGAAAATTCAAATGCTTATAACTTCAGTATACATTGTCCAACCTGCACCAAACTTCATGCGTTTCATAAGAGTCTTGCCCTGAAGCCAGAAACATGGTCATGTTTAGCCATACTGACAGCGCCCCCTCCTGGCGACAGGAAATTACCATAATTGGGCAAGTGTCATACTTTTGCGAACTTCTCCTACACATTTCATCTGAATGTCATGAAAAAATTTACGGACACTCTTGATCACTGTGACATGAAAAGTTATTAAAATCTCTTGTTGTTAATTAACGGTGTGGGCGTGAAAGGGCGGCCATTTTGAGCATCTTTTCGTGCAGGCGAAAGTGATAGGTCTGAAAAAAATCTACTTGCAATTCCTCCGACAGCCTCAAGCAGCATGACGTCCACTCACCGAGCGCAAGGGTCAGCGGTCGATCGTTCTCGGTGGTGCATCGGTGTGCGAGGGCCCGTACAACGCCGCTTGCGGCTTTAATTACGGGCCCGAGCACTCAGGGTGCGAGGACCGTATTGTATCTGTAGTGGTTATTATTATTCTTATTTATTATTATTATTATTATTCTTATTATTCTTTTTCTACAAGTTTAGAGGGCTTTTTGGGTGCTTTAATGTGTTTCAATTCGAAAACAAATTTGGCAGAAAAATCAGGCCCGGCGAAAAATTATAGATTTCTAGGTTTCGCAGCTAAGCGGGGCAAAATGGCTACACAGCGCCCTCTAGAAAAATTAAAAAATTCATGAAAAATCTGTGGTTTGCCTGATTATGCTGGAATTTTGTAGTCATGTAGAGTTTGCCAAGACAAACGGATTTGCCTTTTAGGACGTTTTTGTCCAATGCACAGGATGCCCGCTAGGTGGCGTTGAAAATACAAAATAAGGCAATTTTTGCCGATTTCAGGCAACGGAATTTAACGAACTCCTCCTAGGGGTTTTGCTGGATTCTCATGAAAATCACTGTGTTTGCTCTTGACCCCTTGAGGATCAAAAGTTATTGAAATTATATCGGTTGGAGTCACAGTGTGGGCGTGGCAGGGCCGTCATTTTAAGCGTTTTGCCAAGAAATTTCAAATGCTAATCACTTCAGTGATATTTGTCCGACCTGCACCAAACGTCAGGCGTATGATAAGAGTCCTGCCCTGAAACCAGTCAAATGGTCATATTCAGGCATACTGACAGCGCCCCCTCCTGGAAACAGGAAATGACAAAAATTGGGCATGTGTCATGCTTTTGCGAACTCCTCCTACAGATTTCATCTGAATGTCACTAAAATGGGCGTGGACACTCTGGAGACCTGTACCATGAAAAGTTATTGAAATGATCTTGTACGGATTAACCCTGTGGCCGTGATGGGGCGGCCATTTTCAGCATCTCGCCGTGAACATTGATTGCCTAATAAGTTTAGGTAAACTTTGTTCTTTACATACCAAACTTCACAAGCTGGTCAGTTTCCATATACAATTACTAATTGTATTGGTTTTGCAAGTGGGCGGGGCCAACTGCCTCGCTTGCGCCCTCTAAACTGCAGCCCCAACGCCTTCTTCCACGTACACTGATGAAAGTTGCTGGACATATCTATCACACCCACGTCTACAAAAAAGTCTCTTGACACCATAGGCTAAAGTCAACAGGAAGTCGGCCATTTTTAATTGAACGGCCATTTTTGGCGATTTGCATGTTGCGTTCTTTTGCGAACTCCTCCTAGGTATTTTGTCTGATTCTCATGAAAATCGCTCTGTGTAGTCTTGACCCCTTGAAGAGCAAAAGTTATTAAATTCATTTCGTTGGGAGTCACGGTGTGGGAGTGGCAGGCCCGCCATTTTAAGCGATTCGCCATGAAAATTCAAATGCGTATGACTTCAGTGTACATTGTCCGACATGCACCAAACTTTATGCAATCATAAGAGTCCCGCCCTGACGCAATTCACATGGTCATATTTAGCCATACTGACAGCGCCCCCTCCTGGCGACAGGAAATGACAAAAATTGGGCATGTGTCATACTTTTGCGAACTCCTCCTCCAGATTTCATCTGAATGTCATGAAAACGGGCGTGGACACTCTTGAGACCTGTGACATGAAAATTTATTAAAATCTTCTTGTTCGGATTAACCCTGTCGGCGTAATGGGGCGGCCATTATCAGCATCTCGCCGTGAACATTCATTCCCAAATAAATTTAGGTAAACTTTGTTCTTTACATACCAAACTTCACAAGCTGGTCAGATTCCCTAGATAATTACTAATTGTATTGGTTTCGCAAGTGGGCGGGGCCAACTGCCTCGCTAGCGCCCTCTAAACTGCAGCCCCAAGGCCTTCCTGCACGTACACTGATGAAAGTTGCTGGACATATATATCACACCCACGTCTACAAAAAAGTCTCATGACACCATAGGCTAAAGTCAACAGGAAGTCGGCAATTTTTAATTGAATGGCCATTTTTGGCGATTTACACGTTGCGTACTTTAACGAACTCCTCCTAGGGATTTTTTCGCATTTTCATGAAAACTGCTCTGTGTTGTCTTTACCCCTTGAAGAGCAAAAGTTATTAAATTCATTTCGGTGGGAGTCAAGGTGTGGGTGTGGCAGGGCCGCCATTTTAAGCGATTCGCCATGAAAATTCAAATGCTTATGACTTCAGTGTACATCATCCGACATGCACGAAAATTTATACGTATCAAAAGATTCCGGCCCTGAAGCCATTCACATGGTCATATTTAGCCACACTGACAGCGCCCACTCCTGGCGACAAGAAATGTCCTAAATTGGGCATGTGTCATACTTTTGCAAACTTCTCCAACAGATTTCATCTGAATGTCTCGAAAAAGGCTGTGGACACTCTTGAGCACTGTAATATGAAAAGTTATTAAACTCTCTTGTTGTGAATTTATGGTGTGGGCGTGATAGGGCAGCCATTGTGAGCATCTTGTCGTGACAGGCTACAGAGATAAGTCTGAAGAACATCTCCATGCAATTCCTCTGACATCTGTGAGCTTCATGACCTCGACTCAGAAAGCTCAGGGGTCGGCGTTAGCTGTTTCTCAGCGGTGCTTCGGTGTGCGGGGCGGTGCATCGGTGTTAAATTACGGGCCGAGCACTCACGGTCTTGAAACCGTGTGTATCTGTATTGATTATTATTATTATTCTTATTATTATTATTCTTCCACTTTACAGTGCTTTTTGGGGGCTTTAACGTGTTTCAATTCGAACAAGAATGTGGCTGAAAAATCAGGCCTGGTGAAAATTCTATGATTTTATTGGTTTCGCCAGTGGGCGGGGCAAAATGGCTACACAGCGCCCCCTAGAAAAATTTAAAAATTCATGAAAAATCTGTGGTTTGCCCGATTATGCTGAAATTTGGTAGGCTTGTAGAGCATGCCAAGACAAATGGATTTGCCCGTGGGACGTTTTTGTTCAATGCACAGGAAGACCGCTAGGTGGTATTGAAAATTCAAAAATTAGGAAATTTTTGCCGATTTCAGGCATCAGAATTTAACGAACTCCTCCTAGGGGTTTTGACGGATTCTCATGAAAATCACAGTGTTTACTCTTGACCCCTTGAAGATCAAAAGTTATTAAAATCATCTCGGTTGGAGTCAAGATGTGGGCGTGGCAGGGCCGCCATTTTAAGCGTTTTGCCATGAAATTTCAAATGCTTATAACTTCAGTGATATTTGTCCGACGTCCACCAAACCTCAGGATTATTATAAGAGTCCCGCCCTGAAACCACTCAAATGGTCATATTCAGCCATACTGACAGCGCCCCCTCCTGGCGACAGGAAATGACAAAAATTGGGCATGTGTCATACTTTTGCGAACTCCTCCTACAGATTTCATCTGAATGTCATGAAAACGGGCGTGGACACTCTTGAGACCTGTGACATGAAAAGTTATTAAAATCTTCTTCTTTGGATTAACCCTGTGGGCGTCATGGGGCGGCCATTATCAGCATCTCGCCGTGAACATCGATTCCCTAATAAATTTAGGTAAACTTTGTTCTTTACATACCAAACTTCACAAGCTGGTCAGTTTCCATAGACAATTACTAATTGTATTGGTTTTGCAAGTGGGCGGGGCCAACTGCCTCGCTAGCGCCCTCTAAACTGCAGCCCCAAGGCCTTCATCCACGTACACTGATGAAAGTTCCTGGACATATGTATCACACCCACGTCTACAAAAAAGTCTCTTGACACCATAGGCTAAAGTCAACCGGAAGTCGGACATTTTTAATTGAACGGCCATTTTTGGCGATTTGCACGTTGCGTACTTTAACGAACTCCTCCTAGGGATTTTGTCTGATTCTCATGAAAATCGCTGTGTGTACTCTTGACCCCTTGAAGATCAAAAGTTATTAAATTCATTTCGGTGGGAGTCACGGTGTGGGCGTGGCAGGGCCGCCATTTTAAGCGATTCGCCATGAAAATTCAAATGCTTATAACTTCAGTGTACAATGTCCCACATGCACCAAACTTTATGTGTATGATAAGAGTTTTGCCCTGAAGCAAATCAAATTTTCCTATTCAGCCATACTGACAGCACCCCCTCCTGGAGACATGAAATGGCCAAAATTGGGAATGTGTCATTCTTTTTCGAACTCCTCCAAAAGATTTCATCTGAATTTAACGAAAATGGGCGTGGACACTCCCGAGAACCGTGACATCAAAATTAATTAAAATCTTATTGTTTGGTTTTACCCTGCGGGAGTGACAGTGCGGCCATTTTGAGCATCTCAGTGTGAACAACAATTCCCTAATAAATTTAGTAAAACCTTGTTCATTACACCACAAACTTCACATACTGGTCAGTTTCCATTGTAATTTATTAATTGAATCGGTTTCACAAGTGGGCAGGGCCAACTGCCTCGTTAGCGCCCCTTCAACTGCAGCCCCAAGGCACTCTTCCACGTACACTGATGAAAATTGGTGGGCATATGTAGCACACCCACATCTACAAAAAAGTCTCTTGACACCATAGGCTAAAGTCAACAGGAAGTCGGGCATTTTGAATTGAACAGCCATTTTTGGCGATTTGCATGTTGCGTTCTTTTGCGAACTCCTCCTAGGGATTTTTTCAGTTTTTCATGAAAACCGCTCTGTGCAGTCTTGACCCCTTGAAGAGCAAATGTTAATAAATTCATTTCGGAGGGAGTCGTGGTGTGGGCGTGGCAGGGCCGCCATTTAAGCGATTCACCATGAAAATTCAAATGCTTATGACTTCAGTGTACATTGTCCGACATGCACTAAACTTTATACATATCATAAGAGTCCATTCTGAACCGATTCATAAGGTCATATGTAGCCATACTGACAGCGCCCCCTTCCTGGCGACAGAAAATTACCAAAATTGTGCATGTGTCATACTTTTGCAAACTTCACCTTCAGATTACATCTGAATGTCACGAAAAAGGGTGTGGACACTCTTGAGCCCTGTGACATTCATACTTATCAAAATCTCTTGTTGTCAATTAACAGTGTGGGTGTGACGGGGCGGCCATTTTGAGCATCATTCCTTGACAGGCGACAGTGACAGGTCTGAAGAACATTTACATGCAATTCCTCCGACAGACGTAAGCAACGTTACCTCCAGTCAGTGAGCACGGGGATTGGCGTTCGCTCGTTCTCGTCGGTGCATCGGTGTGCGAGGGCCCGTACAACGCCGCTTGCGGCTTTAATTTTTCTTATTATTATTATTATTATTATTATTATTATTATTCTTCCACTTTACAGGGCGTTTTGGGGGCTTTAACGTGTTTCAATTCGAACAAAAATGTGGCTGACAAATCAGGCCTGGGGAAAATTCTATGATTTTATTGGTTTCGCCAGTGGGCGGGGCAAAATGGCTCCACAACGCCCCCTAGAAAAATTAAAAAATTCATGAAAAATCTGTGGTTTGCCCGATTATGCTGAAATTTGGTAGGCATGTAGAGCTTGCCAAGACAAACGGATTTGCCTATGGGACGTTTTTGTCCAATGCACAGGAAGACCGCTAGGTGGCGTTGAATATTCAAAAATTTGGCCATTTTTGCCAATTTCAGGCATAGGAATTTAACGAACTCCTCCTAGGGGTTTAGCTGGATTCTCACGAAAATCAGTGTGTTTACTCTTGACCCCTTGAAGATCAAAAGTTATTAAAATGATCTCGGTTGGAGTCAAAATGTGGGCGTGGCAGGGCCGCCATTTTAAGCGTTTTGCCATGAAATTTCAAATGCTTATAACTTCAGTGATATTTGTCCGACGTCCACCAAACATCAGGAGTATTATAAGAGTCCCGCCCTGAAACCACTCCAATGGTCATATTCAGCCATACTGACAGCGCCCCCTCCTGGCGACAGGAAATGACAAAAATTGGGCATGTGTCATACTTTTGCAAACTCCTCCTACAGATTTCATCTGAATGTCATGAAAACGGGCGTGGACACTCTTGAGACCTGTAGCATGTAAAGATATTAAAATCCTCTTGTTCGGATTAACCCTGAGGGCGTAATGGGGCAGCCATTATCAGCATCTCGCCGTGAACATTGATTCCCTAATAAATTTAGGTAAACTTTGTTCTTTACATACCAATATTCACAAGCTGGTCAGTTTCCATAGACAATTAGTAATTGTTTTGGTTCTGCAAGTGGGCGGGGCAAACTGCCTCGCTAGCGCCCTCTAAACTGCAGCCCCAAGGCCTTCCTGCACGTACACTGATGAAAGTTGCTGGAGATATGTATCACAGCCACGTCTACAAAAAACTCTCTTGACACCATAGGCTAAAGTCAACAGGAAGTCGGCCATTTTGAATTGAATGGCCATTTTTGGCGATTTGCACGTTGCGTACTTTAACGAACTCCTCCTAGGGATTTTGTCCGATTCTCAAGAAAATCACTGTATGTACTCTTGACCCCTTGAAGAGCAAAAGTTATTATATTCATTTCGGTGGGAGTCATGGTGTGGGCGTGGCAGGGCCGCCATTTTAAGCGATTCGCCATGAAAATTCAAATGCTTATAACTTCAGTGTTAATTGTCCCACATGCACCAAACTTTATGCATATCATAAGAGTCCCGCCCTGAAGCCATTCACATGGTCACATTTAGCCATACTCACAGCGCCCCCTCCTGGTGACAGGAAATTAGCAAAATTGTGCATGTGTCATACTTTTGCGAACTTCTCCTGCAGATTTCATCTGAATGTCACGAAAATGGGTGCGGACACTCTTGAGCCCTGTGACATGAAAACTTATCAAAATCTCTTGTTGTCAATTAACGGTGTGGGTGTGACGGGACGGCCATTTTGAGCATCTTTCCGTGACAGGCGACAGTGATAGGTCTGAAGAACATTTAAATGCAATTCCTGCGACAGACCCAAGCAACGTTACCTCCAGTTGGCTTGCGCAGGGATTGGCGGTCGCTAGTTCTCGGCGGTGCATCAGTTTGCGAGGGCCCGTACAACGCCGCTTGCGGCTTTTATTCTTATTACGGGCCCGAGCACTCACGGTGCGAGGACCGTATTGTATATGTAGTGATTATTATTATTACGGGCTCGAGCACTCACGGTGCGAGGACCGTATTGTATCTGTTGTGATTATTATTATTATTCTTATTAATTATTATTCTTCCACTTTACAGGGCTTTTTGGGGGCTTTAACGTGTTTCAATTCGAACAAAAATGTGCCTGAAAAATCAGGCCTGGTGAAAATTGTATGATTTTATAGGTTTCGCCAGTGGGCGGGGCAAAATGGCTCCACAGCGCCCCCTAGAAAAATTTAAAATTTCATGAAAAATCTGTGGTTTGCCCGATTATGCTGAAATTTGGTAGGCATGTAGAGCTTGCCAAGACAAACGGATTTGCCTTTTGGGACGTTTTTGTACAATGCACTGGTTGCCCGCTAGGTGGCGTTGAAAATAGAAAATAAGGCAATTTTTGCCGATTTCAGGCATCGGAATTTAACGAACTCCTCCTAGGGGTTTTGCCGGATTCTCATGAAAATCACTGTGTTTACTCTTGACCCCTTGAAGATCAAAAGTTATTAAAATCATATCTGTTGGAGTCACAGTGTGGGCGTGGCAGGGCCGCCATTTTAAGCGTTTTGCCATGAAATTTCAAATGCTTATAACTTCAGTAATATTTGTCCAACCTGCACCAAACGTCAGGCGTATTATAAGAGTCCCGCCCTGAAACCACTCAAATGGTCACATTCAGCCATACTGACAGCGCCCCCGCCTGGCGAAAGGAAATGACAAAAATTGGGCATGTGTCATACTTTTGCGACCTCCTCCTACAGATTTCTTCTGAATGTTATTAAAACGGGCGTGGACACTCTTGAGACTTGTACCATGAAAAGTTATTAAAATCTTAAAGTTCGGATTAACCCTGTGGGCCTGATGGGGCGGCCATTTTGAGCATCTCGCCGTGAACATTGATTCCCTAATAAATTCAGGTAAACTTTGTTCTTTACTACCAAAGTTCACAAGCTAGTCAGTTTCCATAGACAATTACCAAATGTATTGGTTTCGCAAGTGGGCGGGGCCAACTGCCTCGCTAGCGCCCTCTAAACTGCTGCCCCAAGGCCTTCTTCCACGTACACTGATGAAATTTGCTGGACATATGTATCACACCCACGTCTACAAAAAATTCTCTTGACACCATAGGCTAAAGTCAAGAGGATGTCGGCCATTTTGAATTGAACAGCCATTTTTGGCGATTTGCATGCTGCGTTCTTTTGCGAACTCCTCCTTGGGATTTTATCAGATTTTCATGAAAACTGCTGTGTGTAGTCCTGACCCCTTGAAGAGCAAACGTTATTAAATTCATTTCGGTGGGAGTCATGGTGTGGGCGTGGCAGGGCCGCCATTTTAAGCAATTCGCCATGAAAATTCAAATGCTTATGACTTCAGTGTACATTGTCCCACAAGCACCAAACTTTATGTGTATGATAAGAGTCTTGCCCTGAAGCAAATCCAATTGTCCTTTTCAGCCATACTCACAGCGCCCCCTCTTTGCGACAGGAAATGGCCAAAATTCGGAATGTGTCATACTTTTGCGAACTCCTCCTACAGATTTCATCTGAATTAAATGAAAACGGGTGTGGACACTCCCGAGAATCGTGTCATCAAACATTATTAAAATCTTATTGTTTGGATGAACCCTGCGTGCGTGACAGGGTGGCCATTTTGAGCATCTCAGTGTGAGCAACAATTCCCTAATAAATTCAGTAAAACCTTGTTCATTACATACCAAACTTCACATACTGGGGAGTTTCCATTGTAATTTATGAACTGTATCGGTTTCGCAAGTGGGCAGGGTTAACTGCCTTGCTAGCGCCCCCTAAACTGCAGCCCCCAGGCACTCTTCCACGTACACTGATGAAAATTTGTGGGCATATGTAGCACCACCGCATCTACAAAAAAGTCTCTTGACACCGTAGGCTAAAGACAACAGGAAGTCGGCCATTTTGAATTGAACAACCATTTTTGGCGATTTGCACGTTGCGTTCTTTTGCGAACTCCTCCTAGGGATTTTTTCGGATTTTCATGAAAACCACTGTGTGTAGTCTTTACCCCTTGAAGAGCAAAAGTTATTAAATTCATTTTGTTGGGAGTCATGGTGTGGGCGTGGCAGGGACGCCATTTTAAGCGATTCGCCATGAAAATTAAAATGCTTATGATTTCAGTGTACATTGTCCAACCTGCACCAAACTTTATGCATATCATAAGAGTCCCGCCCTGAAGCCATTCACATGGTCATATTTAGCCATACTGACAGCGCCCACTCCTGGCGACAGGAAATTACCAAAATTGTGCATGTGTCATACTTTTGCGAACTTCTGCTGCAGATTTCATTTGAATGTCATGAAAAAGGATGTGGACGCTCTTGTGCCCTGTGACATGAAAACTTATTAAAATCTCTTGTTGTCAATTAACGGTGTGGGTGTGACGGGGCGGCCATTTTGAGCATCTTTCCCTGACAGGCGACAGTGACACATCTGAAGAACATTTACATGCAATTCCTGAGACAGACCCAAGCAACTTTACCTCAAGTCGGCGAGCCCAGGGATTGGCGGTCGCTCGTTCTCTGCGATGCATCGGTGTGCGAGGGCCGGTACAATGCCGCTTGCGGCTTTAATTCTTATTATTACGGGCCCGAGCACTCACGGTGCGAGGACCGTATTGTATCTGTTGTGATTATTATTATTATTCTTCTTATTATTATTATTATTATTCTTCCACTTTACATGGCTTTTTGGGTGCTTTAACGTGTTTCAATTCGAACAAAGATGTGGCTGAAAAATCAGGCCTGGTGAAAATTCTATGATTTTATAGGTTTCGCCAGTGGGCAGGGCAAAATGGCTCCACAGCGCCCCCTAAAATAAATTTAAAAATTCATGAAAAATCTGTGGTTTGCCCGATTATGCTGAAATTTGGTAGGCATGTAGAGCTTGCCAAGACAAACGGATTTGCCATTTGGGACGTTTTTGTCCAATGCACAGGATGCCCGCTAGGTGCCGTTGAAAATACAAAATTTGGCAATTTTTGCCGATATCAGGCATCGGAATTTAACGAACTCCTCCTAGGGCTTTTGCCGGATTCTCACGAAAATCACTGTGTTCACTCTTGACCCCTTGAAGATCAAAAATTATTAAAATAATCTCGGTTAGAGTCACGGTGTGGGCGTGGCAGGGCCGCCATTTTAAGCATTTTGTTATGAAATTTCAAATGCTTATAACTTCAGTCAGATTTGTCTGTCCTGCACCAAACGTCGGGAGTATTATGAGAGTCCCGCTCTGAAACCAATCAAATGGTCATATTCAGCCATACTGACAGCGCACCCTCCTGGCGACAGGAAATTACAAAAATTGGGCATGTGTCATACTTTTCCGAACTCCTCCTACAGATGTCTTCTGAATGTCACTAAAACGGGCGTGGACACTCTTGAGACATGTACCATGAAAATTTATTAAAATCTTCTTGTTCGGATTAACCCTGTGGGCGTGATTGGGCGGCCATTTTGAGCATCTCGCCGTGAACATTGATTCCCTAATAAATTTAGGTAAACTTTGTTCTTTCCATACCAAACTTCACAAGCTGGTCAGTTTACATAGACAATTACTAATTTTATTGGTTTTGCAAGTGGGCGGTGCCAAGTGCCTCGCTAGGGCCCTCTAAACTGCAGCCCCAAGGCCTTCTTCCACGCACACTGATGAAAGTTGCTGGACATATGTATCACACCCACGTCTACAAAAAAGTCTCCTGACACCATAGGCTAAAGTAAACAGGAAGTTGGCCATTTTGAATTGAACGGCCATTTTTGGCGATTTGCACGTTGCGTACTTTAACAAACTCCTCCTAGGGATTTTGTCTGATTCTCATGAAAATCGCTATGTGTACTCTTGACCCCTTGAAGGTCAAAAGTTATTAAAATCATTTCGGTGGGATTCACGATGTGGGTGTGGCAGGGCCGCCATTTTAAGCAATTCACAATAAAAATTCAAATGCTTATAACTTCAGTGTACATTGTCCCACTTGCACCAAACTTTATGTGTTTGATAAGAGTCTTGCCCTGAAGCACATAAAATTGTCCTATTCAGCCATACTGACAGCGCCCCCTCCTGGCGACAAGAAATGGCCAAAATTGGGCATGTGTCATACTTTTGCGAACTCCTCCTACAGATTTCATCTGAATTAAACTAAAACGGGCGTGGACACTCCCGAGAATCGTGACATCAAATGTTATTAAAATCTTATTGTTTGGATTAACCCGTGACAGGGCGGCCATTTTGAGCATCTCAGTGTGAACAACAATTCCCTAATAATTTTAGTAAAACCTTGTTCATTACACAACAAACTTCACAATCAGGTCAGTTTCCATAGTAATTTATGAACTGTATCGGTTTCGCAAGTGGGCAGGGCCATCTGCCTCGCTAGCACCCCCTAATCTGCAGCCCCAAGGCACTCTTCCACGTACACTGATGAAAATTTGTGGGCATATGTAGCACACCAAGATCAAAAAAAGTCTCTTGACACCATAGGCTAAAGTCAAGAGGAAGTCGGCCATTTTGAATTGAACAGCCATTTGTGGCGATTTGCATGTTGCGTTTTTTTGCGAACTCCTCCTTGGGATTTTATCGAATTTTCATGAAAACTGCTGTGTGTAGTCGTGACCCCTTGAAGAGCAAACTTTATTAAATTCATTTCGGTGGGAGTCATGGTATGGGCGTGGCAGGGCCGCCATTTTAAGCGATTCGCCATGAAAATTCAAATGCTTATGACTTCAGTGTACACAGTCCGACATGCACCAAACTTTATGCATATCATAAGAGTCCCGCCCTGAAGCCATTCACATGGTCATATTTAGCCATACTGACAGCGCCCCCTCCTGGCGACAGGAAATTACCGAAATGGTGCATGTGTCATACTTTTGCGAACTTCTGCTGCACATTTCATCTGTATGTCACGAAAAAGGGTTTGGACACTCATGAGCCCTGTGACAAGAAATCTTATCAAAATCTCTTGTTGGCAATTAACGGTGTGGGTGTGACGGGGCGGCAATTTTGAGCATCATTCCGTGACAGGCGACAGTGACAGGTCTGAAGAACATTTACTGGCAATTCCTGCGACAGACCCAAGCAACGTTACCTCCATTCGGCGAGCCCAGGGATTGGCAGTCGCCGCTCTCGGCGGTGCATCGGTGTGCGAGGGTTCGCATAACGCCGCTATGGGTTTAATTATTACGGGCCGAGCACTCACGGTGCGAGGGACCGTATTGTATCTGTAGTGATTATTATTATTATTATTATTATTATTACGGGTCCGAAGCACTCACGCAAAAGTAGCAATCAGATTGTATCTGTTGTGATTATTATTATTATTATTATTATTCTTATTATTCTTCCACTTTACAGGGCTTTTTGGGGGCTTTAACGTGTTTCAATTCGAACAAAAATGTGGCTGAAAAATCAGGCCTGGTGAAAATTCTATGATTTTATAGGTTTCGCCAGTGGGCAGTGCAAAATGGCTCCACAGCGCCCCCTAAAATAAATTTAAAAATTCATGAAAAATCTGTGGTTTGCCCGATTATGCTGAAATTTGGTAGGCATGTAGAGCTTGCCAAGACAAACGGAT
Organism: Gymnothorax javanicus; assembly: GCA_029692085.1. Classification (NCBI taxonomy): domain Eukaryota; kingdom Metazoa; phylum Chordata; class Actinopteri; order Anguilliformes; family Muraenidae; genus Gymnothorax; species Gymnothorax javanicus. The sequence goes on along the minus strand of CM056193.1, from coordinate 127,759,401 downwards.
TTGCCTTTTGGGACGTTTTTGTCCAATGCACAGGATGCCCGCTAGGTGCCGTTGAAAATACAAAATTTGGCAATTTTTGCCGATATCAGGCATCGGAATTTAACGAACTCCTCCTAGGGCTTTTGCCGGATTCTCACGAAAATCACTGTGTTCACTCTTGACCCCTTGAAGATCAAAAGGTATTAAAATCATCTCGGTTGGAGTCACGGTGTGGGCGTGGCAGGGCCGCCATTTTAAGCATTTTGTCATGAAATTTCAAATGCTTATAACTTCAGTCAGATTTGTCTGTCCTGCACCAAACGTCAGGAGTATTATAAGAGTCCCGCTCTGAAACCAATCAAATGGTCATATTCAGCCATACTGACAGCGCACCCTCCTGGCGACATGAAATGACAAAAATTGGGCATGTGTCATACTTTTGCGAACTCCTCCTACAGATGTCTTCTGAATGTCACTAAAACGGGCGTGTACACTCTTGAGACATGTACCATGAAAATTTATTAAAATCTTCTTGTTCGGATTAACCCTGTGGGCGTGATGGGGCGGCCATTTTGAGCATCTCGCCGTGAACATTGATTCCCTAATAAATTTAGGTAAACTTTGTTCTTTCCATACCAAACTTCACAAGCTGGTCAGTTTACATAGACAATTACTAATTTTATTGGTTTTGCAAGTGGGCGGTGCCAAGTGCCTCGCTAGCGCCCTCTAAACTGCAGCCCCAAGGCCTTCTTCCACGCACACTGATGAAAGTTGCTGGACATATGTATCACACCCACGTCTACAAAAAAGTCTCCTGACACCATTGGCTAAAGTAAACAGGAAGTCGGCCATTTTGAATTGAACGGCCATTTTTGGCGATTTGCACGCTATGCATTTTTAACGAAACTCCTCCTAGGGATTTTGTCTGATTCTCATGAAAATCGCTATGTGTACTCTTGACCCCTTGAAGGTCAAAAGTTATTAAAATCATTTCGGTGGGATTCACGATGTGGGTGTGGCAGGGCCGCCATTTTAAGCAATTCACAATAAAAATTCAAATGCTTATAACTTCAGTGTACATTGTCCCTCTTGCACCAAACTTCATGTGTTTGATAAGAGTCTTGCCCTGAAGCACATAAAATTGTCCTATTCAGCCATACTGACAGCGCCCCCTCCTGGCGACAAGAAATGGCCAAAATTGGGCATGTGTCATACTTTTGCGAACTCCTCCTACAGATTTCATCTGAATAAAACTAAAACGGGCGTGGACACTCCCGAGAATCGTGACATCAAATGTTATTAAAATCTTATTGTTTGGATTAACCCGTGACAGGGCGGCCATTTTGAGCATCTCAGTGTGAACAACAATTCCCTAATAAATTTAGTAAAACCTTGTTCATTACACAACAAACTTCATAATCTGGTCAGTTTCCATAGTAATTTATGAACTGTATCGGTTTCGCAAGTGGGCAGGGCCATCTGCCTCGCTAGCACCCCCTAATCTGCAGCCCCCAGGCACTCTTCCACGTACACTGATGAAAATTTGTGGGCATATGTAGCACACCCACATCTACAAAAAAGTCTCTTGACACCATAGGCTAAAGTCAAGAGGAAGTCGGCCATTTTGAATTGAACAACCATTTTTGGCGATTTGCATGTTGCGTTTTTTTGCGAACTCCTCCTAGGGATTTTATCGGATTTCCATGAAAACTGCTGTTTGTAGTCGTAACCCCTTGAAGAGCAAACTTTATTAAATTCATTTCGGTGGGAGTCATGGTATGGGCGTGGCAGGGCCGGCATTTTAAGCGATTCGCCATGAAAATTCAAATGCTTATGACTTCAGTGTACACAGTCCGACATGCACCAAACTTTATGCATATCATAAGAGTCCCGCCCTGAAGCCATTCACATGGTCATATTTAGCCATACTGACAGCGCCCCCTCCTGGCGACAGGAAATTACCGACATTGTGCATGTGTCATACTTTTGCGAACTTCTCCTGCACATTTCATCTGTATGTCATGAAAAAGGGTTTGGACACTCATGAGCCCTGTGACAAGAAATCTTATCAAAATCTCTTGTTGTCAATTAACGGTGTGGGTGTGACGGGGCGGCAATTTTGAGCATCATTCCGTGACAGGCGACAGTGACAGGTCTGAAGAAAATTTACTGGCAATTCCTGCGACAGACCCAAGCAACGTTACCTCCATTCAGGGAGCCCAGGGATTGGCAGTCGCTCGTTCTCGGCGGTGCATCGGTGTGCGAGGGTTCGCATAACGCCGCTAGGGCTTTAATTATTACGGCCGAACTCACGGTGCGAGGACCGTTTGTATCTGTAGTGATTATTATTATTATTATTATTATTACGGGCCCGAGCACTCACGGTGCGAGGACCGTATTGTATCTGTTGTGATTATTATTATTATTATTATTATTCTTATTATTATTATTCTTATTATTCTTCCACTTTACAGGGCTTTTTGGGGGCTTTAACGTGTTTCAATTCGAACAAAAATGTGGCTGAAAAATCAGTCCTGGTGAAAATTCTATGATTTTTTTGGTTTTGCCAGTGGGCGGGTAAAAATGGCTCCACAGCGCCCCCTAAAAAAATTTAAAAATTCATGAAAAATCTGTGGTTTGCCCGATTATGCTGAAATTTGGTAGGCATGCAGAGATGGCCAAGACAAACGGATTTGCCTTTGGGACGTTTTTGTCCAATGCACAGGATGTCCGCTAGGTGGCATTGAAAATATAAAATAAGGCAATTTTTGCTGATTTCAGGCATCGGAATTTAACGAACGCCTCCTAGGGGTTTTGCCGGATTCTCACGAAAATCACTGTGTTTACTCTTGACCCCTTGAAGATCAAAAAATTATTAAAATCATCTCGGTTGGAGTCACGGTGTGGGCGTGGCAGGGCCGCCATTTTAAGCATTTTGTTATGAAATTTCAAATGCTTATAACTTCAGTAATATTTGTCCAACCTGCACCAAACGTCAGGCGTATTATAAGAGTCCCGCTCTGAAACCAATCAAATGGTCATATTCAGCCATACTGACAGCGCCCCCGCCTGGCGAAAGGAAATGACAAAAATTGGGCATGTGTCATACTTTTGCGAACTCCTCCTACAGATTTCTTCTGAATGTTATTAAAACGGGCGTGACACTCTTGAGACTTGTACCATGAAAAGTTATTAAAATCTTAAAGTTCGGATTAACCCTGTGGGCCTGATGGGGCGGCCATTTTGAGCATCTCGCCGTGAACATTGATTCCCTAATAAATTCAGGTAAACTTTGTTCTTTACTACCAAAGTTCACAAGCTAGTCAGTTTCCATAGACAATTACCTAATGTATTGGTTTCGCAAGTGGGCGGGGCCAACTGCCTCGCTAGCGCCCTCTAAACTGCTGCCCCAAGGCCTTCTTCCACGTACACTGATGAAATTTGCTGGACATATGTATCACACCAACGTCTACAAAAAATTCTCTTGACACCATAGGCTAAAGTCAAGAGGATGTCGGCCATTTTGAATTGAACAGCCATTTTTGGCGATTTGCATGCTGCGTTCTTTTGCGAACTCCTCCTTGGGATTTTATCGGATTTTCATGAAAACTGCTGTGTGTAGTCCTGACCCCTTGAAGAGCAAACATTATTAAATTCATTTCGGTGGGAGTCATGGTGTGGGCGTGGCAGGGCCGCCATTTTAAGCAATTCGCCATGAAAATTCAAATGCTTATGACTTCAGTGTACATTGTCCCACAAGCACCAAACTTTATGTGTATGATAAGAGTCTTGCCCTGAAGCAAATCCAATTGTCCTTTTCAGCCATACTCACAGCGCCCCCTTTTGGACAGGAAATGGCCAAAATTCGGCATGTGTCATACTTTTTATGAACTCCTCCTACAGATTTCATCTGAATTAAATGAAAACGGGTGTGGACACTCCCGAGAATCGTGTCATCAAACATTATTAAAATCTTATTGTTTGGATGAACCCTGCGTGCGTGACAGGGTGGCCATTTTGAGTATCTCAGTGTGAGCAACAATTCCCTAATAAATTCAGTAAAACCTTGTTCATTACATACCAAACTTCACATACTGGGGAGTTTCCATTGTAATTTATGAACTGTATCGGTTTCGCAAGTGGGCAGGGTTAACTGCCTCGCTAGCGCCCCCTAAACTGCAGCCCCCAGGCACTCTTCCACGTACACTGATGAAAATTTGTGGGCATATGTAGCACCACCAAGATCTACAAAAAGTCTCTTGACACCGTAGGCTAAAGACAACAGGAAGTCGGCCATTTTGAATTGAACAACCATTTTTGGCGATTTGCATGTTATGCTCTTTTTATAACTCCTCCTAGGGATTTTTTCGATTTTTCATGAAAACCACTGTGTGTAGTCTTTACCCCTTGAAGAGCAAAAAGTTATTAAATTCATTTTTGTTGGGAGTCATGGTGTGGGCGTGGCAGGAACGCCATTTTAAGCGATTCGCCATGAAAATTAAAATGCTTATGATTTCAGTGTACATTGTCCAACCTGCACCAAACTTTATGCATATCATAAGAGTCCCGCCCTGAAGCCATTCACATGGTCTTATTTAGCCATACTGACAGCGCCCACTCCTGGCGACAGGAAATTACCAAAATTGTGCATGTGTCATACTTTTGCGAACTTCTGCTGCAGATTTCATTTGAATGTCATGAAAAAGGATGTGGACGCTCTTGAGCCCTGTGACATGAAAACTTATTAAAATCTCTTGTTGTCAATTAACGGTGTGGGTGTGACGGGGCGGCCATTTTGAGCATCTTTCCCTGACAGGCGACAGTGACACATCTGAAGAACATTTACATGCAATTCCTGAGACAGACCCAAGCAACTTTACATTCAAGTCGGGGATTGAGCCCAGGGATTGGCGGTGCATCGCCGGGTTCTCTGCGATGCATTATTACGGGTGTGCGAGGGTGCGGTACAATGCCGCTTAGTGGCTTTAATTTTATTATTATTACGGGCCCGAGCACTCACGGTGCGAGGACCGTATTGTATCTGTTGTGATTATTATTATTATTCTTATTATTATTATTATTATTATTCTTCCACTTTACATGGCTTTTTGGGTGCTTTAACGTGTTTCAATTCGAACAAAGATGTGGCTGAAAAATCAGGCCTGGTGAAAATTCTATGATTTTATAGGTTTTTAGCCAGTGGGCAGGGCAAAATGGCTCCACAGCGCCCCTAAAATAAATTTAAAAATTCATGAAAAAATCTGTGGTTTGCCCGATTATGCTGAAATTTGGTAGGCATGTAGAGCTTGCCAAGACAAACGGATTTGCCATTTGGGACGTTTTTGTCCAATGCACAGGATGCCCGCTAGGTGCCGTTGAAAATACAAAATTTGGCAATTTTTGCCGATATCAGGCATCGGAATTTAACGAACTCCTCCTAGGGCTTTTGCCGGATTCTCACGAAAATCACTGTGTTCACTCTTGACCCCTTGAAGATCAAAAATTATTAAAATCATCTCGGTTGGAGTCACGGTGTGGGCGTGGCAGGGCCGCCATTTTAAGCATTTTGTTATGAAATTTCAAATGCTTATAACTTCAGTCAGATTTGTCTGTCCTGCACCAAATGTCGGGAGTATTATAAGAGTCCCGCTCTGAAACCAATCAAATGGTCATATTCAGCCATACTGACAGCGCACCCTCCTGGCGACAGGAAATTACAAAAATTGGGCATGTGTCATACTTTTTCCTAACTCCTCCTACAGATGTCTTCTGAATGTCACTAAAACGGGCGTGGACACTCTTGAGACATGTACCATGAAAATTTATTAAAATCTTCTTGTTCGGATTAACCCTGTGGGCGTGATTGGGCGGCCATTTTGAGCATCTCGCCGTGAACATTGATTCCCTAATAAATTTAGGTAAACTTTGTTCTTTCCATACCAAACTTCACAAGCTGGTCAGTTTACATAGACAATTACTAATTTTATTGGTTTTTGCAAGTGGGCGGTGCCAAGTGCCTCGCTAGGGCCCTCTAAACTGCAGCCCCAAGGCCTTCTTCCACGCACACTGATGAAAGTTGCTGGACATATGTATCACACCCACGTCTACAAAAAAGTCTCCTGACACCATTGGCTAAAGTAAACAGGAAGTCGGCCATTTTGAATTGAACGGCCATTTTTGGCGATTTGCACGTTGCGTACTTTAACGAACTCCTCCTAGGGATTTTGTCTGATTCTCATGAAAATCGCTATGTGTACTCTTGACCCCTTGAAGGTCAAAAGTTATTAAAATCATTTCGGTGGGATTCACGATGTGGGTGTGGCAGGGCCGCCATTTTAAGCAATTCACAATAAAAATTCAAATGCTTATAACTTCAGTGTACATTGTCCCTCTTGCACCAAACTTTATGTGTTTGATAAGAGTCTTGCCCTGAAGCAGAACCAATTGTCCTATTCAGCCATACTCACAGCGCCCGCTCTTTGCGACAGGAAATGGCCAAAATTCGGCATGTGTCATACTTTTGCGAACTCCTCCTACAGATTTCATCTGAATTAAACGAATACGGGTGTGGACACTCCCGAGAATCGTGACATCAAATGTTATTAAAATCTTATTGTTTGGATTAACCCTGCGTGCGTGACAGGGTGGCCATTTTGAGCATCTCAGTGTGAGCAACAATTCCCTTATAAATTTAGTAAATCCTTGTTCATTACATACCAAACTTCACAAACTGGTCAGTTTCCATAGTAATTTATGAACTGTTTCGGTTTCGCAAATGGGCAGGGTTAACTGCCTCGCTTGCGCCCCCTAAACTACAGCCCCAAGGCACTCTTCCACGTACACTGATGAAAATTTGTGGGCATATGTAGCACAACCACATCTACAAAAAAGTCTCTTGACAACATAGGCTAAAGTCAACAGGAAGTCGGCCATTTTGAATTGAACAACCATTTTTGGCGATTTGCATCGTTCTATTCTTTTTGCGAACTCCTCCTAGGGATTTTTTCGGATTTTCATGAAAACCGCTCTGTGTAGTCTTTACCCCTTGAAGAGCAAAAGTTATTAAATTCATTTCGTTGTGAGTCATGGTGTGGGCGTGGCAGGGCCGCCATTTTAAGCGATTCGCCATGAAAATTCAAATGCTTATGTTTTCAGTGAACATTGTCCGACCTGCACCAAACTTTATGCATATCATATGAGTCCCCCCCTGAAGCCATTCACATGGTCATATTTAGCCATACTGACAGCGCCCCCTCCTGGCGACAGGAAATGGCCAAAATTGTGCATGTGTCATACTTTTGCAAACTTCTCCTGCAGATTTCATTTGAATGTCAAGAAAAAGGGTGTGGACACTCTTGAGCCCTGTGACATGAAAACTTATCAAAATCTCTTGTTGTCAATTAACGGTGTGGGTGTGACGGGGCGGCCATTTTGAGCATCTTTCCGTGACAGGCGACAGTGACAGGTCTGAAGAACATTTACATGCAATTCCTGCGACACACCCAAGCAATGTTACCTCCAGTCGGCGAGCCCAGGGATTGGCGGTCGCTCGTTCTCGGCGGTGCATCGGTGTGCGAGGGCCCGTACAACGGCGCTTGCGGCTATAATTAGGGCCCTAGCCGACTGCAAGTCGTCTGCGGAGGGCCCTATTGAAATTGCGATGTTGATTATGATTATTATTATTATTATTATTATTATAATTTATTATTCTTCCGACATTTCAAAGGCCAATTTCGCCCCTTTCCCAATAGTGAAAACGCATGTAACTTTCCAGATTCGTCCGGCCACATCCGAAATTCGATATTTTTGGGCGTTGTCACACGTCTGACCACAAATGCCGAAATAGCGCCCCCTAAACACGTTTCAAAAATTCCCATAGGAAAATTCGGTTACTTTGTCGGAGGCAGACGAAATTTGGTAGACCTATGTAGCATACCCAGACATTCAAAAAACTTCATTGGAACCCGCCCAAAACCCAACAGGAAGTCGGCCATTTTGATTTGAATTTTTAAATTTGAAAACGAACTCCTCCTAGGGACTTTGCCCAATCGACTTCAAATTTGGTGGAGATCATCTTGAGACCAAGTTGATCAAAATTTGTGCTCTGCATGTCTGTCGGTGAATGGGCGTGGCTGCTAGGTCGTGACAAAGTTTGGCGACCCGACAAAAAAATTTCTCAATGCTCTCACGCCCACATACTTGATCATTGCAGCTTCAAACTTGCTGGCCACGATGAGGTCTCGGCCCTGAACATCCGCATATAATAAATTTGCAGTTTACTGATAGCGTCCCCCGGTGGTAACAGGAAGTGTCCAGTAATTACTTTGAAAACGAACTCCACCTCGGGATTTTGCCCGATCGTCTTCAAATTTGGTCCAGATCATCTAGGGACCAAGCTGATTAAAAGTTGTGCTCTGCATGTCTCTAGGTCAAAGGGCGTGGCAGCTAGGGCGTGACAAAGTTTGGCGACTCGCCAAAAAAATTTCGAAATGCTCTCAGGCCAACATTCTTGATCTTTGCAGTTTCAAACTTGCTGGAAATGATGATGGCTCCGCCCTGAATGTCAAAATATAATTATTTCCCACTTTTCTAATAGCGCTCCCGGTTGGTGACAGGAATTGACCAGTTCGGTTACTTTGTCATAGGCAGACGAAATTCGATACACATGTATTTCATACCCAGACATACAAAAAACTTATTGGAGCCACGCCCTAAACCCATCAGGAAGTCGGCCATTTTGATTTGAATTCTTGAATTTTTAAACGAACTCCTCCTAGGGATTTTGTCCGATCGACTTCAAATTTGGTGGAGATCATCTAGAAACCAAACTGATCAAAAGTTGTGCTCTTCAGGTCTGTTGGTCAAAGGGCGTGGCTGCTAGGGCGTGACAAAATTTGGCGACTCGACAAAAAAATTTCAAAATGCTCTCTCGCCCATATACTTGATCTTAGCAGCTTCAAACTTGCTGGACATGATGATGTCTCTGCACTGAACGTCCCCATATCATAACTTTTCACTTTACTAATAGCGCCCCCCGGTGGTAACACGAAGTGACCAGATTTTACTTTGAAAACGAACTCCTCCTTGGGATTTTGCCCGATCGACGTCAAATTTGGTCGACATCATCTAGAGAGCAAGCTGATCAAAAGTTGTGCTCTGCATGTCTGTAGGTCAAAGGGCGTGGCTGCTAGGGCGGGACAAATTTTGGCTACTCGCCAAAAAAATTTCAAAATGCTCTCACGCCAACTTACTTGATCGAAGAAGCTTCAAACTTGCTGGAAATGATGATGGCTCCGCCCTGAATGTCACGATATAATAACTTCCCACTTTACTAATAGCGCCCCCCGGTGGTAACAGGAAGTATCCAATTTGGTTACTTTGTCGTAGGCAGACAAAATTCGATATATATGTGTACCATACCCAGACATACAAAAAACTAATTGGAGCCACAATCTAAATCCAACATGAAGTCGGCCATTTTGATTTGAATTTTTGAATTTTAAAACGAACTCCTCCTAGGGTTTTCGACCGATTGACTTCAAATTTGGTAGTGATCATCTAGAGACCAAGCTGATGAAAAGTTGTGCTCTGCATGTCTGTAGGTCAAAGGGCGTGGCTGCAAGGGCGTGACAAATATTGGCGACCCGCCAAAAAAATTTCAAAATGCTCTCACACCAACATACTTGATCATAGCACCTTCAAACTTGCTGGAGATGATGATGGCTCCGCCCTGAACATCGCAAAGTAATAACTTCCCACTTTACTAATGGCGCCTCCTGGTAGTAACAGGAAGTGACAAGTTGGGTTTCTTTGTCGTAGGCAGAAGAAATTCAATACACATATGTATCACACACAGACATACAAAAAACTCATTGGAGCCACACCCTAAACCCAACAGGAAGTCGGCCATTTTGATTTGAATTTTGAATTTTAAAACGAACTTCTCCTAGGGTTTTTGACCGATTGACTTCAAATTTGGTACAGATCATCTAGAGATCAAGCTGATGAAAAGTTGTGCTCTGCGTGTCTGTAGGACAAAGGGCGTGGCTGCTAGGGCGTGACAAAGTTTGGCGACTCACCAAAAAAATTTTAAAATGCTGTCACGCCAACATACTTGACTGTAGAAGCTTCAATCGTGCTGGACATGATGAGTGCTCCGCCCTGAACGTCAGGATATCATAACTTCCCACTTTACTAATAGCGCCCCCTGGTGATAACTGGAATTGTCCATTTTTTACTTTAACATGTACTGATGACACATAGTTGAACCCATCAACTTCATTCCACTTCTAAAACATGCAGAACAAGTTGGTGAAGCTACTTTATGAATGCTGTGAAGCTACAAGTAATGGCGTTCCTGTGGCAACGCTGGGCAAGATGGATCCTTGCCATGAAAATACGTTTGTGTTTTTGATGTCTTTACTGAACTCGTATCATCATAAAAATTGATACACAGGTCAAGGATGGCAAGCTCTTAAATCTGATAGGGGCCTCGCCTATGGGGGGGGCAAAATGTCTCCATAGCGCCCCCTTGTGGAAACAGGAAATGCCATATTTTACATTGACATTGGCCGATTTGCTCGAAACTTCACATTTGTGCAAAGGGTCTGTCCCTGAATGCAGCTGCACACATTTGGTTACGCACCGAGGACCCCCTGGTATATGAACTATCAATCTGTCACAAATCCTTTGTGCTTTGTCCGATTTGCTCGAATCTTCATCACGGGTTGGTGCCTGTACTTGGGCTGTCCTATAGTCGTGAGTGCACACCTGCACCCATCAGGATCTCACCACCACCCCCTACGTGCACAAGGGTGCAAGGGCCCGTTCAACGCAGCTTGCAGCTTTAATTATTATTATAATTTATTATTCTTCCAACATTTCAAAGGCCAATTTCGACCCTTTCCCAATATTGAAAACGCATTTAACTTTCCAGATTCGTCCGGCCGGATCCAAAATTCGATATTTTTGCGCGTTCTCACACGTCCAAACCCAAATGCCGAAATAGCGCCCCCTAAACACGTTTCAAAATTCCCATACGGAAATTCGGTTACTTTGTCGGAGGCAGACGAAATTCAGTAGACCTATGTAGCATAACCAGACATACAAAAAAATTCATTGGAGCCACACCCTCAACCCAACAGGAAGTAGGCCATTTTGATTTGAATTTTTTAATTTGAAAACGAACTCCTCCTAGGGACTTTGCCCGATCGACTTCAAATTTGGTGGAGATCATCTAGTGACCAAGCTGATCAAAAGTTGTGCTCTGTATGTCTGTCGGTAAATGGGCGTGGCTGCTAGGGCGTGACAAAGTTTGGCGACCCAACAAAAAAAATTTCTAAATGCTCTCACGCCCACATACTTGATCGTTGCAGCTTCAAACTTGCTGGAAATGATCAGGTCTTGGCCCTGAACTTCCCTATATCATAAATTTACACTTTACTGATAGTGTCCCCCGGTGGTAACAGGAAGTGTCCAGTAATTACTTTGAAAACGAACTCCTCCAAGGGATTTTGCCAGATCGACTTCAAATTTGGTCCAGATCATCTAGGCACCAAGCTGATCAAAAGTTGTGCTCTGCATGTCTGTAGGTCAAAGGGCGTGGCAGCTAGAGCGCGACTAAGTTTGGTGACTCGCCAAAAAAATTTCAAAATGCTCTCACGCCAACATACTTGATCGCAGCAGCTTCAAATTTGCAGGAAATGACAATGGCTCCGCCCTGAATGTCCCAATATAATAATTTCCCACTTTACTAATAGCGCCCCCCTGTGGTGACAGGAAGTGACCAGTTCGGTTACTTTGTCATAGGCAGACGAAATTCGATACACATATGTATCATACCCAGACATACAAAAAAATTATTGGAGCCACGCCCGAAACGCAACAGGAAGTTGGTCATTTTGATTTGAATTTTTGAATTTTAAAACGAACTCCTCCTAGGGATTTTGCCTGATCGACTTCAAATTTGGTACAGAAAATCTAGAGAGCAAGCTGATCAAAAGTTGTGCTCTGCATTTCTGTTGGTCAAAGGGCGTGGCTGCTAGGGCATGACAAAATTTGGCAACTTGATGAAAAAATTTCACAATGCTCTCACGCCCATATACTTGATCTTAGCAGCTTCAAACTGGCTGGACATGATGATGTCTCTGCCCGGAATCTCCCCATATCATAACTTTTCACTTTATTAATAGCGCCCCCCAGTGGTAACAGGAAGTGACCAGTATTTACTTTAAAAACGAACTCCTCCTAGAGATTTTGCCCGATCGACTTCAAATTTGGTAGAGACCATCTAGAGAGCAAGCTGATCAAAAGTTGTGCTCTGCATGTCTGTAGGTCAAAGGGCGTGGCTGCTAGGGCGGGACAAATTTTGGCAACTCGCCAAAAAAATTTCAAAATGCTCTCACGCCAACATACTTGATAGTAGCAGCTTCAAACTTGCTGGAAATGATGATGGCTCCGCCCTGAACGTCACTATATAATAACTTCCGACTTTACTAATAGCGCCCCCCTGTGGTAACAGGAAGTATCCAATTTGGTTACTTTGTCATAGGCATACGAAATTTGATACATATGTGTACCATACCCAGACATACAAAAAACTCAATGGAGCCACGCCCTAAACCCAACAGGAAGTCGGCCATTTTGATTTGAATTTTTCAATTTTTAAACGAACTCCTCCTCGGATTTTCGACCGATTGACTTCAATTTTGGTAAAGATCATCTAAAGACCAAGCTGATCAAAAGTTGTGCTCTGCATGTCTGTAGGTCAAAGGGCGTGGCTGCTAGGGCGTGACATGGTTTGGCGACTTGCCAAAAAAATTTCAAAATGCTCTCACGCCAACATACTTGATCGTAGAAGCTTCAAACTTGCTGGACATGATGAAGTCTCCGCCCTGAACGTCACGATATAACTTCCCACTTTACTAATAGCGCCTCCTGGTGGTAACAGGAAGTGACCAGTTCGGTATCTTTGTCGTAGGCAGACGAAATTCGATACACATTTGTATCATACTCAGACAAACAAAAAATCTCATTGAAGCCACACCCTAAACCCAACAGGAAGTCAGCCATTTTGATTTGAATTTTTCAATTTTTAAACGAACTCCTCCTCGGGTTTTCGACCGATTGACTTCAAATTTGGTACAGATCATCTGCAGACGAAGCTGATCAAAAGTTGTACTCTGCATTTCTGTAGGTCAAAGGGCGTGGCTGCTAGGGCGTGACAAAGTTTGTCGACTCGAAAAAAAATTTCAAAATGCTGTCACGCCAACAAACTAAATCGTAGAAGCTTCAATCTTGCTGGACATGATGAGTGCTCCGCCCTGAACGTCAGGATATAATAACTTCCCACTTCACTAATAGCGCCCCTTGGTGGTAACAGGAAGTGTCCATTTTTTACTTTAACATGTACTGATGACACATAGTTTAACCCATCAACTTCATTCCACTTCTAAAACATGCAGAACAAGTTGGTGACGCTACTTTATGAATGCAGTGAAGCTTCAAGTAATGGCATTCCTGTGGCAACGCGGCGAAGATGAATCCCTTGCCATGAAAATACGTTTGTATTTTTGATGTCTTTACTGAACTCGTATCATCATAAAAATTGATACACAGGTCAAGGATGGCAAGCTCTTGAATCTGATAGGGGCCTCGCCTATGGGGGGAGCAAAATGTCTCCATGGCGCCCCCCTGTGGAAACAGGAAATGCCATATTTTACATTGACATTGGCCGATTTGCTCGAAACTTCGCATTTGTGCTAAGGGTTTGCCCCTGAATGCAGCTGCACACATTTGGTTACGCACCAAGCCCCCCTGGTGAATGAACTATCAACTTGTCATAAATCCTTCCTGCTTTGTCCGATTCGCTCGAAACTTTATCACAGGTTGGTGCCTGTACTTGACCTGTCCACTGGTCGTGAGTGCACACCTGCACCCGTCAGGAAGTTACCACTACCCACAACGTGCGCAAGGGTGCGAGGGCCCGTTCAACGCTGCTTGCAGTTTTAATTTGCGCCCGAGCCGACTGCAAGTCGTCTGCGGAGGGGCCTATTGAAATCTCGCTGTTTATTATTTATTTTTTTTATTTATTTTTTTTTATTATTATTATTATTATTATTATTATTATTCTTCCGACATTTCAAAGGCCAATTTCGCCCCATTCCCAATGGTAAAAACGCGTCAAATTTTCCAGATTCATCCGGCCGAATCCGAAATTCGATATTTTAGGGTGCTCGTTTATGTTCGACGCAAAATGCCAAAATAGCGCCCCCTAAACATGTTTCAAAATTCCCATATGGAAATTTAGTTACTTTCTCGTAGGCAGAAGAAATTCGGAACACATACGTATCATATGCAGACTTACAAAAATTTTCATTGGAACCAAGCCCTAAACCCAACAGGAAGTCGGCCATTTTGATTTGAATTTTTGAATTTTAAAAAGAAAAAACACCTCCTAGGAATTTTGCCTAATCGACTTCAAATTTGGGAAAGAGCATCTAGAGACAAAGCTGATCAAAAGTTGTGCTCTGCATATCTGTCGGTGAAAGGGCGTGGCTGCTAGGGTGTGGCAAAGTTTGGCGACTCGACAAAAAAATTTCAAAATGCTTTCACGCCAAAATACATGATCGGAACAGCTTCAAACTGGTTGGACATGATGATGTTTCTGCCCTGAACCTCCCCATACCATAACTTTTCACTTTATTAATAGCGCCCCCCAGTGGTAACAGGAAGTGACCAGTTTTTACTTTGAAAATGAACTCCTCCTAGGGATTTTGTCCAATCGACTTCAAATTTGGAACAGATCATCTAGAAAGCAAGCTGATCAAAAGTTGTGCTCTGCATGTCTGTAGGTCAAAGGGCGTGGCTTCTGCGGCGTGACAAATTTTGGGGACTCGCAAAAAAATTTCAAAATGCTCTCACACCAACATACTTGATCAGAGCAGTTTCACATTTGCTGGAAATGATGATGGGTCCACCCTGAACGTCATGATATCATAGCTTCTCACTTTACTAATAGCGCCCCCCAGTGGTAGCAGGAAGTGAGCAGTTCAATTACTTTCTCGTAGGCAGACGAAATTCGATACAAATATGTATCATACCCAGACATACAAAAATTTCCTTGGCGCCACGCCCGAAACCCAACAGGAAGTCGGCCATTTTGATTTTAATTTTTGAATTTTAAAACGAACTCCTCCTAGGGTTTTCGACCGATTGACTTCAAATTTGGCACAGATCATCTTCAGACCAAGCTGATCAAAAGCTGTGCTCTGCATGTTTGTCGGTCAAAGGGCGTGGCTGCTAGGGCGTGAAAAATATTGGCGACTCGCCAAAAAAATTTCAAAATGCTTTCACGTCAACATACATGATCATAACAGCTTCAAACTTGCTGGAAATGATGATGGCTCTGCCCTGAATGTAATGATATCATAAATTCCCACTTTAATAATAGCGCCCCCTGGTGGTAACTGGAAGTGAACAGTTCGGTTACTTTGTCGTATGCAGACGAAATTCGATACACATATGTATCACGCCCAGACATACAAAAAACTCATTGGAGCCACGCCCTAACCCCAACAGGAAGTCGGCCATTTTGATTTGATTTTTTGAATTTTAAAACAAACTCCTCCTCGGGTTTTTGACCGATTGACTTCAAATTTGGGACAGATCATCTAGAGACCAAGCTGATGAAAAGTTGTTCTCTGCATGTCTGTAGCTCAAAGGGCGTGGCTGTTAGGGCGTGACAAAATTTGGCGACTCGATGAAAAAATTTCAAATGCTCTCACGCCCATATCCTTGATCTTAGCTGGTTCAAACTTGCTGGACATGATGGTGCCTCTGCCCTGAATGTCCCCAAATCATAATGTTTCACTTTATTAATAGAGCCCCCCAATGGTAAGAGGAAGTGACCAGTTTTTACTTTGAAAACGAACTCCTCCTAGAGAATTTGCCCGATCGACTTCAAATTTGGTACAGATAATCTAGCGAGCAAGCTGATCAAAAGTTGTGCTCTGCATGTCTGTAGGTCAAAGGGCGTGGCTGCAAGGCCGTGACAAATTTTGGCTACTCGCCAAAAAAAATTCAAAATGCTCTCACGCCAACATACTTGATCGGAGCAGCTTCAAACTTGCCGGAAATGATGATTGCTCCGCCCTGAATGTCACGATATAATAACTTCCCACGTTACTGATAGCGCCCCCCTGTGGTAACAGGAAGTGACCAGTTCGGTTACTTTGTCATAGGCAGAAGAAATTCGATACACATATGTATCATACCCAGACATACAGAACACTCATTGAAGACATACCCTAAACCCAACAGGAAGTCGGCCATTTTGAATTGAATTTTTGAATTTTAAAACGAACTCCTCCTAGCGTTTTTGACCGATTGACTTCAAATTTAGTACAGATCATTTGGAGACCAAGCTGATCAAAAGTTGTGCTCTGCATGTCTTTCGGTCAAAGGGCGTGACTGCTAGGGTGTGACATAAATAGGCGACTAACCAAAAAAATTTCTAAATGCTCTCACGCCAACACACTTGATCGTAGCAGCTTCAAACTTGCTGGAAATGATGATGGCTCCGCCCTGAATGTCATGATATTAGAACTTCCCACTTTTCTAATAGCGCCCCCCGTTGGTCACAGGAAGTGGCCTGTTTGGTTACTTTGTTTTAGTCAGACAAAATTCGATACACATATGTATCATACCCAGTCATACACAAAACTTATTTGAGCCACGCCCTAAACCCAACAGGAAGTCGGCCATTTTGATTTGAATTCTTGAATTTTAAAACGAACTCCTCCTAAGGTTTTCGACCGATTGACTTCAAATTTGGTACAAATCATCTAGAGACCAAGCTGATCAAAAGTTGTACTCTGCATGTCTGTTGGTCAAAGGGCGTGGCTGCTGGGGCGTGACAAAAATTGGCGACTCGGCAAAAAAAATTCAAAATGCTGTCACACCAATATACTTGATCATAGCCGCTTCAAACTTGCTGGAAATGATAATGGCTCTGCCCTGAAAGTCAAAATATCATAAATTTGCATTTTACTAATAGCGCCCCCAGGTGATAACAGGAAGTGAGCAGTTCGGTGACTTTGTCGTAGGCAGACGAAATTTGATAAGCATATGTATCAAACCCAGACATACAAAAAACTCATTGGAGCCACGCCCTAAACCCAACAGGAAGTTGGCCATTTTGATTTGAATTTTTGAATTTTAAAACGAACTCCTCCAAGGGTTTTCGACCGATTGACTTCAAATTTGGTAGAGATCATCTAGAGACCAAGCTGATCAAAAGTTGTGCTCTGCATTTCTGTAGGGCAAAGGGCGTAGCTGCTAGGGCGTGACAAATTTTGGCGACTCACCAAAAAAATTTCTAAATACTTTCACGCCAACATACTTGACCACAGAAGCTTCATACTTGCTGGAGATGATGATAGGTCTGCCCTGAATATCACAATAGAAGAACTTCCCACTTTGCTAATAGCGCCCCCTGGTGGTCACAGGAAGTGACTATTTTTTACTTTAACATGTACTGATGACACAAATTCGAACCCATCAACTTCATTCCACTACAAAAAAATGCAGAACAAGTTGTTGAAGCTACATTATGAATGCTGTGACGCTACAACTAATGGCGCCTATGTGGCAAAGGCGGCGAAGATGGATCCCTTGCCATGAAAAATACGATTGTGTTTTTGATGTCTTTACTGAACTCGATTCATCATAAAAATTGATACACAGGTCAAGGATGGCAAGCTGTTAAATCTGATAGGGGCCTCCCCATGTCGGAGCAAAAATTTCTATAGCGCCCCTTGTTGAAAAAGGAAATGCCATATTTTACATTGACATTGGCCGATTTGCTCGAAACTTCACATTTGTGCTGACGGTCTGCCTCTGAATGCACCTGCCCCCATTTGGTTCAGCTCAGAGCGCCCCCGGTGGATGAACTATTAACTTTTCATAACTCCTTCCTGCTTTGTCCGATTCGCTCGAAACTTTCTCACAAGTTGGTGCCTGTACTTGACCTGTCCACTGGTCGTGAGTGCACACCTGCACCCATCAGGATCTCACCACTACCCCCAACATGCACAAGGGTGCAAGGGCCCGTTCAACACTGCTTGCAGCTTTAATTATTATTAATTTTATTATTATAATTCTTCCGACATTTCAAAGGCCAATTTCGCCCCTTTCCCAATGGTAAAAACGCATCTAATTTTCCACATTCATCCGGCCGGATCCGAAATTTGATATTTTAGGGTACTCGTTCAAGGTCGACGCAAAATGCCTAAATAGCGCCCCCTAAACACGTTTCAAAATTCCCATATGGAAATTCGGTTACTTTGTCGTAGGCAGACGAAATTCGGTAGACATGTGTATCATACCCAGACATACAAAAAATTTCATTGGATCCACGCCCTAAACCTAACAGGAAGTCGGCCATTTTGATTTGAATTTTTTAATTTTTAAACTTACTCCTCCTAGGGATTTTGCCCGATCGACTTCAAATTTGGTCCTGATCATCTAGAGACCAAGCTGATGAAAAGTTGTGCTCTGCATGTCTGTAGGTCAAAGGGCGTGGCAGCTACGGTGTGACAAAATTTGACAACTCGACAAAAAAATTTCAAAATGCTCTCACGCCCATATACTTGATCTTTCCAGCTTCAAACTTGCTGGACATGATGAGGTCTCCGCCCTGAAGGTCCCCATATCATAACTTTTCATTTTACTAATAGCGCCCCCCGGTGGTAACAGGAAGTGACTAGTTTTTACTTTGAAAAAGAACTCCTCCTAGGAATTTTGCGCGATCGACTTCAAATTTGGTCCAGATTATCTAGAGAGCATGCTGATCAAAAGTTGTGCTCTGCATGTCTGTTGGTCAAAGGGCTGCTAGGGCGTGACAAACTTTGGCGACTTGCCAAAAAAATGTCAAAATGCTCTCACGCCAACATACTTGATCGGAGCGACTACAAACTCGCTGGAAATTATGATGGCTCCGCCCTGAACGTCACGATCTAATAACTTCCCATATTACAAATAGCGCCCCCCTATGGTAACAGGAAGTTACCAGTTCGGTTACTTTGTTGTAGGCAGACGAAATTCGATAAAAATATGTACTATACCCAGACATACAAAAACTTATTGGATCCACGCGCTAAACCCAACAGGAAGTCGGCCATTTTGATTTGAATTTTTGAAGATTAAAACGAACTCCTCCTAGGGTTTTTGACCGATTGACTTCAAATTTGGTACAGATCATCTGGAGACCAAGCTGATTAAAAGTTGTGCTCTGCATGTCTGTCGGTGAAAGGGCGTGGCTGCTAGGGCGTGACAAATATTGGCGACTCGCCAAAAAAATTTCAAAATGTTCTCACACCAACATACTTGATCATATCAGCTTCAAACTTGCTGGAAATGATGCTGGCTCCGCCCTGAACGTCATGATATCATAATTTCCCACGTTAATAATAGCGCCCCCCGGTAGTAACAGGAAGTGAGCAGTGCGGTTACTCTGTCGGAGGCAGACGAAATTCGATTCTGATATGTATCATGCCCAGACAAACAAAAAACTCATTGGTGCCACGCCCTAAACCCAACAGGATGTCAGCCATTTTCATATTAATTTTTCAATTTTAAAACGAACTCCTCCTAGGGTTTTCGACCGATTGACTTCAAATTTGGTACATATCATCTAGATACCAAGCTGATGAAAAATTGTGCTCTGCAGGTCTGTCACTCAAAGGGCGTGGCTGCTAGGGCGTGACAAAAATTGGGGACTTGCCAAAAAAAATTCAAAATGCTCTCACATCAACATACTTGATCCTAGCAGCTTCAAACTTGCTGGAAATGATGATGGCTCCGCCCTGAACGTCACAATATCATAACTTCCCACTTTACTAATAGCGCCCCCTGGTGGTAACAGGAAGTGAGCAGTTCGGTTACTTTGTCGTAGGCAGACGAAATTCGATAACACGGATGTATCATACCCAGACATACAAAAAACTCATTGGTGCCATGCCCTAAACCCAACAGGAAGTCGGCCATTTTGATTTGAATTTTTGAATTTTAAAATGAACTCCTCCTAGGGTTTTCGACCGATTGACTTCAAATTTGGACCAGATCATCTAGATACCAAGCTGATGAAAAGTTGTGCTCTGAATGTATTTAGGGCAAAGGGCGTGGCTGCTAGGGCGTGACAAAGTTTGGCGACTCGCCAAAAAAATTTCAAAATGCTGTCACGCCAACATACTTGACCGTAGAAGCTTAAATCTTGCTGGAGATGATGATGGCTCCGCCCTGAACGTGCAAATGTATTAACTTCCCACTTTACTAATAGCGCCCCTTGGTGGTAACAGGAAGTGACCATTTTTTACTTTAACATGTACTGATGATACATAGTTGAACCCATCAACTTCATTCCACTTCTAAAACATGCAGAACAAGTTGGTGAAGCTACATGATGAATGCTGTGAAGCTACAAGAAATGGCATTCGTGTGGCAACGCAGCGAAAATGGATCCCTTGCCAAGAAAATACACTTATGTTTTTAATGTCTTTACTGAACTCGTATCATCATAAAAATTGATACACAGGTCAAGGATGGCTAGCTGTTAAATCTGATAGGGGTCTTGCCCATGGGGGGAGCAAAATGTCTCTATAGCGCCCCCTTGTGGAAACAGGAAATGCCATATATTACATTGACATTGGCCGATTTGCTCGAAACTTCACATTTGTGCTAAGGGTCTGCCCCTGAATGCAGCTGCACACATTTGGTTACGCACCAGGCACCCCCTGGTGGATGAAGTATCAATCTGTCATAACTCCTTTGTGCTTTGTCCTATTTGCTCGAATCTTCATCACAGGATTGGTGCCTGTACTTGCCCTGTCCTATAGTCGTGAGTGCACACCTGCACCCATCAGGATCTCATCACCACCCCCTACATGCACAAGGGTGCGAGGGCCCGTTCAACGCTGCTTGCAGCTTTAATTATTATTATTATTCCTTCGACATTTCAAGGTCCAATTTTGCCCCTTTCTCAAACTTAAAAACGCTTGTAACTTTCCACATTCGTCCGGCCACATCCGACATTAGAAATTTTTGGGCGCCCGTTCATGGTCAATGCAAAATGCCAAAATAGCGCCCCCTAAACACGTTTCAAAATTCCCATACGGAAATTCGGTTACTTTCTCGTAGGTAGACAAAATTCGGTAAACATGTGTATCATACCCAAACATTCAAAAAATTTCTTTGCAGCCACGCCCTAAACTTAACAGCAAGTCGGCCATTTTGATTTTAATTTTTTAATTTTAAAACGAACTCCTCCTAGGGATTTTGCCCGATCGACTTCAAATTTGGTACAGATCATCTAGAGACCAAGCTGATTAAAAGTTGTGGTCTGCATGTCTGTAGGTCAAGGGGCGTGGCTGCTAGGGCGTGACAAAATTTGGTGGCTCGAAAAAAAAATTTCAAAATGCTCTCACGCCCATATACTTGATCTTAGCAGCTTCAAACTTGCTGACACATGATGATGTCTCTGCCCTGAATCTCCCCATATCATAACTTTTCACTCTATTTATAGCGCCCCCCGGTGGTAACAGGAAGTGACCAGTTTTTACTTTGAAAACGAACTCCTCCTAGGGATTTTGCCCGATCGACTGCAAATTTGGTCCAGATCATCTAGAGAGCAATTTGATCAAAAGTTGTGCTCTGCACGTCTGTTGGTCAAAGGGCGTGGCTGCTAGGGCGTGACAAAGTTTGGCAACTCGCCAAAAAATTTCAAAATGTTCTCACGCCAACATACTTGATAGGGGCAGCTTCAAACTTGCTGGAAATGATCATGGCTCTGCCCTGAACATCAAGATATAATAACTTCCCACATTACTAATAGCGCCCCCCTGTGGTCACCGGAAGTGACCAGTTGGGTTACTTTGTTGTAGGCATACGAAATTCGATAAACATATGTAACATACCCAGACATACAAAAACCTCATTGAAGCCACGCCCTAAACCCAACAGGAAGTCGGCCATTTTGATTTGAATTTTTGAATTTTAAAACGAACTCCTCCTAGGGTTTTGGACCAATTGACTTCAAATTTGGTACAGATCATCTAGAGACCAAGCTGATCAAAAGTTGTGCACTGCATGTCTGTCGGTCAAAGGGCGTCGCTGCTAGGGTGTGACAAATATTGGCGACTCGCCGAAAAAATTTCAAAATGTTCTCACGCCAACATACTTGATCTTAGCAGCTTCAAACTTGCAAGAAATGATGATGGCTCCGCCCTGAACGCCATGATATCATAATTTCCTACTTTACTAATAGCGGCCCCCGGTGATAACAGGAAGTGTGCAATTCGGTTACTTTGTCGTAGGCAGACGAAATTCGATACACGTATGTATCATACCCAGACAGATAAAAAACCCTTTGGAGCCATGCCCTAAACCCAAGGGTAAGTCGGCCATTTTGATTTGAATTTTTGAATTTTAAAACGTACTCCTCCTTGGCTTTCGACCGATTGACTTCAAATTTGGCACAGATATTCTAGATACCAAGCTGATGAAAAATTGTGCTCTGCATGTCTGTCACTCAAAGGGCGTGGCTGCTAGGGCGTGACAAAAATTGGCGACTCACCAAAAAAAATTTCAAAATGGTTTCACGCCAACATACTTGACCGTAGAAGCTTCAGTCTTGCTGGAGATGATAATGGCTCCACCCTGAATGTCCAAATATATTAACTTCCCACTTTACTAATAGCGCCCCCTGGTGGTAACAGGAAGTGACCATTTTTTACTTTAACATGTACTGATGACACATTTTTGAACCCATCAACTTCATTCCACTTCTAAAACATGCAGAACAAGTTTGTGAAGCTACTTTATGAATGCTGTGAAGCTTCTAGTAATGGCATTCGTGTGGCAACGCGGCGAAGATGGATCCCTTGCCATGAAAATACGTGTGTGTTTTTTTGATGTCTTTACTGAACTCGTATCATCATAAAAATTGATACACAGGTCAAGAATGGCAAGCTGTTAAATCTCATATGTGCCTCGCTTATGGTGGGAGCAAACTGTCTCTATAGCGCCCCCTTGTGGAAACAGGAAATGCCATATTTTACATTGACATTGGCCGATTTGCTCAAAACTTCGCATTTGTGCTGACGGTCTGCCCCTGAATGCACCTGCCCACATTTGGTCACGCTCAGAGTGCCCCCTGGTGGATGAACTATCAAATTTTCATAACTCCTTCCTGCTTTGTCCGATTCGCTCGAAACTTTATCACAGGTTGGTGCCTGTACTTGACCTGTCCACTGGTCGTGAGTGCACACCTGCACCCGTCAGGATCTCACCACTACCCCCAACGTTCACAAGGGTGCAGGGGCCCGTTCAACGCTGGTTGCAGCTTTAATTAGGGCCCGAGCGACGACTGCAAGTCGTCCGCGGAGGACCCTATTGAAATCGTGCTGTTTATTATCATTATTATTATTTTTATTATTATTATTCCTCCGACATTCCAAGGGCCAATTTCACCCCTTTCTCAAACTTGAAAACGCTTGTAACTTTCCACATTCGTGCGGCCTCATCCGAAATTCGATATTTTTTTTGCGCGCTTCTCATGGTCGATTTAAAATGCCAAAATAGCGCCCCCTAAACACGTTTCAAAATTCCCATAGGGAAATTCGGTTACTTTCTTGTAAGCAGACAAAATTCAGTAAACATGTGTATCATACCAAGACATACAAAAAATTTCATTGCAGCCACGCCCTAAACCCAACAGGAAGTCGGCCATTTTGATTTGAATTTTTGAATTTTAAAACGAACTCCTCCTAGGGTTTTCAACCGATTGACTTCAAATTTGGTAGAGATCATCTAGAGACCAAGCTGATCAAAAGTTGTGCTCTGCATGTTTGTCGGTCTAAGGGCGTGTCTGCTAGGGCGTGACAAAGTTTGGGGACTCGACAAAAAAATTTCAAAATGCTCTCACGCCCATATACTTGATCTTAGCAGCTTCAAACTTGCTGGATCCGATGACTTTTCTGCCCTGAACGTCCCTATGTCAAAACTTTTCACTTTATTAATAGCACCCCCCGGTGGTAACAGGAAGTGACCAGTTTAACTCTGAAAACGAACTCCTCCTAGAGATTTGGCCCGATCGACTTCAAATTTGGTACAGATCATCTAGAGAGCAAGCTGATCAAATGTTGTGCCCTGCATGTCTGTAGGTCAAAAGGCGTGGCTGCTAGGGCGTGACAAAATTTGGCGACTGGACAAAAAAATTTCAAAATGCGGAAACAGGAAATGCCATATTTTACATTGACATTGGCCGATTTGCTCGAAACTTCGCATTTGTGCTGACGGTTTGCTTCTGAATGCACCTGCCCACATTTGGTTACGCTCAGAGCGCCCCCCAGTGGATGATCTATCAACTTTTCATAACTCCTTCCTGCTTTGTCCGATTCGTTCGAAACTTTATCACAGGTTGGTGCCTGTACTTGACCTCTCCACTGGTCATGAGTGCACACCTGCACCCGTCAGGATCTCACAACTACTCCCAACGTGCACAAGGGTGCGAGGGCCCGTTCAACGCTGCTTGCAGCTTTAATTAAGTGCCATGAAATGCTACACACAGTGCATTTCATCTTCTGTACAGGGGAACTATGCGGGATTTCGGCCGTAATTATTGTGCCTCGGAGTCACTGTGGTTAAGCGACTTGGTATGGGGAGAATGGGATTTATCTGCCCGCTCCCTTGACTGTATAAAAAGATGGACGAAGCAACCGTCACGTCACCCATTGGTTTCAGCATACCATTTAGGAGGCCTCGATTTTGGCAACTTGAACAGTGCCGTTTTGTCATTTTGAAACCGGATGTGATTTCTATTGGACGAGAGCATGAATTGAAGATCCAGGGAGGACCAGACTTGGGTAATGAGATTCTCCATAGTTTGGATAGATTACAGCAACAATGCATAACAGTAAGTTTTATGTGGGTTCCATCCCACTCTGTAATCAAGGGTAACGATGCTGCAGATCGCCTAGCTAAGAAGGCCCTGGACTCAGATGCACAGATTAACATCCCACTAAGCAAAGATGAAGTCAAAACCATTATTTTGGCAGAAATTAATAGAGCTTGGCAAAAGCAATGGGACGGGGAAGTTAAGGGCCGCTTCCTTTATAAAATACAAAAACAGGGTACAGCAAGAAGACAGGGGAGATGGAACCGCAGGGAAGAGGCAGTTATTACTCGAATAAGAACAGGTCACACAGGCTTGAATTTCAACCTTAATCTGATGGGTAAACATCAAACTGGTCTATGCCCCAAATGCAACAGTAGGGAAACAGTTGAGCATGTATTACTGGAATGCCAAGCATATAGTTGGCAGAGATTAATGCTCCTAGAGGATGTCAGTGCGCTAGGATAGACCAGTCTGACCCTTGAGGGCTTACTTGCTTTTTCTATTCTAAAACCAATTGCCTGGATCCATGTAATGGCATACTCAAAAAGAACAGGATTATTTAATAGAAGATAATTTTTTTTTTGAACAAAATATCATGTCCTTGCTCCATTGATGCTCCACACCTCTATAGTTGGTGGCGGTAATGTACCACGCGTTTGCAAACCGCCAATAAACATTAAAGAGGAAGAAGAAGATCCAGGGAGGAGAGAGGGGTGGATCTACAGTGGGGTGCACAAATTTGGGCACCCCTGGTTTAAATGTCTGTTACAATTAATCTCCAAGTGTTTAAAGCAAACCTGAACACGAAATGCTACAAAGTTAAACATATCACATTTTCGATTAATTGCTAGCTAGCACTTTAGCTAGCTAGCTAAAGTGATGATGAACTGTTTAATGACTAGCTAGCACACGAGTGTGGTGAGCTAGCCAGCTAACATGCTAATAAGGTAAGAGTTTGCTTCTACCCTAATAATCGCTAGCTAGCCAGCTAAAGTGATAATGAACTGTTTGATGGTTAGCTAGCCCGCCAGAGTAGCGAGCTCGCTATCTAGCTCTCAAATAAGGCTACAGTATACCTCATGCACACAGCCGCAATTCAATTAATTCTACGCCATTTCAACAGTGAGCCATACGATAATCTTGCAAGGCACGTCATCTGATGCGCATAATGCGCCGGAAGTCACGTGAGGGGATTAGATTTTACAGACACTGGACCACAATGGAAATAAGTGTTTTCACTTTTTTGTGTCATCCGTGTATTTAAATGTAATTATGGATACGAGCATTATTTTACTTAATAAACTCAATCAATCAATAGTCTCTGCCGAATTTTAAACGTGTAGTTCCATCGTTTGATATGGGGTAGAAGCTGTAAATAAAGTTAAATAAATAGCTTAGAGTATGACGGGGTAGTTAGGTAACACAAAACGCTGAAGGAAAGAAAGAAAGAAAGAAAGAACGTGAGTTCTAAAATTTTATGAGCTTATATATGCTCTATTACGGTGATCACAACCGTAGTTTTCATCTTCGTGTAACGTAATTACGGTAAGGCGTATTACGTGCGACTGAAGCTATTCGCAGTTCGTGAACCAGTGATAGGAAGGACACGCAGTTAGAAAATCTTGACGGCCCTCTGTGTCTCATTTACATCGTCGATCGACGGGGTGTCACGATTTTTGGGGTTTGTATTTTTAAAAGCGCATTGTTGCAGTCGGCATTTTATATCGGTGGGACATAGTTGTTTTACCAGTCAGACAATAAAAGATACATAAAATGAGCTCAATCAACGTGAAGAAGCTAAAGGTAAATGAGCTGAAGGACGAGCTCAAAAAGCGACAGCTTTCCGACAAGGGACTGAAGGCCGAACTGATGGACCGGCTGCAGGCCGCACTCGATCAAGAGGCCGAAGCAGGAGGTGCTTTCCCTGGGCCCGAAGCCGGAGAAAATGGAAACGATGGCGGTTACGGTGACGCTAGTGGCCTAAACGAAATGGGTGAGGAGGACCTGGAGGACGATCAGGTCGGAGAAAGCATGGAGGCCGAAGAAGAAGATGGAGAAGGGGGCGAAGCTGAAGCTTACGACGCCGAAGGGGGCGCAGATGTCGACGAACAACAGGACGACGACATGGGGGAGGTGGAAGATGATGCTGGTGTGGGGATGGATAAATCCGACGAAGACGATGATGTGATATTAAAGGATGAAGACGAGGAGATGGATAAATTCGAGGATGGCGATGAAGATGGCGGGCCGGCATCCCGAGCGGCAGAGGGTAGCTATGGCTCGCTAAATTATTTGCATCAGCTAAGTTTAAATACGCTTAAGTTGGCTTAAATTAGAGCGGCTAATTTGGTGACACGGACAAGTATAGTTCCAACGTGATAATTAGATGAAGAATGTTCTCAGTGGAAATTATAGGGGCAACGTTTGCCATCTTGCGCGATTGTTTTGTTTAGCTAATTTCTCAGTTTTGTCCTGGTAGCTAGCTTGCTAGCCAACATAATTTACACTGGGTAACAGTCAGCTAGCTAGCTCGTGTATTGCCGAGTCAAATAAGGTCAATATGCTCTACCTTTTTCTTCGTGGGAATTTAGAGTTTGGTGCACGTTATACCCTTCTAATGGTCTTCAAAAGTCGTCAGATGTAACGTTAATTTGAACGTTTCATGCGATTGCCTGACTGAATTTCATCACGGTTGGACAAAGATGCGCATGGTGATAGCATCGGGGTTGGGAATAATTGTTGCATGCGAATCGCGAAATGGTGGCTCATCGTAGCGGCGATATCTGAGGCGGCATGTTTTCCCCTATTGTTCAGCTTGCTTGCTCGCTAGCTGACGTTTGTGCTTAGCATGGCTATGGTTTTGGTCACTGGGAAAGTAGCTTTCGATTTGTTTTAATTCATTGCTGGTTATTAAATCTTTTTTTTCCAGTGTTGCTGTTCTTGTCAAATTTGTCGTCCGTCATTTTAATTCTTTATCCGATTGGCAAGATTTAGCCATTGGGATACTGTTTGGCTAATGAAACGTTATTCTTGCTGGATATTCTCCTTATGGCTGCCTCCTGGACCCTGCATGCCTTCCCTAGCCGGGTCCTCTACTTGGGTATTGACCGCGGCTTTCTCAAGCCACTGGTCCATTCTTGACCCTTCGTGCGTACGATAATTTTGTCTCTTGCAATCAGTTACTTGCATTGAGTAGCGTCGGCACCCTGGCTTCTCATTCACTTGAAGAGTTTAGCGCCTTCAAAACGCCACGGATCCTCCCGAAATCCGGCGAAAACCCTCGCTAGAAATGCATCTCGCCACACTTTTCCTTATATTGTCCAAACCTCGCTGGTTAATCTATAAAGTTTATGATTGTCCACTTCGGGTTGACCAGAAATTGAGCTGCCTTGTAAAATGGCGGAGACGGACGTCACATGCACGATGGAAATGGCTTGCCTGAATGTGCAACGAGTCCTCTAAATGCCACAGCGAAAACTTTTTATAATTGACCGTACATTAATGTTACAAAAGAAATAACTGTATAGGGAGTATGTGGGAATAAAGGAACCACGCTAGACCATTGATCTAATTGCGCAAGGCATCCCGTTTCCGTCGTGTTGCATTACTTTAGTCTCCGCCATATTACGAGGTATTTCAATTTCTGGTCAGCCAGGCAGGGGCAATCATACTTAATGCAGTCCCCGGCGAAGTCTGGACAATATAGGAGATTTGTGACGAGATACGGTCCTATCGAGGGTTTTTTGCCGGGTTTCGGGAGGATCCGTGGCGTTTTGAAGGCAGGAGACGAGATCTTGCGCACTTTCTGAAAAGAGTGAATGAGAAGCCACAGTGCCAACGCTAGTTATATACTCAATTACAAAAGACAAAACTAGCGTAGGCACGCTGAGTCTAGGTCTATCTCATCACGCCCATTTAGACGATGTCTAAGTTCTCGGCTCACACCTTCAAAATGCCATAGATCCTTATAAAATCCGCCCAAAACCGTCCTTATGGCTGTCTTTCGCCTCACGTCTCCTTTCACTGTCTTCCTCTTGCTGATAAACTCAATTTCAATAGTAATTAAGAGCCAGTTTTTCTAAGATTCACTCAGCAATGCATTAGGCGATGATGCATCATAGTCATGGGTCATTCCATGCCAAGTGGAAATGCTTAAGGTACCTTTTGGACCATCATGGTCTCAGATATTTTTCTCTAAATTTATATATTTGTTAATTTGAACTCAAATGATGGGCATCTCGAATTTTATCACAAACGGCCCACCAGTTTGGACTTTATTGTCCCTGAAAAAAAAAAAAAAAAAATGGCCTGTAGGGAGCGCTTTTCAAAACATGCTGTAGAAAAAGTCTTATCTTTGATTCTATGACAGATACAGATCTGGAAGGCGGCTTTGTCCTTGACATGAACTTTGCTCTAGGCTGACAGTCTTCAAGGTTGCTTGTATCAATGGTGAATGCCATGGAAATTAAGGTCAAAGTTGGGGTTCACAAAAATATTTTCCACTTTTTCAATCCTAATTACTCGCTAATAGTTGGAGGGAGTGATCAACTGATGCCAGGAACCTTTTATTTCAGGTAGATTCTTGCCATTTCTATCAAAAAATTGAAAGAAAACTTAGTACTTGTTCAGATTAACCCTTTCAAAGTTGGTCACAGCTGAAAGGAGCCCAAGATTAAGGGCCTGATTCGCCCCCGGGGGAAAGTTGCAGGGGCCATTCTTAGTCACGTGTGTGACCAAAAATGTAACAAATAGTAGAAAAAATCTCCTTCAATTACAAAAGCATTGGAGGTTCATGACTGTGGACCTTATATAGGAGTACTACTTATCCAAGTCTATCAAGTAAAAATTTTATTTGTTACATTAACTTTAACTACTTAAGGTCAGAGGTCAAATACGACTGGTCACGTGTGTGACTTCACACGGAAACAGGCTTTTCATAACTCTATTTGACTTCAAAAACTCTGCGAAGTTGAAAAATCTAGAATGTTCATAGTTTTGGGGTATGGAAAATGGCAAGGAATAAATTTGACACCTTGAATTAATTTTCAAAGTGTTTCTTTATTTGCTGACATCTGGTCACGTGTGTCACATTTTGGTTCACTTGTCAAAGAATGGCCCTGCACTGACACCACTTTGCACCTGAGCAGTGTCTAATGACCTGAATTACACTGCTATGGCCCAAAAATCCAGTATATAGGCCTGTTTCCCACCATAAAGCTGGCCTAAAAAGTTGTAAAAATCATTGTTTTTCTTTTCATTGAAATGTACATAGCAATGTACTATTATGTGCTGGAAATAAAGAAACATGCTTGAACATCATGTCGGTTACTTTATTTGAGCTGAAAACCTGATTTTGATATTTTTTGCAATTGTAGTGACCTTATTACGGTCAATCCATGCCAAGTGGAAACACACCTTGGCCATCATGGTCTTAGATTTTACTTTAACTTTGTCTATTTGTTCATTTGGCCCAAATAATGGATATTTCCGATTTTTTGCAAACTGCCCTCTTGTATTGGTTTTATGGACCTCTGAAGAAATGGCCTGTAGGGGGCGCTTTTCAAAACATGCTGTTGAAAAACCCTGATATATCTGGCCCAACTACTGATAGAGGTCTGGGGTTTGGATGGATTTGTCATCGAGACTTACTCTAGCACTACCATCATTTACAGTGATTGTGTCTGTTCTCGTTTCCATGGAAACTGTGTTTGAAGTTTGGCAAATTTGAGATTTTTCACTTTTTGTGTCTTTTTTGTGGTGAATAAAACCTATACTGGACCAATGGTGTTTTCCAGTATGATTCAGGTCATCTGACATGCAACAGGTGCAAATTCATAATGATGCAACTTTTCCATGGGGATGGACAGACCCCTTGAACTTGTGACTTTTTCTGTTGTAAGCAACTTTGAAAGGGTTTATCTGATAAACTTATGTTCTGCTTTAATTTTTTAAGTGTCAATGATCTATCTGAAATAAAAAGTTTCTTTTGTTGCTTCTTCAGTACATCACCAGTGAGTAATAAGGGTCCAAAAGTGGGAAAAATCTCAAATTTGTCAAACTTCAAACACAGTTTTCATGGAAACAAGAACAGATACAACCATTGTAAATGATGGTGGTGCTAGAGGAAGCCAAATCCATCCAAATGCCAGACCAGTAATAGGGCCGGAGATATAAGGGTTTTTCTACAGCTTGTTTTGAAAAGCGCCCCCTACAGGCCATTTCTTCAGAGGTCCATGAAACCAATACCAGAGGGCAGTTTGCGAAAAAATCAGTATATCCATTATTTGGGCCAAAATGAACAAATGGACAAAGGTAAAGTAAAATCCAAGACCATGATGGCCCAGGTGTGCTTCCACTTGGCATGGAATGACCCTCATGGATTTTCCTGATTCTTTGATATTTTGAAGGTACATGTGTCAAATGGCAAAATCTAAATTTTGAGGTCTCTGGACCCATTACTGTTTTTTTTCTAGGACCCCCAGAAACTTTCAGGGTTAATAACCCTGTGAAAAAAAACTGACCTTTAGGTGCCCGTATCTCAGTGCGCCCGCGACAGCCCAGACTCATTTTTCCTGGATGTGTATCTACAATTAAAGGCCTTTCGTAAAATATAAAAATTTCCATGGGGAGTGAAGGGCGCAGCTGATAGGGGGCGCTTCAATCAGCTACCCAAAGCCAACACAACCCATTTTTCGCCCGCTTGGCCGAAAGGCCCCAAGGGGCTTATGCTATGCTGGGGTCTTCAGTGGTGGTCTGTTGTGCGTACGTGCGTGCGTGTGTGCGTTAACTTTTGGCTTGTCTGCGCTCTAGCGTCTTTAGTTTTTCACCGATCCTTTTCATATTTCATATGTGTATATATGGTCATAAGGTCTACACCAATTTCGATTTTGAGCCGAA
The DNA here is from genome assembly GCA_029692085.1 of Gymnothorax javanicus. Lineage (NCBI taxonomy): Eukaryota > Metazoa > Chordata > Actinopteri > Anguilliformes > Muraenidae > Gymnothorax > Gymnothorax javanicus. Next base: position 127,727,573 of record CM056193.1, on the reverse strand, counting down.
TTGGACCGATGCTTTTGCCAATAGGGGGCGTTCCATTTTGGCCATGTTCAGCCAAGCGGGCGCAGTGGCTTTGCCACTGTTTTTCATCAGGGATTTACAGGCTGTGCTCTCAGCAGCCCAACATATTTGATACATACTGACAGTTTAGTTACCCCTCTACCTAATTAACATAAATTTGAGTTGGGCTTTTTCGGGTGCATTGATATTGAGGGCGCTCTTTATGGGTACAACAGTTTTTGCCTAACTTTGGGGTGAAATGTCTCCATGCACCCTCGGCAGATTTTTATTTATTCTAATTTATTTTTTATTTATACTGGGAGTCCGATTGAGAGCAAGCTCTCTTTTGCAACGGAGTGCAGTCGTGAATCAATATAAACGTGCATTTCAACAATAAATTAAAAAACAAAGGAACTCCAGAACACATGTACATTCCAGCTTCATGTCATCTAATAACAGACATTTAAAACAATTAAATGAGAAGTTTTTCCAATTTCAGTGTCTGCTGAAGCCTATTCCATTTCTGTGGGGCATAGAGCATAAAAGCAGTTTTACCCAGTTCAGGACCCTCGGGACGTCTTAAGTCATATAATCAAGAGCACGAAGATGGTACTCCCCCCTTCTAAAATTAAGCAGACTGGCAATACATCCAGGCAGCTTACCCAACAACGCCTTGTAAATAAAAAGACAACAATGTTGCTCCCTTCTCATGGCCAGTGAAGACCAACCCACCTTGAAATAAAGACTACAGCGATGTGTTCTGAAGCCGTCTCCTGTTATAAACCTTAAGGCAGCATGGTATACCGCATCAAGAGGCTTCAGTGATGAGGGAGCAGAGTGCATATAAATTATGTCACCATATATTCTAGAAAGAATTTGCCTGCACAATCTGCCTTCTGCAACTCCTCAGCAGGCAGGCTTTATTTCTATAAAGCATCACCAATTTAACATTCAGATTCTTGGTTAACTCATCAACTTGCTTCCTAAATTTAAGCCTCTCAACCACCCAGATGCCCAGATATTTGTAGCAAGGAACTCTTTCAATTTGTATTCCACTTCTAGGAGAAATGCTACCATTATAAAACCTAGCAGCAGGTTTCTGAGAGAGTAGCATATATTTACTCTTCTCAGAATTTAATAAAAGTTTAAGGTCTAAAAGAGCCTGCTGGAAGATTTGAAAATCTGACTGTAAATTTTGAAGAGCTAGCTCAGCAGAAGGCGCAGCTGAGTAGATGACCATAATCTCTGCATATAGATGGATTGTACTATTGGTAAAATTTGCACCAAAATCATTAATAAAAAGGGCAGATAGCAAGGGCCCCAAGATAGAACCTTGTGGAACCCCCTTGCTAAGATAGATGAATTTTGATTGACAGCCATCAGCCACAACCGCTTGACACCTACCAGTTAAATAATTATTAAACCAATTCAGAGATTTAACATCAAAGCCAATGGCACCTAATCGCTATGTGAGTATAGAATGATCGACTTTGTCAAATGCCTTTGATAAGTCAATAAAAAGGGCAGCACAATCCTGCTTATTGTCCAAGGCAGAAACAATATCATTTAATACCCTAACTGCAGCTGACACAGTGCTATGACCCGGTCTGAAGCCTGACTGAAACGCGCTCAGGATAGAATGGTCAGATAGAAATGATCTAATTTTATTATTGACCGGCCTCTCTAAGACCTTAGCTAAGCACGGAAGTTTTGAAATTGGCCGATAGTTATTCAGGTCATCTGAAGAGCCACCCTTATGCAAGGGAAGATAAAAGGCTGTCTTCCACAAGACAGGAATTGAACCAGTCAACAGGGTTAAATTAAAAATGTGAGTCAAGATATTAACAATCCAGGATGAAGCCAGCAATAAAAGACCTGGGTTTAATTTATCTGCCCCAGTGGCTTGCTTAGGGTCAATGCCACAAGAAAAGGACGGAAGGAAAAACTATCGGAGACATGAGGCACAGGGACAGAAGGTGTGTTATCACGGCAAGGAACTGCCTGCAATAACCCTAAATTTTCAAAGAGATGGCCTGCGTTAATAAAGTGCAAATTGAAAATATCACAAAGCTTCCCCTTTATCAGAAATAATAACCGAATCCTTGGTAATTTACTAGGTAAGGCCGAAGAGGGGGATGGGGACATGCCTCTCTTTTTGTCGGGGGGGGCGGCAGATACGCTTTTCATTTTCATGTGCGGGGAATTGCGCAAATTCCGCGTCTTCCAATACATTCTTTTTTTTTCTCTCTCTCCAACGTGCGCATACATTATCAACAGGCGGCAATTGCGCAATTTGAAAAATTGCGGTTTAACCATGAAACCACGATTATTTTACATTAGACAATTATCACCTCTGCCAACTAAGTTGGGGCGGAGGTTATATTTTCGCCCCTGTTTGTTTGTTTGTTTGTCTGTCTGTTTGTCTATTTGTGAACAACATAACTCAGAAAGTAATGCACGGATTTGTCTGAAATTTTGTGAGTGGATTGCTATTACATCAAGGATGGACCCTATTGATTTTGACCGTAATCACTGAAACAATATGGCCGCCACGGCAGCCATCTTGAAATCCTATCACACACTATAACTCCAAAAGTCATGCACGGCTTTGTCTGAAATTTTGTGGGTGGATTGCTAGTACATCAAGGATGGACCCTATTGATTTTGACCGCAATCAGTGAAACAATATGGCCGCCATGGCAGCCATCTTTAAATCCTATCACACGCGATAACTCAACTTTGCTCCCACTCATGCACATTTGGATTGTGCTGCCGTGGCGAAGGTTTGCACTCTACGAGTGCCTCTAGTTTTATCTAAAAACAATAAACAAAACAACAATTCCACTTCAACGCTCTCGCCTACGTTTGGCGCACGCGCATGAGCAAGTGCGTACAGGAGAAGCAAGCTCACGCATTCAATGGAAGTCTCGCCTCCCAGCTTGTTCATTGCCCAGAGACTCTGCTGCCACTCAGCTGAAGTTACTACTCCGGACGTTTTGGTGCGCGTAATGGCCATGTGTTACCATGTCTTGCTTCGTCCATCTGCCGTAGCTCTTCATCCGTGTATTCTGGCTCAAAAAGGTACGCTTCAGCCAAAAATTCAGGTAACTCCTCTGCCCCAGCCATTGTTTTGTTTGTTCTGGTTTAGGGATGTAACGATTAGCGGTGTAATGGTAAAGCCCGATGAAAATGTTGAAAATAACAATTACCGTTTTTATTTCAAATAAAATTATCTCGGTGGATTACCGAGGTGTGGAAACCGTGTGTTTAATCCTTCCCAGCTTCATCTGAGTCTCTCGGTAGTCACAAGAGTCAAGACTGTGTAGCCTACAACTTATGTTTAAACTTTCTTTTTAAATTGGAAATGGAATCATGGTGGAAGGAGGAGACGACAGCACTCAGGACATCTATCAGCCCTCTAAGAGGACTAAGTCTGAAGTATGGGCATATTTTGGCTATTATAAGAATGCTGGGGGACACTTGATTGAAGACAGTTATCCTGTCTGCAGAACATGCAGGAAAAAAGTTTCTGCTGAAGGCAGCAATACGTCAAATCTCATGACACATCTCCGTGACCATCACCCACAACTTTATGGCCCATGCAAGGTAAGTTAACGTTTTAGCTGAAATACATAGTGCAGGGACTTTGGGTTGAGGGTGAATGCAATGATCCGTCTGTCTAACTTACTGACTTGTCAATAATGTAAACAGAGCCCTAAGTGCGGCGCCCGTCGCCATCGAGAATGCATCTAGCAGCTAATATTCTAAGCTAAACAGCTCAACTTTAATTCACGAAGAGACGGTGAAACGGTGAAAAAAAGGCATTATTTAGCGCTAGTTGAAGGCATCAATAATGCCATAAACTTTGTTTTTTGTCGAATTTTAGTTGGCAGTGACTTCGTGTATATTACCATATATCATTAAATGGATGTTGGAATCAACCAAATACGAGCTGGCAGCTAGATCAGCTAAATCGCGCTAGCAGATTTGTTTACTATGACAACGGTTAACACGACAACTAAAAGCATGCCTGTCCTTTCTTGGAAAGGAAAGGCATGCTTTTAATCAGCAATGTCACAAACGTTTGCTGAAATGAATGACATTGTACCAGAAGCATCTTATTTGTTGATGATGGAGAGAATAAGTATACAATCAGTTCTGTTCCACTGATTTGTTTACTTTTTTAAAATTATTTTAATGTCATCAACACTGGAACATTTGGATTTGATTACATTTGATTGTAGTAGTTATTTTTGTAATTTGTTTATAGTGGTAATTTTAAATGCTTAATGCACTTTTGTCTTATTCTTAAGGTTTACTTTAAAGTGCTCATGTGTACAGGTCTACATTTTAATTTTGATGATGAAGAAAACAAGTATACAATAAGTGGTGTTTCTTTGATTTGTTTACATATTGTTCTTTATGTCTAAGCTTGAATGTTTGGATTTGTATAATTTGAACCTGCACTATTGGAAATGTTCCTGACAAATAAGCTGTTTACATGCTGAACCCTTGTTCCTTTGATGCTAAGAGTTGCACTTTTGATAAGGTTTTGCCTGTATTTTTGAAATCTAATAAACACTCTTACCTTTTAAAAACTATTTCAGTTTGTGTAGGCCTATCAGTGCTTTCTTAACATATTGAACATGTTTTTAAAAATACCGCGATAATACCGAAAACCGTGATAATTTTGGTCTCAATAACCGTGAGGTTAAATTTTCATACCGTTACATCCCTATTCTGGTTAAGAATCAGTTTGTTAGCTGGTAGCTTGTATGAACAAATCTTCTCCATTCTCAATACTTTTGGGTGAAGCATCTGGATTAGTCTCTGGGCAATGAACGAGCTGGGAGGCGGGACTTCCGTTCAATGCGAGCTTGCTTCTCCTGCACGTGCTTGCTCATGCCCGTGCGCCAAACGTAAGCGAGAGCGTTGAACTGGAACTGTTGTATTGTGTATTGTTTTTAGCTAAAATAACCGCGTTTCTGGAGTACTGAGGGTACGAGTGGACAAAGCAGACTTGGATTATACTGGACGATGTGTTTGATTATTTGTCAATGGATGTTTTGCAGAGTTTTTCCGTTGCTACTTTGTGACAATAGTGTTAGCCAGCCGCCCGTCTCCCCGTCTTTGAGACGAGCGATGTTTAACTGGGACGCTGATACGGGTGAGTCTGATTTGAGACGGCTCCGGCCGTTTCCAGCATTGAATTTCCTATATGTGAGACGGGCGAGCACTTGTATAGATAACAATGGTTGTCCTGAAAATCTGCGCAGTCGATTTGACTTGAATTCTTTGGTGAACTGAAGTTCTGTAGGCCGGGCGGAAATTGGGCTCAAAAATAAACTCATTAACGTATGACCAATCCGCGCGCTTCTGTCTCATTATACTACATGCACACAATGGCGCCATGGCCAAGTCACGTAGCATGTGTGCGCAACTGGTCATTGTCCACTTATACAAGAGTTGAATAAAGTTGTTCTAGAGGCGGGTCAGAAATTCTATTGATAACGTGGATGTCCAAGATAATTTTATTCACTGTAATGTGATTTAAAACACTCTGCGTTGCATGGATTTTTAGGTTGCCGGCCGTAGGCCAGTAACCTATTGTCGTCACTTTGCGTCTGGCGGCGTCGTCCGTTTAAAGCCGTATCTCAAAAACGGTCTGATGAATTTTTTATAAATTTGGGGATGTGATCAAATCGGTCATCGAGTTAATGCCCAAGCAAAAATTTTTTTGATTGAATCGTTTTAGACTTGGCGGCCATTTTTATGTCGAAAATGGCCATTTTTGGCACTTAGGTGCAATTTTCTCAAAAACTGTCTGATGAATTTTTTTTTTAATCGCAGCAATGGAATCAGTATCATGACCTGCTTCAACGGTGTAAACGGCATTTTGATTGAATCGCTCCTTCATAGCGCCACCTAGGCAACGTGTCTGGACTTCATCATTTTTTAGGGTGTCTTGTGCTATAACTCTCTTAATATGGCATTTAGGGCTTAGGTATGTATGAGGCATCTTTAGGGAATCAGGTATGCCGAACATTGTGAGTCCGTCACATTTGACCTTGGGCCTCCAGGTCAAGGTCAAATGGCAAAAATGTGCTATAACACTCTTGATATAGCATTTAGAGCTTAGGTATGTATGAGGCACCTACAGGGAATCAGGTATGCCGAACATTGTGAGTCAGTCACATTTGACCTTGGGCCTCAAGGTCAAGGCCAAATGGCAAAAATATGCTATAACTTGCTTAATATGACATTTAGAGCTTGGATATTTATGAGGCACCTAAAGGGAATCATGTATGCCAAACATTCTCGGTTGTTCGAATTTCACCTTGAGCCTCAAGGTGAAGGTCAAATGGCAAAAATGTGTTATAACAGCTTAATGTGGCACCTATAGGGAATCATGTAAGCCAAACATTCTCTGCAAGTTGAATATGACATTGGGCACCAAGATCAAATGGCAAAAATTGCTGTAACTTGCTGAATATGACAGTTAGAGCTCAGGTATGTTTGGGGCATCTATAGGAAACCATGTATGCTGAACATTCTTTGGCAGTCAGTCAAATTTGATGTTGGGCCTCAAGGTCAAGGTTATATGACAAAAATGGCCCACATTTGTTTAATATTGTTTATAGAGCTTAGTATGTATTGGGCACTAATAGCAAATCATGTATGCTGGTTGCTTTCGACATATTGGATTTGACTAGGGTAACAAGGTCCAGGTAATGACAAAACAGCCTAAAAGTCCTTTAATGTTTGCTTTAGATCTTCGGTATGTATTGGATACTAATGACAAATCATGTATGCTGATCAAACACACCATATTGGATTTGACTTTGGTCTTCAAGGTCAAGGTCATGTGCCAAAATCAATCTATTTCCTCATTTAATAATGTCTTTAGAAATTAGTATGTATCAGGCACTAACCTATATATAATTAAGATTTTTACGGGCATTGTAACCGCACAGTCGACCTTTTTTTCACGATCAATTGCGGCAATAAAAACTGGTCAAAACCCATTTTTGGATGTTTGTTTCTATTAGCATCATGGAATAGAAAGAATAATACTAATTAGACCCACTCGGTGGCAGTGTTGTGTTTTTAAAAAAAAAAAAAAAATCATTGTCTGAAAGCAGAGCAAGAACCAGGAGTGAATTGAGGAGAGGGCGCACTTCACAAATTGACAGCAGACGACAGTGAAAGTTCAGGTTAGAAAAAAATCTAATCGAATTTCATGATCTAGACTTCTCAAGGATTATATTTTTTCTAAATGGCAGAAATGTTGCTGTCGGTCACTCGTGAAAAAGTGACTGCTCAGTCGAGTTGCCCGATAATGGTAACTAAAACCCCTTTCTCACTGAGCTGCGTTGGCCCGTGGAAGTGTCTTGGATAAAATAGTTCTCTTCTTTTCGCAGAGAAGAATTGATTCGAAGAACTGTGAATTGATTCGCAGTGGTACGAGACCATTCGCCATCACCGCCGAAATTCGCGAATAAATTAAACGGGTTTAATTTTTTTGCGGATGTCCGAGCTGGAGCTTTTTAACTGCCAGAATTTATACCATTCAGGTAGTGGGTGATATACGTCTGTTAGATATTTGACTGCATTTTTTTCCAGTGGAAGGCCTTTGGGTAGACAGGAAAATCCCAAATTTTCAGGTTTGGTTGCTAGGGCCTCCAGAAGGGTCACCCTTTGGAGGGCCAAAATTGAACTTTTAAGAAAAATAGGTTTATGAGTTGAAATATCTGTGTGCCCTCAATAGCCCAGCTTCATTTTCACTGATGTCAATCTGTGTTGGGAGGAGTTTTGGAAAATCACGAAATTTTGGTGGGCTGTTGAGGGCGCCACATATAGGAGGCGCTTGAAAACACCACTTTGAGCCCAAGTAGCACTTACGTTTGAGGTATTCCTTGCCTGCGCCCTCACTAGCCCAAGCTTGTTTATGCATGATTTGATTCTCTAACAGTGCCTTGTGCTATTCCACTTGAAATTGTAGTGGGATGGTGAGGGCGCGGAATTATTGGTGGCCCTCAATTCGGTGAGAATGCAAAAATAGGGGTATTCTGCGGCTGTAGATCTCCATGCGCCCCCATCAGATTTGAATGAAATCTATTTTATTTGATAGCCCTACATGTCCACTATATGGACCAAAAAGATTGAAGTGGGGTTCAACTGTATTAACCCCTTTTTGACCATCCCAGTCGACCCACTTCTCATATTCTGGACTTGGGTCTGAGGTTGCCATTTTTGGAACTGCAAAGTAAAGAAACCATTTTCATCAGCTCCCCCATCCTGAGGATGAAATGGGAGGTTTTACAATTAGGAGGGGCAAGGGCATTTTTTGAACAAAACTCTCCAGGGCACCTTTGTACAGCTATTGACTTTGTGATGTCTGTGGATTAAATAAAGGGATGAAGGCAACAAGGCTTGATGGAAAGGTAACTAACTGAAGGTGCACATATCTGGCCCTTGGCCAAGGGTTATTTCATTAGCTGGAGGGCCTGAAATAAACATCTACTCATCCAATTGAGCAGCAGTGAGACTGGGACAGGAAAAGCAATACATGTAACTGCACGCATGTGGGTGGGCCCAGGACGGGGGATCAGATAGAACCCTCTGCTGAGCAGAAGGTGGACAAGATCATCAAAAAGGAGTCACCACATTTTCTCATTCACATCTGTATGCATCAAGCTGTTGCACTGTGTACTTTCAGTTTCACCTGACAATGTGCACAATTTTTACTTTCTAACTCTTGGCTCGTTTCATGTTTTCTGTCGTTATCTCAAAAAAATAACGGACCAGGGAGGAAAACCAAGTGTCTGACATCATTAGGGCCCGAGCCGACTGCAAGTCGTCTGCGAAGGCCCTATTCAAATCGCGCTGTTTATTTTTATAATAATAATTATTATTATTATTATTATTGCGGCCCGAGCCGACTGCAAGTCGTCTGCGGAGGGCCCTATTGAAATCGCGCTGCTTATTATTATTATTATTATTATTATTATTATTATTTTTTTTTTTTTATTATTATTATTGTTCTTCCGACATTTCAAAGGCCAATTTCGCCCCTTTCCCAATGGTGAAAACGCGTCTAACTTTCCACATTTGTCCGGCCGGATCCGAAATTCGATATTTTTGGGTGGTCGTTCATGGTCGATGCAAAATGCCAAAATGGCGCCCCCTAAACATGTTTCAAAATTCCCATAGGGAAATTTGGTTACTTTCTCATAGGCAGATGAAATTCGGTACACATATGTATCATACCCAGACATACAGAAAATTTCATTGGAGCCACACCCTAAACCCAACAGGAAATCGGCCATTTTGATTTGAATTTTTGAATTTTAAAACGAACTCCTCCTAGGGATTTTGCCCGATCGACTTCAAATTTGGTCCAGATCATCTAGAGACCAAGCTGTTCCAAAGTTGTGCTCTGCATGCCTGTAGGTCAAAGGGCGTGGCTGCTAGGGCGTGACAAAATTCGGCGACTCGACAAAAAAATTTCAAAATGCGCTCACGCCCATATGCTTGATCTTAGCAGATTCAAACTTGCTCGACATGATGTCTCCGCCCTGAACGTCCCCATATCATAACTTTCCACTTTACGAATTGCGCCCCGCGGTGGGAACAGGAAGTGACCAGTTTTTACTTTGAAAACGAACTCCTCCTTGGGATTTTGCCTGATGAACTTCTCTATAGAGCCCCCTTTTGGAAACAGGAAATGCCATATTTTACATTGTCATTGGCCGATTTGCTTGAAACTTTGCATTTGTGCTGACAGTCTGCCCCTGAATGCATCTGCGCACATTTGGTTATGCTCAGAGCTCCACCTGGTGGATGAACTATCAACTTTTCATAACTCCTTCCTCCTTTGTCCAATTGGCTTGAAACTTTATCACAGGTTGGTGCCTGTACTTGACCTGTCCACTGGTCGTGAGTGCACACCAGCACCCGTCAGGATCTCACCACTACCCCCAACGTGCACAAGGGTGCGAGGGCCTGTTCAACGCTGCTTGCAGCTTTAATTATTAGGGCCCGAGCCGACTGCAAGTGGTCTGCGGAGGGCCCTATTGAAATCGCGCTGTTTATTATTATTTTTTTTTAATTATTAGGGCCCGAGCCGACTGCAAGTCGTCCGAGGACCCTATTGAAATCGTACTGTTTATTTTTATTATTATTAGGGCCCGAGCCGACTGCAAGTCGTCTGCGGAGGGCCCTATTGAAATCGTGCTGTTTATTATTATTATTATTATTATTTATTATTCTTCCGACATTTCAAAGGCCAATTTAAGCCTTTTCCCAATAGTGAAAACGCTTTTGTAACTTTCCAGATTCGTCCGCCGATCCGAAATTCGATATTTTTTTGTTCTCACGTCCGACCCCAAATGCCGAAATAGCACCCCCTAAACACGTTTCAAAATTCCCATAGGGAAAATATGGTTACTTTGTCGGAGGCAGACGAAATTCGGTAGACCTATGTAATATACCCAGACATACAAAAAACTTCATTGGAGCCACGCCCTAAACCCAACAGGAAGTCGGCCATTTTGATTTGAATTAATTAATTTGAAAACGAACTCCTCCTAGGTACTTTGCCCGATCGACTTCAAATTTGGTTGCGATCATCTAGAGAGCAAGCTGATCAAAAGTTGTGCTCTGCATGTCTGTCGGTAAATGGGCGTGGCTGCTAGGGCGTGACAAAGTTTGGTGACTCGACAAAAAAATTTCTAAATGCTGTCACGCCAACATACTTGATCGGAGCAGCTTCAAACTTGCTGGAAATGACGATGGCTCCGCCCTGAACGTCACAATATAATAATTTCCCACTTCACTAATAGCGCCCCCCTGTGGTGACAGGAAGTGAGCAGTTCGATTACTTTGTCATAGGCAGACAAAATTCGATACACATATGTATCATACCCAGACAGACAAAAAAATCATTGGAGCCACGCCCTAAGCCCAACAGGAAGTCGGCCATTTTGATTTGAATTTTTTAATTTTAAAACTAACTCCTCCTAGGGTTTTCGACCGATTGACTTCAAATTTAGTACAGATCATCTAGAGACCAAGCTGATCAAAAGTTGTGCTCTGCATGTCTGTCGGTCAAAGGGCGTGGCTGCTAGGGCGTGACAAAAATTGGCGACTCGCCAAAAAAAAAATTCAAAATGCTCTCTCACCAATATACTTGATCATAGCCGCTTCAAACTTGCTGGAAATGATGATGGCTCTGCCCTGAAAGTCACGATATCATAACTTCCCACTTTACTAATAGCGCCCCCTGGTGGTCACAGGAAGTGACCAGTTTTTACTTTAACATGTACTGATGACACAAAGTCGAACCCATCAACTTCATTCCACTTCTAAAAAATGCAGAACATGTTGTTGAAGCTACATTATGAATATTGTGAAGCTACAACTAATGGCGTTCATGTGGCAACGCGGCGAAGATTGATCTCTTGCCATGAAAATACGATTGTGTTTTTGATGTCTTTACTGAACTCGTTTCATCATAAAAATTGATACACAGGTCAAGGATGGCAAGCTGTTAAATCTGATAGGGGCCTCGCCCATGTCGGGAGCAAAATGTCTCTATAGCGCCCCCTTGTGGACACAGGAAATGCCATATTTTACATTGACATTGGCCGATTTTCTCGAAACTTCACATTTGTGCTGACGGTCTGCCCCTGAATGCACCAGCCCACATTTGGTTCAGCTCAGAGCGCCCCCTGGTGGATGAACTATCAACTTTTCATAACTCCTTCCTGCTTTGTCCGATTCGCTCGAAACTTTCTCACAGGTTGGTGCCTGCACTTGACCTGTCCACTGGTCGTGAGTGCACACCTGCACCCGTCAGGATCTCACCACTACCCCCAACGTGCACAAGGATGTGAGGGCCCGTTCAACGCTGCTTGCAGCTTTAATTATTATTATTATTCTTGCGACAATTCAAAGGCCAATTTCGCCCCTTTCCCAATGGTGAAAACGCGTTTATCTTTCCATATTCGTCCGGCCGGATCCGAAATTCGATATTTTTGGGTGGTCATTCATGGTCGACGCAAATTGCCAAAATAGCGCCCCCTAAACACGTTTCAAAATTCCCATAGGGAAATTTGGTTACTTTCTCGTAGGGAGACAAAATTTGGTACACATATGTATCATACCCAGACATACAAAAAATTTCATTGGAGCCACGCCCTAAACCCAACAGGAAGTCAGCCATTTTGATTTGAATTTTTGAATTTTAAAACGAGCTCCTCCTAGGGATTATGCCCGATCGACTTCAAATTTGGTACAGATCATCTAGAGACCAAGCTGATCAAAAGTTGTGCTCTGCATGTCTGTAGGTCAAAGGGCGTGGCTGCTAGGGCGTGACAAATTTTGGCTACTCGCCAAAAAAAAACTTCAAAAAGCTCTCAAGCCAACATACTTCATCGTAGCAGCTTCAAACTTGCTGGAAATGATGATGGCTCCGCCCTGAACGTCACGATATAATAATTTCCCACTTTACTAATAGCGCCCCCCTGTGGTAACAGGAAGTATCCAATTTGGTTACTTTGTCGTCGGCAGACGAAATTTGATATATATGTGTACCATACCCAGACATACAAAAAACTCAATGGAGCCACGCCCTACATCCAACAGGAAGTCGGCCATTTTGATTTGAATTTTTCAATTTTAAAACGAACTCCTCCTAGGGTTTTCAACCGATTGACTTCAAATTTGGTACAGATCATCTAGAGACCAAGCTGATCAAAAGTTGTGCTCTGCATGTCTGTAGGTCAAAGGGCGTGGCTGCTAGGGCATGACATGGTTTGGCGACTTGCCAAAAAAATTCAAAATGCTCTCACGGCAACCTACTTGATCGTAGAAGCTTCAAACTTGCTGGAGATGATGATGGTTCCGCCCTGAACGTCACAATATAATAACTTCCCACTTTACTAATAGCGCCTCCTGGTGGTAACAGGAAGTGACCAGTTCGGTTACTTTGTCGTAGGCAGACGAAATTCGATACACACTTGTATCATACCCAGACATACAAAAATCTCATGGGAGCCACGCCCTAAACCCAACAGGAAGTCGGCCATATTGATTTGAATTTTTCAATTTCAAAATGAGCTCCTCCTAGGGTTTTTGACTGATTGACTTCAAATTTTGTACAGATCATCTAGAGACTAAGCTGATGAAAATTTGTGTTCTGTGTGTCTGTAGGTCAAAGGGCGTGGCTGCTAGGGCGTGACAAAGTTTGGCGACTCGACAAAAAAATTTCAAAATGCTGTCACACCAACATACTTGACCGTAGAAGCTTCAATCGTGCTGGACATGATGAGTGCTCCGCCCTGAACGTCAGGATATCATAACTTCCCACTTTACTAATAGCGCCCCCTGATGATAACTGGAAGTGTCCATTTTTTACTTTAACATGTACTGATGACACATAGTTGAACACATCAACTTCATTCCACTTCTAAAACATGCAGAACAAGTTGGTGAAGCAACTCTATGAATGCTGTCAAGTTTCAAGTAATGGCGTTCCTGTGGCAACGCGGCGAAGATGGATCCCTTGCCATGAAAATACGTTTGTGTTTTTGATGTCTTTACTGAACTCGTATCATCAGAAAAATTGATACACCGGTCAAGGATGGCAAGCTCTTAAATCTGATAGGGGCCTCGCCTATGGGGGGACCAAAATGTCTCCATAACGCCCCCTTGTGGAAACAGGAAATGCCATATTTTACATTGACATTGGCCGATTTGCTCGAAACTTCGCATTTGTGCTGAGGGTCTGCCCCTGAATGCAGCTGCACACATTTGGTTACGCACCGAGCACCCCCTGGTGGATGAACTATCAATCTGTCATAACTCTTTTGTGCTTTGTCCGATTTGCTCGAATCTTCATCACAGGTTGGTGCCTGTACTTGGGCTGTCCTACAGTCTTGAGTGCACACCTGCACCCATCAGGATCTCATCACCACCCCCTACATGCACAAGGGTGCGAGGGCCCGTTCAACGCTGCTTGCAGCTTTAATTATTATTATTATTATTCCGACATTTCAAAGGCCAATTTCGCCCCTTTCCCAATGGTGAATATGCGTTTAACTTTCCACATTGATCCGGCCGGATCCGAAATTCGATATTTTTTGGTACGCGTTCATGGTTGACGCAAAATGCCAAAATGGCGCCCTCTAAACACATTTCAAAATTCCCATAGGGAAATTCGGTGACTTTCTCGTTGACAGACAAAATTTGGTAAACTTGTGTATCATACCCAAACATACAAAAAATTTCATTGCAGCCACGCTCTGTACCCAACAGGAATCGGCCATTTTGATTTGAATATTTGAATTTTAAAACGAACTCCTCCTAGGGATTTCGCCTGATCGACTTCAAATTTGGTACAGATCATCTAGAGAGCAAGCTGATCAAAAGTTGTGTTCTGTATGTCTGTCGGTCAAAAGGCGTGGCTGCTAGGGCGTGACAAAGTTTGGCGACTCGACAAAAAAATTTCAAAATGCTCTCACGCCCATATACTTGATTTTATCAGCTTCAAACTTGCTGGACATAATGATGTCTCTGCCCTGAACGTCCCCATATCATAACTTTTCACTCTTTTAATAGCGCTCCCCGGTGGTAACAAGAAGTGACCAGTTTTTATTTTGAAAACGAACTCCTCCTATGGTTTTAGACCGATTGACTTCAAATTTGGTACAGATCATCTAGAGGCCAAGCTGATCAAAAGCTGTGCTCTGCATGTCTGTAGGTAAAAGCGCGTGTCTGATAGGGCGTGACAAAATTTGGCGACTGGTAAATAAAATTTCAAAATGCTCTCACGCCAACATATTTGATCGTAGAAGCTTCAAACTTGCTGGGGAGGATGATGGCTCCGCCCTGAACGTCAGGATATAATAACTTTCCACTTTACTAATAGCGCCCTCCGGTGGTTACAGGAAGTGTCCAGTTCGGTTACTTTGTCGTCGGCAGACGAAATTCGATACACATATGTATCCTACCCAGACATACAAAAAACTCATAGTAACCACGCCCTAAACCCAACAGGAAGTTAGCCATTTTGATTTGAATTTTTCAATTTTAAAACGAACTCCTCCTAGGGTTTTTGACCGATTGACTTAAAATTTGGTACAGACCATCTATAGACCAAGCTGATCAAAAGTTGTGCTCTGCATGTCTGTTGATCAAAGGATGTGGCTGCTAGGGCGTGACAAAGTTTCGCGACTCGCCAAAAAAAATTCAAAATGCTCTCACGCCAACATACTTGATCGTAGAAGCTTCAAACTTGCTGGAGATGATGATGGCTCCGCCCTGAAAATCACCATATAATAACTTCCCACTTTACTAATAGTGCCCCCTGGTGGTAATAGGAAGTGAGCAGTTAGGTTACTTTGTCATAGGAAGACAAAATTCGATAAACATATGTTTCATATCCAGACGTTCAAAAAACTCATTGGAGCCATGCCCGAAACCCAACAGGAAGTCGGCCATTTTAATTTGAATTTTTGTATTTTAAAACGAACTCCTCTTAGGGTTTTCGACCGATTGACTTCAAATTTGGTACAGACCATCTATAGACCAAGCTGATTAAAAGCTGTGCTCTGCATGACTGTAGGTCAAAGGGCGTGGCTGCTAGGGCGTGACAAAATTTGGCGACTTGCCAAAAAAATTTCAAAATGCTCTCACGGCAACATACTTGATTGTAGAAGCTGCAAACTTGCTGGAGATGATGATGGCTCCGCCCTGAACGTCACAATATAATAACTTCCCACTTTACTAATAGCACCTCCTGGTGGTAACAGGAAGTGACTATTTTTTGCTTTAACATGTACTGATGACATATAGTTGAACCCATCAACTTCATTCCACTTCTAAAACATGCAGAACAAGTTGGTGAAGCTACTTTATGAATGCTGTGAAGCTACAAGTTATGGCGTTCGTGTGGCAACGTGGCAAAGATGATTCCCTAGCCATGAAAATACGTTTGTGTTTTTGATGTCTTTACTGAACTTGTATCATCATCAAAATTGATACACAGGTCAAGGATGGCAAGCTGTTAAATCTGATAGGGGCCTTGCCCATGGGGGGAGCAAAATGTCTCTGTAGCGCCCCCTTGAGGAAACAGGAAATGCCATATTTTACATTGACATTGGCCGATTTGCTCGAAACTTCGCATTTGTGCTGACAGTCTGCCCCTGAATGCACCTGCCCACATTTGGTTACACTCAGAGTGATCCCTGGTGGATGAACTGTCAACTTTTCATAACTCCGTCCTGCTTTGTCCGATTCGCTCGAATCTTTATCACAGGTTGGTGCCTGTACTTGACCTGCCCACTGGTCGTGAGTGCACACCTGCACCCATCAGGATCTCACCACAAGCCCCAACGTACACAAGGATGCGAGGGCCCGTTCAACGCTGCTTGCAGCTTTAATACTTTCACCTGAGTTTTCTCTAACAAAGTAGGGATGATGGAGATAATGAGTGATTTATTTTCCTGAAATAAGCATGACAAAAGAAGTAAACAATTTTTTTTTTTTTTTTTAAATTTATTCATGAGCGGTGAAGCGTGCAATCTGTTCCGGCCCCGCCTCCAATCTTCTAAACATTCCAGAGGAAGTCAGCAGAAGGCCGGACCCTATCCATTGGTTCAGAAGAGAGCTTAAAATTGCTGATTGCTCCACTAAAAATCATCCATTGGCATTGAATTCAAACTGACACCTATGCTGACTTATTTACCGTAACAGCACAACATAGATAAGCGTATGGAATGGTCACGTCACACCTTTCAGAATGATGGTCAAAAAGGGTTAAAACAGTTGAACCCCACATCAATCTTTTTGGCACACATAGTGGACATGTAGTGCTATCAAATAAAACAAATTTCATTAGTTTTTCATAACTTCATAAGTTTAATTTTGGCCCTCTGGAGGGTGACCCTTCTCGAGACCATGAAAACCAAACCGTCGACTTCTGGAATCTGAAAACCTGGAATTTTCCTATTTACTAATAGATCTTACACCAAAAGAAATTTCAGGCCATTTACTATCACACATATATCAACCCCTAATAGAAATCCGCTTGACTGTTATAAATTCTGAAAGTTAACGCCAATATCGTGTAGACAATGTGTTGCTTTCCCTAGAATTCGTGTTGGCTTGCTGTTGAATCCGCGGACTGATGCTAGTTACTTTTCTCCTGTTGGAGCTGTAACTGCCGGCAACCTTCAGGGCCCTTGGCACTCTAGTGAATAGATTCAATGTCTCTTTCAAAGCCCCTTCAAGTAGTTTTTATTCGTATCTGTGTGTGGGTGTCTAAGCAATAGAAAATTGTATACCAGAAATCGGGCATTTGAGTAAATGTAACCTGAAAGAAATACGTGTACATATATCACGGTAATTGTAGCTCCATTGTTTTAGATTCATGTCGCAGGCTTTCCGCTCTTAGAAGTTTAACAGTCGCCAGATTTCATCCCCAGCTGATCCACTTATTGTGGCGTAAGACGCACATCATTTCCTTCTTGGCTCTCTCTTGAAATCCAAGCCCACAGGACATAAAATACAATTCTCATGGGGACACTTTTCATATAAGTGGTAGAATTGAGTGACTGTTCCTATTAATAATTTATTTGAAATGACAATCTTAAAGCGAGATGATGTTCCATCTACTGCAGCTGATATGAACTACGTGTAGAAGCTAACAGTTCTGCCACTGGTTGTCTCTTGATCACGTAGATGGCGATTCCCTTCAAGTTATTTTAATCATGTTAATGGTGTTCTGAAATTGCGAGGCGAGCTATGAAATGCAAATTTGTGCGATACAGCCCATACATCAAAAAGGCTTCCAGCTGCAGTTTTCGTCATTCCAAGCGTTATGTTATATTTGAGCTCAAAACCGGAGTTGGGGGGGGGGGTGGGGATTGCGGGCCGGGCTATATTCTTAACAGAGAAATCGCCCCGGATACTGCTGCTGGGAGCCCCAGTTGAGAGAAATACCATCGCTTTGGTCAGTAATGTCGAAGGACTGCAC
The DNA here is from genome assembly GCA_029692085.1 of Gymnothorax javanicus. Lineage (NCBI taxonomy): Eukaryota > Metazoa > Chordata > Actinopteri > Anguilliformes > Muraenidae > Gymnothorax > Gymnothorax javanicus. Next base: position 127,709,536 of record CM056193.1, on the reverse strand, counting down.
TACTAGCAACACTGTTGTTTGCCAAATGTGATCTCTATAAAAATTTAAGAACAACTAGATTTTGTTACTGATGTGCATTCTCATACTCATTTAGTTACTTTAGAAAAATGCTCGACGCTGTAACACCGAGAAATGACCAACAATGACCGGCGTTAGTTGGTTTGTCTGTTTGTCTGTTAGCAACTTTACACAAAAGTTATGAACAGATTTTGATGAAATATTCAGAGACGGTCAGAAATGGGACCAATTGATTAGATTTTGTGAGTGATCCGGGTTAGGGCTTAGGTTAAGGGTTAGGGTTAGGGCCCTGGGCGGAGGTGCTGCGCTCTGAGTGCTCGTTACTCTCTTTAGCCAAATGTTACATAGAAACATCCATATGTGCTATGAAGAATAAAATACCCTAAAAGATGGTGTGTTTATTTCTATTCTGCAAGAAATTTCAAGTAATATAACATTTCAAACAGATTAAATTGGACACTGAGGAAATCAGTAAACCCCAAGTTGGGCTTCTGGACAATCTGTTTCAAGTTCTTTCAAAAAACTTCAGGTGAACATAATTAGATTAACAGAACACAAAACTGGTTTGACTCTTTACCATTTGCTTGTTGAATAAATTTGTCATTATGTGCAAATTAGTTTTCACCAGTTAGGAGCCAACTACATCTTTAATTTGATGGGTTACCTGGTTTTCTGTCATTTTTTGTTATTTCTCATGCATCGCAATGTGGGTATGGTATTTTTTTATTCTTGGTTTTTTATTCTTGATGGCAAACAAAGATGTTTCTGTTAACTTGTGAGTTAAGAGGGCAAATAACTGCTCTAGGGCCGTATGCACGTCACCAGGATAAGTGACTTATCCGGAGGATAGAGACTATCCCCCGGATAGCGAGGTAAAAGTGGTATGCATGTAGAGGGGATAGCACTATCCGCGGTCCTTATCTGGGGATAAATGGTGCTTATCCACTACATGGTACCGGCTCTACTCAGCACCGGGTACTTTTTTGGGGTTGCTTTTCCATTAGAGGATAGTACCGCCTCCGTGGTACCTGCTCGTCGTTGCGACGCAGCATGTTACCGCTGCGACGGCATCCTCAGTTATATCAAGTTTACTTTTATTCCGTCGATTTTGTTAAATATGTATGTGTTTAAATCAGGGGACGCGCACTACCATCACCGCGTTATGGCACTAAAGTCCGCGAGTGTTTAATTGTAATTTCTGTTTGACATTCCCCAGATGCATAGGATAGCAGCTGGTGTCCGATTCGGTCGCATATTAAATAACGTACCGCCTAAAAAACGCAAAGCAATGATATATGTAAAAGGCATAGAGTATTCATTTTCAGGCTTCATGAAACATTTCACTTTGAAATTGAAGGCAAAACACTTAGCAAATGTGCAAATCGCAGGAGATGGTGGGGTATTAGAATTTATCGCTTTACGATGCATCATCTCATCTGATACCTTTCCTTAGAACAAAATGCTTCATCAGCATCCGTAAAGTTATTTTCCGTGCAATTTTCGTAAAATAGGGGCAGCACAATAACTTTCTCAAGGGGAATTAGGGGAACGGAATTGGACACAACCCTGTTGATTCTAATTTCGCTACGAACAGGGTCACAGACAAAGAGACGCATTTCCTAATGCAGCAGCTTCGGTGAACAAACGCAACCTTGTTTGAAAGGTAAGGCAACGCACAGTATATTTATCAAGCTGCCTAAAACAACACACGTTTCAAAAACACTATTTGAAGACCTGTTTCAATGATGGCAAGTGAAGCCAGTTTCCTAGCGATAATGCGGAAGCGAGTTTTCTTTTGCAGAGACGATTCTCTCTGACCAACCAGTGGGCAGCAATGTTGCACGTCACATTTTAGTACCTACTAGTACCTGGTCGGCCATTTTTTGGAACCCCAGGAGAGCAGGTACCAGAAAAAGTACCTACTAGTACCTGGTACCAGGTACTTTTTCCCTAATGGAAAAGCAAAAAAGGCGAGTAGAGTAGGGCCGGTACCATGTAGTGGAAAAGCACCAAAAGTTATACCCAGTTTCAGCTGGGGATAGTGGGTTTATTCCACAGATTCCGCTGGTCTTGCTGCCTGTTTAGTACAGCTGCTTTCAGAGACTTCTGTTTATCTTTCAATTCTGAAAGTGCGTTCTGCGCAGCCGCACAAATTCACCTTTGCGGCAATTCGGGTCCAAATTTCAGTTTTAAGTTTGTTTGCTACAGCACACGTATTAGCTGTAAACAGCACTGTATGTTCCACCGAGATTTCCACCTAAAGAACACTGATTTTGGTGTCAGAAAAGTTATTTTTCTGCTGCCGCTTCGGTTTTGAAACAACTGACACCTGCTGCATTGTAGAAAATAGCTATTTGTTGTACAACTATAAAACGAGAACAGGGGTTGACATTGTCACTTTTTTGCTACTGGCCCAGGGGGCAAGTAACATTTCAGATTTACTGGCCCCCTTCATACCTTACTGGCCCCCCATCTTGCGTATACACATTTATACCGTGCACGATACCGTAGCGTTCAATTTACAGTGCCCTCCATAATTATTGGCACCCCTGGTTAAGATGTGTTCTTTGGCTTCTAATAAATTCAGTTTTTTTCTAAGTAATATAGGACCACAATGAAAAAAAGAGGAAAATCCAACCTTTAATTCAAGTGCATTTATTCAGTGGGAAAAAAATCCCACATTAAGAAATAATTCTTTTTCATCAAATCATGTGTGCCACAATTATTAGCACCCCTGATGCTAATACTTTGTACAACCCCCTTTTGCCAACAAAACAGCACGTAATCTTCTCCTGTAATGTTTCACAAGATGGGAGAATACAGAAAGAGGGATCTTCGACCATTCCTCTTAGCACAAACTCTCTAAATCATCCAGCGACCTGGGTCCTCTCCTCTGCACTCTCCTCTTCAGCTCACTCCACAGGTTTTCAATGGGGTTGAGGTCTGGGGACTGAGATGGCCATGGGAGGAGCTTGATTCTGTGTCTGGTGAACTATTTCTGTGTAGATTGGCCACATGTTTAGGGTCATTATCTTGCTGAAAGACCCAGTGACGACCCATCTTCAGCTTTCGGGCAGAGGCCACCAGATTTTGATTTAAAATATCCAGGTATTTCAAAGCGTTCATGATGCCATGCACCCTAACAAGGTTCCCAGGGCCTCTGGAAGAGAAACAGGCCCACAGCATCACCGATCCTCCCCCATACTTCACAGTGGGCATGAGGTGCTTTTCTGTATACTCATCTTTTTTGTTCCGCCAGACCCACTTAGAGTGTTTGTTGCCAAAAAGCTCTATCTTGGTCTCATCTGACCAAAAGCACACGGTCCCAGTTGAAGTCCCAGTACCGCTTAGCGAACTCCAGACGCTTATGCTTATGATTGTGTGAGAAAAGGTTTTTTTTCCGTGCATGCCTCCCAAACAGCTTGTTGGCATGTAGATAGCGCCTGATGGTTGTTTTGGAGACTTTGTGACCCCAAGATGCTACCATTTGTTGCAATTCTTTAACAGTGAGCTTTGGAGAATTTTTTATTTCTCAACATCCTCCTCACTGTGCGTGGTGGCAAAATAACCTTGCGTCCTCGTCCAGGCTTGTTTACCACTGTTCCAGTTGTTTTAAACTTCTTAATGATTCCTCTGACAGTAGATATGGGCAGGTGCAGGCGAGTGGCTATTTTCTTGTAGCCATTGCCTGACTTGTGAAAGGCTCGACACACATCTGCCTTTACTTGAATGGTGTGTTCCTTTGTCTTTCCCATGTTGAAGAGTGGATAAGAGAAATGGCCTCTGTGTCACGTCATATTTATACCCCAGGGAAACAGGAAGTGATGAATTACTAATTAAATGTTCCTAGATACGCTGATCAACTTTGTAAATTACTGGAGAAATGACAGAAATACTTAAATTACATTTATTTCCTAGGAATTGTTAGGGGTGCCAATAATTGTGGAACAGGTGATTTTATGAAAAATAATTATTTCTTAGTCAGGGATTTTTTTTCCCCTTAAAATTCACTTGAGTTGAAGGTTACATTTTTCTACAATTTTCAGTGTGAGTATGTTTCTGCAATGAAAATTGAATTTATTTTAAGGCTTTTAACACATCTTAACCAGGGGTGCCAATAATTATGGAGGGCGCTGTACGTGACAAACGTTGCACCAATAATCCTTTTTGTGTCGTGTTTTTTATGCATTGCTTTGGTTTTTTGCAAAGTTACCTGGGTCATTCCATGCCAAATCACCTAATGGTCCCCAGGTGACCCTCTTAGATTTTGCTGAAACTCCATGAAAATGTTCATATATGCAAATAACGAACATACAGAAAATTTCAGGCCAAAAGTCCAAGCCGTTTTGAAATTACGGCCGTCGAAGACCCCCCTTTTTCGCGTCGTGCACTGCGTCATGATTTTTTTTCATTTTCAAATGATCATATTTTTAGATTTGAAAAAAGCTACAAAGCTGAAAATTGCTACCTGGGGTAATTTGCACACAAGCTTTCAGAATCTGCAATCAAAAACAGTGTATCTTGCTTCCTTTTTGAAGATATGGGCACCTGAAAATGAAAGTTTTTTTCTAGCGGAAATTATTTTTATGATTTTTAGGCTTACCTGGTGCCCGAACCATTGATCTGAGGATACCCAAATTGCTGATACATAATCTCTACATACAGCTAAATAACTACCTGCAAGCATAGACTTATAAAACAATCAGTAAAGGTATGGCTAGGGTCCAAAGTCGATTTTCACAAAAAATCTCAAAAATCACCCCTTTTCGGGGTCGGTTGACCTTGTGAACAGTTACTCAGGGTAATGAAATTTGCACCACAGAATTATATGTATCTGTCCTTTATATGTACCAAATTTCATTGATGTGACTTAAGTCCTTCATAGTTAGGCAGTGTTTCAAAGAAACCCACTAATTTGATCAAATTACACCATTTTGCTGTACATTACAATGTCTTCGGTAGATGTCAAAGGGCAAAAAATGAGAATAAGTAATCTTTGATAACCTTTTTATATATAATAATTAGAAAGTTGTAAAATTCATGACTTTGTACATCAGGAATAGTATCATATGGCTTGTTTTAAAACAAAGTTTTCCATAGTACCATACATTGTACATATTGTACATTGATGTTACTAATACAAAACTGCTTTTATTTAAGTGGATTCAACTTACTGATTTTCAGTGGGCTCTACTTACATTATTTGCATGAGGTCATAGCTGTTGGAAACTGTTTATTAAGATTCATCCTAGTCCAGGTGACCTCGTCTAATTAGGTGTTAAAACATTGTTTATCTAGGTTCATCCTAGTCTACTTAACTCCAAACCACAACTGTTTATTTAAAATAGCTGGATCAATTACCTCACTGTTGTGGCCGTATTGTTTACAGAATAATTGAACAGTGTGTTCACTTTTCAGCTCACATCCACTCCTCACAATTCATTTCAACTGCAATGTTCAGCAGATGAAGTGTACATTTTGTGAGCTCTGTAAAAATCAAGATTTAAAATATGGAATTTGAAGCATCAAGATCGGGATGCAGTATTGGAATTGCACTGGAGGAGGAATGCCATAAGAAAATATATGGCAGAAATGTTGGCACACTTGCAGCCTCTGACTTGTCACAGGATGATAAGAAGCTATTGGAATGGAGAAGTGGGGTACTGCTACGTGATGACAGCACAGTGTGTTTTTCACCATGAGAAGATGTACATCTCTCGATATGAATATACTCAGAAATATTGCAGTGATCCATTCAAAATGCACAAGAAACGTATTTCAAGTAGGTTTGCTTCAATTTGCTTTTACAAATTATTGTAATTGTCAATTTACCAGAGCTCGAGGATGTTGTTATATACCGTAAAGTAGCATAATTTGATCAAATTAGTGGGTTTCTTTTGAAACACTGCCTAACTATGAAGGACTTAAGTCACATCAATGAAATTTGGTACATATAAAGGTCAGATACATATAATTCTGTGGTGCAAATTTCATTACCCTGAGTAACTGTTCACAAGGTCAACCGACCCCCCGAAAAGGGGTGATTTTTGAGATTTTTTTGTGAAAAAGTCGACTTTTGGACCCTAGCCATACCTTTTACTGATTGTTTTATAAGTCTATGCTTGCAGGAGTTATTTAGCTGTATGTAGAGATTATGTATCAGCAATTTGGGTATCCTCAGATCAATGGTTCGGGCACCAGGTAAGCCTAAAAATCGCAAAAATAATTTCTGCTAGAAAAAACTTTCATTTTCAGGTGCCCATATCTTCAAAAGGAAGCAAGATACACTGTTTTTGATTGCAGATTCTGAAAGCTTGTGTGCGAATTACCTTAGGTAGCAATTTTCAGCTTTGTAGCTTTTTCAAATCTAAAAATATGATCATTTGAAAATGAAAAAAATCTGCAACGCAGTGCGTGACGGCGAAAGGGGGGGTCTTCGGACAGCCATAATTTCAAAACGGCTTGGACTTTTGGCCTGAAATTTTCTGTATGTTCGTTATTTGCATATATGAACATTTTCATGGAGTTTCAGCAAAATCTAAGAGGGTCACCTGGGGACTTTCCTGAAAATTAGGTGATTTGGCATGGAATGACCCACCTTTTCACCCCTTTGTTTCAGGCTACTTCATGTGGTTTGGTGTGCCTATGTAGTACCCACTGCCATAACCCACCCTGCTTGTTGTAGAGTAGTGTGCACTGTAGATATGCATGGTGATGGTTATTAGTAACCGCTAATAAAATTCTATACTTGGTGCTAGCATGTTAATCTGATAAATTCTATTATCAGTCCTGTATTATACTTTTACACTTTCTCATTGCATGAAATTTCTTTTGAGATTTTTACATGAAATTTACACACTGCAATACATCAAACAGGCCCAGTCCCAAGTCTAAGAAAAAGTGTGAGGGAGGCACCAGGTAAATTGTTAAGTTGATAAGCTGCTTTTGTTCATGGAAAAAAAAAAACCATTAACAAATTGAATTCTGTAACTTGTAACAATAACGACTGGTACAAACTGGAAAAAAACCATTTTTTCTCCTTACCTGCAACAGTGATACCTGCTTACATGGCAGTTACCTGAGATCACAATTATTACATGAGACTCAGAGAAATTGACATTTGTTCTTCTTTGGGCAATTTCACACTAACTTAGGCCATCCATTTCTCATGGGGTCAAAATTTGAAATGCATTTTGTTATGTTACTTCCAGTGGATATTAAAACAACATAATTATATAATTCATAATTCATTTTATTGTGTGAATAAAAATGTACAGTTGTACAATAAAAGCACACATCAAGAGTTGAGAACCATCTAAAATTCCACACTTCAATATTGATGATACTAATACAACTTACAATGACACATTGAGTCGCTAAGTATTCGCACCATAGTAATAATTGTCATAGTTGACTTTAAACTCTTTTACACTAAGTGAGGACACCACATGTTCCGGTAAACTATTCCAGAGACATATTACTCTGTTTGAAAAAAAAATTTCCTAAGATTATACTTGCATCTATGGACTTCAAGCATTTTAGAATGACCTCTAAGACCCAAATAACGTCTAATCTGGAAAAACTGGTTACAATTGACATTTTCAAAACCATTAATAATCTTATACACTTCGATCAAATCACCAGGAACTCTCCGGTCTTCCAGGGATGTCAGATTGAGTTCCTTTAACCGTTCTTCATAAGGTAAATTGGCCAATTCTGGCACCAACTTGGTGGCCCTTCTCTGTACCTTTTCAAGTGCATTTTTGTCCCCCCTGGAGGTAGGGAGACCGCGCCTGAACACAGTATTCTAAATGTGGTCTAACGTATATCTTATACAATACTAAAAACGATTCTTTTGTAATACATGAAAAAGTTTTCTTAATCAAACCTAAGACTCTATTAGCTTTAGCAGCAGCTTTACAGATATGTTGAGAGAAAGTAAATTCCCTATTTACAGTAACACCCAAATCTGTCTCCTCGTCAGCTGAATCGAGTACATTGCCACTCATTTCATAGTTGTAACATGGATTTTTTTTTAACCGACATGCATTACTTTACATTTCTGACTATTAAAGCCTAGCAACCATTCTTTGGACCATTCAGTTAACTTGTCTAAATCCTGCTGTACACAGCTGTAATCAACTAATTACCGCGAGTTTAGGGGAGGACAGTGTCGCACAAATCAACTTTTGTCAATAAAAAGCAATGAACATATAGCTTATCGTCATACAAATACACTGTAAGTTTTGTTAGCATGTTAATATACAGCGTAAAAATTAGAATCTACATCTCTCTCAGCAGTCAGTTAACTCTTAACCTGCCACGCAGAAACCCCCAACTTGCCACGCAGTTTCATGTCTCTGCGCTTTACCTTCTTTACAATGGTGCGTACTGATATTATGGTCTACATTTTCAACAGTAGAAAAGACATTCCCAAACTGTAACAACCAAACTATCGGGTGTTTATCCGCCGAAATTGAAACGAGTCTAGTGGAAACGAACTGCCGGTATTTCTTCGGAAAAAAAAAAATAAACGTAGTCAATAAATTCATGAATTTCAAAATTCATGATGTTATAAATTAATTTTTGAACACTATATTTCAAAACCCCAATATGTAACCCATCATTTACAGCAATCAACTCACATCTCATGGGGCTACTTGACAGTCTTTGTATCAAAATGAGATTGCGGCTTCAACCGTGTTTTCACCGGCGTTTCACGTTTCCTGAAAACGATAGTAATGCGCATGCATGTAAGCAAGCATGTGCAGTGCGTACTGTCCTCTATTTTATAATATTACGACTGTATATGAGCCACCGCTGCATGTTGACTCAGGTCATATGTTAAAAGTTGAAATAAAACAACTCACTACCCAGTAAGCACATATACGTCGCCGCGACGTATTGGCGATGTAATGAGTGTGTAGGGAAGATGTAGTATTTACGTCGTTTGCTCATTGGCCCTACGTTGCCGAGACATCAGCATTAGGTAAAATGCATTTTTAGCAAATGCCGATGTCTCGGCGATGTAGGGCCAATGAGCAAACGACGTTAAAACGACATCTTCCCTATACATCCTCATTACATCGCGGTGACGTATAAAATGTATTTTAACAAATGCCGATGTCTCGGCGACGTAGGGCCAATGAGCAAATGACGTAAATACGACATCTTCCCTACACATTCTCATTACATCGCGGTGCTTACTGGATACCTGCATTTAAAACTGAGTATACAATGTGAAACGACTTCAAAAAGAAAACGGAGCGACTGAAGAATTCTGCCTGCATAGCATATTACTATAACAATAACTTTACTGTTTAACAATAATTCATGAAATATAACTAGCTAACCTTTTAGGAAGCTTCATTATAACCAAGCTGGCTTCCCGTTATGTTAGCTTACAATAATAAACGAGTCACAACGCTGTAAGTTAGCCAGCTGGGTAACGTAAACTTAGATTTGCGGCGCAGGCTGTATTCTTCAGTCGCTCCAAGAAGTCAGTGTATATTTTGCAGTGAACCGTTTTTACATTTCTACCGCTATTTGGCCGTGACCTCCGGTACACATACGCAGTTGTATTATTTTTGGACTTAAAAACAGAAATCAATGCTAGATTATCTTTGGCCAGTGTTAGTGTAAAAACTCGATAGCTAGCGAACAACTAATCAGCCTCGTCAATGCATAACTGACCTAGCTACACAGCTAATGTGAAATAATTGCGATTCACTGTTTTTATTGATGTATGTGCACAGTGAATGGGTAGCTTGAGCAGGCGAACTAGCTTGCTAGCCTAGCGTGCAAGCTAGTTTGTTGGTTTCTTAGTCAATGTTAAGCTGCTTTCACACTGGGCGAAACGAATTTTTCGCACGACAGATTACATTCAAAGTCAATGCAAACGCGAGAAACGCGTGAATTCGCGTCTTTGCATTGACTTTGAATGTAATCTGTCGTGCGAAAAAATCGTTTCGCCTCCGGTGTGAAAGAGGCTTTAGCTGGCAACCTTTTTATTTGGCGCATTTTAATGCCATTTACGAGCTAAATGCTCGCGGTGCAACTCCAGCCAAATTAGTCGGCATAATAATGGCTATGCGCATTTTAAATTGACTAAATTTAAATGCATGAAATATAACATTAGCAAGCTGGCAAGAGAGCCTTTATGCCAACTTAGCTAGCTATATTTGACGTATGTATATGCAAGCTAGGTGCCTAAATGGAGAAGTTATAACTATTCATTATTATCCATTGATTTCTATGAGAAGTCCAAAAATAATTCAACTGCGCATGTGTACTGGAGGGCATGGCGAAATAGCCGTTGAAATGTAAAAATGGTTCACCGCTAAATATACACTTCACTCCAAGAAAAGGATGCAAGAAGCGGGACTTTTAAACGTAAGATTCAAACCTCTTCGGACAAGTGGAAACAAATCCATGTCTTCTTATTTTTTTCATATGCCTCCTTGCATTTCCTCTTCTCTGCTGCAGTTTTCAGCACTTTTGGTGCTTTCTCTGGTTTTTGATCTTATCCAGGTGGTTTCATTTGGAAATTTCTGTCTTTGTGCACAATTTTCCAGTCTGGCTGCAGATGTATGGGGAAAGAGGAGCTCCACTCTAGAATGGAAATTCGCCAAATCGCGCGTAGGACCGAGCTTGTTGGCAACCTAGCTAGCAAGCTAAAGTGATATCGAACTGCTAGCTAGCTAGCTCCATAAGTGAAGGTGACGTGATTCCGTTCTGTACAGATTAAAAAATCGCGCCGGGGAGGTGTGTTGTATGATTATCCAATCCACGCGAAGTGGAGGTCACATGTACCTAAGCGCCACTTTCTCCTTGCATCTGCAGCCAAATCGGAGTGGATTTTGTGACATTTTGCAAGTAATAAACATGACAAGGCCCCGTAAGAGTTTGTAGTTTTCTCTGTCCCGATTGGGCCAGCGAATAAGATAGTTTGGTGGTCCGAACTGGCCCGCCACTGCTAAAAAACCCTGTCGGGCCATCGGGTCATTGTTAATGACGACCAGTGGAGAAATGTGTTATGTAAGTGTGTCACAAAGAATCCTGTACTGAAACGCGCAGAATACTATAAAACACAGCGAGTCCCCCTTTCTAAAAATAGTGCTTGCATGTAATCCTGGGATGGCTATTCCCTACCCTATCCTTGACTCATGCATACAGAGAGCATGCGGCAGTTATCCCTCGGATAGTATTCCGGAGGATAGGCGTTATCTGGGGGTAAAGTTATCCCGCCTCCATGCATACGGCCCCTGAACATTAAATGCACTTAAGACAAGTTAACAGCTTGTTAAAATCCTGCAATTACAATAGGAGCGATCTGATATGGCGCAAAACTGTCGTAAATCGGGAGATGAGATGAAGGAAGGGGATTTTTTTTTTGTCGACGTCCGCACTTTCGGTAATAAGACCAGATTCGCCAAGTCAATGCATGCACGACGAAATGCGATGAGCATTGCGCAGCTTTGCAGTCGAATACCATCGTGGATACACGGATATGAATCTGAAAAAAATACCGCAAAATTCAAAGAAATGCTACATTCGAGTCAAAGCCGGAGTTCACGTCCTGGAACTCAACGCTATAAATCGCCATTATATTAGCTAGCGTTCGACCACGCATGGATATGAGCGGAAGTTCACTCGTCGACATTTTGTCCGTTGAGCCGTCATTATCGGCAAGCATATCCGCCTTGCGATGTGCCGTATTGTATATCAGATCCCTCCAATTGTGGTTGGAGCATAAACCAGCATACACAGTGGGTCTCCAGGAACAACGTTGAAGACCGCAGGTCTAAGGCATTCGGAATTTGAGACGTTCTTCGGCTGTTGCCAGTATTCTTCAGGATAGTTCAAATCAAGGCTGTCTGCAATTGGCGCATGGGTATCGTCTAAGATCACTTTCGGTTTTCCCTGTGACATGGATATAGTACGACACTGAATTCATTTAGATTTGAGGTTTCACTAATACCGTGATTTTCTTTCATACAGAAACCAAATACACAAATTGTTTAGATGAAAGTACAGCTGTATATTTAAGATGAGTTTCTTGTATAATTAAATGTGGTCTTTAGAATTGAAGTGGTGTCTTTGACTCTTTCGTCTGTGTTAATGGCACGAAATACCCATCAGTTATTTCTTTATTTGCAACAAGCTGGTTCGATTGGATGAACCCCTGCCATAGGTGGTTTCGTCTTAGCCAGGTTGGCCTGGTCACAGGGGTGAGACACCCTGAGGTTCCATTCTGGCTAACACTATGTTGGCGACTCCCACCTGCTTCCAGCAAAAAGGGAATTTGGACAATTTTTCAAGACTCTCCAGTGGCCATAAAGTTGCGCCAGGTAAAAAACAACTTTGTCCGTTCGAGACCTGTAGTGGCGAGTAATATATATACAAATTATAGTTTTTGGGTGGAATGTCCCTTTAAATAGGATTTTAAATGCAGGATTTTTACCTGTATTTAAGTATTTTTATCTCCGCGCTTCCGAAAAAGCGAGATCTTGTAATACAGTTCGGTGTCTGTCTGTCTGTCCGTCCGTCCGAAACAGTAACTCCTCCTAGGCCGTTCGACCAATCAACCTGAAACTTTTGTGTGTGTAAGGTAGTGACCGTCACCCTCAGGGGTGCACAATGCGCTTAGAATTTAAATTCATTTCCTCTTCTGGCCACCAGAGGCCTTTCAGTGAAAATTGAAAAATGGCCATAAGTTCCTTATGCATTGAACTAGGACGCTCAAAGTTTTATGGGAGGTGCATGGGATGACCCTTCATCACATATCAGACGGGTTTGTGATTTGACCTCATTTTGACCGTTTTCTAGGTCAAATGGCGTCAAGTGTGCCAATCGTTGAAAAGGATGGGACGTTTTGTTATTACTCAACATAGAAGGCTGCAAATTGGTGTGGGTATGTATCTTGGTGATGGCAACCTGCATGCAAAAAATTGCCATCCTGTGATTCAAATTTTCACCACTAGGGGGGCTTTTTGTGAAAAAAGAAAAATGGCCATATCTACCTTATGCATTGAGCTAGGACACTCAAATTTTTATGGGAGGTGCATAGGATGACCCTTCATCACATATCAGACGGGTTTTTGATTTGATCTAATTTTGACCGTTTTCTAGGTCAAATGGCCTTAGGTGTGCCAATCGCTGTACCGTACGTCCTTTCCTTTCATAATACTCTCATTTCAAAATGGAACAGTAATTTATGCCCTCAACAGACACTCAAAAAGTATTCTATCCAACTAACCAACTATATCACATTGCTATAACTTTGATCAATATCAGTGCTTTGTCACTGCAACAAGCAGATTATCATTTGTACAGCAGAATGTCAGTTCAGTGAATTGCCCTCTGACACATTACTACTACTCCCATAACATTCGTTGCGGAGTGCGGAGATTTGCGATGGCGCGCCATCAACATGCGTCTAGTTACATAATGGTGTTGATACTCGTACTTGCGTAAAGGATCTGAGTACTTCTTCCACCACTGTTTATATCAGTTATTCTCAAACTCGGTCCTGGCGCCCCGTTGTGTATACTGGTTTTTGTTTCAACCACAATTGCAAGTGCAGAATTTTAAAAAGCTGTTAATTTGTCTTAATTAGCTGCATTTCATGTTTAGAGCAGTTGTTTTCCATCTTAAGCCACATTTTTATGGGCATATCCATTGTGCCATGAAGAATAGAAACCCTTGAACATATTGGCCCTCATTTATCAAACTTGCGTAGGATCTAGTGTAGATTCTGGTGTAAATATTCACGTATGCCAGGTGTCACGTCTGATTTACTAAAAGGGTGTACATCGCTGATTTCGGTGTAGAACTGGTGTGGCGTTGATAAATCTGGCGGCTGAAACCATCGTAATTTACATGACATGCCCCTATAAATTCATGCTCCGGGAGGCATAGTCCTGCCCACTGTACGACATGGACTCTTGAAAGACTGCAAAGAAGAAGACCTTCACTGAGGAAGAAATTTAAATTATCATGTCGGAGGTGGAGAAAAACAAAATAATTTATTTGGAAGCCTTATAAGTGGTATCAGAGAGCCCAGAAGGCTGAAGTTTGGAAAACTATTGCTGCTGCGGTAAACACCGTTGGGGTGGAAAACCGGAGTGCAGCAGAGGTTTGATTTAATTCATAAATAAGTTCAATTTATAGATCCATGATATTTCATGTTATATAGCCTACATAACTGACAATCCAAATGCTTTACATGTAGGTTAAAAAAAAGTGGTCCGATTTTAAGATTGCCCCCAAAAAATGGGTTGCTGCACTCAGGCTCAAACCTCCAGCCGTCACCGTTCGAGGAGCGCGTGGCAGCACTGATGGGCTCCCCCTCCATGGTGGGAATACGAGGCGGTGGGGACACGGATGAGTCTCCACAGCCTCGATCGGAGCTACATGAGGGTAATTGTTAAAATACAGTCTGCAGAGATCACTCTTCATTGTAATTTTATCAGTATTACTCCATGGCATTTTATTCGGTGCCACACAAAACGAGCAGCCACTCGTCACTTTGCCGGAGGAGATCTTCTCTGTGCCGAAAGTTTCTCTCACGTTGGACAGAAGCGTATTCCTCTTTCAATAGAAGATCTGCCATTGTCAAAATCACGGTCAAAGTGTCTGTAGGCCTATATATACTGAGCAACAAAAGAAACGCAAAATAGCTAGTTAGTTAATGTACTCGTATGGTTACTCAGTCAAAGTGACCGCAAAACAAAAAAGTCTGATGAAACGAGTGTAAATGTGCACGCTCTGGTAATAAATTTGGTTTTCTAAAATAATTAGGCGCAAACGTATTTTCCAGTCTGCCTTTAATTAACTTGCTTTTCTTTTGTCGTTCAATATACATCTGACTGGATGAGCATCTGACATACCACACTGCATATCTGTCAAGCCACGCATTGCGCTTAATCAAATTGATTGTAATTGTCCGATGTCTGGCCTGACAAGCGGGTTGTCTCAAAATGTAAGTTTAATTAATTTCTCAACACAGGTGTCTTAATTATTTATTCATTTATTTATTTAGCCTATTTATTCATTTTACTAAGAATAACAACAGCATGATGTCCGCATCGCTGCATATGGGTTATTAATCATTTTGACAGCTGCACTCGTTCCTGCATGTTGTTCGCTGGTTTCAAAGGTGTGTATGCCTGGTTAGGCCTGACGTGAGATTTTTGCGTACCGTTCGCTCACTTTCAGATTGATAAATGCCGATCCTTGCAGGAGATTGGAGTACACCCATTTTTTTGGTCTACGCATGTTTGATAAATGAGGGCCAATGTGCTTATTTTTAGCTTACCGGCCCTATGGGCCGATAAGCTATTGACATGGTGTGGCGTCCGTCGTCCGGAACATTTTTTTTTTTTTTTTTTTGCCTGATGAATTTTCGTGTGAATTTGCAATAACATACTACTGGACCGGGGCGCCCCGGTGGCTCATCGGTCTAAGTGCGCGTACCATAAAGGCTCTGTCCCTCCCGCAGCGACCTGGGTTTGAATCCGGCTCGGGTCATTTGCTGCATGTCTTCCCTCATTCTTCTCCCCAACTTTCCTGTCTCTCTACACTGTATAACTATCGAATAAAGGAAAAATTCCCCCCCCAAAAAAAAAAACATACTACTGGACCATATCTCCAGTCGTTTTTCTCGGATTTTTGATTGAATCATTTTTGTCCGTTTTATGGGTTCTTGAAATTTTGGCTCCAATGTTCAAGATGGGACTGAGAAATTAAAAAAATTTCTCAAAAACCGCGCTAAAATTTTTTTTCTAAATCGGGCAATCAACTTTCCTTGGTACCGTCAATGTACAGTGCGAGCGCCATTTGAATTGACAGAAGTGGGTCTAGTGGGGGCGCTGTACTTTAATATTGGGTCTTCTGGAGAATGGGCCAAATCGCCTGTGGAGGCTAAATGGTTGCAGATAGAGATTTAGTTTGTATTATTGACATATAGAAAGTAATATATGACCTATAGTTTGGCTGTGTTAAAGTTGATCTCAGATGACCTTGAAAGGTCAAACTTGAGGTCAAGCAAAATGTTACAATTTTCAAAGGTTTCTAGGCTTGAAAATATTGAAGATTGGGAACATATGCGCATTGAATGCTTGTAGGAAGTCATGTATGAACTTTCATTTGGTGGCCTTGAACTTGACCTTCGGCAACCTTTGGAGGTCAAACTTCACATAGTGAAATTTCAATGACTTCTATCACCAAAACTATTACAGATGGAGCTTAGGTTTGTATTGCAGGCATATAGGAAGTCATGTATGAAGTTTCATTCGGTGACTTTGAACTTGACCTTCAGTGACCTTTAATGCCCAAACTTCACAGTGAAATTTCAGTGACTTAAATCAGCAAAATGGTTAGAGATGGTTTCGGTTTGTATTGGAGATGCATAGGAAGTCATACATGAACTTTCATTTGGTGGCCTTGAACTTGACCTTTGGTATCCTTCGAAGGTCAAACTTCATATAGTGAAATTTCAATGAGTTCTATCTCCAAAACTATTACAGATAGAGCTTAGGTTTGTATTGTGGCCATATAGGAAGTCATGTATGAAGTTTCATTAGGTGACCTTGAACTTGGCCTTCAGTGACCTTCAATGGCCAAACTATATAGTGAAATTTCAATGACTTATATCAGCAAAATCGTGACAGATTGAGTGTAGGCTTGTATTGGAGACGTATAGGAAGTCATGTAAGAACTTTCACTTGGTGACCTTCATATTGACCTTCGAAGGTCTAACTTGACCTAGAGAAAATTGAATGATTTCTGTCACTGAAAAGGTCACAGATGGAGCCCAGGTTTGTGTTACTGACATAGGAAGTCAAATATGAACTTTCATTTAGTGACATTCAGCTTGACTGTTGATGACATTTGAAGGTCAAACTTGACATAATACAATTACAATGACTTGTATTGCCAAAATGGTCACAGATGGAGTCCATGTTTGTATTAGAGACATATAGGAAGTCATGTGTGAACTTTCATTTGGTGACCTTCGTATTGACCTTCGAAGGTCAAATGTGACCTCGTGAAAATTCAATGACTTGTATCACTAAAACGGTCACAGATGGAGCCTAGGTTTCTGTTACTGACATCTTGGAAGTCACATACAAACTTTCATTTGGTGACATTCAACTTGACTGTCAGTGACCTTTGAGGGTCAAACTGGACAGTGAAATTACAATGACTTGTATCCCCAAAATGGTCACAGATTGAGCCAAGGTTTGTATAGACATTTAGAAAGTCATATATGAAGTCCATTTGCTGACCACAACTTGACATTCTGTGACCTTTAAAGTTCACAGTTGACATATTGAATACATAGTGACATATTATAATAACTTGTATCACCAAAACTGCTTCAGAGCTTAGGATTGTATTACAGAAGGTTTTATAAATGTATATGAACTTTTATTGAGTGACCTTGACATTGATTTTCATTGATTCAAATGTCAAACTTCACATGAAATTTTCATACCTTGTATCATTGCTGTAAGACTGCTTGCCGGTTAGCTACAGGACCCTTGGTCCTATTTTTCAAGGTCACTGGCTTAAAAATGTCCAAAACCAAAAATTTTGACATTTTGCTTTATCTCATCAACTATTTCAGTTACAGGCTCCTACTTTTTACTGGACAGGCATCTCATAAAGGCCTACAAATGACGTGCCTAAAGGTGACCTTGGCCTATTTTTTTCAAGGTCACTGGCCTAAAAATATCACCAAAAACTTCGACATTTTGCTTTATCTTATCAACGTTTTCAGTAACAGGCTCCTAATTACCTCCGGCCGCCCGAGTGGCACGGGATCTACGGTATCGGGCTCCGTTCGTGCGTGCGTCTGTCCATGCGTGCGTCCGTCAACAAAAACGTCGACATTGATTTATTCCATGTTTCGCCCAAAACACACCTATGATTAATTGAGATTAAATAAATACAACCCTGTTGCACTGAGCGCCTTACTATGCTCCCAACCCGGTAAACTAGCAAAAATGGATTTGGACTCTAAATACATTTGCACCACATGTTTCAGACCGTGCACTTATAATTTTAAAATAGGGCCCTTCCTACTACAAATTGGCCTAAAAATATCCAAAATTCCTGATTTGCTCGAATTGTATGTGCGATTCCCGCAATCCCGCGCCCAATTTTAGGCCCTGTGAAAAGACAGAATCTCAATATTGATTATCTTTAACAACATGGCAACAGCTCAATGAATTGTGATGAAACCAAAAAATACAGATGAAACATGAGAAAAGCTATGACCATCAAAAATCAATATTCATAAACATGTAGGTAGGGCCAGATAAAATGGGCCAAAGTACATCATAGCTTGAAATATCACAAAATCTCAAGTTTGATGTATCAATATCAGGTGATCCTTACCCCTGGGCTGTTCAATGATTGGCTTATTTTGTGGCAGTCTTCATAAACAAATAAATAAAACCTGAAGTAACAAGGTAAAATATATCCTAGCTTAAAATATCACCAAATCTTAAATTTGATATATCAATAACAGGTCATCCTGACCCCTGGGATAGTCGATGATTGGCAGTATTCATAAACATAGGGTTAGGACCAGTTGAAATGAAACGACTGGTACCTACTCTGGAAACCGCAAAATTTCATAATTTGATATATCAATATTACCATGAGCGCGATATCTGCGATCTCAATCATGATCTCCTCGTGTAGCTCGGGTCATAAAACCTAGAGGTGGGACCAACTTCCAGGACTCTAGCTGAATAGGAGTAGAGTTATGGCCTGAATAGTCATAACAAAAACCTCTCACGCTCACAACAAAGATGGTGGAAAAGGGCTAAAAGAGCTGAACACCAGAGTGATTATGATGATGCAGATATTACACACTATTAACAACATAACAGTGTTCTAACAGGGTGGGGTGTGGTGTGTCCAGGGGAATGCCCTCCAGGACATTTTGATAAAATGGAAGTGATTTGGTGCTTTTTGGTGAAGTATTTTGCATGAAATCCTTTATCAGAATCTCCCTTTGTCAAATGAGTTTTTCCTGATACAGAAAGTCAATCCGTGTTTACAGAAAGAGTCCATAATCTGCTTCGAATCAAGACATATTTCAATCTAAATATTCAACTTTATCTTTTTCGACGTCAGAGCAGGATAATTAGGCAAGAATCGCTGACGCATGAATGCGGCAGGAGCTGAATGTCCATTCATGGTGCGTCAAGCGTAAACAATGTGTAGATTATGTGAACAAAAAATTTGAACTCCGCCAATACCAGTGCAACTGGCACCACTGAAAAGTGCTTTAAAAACACTTTAAAATGACACCATAACCATTCATATTGGTTGAGTATAAAGAAAAAGTTATGGGTTCTAGTTAGATCGATGATATCCATTATCGGCTAGTAAGACTGGAGCATGGACATTATCCCTGATATTGGCGGCAATGAGCTATATAAACTAGAGGCGCTGTGTTACGATTTCAATGTGCAAGTCTGGCCGCCATTTTGTGAAGGACGTCCATCACAGGAAGGTGCAGAAAAATGGATTCATGCCTTCCAGAAATTTTGATTTCCACTGAGTGCCATACAGTCCTAACAAGCAAAAATACCGCAGTACTTTGAATCACTCCCGTCTTAAGAGTTAGGCACGTCTGAAAACCAGTTGAAATCAGCAGCCGCTGTCAGTAGACGCAAATAGGTTTAGTTGTTCCTTGTCCATCGTAATGTCAGTGTCCGGGTGCACCCTGCAGCTTCTATCAAACAAAAAAAAAAATAGTCATAGATACATGTCTGATCCAATTACAAACCTTTTTTTTGTTTTTCATTTTTAATAGATGGGCCTAGGCTACATGTCAGATTCAGTTACTAACCAGTTTTTTTTTTTTAATACTAATAAGCTAGTTTCATGACTTATTATTATTAATAAGACGCTTGTTATCAAGGTTCCCGGCATTTGCGATGATAATTTATCTCACTAGTTAACAAGTGCCCCGTCCTTACCGAAATATTAACCCGAGCGTATTTGTTTACATGGGTTCCAGCGGCAGGCGCGCCCGTCATAAGGTGGCGGCCTGCTCTGCACACATTGGCTGATCGGGAACGAACAACGTAGTGCCTCTAGTTTATATATCTCGTTGGTTGGCGCACTGACCGGCATTCATGTACTCAATTGAATAAAAAGCCTCCGCTGGACAAGAGCGTCTGACAATCTTTGTAGTATTCTGCTACAAACAGAAAAGCTCACACATTTTATAATTGGTAATTAGACTTGATTTTTTGAGTGGGAATGATTTATGATTTTAAGACCAAAGTTGAACTTTTCCATGGAAGATGTCTTATTTCCTTATAAATGGCTAATGATTTCGAGCACTTACCCACTATTGTATACATCTGTAAGTAGTGGAGATAGAATAGTATTGTGTAATTCCAACACGCAATTCGCTACAAATCAGTGATTTAAACAAGCACGGTTGCCAGTCAAAAACGGCCTCTAATTGCTCTAAAGTAAAGAACACGCAGCCGTCAGTCTACGGACAGTGGATTGTTATTGGACGAAAATGGCTTTTTTCAGCGTGGGAAATTAGATTTACTGTAATACGTGACTTACGATGGTATGACGATGTTAGATATAACATTGCGGATTTATTATGGGAAATTACCATTAAGACCCCGGAGTTTAAGGTTGGATTATGAAGTTTCTGAAAGGGATATGAACGCATCGGTGCTATAGTTGAAACGGTGCAACACTTGCTTCTAAGCCAAAAAGTAAGCAATTCGCATGTAGCATCCTGTGGATTTTGAATATTTAATAGAGGCCAACGGTGAGCTTCTATGTCTTGTATGACATCGTCAATCCTAGTTGTCCTTTTCAAAGTAGTTGTCTGGCTAGCTCATACAATTTTTGACAAATTAAATTACCCATGAAAAGAATGGTTTCGGGATTCGGTCACGGTTCGGTAGCCTCTGGAACCGAGTCGGTCAAAAAAGTTTCTGTTTAAATGCAATGAAATTTTACCAAATTTAAACTGAAATATTAAAGATCACGTCTATTTAGTTTTTAATAGTGTCTGATCAGTTGCCTATTCGACGTAAATTATATACTTTGAAAACGAATGTATGCTTCCAACTGTTCATCGAAATGGATATTGTGCGCAGATCTTTAAAATTCAATGATTATGCTAAAAAGGCAGTTTCCAGCTACTCTAGATTCTAGTAGTTCCGGGGAATACCCCGACAAAAGGGC
Organism: Gymnothorax javanicus; assembly: GCA_029692085.1. Taxonomy (NCBI): domain Eukaryota; kingdom Metazoa; phylum Chordata; class Actinopteri; order Anguilliformes; family Muraenidae; genus Gymnothorax; species Gymnothorax javanicus. Next base: position 127,688,272 of record CM056193.1, on the reverse strand, counting down.
GGAAACAGTATTTGGGAAGAAAATAAATGATGCGGACCATGCAGATTTTCACATAGCTACAATAAGGCAGCTTCCATACCCTGTGGTTGTTCGAGGAGGGCAGCGTGCTTTGGCCAAAAAAAGTTAGTTTATATTAATGGTAACCATCATAAGTTACTGATCCTAGAAAGCAAACACCTGGACCCTGTTTTTGAGTTTTCTTAACGCGGCGGGATGAAATCTCAGCGCGGCGGAGCCCTGCGAGCGCCGTGGCTGGCTAGA